>JAQMRL010000001.1:107341494-109793994 GCA_035578175.1 Catonia carolina
GTTCAAACCAGCCTTTCGGCTGATGACCTAAACAACAATCTGTAGTTCTTCAGGAAGATGTAGAAACGGTAAATATTGCTTTTCCGTTTTCACCCGTTTAACCATCGTTTAACAAATTTTGGACACTTTCTTGAATGCTATTAGACTTAAGTTTTGGGTGGGACATTCAAATAATATTGGGTTTACTCGGTAGGGTTTGTGGGTTCCCCAACTTTAGTGAGCTGCATCATCATCTTAAGAACTAAACCTGGCTGATTCCATTTTCCTCTTCTATTAATAATTTCTAAAATATATTTACATATTGGGTTATCCAGTGAATAATTATTACAGTATGTTTGACTGAACGTCATGTATTTTCCAGAGGTAAATTAAATTCCAAAACAATAGCTGTTCACAGAATCTAAGATTCAATGTCAATTCAGTTTTACAAATGCATAAGTAAAATTTAAATAACGTGAGAGAATTTGCAAGAAACTGAGTGAAAAGAAAAAAGTGATACTAAAATGATTCACTTCACTCTATTGTTTTACAGAATACACACTGTCTTGATGTTCATTGAGCTGCCTTTTGTTAGCAGTACTGTACCAGGTATGTTTCCGATCAAATAACAGTACAAACAAAACAGGAATAAATAAATGATAGTTTGTATTGTGACTACCTGTTACTTTCACATGACTATACTCTCGTTAAAAACAAATGTTGTGCATAAGCATAATTTTTCAGTAGAGGGTTTTAGTTTCTCTTTTTAACCCCTTAGAAGCAGATTTCAGTTTTCTAAATAATGAGAAAATTAGAGCATTAGTGATAAGTGAGTGAGTGACTCAGTCAGTTAGTGAGAACTTACCCTTTTATATGCAGAGATATAGACTGCAAAATCATAAATTTTATCGAAGTATGAAATGAATGAGAGTTTGTTGTAACATTTAAAATTTACTATACTTTAACATATTCAATTTTTTTTAAAAAGTGAATGAACCAATTTTGAAGAGAATTTAATTTAAATGTCCGTTACCAATAAATTTTTGTTGTTCATTGTTTATTTTTAAAGGAGAAAATGTCAAAAATAAAACCTGTAATATAAGAAGTTTCTTCTATGTATTTAAAGTTGACTTAAATACTGTTGAAGTAAATTTTAAAACTTGTTTAGCAAAAGTAGTAGTGTTATATTTTGGGATCATTTCAGCCTTTAAAAGTAGTAAGTGAGCGAAGTTTTATTCTTCGGGTAAGGGATGAAAAATGTTTTGTTAGCAAATGGGAATTATAGGTTGCTTTAGGATGAATAAAAATATGCATGCACTCAACCTTTTAAAAAATTCTTTTAAGAATCAAATTTTTTGTAATTTTATACTTTCTTATTTATTTACTAAGAACAAACAGAAAATTCATTTTATGTAACTATTTCCCAATTCCCACCTGTAGGCCTGTGTGTGAAAATGAGTTGTATACTGTATTATTCTAAATATTATAATTTAAACTAAATAACATTTTAAGGAAAGAAAAAAATTTTTTAGCAAGACTACCTTTCATCATAGAAAGCTGAATGTTGTTATTGGTATATTAATATGAATAACTGTATTAGCAACAATCAATAATTTCAGGTTTTTTTCAAAAAGTAAATGTTAAACAATATATCACGACTGGATATCACATAAAACAGTATTATTAACTAAGCCTACTGTTACTCTAATGTATTGGTAATGTAGTAGTACATTAATAATGTGTCATGTAGTAGCAGAAAAATTGAAGATTATGGCATTCAAGGGAAGATGGCCGATTCGCTCAAAAATTATACTTTGCAACCAAACTATAGAACAAGTTTGAGATTTTAAATATTTAGGACCCAGGATTTCCTGTGACAGAAATGATGACGTGAGCGAAAAACTGGCAAAATTCAGTGCTGTATGCGGTTCTATTTGCAGGACTATAGGAAAGAAAATGAGACAGTACACCCAAATGAAATTTTATAGAACAATGGCTGTACCACTCATAACATATGGGAGTGAAACATGGGTGTCATTACAGAGGAATGAATCTTGTACCAGGCTGCTGAAATGAGATTTTCGTCAGGAGTCAAAGGTTGTACCCGGTTAGATAGAGTACGTAACGAAGCTATCCGCGCAGAGTTAAATGTTCAATCATTCTCTGAAACGTTGAGAAGTTTCACTTATATAGTGAAACTGGACCAACCATTTACTTTACATGCCAGCACACAGACTTCCTCTAGAGCATGGAAATATAAACCTAGAGGGAAGCGAGCCTTGGGAAGACCTAAAAAGAGATGGATGCCGGAATAGGCCATTGAGCCCAATCCTTGACAGATGATAATGTAGTAGTAGCAGAGGATGAAAGCGGGTATTTGGTAACAATACTGTGACAAAATAAAATTATGTGAAGCTGATTTAATCCTCAGACTGCCTTCTCCCTAAAATTATAAGCCAAATGGTTACTCATCTTTTATATGTATGAGCTGTTGGATCAGTATTTCAGATGATAGCCTTTAGTGCAATGTCTTGAGGCTAAATAACATGCCACTGTGTTATTAACAGTCTTATTTAATCTGTGGGGTTTGATAACTTGTACGACTTACAGTTCTTACTTTTAGTTCTAGTTGTATGAAAGTCAAGAAGGAAAATCTATTTTAATTTCATTTATGAATAAGAATTTTTATTCTTATTATTTATTTATAGTTTTTCTTAAACAGTTCTAGATTGTTATTTTACAAGCAGGGTGTAGCTTTACTCTAAAAGGTCAATTTCTGATGTTATTGCTATCAAGACACCTGATATAAAAATCTGGTGTGAAACACTCACCCAACTTTCTGTTGCCAATGCAACTAATGAACCAAATAACCTAACAATAGTAATAGTACATTAGAAAAGAACAAAAAAATATCCTCAAAAACATGACCTTATTTTAATCATGAGTGAATGATGCAAAATTAAAATCAACCTTAGTTTGTCTTAACAATACTGAAAATCACTCTTTCATGCTAAACTAGGCTCTGTGAAGAAAAATCTTAAAACAAAAGTTGCAGATCTTTTAATTTTCTATAAATTTTATTATATTATATTTTTGGTCGTAAAATGCATACCAAGGCCGAAATCTTAAAAAATTTATTTTTTACAGATTTTTATGAAAAAATGAAAATCCCGAATTACCGCTAAACTAAGTGTTACTCAAAAAAAAATGTTGAAAATAAAAGTTGTAAATTTTTATAATTGTCTACAACTTTGATGATATATACTTTTGCCCTAAAATGCATATTGAAGTCGCAATTTAAAAAAAAATTCATTTTCTTCTATGAGAGCACAGCCTCCCCTAGAATGTCAGCAGACTTGGCACCTATCCTATTTTACAGAGCATAAAAAATGTAGTAAATGAGGTTACTTAAAAAAAAAATTGTTGGAGCCTGTTTTGAGAAACTCGCAAAAAGTGAAAAATTACACGAATAAACTACTACTTCCGGTTGACCGATTTTGATGAAAATGCTTGTGTCAGGTCCTCTAGTGGTACCTAACTTAAGTTTCAACTTCATATGATGTTCCGTTCTTGAGATATTTTGTTCACACACACACACACACACACACACACACACTCACTCACTCACACAACACAGGCCAATTGCAATAAACATGTTTTTTTGGGTTCAGGGGGTCTGAAAACGTGTATGTTCGATGAAAACTCAATTTTGAAAAATCAACATGAAAACAATACTTTCCTTCCTATTTATTCGTATTGGCAAGAGAAAGTAAAAAATTGGCCCATTTGTTTTTAAATTTTATGTAGAGGGATAACATATTTTTAGATTTTAACTCTTAGAACAAATCTTAATTTAAATTTTATTTTTGTGAAATCATTATATTTAACCAAAACACATGTTCTAATAAGGTTTCTCCCATAAATTTAAGAAATTTTTGTATAATATTTGTGAATTAGTATGTAGATAATTATTAAATCCCTGTCAAACTCACATAGTATGGGGTCTAATTTATGTACATGTCTTGAGTCATAGTATAGGCTCAAAATTGTGATATCTACAAATTGTTCCTAATAAGAACACCTAACCGATGTATTGAAATGATTTATAGGATTTTATGTTATTACAGGGCCATCTTTATACTATATGACCTCCTTTGTGTGTTAGTATTCATTTATTGTTAGTGCTTTTGTAGTATGTAACTGAATTTTGTCTTATTAAATTAAAGGTGAATTATAGAAAAATTATTTGGTTTCAGTTTGCGAGCGATGGTAGATGTTTTATCAACACGGCTGCAGGAGATTTATTCCAGATGGGAAACAAGAGGGCTAAGTTCTCATCAGCCAGGATCAAGTAGTACGTCACTTCATCAGATAGTTAATACACAAAGAAGCAGAAAAAAAGAATTAACATCCCGCAATAAAGAAGCTACTAAACAATCTTTTGATCGACAGTTGTTTCAAATTAAAGAAACAGAATGGGGACCAGTCTCAGAAACTCAAAGCAGACCTTTCGTTGGCCTCAGTTGCACATCTTGTACTCCAAGCAGTCGGGTCAGTTATATTTATTTGTTACCTTTACTAATGCATGCTTTTATTAGGTGTGTTAATATCTTAAACTCATGTTTGTGATATTTCATTGCCATTATTTAATACTTTTCATTTTTAATTAACCCCCAATGGAAAAAGAGGGCTGTTAGAAGTTTAACATGTGTATCTGTGGCACCATAGCTCTTAAATGGATATTGTTTGTTGTGAAACTCATAATGATCATTAATCATTGAGTAACCATGTTTGTATATATTGCATGAAATGTGTTTTTATTGTGTAATTTAGAATATTTTGTTTTTCAAAAAAATATTGAATGTTAAAACACTATTGTTACTGTTTTTCTAGTCAACAAAAATTAAATGGTTAATGAATTTTGTTTTGAAAAATTACTCAGCAAAAGTCATTTTTTTAGTTTATTTTCATAAGTCAATAATTTAATGTCATTTTTCTGTTTATCATTAATTATTAATTAAACAGTGTATTAATGATTTTATATTAGTGTTGGTGTATGAATTAAGAAAGTAAAAAAAAAAAACGTGAAAGGTAATCTCTGTTTGCTGCTTATGTGTACACAATTTAATTAGAATATTTCATTGTTTATTTTACGTAATTATTTATTTAACTGAGTGCCATCTATGAATCGTGTCTTATTCATGC
Organism: Catonia carolina; assembly: GCA_035578175.1. Taxonomy (NCBI): domain Eukaryota; kingdom Metazoa; phylum Arthropoda; class Insecta; order Hemiptera; family Achilidae; genus Catonia; species Catonia carolina. The sequence continues at coordinate 107,346,679 of JAQMRL010000001.1, forward strand.
CATAACAAATCTGGTACTTCATTGTTTCATGTTCTAAAAATAAAATTAATAGATATTTACTATTTTGTTAAACATTTTCGTATTGTTTAGAATTATATAATGTAGAAGAAACCACCAAATACACAATAGATGACTCTCACCTAATTAAAAAAGTCAATGGGTTCTTTCAGATATCATGTATCCTCATGATACCTGTACCATGATGCCTGTTTGCATCTTCAGTTGGAATATAAATACATCCATGCATGCATGCATGCTTTGTGGTTTGTTATTACATTACCAAAAATTATATTTAGTAGAAATAGATAACTATGTGATCAGGTTTACCATCTTACAGGGTTCATAATTTTCAAATTTATCTGGCGGTTTATTAATTTATTTTTAAAAAAATATAGAATTTTTCCCACTAAACCATTTTTGATAATTATATTACATACTTCCGAAATTTATTATATTATTATCTATGTTATTTATAGTATGTTTATTTTAAATTAATTGTTTAACTACATTTGAAATATCTATCTTTTTATTTTTATGTGCTACATAAAATGAATTTTTTAAATTAAATTTTGAAACTACATGTTCATTAAATCAAATTTTAAATGTTCTGTTGGTCTTACCTATTTATAATTTCATACTGTCACATCATTGTATTTAATTTTAATCAGCTTTTTCATTAGATGAGAGTCATCTAATGTGTATTTATTTGTACAATTTATCTTGTTTTTGCCATTTTCTCAAAATGGGCTTAACAATTTTATTTAAAATTGCATCATTCACTGAATTTTTGTGCCCTACAAGTTGGGGTAAGCAGCATGTCTACTGAAATTCGTAGGGGGGCTGTGCTTTCATGGTAAAAAAATGGTTTTTTTTGAACGGCCTTAATTTGCGTTTCATGGCAAAATTATTGAAAATTACAAAGTGCCACTTTTATTTTAAGTATCTTTTTTCTACAAAGCTTAGTTTAGCATCAAATAGTGATTTTTTGTATATTTTCATCAAAATATCAAATCTAACAGTGATGTTAATTTTCATTAAGTGTCATTCACTCATTATTAAATTTAGGTTTTTTTCTGTGGCAGGGGTCCTGGGTTTGATTCCATTTCCTGGTCAGGTCTAGCTTTTTCTCCTCTCATTTTCATCTCACCTTTCATCATCTGCATTAGCCTTATTGTGCTAAACAGTTGAATTTAAAACGAAAAATCTTATTTTTTGACAAACTTTGTAGTAACTGTATTTAGATAAAATATAAATTGCAGATTATGTAAAATTATACGTTTAAATATCTATTTTAACATGTAGGCTGCTTTAAATTAAAATTATTGCTGGTTGTTGTATGCAGTGCAATAATAAAGTGGTCATGCTGTAACTTTTGACAAGAGCTTTGAAGGTTAAATTTATTTGAATAAAGAATGTTTCAGTATTTTTTTCATACAAAGTAGCTGTGATTGTTAAAATTTTTTGAGTAGTGATTGATTAACATACATGTATATTTTCAGCATGTTAATTTTCATAGATTCTAATCAAAATAAGCGTTACTTACACAGTTCATACCTTTTAAAATTGGTTTTTTTATGTTAGTCGCACAGAAAAGACAAGTTTCAATAGATGTCTTATCATTTAATTATTGACCTTCATCTAGTTATAACTCTATATGATAAGCTTTGTAAAAAACATATTCCCAGTTACTGCGTATTATAATTCATTAAATTTGTGTAAAACATTAAGGGTGAATAATTCTAATTGAATTAAATATTGCTTTGAAATTAATATATTGTAATTTTTTTTTATTAACAAATTTTTGTTACGCAAAAATGCAAGCCTAAATTATGTAACTGATTTGTATGGGTAATATAATGAACTTAAAAAAGGCAAACTTAAATTAATTAAAATAATTCCTTGCTGATGTCGGGAGTTATTCTGGGTTTTTCACTGTCACATCAATTAATTGGTTATTCGCAAATAATGTCGTTGTAATTGTGTGAGTGTTTCACACCAGATTTTACATTAAAGGAACAACAGCAGACATAAGTACAAAAATCATTATTTATTTCAAAACAGAACAGAACAATTCATCTGAAACAAAAATTTTTTTGCAAAACATTACCAATTATGCTAGATGGTGTAGTGTATTGGTCAACGCAACTTTCTTCTATGCAAGGGATCCTGGGTCCCATTCCCAGTCAGGTTTAGCATTTTCCTATCAATTACCCTTCATCATCTGCATTAGCATTTATATGCAAAAACAGTCAGTCATAAGAAAATAAAAAAAAACTCTGACTTTATAGGGCTACAAAATGATTAAGCATGTCATTGGTAAGAATACAGTAAATCTTCAAAAAATCAAGTTGTAAGAAACCATTAATTTTTATTTTTCTGTGTTAATCAGAAATGATGGGTAATGGAAAATCTGCTTGTGAAGAGCTTTTTTTTAATGAAATAGTTTGACTTCAATCAGTTCAGAGAGAGCTGAGACCAAACTGGGGAAAACCCTTGTGGTTTTACATATTAAAATAATTTTTTTAGAAAAATTTGAAGAGTATTATTAAAAAATCTGGTGTGAAACACTCACGAATTTCTCTTGCCAATGCAAATAATGAACAATATTACCTAAAATTAGTAATAAAACATTAGAAATAAACAAAAAAAACAAACCTCCAAAAACATTACCTAATTTTAATCATGAGTGAATGAGGCAAAATGAAAACCAACCTTAGTTTGGCTTTAAAATACGGAAAATCACTTTTTAATTCCAAACTAGGCTCTGTAGAGAAAAATGTTTAAAATATAAGTTGCAGATCTTTTAATTTCCTATAAATTTGATTTTAATACATTTTTGTTGTGAAATGGATATTATGGTCGAAATCTTAAAAAAATCTTTTTTTTTAACAGATTTTCTTGAAAAAAAATCATTAATTACTGCTAAACTAAGCGTTATAGAAAAAATTATATAAAATAAAAGTTTTAGATTTTTAAATTGTGTACAAATTTTATTATATACTTTTTTGCCCTAAAATGCATATTAAGGCCACAATCTTAACCATTTTTGTCTACGAGAGAACAGCCTCCCCAAGAATTTTAGCAGACATGGCATCTACTCTATCTTGTAGAACATAAAAAATGTATAAATACATAAACAACATAAATAAATGAGGGGATTTTTAAAAAAATTGTAGGAGCAGTTTTTGAGAAAATTGCAAAAAAGTGAAAAATGACACGAATAAACTACAACTTCCGGTTTACCAATTTTGATGAAAATGTTCATGTCGGATCATCTAGAGATACCTAATTTAAGTTTTTCGTTTCAACTGTGAGATATTTTTGTTCAACATGTTTTTTTGGGTTCAGGGGTTCTGAAAATATGTATATCCGGTGAAAAGTCGACATGGAAACAATACTTACCTTTCTTTATACTCATATAGGCAAGAGAAAGTAAAAAAGAATTTGCAATTTTTTATTTTCAGTTAGAATATGTTAGTATAAATTAGAATATGTTATGATTTATTTAGTTTTATTTAATTAAATTTAGAATATATTTTAATTATTAATTAAAAATCATTATTAAGCTACGTCAGTTATTCTGGTTACTGTATGTTTATAATTTTAGTTGTGTAGGTGTTTTTGCTATAAAGAGATGAAGAGTATCATAGTGTACACTTCTTGTCGAATTCTCAATGTTGACTTTCTAATTATAGACTGACCTGCATTTATAACACTAGTTGTAGGTTATGATCAGTGGGCTGTCTGTGGGCTGTTAAGTCATTTGGTTGGGTGGGGGTAACTATGTGCTAATGTTGCCATCTATCAATGGAGAATCAACATTCACACTCAAATCCATACATATACACTAGATCATGGTGGGATAATGATAATGATATTGATGATGAATATTATGTTAAGGTAATTGATTTGTTATTGTAATTATAAATTGAAATTAACTCTCACTTTTATTATAAAACAGCTAACTTGTGACTAAGTTGTTCTATTTTCTGGATTTAAAAATAATTGGTTATTTTAAATACTTGAGGTTATTTCTGTAAAGATTTTTTACACTTTTTAAATGTTATATTTTTAGTATTTTATTATAATTAATTTCGTAATAATTTTTAGTTGCTTTTAAATGTTATAAATAATTTCAAGTATTTTGACTATTATTAATTAATTCACTGAGTGTGTTTTACAATGTTAATGTTGAAACGAGTTGAGTAGTTACAATAATTGCTTTTACATAAATTTGTTCTCTTATCTGAATATTTTGTCATGTGCACTGTATGCTTTGATCAGGTTAAGTAAAATTATTTGAATGTTCTATTGTCTTAGTTACATAAACTTGTAAAATTCTGGAATGGTTGGTAGTTTTATGTTTTAAATGAATTAACTTTTTTATGGTCGTATTATACAATCTTGTATCTGTTCCTCCAAACTGTTGTATTGTTCTTGAAGTAAATTTTTAACTATTCATTTGTAATGGTTGTCTAAAATAATATTTTCATAATGAGAATATTCTACCATGTTACATTATAACTTTCACCCTTTCAAAATTATGAATAACTCCTTAAAATGTATCCTGCATTTTGTAGTTTATCCAAGTAAAATATACTACCTGTTTTCACTTACATATGTCTCTTGATATTGGTTTAATATTTTCTTTATATTTGTTTATACAAACACATTCATTGACCTGACTGGGAATCTAGCCCGAAACTTGTGGCGTAAAAGCCATTTTTTCTGACCACTCACTACATCAATTTAATAATTTATGTATTCTAACGATAGTTGATCCACTGAAATATGTTAGTACCTATAAATGAATTAGTAAATAAAGAAAAAAATTACTAAGCAGCATTAAGAGGATACGTGTTAGTGAAAACTAGTATCTCATTTTTTTCATTATTTTTTAAAATACAAAGAAATTTTCCTTGTCTGTTACTTGACTTCTGCTATTAAAATTTTGGAGACAAATTTAAATATTATCTTAATGTCCTTTGAAATTTAAGAAATTATGAATAATTATGGTTTTCGTTACATAGTTTTCATCTTTCTTATATTCTTTATCTTCTTCCAACCAAGAATTAGGCCGCAGCCATTTCAAATTCACATACTATATCATCTATCTCCATCTTCTCCTAGGTTTGCCGACATCCGTTTTACCTTCTGGAGCATACCTTTGCACCTGCTTAGGTATTCTGTGATCTGACATCCTTGCCATGTGTTTTCTCCAACTTGGGTGATAATCCTTTATTTTTTCGTTTAAGTTGTAAATACCCAATTCTGACCTTATTTCCTTATATCTTATTCTGTCCAATCATCTTATTTTTCATCTGTTTTATTGTTCAAAAAATTTTTTGCTGCTTAGTAAGTGAAACTTATCATGGTTCTTATTCTGAAAATGCAAGTTCCTCTACTGTAAATGGTTGGCTCTTAATTTCTTTAAATAATATGAACCTTGGTTACTGTTCTTGATATAGGACATATGAAAACACAACTTCAAGACGCATGCACCTAAAAAAAATCCCTTACTGTTTCAAAATTTATCTAATACGATTTATTATACTCATAGGTCTGGAAAAGAATAAAGCACCCTTTACTTATGTATATGTAAAAGTCTGTATCTTATACCTTGTCACACTCTTGTTACCTTTTTTAAAATTTGTTTCTAAAAGTATAAATTAAACCGTACTGATTTCCTTTCAATAAAAAAACATGTTAAAGGCAATCAGATGTTATAAAGGATCTTTTCACAGAATGTCTATAATTTTCCTACATAATGGCTTATATGCACCCTCCAGTTATATACTTTATTGATGCTATTTCTGTGGAGTGTGTTTATTGTAAGTTGATTTAAGTAAATCTAAAAAGAAAATAAATGTTTCATGGAAAAATACTTTCTATTTTTTGTTTTTTCTTCTCGTCTTCATCAGCTTATCGTCATCTATTATCAGATATTGGCCTCCCTTGCCTGTCTCCACAACTCTCTGTTCTATGTCCTTTACGCCCAATTAAATGCAGTCACCAGTTTCAAGTCATCTCTCCTCCATGTTTTTTTACAATCTCTATCTCTCTTTATCAGTCAGGACCTCCACTCCTAAATCTTCCTGTTCCATCAGTCATTTGGCTGTGTCATTGTGTGTCCAGCCCATCACTATTTCAGTGATGCCTTGTGTAGTTTTATCACTATGGTTTTAAATTTTTGCCTAATATCCTCATTTCTTATTTGTCATTTTAATTGAATGTTCAGCATCATCAGTCCTTCAATGTATGTGCTTGTCTTGGTCAGGCTTTCCATAAGGAACTTGTATAGGCGTATAAAAGAAAAGGAATACATACTGATTGAAAACAGAACTTCCTAGTCTTTAAGGGATTTTCTAATTCTTCAGCATGTTTTCTGCATAACCATTCAAATAGGTAAATTCTTACTGTGATATTAATTTTTAATAAAGGGTTCATTTTGAAAAGCGAGAGTTTATATTTTTATCAGCAGTAACCGTTTTTGAGTATTTTTATAATATCAGATTTTAACAATTTTAGAGTAATAATTAATTATGTATAAACTGAAACGTAGAGTTCAACTTTTTAATTATATTCTTATTAGCTAAAAATTGTTTGGAAATTTTTTTATAAATTTCTTCAGAATTGAAACTCAATATTAATAAATTCAGAAACTTGTAATTAACAAATGAGAACAATTTTTAAAAAGTGTAGTTACATAATATTAAATTAAATGTTGATTTATTAAAATACCACTATTAGATTATCCACCATTATTATTGTTTAATTACTTAACTATGTGTTACTAACAAAAGTTTACTTGAAAGACACTACATTTTGGTTGATTTTTGTAAGTATACCATTGCAACATTTATGAAAAAATCACCTTATTTTACAATTTTGTTTCAGAATTCTTTAATTGAAAAATCAGCGAAGAATGCTAATCTGATAGACGTACTTCAAGTAGAATCTCTTGATAACCATCCAGATGGTATTTTACCGAAGATATTTCCACATTTGGCACAAGCTCTAAGTTTCAAGCAATATCCATTTCCTTATATTTATGACACTGTAAGTAACAAGGCTAGATTTATCTTTTTACATTTAAGTTGTATATATTATATTGTATTACTACGTATTTTAATTTTTCTGGAGTCAGTTATGTTGTCAGCTGCAAAAAGCACGGCTTTCAAGTATTACTTTTTTGCTATCAATTAAAATATTTTAAACCATTTCTGGAATATTTACTATATGTCATCGAAATAAATTTTTATGCACAAATCTTGTACATAGTCCCATAAAAAAGTCTTTTTGAATAGGTCAGCGCTTCTAGGAAGCCAAGAAATAAGCCCTTCTTGACCAATCCAGCGATTACCGAAATGGTTATTTAATGCATTTGTGATATTGAATCTGAAGAGAAGTAGCTGCATTCTGTTGATACAATGAAACTATTTTTATCTTTAATTTATGAAAAACAATAATGTTCCTGTATCTAGATTACTGTGTTATTGTTTCGTCCATAATTAGTGTGGACCAATAACACCGCAGCAGTATAGTGCCCTTCATTCATGTTTGGGGGAACTTTAAATGAATTCAACTGGCTTATTTGGTTGTTCTGAAACTCTGATTCAGCAGGTATGTCAATTATTAGTACCAGTAATATGAAAGATAGCCTCTTCACAAAAAATAAAGCATTTCAAATAATTTAATTTTCAGTGGATCTCATTAAGCGAATTCACACAGAAATCGAAATGTTAATAGTGATCATCTGGTTTAATTTCAAGATTTTACGGAACTTTTTGTCTTTGTGCACAGTTGACTTAAGAACACTGAGATTCAGTTTTTGACAAGTAAAAAATTGTCTAAGGCTTCTAACACATGCTCAATGGTCTCTTCAGTAATTGTGGGCCATCATGGTAATTTCTCCTTTTCTACACTTCCAGCTCCCTTAAATCTCTTGAACAACATAATAATTGACTAATAACATAGAATTATTGTACGTTGTTTATGCTTAAAGTTATGCTGGACAGTAACAATAGACTTTGATTCCTTACCCAACAATACACACTAAGTGTTTTTTGTGTCTTGAGTTATACTATAACTTTGTTTATTACAACAAATAATATTGCCTCGTTAAACTTGATATTTATGTAATCCAAAACAGAAATTTTATCAACTTCTGACTGTTGTTGATAAGTGATAGCAGCAAAGTGTGACCATCATTTTTTATTAACACCCAATATTTTCTGTTTCTGAGCATCTCCAAGTTTATTTGTCTTAAAACTATTTTACATTTTTGTTAGTTCATATTAATTTGTAATATTTAATAATTTTTACAGGTTTTGAAAGACGAAAGACTGCAAAATGTGCTCAAAGAGGCTACCAGACAGGCATTGGATTCACCTGATGTTGCTGAAGATGATGCTTCTTATCTGGCTATGTACAAGAGACAGCAAGACAGGGCAGTTAGAATACTTTACGCCTTGCGATCAACGTTTTCTGATTTCATTCTGAGGTTTGCTAAATAAAATTCCCTAATTAAAATTAGTTAAATAATAAATTATACAATATACAATAATGTTATAAAATTTAGTTCGTATTTAAAAAGAAACCAGAAAAATAACAGAAGATTATCATTGTAAAAATCCAGAGGTGATTTTTTCTTAGTTTATTATTTAAAGTACAAAATGGAAATTAAAAAATGAATATTTCTGGTATAATTAGGTACACCAAAAGTATATTCATTGATATTTTTACTGTTTGTGAACGCATTATTAATCAGTCTTAAAGGTTCATAAAATGTTATTCAGTTTTCCTTATTTCAAACCGTTATTTTGAAATGTTACTTTCATTAGCAGGAGATGGAATTACTACCTTTTGAAGTTAATTAGTATACATTTATATTTATTAATTTTTAGAGAATGCAACAGTTTTCACTGGTTGTAATTTCTGAAAATTTAGTCTGCTATTGTGTTTGCATTTGTAGACGCTTATTTAATTTACTTATTGTGCACTAGACAGAAATATCTATGATTTCTTTGTTTTTGGTGTACCAGATTTATGCCTTATAAATTTTCTGTGTATGTACCTAATCAATAATCTCAACATATGTTTGGCTGATGGTGATAATTAATGCAGAAGCTTGTATGATGTTTTTGGTATGAAAACATACAAATTTTTGGTTTGTATTGATCAGAAAAAGTTTAATATCTTACAGGTATGCACTACATAGAAGGTTTTGAATTTCAACGTTTGAATTTACTACATACAGTGTTGCAATATGTAGTAATTCAAAAAACGTTGAAATTTTCATTAGAAAATTAGCATGATTTTTACATTAAGACTTACTGAAAGTTAATTTTATATTAGAGAGTTAGTTACATATTGTGTGAAGGCTGTTTTAACGTATGTTGATCATAAATAATATATGATAACACTATATTATAGTGTTTGGGAAACACTATTTATGAGAAAGAATAAGCTACATTTTATCATCCTTATAATTTTTTATTTTTCTCTAAAAATATTTCATAATTTAATTTACATATTTCTTCTTGTTTTTTTCTGTTTACCAAATTAACTAGTTAACATCCATCCAGCAAAAATATGTGGACATTGACCATTGTAGGAGTAACAGTACTCTGTGAATTTTAGTACGGTAATTTTTTTTAATTTTTCTAAGTTTACTTTTATTTGTTCTTTAGGTTAGGTTCATGGGTAATGACTAAAGTTATGTCTCGGTTGTTTTCGGGTGTCGTTGTTCACCCAGCACATATTGAGATGTTAAAGAAGGCAAGTACGACTGGATTACCATTAATATTTTTACCACTCCACCGCAGTCATTTTGATTACATTGTTATCACGTACATTTTGTGTTACAATAATATCAAATCACCACTTGTGGCAGCTGGAGAGAATCTTAGAATTCCTGTGTTTGGGTAAGAAATTTATTCTTGGTTATCAAACTTTATTTTCTTGCTTAAAACTGTTCATCGATTGTTACTATAGACATTATTATTTTAAATATGAAAAATATATAATTATTTTTTTGTAATTTATTAAAGGTTTTTAAAGGGTTACAGAAAATAGTTCTGTTTTTTTATCACATGGTCAACTAATTATATGACTGAAGCATTTAAGAACAAATAGGTAGAGGTATAAAATACATTAGTGTTATCTCCTCTGAAAGTAGTGATTTTGATTATTCAGCCAGACCCTGTGTGAATGAATTAAAGTTGTAATTTGCAGGATGGGAAGTAGATGCTTTTCAGAGGGCCTGGCATGTTAATAAGCATACTTTTCCACTCAGTGAGGAAGGCAATGGTAAACCACCTCACTCCTTGTTTTCTTAATGAAGCCTCTAGAGGTTCAAATCAGTGTTTCGGCTGATGACATAAACAACAACAAACTTTTTTGAACAATGTTTTTTGTGTAAAAATGAAAACTAATTTATAATTTTGTTGTAGTAATTTTCCACAATAACATCACTATTTTATGCAATACTGTTGAATTATTCACATTAAAGCCTTAGCTTATGACATCAATAGCAATTAGCTGGCTCGCAAACCTCAGGAAGTGGTTGAGCATTACCATGATATTAACCAACATCCAAAGCAACTAAAAAAGAAGCCTTGCAAATTTGATGGGGACCAAATGAAAATAACCGAACTGCTGTTGACTTATCCAAAAACCCATGTAGAAATGTTATAGTATACAAGCTGACATGGATATCCTGAATAGATCATTCTCTTATTAGTTTGATAACTGCTAACCTAGCATATTAAATCAACACAAAAAGAAGGTTGTACAATGACTTGGATTACTAGAAATTTTTTATAATTATTTTCTTTTCATTAAGTGAAGATGTCTGCATAAGCCTTGGCTTGTGTGTAGATAATGATATAAGGTATTATACAGAAAAAAAATGCCAGACTTGACTGGGAATTGAACCTGGGAACCCCTGCATAGAAGCCAGTTGTACTGATCATACACTACAAGCTAGTCATTAAAACTATATTTGTACTGACAACATTAATATGTGTCTTTGAAAGTAATTAATACTTCTTTAATTTTCAGATGGCTTTTGCGTGGGTTAGGAGCATTTTTTATAAAACGGCGAATAGATCCAGTACAGGGGCGTAAGGATATATTGTATAGGGCTTTACTTCATACATATATGACTGAATGTTTAAGAGCTGGACATAATTTTGAATTTTTTATTGAAGGTGGAAGAACTAGATCTGGAAAAGCATGCATGCCTAAAGGTAAGTAAGTAAAATGTCATTTTAATATGTCATTATGATGTTTAATTGTATACATTTTATTTAATTTGTTTATTTTCTGCATAATCAGAAAAAAATTAACATTTTCAATCACAAAATGGTGCAGGTGTGAACAGCCATGTTTGCCAAAAGGTACATGTCTTAGTATTACTCACTGGTTTCAAAAGTTCATTTAAGATTACCAGTTTACGACTGTGTTGACACCAATGCAGTGAACAAATAGTGTTAATCAGGTATCTGATGTTTCTCAGTTCTGTACATTTCCTTCATAGTGCACATATATGTTTATAGTAGCTTTCCTCAGATTTAATTCTTGCAGCTGATGGGTATCCAGTTTAAACTCATTATAAATAGTTGATAATATGGTTTTCAATTCCACATCTGTTGGCAGAAACCTTGTAAAATTTACCCATTTGTTTCTAGTAATTATTTAAAATTTCTGTGAATGGTGAATTTTTTAAATTTAATTTTAACAGATTTTTGTTTCCGTATTTTTGGACCCTCATATTCTTGTAAAGGTACAGAACAAATAAGTTTGACCTTTGCTTGTACAGAATGAAGTTTATATAGGAAATTTAGTTGTTAAAAATTAATGTATTTCATCTTTGTTTATAATTTGTGTTTAGGAGGCCTTTTGAGTGTGTTTGTTGATACTTATATCGATGGAACAATAGAAGATGCTCTTCTAGTACCTGTAAGCATAAACTATGAGAAATTGGTTGATGGAAATTTTGTTCGTGAGCAGATGGGACAACCTAAACAAATGGAAAGCTTTGGTAGTGCGGTAAAAGGTATTTGGCATGCGTTTACTTCGCATTACGGTATTATGAGAGTTGATTTCAACCAACCATTTTCGCTTAGGGTTAGTATAATCATCTGTTTCTGTTATTATAGTTGTTAGAAAATTAGCTTAAATTTTATGAATGCTTGCACAGGTTGAATTAGTGATTGTGAAAGAGAAAACTGAAAGGATTTAAAATATTTAAGCTTTTGTCTCTTTTTGAAAATTCAGTATAAACTTGCTAAGGCTATTTGAGGTTTCCTGTTAACTGAGACATCCAGCAAAGTAACAGACCTGACCTCACCTTGATACAGTTTAAATGAACACCCTTGTTTAAACTGAAAACTGCACTTTAAGCACTATCAGGGAGTATTAACAGTTTCACAAGTGTAGCAGTGAAAACGGTTCGGATTTTTTGCATTTAGTTGTACCACTTTTGTTCAGTCTGTGGCACATTGTCACTTTTGGTTGAACCAGTGTCGCAGTAAGCAAGCAACACAAAAACCGAGGATGATTTTGCCAAAGAAATTTATTAAATTTGACCACATAACGATATTATATGTTAATTTACAGTTATTCTTCAAAACAATTCCATTTTATTTCAGTTTTTCATTTTAAATATTTTGCATGTAACATATTTCTGTTATTTCTAACTCATACAATTTACAAAATTTTTAATTCTAATTATATTGTCTTTGTTTAATCGTTGTACAGTAATGAATCAACTTAAAAATTTATAGGTAGCCCAGTAATGTATGTATAACGTATTTTATGAATGGTTCCTTGTTTGCACAGTATTTTTGCTATCCCAGGTACTTTAAGTTTCATTTACCTCAGATAAGTAATTTTGCACTGTTTCTGTAGCTTAGTTTTGAAATAACAGGTCATAGACTAGAGCATTTTTTTTTTTCACTTATATTAATTTGATTACTATTGTCTGTTATTTCTTGAAGGTTTTTTATTCACATTTGGTGCAATTTATTCTTTTTTAAAACAATTTACACACTAAATATTTTTGAACTGACTTTGACCTTTATTGTACTCTGAATAAAACTCCAGTTTATCAACAGTTATTTACTTGTATTAAATATTCTAAATGTATTTGATTAGTAATTGGTATTTAGATAAACGACAAGAACACGCCAATTCATAATTCAGTAAGTCTGTTTACAGACAGCCAAAAAATGAGTTTTGAGACACTTGATCATGCTATCATGAAAGCTCCTGTTGTAACAAGTTACAACTTTTCTTTGAAATTCTCTTCAAAATGTTTTCCTAAGATATCAGCACCTTACTAGTATTAAGGAAGGCAAGCGAATAAATACAGGTGTTCTCTCTAGTGCGCATACTGGAAGAGAAACGAGTATATAAATGGGCTTATATCACAAAAGGTAAATTTATGCAGTTAGAAATTTTAGTCTAAAATAATAATTTCTCTGGGCAAACAAAATCATTGGGCTGAGGAGTTTATTCATTATAAAGAAAGTACATGCACTGGTAAACATTAAAAAAAAAAAAATTAAATTAACAAATGATTAAATACAATAAAACTACATCGCACAAAAATAAACTGTGTGTGAGGATACCCAACTATAATAAACTATAAGTCAGTGATAAGAGACGATTGATGAATAATTTATTATTATCTAGTCTGGAAACCATTGTTGACAGATTTTCATTTTTTTAGTCAGTACACTGGACCTCTTCACTGACAAATCTCCTCAACCAAATTTACTTCTTATGAACCGGGTTTTTTTTATTATCTTGAGTAGTTGAGTGCTAGGTAAATATGCTTAATATTCTTTTAGTTATCCTTTTAAAAAAGTTGCTCGGTTTTCTAAAAACAGTGTGATTTTTACAATCTGTAGCTTTTTTCTATTAGTTTATTCTGTTAGTTTGTTCTTGTCCCTTAGGTGAATGGTTAAAATGAAGACCATTGTTTCAGAAGTAACAATTTTATTTTATAAATAAACTTTTACAGTAGTGTAATTTTGAACATTTTATTGATGTTGTAGGAGTTAGTCAAGTCATTCCAATCAAGGTTTGCGTTAGAAATGAATACCAGATCTAGTCAGCCTGGCTGTGGAGGAAAAATGTTACATTCTGTTCCATCAAGTGCCTCATTGTATGGTACAGATGTTGTAGTAGAAGAGCAGAGACAGTTGGTGGATAGTATAGCTAGACATATTGTTTATGGTAAGTAATTATTTTCAGATTTATTCATATGTTTAGATTATCTGGTCCGGATTGATTTTCTTACTAGTTTTTCTGAATATTTTTGTCTATACTTAATTTTTCCGCTCTAGAAAGGAAAAGGAGGCAGACTGAAGAGAAGGAAATAGAAAAATCTTAATGGTTGAAAATGGCAAAGGTAGTCGTGGGATGTCCACACAAGTAAGCTCTCACAAAAGATCAACAGAAATGTTAATGCTATTGTTAAAAGTATTTAAGTATTATGTAAAAAGGGTGGGTGTTTATCTCAGTTAATGAAATGTAATATCTTAAACTTTAGTTTATGTATTTAATATGTAGCTCTATCTTATTCAACGATAAGTAAGCAAATAGAGTGCATCTGTCTGAAATATAATTAATATTATGGACCTTTTGAACATGTACATCTCAATAAAATTTCAATATTTTTGTTAATAACTTTTATACTCAGTGAGGACAAAGCAGCTTTTTTTAAATTGATGTGAGGTAACATATTAAAGAAAACGTTTACTGACACCTTGTAAGTCATAGTAATAAAGAAAGAGAATTTCACCCTTTACACATATTTATATATATTGAAATATATATTTCAATTTTAAGTAATATGGCTGTTAATAATACCTGCACATGATGTTTGATAAAATAAAAAAAATTATATATACTATATATGTGTTAGTTGAAGTGGAGTTCAGAACTGAAAACTTCTCTGTAGAAAAATTCTGTTTGTAATTTAGAAATCAATTTCTTCTGCTTGTTTATTTTTGTACATGAAGTGATTTCAATTACAGATTGCTGCAGAACAACTGCTGTTATGTCAACTAATGCAGTGAGTTTCCTTTTGCTGAATGCGTACAGGGATGGTGTTCAATTAGATACACTCGTTAAAGCTATGGATAGTCTTAGGCAAGAATTACATAGTATGGAAAGAGATTTGGGATTCTCTGGAGAATCACTTGATGTAGTTAATCATGGGGTATGTATATTGTTCTGTAGTTTTACTTTTAATAGCGACAAACATTATGTTTATCATTGTAAAAGTGTCAATATGGCAATACTGTAAGAGATAACAATAAAACCTTTGTTTTATAGGTATCGTATCGCTTCATGACATTAATTAGTTTACTAAGGTTAGTTATCACGTTTAATTGTACCAGCCATTTCCAGGGTAGGGCATTTAAACACAGTGTATTGTGTGTAGTAGAATATAACCTGTTAACTGTGGTTATTTTAAATCATAATTACACACAGATTTTGATAGAGATAAATTTTTATTTAATATTAAAAACAGCTTTTACTTTTGCCAAATAGCAGTCACTGGTGCCACTATTTTAAGTATTTTCAGTAGTAATGAAACATTTTTAGTGTTGCACAGATCTAGAACAGACAAGTGAACAGTATAGATGAAGATAATACTGTGAAGAAAACAAAAATGAGTATAATTAAAAACAAAGAAATAATATTCTAATTATAATGCTTTTCACCATTGATAAGTTCTGCCGTTACACGCATTTAGACCAATCAGAACGTTTACCAGCGTTATCAGATTGTATGAATATATCAGCCTGATGAACATTACTCATGCATGCATATAAGAGCCACTGTAGTTCACCCATATCTTGCATCTCATACTGAACACTGCGATTATAGAGCACGTTAACATGCAATACTTTATAAAATAATCAGCTGGTTGAATGTTCATTTGTTGTAATTGTTTTTGAAAGACCTAAAATATGACTGACAAAATTTATAACTGAGCTACGGGAGCAAGTATTTGCAACATTGCTGGCGAGTCATTGGCTAGCTATGAAGTGGGTAGGGGGCAATGCGTACATTCAGAGCTCATCAACTTTGAAAAATAGTAGTAAATGTATTATTTCTATTTCATATAATGAATTAATACAATAATTTCACTAACCTTCTTTTTAAACTGCGTCACCTTTATTTTAATTTTCACTTACATGTGTTTCGGTGGATCCACCATCATCAGAGTAAATAACATATAATTGAAACTAAAAACATTATTTATTAAAAATCTATAGAAGATGATACATCTTCAGTCACTTGTATAAAACTGATTTAAAATTAATTTATTTTAATTTATCCCTTCTCATATTTACTGTAGATAGCAGCAGCAGTCAATATCACTTCATCATTCCTAAATTTCATCTGTTCATTCAAAATGTCCTGCTTTTGCTCTTTTAAATATTTATAAATGTGGAACATCTCATATTTTTCATATGTTATTTACTCTGATGATGGTGGATCCACCGAAACACGTGTAAGTGAAAATTAAAATAAAGGTGACGCAGTTTAAAAAGAAGGTTAGTGAAATTATTGTATTAATTCATTATATGAAATAGAAATATTTAAAACTGCAGGATGCATTATAAAGATTTATTTTTAAATGTATTATTATAGTGTCTACAGAAGATCTACTTAATGATTTTTTTATAGAGTATCATAACATGTGTATCAGAGACACAAACAATTAAATTCAGAGAAGGGAAGCATTTGGGAAACTTTTGAAATGCAGTTATGGAGAAGTTTGATGGTAAACAGACAGGAAACGGGAGAGAGAATATGTCGTCCCTCCAATGGTAAACTTGCGAATGAGCAAATTTTCCGATTATGAGTTTGTTAGTGTATGCTGATGTATACAACCCAACGCATGCTGTAGTAAACTCGCGAATAATTGTATCTTGTTCAGTTAGGGAGATACAGCCTTTGTAAAGTTACGAATGTACACGAAGTGTGTTAAAGAAGAAAGCATTGAATTTGTTTTTTGTTCTCCTGTAAAACTGAGAATTTGCACATTCGCGAATTTACCATTGGATGGACGATGTATGAATAATTAGTGATAATTTAATATTGAATAATAATTTAATGTATGTATAATGAGGAAAGATAAAAGAAAATTATTTTCAGTATTAGAAAAGAATAAAGCAAATTAGATTAATCACCTCTGGAGAAGAGATTGTTCACAGTTGTTGATAATAAATTGTAGATAATATTGAAGGAAGAACAAAGAGGAAGAAGATGCCAATTCTGATGATTGGTCAAATTAAAATCAGGTGCACAGAATTAAATTTTTAAAATCTATCTATTGTTTATAGGCTTTAGCAACAATGATAATATAGTTTCTGTTATAAAAACTTTGTTACAGATAAATATCTTAGGGCCAGCTCTAGTCAGAAAAGAAAGAGATTTAGAATCAGGATGTGTCATGGTTAGACCTGTTACTATGTTACCTAATGTGATAGAGCTTTCTTATTACAGTAACTGTGTACTTCCACATTTTATATTAGATGCTGTTGTTGGTAAGTAAATTAATTCAGTTCAATTTACTTATCATTCTACTTACTAATTATGATTCTATTTGATGTTTCCTATATTCCCTTTGGGAGTCTCATGGATGCAATCGACTATAAGAATAATTAAACTAATTTGTTAATAAATTTCTTGTCAGATTTTACATCGCATGTATAGAGTTACATGCAGTTTACTGTTGGAAAATTAATTGATAAGTTTTAATTAAGTTCTACAGTAATATTTATACGTGGAAAGTATGCTAAAGATGACTTTTGAACTGTTCAGAGTTCAACTAAAATTTTCTTACTTTTTGTTTTAACTTATTTATGGTGTATAACTTAGTGTAATGTGTGTAGTTTAATACACAGTCAAAAAAAAATTGTGTAAAAATTTCAGGGGTTACACGTAGCTGCTGACCACTGAAATTATTGTTATTTTCTAGATCCCCACTAATTCCCAAGTGTTATATCTAATTAACTGTGTATAAATTAAAAGATAATCAAAGTAACAACTTAGCACTGGTTCTCAATCAGTTTTTATGGCCAGCCTGTTTGTAATGGTCAGTGCAATAGACCTCTGTACTATGGGTTCTTAGGTACGATTCCCAGTCAAGTCTGTCATTTCTTTTATTACTCATTTTCACCTATTATCCAACATCGTCTGCATCAACCTTATTGTGCAAAATTTTAAAGTGTTGAATGTATAAAAAAAATTGTTTCAGAACCCTTGCCATGTCTTCTTTTAGAAAGATTCCTTAGCAATATGCTGCATAGCAATGCGTTCTGATTACATACTACTTATTTTAATAATAAAGTAATTAGAATAAAAAACTTATGGTAATACAACCATATTACTTGTGTAGATTAGAAATTACAAATATTTTGTTATCTATAGATAAGAAGCAAAGAGGACTCCAGAAGCATGTTGGCAATGAGAGAGGTGTTGTTGGAGTGATGCAGAATTAATTGCAAGGAGACTTGAAAGGCAGAGTTTTAAAAACCATTACCAGAGTACTTAATTTATAACTTCTATTTGTGTATTTACACTGCACATAATTAAATGTCTGTTGTTTTTAAGTTACATATTTTTTAACCATAGTAAAATAAACTTAGATTTATGAAGTAGGAATAGCCTAATACCTGTTATGGTAATAATAATGAACTTCATGTTTTAGCTACTGCAATCAAGTCATTGGTAACAGAAGGAAATACATACATATCGAGTGAACATCTTTTAGAGCAATCTCAGCTTATATGTGATATTCTTCAGTTTGAATTTATATTTACTAAGACTTGCCAGAATCTTGACAACGCTTTAAATGAAACCATAGAAAACTTTCTTATGACTGAAATACTTGTACAAGAAGAGGTAAAGTTCTCCTTTGTCATTTTATTATCATTTAATCTGCCAATGTATGTTGTTAAACTTGTATTTTGTTAAACAGGTTTTGGCTTGTGTTATCATTACCTTTATAGAACGTCATAATATATTTCTGGTGGTTATCTATATCTATAAAATATGGAAGCCCTTGGCTGACCGACTTATTCATATATCGTTAATTCTTTAACATATCAACCACATAAGGAGCTGAAATTCAATACATTTCTAGTTAAGTTTATTTAAAGGGGCATCACCTGCTTGGTCTTTAGCCAACTACTGTGGGTTATTAAACAGTAACAGTGGATGTTTAACCTATTAAAAATGTCCAGATTCATGATTGAAATCTTAATGGTTTCTGATTTATTGGCTTACACAAAATTAAATTCTATAGAATTATAGTTAATGCATTACTATTGTTTTTAATTACATAATTACATAAGAATATTGTCATGTGAAAATAGCAGGTATTGTTACAATACAAACTATTATTTATCTACTCCTGTTTTATTTGTGTTGTTATCTAATTAGGAACATACTGATAAAGTATGGGCCTACAAAAAGTAGCTCAATGGACATCCAGACAATGTGTATTCTGTAAAACAATAAATCGTAATGAACTGTTTTAATATCTTTTTTTCTTTACTCCACTTAATCTTTTGCTCAGTTGATTCTCCCTCATGTCATTTAAATACCACCATACACATTTGTAAGACTGAAGTGGCTCTAAACCATTGATATGTGAACAGATTTCTAGGGATATTTTTCATTTTAAAATATTATTTTCTATTTTAAGAACAGTTATTGATTTGGAATTTATTTACCACTGAAAATTATTTGATATAGAGTTAAAACATTTTGTAATAATTCACTAGATAATCTAATATATTTTTGTTTCAGAAATTATTAATAGAAGAAGAGAAATGGAGTCAGCGTATTGCTGCCAGGTTTGATTCTTACGATGAGGATGATGATGATACATCTCAGCAAAGTTGGGGAAAGCAGAAACCCTACCAAGTAAGCCGGATATTAATTGAATGTCCCATCCAGTGTAAAGTATTAAGTCGCATAACTCACAAAAAACTAACCTATGGGAAAATCCTCAATAATTTACTCAACTCTTTTGTAGTTCTCATCTGTAATCAGTACAACTGGCTCCTGTACCAGGAGTCCCAGGTTTGATGCCTAGTCAGGTGTGCCATTTTTCATCTACCACCCTTCATTGTCAGCATTAGCAGTAATGCAAAACAGTTGTATGTAAAACAAAAAAATCTGTTGTTATTAAACTTCCCAATAACTTTAGTTAATAGCTGAAGTTAATAGCATTTGTTTAGTGATTTAACTGAAAAAAATTTTGACAAAATTTAGATGAAAGTGATAAAAAAGGGTGGCAACACTAAAGCAGTAATACTATTTCAATACCCTCCTGAACAGCTGTGTTCTGGATATTGGCTTGCGTATCCTCTAAGTGAAACCTAAGAAAAAAATGCATTTACATTTGGATGTAATGCACCGAAAGCAGTTAATATTATTTTTGTACCTTTATCTGTCATTCTTCATCACCTGCATTAGCATTTATGTGCAAAACAGTTGGACATAATATATGAGATTGGTTTCAGACTGCTGAAAATAAGAAATTAAAAGAAATGGGATAAATTGAATTTACATATTTAGCCAATTCAATTTATATTAGCATTTACTTATTATTTTGTAACCTTTGTTTTACATTTTAAATATTGCAAATTAAATTTCTTTAGTAGCAAGCATTAACATAAATAATTGTTTTGTTTTAGGTAAATGTCGATTGTGAGAGGTATAAATTGTTTAGTGTGTTGTTGCGTCCATTCCTTGATGTTTATTCTATCAGTGCCACTAACCTCCATCGATTTGTCTCTCAACTCATTCCAGAAAGAAGTTATGTTAAAGATGTTCTTAGTGATATTACAACGCAAATTGAGACTGGAACTGTAAAATGTGGTAAGTGTGTTTTTACATTTGTGGCTAAAGAGATTTAGATTTCAATAGTTTGTTTTTAATTAGTTAACTGTTTTTCGGTTCTCTGAAGGGTTCTGTCGTAAAATTATGTAGTTGTTTGTTACTTGAAGACAACTAAATTAGTTCATGTGTACAATAAAGCACAGGTAATTATGAGCAACTTATACATAAACCAGCTCTGAGAAACATACAATTGTGAAAAAGGCAGTATCTCATACCAATCATTCAAATACAGTGGTCCATATGTAACTACCTTGTTAAAAATTTTTAGGCTCGTAAGACTTTTTTGTGAAATGTATTACGTCAAAAAAAGTATTAATATTCTGTAACAGCCCTTTTCAGCCATTAATTCAACATGTACAAAATTTAATTCTAAAGAAAGTTGGTGTAAATTAAGTACGTGAAAATCTGTAGATGATAATAAACAACAGCTTCATTTTTATAATTTCATTCTTCATTGTTTCAGAATTGAAAAAAGTTCATGATAAGCTACTATTGCCAACCTATAAAAAATTCTCATTTCGTTAAAAACCCATTATTTTTTAGTAACTATTTTAGTCTGGTTTTGTTGTTAATAAAAGTCTAATTTCAGAATCTTGTATTTAATTTTTACTTAATTTACATCAATTTTTCAGAATTAAATTTTCTACTTTTTGAATTAAAAAAATGACTTAATTAAGCATTTAACAAAGTTATTATATGATAAATCTTAGTAAGTCTTATTTTTGTTCCCTAATTTTTGTGTTTTATGTCAGATATCAAAACTAAAGGAAAAACAGTTGTAGGATCTGTTTTATTGAATTTTTCAAGTTAAAAATGAGATACCTCCACTTTTGCTTTGTAATTAAAACCTTAAAAATTTCAGTATGGTTTAAAAAGAGTATTTTGCATTCAAAAGAACAAAAGTTGAAAGCTCCTCTATTTTGGACTCCAACTAAGATGGAAAATATTTTAATATTTGTATTTGTGTTTATGTAGGGGAATTATAAAACCGATTTGCAAAGTACAGATTGATTCTACACAGGTTCACTAATATTTATAACTTACAATACAATCATTACCTAGTCTTTTTTTTTACATTCATGTGAAAATATAGGTGTAATTCTTTTCTGTACAGGTGAGAGTGTATCGGTAGATACAGTGAGGAATTCTCTTAAGCTGTTCGAAAGGTGGAATGTTCTCGAGTGCCATACAAAAGACAAGATCAAGGTATATTATCTCAATAGGAATTATGATAATGAATCGAGTGTTGAAACAGTCGCTAGTAAAATTGAACAATTTAGATGAAATAAATTGTATCTATTAACGTTACTCAATAAATCAGTTGATATTACTCTTAATTTTTTATTTGAACAACTTCTGAAATGTGAAGAAATTTTTTTATCTATTATTTATTGTATATATCCCTATTTTTTTATGTTCAACTCTATGTATAACAGTGTTTGTAATTAATGTATATTAATTAGGTTAGTGTTTGATAAATGTATAGTGTAGCCCATGCACTGTTAAACTCAAATATAGTTATTTGTTGTCTAGTAGTGAGTTATAATTAATTATAAACTACTTGAATAAACGTTTTGTAAAAAGAAACTGTAAAAAGTTGAACATTTTTGTTAAATTTTTTCATTACTTTTAAGTATTTTATAGGCTTCATATCGTTTTATTTTTTTGTGAAATGAAATGTTGGTTATTGTTGAATATAAAAATGGTATAAAAATGAAACGTTATATTGTTGTTAAATTTCGGTAGCCATGTAATTTCTTTTATTGTTGATTTAATAAAGTAATTTTATTATAAATGTTGCTGCTTTTTTATCTATCTTGTGTTCCAAACTCATCCAATTATGGTTGTTGCTCATTTTCATTCCTGTAGTTTGTCTGTGTTGAATAACACTGACTTCTTGTTCATTACCCAGCTCATAAAACAATGTTAAGGATATTTTT
Source organism: Catonia carolina (assembly GCA_035578175.1). Lineage (NCBI taxonomy): Eukaryota > Metazoa > Arthropoda > Insecta > Hemiptera > Achilidae > Catonia > Catonia carolina. The sequence continues at coordinate 107,369,565 of JAQMRL010000001.1, forward strand.
GTATACTACAGATTCCTATGTTCATTCATCCTTACCCAACTTTCACATTATCAATACTCTCCTCTTTTTATATTTTCTGTGACATTTTTTTTAGTTCTTTCAGTGTTTGGTTTTTTTGTAAATAAAACTTCTTTAAAATTTATAACAAATATTAAGTTAAAAGTTATTTATTACAGTTCGAAACAACTAGAAATTACATTAAATTGCTTAACCTAATAACAGACTTAATTTTAATGTTAAGTATGTTCTAAAAATAACCTAAAAGAAATTTGGCCATTTACAATAAAATAATTGCAAACCAATTACAATTTTAAATTAAAATACCTGTTTCAGTTTGCTTCAATACACGATGACAACCGGTTTTTCACTAACTTCACTGTTCAAAATAACACTGACTCACTCTCGAGAGGGTACATGCTTTTATAGTAAACAGCCATAGAACCTTGTCAAAGGATAAAGAACGTAACAAGAAGGTTGTAAATTACAATGTCAAAACCTTGAAGATCACTCGCACACTAAAGCCATGTAGACAAAACACTTAGAGAAGATGGCGTATGTTTTAACAATGGTCACTAATTCCAGTACGTTTTTCTGGTCCTGAAACTGGATATTTCTTCAACTACCCCTCGGAAATGTTTTCAATGAAAAACCCCCGCCTCATCATCACGCCCCGTTCGACCAGGTGGTAATCCCCACGATGTCGACAACGTCATCTTCTATCGGTTTCAGTTTCAGTTTCAGTACCTTGCATACTCTTACATCTTATGTCCAGTCCCTCCTAGACTATCTTATTTAATTTTTCCTCAAACCCAAAAACAATTTTTAGGTGCATTTTAATATGGTACATTTTAATAACTTAGTTACAGCCATTCCTAAAGTTTATAATTTTGGTACAAATATCTCAAATTATGAAGTCATTAAACACTATAAGTTTTTCAGTTGTTTTAATATTTTTCAATAACTTAGATTCTTTTTACTTTAATTTCAAAAATTTACAAACCAATTTAACCATGGTCACAATTAAATTACTAAATTTTGTAACGTCTGTTGTTTTAGTACGTTACATCTTGGTTATTGTGTTTTGAAATACGGGCGCCCTTTCTCGGTTTGACTTAGCAGTCAACATGTAACGTACTAAAACAACAGATGTTACAATTTTCACTTAAATTTTATATTGAACATTATTTTTAATAGAGGTTTGTGTAATGAGTTAACAATTTTTACATAGTGTGTAAAAATGTTACAATGTTTTTACCATGTTTAAACTTATTTGAGTCTTTTAGAGAAATGGTAAGTAAATATTCTCCAGCAAATCCTTGTATGTATGCTTAAATTAGTATAAATAAAAACTGACTCAAATTACAGAAAACAAATATCTCAGCACAATTTATTTAAAAAAAAAAATCTTCTAACAATAAAAAAAAACAGGGCACAAATAGAGAGATTACAAAATTGGACAAAACTGGTATTTTGCTCAACCTAATTATCTTTACACTAACGTTTCCTTGGTTTTGCTAGTTCAACTATTCTTCTGGAAGCTTTATAAGTCAGTGCATTTGGTGGAATTGTAAATGCATCTTCTCTTACATCATTATCAACTGCTTTGGATCTTGGTCGAGGTTTCGCTAATGTTTTTGTTCTCTCACTCGCTGAAAAATACAGATTAATGATTATACAATTAACACTTGAGTGGGATGTATAATACCTATATTTATATTGATGGATATATATAAATGAATTTTATTGATAATGTGTCCAGAAATAGTAGACCAACAAATAGGAAAATGAACGATTAAAAAAAAAAGACTAAAATTTTACAAACACCTGTATAGATTTATAAAAAAACAAATTATTAAGCACTGAACAGTACTGTTTGGTTTTTTCATCTAGAGCGCTGTGACATAGACACATCGAGGAGCAGTTCTACCCATCCTGCTGCAGGCTGGACAGTCCCTTTGCATCAGAACAATATACTAACTGCTGCGAACAAAACTATGACTAAAGCAGTTATTTTGTTCAAATTCGCTGTCATAATTCTTCATTATCTGTTTATAAACAAGAAATTGCTCTTTCACATTAGGCTAGGAATATAAAACAAATTTTTTATTTGTCAAAATTTATTACGCTTCTACAAGTAAGATATATTTCAGACTTCATGAAAACGAATTCAAAATGAGTTCTTAACTCAGTCCTAGTTTATTCTTGGCATGGTGTGGTTAAACTTTTGTCAGTGTGTTATAGTGGCTTCTATCTGTTTTAGTTTTAAGTTTTGTGGAATATTAATTGTAAAATTTCTGTGAAATCAAATCGACTTATTCTGAATAGTTACGTTTATGTAATCAGTTGTTGTGTTCGTCTAAATTAAAATGACTCAACTTGTGTCAATTAGTTATTCACAGCCAGACACGTGAAGTGCTTTCTAATTTATTGGACTACTTGAGTAGAGAAGCTGAAGCAGGTAGTTTTTTGATGAATCCTAAAAAAATTATGGAATAAACTGCAGCTGCAACAGGTGTATCGGTTAGTTCCATCCGCAGGATTAAGAAAGAAGCAAAATTGATTAAAAGTGGCGAATGCTCATCATTTACCACACCCAAAAAAAGAAATCCACTAAACCGAACCACAAATTTTGATTCCTTTGACAAGTCTGCCGTTCGTTGTGTTATAAATAATTTTTATTTAACGGATTATTTGAATAATTAAACTTCAGACGACTTTTCCGATATTGCACCTTTATTAATAAATATATTGGTAAGATAAAGTATGTTATGAAATATATTTTATGTTAATTAAGTAATTATAAAATAGCAAGATAATAATAGTAACAGTAACTAAAAGTAGAGAAACTCCATTACAGTAGGGTGCTACAGTTTTCTTATACAGTTGCAACGCGAATGGACTATACATACTGAAACTAGCTTGACATCGCAGTGTTCTTGATAAAACCGAACGGTAGACCTTAAGTGTTTGATAAATGGTTCAAAAAGAAGTCAGGATGGATATTGAGAATACCAGAATAAACCAAGAAAACTTTATGAACCGAACCAAATTCAGACAAAATTACAGGAAGGTTAGTCCATGTTTACTTTTGGGTCGGAAGTTTTTGATTGTTTTGTTTCTAATTCATGACATTGTTTAATTTTTATTATAATACTGTTTTATCATTTTAATAAGTTCAATTTGTTTGATAAGTGATTTTATTTGCTATAATTTAGTTGTACTTTTCGATTGAATCATAGTTGTTGAATTGACATGACTGTATAGGTTATCTTGTTATTTTGTCATTTCCTTCTTACATTTTCAATAAAAATAATGAAATCAATATATTCCTTTGTTTAAAATTAATTAATAATATTTTCTTTTTTAAAACTGTGGTATTTGCAAACTTATTATATTATATGATTTATTAAACTAAGTATACTTTCTTTGTCAATTCTTTTTCTGTGCTAATTTTATACGGTTTTCAAAATAAAACAACCCTTTTGGCAAATGAAGTAAGTGCCTGATATTTTTGTTGCCTAAACCATGTATAATTTTTTACTGTAGTATTTTTTTAAAGCCTGTAAAACGTGTGCGTTTCTAGATCATACCCGCATTTTAACAGCTTGGGTGTTTAATAATGTCTTAAACATGATGTTCCTGTAAAGTTTATAACCATAATCAAAAAGCAAAAAGCTTTAGTTTACAATAAAAATTATTACATCTAACATAAAAAAGTCAAACTAATATTTCTCTTCGTATTTTGTAATGCACTAGAAAAAAACAACAAAATTACTATCTCAGTGGCACAAATGATAGCAAGCTCAGCTGCTAAGCCAAAGGTTACTAAACCCAGTATTACACAATAATTTAACAGATATTTTATAAAATATTTACTTTGAAGAAGTACATCTTTTATAAAAGATTTCAAAGTAGGCAAAGACAAATTGGCAGACTGCCTTTACAAAGAGTATTTGGCAGTTATAAAAACCATCGAATCAATCATAAAAAGGAGAGAGATTCTTTGGTCACATATAGAGAATGAGTTGCAATAGATTAAATAAACAATATTCAATAAGTCCGTCAAAAAAAACAAAAAAATTTGTAGACAAAACTGGAAATGGAAAAACTAGGGTTTAGAGAAAATTAACTTAATGTATTAGGGTTCAAAAATCCTGCAGAACTCAAATTAGAAAATACTAAACAAAGTAAACACAAATTCTCGAAAGAAGAAAAGCAATTTCTGAGAAAATGTTTTAATGGTATTGGGAAATTTTTTTGTGATAGATAAAAATGAGTGATGAAAAAATTCCAGACCTGACTGGGAATCAAACCCAGGACCCCAGCGTAGAAGCTAGTTGCACTGACTACTACTACACCACAGGCCAATAAAAAAAGACAAGAAAAAATTGGGAAGAAAAGAAAAAAGGCAACATCCAAAAAATGAATTTCCAGTTTTTTTTCTTGAGTAATCTACTTTAGATTGAATTCTTTAAAAGTGTTCACCTTCATAAATTATTGTTCTTTAATATTTTCCAGCAAAGAAACAAGTAGTTAACAAATTGTTAATAATAAGATACTATAGTCTCTGTATTTGGAAATTAATGTCGAGTTGAATTTCCCTTTTACTTGTCAAAGAATAATTGAGTTTATTTATGCCATTAAGAATCATCGCTTTTGTTCAAACCACAAAATTAGTTTCAGTTGAATCAACATTTCCGTTGAATCAACATTTCCGTTTAGGGTAAGCAACTAATACTCAAGATCTACAATCTCTTCAAACCGGCCAGATTCTGGACAGTTTGGAGTATCATTTTACTTTCTTCCTGATGTCATTCATGCAAATAAAAATATTGTACCATCATTAAAAATGCAATGGATGAATCCACTTTTTCTTTTTATTGTTTCTTTGGCCATTTTTAATGCTTGATTATTCAAATAATTTACTACCTATAATAAAAAGTATGTTGTTTTGTTGGTCATCAGCCGAAAGGCTGGTTTGAACTTTGAACCTCTTGAGGCTTTACTAAGTAAAACGAGGAGTGAGGTAGTTCACCAGTGCCTTCCTCGCTGAGTGGAAAAATATGCTTATCAGCATGCCAGGCCCTCTGAAAAGTACCTGCTTTCCACCCTGCAAATGACACCTTCACTTCATTCAACGCTGGGTCTAGCTGTATAGTGGAATTCATTTCTCTCAGAAGATATAACTCTTGACAAGTCTTTTACACTTTTACCTCTTCTTAAATTCTTAAGTCATGGCTGACCACGTGATAAGAAACAAAACTATTTTTTGTAGCCCTGGAACTAGCATATCAAGTCCGAATAATTTTGCACTCTTTCTATAATATACAATAAATAAGCTAAACAAAACATTAAACAAGTTTTACTTTTAGCTTTGAGAACATTTCTCTTAATTATGCCTGGTCTGTATTTCATATTTTTTAATGTTTCTGAAGGAATTCTTCTTGGAATAGCTAATTCTCTTACTCGATCTGTTACTTCTTTAAAAGGTGGGCCCGTTCGTCTCTGTGAAAGAAATATATTACTTTTTCAATGAAAAAAATAAAAGTGAGTCTTCTTTCAGTAATCATAATGTCCCTGTTAGACATATCAACTGCATGTATACATTTTATAGCACAGAGATATAAACAACAACTATTCAAAACTTATAATGTGATCTTCGTTGGTTTTCTGTTAAATTTTTGACTCATTTTATGTCTATCATTATAAGAAAGATACCATTAGCAACAAACCACTTATCTGATGTAAAAGCCAAAACCAAATAACTATAGAACAGTTTGAAATTCACACACAATGACTGACCAGATGCAAATTCATATAATAAATTAGTGATTTTCAGAAACCTTCTTGCCTTTCCTCTGCCATAATATAATCTTTTTTTTATTTTGCATAAGTTTCAGTGGATCCACCATCGCCAGAGTATAAACATTTTATAAAATTAATTTGTTAAAAAAATTTTAAGAATAGTTTCTCTGTCATTTTTATAAAATGTTAAATGACTGAAGAAACAATTCTAAGAAGACTAACAAAACAGTAGTTTTAAATTTTATAATAATATATCATATAATTTTTATAAACATAATGTTTATACAGTACTCTGGTGATGTGTGATGTGATCCACTAAAACATAATTATGTAAAATAAAAAATAGAAGATAAGATTACATTATATTGTGTTAAAAGATTAGACGTTAGTGAAATCTATAATATATTAGTCATTTAAATTGAAAGACTGCCTCATCCCTAGAATAAACTTTCTTGCTGTAATAAACTTATAATGGTGCATTTTATCACCTTTTTTTACACCAAACTATTTTGAAAATTTTGTTCAGTCTAATTTTCTTAAACTTTAATATTCTATGGTCACTACAAAAATGAAATAGGGGAGACTGGGGGATCACCACCTTACGGGAAAATATTTTATTATTCATGTTAAATTGTTTATAATTCATTACTTATAATTTAATTACAATCTATAGATGTTTGGTATTTTACTAAATTTTTTGATTGCTTTTCCTGCAACTTTAAGTGCATTAAATGTATTTTTTTGTTATTTGTCTGCACAGTGGCAGGATTTCCCCAGGTACTGGAGTAATTTTGCCATTCACTTGGGGTAATGTCGCCACCTCCAATAAAACTAACGAATTAGTGGGAAATGAAATGAAAGAAAACGTTTTAGGAAAACTTACTGAATAAGGGTATTACATTTTAATAAACTTAATGTTTTCAAGAATTACTTAACAAGAAAAAGGTTAAAGTTTAATCTTAAGCCCTCTTAGGCAGCAAACTCTTTCTTCACAATTTTGACCCTTGTTTTGGATTCACTTTCTTCAAGAATCGATTTCATATGAGTGGAAGTAAAAATAGCTGAGTGACCTTTACGCTTTAAATTTTCTTTCACATGCTTTAGATGAAGATTGTTTGATTAAAGCTAAGATTGAAATCTGTAGATACAGTGACAGTGATGGAACGATTGACCTCTTCATCAACTTGGTTATCAATAATCAAAGGCTGTACAGCTTCAAATGGTGCAAAGTCATCTTCTTTGAACTTAGAATGTGTTGTTGTTGTTTTTCAATCTATCTCAAAGTCCTAGGAATTTTAAATAACATGGCGACACTTTTATTAGATTTTCCTTCAGCGACCCGTTGCATAGCAGCCTGAAGCTCTTTTTGAGTCCATTTCGCCTTCTCTGTGGTCTGTTTTCATACATGAGGCAATTGAAATTGTATGGAAATCACATTAAGATAATGAAAGTATGACTTGGGGTTAAGCCGCCACGTTTCCAAGATGGCGGCATAATCCGTCTTAGGGTGGCGTCATTACCCCGACTTGACAACATGGCAAACATAGGTAACCCACACCAAATAGATAGAATCAGAACAAACAGATCTAATGATGAGATGTGGCTAAATAAATACACTATACATATATAATACTCATACAAGTCTATTATCAACACAATTTTTACATATCTCAATAGCTTGAAAGCGAAAAATTAGATGAAATTTTCAATAAAAACTAAATTGTTCTACACACTAATTTAGTTCTCACTCAATTGTGGACACAACATATAGTGCTTATGGCATTGTCTGCTAGGTTTCAGCACCGATCCTGGGAATATCCGACTCAAGGTTTGAGTTATACATGGGGTGGCGGAATTACCCAGTGTGGTGCGATTCCCCCGGTCTGCCCTAATAGTCATGAGTTGTGAAGAGAGGCGGTCGCTCAAGAGGGTTAAAAATATGTGGATATTTGCAAAATAAAATTGGTTGTAAGTAGGGGTGACTAGTGAATAAAGATGGTTGTTAAAAAAGAATTGACTGCAGTTAGTCCAGATCTAGGCTGCTATATTGAACAGGAAGCTATTCAACTTAATTTTGACAGTCTTTGGAAAATTATCACAATATAAGAATCTTATCACCACAAGAATTGTAAAAACCATTTGGTTAGAGTTTCACATATGAAGATGTGTTAAAATTGCTTCGAATTTTAAATACCAGGTGTCCCATGAAAAGGTTGCTATTTTTGAATTAATATGCCGGACGTATCTCACACTCTACAGACTGGAAACTTTACTGTTATGATAAATAGATATGTATAAAAAGTACACTCGAGTTTCATTTGCTTATGATTCATCAAAACAAAATGGCGGAATAAGAAAATAATATCAAAAGTGAACAATAATCTTGTGGAAAAAACGACTTGCATTTACATAGGATTCAGATGGAAAGAATTGTGTTTTATCGTATGACATATCCCATCAGACAATGACTGGAGACAAATACGCATCAATTTTAACTAATCCCATAGTGCCTCATCATTCTCAGGCGGAGATGCAGGACTTTTTTTCCAGCATTATGGAGCTCCCCCATATTATGCTTATGTGGTCAAAGCGGTTTTAAACCAAAATCTTCCTAACCGTTGGATAGGTCATGGCTGCGGCCTCAAGAACTGGCCTCCAAGATCACCAGATTTGTCTGCTGGCGATTTTTTCCTATGGGGCTTTTTGAAGGAAAAAGTTTATTCTCACACCATTGTAACAGATGATTCATTAATGACGCTGATTGAAGAGGAATTGCTGTTGATACCTCGGCAATTTTTCAAGACGCTTTTGTTTCATTGCTATCAGTTCATAGCTATTGATGGACATCAGTTAAAATAAAGGTTAATGAAATAAATTGTGTTCATTAATAATTTATCACTTTCATATTTCTTTCATTTTATTACTTAAGTAACATCACCAATTTGAAATGTTTGTGCAAATAAAATTACTTTCTGCCATTTTGTTTTGGTTAATCATAAGCAAATGAAACTCAAGGGTACTTTTTTACATATCTATTTATTATAACTGTAAAGTTTCCAGTCTGTAGAGTGTGCGATATGTATGGCATATTAATTCAAAAATAGTAACATCTTCATGGGACACCCGGTAAATAAATTATTAGTTTTCATTTATAAAATTCTTGTTATTTACTTTTCTAAGTCTCGTTATAGTTTTTACCAATTTTTATTTTCAGAGTTTTTGTAAAATTCTGAAACGTGTTTAAAACAACCATTTAAAATTTATTTAAATCCATTTGGTAGAATTCTGTATTTAAGGCTGTACAGAATTTCCACTTAAAATCTTCAATTGTAAAGGAGGTGCCTTAGAGAGTTTACGTGTAAGTATGCTTTAATAAAAGTACTGCATTTGTATAAGTTAGATAGAGTAGTAAAGTACAGATGAAAATAGTTCGAACCAAAAATTGACTTCATGATTATTCTGTTCATTTATAGACAATAAATTTCTGAGATGAAGGTTCCTGATTCAAATCCTAGTAAAGGTAGTTACTTTTATACGAATTTGAATACTAGATGGTGGTTACCAGTGAACTTTGATGGTTGGGTTTCAATTAACCGTACTCTCTCAGGAATGGTCGGCCTGAGTCTGTACAAGACTACACCTCATTTACATGTCACACATATCATCCTCATCTCATTGGGTTGCTTATTGTTTGCAACGTACACACTAGGAATTAAAAAAAAAAAATTATAGACTATTGTATCATAAAATTATTTTCATAACTACAGGAAAAAAATTATATAAGATTTTCTTTCACAAAAATTTTTTAGTGTAATTTTTGTGGTTTTCTGATGTTTTTGGTGGTTCTTCAACACTATGAAAAAAATATGAGTTAGGAAAATTGTTCAATGTGTAACAGACAAATCTGGATAATGAGGCACAATTAGTTATTCCAGACAATTCTTATAAAATAAACTAAACATAATATTCTTATGAATATATAATATCACTTACAGGAGGTTCATCTTGTTTCATTCTGTGTGCACTCGGTTGTGCTAAAATCAATAATCTTTCAAATCTTTGTAATGGTGTCAATGGTGGGGATTTGCGCTGAAAATCAAGTGAAAATGCAAAATTAGAACTCAAATTTATTTAAGACATATGTAGGTGGTTAGTTACAAGGGTAAAACTTCAGAAACTCAAGTGTTTTAATAACACTTAATGTTGATGTTAGCATAAAAAACATAAAGATACTTAAGGGAGACCTAGCAGGTGTATTAACAGATTTTATAAATCTGTAATTGTTACATTAACAAAATCTTTTGAGCATAAAAACCTTAATAGAAACTATTTCTATAATTTAAAATAAATCTGATGATAAATGAAGTACAAGTAAATTTTTAATAACTTGTTCTGTTGTTCTTTTGTAAACAATATTTTGTCTGGATAGCTCAATATTCTTTCTACTTCCAGGCCTTATCCACTTACATTTGCTCAGCTTTTTGCATAAGCCAGGTGTAGCATTTTAACATGGATACAAACAGAATGTTTGGTAAATGACTTTTGCTATATTAAGACTGTAAAACACAGAACTAAAACAGCAAGCTTATATTCAAATATCTAACTGGTAATGATTATAGTTAGAGAAAGTAATTGAAATATAAAATGATAATGAGTGTTTTGTTTTGATTAAAAATAATTTAAATGATGAAAATTATGGTCAAAAGAAAATTTATGGTAATAAATTTGTAAACTTGTTGTGCGCGTAAAAAATCTATTAGGAATAGCAATATATTCTGGGTTTTCTTGTTTTAGATAACAGACAATCCAACATCAGATGCTGGTGAGATGTTCAGTTATACCATGGATATAAAGTACATTTAGTTATCTGAAGTAATGTATTAACAAATTATAAAATTCTTCCTCCAATAGACATAATTGACCAAAGAACAATTAAAAATGTTATTAACCCTTTAAGGGTCGTGGCATAATAGTTTGCCACTTTTGTAATATTGATTGTAGCTTAAGATCCTGTGGCAAAATAACTGCCCAAACACGTATCTGCTGAAGACGAGTAGAGGTATTTTACTGCTGCATAAGTTGGCAGCGCTGGGTACATTGTTGAATGAGTTACACAAGTGCAAACTAAGCGCGGCATCATATCTTGCCATCTGTCCTTTGTAGAACAGAATGAACAATATTCTAAAATAAATCTCAATATTTCAATGAACTTGTTCAACCAAAGTTGACTTCATGATTATTCTGTTCAAATTGCTTATATTCAACTTCCTACGGACTTCCTATGTCCGTAATAGGAAGTATTATTCCTATGTCCTTATGTGTTATTACTATCGGTAATTTTTGTGAAAGTGTTTTTTTTTTAAGTGTATAATTAAAACCATTGCAGTTGAACTTATTTCAAGATAACTACATGATTACATATATATACATTATATATATATATACATATATATTATAATTATATTATAATAATTATATTATTTATATACCTAATATATAAAGCCCCAGCCACTAATGACTCACTGATGGAAATTCTCGCCTATTAGGAGGTCTCTAAAAGCAAAATCTCTGAGGACCGTTTTTGTCGGGCGTCGGCTGAAACCCCCGGGAAAAATGCGAAATTTAAAGTATCTCTTTTCGAAAGCTCAGGAAAGGCGCGCGAATATTTCGAACTTTTTAACGAAGTCTCGTTGCGCAAAGGCCACTGCGACCATTTTTGTTCCCCTCCCGAAGTACGTTAAGACCATATATATAAAGTTGCCCTTAACCCTCCGGTTCGCTGGAAAAAAATTTCGGGGTTGCAGTTTTTAGGTTATTCTTTGCAACACCACGAAGACGGGTTTCATCGACAAATTTTTATTAGGACCACATTACACTAACTCCCGGAATCACGGGTGACTTTTCAAATTTTAGATCGGGGTCCTACGGGGTTTGGTACCCTTATTTAAAAATTATGTAATTTTTAAATTTTTAGAATACAAAAAATTTGATAACGGCATGTCGTTTGGCGTTAAAAACTACATAAAAATGTGATTAACCGAAAATTTTAAAGTTGCACCCTCTTTTTTGCAGTAGGGTTTGTATTTTTTTATCTCATTAATGGTGCATCGTAAAAATGAATTGTACAGAATATTTTTTGTACCCCTTTTAATGTACTTCAAAATCATATAGCTATCGTTGTCCTCAACTCGCCGGTGCGGTAAAAAAATAAAAAAACAATTTCGGCTTTTTTGGGGTTGCATTTTTCAAGTTTTCTTTTGTAACACCATCAAAACGGGTTTCTTTGGCTAACTTTTGCTAGGACCACATTATACGTACCCTCCGCATTATGGGAAATTTTTCAAATTTTAAATCAAGGTCCTACGGGGGTTGCTACCCTTATCTAAAAATAATGAAAATTGTAAATTTTTAGAACATAAAAAATCTGTTACCGGCATGTTGTTTGGCGTTAAAAATTACACAAAAATTTGATAACCCGAAAATTCTCAATCAGCACCCTCTAGCCTGCGGTAGGGGTTGTATTTTTTTATCTCCTAAACGGTGCATCGTAGAGAAAAATTGTATAGAATCTTTTTTGTACCCCTTGCAAAGTACTTTAAAACCATATAGCTATTGTTGCCCTTAACTTGCCGGTTTGGTGAAAAAACTCAAAAAACAAAATTTCGGCTTTTTGGGGTTTGCCGTTTTCATATTGTTCTTTCTTTACACCTTCAAAATGGGTTATTTCGTCAAATTTATATATATATTATATAAACAGTTACACGTACCTGTAGGATCACGGGTAATGTTCCAAATTTTAAATCGGGGTCTTACGGGGGTCGCTACCCTTATCCAAAAGATATGAAATGTTTCATTTTTAGAATACAAAAAGTCTTTTGACGGCATGTTGTTTAGCGTTTAAAATTACACAAAAAATTGATAACACAAAAATTTTCAATTACAACCCTCTAGCCTGCGGTAGAGGTTGTATTTCGTTATCTCCTTAACGGTGAATAATAGGGACAAAATGCATGAACCTGTTTTGTGCCCCACAAAAACGTACTTCAAAATTATATAACCAAAGTTTACCTTAACCCACCGGTCCGCTGAGTAAACTACAAAAACCAAATTTCGGTTTTTTGGAGTTTGCCGTTTTCAGGTATTCCTATCTTTACACCTTCAAAACGGTTTTTAGGCAAATGTTTATTAACAAAACGTTACAGGTACGTAACGTTCATTCATTCATTCACCTTGTGGCAAATGGTTCTGATCCACATATGAATTCTGATCCACCGACCCCTCTGAGGTCGAGACACGGAAGCAGCGCGAAGCGCTGCTGGAGTGGCGAGTATATCTTTATTTATTATTATTAAGTACTGAAATAAGACAACTTGCTTCAGTAAATTTACTGGAACGTATGCAAATGGTTGTAGTCAAGATTGATACTTTTGCAGGCTGTTATCTTTTATTAACGGCAAATCTTCTAAGTGGCGATAAATACAATATAAGCAAGTGGGATTGTGTGAAAAGTTCTATAGTTTGAATTTATAACACAAAGAAAATCTAAAACTGTTGGCCATCATGTTTTTTATGATAATGTTAGGTCGGCAAAGTATTATGCCAGTGGGCCTCACCAGCAATCGTTCTGGTAAAATAATTGACCGGTGGTACTTAGGAGAAAAATTATTTTTCATTCTCTTCTGCAACCGATTGTACCACACACTCACAAAAAAATTCATTTTTGTGATGCATTTAGTAACGAAAAATCGTTAAAAAAATTATAGCACCATTATATGAAATTTATGTTTATTTTGAATAAAAAAAACATACAAAATCAGTTCACATTTTTACATTTGTTATAACACGCAAAACTTTCGCTAGCACAGAAATTTGATCGTTAGTGGACATTTTTGTCTGTAAATCTGGAAAATATTTACAAAAACGTAGTATGAAACATTTTTGTAAAGGACATTTCCACAAATAACATCGTATATCTCTATCTGTTTTTTTTTTGTGAATGTTTGGCACGTAGAGCATTTCGAAATGTGTCCGTAAAATGATTACACATGGCAAGCCTAAGAGACCAGTCTATTCCTCATAATGAATAATATATAATAATAAACTACCTCATAATCTAAGGCCAATGAAACAGGTGGTAAAATTTTATGCCAAAATTACATTATGGGCATGGGCATGAAAAGATCCCCACATCTAAGGACTTTAGGTATCAGTGGCAAATTATTATGCCACATATTTTAAAGTATCTTGACCTTCAGTATTTTTTTATTATTTTTCCGATGATCTACAAGGTTTATAGAACTTGTTTACTAAGTTTCATGTCATTATTCAAGAAAAATTCCTATGTCCTTAAAGGGTTAAAAATCATTGTCTAAAAAGTTAGTTATAACCCAACTCAAACCAAGTGGCCTCTCAATGGTCGATGCGCAGTAGTGTAAACTGACCTTGAACGACCATGGTGCCGTCCGGTACAGTCCGCACTCCAATTACAAGCTGAATATCTCGACAGTAACAATGTTCAATTTATTTAGTTCCTTCAGCGTGAGTAGTTAACTTGGAGTGTCATAAGTTCTAGTTCGATATCATCTTAAATATTACATTGATTTATGTAGTAAATATTAATATTTATTTTCTGAGTAGTTTAGTTTTTAGTACCGCGAATAGAAATATATTTTCCGAAACTTAATTTAAATTTTCAATCAGACTGTACCGAACGCGTCCCAGTATTTCCATCTCTTTCTAAATACCTCCTTCTCACACAACCGGTGTGCGCATCTCAGAGGCCACTTGGTTTGAGTTGGGTTATATTATTATTAAGATGTTTTACCACTGGAAATGACCATTTTCGTTCGACTGGTATTGGTTGAGGTGGAGGTACTTTCTTTGGCATAGCTCTGCTTTTTAACCACGCTTCTCGCTCTCTTTTATATTTTTGAAATTTTCTCTTTCGTCTTGCTAATTGTTTACGTGACAGTTGTTTTTTTCTGAAATTATTTTAAATTAAACTTTTAAAAAGAAAATTGATACAATTTCCTTAGTACTACTGTTAAGTATTATATAAAGATAAAATTGAATTAAGCACATCCAAATGAAATTGAATGGTAAAATCTAGATTAGTATGATAATAAGCAAGCCCTGTTTTCACAAGAAATCAAGGGTTTCACAGGGTTCCTGGTTATAAAAAGGTACATCAAAAAAAATCTCTTACCAGAAATTATACTGAGTATAATATTCTAAACAATTTTCTTAATTATTTAAAAACAAGATTCTCAATTAGATGAGTGTGTTAATATTTACGTTATGCATCATTACAACGTTTTTGTTAAATCTCTTTATTACTTTGTTCAATTTATTCATAAAAAAACACATTCCTATCAGACAGTTATAAATGTTAATCAGAACTTGGTTCTTCACTGACATTTCAGTTCCATTATTTAATTTGGCATATCTATTTAGACGTTATAGAATTTCTCCAGCTCTATACTTTGATGAAATACTAGCAGATAAAGAGCTATATACTGCTTAATTTTATATTTTGTAGTTTATAAAGGTGTTAAAGATCACTTTCTTCCACCAGAATGCACTACTATATTATATTATATTTTTTTTAATAATCACAAATTAATTGTAACTTAACAATTTCTGAAATTGTTGGCTGACCTGGTCAAAGTTTTTTTCACAGTTTCCCTTGACCACTCCAAGTGAATGCCTGGTCAGTCTCCTTTTTGCAATCTGTTTACTATCATAACCTTCCTAGTCCCTAAATTCCAAAATTTGACGTCATGTATTTATAATATTTTACGTGACAAATTTATTTATTAATTAGTTATTTATAACAGTGGTAAAGAACATTTTTCATCATTTGTTAAGTATTCCTTAAAAAAAAATTTGGTGTAATATAAATGGAAATATATCTGTTCACCCATTTTTCGAGGATACAGTGTACGTACAATACACTTTTAGAGGTTGATAGTGAAATTTCAATATCTTTTATTTGTACAATATTTATATTTTTTCATAAAGGGATAAAATGCAAGTAACAAAATAAAACAAATCAGGCAATTCACACAAAATGAAGGCAGCCTTAGAACTTTGACCCCAGTTTTCTCAAAATTATTTTTTTAAATAGCTTCTTCATCCACTAAGCTTTTTAATTAATTGAGGTAAGTGGATGAAGGTGCTACGTAACAAAAGTATAATTTGGAGAAAAATGTGATAAAAAAGTTCTAATGGTCACATCTTTTTGTGAATTATCTGATTTCTTAAATTTTTATACCAACATAATACCCCTTCAGTAAAGTTATTCTATGTGATTAAAAGTGCTTCAAACTTTACTTCTTAATATCATTCTTGACCTTGATATGCATTCAACACCTTAATTATTCACAAGAACTAAGTTTTTGAAGAAGTGTCACACAGCACCTTCATCCACTTACCTCTTCAATTGTTACTTATTAGAATAATGGCAAGAGAAACAATGACTGAAACTGATAGACATACCAGCGGCTGGTCATTCTGAAAATAATATGTTAAAAATATGGCCGTATTTAGCTTAGTGAAATCCTATGATTACACTAAGCATGATTTCATTGGTTTGTCAGGGTGGAACAGAAAATGTGATGACACACCAATATCAAAAATAAATAAATATTTAAATATGATTGAATTTAAACTGTAACCATCATTAAAAGACAAAGCAAAATCCAGTTGTAAGACATGACATATATTTAATTTTAATATTTAGGCTACATTTCTTTCACTTTCTGTATGTGCCTCGTGTGACTGAAACAAAATTTTGTTTCTGTTCATAGTAATTTTCAAAATAATCTTTTTATATTACAGCAATGTTGGATAAATGATTTTTGTTCCAAAACTTGTGATATGTAGTTTTCATTGTATTTGAATTAAAACTGATAGGGTCTTTTCTTACTATGTAGTACTAACTTTTAAACAGTTAAGAAGTTTTCATTCAATCACAGATCCTTAATGGAAAAAGAATACCTACATGCACTTATTAGGATATGTTAATAATTATTATTGTAATTTAACTTACACTTTCTTTAGAATTTTGGGTTGTGCTAATTTAACTATACGAGCAGATGCAACTGCATTCAAAGCAGGAGGCTCAACATAATGATCTGGTTTTTTTCTGAAAATTGTTAACAATACAATCAATAACTTTTTATATTTTAGAATAAATTACATTTTTAAGGTTCTAAAAAGAAGTACAGTCATAATTATAATTTAAATTCTGCACCTGCTACTTAATTTCATGTAATATCAATTTAAATAAGAATTTACTGACATTGACAAACCTGAAGTAATACATCATACCTTTGGTTTCTTGCAATCTTTGTAGAGTAGTGATAAAGTAAACCAATACTGCACAATTTTCAGTGCCCAGATTACAGCTGATCTAATTTCATGAACCCTGAGCCCAAATAAAATGGTTTTAATAAATATGAGTGTGTTCTTTGTGGAAACTAAAACTACTGACTTGATTCAGGTGGATCTTGAGAAGTTCACCTGAAGGATTTTTGTAATTAGCCATGTAGCCTCAAAATTAAGGATACTATATTTTCAAGAATTTTATTGCAAGGTTACTCGAAAATAAATTTCCTACTTGTTCACTTTCTGATACCAGTTTCTCTTGCCTTTCCCATGCCTTTTTCGTTATCTCTTATCTTTTGAGATACAAGATCTTCTTTCTTCCATTGTCCTCCTTCTTCATTTCCACAGGAACCTTCAAATCAAAAATTTTTTTTTGGAATTTGTCCTTGTCAAATTAATTCTTATTTTTTGAGACCTAATTTTTCCATTTCCTGTTCCTGTCTGTATAGATGGGTGCTCACTTGATTGCTAGCATAAGGAATTTGGGTGGAGAGGATTGTTTGTATGATTCCTCTCCTCCTATAACCTAGTAGTAGTAATAATATCATTAGTAGGCTACGCGCTGTTCTAAAAATATTAGTCACAAACCATTTCGAATAACTACTGTAGTACCAGTCCCCCCTGCACTTCATCCCGCACTAGCAAACAAGTCAGCTCCCAACTATAATTGAAATTTCTGCTGGATTTTTCATTGCATTTATCAAAAATCTGATTGTTGAGCCTATTATTGATCAACCTTTTAATCCTCCCCAAAGGATTTTCCTCTTCTTTTGGTTACCTATATTGGTTTTTCCACTGACTGAAATTTTTCATAGACGTTCTTGTTTGATTTTATCTTTGGCTTCCCATTTCCAAAGTTTTCCCAAAATCTTCTTTAACATTTTCCTCACTGCTACCAGAATCTCTCTTATTCCTGTCTTTGTGAGGGTTTTGTTTCCACCTTACGTTGTAGTGCAGGTTTTATTGCTATGTTATAGTGTCATATTTTCAATTACATTGATATGTTATTTTTGTTGTAGATCCCTCTTACTGCAAAGTATATTTTTCTGTATTTTTCACTCTTTCTTTCACCATTTCCTTATTGTTGTTTATTCTACATTAAAGGATACTACTCTACTTTGATGCAAAGATCAAATTCCCACAAAAATGGCTTTAATGATTCAGATTTTAACTCCCCCCACTTATTGTATTTGCTGGACCAATTACACCCTCCTAAAGAGGAGGGTGTAAGTGGGATCTCAAGAAAATTTATTGTAGGCTCTAGCCTACTTTTAAAATGTTTCTTCAAAACTGTAGTCTATGGGGTGTTCCAGGGCAAACATGCATAGAAAAATTTAAGGTAGTTAAAAATACTAGTATAACTTTATGAATGGAAGTTCTGTTAGACACATTAGTAAGTTATTTGTACTATAGTTATGTATATATATATATATATATATATCAATTGACATTATTTGAACTTTCTAGTTATTTATAGTTTAGTAGTAGGTATTTGTAATTTTATGTGAATGTTTTACCAGCAAACGATTTATATTGTAAGTAAATCTTGTATTATTATGATTGTTATGTATTATTATTATAATGTATTATATTGCAGTATCTAGTATGAACTTGCTTATGTTCGTTTACCCTCAGAATGTAGGGGTTGTCATGCAATAGGATTGAAGAGGGTGAAAAAGGTGGGTCTTGGCACCTTAAAAAACAGAGGCTTTTTGATTAAGGTGTAGTAACCCAAACAGAAGAGTATCTGGTCCTCCTGGTTGGGAGTTGTTCAGCAGGTTGTATCCTGCTCATGTGAAATTTGTCGTATTTGAAGTATCCACAATAGCCTGGTAACTAGGAGAGGAAATATTGGCGAACAGAACATTTTTAAAAAGAAATAGATTTTGGAATTATTTGGTTATGGTAACTTGGAATGTTAGAGGCATTCTTCATAAAGAGTAGGAATAGTCAAGGATTTGTGAGAAAAGAGGAATTTGGCCGTGGCAACTGAGACTAAAAAAAAGGTACATAAATATACAAGGAAATAAGCAATGTTTAATAGCGGGTGGATGAAAAAGCCAAGACAATTAGAGTTGTCGCAGTTTATGTTGGTAAAAAATGGTATAGTAGAGTTTTAAACTATGAATACACGAGTGAACGAATAAGTTCAATTTCAAGACAGGATAGAGGTAAAATAGTTGTAATCGTAGTGTATGCCCTAGACTGTGTTGCAGATTGGAGATCTGAATGTATGGGGGGGTAATTAACCAATACCTGAAGTTGTGGGAATATTTGGTGAGCAAATGCTTAAAGAATATGGCATATATTGAGAGAGTTTGCTAAATTTAACAACCTTAAAATCACCAATATTTTCTTTCATAAGAAAGAAATATATAAATTAATATACATGGAGTGCTAGAAGTTCAAGGCCATTGATGACTATATTATTGCTAATAAAAAGTTGCCAAAGCAAGTACAAGATACTAGAGTTTACATTGACTGCAATGCTTATTCTGACCACTTCTTGGTTGTTTCTAATGGGAAAAACATAGCACGAAGAAAAAAGGTAATAAGCTGGAATATGTGTGGAAGGTGGATCTTTTGGAACAAGAAAACATCAGATATTTATGTCAACAGAGGGTGAAGATTATGTAACTATAGTAATGGTGTATTGCAGCAAATGATGATGTTGAGGAGGGGTGGAACAATTGTGAAATGATAGTTTGTCAAGATGCTGAAGAGGCATATGGGAAGAGAAGGAGATTTATCAGATGGAATGGAGTCAGAATCTAGATGCAGAGGTTAACAATTATGTTCGTAAGAGGAATGAGACTTATAAGCAGTTTCCTTGTGACCCAACACATGAAATTACATTGTTCTGGCTTTGGGTGGAGAATTAAGTGATCCTGTTTATACAAAGAAAGTTCTCAGACAAGGATGTCCTGCATCACCCAACACTTTTTAACAAATGTAAAGACAAGGCTATCCACTTATGAAAAATGGATGATATTTAGGAATCCGACTTTAATCTAATATTATAAGCTAATTATACAGTTATTATTCAGGATAGTGAGGATAACTTGATACAGACCCTTTTTAGATTTTGGGATTGTTGTCAGTTTAATTGGACAATTTCTTATAAAAAAACAAAAGTAATGGCCTTGCAAGGTATGATTAATAAAGTAATTCTGGAGTAGATCAGTCATTTTGCCTGTTTGGGATGTGTGCATTATATGAAGAGGACAACATTATACTACAAAAGAGTACAAAAATTTAATAGAATTTGTGGTACATTATGTCAGCATTTAAATGGACTCATTGATGAAATTCTGTAAGACAGTGGCTGTCCCAATATTGACAAATGGCAATGAGGTCTGGATATAGAAGAAGAATTATGAGAATTCTATCCAGTCTGCAGAGATGCTCTTTTTGAGAAGTGTTAAAGGACTGTAATAAATTTATAGGATAGGGCTCTAATAGATGAATTGGTTCAGAAATAAGGATACACAGTGAGAATCAGATGCCAGTTCTCTTAAAGGGTACCACCGTAAATGAACCAATCATCTACAAAGAATGTTTCCACCTAGGATTCCTAGACTGACCAAAAGTTACAAACCAAAATTGGAAGGAGTGATTTGGGGTGACCAGAGCTATTAGAGGTTGATGCTGAACAGATCCTGTGAGCTAATCCTTGAATGGTAGAAAATATTTTTAATTTTTGTTTGGTAAAATGAAGTCATCTTTTATTATATGTATTATAGTAGGTTACTTCTTTTATATGTCTATTATATTGCATACCATCTATTGTATACAATGAATTATTGTATTATGCAATCGGATACAATACAGTCAGGAGGTATCAGAGTATGGTACAGCTCCATTCTACAATATCCTTTATTCTTTCCTTTTTTCAAAATTTATGAAAATTTGTATGGTACAGATATCCAAAAAGTAATTTCACATCTGATTTCCGCATAGAAAGTTATGTAAACCTTCCAAAATCAATGAGATCATTGCGTTTTTTAAGAAATAAGATACATTTTTTGTAATGCATAAAAATTCAGTTACTCTCGGGTCATACTTCTTTCGTTTCCCTGGTGATTCATACTGATGCCAACAAAATTCCTGTTCCCAGTACTAATTGGTTTTATTTCTACAGTCATTATTTAGCTTTCAATGTGTGAGGCTATGCGAGAAGTTAACTATTTCAGTTTAGTTTAGTGTGAAATGCAGAGAGCATAGTTTAAATTAAAGTAGAAAAAAAGTTAGACACATAATATAATAATATAGTGAAACCAGTTAAATTTTAATAATCTTATTCTTGACTTTTCCAAAGCTCAGGATGATTAAAATAAACTCTAAGAGCCTAGTTTACACAGGTCGAGTATTTTAGTTAAGTAGATTAGTAATTTAGTACTTGACTTGTTTGGACACGTCGTTTTAGTAGAGTAGTTTAGATGTAGTCGAGTAGAACGGTCGAGTGCGCAGTTTAGTAGCTTACCCCTACCACTACGCAAAACATACTTTACAAGCAAGATCCCGCCTCTGTGGAGCCATAACAATGCACTAAATTCGCTGTCTACGTTACATGTGCGGACAGTTACTAAATTACTTTACCGTTGCTACTCGATTAAAATACTTTACCCGTGTAAACTAGGCTTAAGAGCCTAAGCTAACTCATTTTATTTGGAAGAAATATTTAAAATTAAATAATTAAAAATTAGCAGTACATATAATAGTGTCTGCCGACTTGCCTACTGACTAGGCAACCATTTATACTCACGGTGGTTCATATTTTTTTCCTTCGACATACATTTTCTTTGATTTAAATAACATTATTGTTCTTTCTGATGGTTTTGATTTCATTGCTGCTTGAGAAACTTGTGCTGGCAAAGTTTGCTATAAATAAAATACATAAAGTGAATTGTTTGTCTTAATATGTTATAAATTGTACATCCAAAATCAAATGGATTGAATATTGTAATTAACACTATATGAACAGTTGTATCAATCATGCAAGCTTACAACTTAAATGTATTTGTTTTTATTACACTCTTTTAAGTAATGAATACTTTTGGATTAGGTGGTACATTATTGACTCATGTGGGCATTAAATTATTTTGTACAGTTAAAATTTCCTAGTGCATTTTTGAACCATCAGCATTTTTCAAAAATCATGAGTAATTGTTGCTCTAAAAAATACTTGGTTATGCCTATCTTATTCTCACATAATTTTTGCAGTGTCTTATGCTGTAGTTTTTTTTACTATTGTGTACATTCTGTAGCTTTTTGTATACGGAGCTCATTTATATCTAAATAATACTATACTAATTATTTCTGGAGTTTATTTATTTATTTATTTTTTTTGAGAAAGTATACTAGTGTGCCACTGACTTTACTTTTGTCACTAGCTATATACATAGTATAAATAAATTACTTATATAATTAAATAAAACACTTCTTAAATAATTTCAAGGTTCTTGTATCAATTTTTTATATTACGAGGGCCATCCGGAAAGTAGTACCCGTTTCCGCCGCATGAGGCGCTGACGAGGCGAGCAGCCGCCGGTCAAGGTCAGATCGCTTCAGTGGCTTGTCTGCCTTCTCTGTTGCAAGTTCCGCGACGCTAGCATTGCCTGTCTTGTTTCTGTGACCGTTCATAATGTTTAAAAAAATTGAGAACGCCGCCAGTTGTGAAGTGAGGGCTGTAATAAAATTTCTCAATGCAAGAAACGTTCGACTTTGTGATATTCATCGCCAATTAAAGGAAGTGTATGGAGACGATGTGATGGATGAGTCATCTGTTCGGCGCTGGTGTCGTAATTTTAACTTGGGGAGGGGGAACACACACGACGATGAGCGTTCAGGGAGACCATCTGTCATTACAGATCAACTGCTGAGGTCAGTAGACGAATTCGTGAGGCACGATCGGCGCGTTACAATTGATGACATCTGTGAACATTTCCTAATGTTTCTCGCACAATTCTTCATGAAATTGTCAAAGACCATCTGCATTATTCAAAAATTTGCGCAAGGTGGGTCCCTCGCATGCTTACAGATGAGCACAAAACCAAGCGTATGGCTGCTGCATTAACATTTTTGGAACGTTATTCTGATGAAGCAGACGCGTTCTTGAATCGCATAGTTACTGGTGATGAAACGTGGGTTTGTTATGCTTCACCTGAGAGTAAACGACAGTCAATGGAGTGGCATCATCCTCATTCACCAAAGAAACCAAAAAAATTCAAGACTGTTCTGTCCACCAGGAAACTTATGGCAACCATTTTCTGGGATCGACGTGGTATACTGCTTATTGATTTTATGGCCCGTGGAGACGCTATTAACGCTAATGCGTATTGTGAAACATTAAAGAAATTACGGCGGGCAATACAAAATCGACGGAGAGGTCTATTGTCTGATGGCGTCATTCTCCTCCATGACAATGCCAGGCCTCATGCAGCGGGGATAACACAACACCTTCTGCAGCAATTCAATTGGGAAATTTTCGACCATCCACCGTATAGCCCGGACTTGGCCCCTTCAGATTTTCATCTCTTTACAAAACTTAAAGAGTTTTTGGCGGGAAAAAGATTTGACAGCGATGAAGAACTTAAAGAAGGTGTGACTACGTATTTCGATCGGCTGGCGGCGGAGGAATATGATGCTGGAATACAAAAACTCGTCACACGTTATGACAAATGTTTAAATTTGCTTGGAGATTATGTGGAGAAGTAGTTTAAGGTATGCTCTTTTCAATAAAAATGTTTACATTTGTTAATATTTACTTCTGTGTCTTTATTTCACAAACGGGTACTACTTTCCGAATGGCCCTCGTATTAAGATATTTCTGAACTGGTGCCAAGGCTTCTAGTAGTCTCTTAAATTAAAGTTCAAGAAAAGTAAAATAATTTAACTGCCAATCAGGTGGTAATGAACTTCTCTTTAAATTTCTTATATACGAGAATTTTGAACAAATATTCAAAACTGAATATTTGTTATGCAAGTAATTTTTATGTATATATTGCCTAATAAGTTTTTTAGAATAACAAAAAACTGAGTTTTTTATATTATGTTCTTTTATAAATTCAAACAAAACTGAATTCCTTCCATAATATACACAACATCAAAAATAACAACACCAATTCTTAATTTAAAGCTTTCATATACTTATCCTAAACCTACATACTTAGACTTTTACTTTCTTTTGACTCAGTATTCTCAGTTATACTCTGTAAATGGTGGCAGTATTGTAATTTTGTGAAAAAATATACCTCCACATTTTACGACCACAACAAGCAAATTTTTTTTCAGAAGAATATAAAAAAGAGTTTAGAAAAATTGAAATTTATCTAGAAAAGTCCAAAAATTATGAAGAAACTTTCTTCAAAACTCCAAATCTTTTGCTCAGTAAAAAGTGCGTAGAACTAAAATAAGTAATAGAAAATTTTACAACTTGGGTTGGTATTCAGCCCTCTGTACAATACTTACATCAGTATTATGATTTTATTGTAGAGAACTGCTAAAAATCAGTATCATTTAAGAGCTAGTTCCAGGGCTAGAAAAATAGTTCTGCTTCTTATCACATGGTCAGCCAATTACATGACTGAACCATTAAAGAACAGAAGAGGTAGAGATGTAAAAGACACAAGTCAAAGTTATTTTCTCTGAGAGTAATGAATTTCATTATACAGCCCTGTGGTGAAAGAAGTGAAGGTGCCATTTGCAGGGTGGAAATTAGATGCTTTTTAGAGGGCCTGGCATGCTGATGAGCATACTTTTCCACTCAGTGAGAAGGCATAGTAAACCATCTCACTCCTCGTTTTATTTAGTAAAGCCTCTAGAGATTGAAACCAGCCTTTCGGCTGATGACCTAAACGATAACAAATTAATTAAATAAAAAAAGTTAGTGGATTGTGCTCTCTGTGCACATTACTCAGGTCATGTCCTTCATCTTTTGTCTTATTCGCTGTTTTCTTTTTAATTTTTAACATTTGTGCATTTCATTAATAAACTTAAAAAAAGTTTGTAAGTACACAACCCTCTCCATTACCTTAACATTAAAGTTGGAAAGTATTATATTCCACATAGCTGATTACAACTCAAGTAATAAGAAAATTAAGAATTTAATATGTGTATAATTATTTAGCCAGTAAAGCATGGTTACTACACTAGTAAAGTAACCATGAGGTAAAGCATAACAAATGGGTGTTACAGTAATAGAGAAGTATAATAAACAAATAATACTTTAGTTTGTTATTCCAATTAATACTCTTACCTCTAATTTTGGATCTGGCCATGGTCTTAAATATCTATCTTTTGGTTTAGCCAATAAACTAATGTGTATTCTCCTAACAATATTTATATCTCTTTGTGTAATTCTGAATTTATATTTTTTCTTCATTTTTTACTTTTTACTTAGTTTCTTTACCTAAACATGTGATAAAACACAATCTTATTTGTTAACAAAAAGCTTAAACAATAAACAAATAATACATTTGATAATCCTAGGAGCATTTATTAGTAAATATGTAGAATTTTATGGAATATAAGGGACAATTTTTTGAATAACATAATAATAATGTACATGTAGCTGAGTCATGGAAAGGGAAATAAAAGTGTTTTATTCATCAGCACCTGAAAATTTTGTTTTCATGCTTTAGGTTATTCTTGGCAGACAGTTGGGCTTTACAGGGTTAACTCTGTAGCTTTGTACAATGAGAGTTTAGCCTGGACAGATAGTGTTTCAGTAAACTCACTGAAGGAGCCACATACTCAGACGCAAAGAACAATATCAATTTGCTTGTCTCATCTCACTCGGTTCAACATTTATCAGAAATATATTTAAGGCTATAAATATAGTTTTTATCCTTTATTCTGTAATAGAGAATCTGGTTTTGTTAAAACAAACAGCCAAATTAATGAAGAAATATTCAATACAGTTATTACTGTATTATGGGAGAAAACTTTTGGTAGGTTTAAATTCAGAGTAAAGTCAAATCTGTATAAAAGTGTATAATCCCTACTTATTTTACCTGTACTAATATCTGAACCATGGCACCTTTATCTCAGAAAATCAGCTGTTAAACACCTGACTTGAAGTGATGACCCCACCACTAAACCAACCTACTAAGTTAAACTTGCCATTTAGTTCTTAAATCTGCAAATTTTCCCAGGGTAGAACCACATACCCCTCTGCATTCCTGGGGCTATTTCACAACCCCTACCAGTAAATTACAGTATAAATGAAATTTATCACCTTACCTTTGGTTGCTTTAAAAGTTTAAAAAACTTACGCGCCTTAACTTAAACTAAAAAGCAACCAAAGATAGGTGATAAATTTCATTTATACTGTAATTTATATTAATGGTTAGCAGGAGGCATTTCAAAAACTTATTTGTAAACCCCTACAAGTATATCAAGGTGAGGGGCAGCAAACACTGTTAGGTCAAAACACCTGGGGAGTGAAAAACCATTAAATTCAGCTTAAAAACCCAATGATGCTTGTTTGTGGATAAATGTCAACTGCTCACCATAAACGGTCGCTCACCTGACTTATTACAATTAAAAATTAAAGCAACAAAATTCTTACTTGTTGCCTAAACTTTTGAGGGGAGGGTGACTTCTCCCTCCCTAAAAGAAAGAAAATACTAAAACTTGTGAATATTAAATACACCATGACCAGCCCATGGTGTAGCAGTCAGTGCAACTGGCTTCTGTGTGGGGTCCCGGGTTTGATTCCCAGTCAGATCTTGTATTTTTCTGCTTGTAATACACCTCACATATCATTACCTAAACACAACCCAAGGCTTATTATGAAAGAATCATCACTCAGTAAAAAAATGTTTAATCTTTTTTGTCCAAAATGAATGTCCAGTCATTATTTAGGTAATTAGTTTTTTTTTGTTGAAAACATTGTTTCCTTTGTTTAGATTGCCTCCATCTTGCTAGTGGTTAGCTCACTAACCTACACAGTAGATGATCTTGGGTTCAATTCAAGGTTTGGGCCAGAAAACTATTGCAAGCCAAAAACCCACCATTCCAGTTACATAACTGTAGCCACTAATGACCAAGCTATAGATACAACTATAAAAAAATAAACTATAAACAACTTTCTGTAGATACTGACCATTTATTTATTTATTTCTTCTTTGTTAAGCTGTTGTGTAACAACAGTCATTAATAAATGGGTTTTTTGTACTACTACTTCAAAAATAATTTTAACATTTTACACTGTAAAAGATTATTTCATAATAAAAAAACTTCCAATTTATGAGCTTTTTTAAACAAGACTGTTAAAAATTGTTTCTATGGTATTAAGTTAGCACCATAAATCTCTATTAAATTCCATTTTATTTGGAAATGAAGCAAACAAGAAGGCAGAAAAGCAGAAAGCTTGGAAACCTGCTGCTGTCAATCAGTGTGAGGCTGTCTACAAAAAAGAGAATTATGGATGAATACTTAGTCGTACAAATATTACAGTCTGTTCATAGATTAATAAATAATTTTGTTTGATATTCCATGACAACATATAGAAGCTCTCTGACAGTCCAAAATTGCAAGAACTACACCAATGAAAGCAATATCTTGACACAACACTTCTTAATAACTTAAAGGACCAAGTTTTTTTTTTATGGGGAAACAGAGATTTTAAAATAATAATTTTACTTATTGGTACAGGTTCTACCAACCACCAACAGTCTTATACTAAAACCCTAAGTGTCATCTTTAAATTAGTACAAGTAGCAAGTAAATTTGAAACTTAAATTTAAAAATGTATGTTAAGGATTAGCTGCCATTACAAGCACAAAAATCTGGTGTGAAACACTCACACAACTTTCTCTTGCCAATGCAAATAATTAACAATAAACCTAACATTAGTATTAAAACATTAGAAATGAACAAAAACTAACCTCAAAAACATAACCTTATTTTAATCATGAGTGAATGACGCAAAATGACAATCGAACTCAGTTTGGCTTAAAAATACGGAAAATCACGCTTTCACGCTAAACTAGGCTCTGTAGAGAAAAATGCTCTAAACAAAAGTTGTAGATCTTTTAATTTTCTATAAATTTAATTATATACACTTTTGTCGTAAAATGCATACTAAGACCGAAATGTTAAAAAAATCGATTTTTCTCACGTTTTCGTGAGAAAAAAAAACAGAAAATCGCAAATTACCGCTAAACTAAGCGTTATACAAAAAAATGTTTGAAACAGAAGTTGTAGGTTTTTAAATTCTCTACAACTTTTATTATATAAGTTTTTGCGCTAAAATTTATATTAAAGCCGTAATCTTAAAAAAACAACGTTTTTACGTGAAAACAGCCTCACCGAGAATTTCAGCAAACATGGCGCCTACCCTATCTTGTAGAGAATAAAAAATTGAGTAAAATAGGCGATTTTAAAAAAAATCGTAGGACCAGTTTTTGAGAAAATCGCAAAAAACTGAAAAATTATACGAATAAACTACTACTTCCGGTTGACCGATTTTGATGAAAATGTTCGTGTCGCGTCCGGTAGTGGTATGTAACTTAAGTTTCAAGTTTCAAGTTCGTACGATGTTCCGTTCTTGAGATATTCTGTTCACACACAGACGCACAGACACACACAGACCAATCGCTAAAAACATGTTTTTTGGGTTCAGGGGGTCTGAAAACGTATAGATCCGGTGAAAACTCGATTTCGAAAAATCGACATGAAAACAATACTTTCCTTCCTATATATTCATATAGGCAAGAGAAAGTAAAAACAATGTAAATGGTTCCCTCAAATTCTTTTGCAAGTTAGCCATTAAAGCTAACTAAAAGTATTTTGGTAGCCAATAGCAGCAACACATAAGTAGTTTTATGATGGCAATGAACAAATATTTCCTCTACTATTCACTATTTCTACTTCAATGAATTAACTAATTCCAGTTTGCTGTCCTTCGTGCAAAGAAATTAATGCCTAAATAAATTGTATGTACATCCACAGCTGTGAATGATGTGATGAATAAAATCAATAGATTTAGGCACATTTGCAGGACAATTTACAGAATCCTAAAGCACAAAACAAGAAAGGAAACGAAATTAAAGTTCTATACAACGTTGGCGGTGCCAGTTGTAATGTATGGCAGCGAGGCATGGGTGCTTTCAAACAGAGAATGAAGCCAAGTCGGAGCTGTGGAAATGAAATTTCTTTTAGCAGTGAAGGGCTGCATTTTTAAGGACAAGATAAGAAGTACTATTATAAGACAATAGTTGCAAATATTTAGCTGAAGAAGGTCTGTCTATAAAATCAACTGGAGTAGCCATCTGGAACGCATGAAGCGAAACCATTTGCCTAGATTGGCAATGAATTATAAGCCGTATGGTCAAAGTGGTGTTGGTTGTCCAAGGGGAAGGTGATTTCCGGAACAGGCAGTACAGCCTAACCCATGAAGTAAGAAAGATGAAGATCCACAGCTGTAGAATGCATGAAGCCTAGACATTTTATTAATCATTATTAACAATACTGACTTGGAACTTATGATCTCATTTGACATGACTTGAGGACCTCAGAATAAAGCAGATCACGGTAAATAGAAGAGATCTGCAATCTCTTCTAATTACCGTGAAGCAGATGATGTCTGCTTTGATTAGGATGTAAAAATGGGCTGTTACTACTTCAGTAGCAAAAAGATGTGATCTTTGTAAACCCTCTTAGATAACTAAGTATTTTAACGTTTCCATGCATTTACATTTACAAGAAAAAATAATTATTTCTGATAAAAAATGAACATTTATTGTTTTTAATAAAGAAAACTTATTCATTCATACCCACCAGTTACAAAAACTGTTTTATAGAACTGAGCAACATACAACAACCAATTATGAAAAATCACCATACTATATGATATTATTATGGTCCTGTCAAAATTTACGACACATACCAAGTCAAAAAACTTCCACTATACCAGTTTTTAAAATAAACTTAACAATTTCTTGCTAGAAAAATTTACAATATTAATGAATTTTTTGAAGATCAAATTAATTTCTGAAAAACTGACTGCAACTGTCTTGGATACATATACAAGTAAATTTGTGATAGTGAAATATTTTCTTCCTAATGCCAATACAAACAGTTTATTTGTACATTTTCTCTGTATTGCAGACCAATGAAGTGTTTTTTGTTAATTTAAATTTAACGTAAGAAGTACATCAATGTAAGTTCAAATTGTTCTTTTTTTGGCTTAATGAAAGTCGCATCAACATCTTGGTGCATTAGCTTCGAATTAGGGAACGGTGGGTTTGAATGCGTAATAATTTTTGAGACCCTGGCCGGAAATCGAACCCTGGATCTCCGCTTTGCAGCGTAGCAGGCTAACCACAGGGCCACGGAGGGGGCAAAGTTTAAACTTATTTGAATAAGTTTAAACAATCAAGTTGAATTGTTAGAGCGGGTGAATGTTTGAACGTTTTAATGGTATGTGTATAAATACTACCTATAAAAGTTCAGCCGCTCTAAGTTTGCTCATACTGTCAACAAACCAAAACCAGCTACTACAGAGTGCATGCTAGAGTCCGTGACTTTATGGATGTCGTATTCCTATTAAGTTAACTATTTTTTGAATTATAACTAGGTACTTAAAGTACTTAAAACATCACTCATGATATGATGTAGGCCTACCAATTTCATTTATAAAAATACTTTTAAAAGTATTTTGTATTTAAATACTTTTGAAAGTATTTTGTTGTTACTTTTTAATCAGCGTGTACACATTTTTACATAATGCGCATGCTCAGTGACGTCATTATTTGTTTACATTAGGAGCAAACTTAGAGAGGCTGGACTGTAATTTATTATAATAGTTTTTATTTTATTTTTGTTAATAAAAGTGAAAATTGTTTAACGACTTTTAAGTTGAATTGTGAAGATGAACACTTCATTGTGGATAATCTGTAGTTAAATAGTTCAGTACCGTACTGTTCTGGTCAAGGTTTTCGCAGTTTTCCTTGGTCACTCCAAGAGAGTGCTTGGCCGCTAGTCTCCTTTATGCGTTCTGTACAATAACATGACTTTTCCATTCCCTTCCCCAAATTTGACCCTGTCATGTAATCTAATATTATTTTACGAAACAACGAAGTTATTAGGTTTGTAATAATATACTTTTCGGACTAAAAAAAAAACACGGGACGTAAAAACCTCCCGTCTTTTTAACTATTAAATATTACAGATAATTTAAAACGGAATTTTTTCGTCTAGTAAACTTAATAATCCTAACACAATCATGTGGATTGACGTAAGAAAATAAACCACAGCATTACATTTTTGTTTGTTTTACAAAACATCTGTTGATCAAAAGATCATTCAAACGATTTACTTCTAAACCCGTCCACTAGTCTTCTCAGCTGTCGGTTGTGACGTCATGTAGCTGTTGCTTTTTAATCTAATAAAATGTTTTAACCTCCAGAATTTTATAACAGTTGCAGAATGTTTATGTCATTTCTTAGTCGTCCAAATTTTAATTTAACCTTTATTACTTTAATAGTTTTAATTTCAAAATTCAGGGACTGTTTTGCTTCTTTGGGAGACAGTTTTCCGTCTTACAAACATTGTGTGAAATCTTGTAAGGATGGATTGTGTGATAATGGTATGTAAACATTAAATAGCATTGCATCCGTTTATTATTAAATGAAATGCTACATTAATTTAGCTCCAATATTCATAGTTTGGTGTGATATTCGTGGTTAAGCAAATTATGTGTTGTTTTACCAAACACCTGGACATTTTTGTTTGGTTAGATTCCTTTGACTTATTTTTCTTCTCAAATACATTATTTTCTACTTGCCCACATTTTATGAGTGTTTTTTCGTTACCTCCAGCGTTAAATAACTATACCAGACTTTAATTTTCCTCTAATTCTTGTAGGAGTGTAGTTTAGTTACTGTTTGTTTACATATGCCCTTCTTGAAAAACATGTTTACTTGTTCTTTACCTTTCATTTTTCTTTCAACAACACTTTTAAATGTAATATATCAGAAATTGTAGTCTACCTGGACATGTTACTGGGTTCCTATCTGGACTGTCTTGGTTTTAGTCTATGTTTAGTTTAATATATTTTTCATTAGTGCAATATATCGTTACACTAGTCGTTTTTACGTCTAGTACTTTTCAAGAATAACATGTTCGTGTCATACAAGTTTTATTAGTGAATCTAGACAGTTTTGGTTGTACCGTAGTGTGAATTAATAATCTCCTCCTGTTATAAAATTATTTTTTCCAAATATGTTTTAGGTTAATTCAAACATTAGGGTTAGGTGTACTAAAAATGATAAATGGTAGTTATATTAATGAATTATTTCTTTTCTATTTGAATCTGGAAGAGGATTTCAACTATCAGAAGTTATTTGTTTACAAGAAGTAAATGTTTCAAATGTATCATTTTGTGGCACATAAAGTACCAAGTACCTTGTTCCACGCAATTAATGAATATGTTCACTTGAGAAAGTGAAAAGAAGATTCAAAGTTCCAAAAAAGTACTTAGTTTTATTATTATAATCATTGCCTTAACCACTTGATAAACTCAAAAAAAAAAAAAAAATAACGAATACTTGATAAACAGCACATTAGTTGTTTGTTTACAGTTTTTATTATCTATATATTTCTGTTACATTCAGACTCTTGTATGAAATAATGTCTTACTTCTTTTGATGCTACAGATTGAACATTGGTATCTGTAGTTATTCTCACAGATATGATAGCAGTTTGCAAGATGTCTGGGATCTGGTCTTCGAAGGAACAGGATTTTTCTGCTCTCAGTGCTCTGAGTACTGATATAAAGTACCGTATACTTTTTTACTACCTTTTACTGATACAGAAATACAACTGAGTGAAGAAAGATTACTATCGTTATTTTAGTTCTTGGCTCAGTTGGAACTAGTGACGAGGTAAATCATAGGAGACCAATACTTTAGCCAGTACCTAATACAACTGAATATTAGGAACACAACTGTTACTACTACAGCAATTCCTACTGCATTATTTAGCCTACTGTCATACCTGATCATACCTGTCCACTCTCACCTGGTGTATAGTAAAGCAAATAGTACTAAATACAATAATAATATTAGTTATAGGTAATTATTAA
Source organism: Catonia carolina (assembly GCA_035578175.1). Classification (NCBI taxonomy): domain Eukaryota; kingdom Metazoa; phylum Arthropoda; class Insecta; order Hemiptera; family Achilidae; genus Catonia; species Catonia carolina. The sequence continues at coordinate 107,402,851 of JAQMRL010000001.1, forward strand.
AGTGATTAGTTAGCATCATAGCAGCAGAATCCATATTAATATAATGAGTTTTTAAAAAAACGTTTTATATTCACCTTTTACACTGCTTCCTTTTTTTCTTTACTTACGATTACCTACTTCCGTGGTGCACACCGCTTCATCAGGTAAGATCACAAAAGCTTCCAGAAATAGTATGAAGAATGCCTCGTCTTTTGTTAAAATTTCTATTCAGGCTTTGACAAAGGAAGATGCATTCTTCATAATATTCCTTAAGCTTTTAATATTACCTGATGAAGCTGTGTGCACTGTGAAAGTAATCGTAAATAAAGGAAAAGGAAACAGTATAAAAAGTGAATATAAAATGTTTTTTAAAACTCATAGTATTAATAATAGTAGTTACGTCATGAACACTGTTTATACTCGGCATAGCATAACTTATTTACTGGTTTTTTTTATTGTATCTATCTTGAAAACTAATTTATGCATATAATGCAGTAAATAGATATTTTTTGCCCTTGTCACTCACTTACTGCCTTGTTCAATTATTTTAGTAATGCTTTACCATGGAGTGCATGTGTAATCAGTAACTTGTAACTGATGCAGAATGTTCCAAATAATTTTGTACACACTTATAACTGTTCTTGTCAGTTTCCTATTGTTTGCCCCATTACTACTGGTATCTATAGAAAGGATGTAAATTCACATTCCATTCTTCCACAATCCTATTGTTCTGCCAAAAAATTTAAAGAAAAAATCATTTTCTTTGATAATGCTTTCAGTAGTTCGATTCGGAGTAATCTTACCTGGAAGGTTCGGGGTACATTTTTTATAAAACTAGGATAATTGCTTGAGTATTCTGTTATATGTTATAAAACCCAGTGTCATTAATACCACAGCTGTAGAATTACTGATGAAAAGTTATAACTGATATTAATGTTTTGTACATTTTTTTTTCTTGTTTTAGAGGGCTACTATTACAAAGATAGGTTACATCCAGCACTGACTAGATTATTTGATTGGCGTTGTGTAGATGACTGTCGTTACAAATGCATGTGGAATGTTGTTGATAGCTTTGCTATAAAAGGATGGCCACCACCACAGTTTCATGGAAAAGTAAGTGCGTCATGGTTATAATGTTCTAATTCTTGACTTCAAGGTCAGATTCTGAAACATTCTAGTCTAAACAGAGTTTCAGCCTAATCCAAAAATGTATTTAAGAAGTGATTTTAAATTTAAAACTGGTAGGGTTCTGGACAGTTTTAAATTTGGGGACTGTTTTTTCATCAAACAGATAATTAGAGGAGGAGTTAAGTAAAAAGACGCAGAAAGCAAGCAGTATCTTCCAAAGTATGAGAAACCTAGTTGGGGATCAATAAGTTCATATGTTTTGTAAGAAGATTAGATATAATACATATTTTGTGCCAGGACTGACTTGTGCAGCGGAAATGGAAAACCTATCCATTAGTAGATGGAAAGAAGGCTCAGAGTAGAATGCATGCTGCAGAAATGAAGTTTAACAGAAGTATATTAGGAAAGGCAAGAAGAGATAAAGTGAAAAATGATGTAGTTGGGGAACAATAATTGGTAAAAGACACCCTTACAAGAAGAATTGGAGAGGCAAATCTAAGATGGTTTGAACTCACATGCAGAATGAATGAGGTAAGCTGGAAGAGCTGAAGGATGCTGCATTTAGAGGTGGAGGGAAACAGAGTGAGAGTGAAGTGAATGGGTTCAGTTGTGAAAGAACTAGGGAAAAAGATGTGATGCCAGGAGAACAATGAAAAAGAGATGATTCAGAGATAGAAAGAAGTGGATAGGAATTGTGTTGGGCCCAACCCAAGAAAACCTGGAAGAGGGATAAAGAGGATTCTTAATTTAAAATTAATTTTGTTAATGGTCTAATGATTGGCCAAATAATAAAATTAATCAGTCGTTCATTAGTATGTTTCTGAACAAACAAATATTTTGCGAGATTGAAATAATTAAAGATTGTAATTAATTCTCCTGAATTCTAGTTATACTCTGTACTCTTGATTATTCATGCACAGTTCAGGTTACCTGGTCCAGAAATAATTTACATTTAAAAAACCTGTTGGAAAAACAGAAGTGAAAATCATAAGAAAATAACATTCTTAGCCTAGAGCTATGGGTTGCAAGATGATTTAACCATTGAATTGACCTCAAGTGCAACTAAGTGGAAGGAAGGCTGATAGCATAACCTTGACATGGATTTTGATAGGAAAGCAAGATAGGCAAACTGGTGTGCTGTATGTACTGCAGAAATATGTAGTCCGATAATTGTCCATAAGCTGTTACAGTCCATTTGAAATAGCGTGACAGTAAGTCTCTGAATGTTGGTAACTTTTCTGAATGAAAACTTCCTTTTTGAAAGTAAAATTTCCATTTCAATTATTCTTAGTAGTATTCTTATTATTTTAAGTGGTAGCACAGATGCATGAGCACATTACAAAATTCCCTCTGTTCTTTATTTAATTTAAGTAATACTATCATGCTATTTCGAATGGACTATATTTAGCTCTGATTTATCATTTAATTCAAATTTCTTTATTATAACATTACCCTTATACTGTATACATTCCTTATTATACATTATACTTTCTACCCTTTTTTGGTGGATTACTCAATGTTTCTGATTTATCTACATGTTTACTCTTATATTTATTAGCATGAATATTGGGAGTACAGTGTATTTTGTAAGACTTAGATTTGAATTGGTGACTTGACTTCAAATGAAATTAACAATTTATTTGTAATTTCCAATACCAAGTAAAAATAAAACAGTTCAAATGTACATAGTAAATTATTATATGATGTAGTGACCAGTATGATAAAACAAATTCAGCTTGACTTCTATGCTGGTGTGAACTAATTCTAATTGGCCAGTCAAATGGTTTTGCTGTGTTGTTTGGTTTCTGCGGGTTAAAAATCTGTTTGATGTTTGTCTATATGTTATTCTTACTAATATATGCCATTAATAAACAGAAATATTTGTGTACATGCTTATCGTTTTGGTGGTAACAACTTTTCGTAGTATAAAATCTTTTTTAACTAATTATTGTGTTAGTTGTTTTTATTATTATTCGTACTATTAATTTATATCCAATAATGGATTAAAATTTTTTAAATTAATTACAGTGGCCATTTGTCAGATGGCTTGGTATGCAAGAACCAGCATCTGTGGTATTCTCATTATTGAACCTTGCGGTTACAATTTTCATGGTACGTAGGTTTTACAAACAAGTCCGGCCTGGTGGACCTATGTATTTGTGTTGGACATTGTATGCATTTGTAAGTATATCTTGTAATACCTAATAGTTCTTAAGTTGCAGTTATTATCTTTGTTGCTTATTTACAAAAGATTGAAGAGTAGTAATTTTTTTTTTTTTTTAAGTAATACAGTGATTCCTTGAAATTCATGATGTTTACATTCTTGAAACTTATTATGATCATTAATACTCACAGCCAATAGCTACGATAAAAAAATTTGTGGTAATGTTGGAATTTATGAGCTTAATGTTAATTATTTTGTCTATATGAATCTGTTGAATACTTGCAGGAATTCGGAACCGATATGCTTCAAACTATTGTTTCATTGACAGAACTGATTAGTTTGATAAACAGATCAAACAGCCTGCATTAATAAGATTTAGAGTTGAACATTGATTTCAGTTTGATAAATTTTATAAACAATTTGTTTGTTTGCCTTGTTTAGTGGTTAGTTAAATAATGTGGGTTAAGCACAATTTTGCCTATTGGAAGAAGGAATCATTTACATTGGTTTGTTCTTTCACCAATCTAAATTAAACAGATTCTACTTTAGTTTTATGTACAGGGTGAAAAATATGAGCTTCTGAGACTTCTTCTTGAGGGAAAAATATAGCAGGCACAGACCTGGATAAAGGGAAATTTCTAAAGGTAAAAAAATATTAGAGACTGGACAAATATGAATATGACCATGTTTTGAAGATAGCTCGTGATAGAGTAGGTTTATATCAGAATTAGAAGGATCTCATAGAGATGGCTTTATTAGAATTATAGCCTCACTGATGGAGTGAAAAGTACTGTTAAAAAACAATTTTTAAGAAGCATGTTAAAATGGCAGTTTTAATCTTTTTTTTGTAGGTGTGTGTCAATGCGTGGGTTTGGTCAGCTATATTCCATACTCGTGATCTTCCATTTACAGAGATTATGGACTACTTATCTGCATTTGCCATGGTCTTCTATTCTCTGTATGGTATTCTTATGAGGTTAGATTGTTAAATTAATTGTCACATTCTAAAAGCGTATTACATCATTGATTACACTTCCTGTTACTTACAACAGATAAACAATTTCTTAAAAATTGTCAATTTTTTTTTATTATGTTTATCTACCAATCTTGACTAAGTGGATAGTTTTTCATATTTCAACAGTTAATTATGCTGCGAAGATTTATTGTAAATGAATTTGGTTCGACCTCTGTAAGTAAATGGCTGTTATCTCAGACATGAAGAACTATTATGGCATGTTTCTCTGATAAGAAAATTCAGAAATGGTTCTTAATACTTGAAATTTAAGAATTATTCGTGGGTGAAGTGCTGGACACTAACTTTTGTACTGATCTCAGAGTTCAATACAACATTTTCAGGAGATCTGAAATGTTCTTATGTAAAAGATCATCTCTTTTCTTGAGAAGTGCTGTTATAGTAATGAATTATCTTCAAAAATTGTATTTTTTATAAAAAATTAAAGATAGATAATTTAAGTAGAATTTAAAGAATAATTTTTATGTGTAATTTCTAGTTAGTGTTATAAGTGCTTATAATATCTGTCTATATCAAGCGATAATTCCTTATTTGATCGAAAACTAACATTAAGACCTTTGTTTTCTCCACTTTAATTTTAAACAAATCTTTATAATGCATCCTGCAACCCATATTCAATTTAAAAAAATATTTAATTCTTCTACTGACATGTTTCAGCGTATCATCAGAGTACATAACAAAACACTAAAACCTACTTATGAAGGTAGAAAATATATGAATAAAATACTATAAGCTTTAAATGTTGTGGTAATTTGTATTTGTTTAAAAAATAGTTGATTGATTAAATATTGTACGGTATAAAAGAGTTCCTTTCTAAATAGTTTTTAGTTTAAAGATAAATTTTTATGAAAACGCTAAGGTACATTGTGTAATATTTGGTAAAAATTATTAGGTGACTGCTTATTGTAGTAAGTAAGTAGTAGTAATAAAGATGTAAAATGTACATTATATACAATTGATTTAACGTGTGTTAATATTTAGGCTTATCAGCTTTTATCTTGACTTGCCCTACACTCCATTTTTGGAGTCTCCAGAGTGAAGTTAACAAAAAAAATGTATGAAGGTGTTGTCCAAAATGAGTTGGGTGTATTTTCCTGTGGATATAACACATGATTTTTACATTTTTCGTAAGAAAATATGGCATCGTTGATTCCTATCCAAAATTGTTCAGACAAAATATTCTTATCTTTAATAAAATAAAAGATGACAACACAAGGTCATCAATAAATAAGGCTATCATTTAATAAAAAAAAAGGTCCAAATTAACGACCAATATATAGAACTTGTAGAATCCTTTAAGTACTTGGGAGAAATCATCACTTACAACAACAACAACGAAAAGGAAGCATGGGAAGAAAGAACCAAGAAACTAACAACATCACAACTAATCACCCAAAACACGTACAATAAAAAATGCCTATCAATTAAAACCAAAGTAAAACACTACAAAACGGTCGTGCAACCAAAGATAACATATGGGTGCGAAACTCTATTCAAATTAAACCAGGAAATGAGAATAGATAAAATCCAAAAACTTGAAAGGAGGATCCTTAGAACCTGCATTGGAAAAAGACACAAAGTAGATGGTGAATGGAGATTAATACCAAATGAACAGGTCTACCAGGAGACCGAATCAGTAATAGAAACGATGAGAAAAAAGAGAATATCCTTCTTTGGACATATAATCAGAACACCCAAAGATAGAATCACAAACCAATTACTCAGAAAACTCTACCAAAAAAAGACAGAAGTTATTACTTCTGTAAAACTTCTGTTAAGAGAAATCAAGAAAGATATGGAAGAATTAGGCATCACCTTCGAAGATCTAGAAAATAAAACTGAACAGCTGAAACTATTAAAAGATAAAAATATTAGATTCCAAGGAAAAGTAGATAAAAGAGGAAGCAGAAAAGTGATCTTTTCAAAAGCAGAAAGGCAAAGAAGATCTGCCAGAATGAAAGAATAATGGAGGAAAATCAAAGAAAAGAACCAGAAGAAAGTGCTCAAAACTTGTGGTCTCAAAAAAAAGATGAATTTTGAATTTCAAATTAATTTTCTTTATTGCTTGTGTGAGTGTATGTAAAAATTTGTTTTGAATGGTGTTGTTTATATAATAATTTTAGATTTTTAATTCATTAAATTTTAGATAGGGGTCCTATGGTGACTGCTACCCCAACATAAATTTTAAAATTTTCGGAATACAAATAATCTTTTAACGGCATATTATTTAGCGAAGAAAAATACATAAAAATTTGGTAATGAAAATTTTCAGATCGCAACCCTAGATTGCATGAGAAAACGAAGAAACTCAAAATATCATACATTCAAAGTTGAAATTTTGAAACTTCAAACTTCATCTTTAAAATTTCATGTCTTCAAATTTCAAAATATTGTGATCCACCCAACCCCTTTGGCGGCCGAACTTCACCTTGTGGCAAATGGTTCTGATCCACCTACCCCTCTGAGGCCGAGACTTGTAAGCAGCACGCGCTGCTGGAGTAGCGAGTTAAAATATATGGATGTTGTACTAACCTCAGAATAATCTTTTGTTGGATCAAAGAATTATGTATTTTGTAAATGTTCTGTAATTGTAAGTTAGCTGAATGAATAACTCTATTTGTATTGTAGATAAATAAAAATTTACTCTGTAATATTTAATTGAATTGTCTTTATTTGTTGCAGGATGTTAATCGGTGCTCCAGTTTTCTTTCCATTTTTAATGACATTAGTCTTCCTGTCATTTTTTATAAATCATGCGGCATATTTAATGTTAGATCAGTTTGATTATCAGTACAATATGACTGCAAATATTTCCATAGGTCAGTGGTTTTGTCTTATATTAAACGTAATATAAGTATTTTGTTTATAAATATTTAACGTATTTGTAAAAGAGCATAAGATCACTGAAAATGATGTGGTATGGGTGGTGACTGCCAACAAATCGGAAAAACATTTAGTAGTTGGGAAAGTAAGCTAAAAGAAGAGTTTAAGTTTTATCTGTTTTTTTTTCATGTAATAATTTGATTGATTTTTTGATAGCAAAGTTATCTTTACATTGGATGTAATTTATATGATATAAAATTTTGTTATTACATTATAAGATCTTGTTACGCACTGTAGGTAGTGTCGGTTGAGTCAGATGGCCCCATGTTGGGTACCACATGTTACACAGGCTGTAGCACTCGTCGGTCGAGTTAAGCAGCTTCACTTTGGGCACCACAATGTTACGCAGTCCGTAGCTCTCGTCGCTTGCTGGTAGGCGGCATTCTTCTTCTAACCAGGCCAGCAGGGCATCTGGCAGCATAGCTGCTTTTTGAAGGGGGGGATTCAAGATAACCTTTACTGCTGCCTCGGGGAGGAGCAGGCGCTGCCTAGGCGAATACATGTACACCGCTACCTATAGAATAAGAGCGGCCGCTGACATGGCAAACACCGTTTACAGCTGCCTCAAAGAGAAGCAGTTGCTAGTAAAGCGAGGGTGAAGGGAGGGGTCAGTTGTGGGGAGCAAAAATAGAGTATACTCAATGATGATTGTTACAAGCAATCTCCATGTCGACCTTCTCATGGAGAAGATTGATACTGAACCGACTCAACTAACCAAGTCTCCCGTATGTCTTACCCACTCATAGTCGCACAAGCGCTGTGAGAAGTTTGCTGTCTGCGCTATCTCGCCGCAGCAGAAGCAACCACCCACAGCACCCAGAGCACGGTTAAAACACTAATGACAGACCGGCGTAGAAAAAGTATGGTATCAACTTTTACTTCAGAATTTACCAGTCGTTACAAATCTTTCATTTCTTGATACTTTTTATTGATTTGAAAGTGATTTTTATTTGTTGAAATCCATTCAATCCAATTAGTGATGTATCAAACAACCCTTCCTATGCCGGCCGCATTGGCATAGTTGGTAATGTGCTCGTCTCTCATCATGCAGTCTTGGGGTTCGAATCCCATTTAGGCATGGCATATTTTCATATGTTACAAAAAATTATTTCATCCTTCACTGTCTGCATTTCCAGTAATTGTAGAACAGTCGGACGTTAAACCAAAAAAAACCTTCCTAAAATAAATAAAAAATGTTTTCTCTGTTTTTGTGACTACAGGCACTTTCCCTCTAGTACACAAACTAAGCTGTAGATGTAACTATTGTTAAACCTGATGGATATAGACTTGTCATAAATAAAACCCATTTTACAGTTTTTTTAAAATTCAGTAAATAGAGCGTTAAAATGTGTTACTTTTAGTGGTTTTATAGTAGATAGTCATGATTAAAATGACAATGTTTTACAAATTGCAAATAAGAGTAGTACAGGTTTCTAGTTGCTGTAAAAGAAAAAAATTATAATTATTCCTTGTTAATGATTAGCTGTATTATTTCAGGTGTATTATCAGCGGCCTGCTCAGCTGTGTGGAGTTTATTAAACTGGAAAAAACATAACCACAGTAGGCAGTTATTCATGTGTCTTGTATGGGGCTTACTGACATTGTTATTAGAAGTTTCTGATTTTCCTCCTATTGTCTGGACATTTGATGCGCATGCTTTGTGGCATTTATCAACTGCACCAGTCCCATACTTCTTTTGGAGGTTAGTGAAAAAAAATAGTTTTATAATTTTTTGTGTGTTTTAAACTTTTTAATATAGTACATGAATATGTTTTAGAATATGTTTTATGTGTAGTTTCTACATTTTTAACCTCTTCCATATCTTTATCATTATTTAAGTATTAGTTTGTTTCTGGAAAACAATTGAAACATTTGATACTTTTTAATGCAGTACTAAGCATACCAATCATTTCAAGAAACCTTACTCTCAGGAGATTAAAGTTCCTTTTTTTCATCAATTGTTAAGTATTGTATTATTGTAAATCCACAATAATTATTGTGGTTACAATAGATTATAATCTATTAATAGATGTAGACCCAGTTAGATGTAAGTTGTATCAGTTCTTAAAAGCAAGTTATGTGAAACTATTTGAATCAGAAAATGAGGATGATAAAATGCATTATCAATTTAGGATGTATCAAACCTCTAGATTTTTTAAGCAATTTTAAAAGAGGAAAGTTACAAATACTGGAGTCTTGCTGATAAGAAAAGTAACTAATTTGGTAAAAGTTCAGCTAAGATTCTGAAATCAAAGTATTTTCTGCCTAACCTAAGATTGTAGTTATGAATGTAGAAAAATATCACGCATAAGAGGAGAATGTGGTGTAATTTAGGATTGCTAAATTAAAATTATAACTAACAAATTTGCCTTAATGAGAGAATAAATTACTTATCTCATAAATTAAAATAAAGCTACTACAATGCTTTCATCATAACTAGTTACATGGTGAGGGAGGACAGAGCTCTCCCTTCCACTTTAAGTATCCAGGACTTGTGACTTTCCCTTCCTCTGCCTTGTATATCATAGTTTGTAATAATACGGTAGGCTTTCTCAGAATCAGGGAAACCCAGGTTTGTAGTAGTGTGCATGTGTATACGCTTACGCATGCACACACTTAAACATTCAGCCTGGTTTTACGATACAATGAAGAATAAACTCAAAGAAAGTGTTATGTGGACTCTTCTGTAGGGGTTACCATACCTTAGCCAAGAAATTCTGGTTATAGCGCCAGAGACTCGCTTTTGAAACAACTATCATTAAGAAAAATAACTTGGCTTTTCTCGAGATTTATGGCGTTACATACTCGACATTTGTAAAACCCTCGAGAACAATTATTTTTATATTAGGCCCACCATACAAAATTATACTTCAGGTAATAAGATAATGGAGAATATTATTGCAAGTATACACCTAGAAGTTGGAGGGGTGGTGGCCTTGGTGGTAGTGGTAGGGGCTCACTTTAAAAACCGTTGCAGAAGTAGTTGGCGAAGAAGGGGAAATTCTGGGAGAGAAGTTATAGTAAATGGATTATAGTACGTGCCGTAGTTAATTGCAAGTATCTTATCAGAAGTTTTTCATGATTTCATCATTTCTCACTGAATGACTACTGTACATGATTATCATGTTTTGTTTCAGTTTTGTTATTGAAGACTGCAAATACTTGAGAAAATCTTACATGAAAGTCCGGTGACCCGCACTGAATCGCCTGTTCCGAAGATTAGTCCGGCGACCTGGTCATAGTTTACCAGTTCGTTATATTAGAATGCTAAGCTGTCAGAATGAGACCAGATAGCTAATAAAGGCTTGCAAGAGCTGTAGAACTTGATACGACGAGAGCGATGCTGTTTAGATTTGCTGAGCACTGATAAACAGTTACATTTCTGACTGTGATATATTTGTTGCAATTTTGTAGACTGATTCTATTTCGATCCTGTTGCTATGGGACTAAAGTTATGCCAGTTCAATGCAAATGTATGTAACATTTCTTTGCATTTGAGTTAAAATGATTTCCACAATGCAGTTGTTTTTTTTTTTATTGTTTGTAAACTGTATCATTAAGTGTTAGGTACACCTCATTTTTCAGTAGTGTGTTTTGTTAGTTATCTTCATTTATTGTAGTTCCTTTTACTATCCATGACTAGAAATTTATATTTGTTTATAAAATATTAAGATTTAAGTAATATTGTAAATAAGTTAAAATATTATTTAAACCATTATGTAGGCCTACCCTATTGATGGGACCAGGGCTTGCTGAGCCAACTTAAGTTGTATTAACTGTGAAAGCAGTCTACAAAGTATCTGTGTCATAATATATTATTTCACTGCAGAATAAATTATAAATCTACTTTTTTAAATTGGATATACATCCCAGTAAACTATACTAAATATTATTATTGATCTTGTAATTTAATATGAATTACAAGGAGTTACTGCCATTAGTGTTTAGCAAATATGTATTTTTTTAAACGTACACAGTTGCATTTTCTTTATTAAAATGTGCAGATAAATAAATTCCTTTTGTTGCTATATTGATTGATTTTAGGGAAGTTTAAACATTCTGTAAAATATTTTTCCGTAATAATGGAAAGGCTACATTTTTATGTTATTTGTTTTACAGACAAAAAATGTCTTTTATGTACTACAGTTTTAACTTTTAATATACAGTCAAACTTGGTTAAAACGATCACGGTTACAACGAATTCACGGTTAAAATGAACAAATCAGATAGTTTGATTTGATTTTACTTAATTCTTATGATTGGTTTTCACGTTTAATACGAATGCGTATAACGGATATAACGAACCTAACAGTGTGATAGAAATAGGAAATATCGGAATCAGATACGTATGATTTTTGTAACAGGTAGTCCACGATATTGACAACACAAACACTTTCACCGTTTTCTTAGAACAGACACCACTGTACGCAGTATGAATAGGGTGTACCTACCTGGTTTTCCCATTGTTCACTTTGTACTAAGTTCAGTACTACAGTATGTACATACACAATTTTACTGTAATTGGATGGCGGTCAGCGACCCTTGTGATTTGTACGCCTAAATTTATTGACCACAAAAATATTTTCTTTCACTTCTTAGAATCGCACTAGTACAGTATGTTCAGTTCTTTCCTTTTGTTCCTCCACTTATAGATAGCCATTATAGGCTATGAATAGGCATAGGCCCACGTGTGTCACCTGACCGACTCTCAACAATCAGTTTTACACTGATCGGCTCTAGTTCAATACATACTGTATGTACCGTACTACAGTTTGTTTCTTAAAACTCGAGTTTACTACAGTATACGCACACTGTACTGTATTGCATTGTAGTGTGTCGTAGTATCGTTCAGTTAAAGTGGTGTATTATTGCAGCGCTGTACTGTGACTTCAGTTTTTAAAATGTCAAAGCGTAAAAATTTTTCAGTTTCTGAAAAAGTGCAAGTGATCCGCGAATTACAAAATGGATCGTCTAATTTATCTGTGTCAAAAAAATACGGATTATCAGCATCCACGACATCTACAATTTGGAAAAATCGGGACACTATACTGTTAGCCTTCGCAAATAATCAGACAAATTGTAAAAAAATTAAAAAATGTGAAAAAAGTGACATTGACACAGCTCTTCTTTCTTGGTTTAAAATGCAATCGTCCCGTGGTTTACCAATTAGTGGAACACTATTAAAGGTTCAAGCTGAAAAGTTTGCCATACAGTTAGGGTACAAGGACTTTGTGTGCAATAATGGATGGTTGGATCGCTTTAAAAGCAGGAACAATATCGTGTACGGAAAAATAAGTGGTGAAGCATCTGCGGTTGATCAAACTGTAGTCAACGATTGGTTAAAAACTGTGTGGCCGGATATAAGGCGGGATTATAGTGATAGCAACATATATAATGCGGATGAAACAGGTGTCTTTTACAACATAACGCCTGATAAAACGTTAAAGTTTAAAGGTGAAAAATGTGTGGGTGGTAAGTTTGTTAAAAACAGACTTAACAGTTTTAGTATGCGCTAATATGACCGGCACCGATAAGAGAAAGCTCCTGGTAATAGGAAAGTCGCAAAAGCCAAGGTGTTTTAGAAATGTGAAATGTCTTCCCGTTAATTACGTTGCTAATAAAAAGGCGTGGATGACGGCTAGTATTTTTGAAAAAGAAATCAGGCAGTGGGATGAATCACTGAGAAAAGAGAGAAAAAATATTTTGCTTTTGATTGATAACTGTCCGGCTCACCCTACATTGCACAATTTAACAAACATAAAAATGGTTTTCTTGCCTGCAAATTGTACGTCTGTGTTACAGCCAATGGATCAAGGGGTAATTAGAAGTTTCAAATGTAACTATCGCCGACTGTTGGTCTTAAATTTAATTGAAAAAATTAACAGTTCCGATAAAACTGTTTATGATGCCAAAGTTTCCGTGCTCGAAGCAATTCGTCTTTTCAGCGATGCATGGGAAAATGTGACAGAAAACACGATACGCAACTGCTTTAAAAAACCAGGACTTGCAACATTTCCAAATGACAGTGAAGATCCTGAGGACTACTTACCTTTATCACAATGGCTTAAGTCAAGAAATGTCAAGAGCGATTGCCGATTTTTGGATGTAATAGTAGACGATTTTGTGGATATAGATACTGAAGTAGTGACTTCAGGGATTCCGACCGATGATGAAATCTTAAGTAATGTTTCCACTATCGTTCAAGAAAGCAGTGACTCCGAATCCGATGACAACGCACCTATCATTAAAACCACTTCGTGGAAAGATGCAGAAGATGCTTTGGAACTTCTTTCTGGAATCTAGAGGTAACTCTACAGAAGAAACGTTCCAGCAACTGAGTGTTTTGAGGAACAGTTTTAGACAATTGAAGTACTCAAAGAAAACAACTCAAACAACAATAGACAATTTTTTTATGCCATAACTTGAGTTTTACTCCATCATACATACTACTTATGTAAGTTTTTGCAATTTTTTATTTATTTTTAAATAAAAAATATATATTTTATTTGTAAAAAAATTAATTTTAGATAAATATACATATTTCTTTGTTCAAATATTAGGTCTCTATTAATATAGCGTTTAATGATTAGTATCTAAAAATTCCATTGTTTTCTTGTACGTAATATGTAAGCACCCCTTACGTCACGGTTATTGCGAATAACGGATTTAACGAACGAATTTACTTGCTCCCGTGGAATTCGTTTTAACCGAGTTTGACTGTACCAATTTTATTTGTGTTCTATATTGTATCTATTGTGAATTCTTAATTTTTTACTGAATGATTACTGTACATAATTATCGTGTTTTGATTACCAGTTGTTTTTATGTTCTTTTATTTTTATTTATTTATTTTATTTTTATTTTTATGTTCTTTATTATTGGCTGAAAATTATATAGGGCTCGAAATTTATTTGGAACAGGCTGTAGTATTCGCCTGTTTGTATCATGCTGATAGTTTCCTGAGTTAAGACACTCGATGTGTGATTTTTAATAGAATAATCATTATGGTTTAATATTTCATTTTGTGATAAATGTAGAACAAGTAAACAATTTCTGCTAATATTGAGAAAGTAAATGAATTATTCTGTATTTGAGCCTTAGCTACCCGTAATTTTCTTTAGTAAAGAAAATGTGATATGTATACTTTTTTATAAGAATCTCAAAGTTACAATAAGATCAATTTTAATTAATTCATAAGATTATTACACTGAGTTCTTCTTATTGGAATCACATTTGGAAATTCAATTTTGGCTCAATTAACTGGCTAATTTTGTTATCCAATTTTCTGAGGAGGAAATTTTAACTGCTTTCATTAGCTTGAAATTATCCTCTGATAGTTGCGCTTTAAATGAAAGAAAACGTAGTGCACTATATTTGACTCCTTTTTAACAGGATTGTTATTATTTAATTATAAGTATATAATTTAATTGAAAAATGAAAACAAAGTCATTTACGACAAAGTTTTTATTTAATGTATGTGCTTCTTTGTGCTTATTTTGTGGTTGAAGTATGTGGGTTAATTTTATGTAGCTTGAGAAATTTTGTTGTTTTAATTTTAGCATTTGCTTCACACTGACTTGGTTCAACATAAAGTTTTTTTTAATTAGTTATCTTTCAGATAAATTGTTTATTCTTTTTTGCGGCTTTTTTAGTATGGACTCAACAGAAGAAAAATACCACGTACACTACACAATGTTTCATGATACATTGTAGTGAATAAAATTAAATTTTAACCCTAGAGCTGGCAATCGGCGATTTTAAGCCGATGGTACTGCTTCTTGACCCAGTAGCATCGCAAAATCGGATTTACATTTTATTGTAGTATAGTTTTGAAACTAATAAGGTAAAAATCTTTATGAACAACACAATAGTTTTAATTATGTATTTTGTGTGTGCTTCTCTGTTGAAACTGCACTATTCTAGAGCTGATTTTGGTTATGTTTCTTTGTTTATGTGATGTGTATTTTCTTATTTTTAAACACATAATTATTTTTCTGGTTTAATTTTGAAGTAAACATTATGGGCAAGGATTTGTATATGATAAATTTTAAAAATAGAGCAAAAGAAAGTTTGTAACACTAGTGTCATTTGAAAATTTTGAAAAATATTGTTTAAAAATTATCTTCAATAGCTTCAGCATCCCAAAGGTTTATGGAACAATTTAAAATAAAATATATATTTTATTCTCCTAAGTTTTCTTGTCATTTTCCTCAGAAAAATTTTATTGCTGGCTATGAGGTTAAAATCGTTATTCACAAAAGTGAACAAGTTGCTAAAACAGTTATATCCTAGATGCAATATATTGTACTGGTTGATTTGGAATTGACAAGATTAGACTGACTGTTTACATTGATCTTTGTAGATTGGACAGCCCTGTTCTGAATAGAATGTGTTTTCTATCTGACAAATTTTTGGGGAAGGGATGAAATTACACCTACTGTAATCTGAAATTTCAGGTACATAAGCGATACGTACTACACTGATAAGAAGAATTCTTTGGCCTAGTGGTTAGAGTGCTTGACTGTATTGCAAACTTCAAAGCAACAGAAGGTAGCAGGTTTGATTCCCAGATAGGGTCTGGAAATTATTACTCATTTAACGCACCAATTCTGTACTGTAACCTTTAAAGTCACTAATAGCCAAAGCAATTGATGGAATTTTAAATAGATTAGCATTAGTAGGGTTGGAAATATTAAAGGATTCAGTTAGATCTTTGTAGATATTAAAGAAAATGTTATAGATATAGCAATATAAAGGCTAATCATCAAAAAGATAACCAAACTGGTATGTGTAATCAAAATATCGCTTGACAGTATCCCAAGTGTTGGGTAAACCTTAGAAGTATAAAATATAGAAAATCAAAATGTCAGTAAAGTTCTGAAAAACATAGAAATTGAAATCACAAAAAAAACATGTAATTTTTTTTTTTACTGAGTGATGATGCCTACATAAGCCTTGGGCTTGTGCGTAGGTAATGATATGTGGTGATTTACAGATGAAAAAAATGCCAGACCTGACCGGGAATCGAACCCGGGACCCCAGCATAGCAGCCAGTTGCGCTGACCACTACACCACGAAATTTTTAATTTAAAAATAAATTAAACACAATAGACCTGTGAAAATGAAAAACTGAATGATACTGTGGTGAATTAATTTTTGACTTAAATTTTGGAATGGAGGTTGCCAAACTAGTGCAGTGTACCTCCGAAGTAATACATGAGTTTGAAATTTTTTGGTCACATATTTTGTGGTAGTAATGATTCAGATAATTATCAGGTTTGGTGACAACATTTTTGTTGTCTATGCCGAAAAGTCTATAAAAACTTAAATCAGCAATGAATGGATCAGCAAACAACTGATAATCACCAGATTTTTCAAAACAGTGTAATTTCATTCAAAGAAGGAAAATAATGTAAAACTGCACTTCATCATGGCCACAAATTAGTTAAGTATATTCAGTCATCAGTAATATTAATAGATCATGGTCATAAAAACTAATTTTTTATTTCTTGCATTAATCGGGAATTTGTGACCAGAATCAGTCCAGTGGGAGCTGCGACTAGAATCAACAAAACTTATCCTTTTAAATAAATAAACAAATAAATTGAATTCTCAGATGTCCAGCTAATATTGTGTTATCTAATTAGCTAATTAGTAAACTAGTCTGATGTGTTAATTACTGTTACCAAACAGGCCTGTATCAGTATTCATGTAAAATAACTCAGGACTCATATGTGTCGATTTTACAGACCATTAGTGCCCAGTTTTAAAAAAATAAATTTGTATTTTAATTATTGATTCAGTATAATGGCTGATTTAATTATCCAGTGATTCTAAAAGTGGAACTTTCTGTATTTTGTTGTTATATTTATTCTAAATTAAATTTATGTATTAATTCATTTTTGCTTTTGAATAAGAATTAAGTATTTGTTTGTAAATTTTTATGTAAGAATATACGTTAAGAATTAATAGACTAAATATTTTTATACCAAGACAAAGTAATTAACCTTCTTACAACTTTGTGTATTAGATAAAATTAATATTGTAAAAATCAACAGCGAAACTAAATCTTCCAGATTTTTTTTGTTTCTTCCTAAAATTTAAATGTTAATAAATTTAATTTTCTGAGCGTATTAATTGTGATCCAGTATGTTAAGTAACACTCTTTTATTCATTTAATCTATGTAAGTATTTTTAAAAAGTGGAATTTTCTTCTTATAAGTTATAATTCAGGGTTTTTGCTGATTTTATTAGTTGCAGCTTTTGGATCTTCCTTTATATGTGTCAAGAAAGTTGTGGATATGCCTAACTTCTCGATTGAACATGTTTCACACAATAGTGTTTTGTTGGAATTGATAACATACTGTTAAATTAATCATAAATATTTATTAATATGTCTAAAGGGAAATCATTTTAATACAAAAAAGGTAACGGAAATATTATTAACTTTCAAAGATTATTGTATTCCATTAACCAGCACACGTATTTCTAGTATTTTCATTATGAACTACAACAACAAACATAATTAAAATATAAACATATTTTGTTTGTCAACATTGAGTCACTCATTATGTGATTACTCACTGATTATAACTGATATAACTAAGGAAATTACCAAGTAAGGAATACCTAAATTAGTAAATAAATAAAGGATAATCCATTTTAAATTGATAAAATATTTTCAATTTAATAAATAATAAATAAGTATTTATTTTAACAATACAATTTTTATGAAACTCCTTCAATCAAGAAGTTAGGCTTACTTGCAACTTTCTTGACTCAACAGAAAAGATCCCAGCTTTGTAGCCTATGATGATCACTCATGTAATTGAAAGATTGCATGTCAGTATAATGGTTAGTATTTACTTCAATTGCGCAGCTATTTAGAAGAATAACTGAAATCGGTTGTTCGTATTTTAAGAAAGCAATAAAAGTAATTGAATGTTAGTGTTTGGTCTTTGAAGTTAGTTATAATGAAAAGAAAGATGGGCTTCTTTCTAATATATTGGTATAACTAGGTTTGTCCCATTGGTTGCTGGTTGTAGTCCATTGATTAAATTTCTGATTACTTTTAAAAGTATAAGTGTCTTTTGTTGTTCATGTAGTTATTGTTAATAAGTTTAGTAGTCACTGATGAGGGAGGTACCTGGTTTTTCTTCTTTTTTGAGATTTAATTTGTGTAGCACGGTTTTGAATAATCCTTGTTACATTATAGTTAGGTTTAGAAAGAAATGTTTGACAATTTTTTTTTACAAATAAGCTGTCTTCCTGTCGCAGAGTTCAGTTATTTTCTTGTACAGGTTATATTTAAAAAAATTATTTACCCTCCATATTTATTTTTTTACATACAGAAGAAGCTTAGCACCAGTTAACAAAGGCCAGCTTGTAGTATAGTGATCAGCACAACTGACTTTCATGCCAAACATTTTGGGTTTGATTCCCAGTCGAACTGGCATTCTATCATCACTAATTTTCATCTAACACCCTTCATCATCTGCATTAGCATTCATTTGTGAAACAGTTGGATATGAAACCAAAACAAATAAACAGTAAGCCTGGCCTAAAATTTCATTTGCAACTTTTTATATAAGATTGGTTCACCAGTTTCTTATGTACAATCAAAAGTCAGTAAAATTCTTCTAATGCTCTGTCAGTTGTCAGCTGCATTTTTTTGCGAGTGTATAATTTTGCAAGGGTAAATTATCGTCTCAAAAGTTTCTTGCTGAAAAATTATTTTTTGATTCTACTTAATGAATAGATGTTAGAAGTTACTGTAATTACTTTACTGTGCAAATTAATTGGGACATGTTATTTTTTTTCTCTAAAGTAAATTATTTTGGGTTTTCTCACGGCAAATGGCCCTGGCAGCCATGATGAATTCAACTAAGTACATAAAAATGTTACAACATAAATTGTTCCATTTCATTCAAACTTTTGGAGGGACTTGGCTCGTTGTCATAATTCAAATTTGGTCAAGACTTTCATGCTGGAAAATCAAATTAATGAGCTCCATTAGCCTGGAAATTCATTTACTTAAGTCCCATTTAGAACTTGTGGAATATTTTGAAGAGACATTTAGGTAAGATGGATTGTACAACAAAATAACACATGAAACTAATGCTATAAAAGTGTCATTCCATGATGATGAAGTCAAGAAAATTAGTACTAATACTAGTCACTGCCAAAATATCTTCAAGAAGTTATTCCTGCTCAAGGAAACCATATTTGATTCTAATACAAGTATTTATCATTACACATCGAGGCATAGAATGAATAAAAGCATTGTTTTTTTAAAAAGAGCGGGTTTTTCTTTGTCCCAATTAATTTGCACAGTATAGTAACTTCTATTCTTAAAATAGTGGTACAAAATTTATAGTCTTTATAATAATTTTTAATTGGTTTTGTCAAATTAACTGATAAAAAAGCATTCTGGTTTTTTCCTGTGGCTATGCATGGGCATGCAATGGAGTACTTTGAAATTTATAAAAAGAGTTTCTTATATCTAGTACAATTTCAGTTTAATTATGGTCATAGTATCACTAGTGTGTTAATTTTGTTTATAGTTAATGCCTAAATGATAAGCATCACATTTGGTTTTGTAAAGTGCTTGTCAACTATTATAGTGAAATTTTTTTGAATTTGATTATATAATTTTGAAGCCAATTTATTTGTTCCATAGGTGGCTTATATTATTATCTATTAGTGAAAGGACTTTTTTATTATCCGAGATAGAAAAGAACAGTAATTATTATTAATGCATACAATTATTGTGTATGCAATAACATAATAAATAAACCAATAAATCATGTGAATTTTTTTTACGAGGGTAAGTCAATTATTATCCGCAATGTAGTTATAAAATTTTATTGTAATCAAATACGAAACTTACAAGTACATCATTTTTCGACATAGTCCCCTTGCTTTTCAACGCACTTGGTCCATCGTCGTTAAGTTTCCTGATGCCCTCATAAAAGAAGGTTTTTGGTTGAGATGCGAGCCAGGAATGCATCGCTTCTTTCAATGCTTCGTCCGAGGTAAATCAATGGCCCCTTAATGCCTCTTTGAGTGGACCAAACAAGTGATAATCAGAAGGAGTAAGATCGGGACTATATGCAGGATGAGCCAATACTTCAAAATTGAGTATCTGAAGTGTTTCAGCAGTATGCAGACGGGTGTTGTCGTGCAACAACATACACCTTTTGACAGTAGTCCTCGATGTTTGTTTCGAATTGCAGGCTTTAGCTTGGCAGTAAGCATCTCACTATAACGTACACTGTTTATTGTTGTGCCGCTTTCCTGATAATGTTCCAGTACTGGACCTTGTGAGTCCCAAAAAACTGTAAGCATCAGTTTTCCTGCGGACGGTTGGGTCTTGAATTTTTTCTTGCATGGTGAATTTGGATGTTTCCATTCCATACTCTGCCGTTTACTCTCCGGCTCGTAATGATGGATCCATGTTTTGTCACCAGTAATGATCCTGTCTAAGAAGTTGTCCCGTTCGTTACCATAGCGATCCAAATATTTTTTTTGCAGATGTCCAAGCGTGTTTGTTTATGCAACAGTGTCAGTTGTTTTGGGACCCATCTTACACAAACTTTATGATACCCAAGTGTGTTGTGAATGATTTCGTAGGCAGAACTGTGGCTAATTTGCAGATGATGTGCCACTTCGTCAATAGTTACTCATCTGTCTAAGAGAATCATTTCACGTGAACACTCAATGTTTTCTTCATTTGCAGCGGTAAACGGTCGTCTGGCTCCTTCATCGTGCGAACACTTGTGCAACCATTTTTTAATTTTTCAATCCATTCGTAGACACTCCGTTGTGGCAAAACACTGTTCCTGTATTGTACCGAAAGTCTTCTATGAATTTCAGCCCCGATACACCTTCCGACCACAAAAAACAGATCACTGAACATTGCTCTTCTTTGGTGCAAATAGAAAGCGGAGCAGCCATGATTAACAGCACAACAGCGTAACGAAACTAACCTAGCAGCTTTAAACTTGCATACATATAACCACAAATAAACAAAGCATGCGTCATTAACACAAAATGACAGTACTGCCAACATAAATAAAAATATAACTAAATTGCTGATAATAATTGACTTACCCTCGTACATTATTGTGTTGACTTAATTGAAGTCACCTTGTTTTTACCCCGTAGGTGCAAGTGATCAAAATTCAAATGCCTTAGTTTCTCTGTTTAACTCCTAAACAAATTGTTGAATTTCGGCTCTCTATGTTTTGGGAAGTGTGAGATTTAGATATGAGTGAGTGCTTTTATATATATTAAACAGATTACTACCATGAGGCATAAAAAATGAACCATTTTCAATTTCTAAGTAGGTGTGCATTATATTAAAAAAATCCGTATTTGTTATTCCAGTAACTAAATAAAGGATGACTGATATGTATTAATTTGAAGTTTTATTGTAAAAACAATATTTTCTCTGTGTATTCTTGTTTTGTAGTTTTAGTTTATGTGCTGTAGGTTTATAAATAACGTGTATGTTTTTGTTCTTGCTGCAAGTGAATCTTCTTTAAAATTGTTAAATATTTATTCCTGTGATAAAGTAACCTATATGCATTTAATTACGTTAATGTTATATGTTGTAATGATATTGACCGATCTGTTTGTATGAAATGCATTAAAAAATAAATAAAAAATATAACATGCATGTTGAATATTTAATTTCTCTTTTACTATTATAAAAAGAGGTTGCCTTGAAAATTGTCCCGAATTTTGGCTAATATTACCCTGATTCTCCGTACATTTATGAGATACTTGGATAATCAAATGTACTACTTGTCAATTTTAACGTCGCATATTTATTTGCGGCTAGTAGGTTAGGAACGAGTAAAGATAATAATGGATACAGTTCAGCCAACAGAACGAAGATTACAATATAACTGGCTTAGCTAGTCCTTTTTTTGTTACAATTCGCACTACATTGATGTCCTGCCTACCCACGCAATAAGTGCACATTCATGTGTTATACAAAGTTAAATTTGGCATGGTATACAAAACTACATCAGTGACCTTTGTAAATATTGTTTCATGTATGAAATTGAGTTTTCTCATTTTTCTAGTTATTAATATGTTTTGAAGATAACATTAGACTGTTGTCATTTACTTTTTAATTTTTCCTCAGAACAGTTCCGTTGAGCAGTCAAATCTAATATTTTGTTCGATTTCTTAGACATACTCAAAAATAGTTACTGACTGTAACATAATCTTAGTAATTTACCTACTCATAATTTTTAGGCTACAAAAGGAAGGATATTAAAAAATAAGAGACAGTTACACCACAGAGGTGAAGTCAATATTCACTTTACTGGTACAGTAAACCGTCAATTCTTCGACACTGTATACTTTGACACGACTCGTAGCAAGGTGACATGTTGTGATGTAAGTAGCGATCCAACAGGCAGGACAGCCCCCTTCCACATTCTCCTCTTCCCCCTACCTTTCTGTTGTCCTTAAGTACAGTATTGTATTGAAGGGCATGTTAGTTTGTATTCATTAAAATTGTGTAATTTTCATTCTATAATTGTGTTTTTAATGCTTCCTATTTACAATATGCCATATGCTCTGGATAGTTTGATATTTCGATACTTTGACAACCCCTAAGTCCACAAAGTGCAGGAACTATTAAAGTTCCTTCATTAAAATCCTGGTTCAGTTCCCAGAATGGTATTTAATCTCCAATGAAGTGGTTGAGTAAACAAAATTTAAAATTACAGAGACAGTGGAAAAGTTTTACTTCTAATGCTTTTGGTTCAGTGAAAAACTGATGAACTGTGTGTTTGAATTGTTTGTTTTTTTTGGCGTACTTGGTTATAACTAAACCGGAGAATAGAAATGCCTATTATTATTGATCAGAAAATTATTAGTTATCGGAAGAATTAAAAAATTTTTTTTTACAATTTTCAGCAGACAAATTTCTTAGTAGAGTGGATGCCAAATAAGCTTGCCAGTGTAGCTGCGCGAACAGTTCGGATTCTGTTGGTAGATTTCGTGTCTTAGAATACCGAACTGATTACTAAATCATAGGGACTGAACGTTGAATTATCATCTATTAGCGATGTTAAAAACATTCAATTGTATACAACATTTTACACACTAATGTTTTCAGGTCAGCTGATATTTAATGTTGCGAGAGTGACGTGATTCTGATCACAGGTAGTACAGCACTGACCGCCACCACTCGCTGAGGCAACCGAGCGCACCATTACCAAAATAAAACTTCTGTGCACTTAAGAAAACCTGCAAGCTTATTTGGCGTCTGCTCTAATCTCAAACAAAAATTTATTACTTCTAAAGTGTTTGTGTCAAAGCTAGATACATAGAATTTTATCAGTCAGAAACTTAACCAATTTATAAAACTAAAACATCTATGAATACCACCTTCATAGAATAGTGGTACTGCGCTAGCCTACCACGCGGAAGTCCCAGGTTTGATTCTTGGCCAGGGTCTGGAAATTTTCACTAGGTAAAAACCCACTGTTCATACCCCATCGTAGTCGCTAATGACCGACCTGTAGATGTGACTTTAAATGAAGTAAAACTATTAAAAAATTTATGAAATGGTTACATTTCATTGGTGAATTTGCAACAATGCGTTTCTAAAAAAATGTGGTATTATCTTTTCCAACTCTTATTACCCAGCCAAGAGAAGTGCCAAATGATCGGTTGTGTTATAACAAAGAAGGGCTCAAGTGAATAATTTTTGTCAGAAAAAACACTATCAACATCTTATGTCACTTTGTTGTATTCTGTGGAATATTAAAAGGCTGATATTGGCCAATCTCTTCCGTATTAAAATACTTGCTTGGTGCCCGGGTAACCTACTACTTTTTGTTGGTGTAACATTCACCGCGTCCGGAATAACGGTGTAGTCCAATTTTTGATAGCCTCAAGCTCAGAGAAAGCACAACGATTTAATATAATACGCATGGCGTTTAATACTAGATTCAATCTTTCCGCCATGCGTAGATTCAGTCATTCTTACAAGCGTATTTTTCGTGAACTAAATAATTACTAATAGTTGCACTTAAGCCCGTTAGATAGCAGTGGCTGTTGTGAGTGCTTCCCGTAGCGTTGCAGGCTGTTGACATAAAACATATCGGTTGAAGTCTGACTGGAACCGTTCGAGTTTTCCACAATAGTCTGTCATGACCCTTGGTGTTGGGAGTGTTGTGTTGTTCAGTGGTGAATGTGTTTTGTTTATTTTTTGATATGGCGTGTGCTGAAAAATGGAAAGTGGTTTGGTGCATTTGTTTTGTGATTATTCGAACGTTGAGAACAGAAGCTTTGGATACCGAAGTACTTGGTAAGTTGGTAATTTTAGAAGGTTAACGATACAAGATTACTGTACTTTAGCCCAAGAACGTTACTTACTGAGGTCTATGCACCTCGGTATTTACAGTTAGCTTCGTGTCCTAGACCTAATTATTTTTAAAAATGCCGTGTTAATTTTATTAGTTTAGTTAGTTAATGTATTTAATTATTTTTAACCTAAAAAAATGTTTGGGTAAACAAATATATATTTTTATCTACTTGACACTTCACTGCAACTCTGTAGTTGGGTATAAGTGTTTACCATAACTTGTTCTTTTTATATTCAATTAAAACACATTATCTGAACCGTAATAATGTATATAAAAGCGCGTGGAATCAGTTTTTAAAATATTTATGTGTTTCTGCGTGTACTGTAAGTGTATAACAGTATTGTTTTGACAGTTTGCTGTATTAATCATCTTATAAAGTAAATAATATTTATAAGTAAATAACCTAACAAACTGGATTAAATTGTTCTAATTTCAGAAACGCAGTGCATATTAAAATTCAAAATTTATCTGCAGTCAAGAGATGACTTGGAATGTATGGTCCAAATTCATTAGATTGACTGACATGTTTGAGGATTGATGTTAAGTTACACAGATTATTTTTTTCTATAAAATTTAAAAGAAAGATCGGTGTTGAAAAGTAATGTCGCTACAAATTAATAAGTACAGTACGCAATATGCAGAGAATTAAAAGTTGATTTTGATAAGTTAACAATTTCTTTGCAAAACAACAGAAGTCTAACTTAACAGCTGGGTAAATATTCAGGATGAATACAATTTCCACATTACATACATTCAGTTTTAAGTGATGGTAGTAAACATTCCATAATGTTCTTTTATAGTTGACAGATTTAGATAGACTGGAAAGGATCTTTTGTTTAGTAGCTACTTATGTCATTACCTATTGCACTAGTTTTCTGTGCAAATTTAATGATTCTGAGTTGTTGAAACTTTTAGCATTTTGCAAGAAACCTTCGATCGTGGTTATTGTCTTCAATTGAGGGTTTCAATGTAAAATATGGTCATTCGACAAAAGACAAGGTTTGGTAAGCATTTACATTATAATGACCTTCAGACAAAGTTGCTTTTTATTGTTATGACAGATTTCCATGCAGTTGCTTATAATAAACAGCATGTAAACAAAGGTTATGATGGTATCAGAACAGGTGTAGATTATTTTTTTGTCATAATTTTCTAACATGACTTATACCTATGTTAAATGTCTGTCTCCAGAGATTGTAATTTTGAAACACATTTTTCCATGTAGAAAATTAGCATATTGTCTAAAGTTCTACTGATTATCAAGTTTAAAGGAAGTTTAAGTCAGTTTTGAAGGAGAAATTACATTCAAAAAGTAATAATCATCGTTTTTAACTTGTATTTATCATTTTGAGTTAAGATTTTTTGCAGTGATATCCTATTAAAGCCTTTTTTGTGAATTCAGTAATTTCTCTTGCAAAAATGTGAGAGTTTTTGTGAAAATACAGATGGATATGAAACATAACCATCTGGGTACAAATAGTTTTACCTATTTTCAAGAGTGTTGACCTTATAGTGATGGTGATTGTCTCTCCCTACCCAACCATTAGGAACAGAATGACTGCATAACATTTCGAAATTAAGGTCTGCTGATGAGTATTGGCAATTTGCGTAAAAGATAGAATCTGTGGTTTATTTCTCAATAACAATATTTGAATTTCATCAACATAAACATTATATAATATTTTCAAAGATAAAATAAATTAATTCATAATACTCAATAATAGAAACTAAAGTAAACTTGTACTGTAACACATATTCTTCAAAAAGTATGGGAACAAAAATTAGGTATTCCTAAGGCCAACCAGATTAGGGTTTACTGTGATTTAATATTACAATTTTACACATTTTTGAATATTATCAAAATCGTAGTACTATAATAAATTAGATAGCTGGTATATAGTAGTTCTTATACCTCCTTTATTGTCTTACCAAGACTGCTGTACTTTAAGCTAATAGCTTAATTTTAAGAAAGCACCTTTAAGTCTGCTCCCAAAGTAGTTTTAAGAGACATATTAATAATAAGCTGTGGCAACTGTTCTGAACAAAATGTGTCATTTAAATGGACCATTTGTTGAACATAAGTTAATACTTAAGGAAATTAGATTACTCATCGGGGATAAATTTGATGATTTCATGTCTAAAATACATCAACTGTGTTTTAAAACAGAACAGGTCTGGATGAAAATTTTATATCTGATTGGAACAGTCTTTCAATTGTTTTGGTTGCAATGATTTTTTTGAAACTTATTTCATAGAATATTTTATATGAGTGAACTGTCTCTTTATGTGTAACATACTTGCTCTTTGTGAACTGGCCTGGTAGTGAAACATATATTTTATAAACAGATGTATTCAACAATATGAGATGGCAAATTATAAATGTTTTGGAATCTGCATTGCAGTTACATCAATTACTAAGACCTGAGACATTACATATTTTGTTTTTCCAGTATTTTAGTGGGTTAGCGTCAGTTACTAGTTAGCAACCGAACCCAGGAGCTTTCTAGTTTATAGTGAAGCTTTCTTCTAATACGTCACCGAAGAGCTATGAATACAATCTTTTCTCATTTTATTTTATTTTGAATCAACTATAAGATGACATTAATAAGTTATTATTGCTCTGCGTGTACACTGTTTAAATTACAATTAGTCATTACCTACGTTTTAAAAATTTAACATCGTAGTTGGACATTTTCTGTTACCAGCTGTTAGGCATGCACAATAATACTTATTATTATTAATACGGAAAAATTATTATTAACGTTTGGGTCAATTATTAACTTTTCTGGGTGTTATGGTGGTATTTTAAGTCTATGAGAAATAATCTCTGTTAAAGGATTGACAAGCAGTGATACAAAATGAAATTCCTTTGAATTGTTCTTTTAACTGTTGTCTAGTTGTTCATGGTCATTAGTGACTACAGTGGTATGGAATTGTAAATATTGTTTGAACAGTGTGAAAGTTTTATTTTCACATCCTATAAGGGATCGAATGCTGGACCCTCGGCTTTACCATCTATCATTTTGTATTAAAGCCATGGGAGCCTTTTAAAATGTTATTGTAATAAAAGTAGAAGGGACCGAGAATGTCCTGGTCACAGAAATAACTCTTGCAGTACTAATTAACAAGATAATTAAATAATTTTAGATCCTTTTGAAAACTAGTTATATTGTGTATATACTGACGAACTGTGTTTTAATAAGTATTAAATACTTAGATTTCGTTCTGTTGTACTTAACATAAGTAATTTCTATTATATCACATCTTTTATTTGCATTAAGAACGAAGATAAATCTGTTTAAAACTCTCAAATACTTCATTAAAGCGGCGTTTTAAACAATTCTGCAACAAGGTTTTTGGAAATTTCTTTATGGAAAAAATTTGTTTCCAGGTTCTCAGGTCGGAGAATCAATCAAAAATTAATCAGTTTATTATTTCCAGCAATTGCAAGTTCAAAACTTCGCCACCCTTATTTTTTCTCAGACGTTCTGGTATTTCGATGCTATAAACAAAATTGGAAGTTATTAGAATGCGTGAAGAAGCCCCGTCTTGGATTTTGTCATCTTTTGTTAATTGTTTTATAGAATACCTTCAGCAATAAAATATTTTACGTTAAAAAAATAACGATGTCACTCGTTTAAAAATCTTACGATTAACTAAGAGTGAAATTACGAAGGGTCTGTTTAAAGTGAGACCGTGTTTCAGTTTATACTAACGTGTAATAAAATTGTTATTATGGGAAATCTTCAAACTCATGTATGCTTTTGTTTTATTACACTGTAGTTGGATATTTTTTTCTGTGTGTGTAATTTCATTATCTTGTCAAGATCCTTGTTATTTGATTCACGGTTATTAAAAACAGTTATCGGTGAAAATACACGTCACCGGTTGGTGACATTTAGTAGCGCGGGGAAACCTTAAATGTTTAGAGCCCCTGAAAACAGTCGGCTGTGGCTGGTGTAGTCGTCGTGACGGTTGAGGAGGTGGACGACACGGCGCCTCGTCCAGCGGAGATGTTATCACTCGCAGTAGTGCGTTGATGGCTGCTGTTTTTTCGATACCCGGTGGGCGTAACGCTTAGTTGAGGGTCCGCTGT
Source organism: Catonia carolina (assembly GCA_035578175.1). NCBI lineage: Eukaryota > Metazoa > Arthropoda > Insecta > Hemiptera > Achilidae > Catonia > Catonia carolina. The sequence continues at coordinate 107,431,527 of JAQMRL010000001.1, forward strand.
GGGCATCACTCGCGCCAGCGGGAAATGGCGGTCCCGGTCGACGAGCAGAAGCATATTCTCTCTTGCGAGGTCGTCGGAGTGAGGTAGCTGTGTGCCGAAGTACAGTGAAATTTCGATCGGGCTCAATGGTACCTCCCTTATATACTGACCAGACAGGCGGTTACTACCCCTCTGCAGTGCCGACAAAGGTCTGTCGGCACGCCGGCCGGCAATATAACAGCTAATAAAATAGGGCGACGGTAACAATCCCCCCACCGCTAAGAAATGTGCTACCGGTTGAACTTAGGTGGCTGCGGGCGTGAACAGCCCTCCCTCGTCAAGCTGCAGGAAGTTGTGTTCGAGAAATTGTGTTAGGCGCCATCTTTTCTCTTTGGGGGCCTGGGGCCCTGAAAAGGGCCGATTAAGTTTATGCGTCCAGGTGGGAAGAGTTAGTTGGTGGTCGGCTGTGTTGGGTGTAGTCGTCGTGACTGTTAAGGAGGTTGGCGACACGGCGTCTTGTCATCCAACAGAGACGTCATCTTCTACCCTCGTTGTAGTGCGTTGATCCTTCGTCGGGCCCGGTGGACGCAACGCTCGGTTGAGGGATCGCTTGGGGCAGCGGGCGACGACGGCGGTTACGGTGTCGGGCCGGCGAGTGGAAGCATCATCTTCTCTCTTGACAAACTCTTTGTCGACATTGAAATTGGATGCACGTTGGAGTGTAAGAGCTCTTAAACTGTCCAATTTCTCTTCAGTCAAAAAATTTTGACTGAATTTTTGTCATATTCAGTATTTTTAATAAGGAAAATTAATTATTTCAGGTATTTTTTGTTTGTAATTTATTTTTCTATAAAAAATATTGAATTAACGATGTGAAAAAATTTACCGTCAGTTTTTATCTTCTCATTTCTTACTCCAGTATTTGTCGCTTATAAAGTGTACAGCAATTTTTATTTGTCGTGACAAAGATTGTATTATTTTCCGTTCAAATAACTTGTTTAAAAGTTAGTCACCTTATTTAGCATAAGGTTAAAGTGTATTTTGCCATATAATAAATAAAAATATACTTATTATGAAGTAATCACGGCATATAATAATATTTCACAATCAAGTGTGTGAAACATTTGCTGGGTAAATACACTTTCTATCAGTAACATATGTTTCAAGTCCTGCTTCAGTTCGCATAAGTCTATTTTTAGAACATTGTGTAGTCTATTTTTATTTTGCATGATAAATTAATTACGTTTTTATTATTACAGTTTAAAACTATTGGTTTAAAATATCCAAAACCTGATAATTATATGATATAGTTACAGCTGTATAGTTTTATGGCTGTTGCATATTCTTTTAGCGATGCTTGTGTTGTAGATGTCATATTTTATTAACATTTAACTAATAGGTCTAATATTGGTGCTTTCCAGTATCTTATAAGTTATTAATTAAAATTGAAGAACACTTACCAGTGATGATTCCGATTACGTCTTTTAGATTTCACTTGGGAATTTTGACATCATTATTACCATTTAAAATTTTAATATTTTCTTTCTATAGAAAGAAAGACCCTTGTATTGTTATTTTCTCACATTTATTATGACAGGGCTCTATTACAGGTTGTTCGTAACAAAAGGTCCATCAGAATTCCGCTTGTATGTTGTCAGTTTGGCGCCATGTGCTGTATTTTGAAACGTATTGTTTGAACTATTCGACCTCAATAATTGTGTTGATCGTAACGTATTTGTTGCTAGTATCTTAATTCAGTTGAACCTAACCAACTATAAAATACGAATTTATAATTTTATAATTGTTTGGTGGCACTTAAAGGTTTCTTGTCGCATATTTGAGTGACATTTCTTACAAGCTTGTCCACAGAAATCGTATTATCATGTTCAAGTAGATAGTAGAGAATCTGCACATAAAAACATATTATTAATTTAAATCCATCACATAAACTGTTACTGTTGTAAATAATTATTATTTCAGCTCATAATTCCGCTGCGACTCTGCACAAGCATCTGTTGTGTTGTTTAGATCAACAGCCAAAAGGCTGGTTAGAACCTGCAGAGGTTTTACTAAGTAAAACGAGGAGTGAGGTGGTTTACCATTGCCTTCCTCACTGAGTGGAAAAGTACGCTTACCAGCATGCCGGGCCCTCTGAAAAGCACATTTTCCACTCTGCAAATGACACCTTCACTTCATTCACCACAGGGTCTGGCTGTATAATGAAATTCATTACTTTCAGAGGAGATAACTCTGATTAGTGTATTTTACACCTCTACCTCTTCTGTTCTTAAATGATTCAGTCATTTAATTAGCTGACCATGTGATAAGAAACAGAACTATTTATTTTAGTCCTGCAACGAACAGATTGAGTGTAAATAATTTGACACTCCACCTGTCTGGTATGGGCAGAAGCATCTGTATTACTCTGTAATTTGCTGATACTGGTTGTAAAGGCACTGTACATCGGTGACAGTCTTAGCTGGTAGTTTTTTTTAATAGTGTCAAAATAGTGGCTGTTAGACCACGTTGGATTTGGGTTGTAACCATATGATTTTTTTTATTCTTTTAAATTATAACCTAGAATCGAACGGGAGACTTCGGTTTTGCTGTTCGATTCACCTAGACGGCCGAAACATAATTTTTGTTAATCTTAAAAACTGTTTTTTTATTGAAACTACATGAATTGTTAAATTGTATTTTATTTGGTTCAATATGTTTACTTAAACAGGAATAATGTCATCATTAGTCGTTAAATTTATATTTATACTTATTCAATTTTGCCCGTATTAATGTCAGCGTTGTTACGGATAATCTTTAGATAACTTTAATTTGTTCGTTCATTATGCTGGATTCGCTCTGATTGGTCTCGGTCAATCTACTTTTTCAAGGATCGTGCTCTCCATCAAAATGCGTTCAAGTAGCACACATGTGATGACTGTCAGAATGCCCATTAGTTGTGTAGTGAATGAACGAGCGATGTTGCCAGTTCAACAGTTTACGTTCATTAAAAAAACAAACTCTGGCCAAGTCCACGAAGACTGTTTTTAATATGATAATGTTAATAGTTTCTATCGATTGTCAGTCTCTTATCGTTTTATTTGTTACTGATAAATTGTAGCACTTATGGAGTCTAACTGTAGATTAAATATAACTGTGTCTATTTTTGTAATCTAGGTTTTATTTATTTTAGTTTCTCTTTTGACAGTCCTTTGCAGTGTAAAATGTAGTTTCTTTGTATAAATTCAGCCAACATTTGTATTCAATTACGCCCAATATTTAGTGTACCACATAACATTATTAGCTTACTTTTGACCGTTGTGGTAAAAATAAAATTTCTTAATATTTATATTCTGGACGTCCGTCGCAACTTTTATTGTTCGTAGTAAACTTTTCTTTGTTTTCTTCTCGGTCTATTTATTATTACCATTCGTTGTTTACTACACGCACGTGATTACTTTGGAGGCTGTCATGTATTAGTGGCTATGCGGAAGTTTTTCAAGGTCGTATCTCTTATAGATCCAATCTGTTTACACCTTGTGTGTTTTGTTAATATTAGTCTATGCATAATGCGGTTTCAAATGCCTGATAAATACTTTAGCAATGAAGTTTTCAGTTACTGCTTCAAAGTGCATTAGTCTTGTAGGTTATTGTTATCAATATTTTGTATTGGGTATATTTTCCATGTTTATCTAAGATATTATTATTATTAATACAAATGTTGTTTCACTGTTGTACGCTTTTTATCTCGTAATTTTTGTATGTTTGATCTTTGGATTTAACTAAGTACATATTTGGTATTTGTAAGTTTACTGTATTGTGTAAATACAGTAGACTCTCAAAAATTCGACTAGTTTGCGCTAGTCCGAACTCCGCATAGTCCGGACGATGATTTTTTTTTTTACTTTATTTTCTGAAAATTTACAACTTTTAAATTAACAACCAGTAAAAAGTTTTCATGGGATTGGCCCGATGAACGATCATACGATTAGCACTATAATTTGTGTGTATGTACTTTTTAGTAATAATTGCGTTTATAAAATGTATGTAAATGACATTTTTTGTCATTTAGGGCCCACAGTAGTTTGCGTCGTCGGGAGCTCTGTGTTTCAGTAAAATCTATGTTTATGATTTTACGAGGCATTTTATTTAATCCCAGAACCGTACTTTACTAAGCACAGTTCCGTACTACAGTACATTTAGATTTTATTTAGTTGATAGTGTAATTACTCTATAATTGAGACATATGACATTCATTGTTACATGTTTGAAATCCGTAACTTGCAAATCTTACAAAGAGTGCAATCGAATCTTATTACGGTACAGTACCGTTAAGTTAAGTCAATGTTTGTGCTTCGTATATTGAATAATTACAGTACCAGTAGCCTACTGTAATTTATTAGGCCTACAGTGTTTTTTCAGAAGCTCACTCTTATATTAGCAGATAAACGTTAATGCTTATTGTCATAATTATTCGCCATAAAGACGAAATTGTCAACCTCCGGGAAATCCGGATTTTTCGAAATCCGGACCGGCCGTCCGCCACATTAGTCCGGATTTCTGAGAGTCTACTGTAGTATGAATTATCATGTTAATAAAATTGTACCCAATTTTAAAATGTTACTTACCTATATTTTTTTACTTACTAATATTGACAATGTTGCGGCAAGAATTGTTATCATTGTGAATAATTATTAGTTTGCGTAGTAATTTTAAAGTGTTCTGATAATTTTTTTTTGTTTTATGTCGGACTGTTTTGTCGTTAACAGGCAAGTGGAGTGTTAAATTGTTTGCACTCGATTTGCTAGTTCCAAGGCTACAAGAATAGTTCTGTTTCTTATCACATGGTCAGTCAATTATATGTCTGAAGCTTTTAAGAACAGAAGAGATAGAAGTGTAAAAGACTAGTCAGAGTTATCTCCTCTGAGAGTAATGAATTTAATTATACAGCGGGACCCTGTGGTGTATGAAGTGAAGGTGTCATTTACAGGGTGGAAAGTAGATGTTTTCAGAGGGCCTGGCATGCTAGTAAGCATACTTTTCAGTGAGGAAGACACTGGTAATTAATCTCAATCCTCGTTTTATTTAGTAAAGCTTCCAGAGATTAAAACCAGCCTTTCGACCGACGGTCTGAACAACAATCTGACTGTTGTGCAGATTACAGCTAATGCAGACGGTGATGGCTAATAGATGAAAATGAGTAATAAAAAAATTCTAGGCGTAACCGGGAATCGAACCCGGGACCTTTGTCATAGGAGGCAGTTGTGCTGACCTTTACACCAAAGAGTCGGCTAAATATTGTGCTACGTACTTTTTAGTGATAAATTGTCAAAGCCATCCGTTTCAAGTACATTTTAAGAATCCAGTGGTTCATATTTTCAAAAAAATATATTTTGGTTATAAAAAAATCATCCAATTATACATTTACTTTTTCTTCTTATGGTTAAGCCTTTAAATACGTGTAGTTTATTAATCGGTGGTGGACGTGAAGCTTAGGTAAAATTATATTGTTACTGGTAAAATTCGGTGACCCTATTCTTCGAGCAACCAGGTGATATCAAGTGATGTCGCTTTTCCCAAAGGTTATCGTGCGTATTTTCGTACTGGAGTTGGTTTACTGGTATTTTATTTTCATTCAGTGTGTATGGAATTTCTTTTCGTATTTTGTTCCATTGTACGAGATAAAAGATTTACTTGACCGAAAAGTTATAAAACCCATTTCTAAGGATTGTGTTCTCTATATTAATTCTGGTAAAATATGAAAGTGAGAATTTTCACAATGAAGTTAGCTAATATTTATTGTTCTGTACATTTAACCGAAACTATGATCAGAAGAAGGGATTCTCTTCGTTATACTATATAATATAACGTGTGTATATATATATTTTTTTTGTTAATACGTAGTAATAAGAAACCAACATAGTTGACTTGAAACATAGCGTATTCATTTTTATTGTGAGAATAGTATTTAATTGTGTATTGTTTTGTGAGGTGAATTCAAAACTGGTACTTCACGTATGGCTACGTTAGTTTCTACATCATGAATGGTAAACTATTTTGTTGGTTAGCTTTGTTAAGTCACTCGGCTGCTGCTGCGATCCCATCAGCCGAAATATATAGCAGCCGCGTTTTTATTTATACAAGAGCCTCCAAAAACGTTTTTAAATGGTTGTGCGTAAAGATTAGTTGTAAATCTACAGCGATATGGTATTAAAAAAATGTATTTCTATTTACAACTGTAATGAAACAATGAATCCCTATTTCATGCTGGATACGTTCTTTTCGCGTTTTGAGTTAAATATAATTTTTGTCATTCGTTACAATTTTTATTGTAGTCCACGAAACTTAAAAATGAGTTCTTGGTCTTTTTTGTTTTACGTCCGACTGTTTTGAAAATTACTGTTAATACAGACGATGAAGGACGATAGATGAAAATTAAGTAATGAAATATGTCAGACCTGACGGGAATCAAATCCGAGACCACTGGCGTAGGAACCTTTCTGTATTTATGATGTAGGGAGCCTACATGGAAGAGGCAAATGTTTAAACTCGTGTATCTGTTGTAAAACTTTTCTGTACGAATACGTGTATAATTTTGAAGAACTTCCTTTAAACTAGAAATCACAAAAAATGTTAAAATTCATGTTATGCACAAAAAATAAATTCTAGTCAGTAATTATTGTTTAGATAAACAGCCGAAAGGCTGGTTTAAATCTCTAGAGGTTTTATTACTAAATAAAACTGAGGAGTGAGGTGGTTTACTAATGCCTTCCTCACTGAGTTAAAAGAGTATGCTTATCAGCATGCTAGGCCCTCCGAAAAGCACATACTTTTCATCCTGCAAATGACACCTTCACTTCATTCACCACAGGGTCTGGCTGTACAGTGAAATTCATTCCTCTCAGAGAAGATAACTCTGACTAGTGTCTTTTACACCTCTACCTCTTCTGTTTTTAAATGATTCAGTCATTTAATTGGCTGACCATATGCTAAGAAACATAACTATTTTTTGTAGCCCTGGAATCTGCAAATCGAGTGCAATTTATTTAACACTCCACCTGCCTGTTATGGGCATATAAAATACAAAGTTTGTAATACAGTGTTTTTTCCTGGATCTGTGGGCATCGGGCTTCCAAGGTGAACAAATCAAAAACTATTTTTCCTATACTTATAATAGGTATTTAGGGCTGTAAATAGGTATTTGTTCTATACCTGTAACTATTTTCTAAATTACATTTTAGTTCATATAATATTATGAAAGTGAAAACTTAACATTTTTATCTTTCGTCACAAATGTAAAATCCGTTAAATATTGGGATCTTCGTTATATTGTGTTTTAACTTCAATCCAAGTCTACTTATAGGTATACTTATAGGAAACAAAGAGGCGACAAATTAGTCTTAAACAGCCAGTTGTTTGTTTCAAAGATGTTTTTCATTAAAATTGTTTGAATTGAAGTAAAGCTGCCAGTTTTGATCCTAGGTAGAAATTAATTTACATAGTTAAGGTTGGTGAATTGACATAGATGTCTAGCCTAACAAACACTAATCATATTAACAGAAACTAAACGTTAAGTACCGTAACACAATACGAGAAACTAGAGATTATCTTTTTATCTTAATGTATTTATATGTTATTAAACTTATCCAAGTATTGGGCGTAATGTAAAGAACTAAGGTTGTACTTCTACTCGAGCTATTAAAACTGTACAATAATTCGTTGTGAGCGTTAAGTCAGTCGGCGTTTTCCACAAACCTGATCTGTACTACTTTCAGTTCAACTCCTCGAAGTTAGCTATTTTAAAAAATTATGAATTTTATTCAAGTCTTAAGTCCTTTCTCTGTTTGTAAAAAAGTGGTGATTACTGTAGTAGTTGAAGAGATTAAATCATGTCAATAAAAATAATTGTTGTATAGAAAACTCAGAAATCTGTAGACACTAGATTACTCGTTTTCGATTTTTCAGTAGCTTAAAAAATAAAACTTGTAATAAGCATAACAATTGTTTGTTATGTTAATACTTCTTTTGTAGCTTTCCCTTATCTTTTGACAAATTAAATGCAGTAATATAATTCCGGTGTAGAATATTGTACGCCAGTACGCACAGCGCTTAGCACTTTTCCCACAGGTTGCTTGGAATTAAAGTAGTTGAATGGAGGATGTTATTGCCTACTATCAGTTATCTCTGTTTCCCAAACTCATATAACTTCTTAAAATACATTGATATTGAAGTAGGTACATTACTGCATATCCTGATTCAGATGTGCCAGAATAAAAATTTGTGGTTTTTTTGGTTTAACGTCCGACTGTTCTGCAATTACTGCTATCCTTGCAGACGGTGAAGGATGAAATGATTTTTTTGTAACGTATGAAAATATGCCGTACCTGAATAGGCTACGAACCCAAGAAATTTGTGGTGTTAAATTTCGTGTTAAAATTTGGTATCAAACTTACAAATAAACATCTTATGAAATTCTAATAGCCGATTGAATTACTTAAACAAGTTATTGGTGCTGTTTTAAAAAATTTTTAGTGTGCCAGATTGGTTTTTCTAAGAAACTCTGTTTTCACTTTTCATACCCGTTCATCCGATGTAGGTTTGTCTCTGAGGCTCTGCATCGAATTCATACGTGATTCAGACTTTTGTACTAAATTTACATTGAATAGCTTCTAACGAATGATCTAACAAAAAACATGGTTAGGTCATTCAGCTGAGTGTTTCTGTGTAATTACGCCTTGTTCATACAACCTTCACCTTTGATTCACCTTCCTCGTTGCAACTCATAATACATTGTATTTAATTTTTATTAAATTCTACCTGTAACTGGTTTATTTCTGCATAAATAATAGTACCATGTCTGCTAAAATAAATACCGTAAGCATTATTATCCCATTAAGTACTTGAAATTTGGTATAATTTCATAATTAATTCATTGTCCCTATGATATGAATTTTGTAATCAGTTAACACCTGGCTATGTTTATTATTAGGTTTCTTATCCTAAATTAGGTTACTCTTTCGAGAGTATGTTTTTAGCAACGCTATGTTTTTATACAGGGTAGTTACGAGTTAAATAGAACGTGAACTCTGGTACGAAATTTCATTTAGCTGTGATGTTTCTACTGCCAGTAATGATTATGTGTCTAAAAAAATTAAAGGTAGACTAATATATACGGACCATTTGGTCAACACTGATTTACTAATAACTGTCTCGTCAGTACTAAGGAGAATTTTAAGTTATTGAGTGGTAAAACGAACGTAGTTGAGTGAGAAGAATGAAGGTAACATACTAAAAATAGGAGTTTCGTTTTATAATAATATATTTTTTTTTTTGAATCGTGATTATTTTAATATTTTATGTATCCTACATAAAACGGATAATTACAAATGTACGCTAATGTTTCTGATAAATAAAAAATATCCTGATGTAGATCTTCATTTTTAATTTAGGAAAACTTCAGAAAAGTATATTCTACAGTCTTAATTTGCCGTGATTGCTTTAAGAATACAGTAAATAAGCGAAAATGGGACTCCGTTTCTTCTACTCGTCTTCGTTGCATTAACTCAGCTAAAAGTACCGCCATGATATTTATCTATTATTACCTTTTCATTTAGCATTTAACTATTATTTTTCCGTTATTTGTTGATTTGCGGAGTTAAATTTTAAGGCATGGCACGCTATAAATTTTGGGTAATGATTGTTGCATTAGATAGATATGTTTTTAATGTTAGATTAAAAGTTGTACTTTTGGTATTATTAAAATTTTTGTGTTGGGTTTAAAACGATTTAAGTAGCGCGGCAAGTATGGAAATACTTTTGTAAGATGCACCATTAGCTAAATTCTAGTGTTCTTTCCAAGTAAGTAAAACTAAATTATAATTATAATTATTATAGATTTATTGATTATTGTTGTTCTTGTGTTTCGAGAATACTTGCGTTGATGGTAGTAGTGTGTTTTGAGTAGGTACTTCCACAATCCTTGCTGTAATTCTACGATTACTACCATTTTACCGTTTCGATTTGTGTCTGACTAGTCAGTAATTGAACTGATTTAATTCCCCTGAGCGTCATTAGATTTGTACTTCGTTGAGCCTTCCACCCTTCCTTTTACTTTAAAACAATAAACATTGTTCTTGGCAAGTTGGTTAAAACACGTATCGTAGTATAAAATTGATTTATTTAAAAAAAAAGACCTTGTTATACATCTTGTTTGTCCTTATAACATCCGGTGAAGTATATTTTCCTCGTTACCTTATCACTATAAATTTTCTTTTATATTGACAAACCGCGATATCGTTGGCAATAATAATATACTTAGTATATAAATCTGTTTTTAAAATGTTTATTCTTAAGGGCGTGGTCGCAATTATAATAATAAATTTAATTAGCTCGATTTGTTAGATTAGAAGTAACTTATTTATTCTTACATACTGACTAATTTCTCGTTAGCCAAGGCTCTATCTAGTAATAATCTGTATTGCTACTAATACACTTTAAATTATAATTGGGCTATTATAACTGACAAATGATTTTGTTTTTCGGATATACGAGTAACAAACTCGTTAAGGAAAGTAACCGTGTTGTCTTAATATTATAAAACAAATACGTACTTGCGCATTCAGAGACGCGTTACTCGGTAAATTTATTTTCCAATTCTTTTGTTGGTAGTATATTTTTTATGTATTAGGATCATTTTGCCTGGTATATAATCGATGAAATTTGCTGCCGAAAGGAATCCCACATTTTCTAGGTCTTGGAATCCACACGGAGAAATTCAGCTTTGAAGCTGAACACGCTATCTAATCTAATCTAATGCGTTTCCGAATCTGTCACTTAATTGTTACTGAATTTATGTTATTTGACTTGAATATTTTCTGTTATGCGCCCCCCTAGCATAATGTGTCATATTTTGTGAATATTTCGTATGTAATCTTACAGTATTTTTAACGATAAAAACGGGAAAAATATTTAAAAAAAATCTACACCATTATTCTTCAAGTTAAGTTTAAATATAGGTAGGGTAAATACATTGGGTTTTCTTAATATTATTACTGTATCATTAAATAAATTAGTTGACTTTCCGTAAATAGTTGAATGTTGACTTGAAAAAGAAAAAACCAACGTTTTTTTCTTTTTAACTTTGATTCTTTATTTAGAAACTATAAAACAGTACAACCATCCAAAAGCTTCACAAAATTTTGAATAAACTAATGACGCGAAAATAAACAGAAAATAATTTTTTTAAAGAATACATCCCAGTGGATAATTCAAAAATTGAACAGTAAAAAGAAACTAAGAAAAAATAGAAAACAAACACAGGAAAATCAAGTAATACACATAACAAGGTACACATAACAAGAATAACATAGAATACAAAGTACTGTGAATAAGAAGTAACGTAGAAAGTAACAACATAAACAAATAATAATAAGTACTGTTCGATAAACAAAATGAAATAAGAAACGAAAGATATTATTTTAGGATACATGAGTAATAAAGATCTGAACAACACATGATAAAAGTGAACACTTTAACACTAATTACAAAAATGAAATGTTAAAGAATTATGAAATCTGTAAAATAATATGGATATCTTTTAAGCATTATATTTATATATTTTGTTATTAGAGGAGTAGATTTCTACTCCATTTTCTTCGTAGGCGACTTTAACGTTAATTTGAAGAATATTGGTTTATGATTTTTTTTAAATATTTTTACCTTTTTTATTGTTAAAAATACTGTAAGATTAACTACATACGAAATATCCATAAGATGTGACAAATTATGCTTGGGGGGGGGGGATATCACAAAAAAGATCCTTTATCGTAATAGTTAGAATCGAGTATGTGGTTCAACCCTGATCATAATAATGAAGTGATTAATAAATAAATTGAGTGTCTGTAATTCGGACCAATTAGCAATTTATTCCGTTCGGATTTTCAAATAGATATCACGACAGATATCGACAAAAACTCGGAATTTGAATATAAATGTCATTATTTTTATGCATAGCCACTTACTTAAATGCACGTATTAAAAATATTCGATTTTTCTTTCGGATTTTTGATGTACGATTGTAATTGTGTGAGTGAACCTGTCTATGGTTTAAGTAGTTAAACTACCGAAAGCAGTAGAGACTGCTTCTGTCAATACTTGAATGAAACGAACCAGTTCCGTTTATTTGTTTTGTAATATTTCGTTTATTTGTAGTGAGTAATTGAACTTAATTTCGCATTTTCGTTAGAGAAATAATATACATTTTTTTAAATTTCTGTGTAATTAACTTCTGTCCTTTCATTTTGTCCATTTACTATTTAAATTACTAATTATTTAGCATAAAATAGAAAGTCGTTTTTACAAAATGTAAGCACAAAAAAAGTAGTCGCCTTGGTTTTTTAATTGTGGTATTTTTAATTCATACACTTAAGTTCTATCCGTAAAATAATGTATCCGTGAAAATAATTTTTATTGGTTTCTATCATACAATAATTACTTTCTTATTTTATTGGTTTTGTCTATTAAATACGCTACTTTGTCATTATAGATTATACACAATTTTACTTTTAAAAAGAAAGTGAAAGCCGAATTTTATTATTTTATTTATAAATTTGTTGGTGATTTACGCCATATTCAAATATAACTAGATAAACTACGTATATTTAGGGAAACAGAAAAAAGTTATTCTGGATAATTTAAGACAAGGATAACACTTTTAATTTTTGAAAGTTCTTAATTTAGTTGCTCGTTATTCGAATTTATGTCTGCCACGTACATCTTTGAGTAGATCTTTAAAAAAATAAGTTAAAGTTAAAAATGAGTTAAAAATAAGTTCTTTATGTAGCCTATTTGAAATTTCTCTTGAAAATGTCATTGTACTTGTGATTGTATCTTAAAAAACGAATTCGATATTCACACAACAATACTGTATTATTGGAGTTTTTCTTTTTTTATTTAATGTGTGCTTACTTTAGATTCAAATCGGATTTAATTGACCAAATCGTACTGCAACCACAAATAAGATTTTTTTCAGTAACCACAGTTTTTCCTTGTACTGGACAAAAGTAAGAATATGACATAAACTGTGAATCTTAGTGGTTACTAATTGTGGTTTTTTTTTATCTTTTGATAATATTACTTATTGCGGTTCCGGTTGTCAATAGCCGAAGTTCTTTAGATGAGATTGTTGTTTTGACAAAATTTTTACATCTTTTCTTAACTGAGTTAATGTAAGGAGTAAGTTTTTACACATTCGGAGAGCAGACTGTTCAACTGAATATGTACCATTCACTCTCACATAGGCTTATCATAATAAGAGAATAAAAATCCATTACAATTTTCTAGGTTTTATTTCTTCTAATTCCAGTATTTTTCATCTTAATTTACTTCAGATTACAGTACATACAGTATTCCGGGTTTCCCACGGAATTTGAACCATAGGGAAATAGCATTAATTTTCATTAGTTTGTTAATATTTTCTTCCCACGAATAAACGAAGACTTGTTATAATTAGGAACCATTAGAAAATGTTTAGACCTTTTAAAAAATGTGAATTTTGATACATTTAAACTGTATTTTAGCTTAAAGTACTATAGAAATACATAAATTTGTAACCATTTTCTATTTAAGTATTGTAAATTTTATCTACTTATCGTATTGTATGTTTTGAGAAATGGTAACGTTCTGGTGTAAATTTATGAAGGCAGTTGGGTCGAATCCATCATTCTGCGGTAAAAGTTTTTTATTGTGGCAAAATATTGGAAATATTTTAAACAATTAATTATTTGTTTACTTTTTCAATTTTGACAATTTTGTTTTATCATCTAAAGTGATTATTGGAACAATCTGTCTCTGAAAATTAAATGTTGCTGAAGGAAATATATTAGGTATTTAAAATAATAATGAATTTGCTCCCAAGAAAAACAAATTTTTAAGTAAATAATTTTAGATGATAAAACAAATTGTTAAAGTTAAAAAATAAATAAATAATTAACTTTTTTAATATTTCCAATATTTTTTAACAATAAAAACATTTTACCGCAGGTGGATTCGGCCCACCTATCTTTACAACTCCATACCAGAACGTTATCATTACTCCAAACACACAACGTAACAAATTGAAAAAAATTCATTTCTTAAATAGAAAACGGTTACAGATTTATGTATTTCTGTATTTAAGCTAAAATACAGCTTAAATGTATCAAAATTGATATTTTTTAAAAGGTCTAAACATTTTCTAATGATTCCTGCTTATAACAAGTCTTCATTTATTCGTGGGAAGAAAATATTAACTAACTAATGATACTTGTGGTGTCTGTAGGTATACTGTTGTCAAATAAATTAATTTAATATTTTTATTATGACGTCATAAATAGTGCGACAGTCGTAGTGAAAGTTTTTATTTGTAACACTTGGACAGCCGCCTAAAGTGCGGTAACTTTCTAGTTCAGTTATCTAATGTAATTTTATAGCCTAACTTGTTTCGTATATGTGTAAGTGTGTTAAGTGCAAATTATCATCTTACAGATATTCTACGTATGATATAAATAATTATATAGAGTATATTTCGCGACTGCCGACAATGCGCACACTGCACTTCTGCTGCAGTTGATCTGCAGAAATACTGTACAAACGGGCTGTTGGCCTCTTATTCCGTTGGCTAACCTGCAATTGGCATGACGCCCGTATTCCCCTTTTTCATCTGTATTTGAAATTATCGAAATTCCAACTGTACTTTGCGTATCAATTCGAATTACTTGTTCAGGTTTTAATAAAATTAAATAATGTCGTTTGTGCTGAATACTTGATACCAGCCTGGTATATATTTTAAGTAATATCTGACCTCTAGGCTAGCCAAGTTATTCAGCTGGTAGAAAGTCGATTTGTGTAATAAAGTAACCGCAGTTGGGCGAGTGAATTCGCATAGGGAGCGACACATAAACAAACACAACCGGATCTTACTGTTCGTATTCATTTTTCTACTTGCATCAGAAGCTCGGCATAATGCAGCGATTAAATTAGAAACAGTTCCCGATTACGAAATGAAACATAAAGTAAGATAATTTGTCGTAGCAACGTTACTCATATTATTATGTATGAAGTCAGTTTTATCATCATAAAAGCAACACGATCATAAGCTTTGTAGCTTTTAAAAGGGCAGGCAGACATTTATCAAATACGAGGGTAAACGACGCAGTTAATAGGACGGGTTACTTATTCTAGAAAGTTTCGTGTTGGATTTTATTGTACCTTCCCTTTCTTTACGTTGTACGATTCCTACCGTGTCGCTAATGAACCAGCGTTGAAAAGATACAGCTACATCCCTATTGCATTTGCGGCTCTTTCTGAGAATTTCTTAAATACCTATGTGATAAAATTGTAGCTAGTTTTTTTTTTAAATGTAGGTACTTCCCGACTATAGCTGAACTGGACAAGTGCTCGAAATATGTCGATTACTCTCTGAATTTGAGGGTGATCCTAGCTGAGGTAATTAACAAAGATTTAGCATAATCAGTAAAAAAAAATTTAACTTAGTTAATTTATTCACAACTGTACAAAATACAACCTGTGAATGTGATGTTATTTACAAAAACAAAAATGGCGTTATGACATTAAGGAGACCGCCACTCAATAGTGCCGACGGTGGATTAATCTTAAATAATAAGTTAATAGAATTTACATTTGCGCTATAATATGTCTATTCCATAGTCGTTTCAGTCTGCGTTGCGGATTTCCGGGTAAGTTTGGGGATGCCGCGTTCTAATGAGATGATTTATATGATAGTCAAGTTTCCGTTTGAACCGAGAGTAGAGTGATAAAATGTGTCGTTAATGTATGGAACATGTAAATCGTTGTGCAATGTGTGATTAGTAAAGTAAAAGGGTGCGTTAGTTATTTATCTAAGTAATTTGGATTGAATTCGTTGAATTCATTGTAGAGTGGAATGTTTTGCTACGCCGTAAATTTGGCCTCCATAAGTCCAAATCGGTTTCAGAGAAGATTTGTATACTTGTAGTTTATGAAGTGGGAGTTTTGATTGTCGCGATATCAAGGAAAATAGTTGTTTACGTCTGTTATCCAGAGTCTGCCGTTTTATTTGAACTTGTCTTTTCCTAGTCAAGCGTCTGTCAATGTACAAGCTGAGATATCGAATTGAATCAGTTTGGGGAAGTGGTTGACCACGCAAGAAAATAGCGGGGCAGCTTTGTTTCTTGAGAGTAAAAGTACTTTCCATTATTTTTGTAGCATTCACCTTTATACGCCAATTATTAAACCATGTGTCAAGAATGTTCACGTGATGTAAATTTTGGGTAGTTTCAATGCAACTTTTTGAAGCTGCTAAAATAACAATATCATCTTTGTATGTGGCTATTGTTGTTATACCGGAAGTTGGCATGTCAGAAGTGTAAATATTGTGAAGGTGAGGTGCAAGGATAGACCCCTGTAGAACTCCTGCAAGAATTTTGTAATAAGCAGACCTTGCATTACCTTGAGAGACACAAAAATATCGGATCTGTCAGAAAGGATCATAATAGATAGTAAGTGAAATGCAAAAAGCGAAGTTTAAATAATAATCCCTCAATCCATTCAGATCAAAAGCTGGAAAGATCAAAAGGCAGATTCGATCAAAAGCTTGACTAATATCGAGAAATATTCCACTAACATAATGTTTTCTTTCTAAAGCAGCGGCAACGAAATCTACAACCCTGTGTAATCAGTAAGTTAAATGGATAAAATAAAAAAGGGAGTCGATTTGTTCTGGTGAAATATTCGTGTTTCGTAGTTATGCTGTTACATAATTATTATTGATACTACGACTGATCGCCAGTGTCTTACGTGAAATAACGCCGTGAGCGAAGTATATAATAGTATAATACGTATTTTTAGACCTCGTTTGATATGTGTAAGCCTGGCTTTAAATAACTAAATAAGAAAGTAATCAGAATATGTCTTATCAAACATAATTGAAAGAGTATATATTGATTAATTTTATTAAAATAAAACACTGCTGGTCAACAGTACATTTTCTGTATGTAAGTGGTTCTTTTAGTTGATGATAGCCATGTGTATTTATGGTGTGAGCTTTCAGTTCGTAATATTGAACGAAATTGAAATCGAAGCTTTTTCTGAATTCAGTTAAGTAGGGAGGCTGTAATTGATGTACATTATACAATTTGTTTCTTTACTGTTTCAGAAACATCGAGACTGTCGGTCTGCTTGAAAATGTTTTAGCCTCTGCCTTGCTGTTAGGGTGTAGTAAACTCGAGGTCATTGCCCGTGCTTTTTTGCAATATACTGCAAATTATTACTTAACACAATTCAGCCACAGCTGTTTCCTCCCTTTATTTTTATGACGTAATACAATTGTTAAATATTCTAAAAATCCATATTTTATTCTTTACTTGATGTAACGAGTATTAATTGAATTTTCTGCTGAAATGGGTGTGTTAATTTTGTTCATGCAAATTCAGCATTATAGTTACGTATTTATTACTTTTCACGATTTGCTTTAACCTTTATTGTGCATAATAACCGGACGTAAAAAATTTTTTTCAATTCTTACAGCAGATCATTTAGTTTACTACGGCTACCAGAAGTTAATTTATTTAACTTTAAATATGTATAACTTAACTTAAGCAACTTTGGCGTTGATGCAATTTCAGGCAAAAGTTCATACAGTCTTTACTTTGTTTACTTTTGACTCCTTTGTATGTCATTAGTAGTTTACTTCAATTTAATGCTGGAGTGCAAAGAGTGGAAGGTCCTGAGTTTCATTCCCGGCTGTGATCTGATCATTTTAACATAATTAAACCCACTATCGTTGCTAATAACTTAAAAATAAGTGCAACTTTTAAAAAAATGTATTAGGTAATTTTTAAGAAAAGAAAATTTTACAGGGATTTTTTGAAATGTTAACACTGTAGTAGGAACCAATTTAGTAGGCTAAATATAATCTTTACTTTGTTTTAACTGTGTTCTTATTTTCATTAGTGGTTGTTTTATCAATGAATAGTTAAAATTCATCGATTAGCTGTGCTTACTGAACTGAAAGTCAAGTTCAATATTAGTTCTGTATTGGCAAATCGTGTAATGTAATTAAACTAGAGGGGTGAGAATAATATAACAATTATGAAACTGTTTCACGTACTGAACACATAGATATTTTACGCGAAACAAATTGACCTTTATACCATACCACGTTTATTTAATTCGTTTACAAAACTGCATTGTGCGCTTTTCTCTTTCTCTCTCCCCGATTAATCAAACAGGGAAAGAGTAATCAGTGTAAGCGAGAGAGTATGATGAACGGGAGCGAAATGATAGGGCTTTGAGAGGGAAGTGTTGAACAGATATTGCTTTTATATGGAGCGGAAGTTATGATAAGAAAGGCCACTGAAGTTGTTCATTGATTATTATTATTACTATTATTATTGTTGTTATTATCTTGAGTTGCGTGGTCATTGCAATACTACATTATCGCGCCACTTTGCATCTCATTTCAAGATCTCTGTTCCTATGATTGATTCATAAAAACATTTCAAGGGATACAATTTAAATTAGGAATAGTATTTTGATTGACCTTTATCTCAGCTATTTCACAACGTGTTGACTATGATATACTTTTACCAGTAGTTTCTACATTTTGCTTGAGTTATTAACATGTATTCGTACAATATTAATTTGTTGTTAATTGATTTATAACTACTTATAAATTGTATGTTAGATCTTACTGTAGTTTCTATTTGTATTATTTGTGTTATCGAGAATTTGTATACACCTGCAACTAAAGTTCACACACGAAAAACATTTTGAACTTTATTTTTATATGGAAATATTCATTTCTGAGTTTCTTAAATGATAAATCAGTGGGTACGTCAAATAAGATGACTCGATCGATAACCGTATTTTAATGAAGTGATATATTGCTTATTTTTCTTTTATCTGTATTTTTTTATAAAGAGCAGTCAGGGATTATTGTAAAGTCCGTCAGTTTAGGATATAAGTACGAATTAACAGCTTGAGAATTAAAGAGTTAGATTTTTATTGTATTTTTGTGCAGAAAGAAACATTTGATCTTTATAGGAGTTCAAGAATTCTGGTTAATATTTTGACACTTCAACTTACGAACGTAATTAAAAAATTTAGGTGGGCTACAAATTTGTGCCGCAAAAATTTAATTAATTTAAATTTATAAACGTATAAATTTCTCGTTGGTGATCAACTTCTATTGATAATTTTATATATTTTTGGAAAATGAATGTTGTTTCGCTGCTATGTCCTCACTTAAAAAGTGATACGTATGTTATTGTTGGTTCTTTCGTGCCGGTCAGCTTATTTAAATTAATTATGCTCTTTTTATATCTGTTGCATCTAGTGTCTAGCTCATAAGATGTCATTGTAACGCAATGGACTTAATTTCAAATCTGTTTTTCTTGTGCCACCTTCATGATTTATTCAGCACTAGATTCGGCTGCAAAACGAGTTCCTGGGTTTGACATACAGATGTGGTCTAAAGACATTTCAAGTTTAGTTAAAACCCACAATTACTGTTCAGTAACGCATTAACTCACCAATAAATCAAGGCCTTGATGCAGTTTCAGGCAAATGTTCAAATCTGTTTATTTGTTGTAAACTGCAGTAATCTGATGGTATAATATAGCTATTTCAGTTCAATTCTTGGTTTTTATTGTGGGCTTTTACCGCGAAGCTGTCAGAATATTTTGATTTTGTGGCCTTCATGGTGAAATGACAGAGAGCGCTTTAATAACGCTGTACTGTAAAGTGAAAGGGTTCGATTTCTTGTCTGGGAAATTATAAAACTTTGCCAATTAACTACTTATTTTGGAAATAATTTGTTAAGTTAGGTTTCTCGTAATAATGTGTGTATGTTTTAATTTAATGTATTGTTGTTTAGGTCAACAGCCGAAAGGCTGGTTTGAACCTCTAGAGGTTTTACTAAGTAAAACGAGGAGTGAAGTGGTTTACAATTGCCTTCCTCACTGAGTGGAAAAGTACGCTTATCAGCATGCCGGGCCCTCTGAAAAGCACATATTTTCCACTCTGTAAATGACACCTTCACTTCATTCACCACAGGGTCTGGCTGTACAATGAAATTCATTACTTTCAGAGGAGATAACTCTGACTAGTGTCTTTTACACCTCTACCTCTTCTGTTCTTAAATGATTCAGTCATTTAATTGGCTGACCATGTGATAAGAAACAGAATTATTTATTTTAGCCCTGCAACGAACAGATTGAGTATAAATTTGACACTCCACCTGTCTGTTAAGGGCAGAATTTAATGTATATTGTGTTCATTTAATTTCATATTTAATGGTTAGGTATTTTTATTTTTTAACAAATAATTTTTGCTTGGTGTAGTGATCGGCACAACAGGCTTCTATCCCGGGGTCCCGGGTTCGTCCCTGGTCTGGTATGGCATTTTTGTATCTGTGTATGATCGCGTATCGTCATATATTACCTACGCACAAGCCAAGGCTTATTTATGTAGGCATAATCTCTCAAATAAATAAATGTCGTTTTGGCTTGTTTATTTTAATGTAAAAAGTTGAAAATTTATTTTATGAATTTCATTATCTATCTTTGCACTGATTATTCCGACGTGACTGATTCTTGTACAGATTCACAGAATAACGGCCCGTGTTTGACGCTCCGTTACTTGACGGTTCTGTAGTGCCACTGGGATAGTGGTGAATTTGTTTTACAGTAGTATTTTCTTTAAATAAGAAGTATTTCAGTTACGGCTTTGGTTTTGTACACGGATTTATTCCAACCGCATCGTTGATATACGCTCGATGTAGGGATTTATAGCATTACTGTATTTTATCCACAATTTCTGAGTCGTTGTGTGAATTAAAATTTTTTTTTTTAATTTTAAGGTATGTAAGTGAATATTTAATACAGTAGTTGGTTTCTGAATGATTTTCGAATCATAAATGTTGACCTTATTGATGGGAGAGTTTATGGCTTTTCTTTGATATATGTAGTTTTTTTAATTATTTTGGTGTTTTCTCTTAAATAAAGAAACGGCTCCTAAAAAATATTAATGTAAGAATTTTGTTCGCATTTAACAATGCTATACTGTAATAAGTTATTTTGTAGCCTATAACTATTGAGACACGTGCTTTTTTAATATTTGTAGCTCTAGGCCTGTATGTCAACCCGTGGTGAATGTTAATTTTTTGCGGTTTCCGCTTTTGTGTACATGTTATTCAATAAATTACAGTACATCCATAAATACCTCTATAAATTTATTATTGTATTCTGTTTTTATTTAGTAGTGGTTTTTAACCATTGCGAAAGAATGAATATTGATGTTAGTTTATCGACGCCACTGAGATAGTTAAGAAGTTTTCAATTAATTTTCCGTTTCCCAGTTTTGAACGAAGAATGCGCGCGAGCTTCGTATGAAAGGTGTGTGTCAGGAACTTTGTTTTTTTGTTTTTTGGTTGAACGAAGTCCTTTTGCGTGGCTAACATCATAAAAGAAGAGAGTGTGTGTACTTTTTTCGAGTCTTTTCTGTTATTACCCTCACCATAATTTGTCACATTTTGTGTGGGTATTTCGTATGTAATCTTACAGTATTTTTAACGATAAAAACGGGGAAAATGTTTAAAAAAATCCTACACCAATATTCTTCAAGTTAACGTTAAATGTAGGTAGGGTACCTAAATACATTGTTTTTTTTCAATATTGTTACTGTATTAAATAAATTAATTTAACGTAATTAAATTAAGTATTATTTTAATAATTTAATAACTTTCAATAAATTGTTCAATTGTCTTGAAAAAAAACTTTAGCGTAGCTTGAAAAATATTGACATGATTTTTTTTAAATATGTTTCCCGTTTTTATCGTTAAAAATAGGTACTGTTAGATTACTTACAGGCAAAATATTCGCAAAATGTGATAAATTATGCTTGGTGGGGGGGGGGGTAACAGAAAAGACCTTTTTATCCCTTAAATTATCCCTTTTTATTCCTTAATTATCCCTACTATTTCTGTAATTCAGTTGGTTTTTTTTACTAAACAAAATTTTATATGCGTTAAATAACCCCTAGGCTGTATCTTGTTCATGTTGAAAGCCTCCGTTGGGTTCCGAAACTAGAAGAGCTGTGAGGACCTTTACACAATAAAGAAATTAAGGAATATGGATTTTCGAAATGGTTGCTTTTTCAAGTTGATGTCTTCGGTTATTTCCATAACGTTGTGGAAAGATAAGTGACGAGTCTAAACAAACTTTACGCTTTTTTGTTTCATTGGATGATGAGTTATTGCACTTGATCTTGTGAAGAAGGCCACCAGCTCCCAGATTACCACGTTATCCGGTATGTCGTCCCAGTCCCTATCTACATATCTTACCGCAACGTCCGTCATGTTTCCGTTTTGTTTTCGTGAACTATTTTATCGTTTTACTGTATGTATTCCAAGTACACTGAACTATAGAAGCGTATGAAAAACAAATTTATCATTTTTTGTAATGTCACAGTAGCATAAAATTTAATCTATCTAGTTTAAATGAGAATGATTTATAGTAGTGTAATACCGTGGTATAGAACTCAGGTTTTTTAGGGTGATATGTATTAAAAAGCAATTTTAGTGAATGAATATTACTGGATTATTTGATTTACTTTTTGTATCAACTAACGTAGACTTCAGAAGCAATTCCGTACACCTTTACTAATTACTGATAAATCTTAATTATCACGCAAGAAAAAAATATGTAATGTGTGACTAGTCCCAAATTTAGGACACTCGGAATTTAGAAAATTCAGGAAATGGAAGTGGAACGTATGTTCCACTTCCATTGCAAAACAAAATGGACTTTTCCTGCATTACAACTGGAGGGACCAAGAGAAACCGTAGAGAACTTTGGAAACAGTATACGACTCCGAAACAATTAGCTAGCTTGTAGCGTTCGTGGATAAAGATAAATATTGGGTTCTCCCCACAAAAAAAAAATTGCAATACCCCCACTGATTGGTCAGGAGCGAAGCCATTAGTTTCTTTATCACTAAACTCCCACGGTAATTGGTTGAGGAAATGGCCAAGCAGATCACTTGGTTTACTATTCAGAGTGAAATAAGAATGCCATCGGTTCGAACTGTGCGCTCGGTAACAAAAAAGTAAAGTGGCGGTGACGACGGATATCCCCGTACATAATTTACTTCTACTTGTTTGTAAAATGTAACAAACAAAAATATAACGATTGATATACAGTATTTTAAAATAAAATGATACTATTTTTAAAGTATTTCTTTGTACATGTTTTCCAGGTGGAGATGTTTTTGTGTGAGTCTCTTGCAATACTACTGAAAATTTTAAATATTACCTACACTATCAATCTACTTACTGTATTTGTATTTTTTACAAACATCAAAATACAAAAGCACTAAATTAGGGTAATTAGTGAGTTTAGGGTAACTTTGTTATTGCTTACAAATTAAGCTCATTATTACTCCTACCCGTAAAGAAAATTTTGAATGCAGTTTAGGTGGGTTTATCTAAAGATTTAAGGTGTGCTTATAGATAATCATTTGACAGTTTGGAAGGTATTTTTGTCGGTATTATCTGTTTGAAGTATGAAGAGTATAAAAAAAAAATCTCTTGTATTTTTTAACAAAATTGTTACTTTCGTTGCTGTATTTATACTTAGATTCGGATACCTATGGAAATAAATATTACAAGGTTTTATCTTAGGTAATGGTATTTGTATTGTGTTGTAGGTCGAAACTAGCCTACATTCAGAAAGATCGTCGAGGAGGAGTAATTATTATTATTATATCATTGCGAATGATTCACTGGCGATTGGTCAATCTACACGTCGTCCTTCAGCTATACATTCTAGAAATACTGGAAAATGTTTTAACTTTTTCTTTTTATTGTTACTTTTTAGAAGTGAAAATACTAACGTCTTAAAAAAATTATCGCTATATAATATTACGAAATATCAATAAAATAAACTGTAAAATCAATTGGTGTAGCTATAAAATGATCAGTGAATCGTTTGGATTCGCTTGTAGCAAAATTTAATGAAGCAAGGTTATTGTTTAACTAACCATTTGTTGTGTTCAAAAACTGCACTAATTGTCTCATTCTTCGTGTGTTTCATGTGGGTGTAAAATAGACTAAATGAATATATAAACGCACTTAATGTTAAGTTCTTTAATATGGTTTTATTATTCTGTGTGATTATCATTCTATGTTAATTTTAAGTAAACTTTAAAAAAATAATGTGTTCTTCGGCTCTTCATACACTTGTAGATCATTTCTTAAGCACCTCAAAGAGGGTGGCACGAATATCCTTCAGTGTACTAACGTACAAAGACTACCAGGTCAAAATTTCAAAATCTTGTGTCTTTGTTTACCTCTTATCAAACCCTCACTGTATTTTAATAATTTTCTTCGTGACTGTAGTTCTCTTCGAAAAAATATGACTTAAAAAACAAAAACTGGGTAATTTTGTACAAATGTGGTGTCTTGTGAACACATGTTGATAATTTGGCCGTTGTTTCGGGAAAGTGGTTGAATGTAACAGTTACTCCTGATTTGTTTTTGAAATAATGAATTTCATCGAAAAACTTAAATAAATAAAATGTACGCTTTGAAAATAACTCTGTGTATATTTTGCAGGTGTGTACCTCATTAAGAAAGTATTGGAAAACGAAAGGCCAACTTGAAAAATATTGATATAATTGTATGATTTTTAAAGTATGTCCCGTTTTTATCGTTAAAATTACAGTAACATTACCTGCATAAGAAATGTTCACAAAATGTGATAAATTATGGCGGGGGGGGGGATAACAGAAAAGATCCAAATAACTTTTCTTGGTTTCTCTATAAAAATGTGAAACGCCAGGGAATAAGTATTTTGAGAATTATGAAATTCCTACTTTAATTCGAATGAATAAATACGTACGTACTTAAGTATTCCAAGCGTTGATTCAATTTAAATACAAGTAGTATTTGCATCATGCATATAATGTGCATCGCAGGCTGAATGATTAAAACTTATCTGTCGGATCTTTACCAAGAACAAATGACTAATTTCTTTATAAGAATACCGTATTCTTTATCTATTTTATTACTCTTACAGGTTGTATACCGTATAGTGAAATGATTATAGATTAACTCGTTAGATCTTATCTGTTTGTTTTACTATCACTTTAGTTGCACACGTGTCATAGTTTTTTCGTTATTTCCTAATAATATTCGTTGTATTTAATTAGTAATCAATTCGTGAGAACATTAATTAGGCCTTAGGGATTAATTACATTTTAGATTCTGAGTTGGCTAACATTTCATTGATAAAATACCGTAATGTATTTTGTAGTTATTTTGAAGGTAGTTATGTCATACTTTTTAAAGTTTTTATTATATATTTACTCCGTATAATATTTATGTATTTCAATTAATTATTATTTTTTTTTTTAGTTTTATTTATTTCGTTTATATTGTTTGCACTGAATGTTGAATATCCCAGTTTTAATTATTTCATCGTTGTTTTATCTTAAGATTTAAAATTAAATTCTTTTAATTTAAACTGGTATAAAGGACCAACCATTGGCTTTCGTTCGTATTAGGTATCTTAAAATTAAATGCTTAAATATTATAGTCTATCCATCAATTTTGTATAACTGAACACTGATATATTTAACTAAATTCACTGCTTATCGCACTTCACTGCTTTAATACATCACTTCATGAACTCTTTCACTATTTGGAAGAGCTTTATTGTCTTAGGCCTTCTAGGAACATTTATATTGTCGGGAAGTTGAATTCCTTCAGGATTGATGTGATCATGTAGACGAAATTGATATTTGACAGCAAATCTGGAGTTTTATCTCAGTGGACACAAAATGGATGTCAAGATCTTTTTGCAAATCACTATTTTTAACATACCAAGGAGCATTATTCATGGCCTTCAACTCTCAGTACTTTATTAAGAAACATCTGTATAATCATTGTCTGACTTTCTCTGGCGCAACCCCACAGTTGTAAAACATAAATCATCCAGATGGGTTTTAAAAGTTGATGATACTATGTTATAAAGAGGCAACTGACAATGACGTCCCAGCAAAAAAATAAAATATCTTCAGATGGTACAAAATTTCTGTTCTTAATGTATCTTTTTCCCTATAACAGGCAGGTGGAGTGTTAAATTATTTGCACTTGATCTGTTAGTTCCAGGGCAACAAAAAATAGTTCTGCTTCTTATTACATGGTCAGCCAATTATATGACTGAAGCATTTAAAAACAGAAGATGTAGAGGTGTAATAAACACTACTTAGAGTTATCTCCTCTGAGAGTTATGAATTTCATTATACAGCCTAACCCTGTGGTGAATGAAGTGAAGGTGTTATATGCAGGGTGGAAAGTAGATGCTTTTACGGAGAGCCAGGCATGCTGATAAGCATAGGCTACTTTTCCAATCGGTGAGGAAGGCAAGTTAAATCACCTCACTCCTCGTTTTACTTAGTTACCTCTAAAGGTTCAAACCAGCCTTTCGGCTGATGACCTAAACAACAAAATGTAGAATTTGTACCTACTTTGTGTTAACTGATAATTAAATAATAGTATAATGGAAGCAAACCTTCGAACTGACTCCTTTCCATTAAAACAAAAATTAGATAGATATGAAAAAATTACTGAAATGTATACCTATAAAATACAGTGCTCATAACAGATTAAAACCAATAAAGTATTTATATGTTGTGTTGCCTTTTTTGACGCTATAATATTTTTGTTAAAACGTTAGAATGTATATGAATAATTAATACCACTGTAAAATAGGTTATGTCAGGAATATTTCGACACCGATCCAATTTTCAATGTCGTTGGGGAGGAGGAATAGCCACAATAACTTACGCAAATAACGTACAATAACTTGCTAACTTAAAATACAACTTTCTGGTGGTCAATGGAATTTCATACATTCATGAACATATAATATTTTTAGCCGTACAAGGGATGTAAGAATGGTTGCGTAAGAAGTTAAAAGATATTAAACACCGTGGCCGTGTACTCAATCAACTATGGTTTATACTGCCAGTGGTGTCTGTGCGCTACTTCACCGGAAATTGAAGTAGGCCTGCTATATAAAGTCCTGAGAATGTTAGTTGAGTCATTTTAATTTCGCTACTTATTATTACGTCATTCTTCTTAAGTAACTTACAACTTAATGGCTGTGATGAATGTTGTTATTTACTCTTTATGAATAGTAATTAATTCTAATGGACTTACTGAATGTTAATTCTGTTTGGCCGGGTGGAATTGCTCATTCTTATGGAGTCTACGGCTCTGATTGTATTCTGTTGACTCCTGTAGCCTGGCGATTTGTACTGCGAGTTTCATAAATAACTATCCATGTCACTGCCACAGATCGTTACAGTACGAAAACCAATTTAAAGATAAAATTTAGAAAGAAAATTAATTTACATACTAATTGAAGTTGTCTTGGTGACGCATTCTATTCATGTTTGAAGGTAAAGCTAGTTCTTCGCTTCGATTCCCAGGTAGAGTGTAAAATGTAACTCGTATTCAATCCGTATCACACCCTACTTAATTGTTAATTACTAAGATGTCGATGCGATTTTAAATCAAATAAAAACAAATAGTTGATTCTTATTTTACGTCTGACTGTTTTGGAATTTCTGCTAATGCAGACGGAGGAGAACGATGATATATGAAAATGAGTGATGAAAATGTCTTAAACCTGACCGGGAATCGAACCCGGCACCCGGCGTATAAGCCAGTAGCGGTAACCACTACGCCAACGGTTTATTTTATTGAGTCGTTGATTCGTGGCATAATGTTACTTTTTTCTTTGCTTTTGATGTCTCTTCACTAAATTGGTTAGAGACCATGCGTTGATTTTTAATTTTGGAATTCTGTCGCGGTATTTTCCCACTATAGCTGGAATTTGAATCGAGGATCTTTCGCTTTGCCGTAGTTTTCTAAGACTGCGCCGTAATAGCTACTCTGAAACCGAACAAATTGTTCGCTATACTATTTTGATTGCTATTTTTCTTTCAAAATGAGTGACTCTTAGGAAATGCACATTTCCAGGTGTAACGAAATTCACCCACTGCTGGGAATAATACAGCGGTTCTAAAACCAGATATGCGGATTTGTGAGAATTTACAATTTTTATGTGGTCATTTGTGTTTAGACTTTATTAAAACGTTTGTGTTTTGTTAAGTTCTTCTCATAATCAGTTCTGTTTAAAACGTATCGAACGAAGTAGAAAATTGTTATCGTTCATATTGAATTTGTTAACGGAATGTTTTATAATTTTAAATTTCTTCGGTTGAAGTGTTTGTTATTCTGTTCTTGTTTTCACAACCATTCAGTCATATCAGTTCATTCACCGTCATGCCTCTCCTCTACTCTAGATTTACGCTAGACTACGAAGTAAACAAACGGTGTGGGGGTTTCTTAAAATAAAATTACTTAGGAATTATTATCCAACTACTGCTGTAGTTTGAGTGAAATGTATAAAAACTATTGTTTCGTTCGATTTTAGATTCCAAATAGTAGTCACAAAGCTAAAAATTTAGTTTAATAGAAATGTATTTTATTGGGTTTAAACTTTCTAAACTACGTCAAAGCTTAAGGAAAAACGCCCCGAAATGTGGGAAGACAAATCATGGGTTCTCCACCATGACAATGCGCCAGCTCATTCCGCGTTATATGTCAAGAGCTTCGTAGCCAAGTACAGCATCTCAGTGTTAGAACATCCACCTTATTCACCAGATCTTGCACCATGTGACTTCTACCTGTTCCCTAAGGTGAAATCTGCATTAAAAGGGACAAGATTTGAGTCAGTGGAAGCTGTAAAAGAGAAAGCGGCACGTGTCCTGAAAGAGCTGACAGAAGATAACTTCCAGCACTGTTTCCAACAATGGAAAATTCGCATGGAGCGTTGTAGGGATAGAGAAGGAGTGTATATTGAAGGTGACAATAAGTGATTATGTATAAAATAAAAATCAAATTTTTTACGTCAGTCTCGTTATTTAATAGCCACACCTCGTATATGCATTGTAACAAGTTGATAATATGATGTAGTTGATGTAACAAGCATGAAAATTTGCCGACGTGAAATTTGCAATAATATTTATTTAAATTTAAATGTATTAGCTGGGCTAAAATTGGCATGAATTTTTGTTGATGGAATGACTTTGTTAATTGAATTATCAGGCCCTGTGTCTGTTTAGTGCCACTTCAAGTGACAGCCTTCAGATACCTACGTTGTAATAGAGTAACAGATATTTTTTAAATAAAATACTAGAGTAGGGGTTAAGAATAAAGAATTTTAAACCTGGATTTTTCCTGAACATCAGAAGTGGGTCAGTTCTGCCTTATCCGTATATAATCGCAAATTGTTTCTTTGCTACGTGTTAATTTTAACGTTACGTAATCGAGCAAAATTACACGAAACATTTTTACAATGAACAGATTTCTTAAATACATTTTAAATTAAATTTATATAGGTACTGAAGAATGCAACTCGGTTACTGACCGATTTAGTAATATGTAGGAAATAATAATATTATTTGTATGCTTGTATTCCTGTTTGAGCAGTTATAAAATCATAATTAAAATGCTTTTAGATGTAATAGAAGGAATAGATCATTCAGCATTTTCTAAAATAGTATGGCGGAGTGCCCATTTAGAAAATGTGAGACGGAATTAGATTATATAAGATTTCAGTAGTTGTATTAAAAGTTATTAATTACCGTCTACTTTTACATTTTTTCGTTTGTTTATAAAAATTCAGCACTGCGCTATTAATTAATACTACAAATCTGAGATTAGATAAATTCTAATTTGAATAGTTAGTATTTCTATTAGTGATGTTAAATCGTACCGCTTAATTGTACCAGCAAATCCAAAGACAAAACTTCGGAGGCGACTGTCTCCGTGGCCTAGTAGTACGCTGAAAAGCAGAAGGTCTCTGGTTCAAATTCACTGTTCCCTAACCCAAAACAGTCTTTAAAGATCAAGCTGTTGATGCAACTTAAATAAATTTAAAAAATAAGTAGGTGTAATATTTTTCTACTTCTTTCTTGTATGATAACCTACAATTTTTATGTAGGTCAAAATTATTATGCTAAGATAAGGTAGACCTTGTATGAATTATACGTATAACATAAATCCAGGACATCCTGAATTTGTGATAGTGGATGTTTTGTTCTCAAATTATGTAGGGTGTGTACACTCCCTACAGGTGGTGGGTGTTTTAGTTTTAAACAAGACTACTTTTTTTTTATACCAGTCTAATTATATTAATGTAATTTTAACATTACACCCTGTGGTTTAATGAGACAATCTTCTCTTCTAAACTGTGCTGCCTTTCTAATTAGGATCTACAGAAATTTAATTTAATTCTCTAATGAAATCAACTTTTCATACTGTTACCTTAGTTATTACTAACTAGTTCTGTTCTATATTGTACCAAAAATATATTAGGCAGTTTTAATTTCTTAATTGAAAATAACCTTGTCGTAATTTTATTAGCTAAATAATCTGTGTTTTTTTAAATAATTACTTCTGTGAAACACATATGCTTTATTCTTTTTTCTACTGAACGTAAAGTTGTCATCTGCATATTGCATCCTTATATCTTATGTTCATGTTAAACGAAGTGGTGGGCAGTTAGTTTAATTCAGCCTATCTTGTGTTGTTAGTCACTGACCATTACTATACAACTAAAGTATAATTTTTCCTGAAAGACAATTACTGTACTGTTATTCTTTGCAAGACACATCGAAGCATCAAAAGAACTAGTTTGATTTTGTTATTTTAATTTTTCGAGGATACGTTTTTTTGTCTTTTAATTACCGATTGATAGTTTTAAACACAGATCGACTATACTGATTATAAGTTTTAGTATTTAATATTCTTGTTATTTGTAGATTGTACCACGTTGTTAATGTGCGTACATATTTGAAAGCTACTAACGCAAATGCTGACCGGAAATAAGTCGAACAACCACACCCATATCCCTAGACCTGTACATCCTGTACGGCGGCTGTACTCTATTTATAACGATGCAATTATTTCATTTGTGTAGGTATAATGTAAATACTGCACAACATATGTCTGTTTAATACCGGTTTCTGGTGAGAGGATTCTGTTTTTACTGGCTGTAAAAACATAAACTTCAAATACTTTCATAAGTAATACAATATATTATTTATTTTACTTTTCTTTAGTTTTATTTTTAGGTAAACTGTAATATTGTTTAGAAATTCAGTAGTTAAATTTTATTTTAAGAAAAAATTATTCTAACAATTTTTACCATGAAAATATTTAGAACGAAATAAATTATTTGTTTCACAGTAAGAATATATTTTTATATAATTTTAATCAATTGTTGGTATGACGTTAGTTGTTAATTGAACAGATTATAGTCTCTTGCAGTGATTCTCAACCTTTTTTGCTCTGCGACCCCCAAATAGTAAAAATAAATATTTCGCGACCCCCCCCCCCCTCCCCCGATAATAATAGTAAGCCTTACTTACTATTAATAATTGAATTTTGACCGTAATTATAAATGTAAAATGTTTATTTTTTAATATTATATAATCAAAATGCACTAATTGTATGTCTTTAAAGAAAATACAGACAGTAAAAATAAATAGAATACAACTGTTGCTATTATTTTATATTGCTGCGTTTATACTCTGATAGTAGCGACGTGTATGAACATGCATGTACGGCGTGCACATACATGAGCAAACGCAATCATCACATTAATAATTAATTAATGACTAATTTCTTTTAATTAAAAGTAAGTGTACTTATTGCATGTAAAATTTTTATAAATAAGTTTATAATAAATTATTTTTCGCATAAAATGATTAAATGATTTCACTGTTGTTTCGCGACCCCCCGTATAATATCACCACGACTCTCATGGAGGTCGCGACACCCAGGTTGCGAATCACTGGTCTATTGTTTGAATAAATTAATGATTACGTTCAGCTAATTAATTTAATCGGTGCGTTTAGATGTATTCAAGATATTTTAAGCATTTGGTAAGTGGATACACTTCCACTTACCAAGCATGGAAGAAGTCTGTTTGGAAATAGTGTTTTTAGCAAAACAGTTAAAGTTAATTAGTGGCAAAGTTGGTAATTTTTAATTGAACAGATTCTTAATTGAGAGCACAAGACAAGTAATACGACGTGTTGTGTATTTTTGTTTATATAGGTAAATTCGTATCGAACTAACACCTTACTCTGTCATTTATTGACCGAGTTGATTGTTGATTGCATCAAAAGGTCATTTTCGTTTACTGAAATTGTGAATTGTAGAATCGGAATATTTGCATAATTCTGAAATGTAAATGTTAGTGCTTCCTTGCCGACAAAGGAGATGCTTTCTGGATAGGATCCAGTGTTCTAAAGTTTTATGTTATTCCCTTTAAGTTTTTTTTAAAATTCTTAACTGTTGCCTGTGTGAGAGGAGATAGCTGAGGGAACAAAAGTGTGAATTGGCTTACGGATTGATTTCTGTAAATTAATTACAGTTTTCTTGAAAGGTAGCGTCTGATATTTTTCCCGTGCGGTTGGATTGAACCAAGCCACTGAAAGTAAGTGAAGTGTTAGTTTATGTATTATGATGAAAATTTTGTAAAGTTTAGAAACCTCTGTTATCCATCGTATATAATAAACTTAATAAATTATAGTGTTTTTCAGTGTATTAGATAAGTATCTTGATAAGAGAAGTTTCGTAAGTATTAGTAAAATTACGGAGGGTTTTAATATGTTAGAAGTGGCTTAAGGCAGTTACATTTTTTCTGTAATTGTGGTCCTGCAATTTATACGGTTTTTGATGTCAGTAATCACTCATTCTTTGCTAACCTGGAGTTATGAAGGTAATGTTTAAGACACTGTCTTTGTCGTAGATAAAAGTACAACTAATTAATTATAGTCTGTTTATAAACAGTGTACTTTAAATTGTCAATCAGTTTGTGTAGTTAAGATACAGATGTTGCTGTTTGGTGGACAATAGCACCTATTCATGTATTTTTGATATATAAAAGTACTATATTCTCACTTTGTAGACCTTATGTGAGCAATTATAAATAAACATAAGGTAAAGTACTACATAGCTCTTCAGCACCTTTTCATAAACTGACTAAGAAGTAAGAATAGCGCGGGCAGCTGCCGGGTTTATTAGTAAATATCCCGTGTTTTTTTTTTGTTTTGTTAAGTCATTAGAAGAAAACGTAGTGGCGGAATACAGCTGCTGGACACGTGCTCCATTTGGTGTGTAGATTATACCTATTGTACCTATAGATCAATTCTAAACAAATGGGCAGAAATACCCTCACCTGCTCTCATTAACAAAGTTTGTTGACTTTTTGAAATATTCGTGTTATTGTTGTTCAGCAGTTAGAATACCATTAACAAAAAACTTAAGATGACTACTAATTTGTTCGTTTTAAGTAGTGGTCCACGCATTGAAACACACGGGTCGTTTAAAATTGTAATATAAATTTTTTCGTTTAATCAAATAACATTAACTTAACGTTATTTTTTATGCGTTGTGGGTACACCATTTTCGTTTCACTGTTTGGTAAAACAAAATTCATTCGCTAACTTAACAATTTAAGGTGATTTTCTTGTTAGTCATTTCTATAGTAAGCGTTTGTTATAATTTGATTTTGACGTGACATATACGTTTTGAAACATCTTGTGAACATTCTCTGAAATGTAACAATTATTTCCTTATTAAATTCGTTATTTGCTTTTCATGGAACCATGTGTTAATGTTTATTTTATTTACCAAAGTGGTATTATTTAGTTAACAACGTCAAATAAAATCGAAAATCATGAGTGTTACCGATTGAAATATCGCAGTTAATTTAATATGATTTGTCAAGTTTCTTTAAGTGGACAAAAACAATTGATACGTTTAGTCCAGGGTTGAAGTAGAATAGTTTTTAAAACGAAAATAATAAAATAATTGATATTTCACATATTTTGGAAGGATATTTTTTTTATCTCAATAAATGTTCGTACGTTTGTAACAATGATAAAATAGTAGTTGTTGAGTGAAGAATATACAAACAAATTAAAAATCGTATTATGCATTATGGAAATTCTTATGGTTTTTGCAGACGATAGTTATATTTAATATCGTAAATATTCCATTTAAATTTATTTATTAGTTAGTTGATATATTTAGGACATTATTATCCATGACTCAGATAATATTACAGTAATACATTTGATGATTTGCAGAAAAAATTTTTTTGTACAGATTGCAAAACTTAAAAGTATTACATAAGCTTTAATGGTTTTGAATAACTTGCAATGCAAGGACATCTTTATAAATAAATTGTAACTAACCTATAACAATATTAATTAACAATGTAAATGTAGTTTATGAGTCTCCGAAAAATGTTTAACGGTTAACTTCCCTAAAGTTGATTATCCACGAAAATAAGCCGTATAACTTGATTAGAATCACTCATGACTTGTTGAGATGAACTTTTATTATTTATTATTTTATTGCCTGCGTTATATTTTGTTGTAACGTGTATTTGACAGATTTCTGTGTGAATTCTTTGCAAGCGGTCTTTTTGATTTAACTAAAAATAGGCTTCCGCTGCAAGTGCTCTAGTTCAACGTAGCCGATTTGTATGTAGTAATAGTAGTAGTAGCGTAAAATGCTTGAAAGTACACACTGCAGTCCTAAAATAAATGAGGCCTTAAACTAAATTGGCGTAAGTGATTGTAATAATAAAAAGAATGGTTGTTCGGATATGTTTGTGCGACATTCTTGTTAAAAACATTTTGGCAAGGTTTCTATTAAATAGCAGGCTTGTACTTGATATAATTTTTTTTTACTGTATCTATGTGCTACTTACTACACTTGTTTAAGTTGAGTGTACATAATTTTTCTTCGTTGTAAATTAATTACAGAAATAGTTTTTATTAGTATTAAAACCGATACAAAAATATTTTTTAAATAAAACCTTGTTTTGCCGACTCTGTCTTCTGCACCAAAGGGTTGAGCTTTTGACTACACGTTAGTAAATTAGCTTTAGGTTGTAAAATTACTTTTATGTAGGCTATTTTGTACTTTTTCGATTTTTGCTTTTTGAATTATTTTTGTTTGTTTTATTGCATTTCTTTGTATTTGTGTAAAAGAGCTGTGAGTCACTGTTATTGATCACATTGTAGCAAATATTTGGTCCAACCATCAGTTGGCTACATGAGTAGTGAGCTTACGAGCTGGCAATCACTTTATGTGAAAAATAAATTTCACAATTTCAGCAGCTAGTTGGTATTATCAAACGAACTTTATTGAAAAAGTTGGACAGATATAATCTTTAAATTTCTTAGAGTTCATTTCTAAGTAATTTTTACAAAAATTAGGTGAGTGTAGATGGTAATTTGTACCTTGAGAAGCAATGGACGTTCGGTTAACTATTCTTTAAAATACTTCGAGAGATACTACAATATTTTAGGTGGGAGAAGATTCGTTCGTTCCGTAACTTTTCATGACTTTGCTTGTAAAACTTTTTAAACGATCTAAATTCTTTCAATACTCACAGCGATCGATTAAATATTTATTAACATATTTGATTAAAGTGTATTTTAGGCCGCATCGTGGCATAGTGGTTCGCGTATTAGACTATCAAGCAGAAGGTTCTGTGTTCGGTTCCCGACTAGAGTTTTAGAAATTTTAAACTTCTTAATTACCTATATAAACTTTATAAATTTGCTGTTGTATGAACTATAATATAATTTGGGGGAAAATATCTCCATTAAAATAACAATAGTTTTGTTATGTATTGTAATTCTATTCAGTAAATTATACATAAGTGACGTTCTGACTCGTTACAATTCGGTTATAGCAGTGATTACCCATGGTGGTGCACTACATAGCCACACTTCGTTGTAGCTACGTAACAATATAACAACCATGTAACAGAAGCATTCATGAATTTCCTTTATTCCTGGTGTTATACATAACAGTATTGTGTTACTAGTTAAACAATAAACTGAAATTCTGTTCTACTTTTTTTATTTTGTTTTAATATGTTTATTGTTCTAAGTAACTTTTCACGAACAAAAAAAAAATTGGAAAATAACACCAATTTATAATTACATTTATCGTTTCAATAGACCTTGATTTCGTTATTGTTAGTTAATATAGCAATTAATTTAATTGGTAGCGCCTTTTTTTTACATATACGAGTAATTGTAGCAATTTCATTATTCTGTACGGTTCATTTCCTTCTGATACTAGTTTTTATTCATGAAATAAACAAATTTAGTTCACCGTAATTTATACAATTAGTATTAATTAACAATTTTTTTGAGCTCACTTGTCTAATTCATATTAAATGAGGCAATGAATTACTTGCACGTAATTTATATGACAGTCTGCTTATTTACTGTTAATTAATTTTTATAGCTAATTAATTTATATGTTATTTCTATGATTTTTGTTTGTTTTACGTTCCATTGTTATTTACGTGGAGGCTAATGCAAACAGTGAAGAGTGATAGTTAAAAATAAGTGATTAAAAAATCCAGACCTGACCGGGAATCGAACTTGGCATCCTTGGCGTAGAAGCCAGTTGCGGTAACCACTACACCAAAGACTCGGTCAATTTTTATGATATCTCCTACTAAATCTTGTATCATTTTAAATCTTATTGAATTTTTGAAGAGAATCTTATGTGAACTTTATTCTACTGGACTCTTGTCTGTTTTAATTTCGGTGATATATTTTATTGGAAAGTATTATTGATTGTCACATTTCAAAAAAAAATCTTTGTTACAGCTTTGCGGTAAATAAATGTTTTGTACTATTTTCCTTTGTTGTACTAAATTGTATTTTCTGAAGTTAAGGACCTCCTTCAAAAGGAAGAAGGAGGAAGGAAGGAGGGGTCCTTCTGAAGTTAAAAATCCACGCTGTGGTGAATAATGCTTGAATGTAAGTTTGCCAATTTGATCTGAAGTAATTCCTGGATGATAGTATCTGCTATGTAACTGGAATACGGTTTTATTGTAGTTACTACCTAATTCAGCAAGCCGGTTTACTGGATTAGTGAGTGACAATAATAAAACTGAATTCCATTTATGTAGTTAATCGAGCTGTCGAGGGTTTAGGCAATTAGTTGTGTGGGTTCAACCTGAATTGTATGAGCTTATGATTTGATAACAGTCCGTTGCGTGGTACAATCCCTATTTCACAGAGGATTTCATTTAGAATCGTTGCATTAGTTCTTCCTAATTTGTTAAGATGTTTAATTTGTATTATTCTTAAATTTTTTTCTTAGTTTACTCAAAGCCGCATCATCATCTTGGTCATTAGCAACTACTTTGGGTTAAGAAACGGCGGGTTGGAACGTATAATAAATTTTTAGATTCTAGTCGAGAATTAAACACGGGACCTCCGCTTTGCCGCGTAGCACGCTACCCACTGGGCCTCGGAGGCAACCGCTTATTTAAATGTTATAGTTTTTTCTCTCTTTAAGTGACTTTGAAAATTATATTCATTATTAATGGTCCATCTAAAACTGATCAGGGATTAGAAGTTTAATTCATAACGTGTTAGTTTAGCTTCTAAATATTTGTAATTTATATGTTATTGAGTTAAAAAAGTGAAGAAATGAGTAAATGAAATTACCGTTTATCCAAAATATCGGTGTTTCGTACGGGAAACTTTTAAGTTACGATCTTTTATTGACATTATTCGAGTAATTAATAAATAAATCACGACCAGCCACTGGCGTAGTGGCCAGCGCAACTGGTTTCCACTCCAGGGGGTTTCCATGTTCGATTTCCAGTCAAATTTGGCACTTCTCGTCGCTCATTTTCATCAATTACCCTTCATCGTCTACATAGGCGATAATGTGCAAAACAGTTGGATGTAAAATAAATATTTCGAGAAGTGTATAACTCACGAGCTCAATTTTTTCCCCTGGCCTGAATGGACGGGTGACTTAGAAAAGACGAGTCGTCTGGAGTAAAAAATAATGCTTCTCCTACTGTAGCTGTTCACTTCAATCCGGACTGTTTGGTGTAACTACTATGAATGAAAAAACAGTAACGTATCGGACCGATGTTATTTTATACATTACCGTATGCATTTTGTTATTGTACGCTAGACAAAAGTCAGCTCATCAGGGGCAAATCCTTCGGCAATAGTAGGCCTACCTAATAGCCCTGCATTTACAATTTTTTCAACCAGCGTTGTAAAATTAAATTTGCTTTCTCCTTTATATATAATTATAAATATTGAGACATTTAAATTAGTTCTTCCTAATTTGTTAAGATGTTTGATTTGTATTATTCTTAAATGTTTTTCTTAGTTTACTCAAAGCCGCATCATCATCTTGGTCATTAGCTACTACTTTGGGTTAAGAAACGGCGGGTTGGAACGTATAATTAATTTTTAGATTCTAGTCGGGAATTAAACACGGGACCTCCGCTTTGCCGCGTAGCACGCTACCCACTGGACCTCGGAGGCAACCGCTTATTTAAATGTTATAGTTTTTACTCTCTTTAAGTGACTTTGAAGATTATACTCATTATTAATGGTCCATCTAAGACTAATCAGGGATTATAAGTTTAATTCATAACGTGTTAGTTATAGTTCAATTCATAAGTTTAATTATATTATATTAATTTATAAGTTTAATTTTATAATTAATTTATAAGTAATAAGTAATTATAAGTATAAGTAATTTATAAGTAATTATAAGAATTAATTTATAAGTTTCAGAAGTTTAATTCATAACGTGGTTATTAGGAGTTTAACAATTTCAATAAAGATTTTTCAAAAAAGATACGCTCATTAAAAGGATTCCGTCGCCACAAAAATTGATGAAAGATCAACATTACTACACCGACACTTTGCAAAAACAATAACGGCTATTTTAGAAAAAAATGCTGATTTCATGTAAGATATACAGTTTAGTGTGTGAAGAATATTGGGTGCATGTTGTCAGAGAAATCACTTTACTTTTTGGAAAAAGAAACAGTTTTTAAAAACATAAAAACTTAGTGAACGACTGTCCGTATTAGAATTATTTTTGTAATTATATTAAATTTATTGACTATGCTTTATAAACACAATTTGTATTTAATTCGCTGGTCGGGTAATTAAATGAATGGATTTATTTATTTTAAATTAAATGATAAATTGTATGTGTTTGTTCATTAGGGCTGTAGGATTGAAAAAGAATGCTATATGCTGTGGTTGATTAAAGTAATAGTGAATCATTTCATCGATTGGAGTTTTAGCTTCAGGGTTTCGGTTTTTATACTAGTAATTAATTGTGTTAACAAAATACTGTTCTTTTCATTTAATTCAAGTAGTTTATTTAATTGAAGTTTTAAATTATTACAAAAAATTTGCTAAAATAAGGTTATAAAATCAGTCATGATCTAGAAGGAATGTAGGCATTCCCTGGCCGCTTCCGTGGCGTAGTGGTTAGTACACTAGCCTACCTAGCGGAAAGTCCCGGGTTCGATTCCCAGTTAAGCTGTGGAAATTATTACCTTTAAAAACCCATTGTTTCATACCGTAAAGTTGTCACTAATAACCAAGATGTTGATGCGACTTTAAATAAACTTAAAAAAAAGTAAAATGTACGATAAGTTACTATTTGGTAATATTCCATTTAATGTTTAATTTCATGTTTGGAAACGCATTGACTAACTTCTAATTTGGGTTCATACCATGCCCTGTTCCACAATTTGCGCATTGGTACATAAGATTCATTGATTACCTTGTAACGATACAAATTCAAGCTATGTTCATCAATGTCCCATCGGGTAGGTCTAGAGGTAAAGTCACGCCGTGAGTCAGCTGTTTAACAGCTAATTTTCGGAGACGGTGGTTCCTGGTTCATATCCTAATAAAGGTAGTTACTTTTTGAATACAGTGGTTACCGGTGTACTTTGATAGAAGTTCAATTAACCATACTCTGTCAGGAATGGTCGGTTTGGGTCTGTACAAAACTACGTCTCAATTACACGTCATCCACATCATTCTTATCTGTTTAGCTCATAGGGTTACTTATTGTTCTAAATTGAGCAGATTGCAACGCATTACAAAGCTGGAAGTAAAAAACAAAAATTACAAACGCATTACAAAGCTGGAGAAATGCAACAAGATATGCCCTCCTGCAAGCCATTCTACAAGGGAAAATTTTTGGAAAGCGGGGACCAGGTAATATGAAACTATCTGTACAAAAGACGAAGACCATGGCTTTCTTAGGCAAATATCCTGTTCGCACAAGAATAATGGTATACAACACAAATATCGAACAGGTTTCTCATTTCAAGTATCTCGGTTGCGATATAACATATGAAGAGGATTTAGACAATAATAAGTTGAACAAGTTTCAGTCTTTATGTGGTACCATCCGACGCACCTTAAACAAGAAAACAAGGAAAGACACCCAATTGAAATTGTATAGGGTAATGGCTGTACCATCTTTGTTATATGGCTCTGAGACATGGACAACGAAAAAGAGGCACCTTAGCAAAATACAAGCTTCAGAAATGAGATTCCTCAGGTCCGTTAAAGGTTGTACATTGCTGGACAGGTTGTACAACGAAGATGTTCGCAAGGATCTGGCAGTATTTAAACTAGAAGACAAGATCTTTGCAAATAGACAACGGTGGATGGAACATCTGGAAAGGATGAATGATGAAAGAATTCCCAAAAAAGTTTGGCAATATAAGCCAGTTGGTCGAAGAGATGTTGGAAGACCCAGGAAGCGATGGTCATGTAACAACATTTAACAAATAAACCCTTTGAGATCGGAACAGGCGTTTCGCCTATGCCCTGAAGGAAGAAGAAGAAGAAGAAGAAGAAGGGACCAGGTAGAAGAAGAACATCCTGGTTGAAGAACCTCAGAGTCTGGTACAATACAACTTCGGTACGGCTTTTCCGAGTTGCTGCAGACAAGATGAAGATTGCCATGATGATCGCCAACATTCGTAACGGATAGACACATCAAGAAGAAGGAGAAGTAAAAAACAGCTGGTGCTGGTACGTTGTTTGAATTATTCTAAAGAATAAACTACTTGATACAATAATTGTTATTATGGTAACTGAAATTAATCCAGAGGTGATATTTCACCTCACTTCAGTGGTGGTTCTGGTGATATTTGAGGAATCAAGGTGTATAGTGTGAATATACGTAGTATTTTTTGACAAGTAATAATTTTGTTTAAACTAACTCCTTTCATTAAGAGTATTTTAATACGATATTTTGGTTTAAGAAACCATTACGTTCATTTCAGTGACTTAATAACGATTTTAGTCATTTATTTAATGAATGATATTTTATGCTAATACTTTCTGCAACGATTAGTCTGCCCATAACAGACAAGTGAAGTGTCAAATATTTTATACTCAATCTGTTCGTTGCAGAGCTAAAATAAATAGTTTTGTTTCATATCACATGGTCAGCCAATTAAATGACTGAATCATTTAAGAACAGAAGAGATAGAGGTGTAAAAGACACTAATCAGAGTTATCTCCTCTGAAAGTAATGAATTTAATTATGCAGCCAGACCCTGTGGTGAATGAAGTGAAGGTGTCATTTGCAGAGTGGAAAATATGTGCTTTTCAGAGGGCATGCTAAAGATTCTTTTTCACTCAGTGAGGAAGGCAATCGTAAACCACCTCACTCCTCGTTTTACTTAGTAAAACCTGTACAGGTTCAAACCAGCCTTTCGGCTGATGACCTAAACAACAACAACGATTGCTATAAATTAATTTGTTCTGCAAAGTTCTGAGCATTGACTAAAGAGGAATCCTGGTTTGTTAATCGTGAGTCTGTTTTGATTTAATATTCCTGGGATTGCATCTGTTTTTACTCAAATTGATGGGATTGTTTAATAGTGAATAACATCTGATGATGAAATGATTATTCGTTCTTGTATGATAGGTGGGATTAGAATTCGGTTATCTACGTCTAGTAAGTGGAATTCACGTTTTCAGTTCCTGCTTACGTATATTAAGAATATTTTGAAATGTTGAACAAGAAAGTACAATTGAATGTGTTGATTTTGAAATATATGTAAAAGGTTACTCATTATTAAAACTTTGAACGAGAACATACACTAATGAATTTGTACAATAGTATTAAACATACTAGAAACGTCATACATTTATATTTTATTACGTTAAACATATTTGAAACATGAATTATATACGTGAATTGTCATACGGTATTATAATTTATTATTAAAAATTTTATGAAACATATTTTTTTTGGTGAATTTATTTAAAAAAAACTTGAATTACTGATTTTAAGAATTACTAATTTTATTATAAAGGACTAAACAGTACTTCGTGTATAATTTTGTAATTTTCATATAAACGACTGGACTATATAGGTTTCTTCTTTAATCTTTAATAATCTATTATTAAAGTTTTATTTATTACCGGGTTACCAGGCTTTGCAGATTATATGATCAGTTTCCGAAAAGAACGGTAATGGTTTGATAATAAGAGCCATTGAAGGAGTTCTGACGCAGTCTTTTCATTTAAAATATCCTGCATTTGTTTACTGTATCATCTGTTATTGTTTATTACATCTTTATCCAGCCTATTATTCTAATTATATTTCTTAATTTAGCGAGGGATTTTTTGCATATATGAGACCTAGCGCAATCGATTTATAGATCCTGAAAACCCCTATACACGAATTTTCCGGAAAATCGTTGAAGCCGTTTTCCAGAACAGTTGGACATAGTACATACGCCAAGTTTTATAGTAGTTATTATAAGATATAGGATTTATTGTTTTATTTAAATATTATATCAACTATACTGTCTTTAAAATTATAATCCATACATTCTTTTCAAAATTAAGAATATAACAGCTACAGCGATCTTTGGTAAAACTTAACAAAAAATTGGTTAGTTTATTAAGTTGTGAAATAACCGAATTATGTTATTCCTTTAATTATCGTCGCGACAACCTTTTAAACAACTGGTTGTATTTTTTAAACTTATAAATCCTTTCTAAATTTAAATAGAAATAGGAGATTGAATCTTATCTAAATGCACTTGGGTTGCTTAACATCCGACAACGCGTTTGTGAGTGTCAACATGGTCTGGTATCTAGTTGTAGAGTAATGTACCGAATATTGTCTACTTAGAGGTCATTATGAGGACCTTCTTTGTTTAAAATAGGTTATTAATAACGTTTCTAATCGATTAGTAAGTGTTCGTTATTTTATTGTGTTACTTTAAACGATACTTCTTTTTAAAGTTTACTCGCTACTTTACTTTCTTTACTAATGCTTTAGGCTATATGTACTTTTATCTAAGAATCCAAGTTGCCGTATTGTTAAAATGTTAGAATGTGTACTTTTAAACAGACCATTTATCGTATGTAAACCTACATTTATTTTGGCATGCCAATGCGATTTGGGAAATATAACATGACTATAAATTTCTTTTTAGAATAGAACAAGCATTAACGATATTTTCAGAGTATGTTATATTGTTTTCAGATAATACCTTCTATTTGTGCAATTGCTACTATTCTGCTATCAAAAGTGCTATTTCTGGCCATTCAAAAGTTTTAAGTTTACATCCAAATTCCAATGTATCCAAAAGAAGGCAGTATTGGTTGTATTATTAATTGTTGTTGTTTAGGCCAACAGCTGAAAGGCTGGTTTGAACCTCTAGAGGTTTTACTAAGTAAAAACAAGGAGTGAGATGGTTTATTATTCTCACTGAGTGGAAAAGTAGCTTATGCTTATCAGCATGTCAGGCCCTCTGGAAAGCTTCCACTTTCCACCCTGGAAATGACACCTTCACTTCATTCACCACAGGGTCTGGCTGTATAGTGAAATTCATTACTCTCAGAGGAGATAACTCTGACTAGTGTCTTCTACACCTCTACCTCTTCTGTTCTTAAATAGTTCAGTCATAATATTGGCTGACTATGTGATAAGAAACAGAACTATTTTTTGTAACCCTGGAACCAACAAATCGAGTGCAATTAATTTAACGCTCCACCTGCCCGTTATGGGCGTTATTATTAATACAATTTGATGATGAATTTTTTCCGTAAAGGGCATCACGTAAAGTAACTTCAGACAGTTCTGGAATACTCTTTTTGCAGTTCACAATTTTTCAGAACGCATTCACTGTAGGCTTTTCTCCTCTCTTCCATTCGTTAGTCTCCTATTATTCTTTGTGAAAGCCCTTGAAATAAGTAATCAGTTGTCTAAATTTTCTTCAGTTATATTCTCTCGGTGTATTCCAGTGTTCTCTGTGTTCCTTATAACTTCTTTAAACCATTTATCTGATACTTAGGACCATTTTTTTTGTGTTCTTAAGGTTTGTTAATCGTTTGTCGTCCATTGTACACAGGATTCATTCAGATTTATACCAGATTGCTAAAACTAATTTAAAAAAATGAACAGAACGATAAATATTTTGCTGGTTCTTTGAACATAATGTTACTATTTTTACAAAATAAAGGATATATTCACGGAAGGAAGTACGGTGAGGATATCATACAGCTTGTTGTCTGGAGTAACTGGCTGGTTGAAGGGAAGAAGGAAAGGCTTAGTTTGAAGAACGAACTGCACCAGATGTGAACAGAATGGTTTATAGTGTGTTAAAAATATCAGTAGTGCTGTAGCTGCCTCTCTATAGCCACCCTTCAACACCTACGATTTCCCTTACACAGACCTCTTCTCATTTTCACACGCACTCTAGTTTTTTTTTGGATGACGTATCTGGCAAACTAATGTTAAAAAATTTTGATACATAATGTCATTTTTTATGTAAATAAATTACATTAACCATTAATTATACGAACTTCTGATATCAAATAAAATTTATCTACCTATTTAAATTTTTCAAACTATTACTAATGAAGGAAGCAATGCTGGTTAACTTCTGTCCAATTTATATCTTTATAAACACATGAGATTTAACGAGGGTAGTCTTTGTCTTCAAAATAAAAACTTT
This sequence comes from Catonia carolina, assembly GCA_035578175.1. Lineage (NCBI taxonomy): Eukaryota > Metazoa > Arthropoda > Insecta > Hemiptera > Achilidae > Catonia > Catonia carolina. The sequence continues at coordinate 107,476,511 of JAQMRL010000001.1, forward strand.
TTCTCATATTGTCAGCTCAATGAAATAATTTTGTTTGAACAGTTTGTTCTTTTAGTGACATTTTCATTTAAAAAAATACCAAATTCTCCCATCGATCCTTTTTTTAAAAAGGTTTGGGGTGAAAACCACATATTTTCAAAAATAACACAATATTGACCTATCTACATATAATTAGCGCGAAGTTAAAAATAATAATATTCTCCTTTAGGGCATTGAATATGGGCCCAACAATTGCTTTTACAAACTTTAAACAGTTAATGTTTTTTAACATTTGAAAAACTAAACCGGTTTGAATTAAATTTTTGTTTTGTAAAAATACTTTTTTAAGATATGTCGCATTGATGCCGTGATTAATCAATGTGTGTCCTCTGTGAAGGCTAAGTGGAGGAGTTTTACGAAGGGTTTTCTTTGTTTCGTATGAAATTAGCTCGTGCTGAAAAATTTGTAAATCTTGAGCTGTACGCTAACGTATTCGGAGATACAGAGTTTTTATGAATTTATTGTTCATAGAGAACAAAGTTATTTCTGCTGAGCCCAAGTTTCGAGTGTTCATGTAAAAATGCGACCAAAATATTTCAGTATGGTGTATTTATTCAGGAGTGCGCGCTTTATCATTTCAGTGACCTCATGTTTTAGAATCTTTCTAAAAAATTAGGCAGTAAGTTTGGGTGTATATTTTGGTTTTAACCATTTTGTTTGTCTAATTTGTTTTTTTTTTACGTTGTGGTTAGTTCTTTATTAACATGTTATTTGTCCGACCTTTGTTAATGTCTATTGTTTTTTTGGATTTGATTGGCATGTGATTGTTTCTATTTTATTTTTACTTCCAATATGAATCCATGCACCTTTTTATTTGCTGACAAAAATCTCCTTTTGATTAATTTTAATAATTTGGTTAATTATATCGACTACTAGCCCTATAAATCCATATTTATAAAATTTGCTTTGATAACTACAGTGATGTAACCATCCCCTGTAATATTTCCAACGCCAATATTATTGCAACCTCTCTGAGCCTCTGAGACAATTGCTAATTAAAGATCTGACACTTTTGCGATTTTCTGGTAAGAACCGCAGTAAGATAGTTAATTCTAGGTTGAGTAATTTCATATTTCTGACCTCGTACAACTTCATCTGTTATGGATCCACCGTCAATCTATCACTGAAGCGAGTAAAATGTAATAGGCCTATTGCTTGAAGATTTTATTGGGGATTTACTGCGGTCTGCGGTAACATTTCGATGGCGAAGAACAAAAACCTTCCGTTTCAAAATCTGGAGAAGTAAAAATTGTTTAGAATTTTATCTTTCTCTTGTTTTTATGTAAAGAATTTGTAAACACATTTAGTTTACTTTTTATGTTTTAGTCGAGTAGTTATTTAAATATCTTTTTTTAACTTAAAATTAAATAAAAAATTACACAGGCGTTTTCGCATTAAAATGTTTGTTAAAAATGTTGACATAGCAAATTTTTTTCATCCTTGATTTACTATTATATAAATTTACAAAATTATGCTATATTTTTTGTTTAGGTCCTGCTCCTGAATTTCTTAAGCACGTCGTTATCAGACCGAAAATATTTCATGGAAGAGAAAAACGTAGCCTTCAGTCTACTAGAAAGCACCAGGTAATTTTACTACTATGTATCTATTTAAGAAGGGTTAAGTAGCATATTGTACGATGTCGTATTTGTGTTAGTACTGTAGCTTATAACTGTGCGGACCTCAATTTTTAACTTTTTTGTATAACAAGTCAAAAATTTTGGGGTAAGAAATAGGAAGGTTATACTACCGAAAATATCCAAAAAGTTGACTGGCGAGACATTCGCATGGAAAGTCCAAAAAAACTGTGTGGAAACTATGTTAATAAGCGAAATATTTAATCTGCGTTATTAATCCAAAATTATCCTTACTCGACTAGTGCGTTCGTCGAAATTATTATAGTGAACTGTGATGTCAGTACTGTATGCGTAACTTATTTTAAATAAGTCGATGACTGAAAATGTGGTAATAATTAAATTAGCTTGTAAATTCTCACTATATTGTACAAGACTTGAGATTGAATTTCAATATAATATACTGTACTCTAGTTTGATGAAATCGAGTTACGGTCCACCAGATGCAAATGTTTTCAAGTACGAATGCGGAGACTGTTTTATAGTTAACTTATTCTATGCTTGTTACTTTATCTACGTCTTTTGTTTGCAAGGCAGTTTTGAATTATAAATGTACTTTTTCGTTAGATTAAAACTTAATGGACGGCTGACTATGGTTGTTTTTAACGACTGTTATAAATATTGTCTGAACGAGGGAGAAATTTTGTTGTATATGAACGAAAACAAGTTTGATGTAAACATACAAACCTCTCTTTCCCGAATCCCGTACACTTTCTAGGTTCGTCGTGTGGTGATAAGTTGACAGTGAAAAACAATATCTACCCCTTTTTGATACCACTTCCATCTGTACCACAGTTCTGTGTTTCCACTTTTCTCTAGATATCTTATTCTCTTATTTATCGGCTGAAATTTTTTAAATATTTTATTTATGGTTTTAATTTTATATATAGATAAGTTACTTCTTTTTACGTGAACATTTTCAATCCTTAGAAATATAACTTCATATATTCTCCAAATTATCCGTGACTAAAAATAATTATTTTCATATGTTTGAGCGTAACTTACTACAAATTGTAATACTATTTTTGTTTGCTGAATTTTTTTTTAAATTTTTATTCTTTGTTTATTTAACGTCGCATCAACTGCAGTGGTTATTAGCGACGACGTTGGGTTGAACCTGTGAAGGATGAAATGATTTTTTGTAACTAATGAAAATATGCCTTGCCTGAGTGGGATTCGAACCCACTCAGTTAAATGTTAATTTTTTTTTTTTAATTCCTAATGACGTGTAGTAGGCTACGTTTTAATCTGTTCAATTCAGAACAATAAGCAACCCCATGACCCAATGAGATGTGGATGAAGTGTGACGTGTAAATGAGGTGTAGTCTTGTGCAGACCCAGGTCGACCATTCCTGAGAGAGTATGGTTAATTAAACCCCAACCATCAAAGTACACCGGCAACCTCTGTCTAGTATTCAGTTCGTATAAAAGTAACTACCTTTACTAGGATTTGAACCAGGAACCTTCGTCTCCGAAAATCAGCTGTTAAACAGCTGTTTTTGGCGACGACTTTACCTCTAGACCAACCCGGTGGTTTGTTAAATTGTTAAATAAAATATGTTAAATTTAACATTTAACTTTTGTTTCAGTTAAATGTTATCTACCCAGGCTTATCAAAGCAACAGCACCAAGTTCATTATCGAGTTATAATTATTACTAGAAAAAATACTTTTATATAAAATATTGTTTTTTGTACAAATGTCGCATTTTTGGTTGTTAATTAGACAGGTCACTAATTTTTTCAGAGATGCCTGGTACTTGTTTAGTAGGAGATTCTTAAGATCTTCATGGAATTGTAACTATAACTATGTACTTTTTTAGCTGTGTACCAAAGTTGAAGAGTACCTGTAGTTTAAGTAAGTTTATTATACCAGTTTGTAGTCTACTAGGTTAGTAGGGTGCAATCGGTTAGAACGGGTCTTCTTTACTTCCTGGGATCCAGACTAGACGGTTAATATAAATAAGTACTAATATTTACGTATTAACGGTTTTAAACTATAATTAGGTACCGAAAGATTTGTAAGGACAACCGTTGAAGATCCTGTGGTACGAATTTGTAGTCACTTGATCGGGAGGTTGCCAATAAATTTAAATTCCTCACTCTTATTCTAAAAAATCTGGTGTGAAACACTCACACAACTTTCTCTTGCCAATGCAAATAATTAACAATAAACCTAACATTAGTAATAAAACATTAGAAATAAACAAAAAACTAACCTCAAAAAACATTAGTGAAATACGCAAAATTAAAATCGACCTCAGTTTGGCTTAAAACTACGGAAAATAGCTCATTCACGCTAAACTAGACACTGTACAAAGAAATGCTTTAAATAAAAGTTGTAGATGTCTTAATTTCCTATAAATTTTATTATATACACTTTTCTCGTAAAATGCATTCTAAGGTCGAAATCTTAAAAAAATAGATTTTTCACACGTTTTCGTGAGAAAAAAACAGAAAATCGCAAATTACCGCTAAACTAAGCGTTATACAAAAAAATGTTCGAAATAAAAGTTGTAGAATTTTACATTCTCTATAACTTTTATTATATAACGTTTTGCGCTAAAATGCATATTAAAGCCGCAATCTTAAAATGAAAATGTTTTTACGTGAAAACAGCCTCACCCAGAATTTTAGCAAACATGGCGCCTACCCTATCTTGTAGAGAATAAAAAGTTTAGTAAATGAGGCGATTTTTAAAAAAATCGTAGGACCAGTTTTTGAGAAAATCGCAAAAAAGTGAAAAATTACACGAATAAACTACTACTTCCGGTTGACCGATTTTGATGAAAATGTTCGTGTCGGGTCCGGTAGTGGTATGTAACTTAAGTTTCAAGTTCATATGATGTTCCGTTCTTGAGATATTCTGTTCACACACGCGCGCGCACACGCACACACACGCACACACACACACACACACACACACACAGACCAATCGCTAAAAACATGTTTTTTGGGTTCCGGGGGTCTGAAAACGTGTAGATCCGGTGAAAACTCGATTTCGGAAAATCGACATGAAAACAATACTTTCCTTCCTATATATTCATATAGGCAAGAGAAAGTAAAAAGGTAAAATAACTTCTAATTTTTTCACAATTCGTCTTCAGTTAGAAATAAAATCGTAAATTTATTAAAATGTTTTTTTAAATTAGCTACATAGATTATCATACTGCTTTTCTGTTGATATAAATACGAAAGGCCTCATTGACTAATTCACTCGGTCACTAATTTTTTTACCTTCTCGATTACTTAGAGAGCTTAAATTGGTATATTTGTTCCGTAGGAGCTGAACAAGTAAGAATAAAGATTGAATTGTTATTAACTATTTGCTTATAAGGAGTAAAAGGGGTTACTTTTTAAAGTAATACGTTTATTATTTCTATGCCTTTTGTTCTATTGTTCTAAAACAATGGTATGCGTGTTCTGTTAGTGATATATCTAGGAGGTAATGGTCGGCGTATTTGCTCTGACCATTTACCCTCAAAGGGTTACAAAGGGATGTAATTACCTTAGAGAAATAAGTGTTATTTCTGTATCTTCTCAATGAAGTATAATTGTGAAAATCGGCAATATTAAAGTGTTACGTAGAAAAGTAAGGTGTGCAGTAAACCTGGAATATCGTGAAAAGCAATAAACTAGTTTATGTAAACACACCCTTCTGAAGATAGAAATGCATCCGCATACAATTAGTATAGATGTAGATAGTAAATAATAATAATTAGTGGAAACGACAAAACGTACTATAGTGCCAAAAACTTTGAACAATGTTATTTGTGTATTTTCAGTATTAAATATTAAGGACACAGTACGCTTATCAAACATTACAAAGTATTCAAATGAACACAAATTAATCCGTCCTAACAGCTGCATTGTTTCTTTTCTCTTTCTCCTTAGTGGGGTAAATGTGTACACTTTTAGACTATTATTGCTTTGTTTAGTTGACACGTGCTGTTATAAGAGTGTGTGTGAATTTTCCCGTGCTTTCGGATTGGCTTTCACTTTCTCTAAATGATCCCTGTTGTTCAAGGATTAAATTTGACTCGATTAACCTCGGTCTGTTTGTTCTTTGCTGCGCTGTTGTTGTCGGGCTCTATGAAAGTTATTGTTAGGTACAGTGCGTGTCACAGCTGTATCTCCAGAATTATATTCGAGTTTCCTGAATATAGCACGAACTGCATATTAAAATTCTACGTCCTCGCTGTTTAACCGTGTAGCCCGGTGTGGATTGTATTAGCCCTACCGAGTTAAGGATAGGACATCCTGTTTCCTGTCTATCATATTTCACAACTTGCCTTTTTTGGTCGGTACGACTTATATGCGGTATAAGATAATAAAGTATTTGATGTTACCTAAGGTCAATTTTACTGAACCATGACGACTTTATTATTGGCGAAATTTTAATTTATTCGTATGTTGTTGTTTAGTTCATCACCCGAAAGGCTGGTTTGAACCTTTAGAGGCTTTACTAAGTAAAACAAGAAGTGAGGTGGTTTACCAATGCCTTCCTCACTATAATGCGTCCACTACTCGGTGGGACCTAGACCATAAACCGACCTGTACATACAAACACACACACGCAGCAACCCCTTACCTGCCATAGCCAGCTTTACTAGCATTCTAATTGTTCAGTAGTGAACAATATAGAACACCTCTAAGGCAGGCATAGGGGTGCTGCGCGCGCGTGAGTGGAAGGGTCGGTTTATGATCTAGGTTCCACCGAGCTGTGGTCACAAAGTGAAAACGAATTCTTATCAGCATCCCAGGCCCTCTGAAAACCATTTACTTTCCACCCTGCGAATGACAGTTCCACTTGATTCGCCATAGAGTCTGATTGTATAATGAAATTCATACTCTCAGAGGAGATAACTCTGACTAGTGTCTTTGACACCTCTATCTCTTCTGTTCTTAAATGGTTTAGTCATACAATTGGCTGACCATGTGATATGAAACAGAACTATTTTTTGTTGCCCTGGAACTAGCAGATCGAGTGCAAATAATTTAACACTCCACCTGCCTGTTATTATGTTCCTTGGGATATTTTATTTGAAATTGGAAGAACCCTCCGATGCGATCAGTGATTTTAGCCTACCTGTTACTTATGGCTTGAATTTAAATCGTTCCAAGTCGCTTACCCATTCAGTAACTAATTTTTTAATAACGACTTTCTTCCCATTTACTTTGTATGACGGGCTAATTAATTTTTGAAAAATATTTTTAATAAAGTAGAAACTATTAATGTAATAGAAATTTATTGATTTACATGAAGTACGTTGATCTATTGGATGATTATTAAAAAATATGGGAACGGGCCTTTAAATCCTTTGACACTACGGGTCTAGAAAGCTTATCTGCATTACCCCTTCACAATAGCTTGCTGTAATGAAATCTTTGACAGAATAAATGAGTAGCATATAACTAGGTTATTAGTAGACTCGGTGCTGATTGAAACTAGGAAACATCTGATGTTTATATCAGTTGTAAAATTTTGTAGAGAAAATTTTCTACCGTAATGGTGTATAGTAAATTTTTCTATTTTGTATTTTTTCTAATTACATCATTGAACTGCAGATGAAATATTTCGGTGCTTAGGAAAAATCCAGACTCGGAATTTTACTTTATTTACTTCTACAAATGCAAAGTAATCTTATCAATTAAATGGCTGTTGTTAAAATCAACGGGCGAGTTATTAGATTATTCAAAGAACATTCTGTTTTTAATTATGTCCACTCAATAAATTTCTGAGTCATCGGAATGTAAAAAATTGTTGAGGAGCTATTACAAATAGCAAATAAAAGGTATTTGGCACTCTTGTTAAAATCAGTGTTTTTCGTCGGCTGTTAGATCCTATAGAGAGTTAATTATAGATGTTCAGTAGAGTGATAAGAACGGAAGAGGGATGGAGGAAGATTTTCCCAAAAAAATATTGGTCTCTGTATCAATTTTTTCTTTAGCTTGTCTTTTCCAAGTCTTTGAAAAGCTAATTTTTGCTTTAGCTTTATCTAATCTAAACTTTGGCTAATATAAAATTAAATAAAATTTATCCTGCTAAACTTTAGCTAATCTTCGAAAGTATGAGAGAAAATTGGGTTATGTTAGGACATATATGTGATTAACGCTGAAGGTAAGTAAGTGGAGGATTATGACTTGACACAACCAATATGGAGCTTTGTATTAGACTTCTGGACATGTGATACCGTGTAAACTTATTTTTAAACTTAGTAAATGTCCAAAAATGTTTTCTTCCAGGTTTTGCAGATAATTTGATGAAATATGAGTTTGTATTATTATCCCCAGCATGGTTTTACTTTTCTACGGAGCGAGCTTTAGTAAAATATTTTACCATTGCATGTGTTTACTCACGTGAACCTCCTGAGGTTTAATGAAGTTTGCAAATGTTATTAGAATTATTTACTGTTATATGCTGACATTATTATTACCATTATTCAGGTCTTCTAATATTTTCATAGCATGATTCCCATTTTGCAATATGATTTGATAAGCGTTGGCCTTGACCTTGTATTTTAGATAAATAGTAAAAGTATTTTAAATATGTATTTCATATAATGGGTGGAGGAGGGTTGGCACTCGGATCTCGTCACGTCATGTTCATGTAGGTTACGCGGCACCGCCCTCTTGTTCCTCCCGTCCTATAATTTATAATTTTAATAATTCAAATATTAATTTGCATAAAGTGTATGAAAAGTATTATTAAATTGTTTGTGCTAGTTATTACAAAATATACGTTAAAACTTTCAGCCAAAAGTTTTACTTATTTTCTTATTTCGGGTGTTAAATTATTTTAGCTATTTAGCTACCGCTAAAATAATTATCAGCAGATAATTAACGTTTACAGCACTAAACTAAAAAATTATTTTATTTTGTCATAATATTCAAACTCTGACTTGGAGAGTAGAATCTGATATCTTTACTTAATAGACCAAAATGTTGATTAGATTGTTTTCCTAATGTTCGTAGTTACTTCGGTATTGTGATTCACAACATTCATTAGAAAACAGCTTAGTTCACCGCTACTTCACCAATTTTGTTATAATTTATTAGTTCTTGTAGGAAATGCATAATTTAAAGCAGCCGACATTCACAGCTACATCGTAAGTTATTACTTTTAAAACACGTTTTCCATTCTTCGTTTTTGCTTTTTTATTCAATTGTTTTCCTTATAAAATTACAATTTTAAAATTTATCGGTAAATCATTCTCTCTAAAATTACCATATAAAACAGTTTTGCACATATTTTTGAACTTGTTCAATTTTTCAAAGTCCCATTAATTGTATACAGGATTTAATTAGGTGCATATTTCCTTAAATATTACCTCCATGTACATTATATTTTACTTTCTTTTGTGGTCTATCCGAGCCTGCTCTTTCTTTCGCGCGCGCGTGTGTGTGGGTGTGGGGGGGGAGTTCAGAGTAAAAAATACTGCGATTTTACAAATGTTAGGTATGGAGAATTTAACTGATCTTGTCATCTTATGACGCTCGTTTGTAATATTAGTTCTGGAGCAAAAACAACTGGACCGATTGGACTGGAGTTAAATAATTAAATCCTGGAGGATTTTTATAATTAGTTTTGTAACCCTAAAATTAATGGTTTATTACTTTGGCGCAAAAATAATTTTTTTCAAAAACGGACCATTGTTCGGCTTATCTCGGAAAATTCGTCAAAAGGCTTTGCTCTTCTCGTTCGAAAAATAATTTAATTTTCAAAATTACAACCTTCAGTTGCATTTTAGACCAACATTTCAAATAAAAAGTAAAATGACAAAAGCTACAACTTTTTTTTGTTACTTTTTGTCCAACGACCCCTGGTCGTTATTTAGCCTCTATTAGTCGTTTAGCCTCTATTTGTAATTTTGTGTGAAAACCGTACCAAAACAGATTTTTGTAATGGCAATCGTGAACAAAAATTTGTTATTACAAAAAATTGTATACCTGTTAAAAATTTGTTTAATATTAAGCTTTACTTCATCACTTTATCTATATGTATATTGATTTGAAGAACAAATATCATCCACATTTCTGTCCAACGCCCAATCCAGTCCCTAACGTATTCTAAACTTGTATTACTCCGGATGCCATGTAGTTTTGTAATTGCATTTTTTGAAGATAATCCTGCATAAATAACCTAACTTCTTTAAATTTCTTGGTAGAGTTCTTAAATTGAAGCTTGAGTTTTCTTTCTTAACATTTTTTCTTCATTAATTCTGAAAGTGGTTTCTTTCCTGACTCCACTTCGGTATGTTGGTTTTCTTAACCTTTTTCCCTAAAAAGCTTGTGTTCTTCAATTGTTTTCTGAAATTATTTCTATTTTACATAACATCTTTTTCAGTGTTTAGAACCATTAGGTCTGTTTTCCTGTTTTTATATTTTCAGCTTTTTTAGTAGCCTATTTGTTTTGTAAATCTTTCTTGGTTCATCCTTGCCAAATGTCCGTAAAATATCATTCTTCTCTTTTTTATTTCATCCAATTGTTTTGGTTTTGTTTATAAAACTCTTAATCTGGGCGATTCCTTGACCAAATAATACTTTAATATTAATATATGTTCCCAATTAATTAAAATTTATTATTTTATTATATTTTTAATGTTACAAGCTGACACATGTGAATCAGTTTCACACAATTACATTAACACTTAATTCGTGATATTTTGTATGTATTATTTTATTATTTAATTCGCAAATTTTCGTTACGATTCTCACCAGTTTTCATTTTTGATTTTTTTGTATAATCCCAAAGAGTTCGTTTTACAACCAAGTAAAAATCCGTTAGGTAGAATTTTGGATTAAGAACAAACAGAATCTCCATGTAAAATCCATTGGACCTGATTTTGATTTTTAAATAATGTTTTCTGTTAAGTTATTTAGTTCCTACAACTCTAATAATAAATTTTCTCCTACGCTTGTTATGGAAACTTATTCAAGCTTGTTATAGATCAAATAGTTTTTGACTATAATCAAGTTATGTTGTTTATCTTACAATGTAGTGAACGGTGCTATTAACTAATTTTTTAGGTAACTGAAAAGCTACAATCTGGAGTTAATTTGTTTTGTCCAATCCTTAATTTAGTAGAAAAAGGTCGTTTCCTCTAAAACGATTAATCCTCTCCGCTTTCGACATTGTTGACGTAATATAAGTATATCATGCGGATACAGCATCAAAATCGCTCGTAAAACAACTGAAGTGTTGTGCCATTTCAGTGTAAGTGAGGAAGTCATTGTGGTTTACCTGAGTGTATTCCTTAATTCGGGATGAAGGCGTAATAGACAAATTACTTGGTATCATATTTACGACCCAAGTTCAACTCGCTATAAATAGTACCGATAAACAAGGTACCTGGTTTTAATTAAATATTTATTTTATGGTCAGTGATTTTACATTACTAACAAGTACTCATCTTTTTGTTGTTATATTACCTATGTGAAACAACAATTGCGCATATCAGCACGTCATTATTCCCCATTACATCGCCTGTCTGTCCAGTGACCTCATGTAATGAATGTAAAATATACGTAATGCAGAGAAATTATTCTACCGACATAACCTTGCACATCCTCTTTCAACTTGTTTGTTAATGTAATTTTCAATTACCTCATCTTGTTTAGTAATAACACAATTTAATAAGGTCTCTTTAGGGAGTCGGATGAATAATTTCCGCGCTAATCTCATATGCCTGGCACAGTATAATTTCCAATTACATTTTCACATGCTCTCATTACTTCCAGACAGCTGTGCTATCTTATTTTAGATCGAACTCGTAACTTCACAAGAATTATTTTGTTTTATGGTAGTGTTCTCATAAATTATATGAGCTTCTAATCATAAGGTAATATTAAAATGTTGATTCTGGTACAAATTATTTTACGTACTGTAGGCTTACTGTATTTAACTTTGTAAACGCGTCATGTTCCGTGAATCATTTCCTGTTTCTACGAATTCTTACACAGAAGTCAAGGTGACTGGATAATTTTATTGTAACATTAAAATGATATCACATACATTTAATTTAATTTTTGGGTTTGTTATTTTTTATTACTTGGAATAATTGTTCTGAGTTCTTTTCGGGAAAATTTCATGGGAATTTCATATGTTGGAAATAATTGTTGTGTATCGTGAGCCTGTTTTGTGCTTCGTAAAGGCCGCTTTCCCGACAAAGATGAAACTTCGTAAAAAGTTTAAACCATTGCAAAAACCCAGTAAAAATGTAGCCTACATAAGATTTATTTTGAAAAATAATTTTATACATGCTGTGTACTTATTTTGCTTAATATTTGTGGACTTGAGAATAACATTTGTACAGTTAATTCCGATAAAATATTGTGAATAACACCAGAAAGCAACGCTTAAAATTCGAAACGAAACAAGATAGAATTTTAGAGAAGTGTTAAAATGAAAATAAATGGTATGTCTATTTAAAAATATAAAGTGCTTTCTTTTCTCACTTAGTTCTCGCCTCCCTCTCCATTGATTCCGGTCATTTTTTTCAACTGAAGCTCTCCACGTGCAGATTTTCAGTCACTCATCGTTATTATTTTCAAAGTTCTGATGAACGCGGGAAACAACATATTTAAACTACAATGTTTGCTATAATATTGTTATTAAGATTTACTGGACCGCCTTTTTTAATAGTCTTGTTATAGCAACTTCCTTAGGGACTAAGCGGTGGTGTTTTGCGTCGAGTTTTTTGAAATGAAAATATTCAATGTAGGGAAATCTAGTAACCTCACTCGTAGTTCATCACCCGTTTAGAGGTCTTCTTTCATAAATTTTTGGCCGTGGAAAACTACTTTAGTTTTTTAAACTAAGTAGGCTACTAGCTACTTTAAATTTTCAGAGCCGTGTTTCAAAAGTCTACGGACCGGAAAAATTGCGACCAGAAATTTCGTATCGCTAAATGTTATCGGTTCGGCGACCTTATTTCACAAACTACATCAAAAATAAGAACAGATTATCTGTATTAATTCATTGTCTTTTTTCAGTTGGGTTAAAACTTAAATTAGCTCGTCATTTATACGATTGTTTCTGTTGGTTATTTATTTTTAATATTATTTTAATATACATTCTATTTCTTTTGATCTAAAATTTATTTTGTACCATAAGAACCTCTGCGCCCTTAATTTTTCAGAGAGTTCCCTTTCGATTGCTTATGATTATTTGGTTAATTACTTTAACAATAAGGCATATTGGCGTCCAAGTCGTAGCAATTACGTTAATAATTATGATCGTGTTATCAACTCCTATGATAATTAAGTGTAATTTATTTTATTTTATGTGGTGCTAAAAATTGTATTATTAAATTTAATGTCGTTCTTAAAAAAAGTAAATAACTGTAATCTTGTTTTTAATACAGGTTTCTATTCTTTCTGAACTATCCTGGCTTAAAAATCCTACGGAATTAACCTTTGGAGAAATTAGCCGTTGTTGATTTCATGTCTTGGCGATTTTTCATTTGCAGTGTATGCCCTTATAGTAAAATTTTAAAGTCTTTATTAATTGGTAAATAATTTATTTAATATATTATTGGGATTGTATTGCATGATCTTATTAGATTATCTGTTCATTTCTGTTTTTATTCACGTCCTGCAATAGTAATTTATGGATATCCTGGTTTGTTGTACATAGTTGTTTCTTTGTTGGTAATGTTATAAAAAATAAATCTGTAGATATAGTTCATAAAGAGTGATTTCATTAAACTGTTACCTTTACTCTGTTTTTTATAACGGTAAAAGTGTGGAGAGACGCAGTATGAGTCACTCAGCTTCTATTCTTCCGTTAGTTGTGTATTATTGTTTCACTAAACAAAAAACTACCGAGTTACTTTTTGTACGTTGTTAGACATATACATTGCCTATGTGTCAGTTGTTATTATTAGTTCATTATACGTAGAAAAGTTATTACTTTTAAATGCCTTTGAAGCTCCAACTGTAATGAAAGTGAGGTTGTTGGGGATGATATAATGGATTATGGTGTGGATATAATACAGGATATATTCGAACATAAGGATGTTGTTGACGTCAGATATGACGTCAGTGATGCACCCTTGTTTTCGAGCTTGATAGTGAACTTATTTAAGTGAGTTTTTACGCAGTCTAAATTCGGTTTTTTGTACTTTGTACGTAGAATTGTGTGACTTACTTGGTTAAGGGAAAGCTACTACTTTCCCTACGTACAAGTAATTTATTGCATTATTTATATAATGTATATTATATAATGTATAATGCAATAAATTTTTCAAGTTATCGTCATTCTAATCCCAGGTTATATATTTTGTAATAACAGTACGTTTTGACAATTTTTTTTTTTTGATTATTAAGTAATGAAATGAAGAAATTTGTAAATTTTGCTTATAAGTGATGTATAAAATTATATTCTTAAAAGGTTTCGATTTTTTTGTCGATTTTGGTCTCGGACTGATTCCGGACTGGACTGATTCCGGTTAACCTTTTTATAAAATGCGGCTCTCCACGTGCAGATCACTTACCGTTTTTTCTTCTCGAAATTTCCAAACGATGCAGAAAAAAAGTGACTCAGTTCTTTGAAGAGTTATTGCGTAGATGCCATGCTTAATTAATCTGTTTCCTCCATAAGGAGTAAGTGGTGCATTTTTATGGAAGTTTTCTTTGTTTCGGGTGAAATTGTACCAAATTGAAAAATCTGGAAATATCAGTCTTTCGCTGACCCGTTCGGAGGTTTGAGGGTTTTAGAGATTTTCAGGTGTAGAAAATAAAAATTCTCCTGCTAAGCCCGTAGTGTAAAACTTGCGACCGGAAAATTTCAAATTGCTATATTTATTCAGGGGTGCACTGTATCAGTTCAGTGACTTCATTTTCAGAATCTACGTCAACAGTTCATTAGCAAAGTTTTTTCACCTTATCTTTTTCACTCGTTTTTTATTTTTTCTCACATAGTTGTTGGAAACTTTATTAACATGTTATTTTGGTGATTTTTGTTTATGTACATTATTTTGTTGGAACTGTTATTTGTATTTGAATGTAAGTGCTTTGTTTGGCCACTAATATCTGCCTACCTACCTTTTGTGTTACTGACAAGCGTCCTTCTAATTACATAAGATAATTTGGTTATTTTTCGCCTGTTGAAAACCTGTCCATGTGCTTCTACTCCTTGCTCATCCCTTTGGTCTCTGGATCGTATTGATAGAACCAAGATTCATCCATTGTTACTAGGCGATAAAAAATGTTTTACGTCTTGCTCCAAAAAATTCAACTTCGCCCTTGACAGGCCACGCCGTGTTTGCTTTTGAAAAGGAGTCGGTAATCGTGGGACTACTGACACCTTTGACGTTTACGCATTATTTGACGTTTGGACATTCTTCGTGAATAATTTTTAACTCACTGCTTTGACTGATATCAATTTCATTCATGATCATTTGGATGGTTGCTCTTTGGTCTGCGTGGATTAAGTCCTTCACTTTCTTCACTGTTCCATTGAACGTGAGTGATGGTCTTCCACTTCTTAGATCGTCTGTGAGGGACATGTGGCCAATTTGAAAATTCCGTTTCCAGCTCACAACAGCATCATAAGACGGGCTATCATGTTCATAAACAGCCTTCATTTCATCGCGGATTTTCCGGTTACTGTAACCTTTTAAATGAGGGAAATTATCTCACCGCGAGCCTGTATCTCCTCCATACTGTGCTACTCCAATCTGCGGCTCCCTGAAAAAAAATCAATGATAGTTGCTGCAATTCACATTATTTACTTAAGGGTCTATTAATGTGTGCAATAAATAATATCCAGTTATGTCAGTTATTTCTTAGTAATACCTAATTATAACTTTACGATACCCCCTCGTTCATACCTTAAGAAATTTCACTAAATATATTAACTATTGTTTCTTCTGGTTTCATTCTGCATTCATTTTCCTAGGTATCACTTTAATAATACATATGCATATTTTCAGTTTACTGCTCCTTGGGAAGGTACTGAAATATTTATTGGTTTAGGGTAGGTACCCTAAACCAGTTTCGTTCTACCCTTTCGGAACATTCAAAATTCAATGTTTTACCTTTTCTAGATATTATACACAAAAACCACGTGCCTTTTTCTAGAACTTTAGCTCTTTGTGAAAAAAATGTGTAGCTTTAGGGATATCACATTAATTTTGCCCTTCAGGCGCAATTAGCTGAAGGTTAAATCCTGTTTGTTCTCTTTGGTCAACGCGTGAGGGAAAATGTGCCGAAATTAAACTCTGTTCGATTGGGAAGTTACAGAATTCAAGAGGATAAATGAGTGAGTAAATCAGTTCGAGGGCTTTCGCATTTATGTATATACGGCTTCTGTTTACTTGAAATTAGTTGCTCTTCGCGTGACTGAAGTACAGTGGGTGATACAGTCGTGTCTAAAAAATTAATAAGTTTAAAATGAAAAGATAAATTCTATTTAGGTTTTTGTTGAGTATTAGATTTGTATACTATACAGAAAATTAAAATTAAGATTTATTAAGGTATGTTTTTCACTTTCTTTCATAAAACTTAAAATTTTAAATCCCATGTGATATTTACTATTAATTTTAATACAAAATTTGTATTTGGTTGCGTATTACTATGGATTTTTATAAAATGCAATTCGTAGTTTGTTGAAAACTAGCAAACTACTAGTGTATACTTGAAGTAAATACGTAAATATTATCAGAATAAATAGCGTAAACAACAATCTACAATAAATTATTTAGCTTTAAAACTTTGCTTCTAAATTAAAAATAAAACTTTTGAAATACAGCGGCAGATGAAACTTTTACGAATCGTCTGTCCTTGAAAGTAGGTGGTGCTTTATAACTAAACAAAACCGTATATTATAGGCCAGGCCTGTTTTTGTGAACTTTTAACAATTTTTTGTAGATTCCGTGCCTGACTTTTCATATGTGATGTTTGAACTGCGTAAAAGTCAGCTTAGAATCATTTTTATATTGTAATTTTTATATTATAATGTCGTAACCTTGCTTGATATTTAAATAGGTGTGCAGTGAATGTTACCGTTCTTCAGGAAAACACGAATTTATGTGGTTGGCCTTGTCGTTAAGTACTTAATCTCCGCAAACCTTTAAGTTTAGCTTTGTTGAATTTATTATGTTCAATATTGCAAGTAGGTCTATTAGGGTCGTTTTATATTATGCCGTTGGTTTCTGGTTTTTTCGATGTTAAAAGTTGTTCCAGAACGTTCAAATTAGTATTTAATTAATATGTTATACTGCAGGGTGTTTTGCGTTCAATAACGTTTATAGCCTACTCTATTTTATCTGAAAATTCTGTAGTACTATGTATTTGTTTTCTTGCAAATAGGCCTATATATTTTATCCCTTCTGGCTTTGAATAAAGAATTTATTCAACTGGTCCATTTTCTTTTGAAATGTTTCTTAATTAAAAAATGTCTGTTTTGTTCACTACTCTAATTGGAAAAATAATTTAACAAGAATTTCATTATAATCGTGCAACCAACTCTGGATTATTAGAAAGGAATTTAAAGTGACTCTGAATTTATCGGCAAGCGTGAATGAATGACAGAAATTTCAAGAAAATATCTTCGAGAACGTTACGTGTTTCGTTTCTCTTCCCATAAAAAATATTAATGAAAAGTACGATATTATAACAAAATAATTTCTAATCATAATGTTAAAGCTTTTTCCAAGTTGCTTAAGATAATAAAGTTTCCCATGTTGTCTCTTCTGTCCACAAAAATGGTGGAAGAGTAAATTTTCTTAACGGGAGCGCACTACATTTTTGTTTCACTAGAAAAACTAGTAAAGTTCTTACAAAATGAATCTACGTAATGGTTTTTTCGTGAATACCAAATAAGTTCTACTTATTAAATTTGTAATTGATATCCTTGAATATTAATTTATTCATTAGTTATTTACTAAAATTTCTGTTTAATTAACACTTTTATCATTGAAACAATTTTTTTAATTTCCTTGAACAGTCTTTATGTTTTCTTTGTGAAATATTTGGATAAGGTTTTAATTTGTTGTGTAAACTTCGTCAAAATGCATTTAGTTAATTCCAGAACTTTGTATGCTGTGTACTAAAAGCATTGTATAGCAGGATATATCGATCAACAGTCAGGCGAACAACTGACTCAGGTGTGACTCACCGGTTAGACTACTATGCACGCTATTTGCTACGTAATGTATTACAGTGTGTACAGTAGGCTCTGTCCTTTAACTACCCCCTCTAAAACTGAATACTGTACAACTAATCAATTTTAACATGAAAGTCAACTTAGCAAAATACTCCTTACTTGATGAGGTAGTCGTTATCTTGTTTTGACTTTGCCAATTTTTTCATCTATGATATATGTAAGAACAGGCTATTTCAGATTATCTTTTGACCGTGAGGTTATTTACACAAATTTGTTAGCAAGGATCTACAGTTTAAATTGTTGCACCGATTGCTTTGTAAGAAGTACTAAACGATCGGAACGAGAATATCACTGGCTACTTATTAAAAATAATCTTATGAAATACATTGCTTTTATCTCTCATTATGTTAACCTTACTTGTCACTTACAATACTTTGAGCATTACATTATTTTTAGGGCGCTTTGATGTTTTTATTGAAAATGTTTATTAAGCAGTTCATCACAATTTGTTTTGAAATTTCTTATTTAAAAGAATATTTCTTATATAAAACAAGTTTTGTTATCAGAGCGGCATTAATTCTAAAAATGAATTAAATTGTTGCTCATTTATAGAAATCGGTTGAAAATTTTGGAAGTTTGTAACTTTTCGAAAATGTTTTAGAAAACTGAAAGAAATCAGCGTTTGTAAAATTATTCTAAATTCGCTGGTGATGTTAAGTTTGGGGAAATAGGTTTTAATTTTTTTTTCTAACATCCGAGATTATTTACAATCAGTTTAAAGACAAAAACTGTAAGTAAATAACATGAAAGTGTTTACATGACGAAGACAATACTCAGTGGTATTGCTTCGAAAAGAAAAACAAAATTATTAATAATTTTTGAAAATATTAACTAGATAAAAGATGAATAACATTAATAGAAAAGGTAACAAACTTAATAGCGGTGATAGTAGAATGCGTATAGGAGGAAGATGATGTTGATGTTAATATGGACTTCGATTATTTTTCAATGTCGGTAAATCTAAACGGAAGGTCGAGCAATTTTATTCGTTTTAGTCGTGTTACGTCTTCGCTGTGATCAAGTAAATTAAGCGCCAAAGAATTTGGGTGATCTTCTAATTTTTTCTTGATATTTAGAACTTAGCTGTGTAATTTCTTCTTTCACAGTGTTGACACATAAGTCCATATGCAACGCATCATTTGTCACATACCATGGGGCATTTGTTATAATCCGTAAAACTTTTGACTGGATTTGTTATAATCCGTAAAACTATTGACTGGAATCGTTGGATGATAGCAAGATTAGATTTCGCAGCTGATCCCCAAAGCGGTAACTTAAGTCCACAGCGGTTTCAATATGGCTTTGTACAGTGGGAGGTTGCTCTCTAATGACAGCTGTGAACGTTTGTTCATCATCCAATACAAATCTCTTAGCTTCAATCCTAGTATTTTGCGTGTGTTCCAAATATGTTTGGACCATGTAAGGCGTCGATCTAAGTGCATTCCCAAGTATTTCACATCATCTGACTGAGAAACTGGTCTTTCATTTATTCATATCGGTGGACATGTGTTTTTCCTCAAAGTAAATGTAATATGT
Organism: Catonia carolina; assembly: GCA_035578175.1. Lineage (NCBI taxonomy): Eukaryota > Metazoa > Arthropoda > Insecta > Hemiptera > Achilidae > Catonia > Catonia carolina. The sequence continues at coordinate 107,495,889 of JAQMRL010000001.1, forward strand.
CTCGATTTGTCGTAATTTATCGTATTTTCCACTTCTTACGCCAGTTCTCAACTATTCTCATATGGTCTTGTAGTATTTTAGTAGCCCCATAAGTAGAGTCATCTGTTGCTAATACAGCTATGTCATCAGCAAAAGTGGCGATGGTTGTGTTATTGCTCTCTGGTAGATCAGAAGTACATAAGTATAAAGAAATGGACTTTGCATACAAATATATTGTATCCTACCAGTGCTTTTTTCTGTTTTTGTGTTTTACGATTTTCATATCATCACCATTTTCAGATTTTCAAACCGTCAGGGACAGATGTATGTGTTAGTAGTAGCTACTAAGTAAGCTAAAAGTTGTATAGCAGATGTCTGTCGAAATTAGTTAATATTTTAAATAACGTGTACCCAATAGGGTTGTAGGGTATATTAATAAACACATGCGAATGTTGTGAACCAATTATATTAATTCCACGTACATATTATGTTATTTTTTTATTGGAGTAAGAGGGTAAGATTCTCACACTCGGCTTTTCGTGACGATTGGCAGGAGCGGTGATGATCAGCACAACTGGTTTCTACGCCAGAAATCCTGAGATCGATTCCCGGACCTCTGGGATTATTTTCACCACTTTATTTTTATTTGTCACCCTTCAACGTCTTCTTCAGCATTACACGTGAAAAAATTGTTGGACGTACGTAAAACAGGAGCGATAAAGAATACTATCTGTAAATATCCTTATTCCGCACGTTTGACACAGTTTTATATTTTGGTCTTTGGGCCGAAATTTTTTCATTAATGGGCTGTAAATTGTCAAAGGTTGTCGGTGAAATCACTTTAATTTAATGTAATTTACAAAAAGGAATAAAACAAGCTTGAACTACTGAAGATTTGTAAGGAATCGTATAATCGTTATATTCGTGCAATTTTAATTATGAAGGTAGATCACTTGGAACATTCCTGGATACTTTCGTGCTTTCTTTTCTTATAACTTATTACTTTCTCTTGCCTATATGAATATATAAGGAAGGAAAGTATTTTTTTCATATCGATTTTTCGAAATCGAGTTTTCACCGGATCTACACGTTTTTAGACCCCCTGAACCCAAAAATCATGTTTTTAGCGATTGGTCTGTGTGTGTGTGTGTGTGTGTGTGTGTGTGTGTGTGTGTGTGTGTGTGTGTGTGTGTGTGTGTGTGTGTGAACAGAATATCTCAAGAACGGAACATCGTACGAACTTAAAACTTGAAACTTAAGTTACATACCACTACCGGGCCTGACACGAACATTTTCATCAAAATCGGTCAACTGGAAGTAGTAGTTTATTCGTGTAATTTTTCACTTTTTTGCGATTTTCTCAAAAACTGGTCCTACAATTATTTTTTAAAATCGCATGGTTTACTAAATTTTTTTGCTTTACAAGATAGGGTAGGCGCCATGTTGGCTGAAATTCTTGGTGAGGCTGTTTTCACGTAAAAAAATTGTGTCTTTAAGATTACGGCTTTAATATATGTATTGTACCGCAAAAATTTATAAAATATAAATGTAGAGAATTTAAAATCCTACAACTTTTATTTCAAAAATTTTTTTGTATAACGCTTAGTTTAGCGGTAATTAGCGATTTTCTGTTTTTTTCTCATGAAAACGTGTGAAAAATCGATTTTTTTAAAGATTTCGGTCTTGGTATGCATTTTAGGACCAAAGTGTATATAATCAAATTTATAGAAAATTAAAAGATGTACAACTTTTATTTAAAGCATTTTTCTCTACAGAGCCTAGTTTAGCGTGAAAGAGTGATTTTCTGTATTTTTAAGCCAAACTGAGGTTGATTTTCATTTTGTGTCTTTCACTCATGATTAAAATAAGGTTATGTTTTTTGAGGTTAGTTTTTTATTTATTTCTAATGTTTTATTACTAATGTTAGGTTTTATTGGTCATTAATTGCATTGGCAAGAGAAAGTTGTGTGAGTGTTTCACACCAAATTTGTTTTTTAATAATCTTTCCGGTTTAATATAATCGGGTTTAACAATTTGTATATTTCTCAGTATTGTGTGTTTCATGTACGAATATTTTCAATGGTAGTTAATTTAGATGAATGTTTACAGTAAATAATATTGGTCACTTGTCTTATGAAAATTGAGTATTTTCGCATTTGATATATTTGTGTTGTCGTGTATCTATCAAAATATACTCCTTACTAATTCGACTTAACGTGTGAACCGTGTTTTAATAATTGAATGAATGATTTATTACTCGTCTAATGGTACTCAAGGTAGCACTCACTGTGAAAGTATAATACTGAATTGGTTCACGCTGTGTATTATCAGGAATGTTGTTAATTTATCGGTTGTTTCTGTATAATCCATTCTTGTTCCTGTAAGAAGCCTACGTTTAATTATATTCAATTATTCACTTTAGTTTACATTTTCCTGGTTTGAAATTATTTTACGTACTGGACAGGTATATATATATATATAAATTTGTTACCCGTATCCTCTTTTACGTAATTCTATTTATGGCTGTTATAAATCATGTCGGATTTGGTCTTTAGACAGGTATTCGGGTGCTCGTACAGTTATGCCAGAATGAAGTGAGGTATGAGGTTTCTAAAATTTATTCCACCTTACGAAGTTGTTGGAGGCCTACAAAGTAGCCTAAAGGAGAAATTTCATTTACGTAGAGTTCAGGCTAGTCTTTATATTGTTTACGTAAATAGTTTAATATCTTCTAACATGAAATATTTACTTTCCATCTACATTTTACTAAACATTAAACGTTACAGACAGTTTATATTATATTGTTCAAAGTAAGATGTTTTGGTTGCGTTATAAAATACTAAACCGTAGATCCCAAGTTCAAATCCCGACTAGGACCTGGAAATAATTTACGATGTAAACATATTTTAAACAAATGCAGTCTAAATAAGCTAAGCAGTTGATGCGACTGAATAACAGTAAAATATTATTTGCATGATATAATATTATTATCACAAACTACTTACCATTTTTATGGTGGTGCATCGAAACAGAGAGTTCAATCGATTCGCAACTAACTCTCAGACTTTAAGAGTACTTTCATGAATAAATTTAAAAGTTAAATAAGTTATTTCTTCTTAGGTTGAGTCAAATACCACAACAAATTCGAAATGTGTTGCTGATTTCTGGCTACGGAAAATTTAAGGCTTGATTATAAATACAAAGTAAATTATACTGACTGATTCATTAAGAAACATAATTTTTTGTCCAGAAAATGGTTTTTTTAGCTCGTTCATAAAAAGTGACGTGGTATAATTACGAAATAGTAATAATAATTATAATTATTTCTTGAACAGATAACTGAAAACTATCGCCTCCAAATGAATTCGCGGGGGGGGGGGTCCTACTACATTACTGAAAACATGTCGAAGGCCAGTGCGAACCCGTTCGATCAATCTTCAGTCTGTTGGATGCATATAGGTTACGCAGTGTTTTGGAAAATCCATAATGAGAATACGTTAAAGCATTTTAAGACATTCTGTTAGACATTTTAAGCATTTACTTACGTTTAATATTTTTGCCGGCGTACTACAAATCGAAAACGGATTCTCCTGTTCCTGCTTCCCCGAAAGCCCTTCCTCATCTGTCTTCCCAGTCTACCTCCCTGAGATTCCTCGCTACCATGACGTTCTTAGACTCCCAGTATTCATGTTTATCGAGGGTGACTCTTCTCCTTCTGTCATCTGGATAGAAAAGGAATGCTCGTTGGGTACATTTGTTAGCTACCATTCTTTGGACGCTACCCATACCGTATCAACTGTCAAATCTTTTTTCTGTCTATTGTGGTTTACCGACTAGTCCTTTGCGTTCATTTCTCACATGCTCACTCTCAATATTTAAATTTACAATCTAATGAAAGTTTTTATTTTGTAAAAGTTCCGTACGTGTAAAAACACTGTCGTTCGAATTGCTAGAATTTTACTGAATTTCTGCAACGCCTGGGAAGTATAGCCTACTACAATTTTTGTGAATTTTAATTGCGGTAGATTGGTTAGTGTTGTAACTAATTACCTCAGTTATGTTTATTCAGCAGTTCTAAAACAAAACTTTTTAATTGTCCGTATTTTAAAAATATTGTTCAATTAACGCAGAGGGCAGTCAAATGCCAGAAAATGATAAAAACAAGCAGCGAAGCTTGATGAGTTTCTAAAAAAACACGCTTTCTGTGACAGAATTCATCTTGCTGGCGATATTAAAATGTTTACTGAACCAAAAAATTTTGTTTGGATTATTTTAGTTTGACAGATTTAATAATTTATAATTATGCACTGTATAAAGATGTCTTGGGGTAATCATGTAAGGGCACTTCTTGAAATTTCAAGTTAAAGTAGACTTTTTTTAATCCGGATTGTCGGATTAACAAAATTCCCGATTGCCGAGGACAGTTGATAACAGTAGGGTTACATTGATTTACTGTATTTAAATAAAACGAAATGTGTGTGTGATTAATTTAAACTGTCTATTTTATTGAAAAAAACTGCAAATTCTTAATACAAAAGTGGATTTGATAACTTACAAAATTCACTAAGAAAAAATGAAATGCCAAAGAATAATATCGTCTGACATTTGGCTTTATTTCACAAAAAATCTTTTTCTGTTTTAAACAATTACATAATTTTTGATTTTTTAGTTTGAAACAGTCCGTTAATGTTTCCATTAATTTATTTTAAAATGTTAATGATTATATCTACATTTCACCTCGGTCGGCAGTAGAAATATATTTTCGGCTGAAACTGTTGGTTACTTCTATAATTACTTTATCGGTTAAATCGCGATCTAATAGGGGCGTTAACAACTGCATTTTCAGATCTCTGTCTGTTAAGACAGCTATAATCAGTGTTATTTTGATGTTTTTCGCTGGATAAAATCTATGAAACGCGTCATCAAAATTGTTTCCATTGGTTTCCATTCCAGCACTTTACGGTAAAAGAGGATAATTCTATGTATTTTTCCAGGAATTCATTTATTTGTCACGGACCTAACTTGTCGCCAGACGTAAACAGTATTAAAAAAGTCTTTTATGTTAATTTTCATTTTATAATCTAAAGTGGCGTAGTATTAAAATTTAAGTAAGTTCATATACAGGCCTACTAGGCCTATATATTTTTCTTGAATGTATTTAATTACAAATATAGTTTTTAAATTTATTTTCTAATATGTATTATATCATTATTATTGTACGTGATGATGTCAGTTCCTGTATTTGGGTCACTGAAATATTAAAAATTTATTTTTTTATTATTTATTGCAAAAGCCTATCAGTTTACACATTGTATGGGTTCGTTTACCGCGCACCTTCTCGCGTAATTTATTACTGAGAGTAGTCAACTTTTAATCGGCATGTCGGATTGAAAAGTCTACGCTCTAGTGTATTTGACGCCAACTGAACTAAATTTTTAAAGTTGGTACTCTTGATGTTGGTTACATACAATAATATTTACTGTTTAATTTATCTGATTTTTTTTGTATAGACATATAACTACGATCTAATTTTGTATTCGCTTGTCCAATGGAAATCCCAATATTCGTTTCTTGTTAAATACTATGTTGTGCAGTACTATTGTACACTGAACCGGCGATCTATTTTCATCAGGCTGTTGTTATTGTATTCATTCCAATGGAATATCCTTGTAAATGAAACGTATTATGTCTAAAATGTATGGTTAGTCTATTAATACACTCACTAAAGTAGTGTTTCGTAGAAATGAATGAACTGTGGTTAAGCCGGAATGCTAACAACCTCAGTATTAACATATAATTTACTAAATTCTTCCTGGAATGCTTAATATCGTTTTAGTTTAGAATTCTCACTGGAAATTCCACTGCAAAAATTAAGTTAAGCGGGGCAGTCAAATCGAAAATTAAATTTTTTGCAATTTCATGATTTTTCAGTTGATAATTCGTAGAATTTTAAACACAGATTTGATTTTAACTCGGCAACTTAGTGAAAAAGTAATTTTTGTGTAGACACGTCGTGAAAAACTTAGCTTCGTCTTGTGGAAGAAAGTTGCTTTATTTAGAAAATTTATTTTCACGCTAAACGCTAAGTAAATTAAAGGTTTTAGACAGAACATTTTAGGAATGGATTGATAGCAAAAGAAAGCTAAAGTTAAAAAAACTAATCGAGAGAAGAAAATGGAAGAGATAACCTATGGCGACTGACAGTTCTGACTTATTTTAATTTTTGAAGTTTTCATGGTGTGAACATGTTGACCTTAAACAGATCGTCGACCAACAAACTCTAAGCCTTTAAACTCTGGCTGTTTAGACGAATCTTGAAGAGATCAAGGAGTAATTTTACATCGTCAATATCGTAAGCTTCAGTGTCTCGGGTATATCATGAGTTAAACAAGATATGAAATACCGCAACGCATCCTGCAAGGAAGGATAGAAGGCAAAATAACTCGTGACCGAAGAAGAATTTCCTAGCTTGCCAATTTGATGGCCTGGTGCGGTAAAAGCTCCGCGGAGTTGTTCCGTATATCAGCCAACAAGTTTAGATTAGCCATGATGATCGCTATCATCCGAAGCGGATAGGCATGCTAAGAAGTTTTCCACAAATTAAATTTTTTGTACCTCTTGATAAATAAAGCCTTTAATTTTATTTCTATTAATTATACGAGTATGTGCACATTTTTTCTTTCAATTGTCCAAAATTCTTTGCTCTTTGATATGGTAGTATTGATGTGGTGATAGCAAGGGTAATTGTTTCAAATTTATATAAACGTGAAGGACCACAAATTTTTTGAGAGTTTTCAAAAATTTTTATGAAATTCTTTTAGGAAAATACTTAATACCAAACACAAAGGAAAATTCTTTAGTCATTATGACAGAAAGATTATCCATAGCTCATAATTACCCAACTTGCAAAGTTTTAACCAATTTCACTCTTTTACCCTTATTTTAGGGGTTGTAGTCACTCTTTTGTACATATTAGTTATATGAAAAGTATTATAATTTTATGCTGATAAGTAGGCCTATATGAGTTAATAAATAAATTACTTGTATAAATCAAATCTTAAAGTGTTTACTTGACTAAACCAAAGATTAAAGGGCAGGTGATTTTAAATTTCTCAAAAAAATTTTTAAAGCGGATTAAGAATAATAATAATTATCATAATTATAAATTATTTATTTATTTTTCAAACTACATAGAAGTTATATAGTATGTACAGTATGGCAGTGTAACCATGCCATATTAAAATAATACTTTTATACTATTAATGGGACATTTTGAAATTATTAATACACGTAAGAAAAAAATCTGTCGCTGAATTATGAAAATTCATAATATTGCTGAGCAAAAGTAGGCCTACCTAAAATCGTATCTACCGAAGAACTGGTAGATTGGTGGTGGTCACATCACAAGTTTACTTCTTCAATTGTTTTCTTTTTTAGGACAAAGAAAATATATCAACAAGTGCTAAAAAGTTTCTATTGAATCCTGAGTAATTGTTTTTGTTGTATTTTAGAATTCCTGGGGGTTGAATGTCCTCTGTTGACTTTGTAACTCACATAATTATTACATCTATCAAAAGGTGTGATACAATAATATTCTAGTATAATACAAGGCAGCAAATAGATTAATAATGGTTGCAGTTTGTTCCATACTTATTAATTAATTTGAATTATCAAGGTTACATCGTGTTTCACTTTTCAAACGCTTTTAATTCTGAGAATTATTACGTTTTCCCTCTAGAAAATATCTTTAATCTATATTTTTCCATTGGTTTTTTTTATAAATTATTGTTTTTATCATTAGAAGATAAACCAGTCAGTGTGGGAAAACCTAATTAATATGTTTATTTTAAAATGCTGTACCAAGTTGTTTTCTTTTTGTTTTATTTTCTTTTTATGTACTGAATGCAATGTTTTGTATTTATTATCAAGTAAAAGTCCTTGAAACCGTGTAATGCTTTCTCTGTATCATAAACCTTACTTAAGGTTTATAACATTTTTGTAAAATATCAGACAGTTTTAATTTGAAGTAGATAAAATTTCCTTTATATTGAAAATATAATTTTTTTAAAGTTTTGTGTGTGAAGTTCGTACCTACTTCTACTTCAATCATTAAACTCGTAGGACTTTTGCAACTTTTAATGTGTCAACCCATCGTTTTTGTGGTCGTCTAACTTCTTGGGCACTACCAGGAATATATGACATCATTCTCTTTGACTTTCACTCTCTGCCATTCTGCAAACATGGTCAAACCAAATTCTGATGATATCTGGTTAGTCTTGCTTTTAAACTACACACTCCGAGCCTGTTTCTGTGTCAGAATTTTTCAGGTATAAAATAATATCTACTCTTGCACTCGATTACTATCTTTGGATGTTAAAACCAATGTTTTACTACAATAAAAACCTACAAGAGGCAGTCATCGATGTGTTGATTACCGTTTCTTTTGAAGTTTTGCTGTTACGACTAAACTCGTTATTTTGCATACGACTAAACACGTTATTTTGCATACGACTAGAATTACCAGCATGTGATCCACATCCAATTTATTTTGAAGTGATCTGACAAAACATTGCCTGTCAATTCTTTACATTTCTGTATTAGTTGTTACCAGTGCTTAATTTGTGAAACTTAAGTGTTTATCCATTCTAATTTTATTTTATTTTCTGTTACAGGATAGTCTGGAGCATGTACATGATATTGTTGTATCCTACAATGTAAATGGAAAAGATCATCTTTTAGATTTAAGACTAAACAGGTAATTGTAACAATTGTACCAAATTTTATTTTATGAATTATAAAATTAAATATTGTGACTAAAACTAGGAAGTACTTCAAAATTGTAAACATTGAACTTTAGTATCAAGGAGCTTTGAAATATCATCTATGCTTGACTACTTCTTTAAATCAATGTTGTCAAAAAAATTATCTAGCTGTTTAATTCAATAAAACACATTTGTGCATGAATGCATAAAATTTTCATGGAATTTTAGCTACATTAGTATTGTACATAAGAACTCGACTATCACAAGAAGATTCATTTTGTAAAATTAAATTGCTAGACATTCTTTCACTACAGCTGTGCTCAAGGAGCTGTGAAAATAACAATTTCATTGAATTATTTTACGAAGTTATATGTTCTTGTTTTATTGATATAAATACAGAATATGGGAATATTGTGACAGGACATATCAAAATACTGAGTATTTCTTTCTCACTTATCAATAGGTTGGAAACATTTTCTTGAGTAAAACATAATTGATTCAAAAATAAAATTCACTTGACAGATACCAATGGAGTCCCTAATGTAAATTTTTGTGATTTAACGTTTTTAATTAATTAAAAATTAATGTAATCTAGTGTATAAAGAGCACATTTCTTTAAATTTACTTCAAAATTAGATTGATCCGCCAAAAATATTCATACGGCTGATTTTTTCGATTTTAAGTACAATTTCAGCCTAACTTACAATAAGAGCGGCTTTTGCAGCCTTTTCAGGTAACAGAATGAATCTTTAACGAATCCTACTGTATGTCACATTAAAAAAATAATATTCTGTACAATGAATATAATACAAATAATAAATAATATAAAATGTACTAGCGCCACGGTTATTCAAATTTTTGAATGTAAGCCAGTCCTTGCAAACACTTTTAAGTTTATCTTCATGATAATTTTCCAAAATGACCTCTATATATTCATCTAATTTTTTACATTTTTCCTGGCAAACTACCTAACTGTAAACCTTTCCATATGTTATTATTTTCTGCAGCGCTTTCTTTAAGAATCTTCTCAACTTCAATAATGTTCGCTGTTTGGATTTTAATTCTTAACTTGGTGTACCAACCTTCCACTGCATTTGTATCTTAGGTGTGTGACGCTGCTGGAAACTGTTCAGTAACAATGTTCATGTTCCAAGAACAATAAGGATGAGTATCCTGCCTGCATATTGAAAGCTTTAACTAATTAAATGCATATCCAATCGATGGTTTTATTTTTTTTTTGTTCACGAATTGACCTGCTATGGATCACGTTACCAAGTTGTTCCTCTGGCCTACTGTATTTGCCAGCTTCCCTTGCGTTCGGCCCATAACGCCTTCATTCTCGCGCTTTGTTGCTGTCTCCTTTCCTCTGACCATTCGCCGCCATTGCCCCGGCGCATCCTCCTGCTCACGATCGCCCCAGACTCCCTTATCACTGCTCTATAGTGCTCTCTGTCCTGTGTATCCCGCGGTGTTAATCCTATCTGTTCCAGATCCAGTTTAGTCTCTTTGGCCCATGTGTAGTTCCTCTTTCCCCGGTTCACAAAGTCGAATACCCGTTTGACCAATCTATCGTTACTCATCCTGCTGAAATGCCCAAAGAATGCCAGTCTGCGCTTCCTCATCCGTGAGACGATGTTCTCTGAGAATTTATACACGTCTTGGTTGTGCTGCAGTCTCCATCCCTCCGTGGTCATCCTGCCCCCCATTATCTTTCGTATTATCTTCCTGTCCAATCCCTCAATCTTCCTGAGGCCCCTATTGAGAAGCAGCGTTTCACTGGCGTACAGTGCTTCGGGTTGGATTACCGTGTGATAGTGTCGCTTCTTAGCATTTTTGGAGATGCACTTCTTGCTTCTTGCTGTATACGCTGTATACGATGGTTTTATTTATTTAAACGTTGCCAAATTTTCGCTCAACTGGGGTATTTTTTGATAAAATATTACAGGGGCATAAAATTGTCGGAGAGTTCACGGGTCAAATTCTTCTTCCTGGAATTTGTTGGAAAGTACACCATTTTATTTCCTTTGGATAGTACACGCCACCGTTGTTGCATCAGGGAACAAAAATGGTTGTGTTTTGTTGTAGAGCATTAATTAAATAAGACATTAATAATCATGTATCATAGGCAACCAGCAGAAGCGAGGCTTGGGCTCTGGCTGCCAAGTTCATTCAGTCGTTACGTGTCATAACCATTATTTTGTTCTAATAATAATATGAAACCAAATTAAGGTAAAGGCAAAGGATGAAAAGAAACCACGAAATAGGGGTTGGCTTTAATGAAGTTTTTTATTTTCGAGGAGGTCGTTTCAGAAAATTTAAATCAAACTATACATTTTCTGGTACCCATTTTTCATATATCAGAGCAATTTTTACATATTTAATCAAAACAAAACAAAGATGATCTATGAAGTTGTATAGAAATATTTGATTTTATTTTTCAATGGCATTGAATTATGAACCTTAAAAACATTCTGCATTAAAAACATTTTCATTTTCTTATTTTATTCTTAACTAAATGTACTGTTATCTATCCAATTGTAAATGAAAAAAAATTATATGTTGGCAATGTCTAAAAAAGAGCTTTTAGATACTTTATTCAGTATTACCCAGTAAAGTTGTATGTTGCTTAATTTTCTATGTTGAGTGACGTATTGGTGTCTGTGACCTCAGTATACTATCTGAGAATAATTACTAAAATGTAATGGAACTTTTGTGTATCTACTTAAGTGCCACTAATCATTAAAATACAATTTATCTAAAATGAGTTATACTGTAATTGGTACGTTTTGTTATTTACTAATATTTACTTTGTTCATAATTGTTTTTCCAAAACGAACTTCAAGTTAGCGTAACTGATGTATGAAAAAATTTTGTAAGATTTATTTGTGTACTGTCAAGTCTTCAATTATCTTTATATACTTTATTTCTTGATTCAACATATTTTTCATGATTAATTGTATTATAAACTTTTAGTAAGGATTAGATTTTGAAATTTTAAAGGCGGTGTCTTTTATATTTTCAAATCAAAGTAAAATTACAAACCTGTAAAGTTGGATCCAATTGTAGGTTTTATAGAATGATGATGTTGAAATTAGTACAGTAAAATTTCTCTATAGTGGAATTGAAGGGACCATGAGGTTCCGCCGCTATAATGAGAGTTCCATTATAGAGAGAGCGAGTAATTAATGGTGGGAGGGAAGTTGGAGTACTAATTTTTCTGTTCTAAAAACTCATATACATATGTGGATGGTGCATGCAATAAGTTTGCTTTGAAAAACTACTGAATAGATTACTTTATGGCGAATGTTGAATACAGTAGATTGCTTCAATACAGTGAGATATTTAAATTACCTAAAATGTAGGTTATTAAGTTAACAAGAAATTTGGTTGCAAACAGCTAGTTTTATTAGATGTTGTGTCACTAATTTTGAACAATAGAATTTCACTTTTTATATTGAACTTTTTTCAATAATCATTCATACAGTACATACTGTAATAGATAGCCTAAAATTAATTAGCATGGAAACTCGTTTTTCACTGAACAGTAATAGACATACATACAATTAAAGTCTCGTAAAACACAATCTCATAGGCTACACAAACACAAAAAAAAACACAGTACATTATATATTTTTTTGTTATTAAGGATTCAATGACTGTAAAGTACATTTCATTTCGTAAAGTAAGTTGTAATTTTTGTTTGTTTGGTTTTCAATTTGTAAAACATGTCTTCAATCGTATTTTCAATGTTTAAAACTTGTAAATTTTCATCTACATTGTGGCAATGACAGTACGTGGAAACAATACAAATAGCGTCTAGTGCCTGTTTACTTGAAGGGGCACTATTTCTGTTTCCATTTCATTGTCATCTTCACTTTCTTCCTCGTTGTTTTGGGCTAAGTCATTGTCAGCCCCTACATAGGCGTCTAAATCCATATCCCGAAGATATTGTTAAGCTGCTTTAGAGATTTTTGTGCCACTATAAAAAGAGTTAAGTACATTACCGTAATATACGAAAGGGTCAGCAAATACTCTCTTTAGCAGCATAATCTAAAGAGAGATTTCCACAATAGAGAGATTTTACTGTACATATAATATGTACAGTAATGTGTTTGTGTTGTGAGAAAATGTGTTCTTGATTTTCGGTGTTATGGGAATTCCTGTTGTTCACCTAAGAGTTGATGAACAATTCATGCAAAATAACAGGTTTGCAATAATGGAAATGAATTTATTAGTTAAATTATTACGTTAGGTATTATGTTTATTTGTGTTATTCGTTGTAAATACTATTTATGCTATCAAAGTTCATGTGAATTAGTAAAGTGACATTTTTTTTATAATTTCATAGTAATTTGTATAAAGGTAGAAATAAACTGTGATGTTATTGTGGGTATGTATGTTAATTATATTTGGTAAGTAATGATTAAACTTTATGTAACAAATAATGATGTAACCAAATTGTGCAAGCACAAAACTGTATGCGATTTGAATTTTGTGGTTTTGTCTTGTCATGGTAATCATATCTGTTGTGCTATAATTTTATAGATTGTGCTGATGTAGCTTGACACATTTTTTGATTGTATTTATTTATATATAATTGTTTTTTTGTTTTTAGGGAATTGATACCAAAGAACTATTTTGAGAGACACCAGAAAAATGGTTCGCACATTGTTCGTAGGCCAAGGGGAAAGGTAAGAATTCATAATGTAATTCTATAGTAACACCATTCTTTTTATAGTGTTATAAAATAAAAAATACATAATTGTTGACTTAACAATGATTTTTTTCGATTTTTTGCCAGTTTTCTGCGAATTCAGTATTTGAACATAATTTTTGATTTACTCGAATGAGTTTTTTAGTTTGATTTCCTTTAATATTTAAGACTGATTTATTAAATTATAGTTATATACAAACTACCACTTTCATAATATGTACCTAATACTTTTTATAATTTATACATTGTTACATTATCTATCTAATTAAATTGTTAATTTATTTAAATTTTCAATTCTTGAAAGCAGTCGGTTTAGATGTCCAGTGTAGCTTGTACAAGAAGCAAGTTTCTACAGAGTGTCTTAAACCTTGCCTTCCAGTAATATACATGACTTAAATTTTATAACAACCTTCCTAATTAGTAAATGATCCTAAATGAAACTTGTTTCATTATCAGCCGGAAAATAATTCTGTATTATAATGTTTATTCCAAGTTATTTCAGGATCTGATTGTTTATAAATAACAAAACTTACTTATTTAACTTATAAAAAAATATTTAAAAAATTAATTACCTAATGGTAATTATTACAATAAAGTTACTGGAAAATTACAATTAACTACTTAACTTAATAATAATAGAATAAGTTGCTTATAATATGTTTTGAAACTTAACTACTTAATCTAATGTTAATTAAAAATAAATATGGACATTTACAATCAAATAATTAATTTTTTTTTCTTACAGTAGTACTCTAGTAACTATACTTCACCATTTCCTTCTCATGAACGAATCTGTCTTCAATATATGACACGGGTTTCTAACAATATGGTTCAAAGCAACACTTTGCTAACGTTACAGTCTTTACTACTGACTGACTGTCTAAAGAATCGTCATTAATAACCAACCTTTGAATTCTAGGAGGATAATGAATAAATAGAATAATAGAAACAGAAAGAATAAAATAGAGTAATTCAGAAATAAATAATGTAATTAGGAATATATTAGCGTAATGGAATGCAATAGAATTCTTTATCCTTCAGTGGAAGAAAAAAATACCAGTGGCGCCCGGCTTATATTGCATGTCATTGTTCATACATATTGTCCAAAATGTTACTATATTAATATTCTATTATTCTATTAATATTCTATATAAATATTCTATTTAATATAGAGAGGGAGAGGGAGAGGGAGAATAATTTGTTTTAGGAACTACATGGTGTATGAAAAAAATTAATGCATTTTCTGGAAAGTGAATAATAAAGAACTTAAGAATGTCAATCCATGTCTGTATATTTTATACTTTTACTCAATATTTAATAATCTTGCTATTTGAGTAAATATTTGTCAAAATAGTAAATTATTCTCTAAATCTTTGGTTTTTTATGATTATAGTGGTTCGTTATTTTCTTTGTGGTTTCCGTAGTACTCTAAAAACATTCTAAAATAACGAAAAGCAGTAAAGAACTACAAGCATAGTTAGTATTTTTAGTTTTACGCATTATAATTAAAGCAAGAGTTTTATGTTAAAGTGATGTCATTGAATTAAGACGAATAGAAAGAAGTAAATACAGTAATCCCTCGGTATCCACGGCAGTTACGTTCCGGAGGGTTACCATGGTTCGTAAAACCGCGGATAATGATACCTTTTATGAACGAAAAGATGAAGTTAGGTTCTGAAGGAAAAGTCCTGTAGTCGTTTTAGTGTTGAATATTTTTTAGGACCATATTACCATTATTATAATCTATGAATATTTAAAAAATCAGCACTGTATGCATTAAAAATTTAATTTGCTTTAAAATAGTTATGGCTGTTTGCTTCTTCTTCTTTTCAAACTCCTTGTGGACTTCTTCGTATGGTGTCATCAGCTCCTGGAGTCCTCTTTTGAATTTTTGGGGGGTTTTTCATGACGGAATCCATCTCCAACACGGGATCAGCAAAAGCTGCGTTGCCATGCTGAGGATCACGTTGATGGTTTGTGAAGAAATGCTTGGCTTCGTTTCAGGATCGGCTATCTCATTGTTGGGTGTCATCAGTTCCTCCAACTTCTCCACTGTTAGTTCCTGGTTATGGCTTTGGATCATTTCTTCTATGTCCATGTGGTCGATTTGAGCAACACCCTCAGTCTCCACAATGTGAACAATTTCTAAAATTTCATCCGCCACTGGTGTTTGAAATTTCTAAAATTTCAAACACGTAGAGTGACACATGTTTTTGGAATTGTATGACTTCCCCACTTCAAACGAAGTAGGCCTACGGTGTATACAAGGTAAAATTTCGTACGTATTTTAAGGTTTTAGGCTCACGAACAGAGTCCACGGATAACCGAAACCCGCGGATACCAAGGGATTACTGTAGTAGTTTAATATTATAATAATAAAGTAATAATGACTATGATTACTCTCAACAAGTTAAAGAAGTATTTTTGATTTGTCATAAATTATCTGTACCATCAACTTTCAGAAAGTATTATTGTTATATGAAAATTGTCCACACTATTATTGTAAGTAATAATAATAATAATTTTTTTTTTTTTGGTTTAACGTCCATGTAATAATAGACCTCTAGGCCTACAAGTTACATACATATGCATATTTACTTCAGCAAACATTCTAAATGTAGTTTCCCTTTCTTATTCATTCTAGTTTACTATTTTATTGTAATTAATTCTTGTTATTTTGGTATTTTTTTGTTCGTAGGACATTGAGCTATGTCATTACATGGGTAAAGTTAGAGGTGCAAAGAACTCGTGGGCTGCTGTCTCTACATGTAATGGGCTGAGGTACGTTTGGAATGCAATATACTAACCATAGTGAAAATTAGTTCCATAATTAAATTCTGTTACATTTTACCTTTATTACATTAAATTTTGGTCATTTGTTTGAGTAAGCGTAAAATGTGGCATTGCAAAACAAATTAACAAGTTATTACTTATACACCATAAATATAGATTGTAAACTAAATAAGGATTTTTATAATATCACAAACTATGTACTATAATTGTTTTTATTTTATTAATAAATAAAAAACACTATTGTTTCCAATTAAAAGGCTTGTGAAGAAACTGATGTTAATGCTACTAAATAGTATATGTTTAAGCGCGATAATTTTGCTCATCAATGCTGATCTAGGTAGATGCAGAGGACAGAAGATCGAAATGAGAAGTGAAGAAATGTTAGATTTTCCAAGGAATTGAACCTTTTATCATGGGTAAAGAAGCAAGTGGTGTGAATCACTCTGCTTAGTAGATGGGCCGTCTGCATAGTAGATTGATGAAGAAACTGAATGAAGCCCATTCACAAACTTACTCTTTTAATTTTTCATGTTAAATACAATTTTTTATCAGATTTTTTTGTTATTTATAACAATTAGCTGTAAGAAATGAATGTGTACTTGATACAGAAAGAATTGTAATTAGAATTTGGTGTGAGGGTGATTTTGTAATTATAGATCTCTAGTTTTTAAAATAGACCTATTATGGATTACTACTAACTGTGTACTGTGCAGCAGTTACAAATGTTTATATATTAGTCTTAAAGTTCATAAATCAACTTTACAAAGAAACATTAAAAATTTTTCTTTACTCTGAGGTGATTTTTTTTAAATGTTTCTTTGTAAAGTTGATTTATGAACTTTCTTTGACTAATATGCTATGCACCTTGGTATGTGCCTAATGAAGTACACCACCGTGACCTGAGCATACCTGCAGTGAGAGAAGAAATTAGAAGTCGTAGTAAAAAGTATTTAAACAAGTTAGATATTCATCCTAACATTTGACTATAAATCTTCTTGATGACAATATCGAAAATCAAAGATTCAAGAAGGTGAGAATATTAGATCTACCATTCCGGTTCACCTAAACAAAAATGTTAACCCATCCTTTCAAGATTAAAAAAGCAAAATTAAATTATGAATAATTAACTCTTATTCCTCAATAAACTTAATCTTAATAACACTCATTAATTCATCAAATTAATATTAAATTAATTATATTATATTAAAACATGTTAGTTGCAGGGCTAAAATAAATAGTTCTGTTTCTTATCACATGGTCAGCCAATTAAATGACTGAATCATTTAAGAACAGAAGAGGTAGGGGTGTAAAAGACACTAATCAGAGTTATCTCGTCTGAAAGTAATGGATTTCATTATACAACCAGACCCTGTGGTGAATGAAGTGAAAGTGTCATTTGCAGAGTGGAAAATATATGCTTTTCCGAGGGCGCGGCATGCTGATAAGCGTACTTTTCCACTCAGTGAGGAAGGCAATGGTAAATCACCTCACTCCTCGATTTACTTAGTAAAACCTCTACAGGTTCAAACCACCCTTTTGGCTGATGACCTAAACAACAATATTAAATTATCATTTAAACATACCTTCATTATTTTCTACATATCACATCTTCATTCTCCACTTTTCACACTTTCATTCACCTCGTCCATTATTTTTAAAACAAAAACGACATCTTTCTCTGTTTAATGAAAAGTTGTACATTGTCAGGATCCAAGAACAAACCTTTTATTACTTATAACCAAACGATTTCATGGAAGCAACACTGTTGAGTGCTGTTTTCTTCAAGATATATTCTAAAATACATTTACATTTTGGTCATTTGTTTGAGTAAGCTTAAAATGTGGCATTGCAAAATAAATGAACAAGTTATTACTTAAACACCATAAATGTTGATTGTAAATTAAATAAGGATTTTTATAATATTACAAACTGTGCTTAACACATTTACCGAATGTTTTTCTTAAACTGTTTGTAAATAATTCTTAACTGTTAAAAAGGATATTAACCCACCGTGTTGGTCTAAAGGTAACGTCGTCACCACTAGTCAGCTGTTTAACAGCTGATTATGGAGACGAAGGTTCCTGGTTCGAATCCTAGTAAAGGTAGTTACTTTTATACGGATTTGAGTACTAGACAGTGGTTACTGGTGTACTTTGATTGTTGGGTTTCAATTAATCATACTCTTTCAGGAATGGTCAGCTTGATCCTGTACAAGACTCTACACCTCATTTACACGTCATACACATCATCCTCATCTCATTGAATCATGGGGTTGGTTATTGTTCCAAATTGAACAGATTGCAGCATACACATTAGGAATAAAAAAGGAAATGTTGAGTTTTTTATATGCTTTTGGTATTTCAGGGGAGTTGTTTACAATGGTGAAAACCTTCATTACATTGAAAAAAGCATCGGGAAGGAAGGTGAAAGTGAAGCAGATAAGATTAAGGGTAGGATGGATGGCTCTGTGGACCACTACATCTATGACCATGATGATTTAGACTCCAGCCTTAATCGTACCTGTGGTAAGTAATTTCATTTTCATCTTTACTATATAAATTGCATAAAATTTTAAAATTCAGCTGAGAAACAATAATTTTTCTTAAAAATTTGTCTGTAAGTAATTATCTTTTTTCAGGCCATACCATTCTTCAATGCCATGTCAGGTTTATGAAATTAAAACACTAGTTTTATCGTGAAACATAAATTAAGCAGTTTTTTAGAAAAATACTGGTGTTTTTTTTAGTATCAACAAAAAGTTTACTCAAAATACCTGAGGAACGACTGGAGACATGCTTGAAGATACAAGATATGATAAATAAATTTGGTTTAAGATTTGTGTAATGTACCTCTTTGCACAGACATTAGAATATTTGTGCACAGAGCACAATAAGCTTTACTTACAAAATTTACTAAGCATTTGTTTTCCTTGAAAGATATTACATTTGGGGAAAAATTAAAATTTGATGTTATTTTTAGCCATTAGTGCAGCAGTAAATTAAAACTGGTGAAATTTTAAATTTCAGCTGAGAAACAATAATATTTCTTGAAAATTTGTCTGTAAGTAATCTATCTTTTTTTCAGGCCATACCGATCTTCAATGCCATGTCAGGTTTATCAAATTAAAACACTAGTTTTATTGTGAAACATAATTTAAGCAGTTTTTTTAGAAAAATTGGTGTTTTTTTTTAGTATCAACAAAAAATTTTACTCAAAATACCTGAGGAACAATTGGAGACAAGCTTAAAAATACAAGATTTGATAAATAAATTTGGTTTAAGATTTGTGTGATGTGCCTCTTTGCACAGACATTAGAATATTTGTGCACAGAGAACACAACAAGCTTTACTTACAAAATTTACTAAGCTTTTGTTTTCCTTAAAAGATATTACACTTGGGGAAAAAATCAAAATTTGATGTTATTTTTAGCCGTTATAGTAAGTGCAGCAGTAAATTAAAACTGTTGAAATAGTAGTAAAACGAGATTTCTGAAACTGGGTATAAATTGATTGTGCTTAACCTGAAGAATGTTAATAAAACATTCACAAAGGGCAAATAATGGTGGTTTAATGACTTCTTACATTTAATTAATGTTAATTTGTTTGCAGGTTACTCAGGGACAGCAGAAAGCCATATCAGTGAATTTCATAACAAAAACAAACTCAGGGTAAGTACAGTGGTTTAATCTTGGTTGGTCAAAATAGAGAAGATATGTCCATAATATTGTAGAACTGTACCAATAATTGTGTTCAATTTTATGATATTTAAAATTTCATTTTCAATGTACGAGGGGTGAACCAAAAATAACCGAACTGTGAGCGCGCTGCCATTCGTAGATGCAGTAGAGAGTTCTCCTGCTAAATTGAGCTAATAGGGACCTTCAACAAACAATTGCCCAGATGGTGTCAGTTTGTAGGTTAACGTTTGATCGTAGTGCTGTGCTCTTACTGTTGTCATGTTCCGCCTGCAACATCATAAAGCGTCAAGCCAATCTTCCACTGGCTTGACACTTGCTTGGTTTCTGGGTCATACCCGTAATACCAATTCGCATCACTTGTAATGACTTGGTCAAAAAGTTTGAATAACTTTCAATCATGTTTTTCAAGTCACGACTTAAATTCAATCGAATGTTTTGTTGATCCTGTTTGAGAAGGTGAGAAACAAATTTAGCAGCAACACATCTCATTTGCAAATCCTCAGTCAAAATTCACAATCACATTCTCCAACTCACACCTGTCTCTTCAGAAATTTTGTCGATTGTGAAATGACGAGCCTCATTGATTTTTTGGCGGATTTTTTCAAGTTTTTATCATTTCGAGACGTTGAAGGGCACCCAAAACGAATATGACCTTCAACACTCATCTCATCCTGTTTAAAGCACCCAAATCACTTAAAAACTTGTGTGTGGCTCATAGCATTCTTGAAAACCTGTTTACAATGTGCCACTTCATCTATTTTATTTGATGAAATTTTCAAAAAATTTGGAATAATTTAGTTTTAAGCTGTAGAATATCGTTAGGATCTGAAGAAAATTATTCTTAATTGAACTTACTTTCTAATTTCTGGTAAAGAACAGGTTTTTTTTAGTTTATCTAAAGTTGCATCAACAGCTTTAGCAACCACAACGGGTTATGGTATAGTATGGGTGGGTTGTCATTATCATTTTCCAGAACCGGGTTGGAAATATGGTACCTTCTGCTTTGCAGTTCAATGTAATATAGTGCTGTAAACCATTATATTACAAAAGCAGCCTTTAATTTTTTTTTCCATCAGCATTATTTCTGTCAACTGAATTGTATATAAGGAAAGGTAGTATTAAGTGTGTGAATTTAATTGTGATTTAACTGTGAACTTAAATTCACAGTCATAAAGTATTCATATAAAATACAATTTACTATTATGGTTTAACAGTGCTGATTAAGGTATCTTATTCAACACAGTTAAACCAGATTAGTAAATGGTATTTTATATAAATACTTTATGACTGTAAATTAGTTCAAACACTTTGATAAAGTTCATTATTTATTGATGTTCCTCTTTGTTTCTTTTAGTTAATCGTAATTTAGTTTTGAAAATTTTAAGATCGCATTAATGAATTTACAGGATTGTATCCTTTAAGATCTTCTGTTATAAATCTTTTAATTCATTTGTTTGAATTCAAGATGTTAACTGGGCAGTATATTAAATTAATTAATTAAGTAAATTCTCAAAAATGTTAATAACAGTTATATGTTTTTGTTTCAGTATAAACGCTCAGATAGCTCTGACAGTGATCAGGAAATCCGTGGGCCATACAATGCTAACAAGAAATCAAGATATGTTGAATTAGTATTAGTTGTTGACAATAAGGATTATAAAGCCCTTGGCGAAAATTTAGATAAAGTGTACACACATTGTAAGGATATTGCCAACATAATTAATGCAGTAAGTTATTTATGATTTATTTTTATTAGTTGTTAGTAAATTTATAGATGATTGCAATTGATGTAGATTATCATTTACACTAAACAATTTGATGAACAATAAAATACTAAAAGTATGATCACTTATTTGGACATTATGTGTATTAATATTATAAATTTTTTTAAAGAAAATTTATGTGTTATATAATGATGTCTACTTCTTTCTGTTTTTGTAATGAGCTTAAAATGAAATAATTTAATGTAATTTTTACTTTCTCTTGCATATATGAATATGTATAGGAAGGAAAGTATTGTTTTCATGTTGATTTTTCGAAATCGAGTTTTCACCGGATCTACACGTTTTCAGACCTCCTGAACCCAAAAAACATGTTTTTAGCGATTGGTGTGTGTGTGTGTGTGTGTGTGTGTGTGTGTGTGTGTGTGTGTGTGTGTGTGTGTGTGTGTGTGTGCGCGTGTGTGTGTGTGCACGCGTACGTGCATGCGTGAACAGAATATCTCAAGAACGGAACAACATACAAACTTAAAACTTAAGTTGCATACCACTACCGGACCCGACACGGAACATTTTCATCAAAATCGGTCAACCGGAAGTAGTAGTTTATTCGTATCATTTTTCACTTTTTTGCGATTTTCTCAAAAACTGGTCCTACGATTTTTTTTAAAATCGCCTGGTTTACTAAATTTTGTATTCTCTACAAGATAGGGTAGGTGTCATGTTTGCTGAAATTCTGGGTGAGGCTGTTTTCACGTAAAAACATAGTTTTTTTAAGATTACAGCTTTAATATGCAATTTAGCGCAAAAATGTACATAATAAAAGTTGTAGAGAATTAAAAATCCTACAACTTTTATTTCAAACATTTTTTTATGCAACGCTTAGTTTAGCAGTAATAAGCGATTTTCTGATTTTTTCTCACAAAAACGTGTGAAAAATCAATTTTTTCAGGATTTCGGCCTTAGAATGCATTTTAGGACAAAAGTGTATATAATAAATTTTATAGGAAATAAAAAGATTTACAACCTTTACTTAACGCATTTTTCTCTACAGAGCCTAGTTTAGCGTGAAAGAGTGATTTTCCGTATTTTTAAGCCAAACTGAGGTTGATTTTCATTTTGCGTCTTTCACTAATTATTAAAATAAGGTTATGTTTTTGAGGTTAGTTTTTTGTTTATTTCTAATGTTTTATTGGTAATGTTAGGTGTATTGTTAATTATTTGCACTGGCAAGAGAAATTTGTGTGAGTGTTTCACAACAGATTTTTAAGATACTATTACCATCTATCAGACTAATATACAAGCTTGTGGCATCATGAGCTGTTTATAAAAGGCTAGTACAATATGCTTTGCAGCACGATATATTGCCAAACTCATATATCTGGCAGACTATAGCCGTGTTTAATCACCATCCAGAAAAAGTAATGCTACATGTAAGTTGTACTAATGAGGAAAAAAGTTAAATATGTCTTATTTTTTATAATTTATTAGAGTGAATAATGTATACAATAATAGAATTTAATAGTGTATATTTGTTAATAGTTTTAAGGGCTTCTGACTGTGGCAGTCGATTCCCACTAAACACAAAAAAAATAAGTTTTTAGGTGTTAATGTCATAAAGTTAGAAATTATTTGAACACATTTTCTTATAGGCCTACATTTGCTTTTGTTTTCAGGGTGTTGTAAAACTTAACTTCAATAATTTACGGTAAAAATATAAATCAAACTTTTTACTAAAATATCCGATTTATTAAAATCCAGTATAAATTTATATTAAAAATAACTGTTTCATATAGGCCAGTATTATCAATTTCATGAATCTTCCTCCAACTGTTTGGTAAATGATCATGGACTTCCTGAAGGAGTATTTAATGAACTAATTTAAAAACAAAAAAGAATAATCATACTGTAGCATTGTTTGTCCCTAACGTTTGTGTGTACAATGGAGTCTGTTCAATTTAAAAACTATAAGCAACCCCGTGACCCAATGAGATGAGGATGATGTGTATGACACGTAAGGTGTAGTCTTGTACAGACTTGAGTCGACCATCCTGAGAGAGTTATTGTTAACTGGACCCCAACCATCAAAATACACCAGAAACCTTTGTCTAGTATTCAAATCCATATAAAAGTAACTACCTTTTCTAGGATTTTAACCAGGAACCTTTATCTCTGAAAATCAGCTGTTAAACAGCTGATTCGCAGCGTATGATTAATTTGTACTTGCATATTAATGCGAATGTGCAGAATAAGGTTAATTGTACCCCGACTATCTAAGTACACTGGTAACGTTTGTCTAATATTCAAATATGTATAAAAGTAACTACCTTTACTAGGATTTGAACCAGGAACCTTTGTTTCTAAAAATCAAACTGATTCGCAATGTTACCACTAGACCAATCTCTGGTGGGGTTTATAGAATAGCATACTTTTAAGATATAAGTGAAATCAATATCTACAGAATTTTGAAACTTATATGTCCTTAAAATCAAATTTGTTACATATCTCTAATAAATTATTAAGATTTATTCCAGATTTGTTAGCATTGTCTGTAGATTTCAAGTTTATTTATTCATACTATAAATAATGTTCTCAGATATTGTTTAGATTATACATTATAACTAATTTTATTTTCGTACATTCATTTAATTCATTTATTTATTTACTGTAAAACTTTGCCAGAATTATAATCTTGTTTTCTTTTTCTTTGCAGTTATACATGCCATTAAATATATTTATTGCCTTGGTTGGTGTAGTTGTATGGAGTGAAGCAGATGAAATCCCATTGTCAACAAATGGTGACATGACGCTCACTAATTTCTTGCACTATCGCCGTGGCAAACTTTTTAAAGAACATCCAAATGACAATGCTCAACTTTTGACGTAAGTATTTAATTAATATTTAATCCGTTCATCTGTATTCCTGGTTACTTGTTAAGTAACTAAAGAATTTTAATATTATCATTTGCCTAATGCTTATCTCACAAGTAAAAAATAAGAAATACTGTTGTTGGCATGGATGTATATTGAAATATTTAGCGGTTTGTTGGAGCTAAAGCCCCGTGGAAATGAAAATATTATTCTTTGTTTGGATTTAATCATCATCTGTTAAAACTGTAATCCAGTATATATTTTGTTGTAAATTTTACCACCATTTTGGTATCCTCATTTACATTTCTTACTATGACTGAAATGTCAGATCTTTTAATGCCTGGGAAATGCTGATATTGGTACTGATAAGATAATGTATATTGTTGGAGCAGTAGCGTGAATGCCTTGGAATATACCTTTTTTACTCATACATTTGCACAATGAAACTTTTACTTCATATTCATTACAAAATCTTTAACTTTTCCTTGACTAAAATTTTTAGGTTTTTGAGAAAGTTTGTTTGACATAAATACTTTTTTAGAATGTTAGTGAAAATTGTTCACAAAATCTAGTAATAATTGGGTGGCATGGTATGCTTAAGTCAGTGTCCTTATGTAATCTCCTAATATTTTATGATTATTTTATTTTTACTGATATTCTGAAGTGAAGATTTTTTCTGCAAGACATGATTCTATCAAATAATTTCTCCAGTTCTCGCTTAATGTAATGTTTATTACAGAATGATATAATAAGGATATTCTTTTAATTTTATAGTCCATGTAGTTAAAATGTGATGTGTTTAGTGAGCTGGGAATTCTCTTAGTTACGAAATTGTGACATCACTATTAAATCAAAAGAATGAATATGGATTGGATGTGTGTGTGTTTATGAGTTTAAAAGCACAAGTCTGAATTTGTGAAATTTTACTTGCGTACATAATGTTGGAGCAAGTGTCTATAGAAAACCCAATGTTATTAAAACTAAAGTGTTTTGGTTTAATGATCCATTGAATATTTAATAAATTAATTGATAATTATGGAGAATTTAAGTAATTTTTATAAATTTGATATGTAATTTATATAAATAAGTAATTTGTTGAGTGCACTTTATTATTAGTGATCAGGATTTACAGAAGCCAGTAAACTGGGTTGTAATTTTAAACATTATATTTAAATTTTCCTGTGGAAGGTAAATACTGTAAAAGTTTTTCTTTTGTTTTATTGCATATAGTCGGATACAGTTTGAAGGTGGTGTTGTTGGGAAAGCACTTAAGGGTCCAATTTGTACATTTGAATTTTCTGGAGGTGTCAGCATGGATCATAGTCCTGTCGTTGGTTTAGTCGCTACAACTGTTGCTCATGAAATGGGTCATAATTTTGGTATGGAACATGACACACCAAATTGTGAATGTCCGGAAGAACGTTGCATTATGGCACCATCTAGCAGGTATTGTAATGTATTTAAATTTTTTTTTATGAAAAGTAGATTTTGATGCGGATTTTTTTTTACTGTGATTGGAATATACAGGGTGTCACACGAGTAACCCGACAAACTTCTAAGGAGGTTTCCTCTCATCAAAATAATGAAAAAAGTTTATATAAACATGGGTCCGGAAACGCTTTGTTACCGAGTTACGGCTAGTGAAAGATTTCGCTCTGGGTTCAGAACATACGCCTAAATAAAGTGATCCTAGAGGTCTAGGAACCCAATTTTATGAGTAGATTTGATGGTTACTTTGTATTTCAACCCGAAAAATTGAATAAAATAAGTTCCAGAACCATATCTCCAGTAGTTTTTGTTATATCCAATGAAAACGGTCAAATCTGTGCAAAAAAATACGTTTTTTTAGGTTTGAAGAACAATAACGGTGTTAAATGGCTAATAAACGTGTAAATTTATTTAGCAAAACTTGTAGAGATTTTAATTCTGAAGAGAAGAGAATGATGTAAAATAGGCCAATAATAAACAAACACAAAGTTTTAAAAATTTATGTTTATAAATTTAGGCCTCTCTTAATAGTATATTGAATATTGTAATTCATACGGAAATTAATTTGTTATAATGTAATTATATTTTCTCTGTGTTTTTTTCAGTAATTTAAGCCCTAGACACTGGAGTTCCTGCAGCACAGAATACTTAGCTCTTGCGTTTGAACATGGAATGGACTACTGCCTTCGTAATAAACCAAAACGGTACTGTATCAAATAACTTGTGTTTGTATTGTTGATACAATATGTAATTACTTCATTTTTTATGTATATTATTTATTTACTGCTTTAACATTGGTAAATTTGTAGAATCCCAAAATCTGGCTGAAAAAGGTTGAAACACCAATAATTGGCGGAAAAATTGTTAATGTAAGATTTATGTGGTGAATTTATAAGTCTATCCTTTTATGTTTGTAAGATTTGTTGTTGTATAAATCACTTAATCAATGAATTCAAATTAAAGATACTAACCTTAACCAGCGCATTCATTTATATTCAAACAGTGAATTCACCAAAATGATATAAATGGTAAAATATTTTTGTTTCATATTTTCTATTTTTATATTGATTACTGTTTAGTATAAATTTTTGTTTGCTTATAGTGTTGTTCTTTTTAAGGTTATTTGGTCCAGTCTGTGGTAATGGCTTTGTGGAGCGTGGCGAACAGTGTGATTGTGGCTTAAAAGAACATTGTGATAACCCTTGCTGTAATGCAACAACGTGTATGTTGTATTCAAATGCATCTTGTGCAACTGGTGAATGCTGTGATCTCAAGGTATTATTACTGCCCAACTTTTTTAATTTAAAATTCATGATTATTTCGAACAGAAGATATTCTTTCATGTCTTGACATTTAAATAAAATGCAAAGAATTGAAAAAAATGTTTCTTCATAAAAAAACTATCCTAATTGTTCTATTGGGTTGATTGTATAAGTTGCAAGGCAAAAGACGAAGTTTTGTGACAGTTTTTGAATGTTAGCAGGTTCTGGTGGTTATAACCACTGTTTAAACCTCATTGATTTAGTAAATATCTGGTTGCTCAGGAGAAGTCAAAAATGTATGTGAAGTAGTTAGCCTGGATGAGGTCTTATCCAATAGTATTTTTAAAATTATGAATTGTTCATGTTAGAAACTTTTTTGTCAGAAAAGAAACTATAATATAACTTAAAAATACAATGTTTTTATCCAAAATTCTATTTTATCAAGATGTTTTCTAATCTTATTGGCTCTTGTAAGGAATTCTGTAATAAATTTCTAATGTAATTATATAGTAGTATTACTGTAGCAACTACAGCTATTAAAAATTGTGCTTCTGCTTTTAGACATGTCGGCCAAGAACAGCCGGAAGTATGTGCCGCTCAGCAGATCATGAATGTGATCTGCCCGAATATTGTACAGGTCGTTCAGAATATTGCCCCGCAGATGTTTTCAAAATGGATGGAGAGACATGTGACAGAGGAAAGGTAATTTTAACTTTAAATTTTCTTACTTGTGAATTTGTAACTAATGAA
Organism: Catonia carolina; assembly: GCA_035578175.1. NCBI lineage: Eukaryota > Metazoa > Arthropoda > Insecta > Hemiptera > Achilidae > Catonia > Catonia carolina. The sequence continues at coordinate 107,523,923 of JAQMRL010000001.1, forward strand.
CAGACCAGATGATTTCTTTTTTTTACATCTTATTTAAAAAGTAAATTTTGTAAGTTTTTTTTGTTTTGTTTTACGTCCGACTGTTCTGCAATTACTGCTAATGCAGATGGTGAAGGATGAAATGATTTTTTGTAATGTATGAAAATATGCCATGCCTGAATGGTATTCGAACCCAAGATCGCATGATGAGAGGCGAGCACGTTACCAATTTGAATCTATATAAATGTTTAAAGTATAATTGATGAATGATTTATGCTTGTAATATCTGTATTACTGAATAATTATCAAATATCTGGTAAATCCAATTTAGGGTAATATCTTATAGTATAAAACTGTAGGGTTTTCATGTTGAGCAAAATCATTGAGTTGCCATATTATTGGGGGTTTTTCAATACAGTCGTTTGCATCTTTTCTTTCTCTTTTTCAATTTGTTTTCTTTTTTTTGCTTTTTTCTTTACTAATAGATGATAAACCTACAGAGTTGGTCTAGTGGTAAAGTCGTCACTGCAAGTCAGCTGTTTTACAGCTGATTTTCAGAGGTGAAGATTCCATGGTTCATATCCTAGCCAACCTTATGCAGATTGAATACTAGACGGTGGTTACTGGTATACTTTTATGGTTGGGATTCAATTAACCACACTCTGTCAGGAATGCTCGGCCTGAGTCTGTGTAAGACTACACCTCTTTAACACGTCATACACATCATCTTTATCGCTTTGGGTCGTGGAGTTGTTTGTTGTTCTTAAATTGAACTAATTGCAGCTTAAACTCATCTGGGACAAAGAAGAAAAGACGTAGTGTTGTAATAATCTTTTTGTTTTTCAATTTTCAGGCATTTTGCTATCAAGGATCATGTCGTTCACATTCAGATCAATGTAAATTGTTGTGGGGACCTTCTGGTAAATCATCTGATGTCCAGTGTTACAAAATGAATGTAAAAGGCAGTCGTTATGGGAACTGCGGTTATAATAGATTGAATCTGTCATTCATAAGATGTGAAAACGAGTGAGTTTTTACATTTAGATCTGTAAATTTAAGTTTTGTTTTTAATTATCTAAAAATGAAGTCCTATATTTCTGACTTGATTCTATTGTTTTGTGTAATTCTAGAATGCTCAATAAATTTTTCCAATACTGCATAATATTGAAATTTATCAATCTGAAATAAATTTGATAAAAAATAAAATATAAATTTGAGTTCTCTGAAATTTTTAATGTGATGAATGTTTAATGATTTGCTTGTGTTAAGGATCCTATGCGAGGGATGCCTTGGATGTTAAGACAATGAAAAATTACCCACGACGAATAATTATTGAATCTAGTGAAATGGCAAATAAAACGATTGTTTCCGGAGAACCAGATTGCTTTGATAAGATAGTTGGCAATCACAACTAAACGATTGATTGGTTGTAATGGGCAGTTTAAGGTGATTAAGAACGACTTGCAAAATGAACAATAGAATGAATTGAGGAACATAAAATTACAGGAATTGCACTAATAACTAACAGAAAATACAACAAATATCTGCACTTACCTTGATTAAGCCTTGATTAGTTTTGCAATAACACGTGTTGGTAGATTGAAACTCACTGAACATAATTTGCAAATTAAACAGTTATAAATTCACAATACACAAATGAAAAGAGCACAATAAGAGTTCTCATGTGGAGATCGAAACGAATTGAATGCCAACGCCTGGCGTTCATCACAAAGAAAGACCATAATACGACATTATGGTCACGACGAGAGTGCATAGACTTGTTGCTTCGACTGTTAGATTACAAGTGCAGAGTTTGGGGAAGACGGAAGTAAGAGAGCAGTGGTAGGGGTAGGGAGAACGACGTATGCATGATGTCACAGGAACTATTTTATGTAGGAAATTTGAAATGCTGGGTAGCGGGAATCTGAGAACATTACAGCAAGAAAACGTGCCTTAACAGCTTGTATGCTTGTTTTTTTAGTGAACGATTGTGGTGTGTAGTGGTTGTGGTCAAATCAACTGCTGAATTGAAGGTGTTCAATTTCTTCAGCTTTGGTTGGGAGAAATTTCACACCACGCCACACTTTTATTCTGTATCACAATCTGTTTCACTTGTTATTGACCGAAGCAGTTGTAAAAAATTATAAGTAAATTAACTTAATCTAAAATAACCAAAAACCTCATAAACAAGAAATTAAATAGTTAACATTTTAAATAAAAATAAATTTTTATACATTCTTCTGTTTAGCCTATTCATTTTGTTTTTGAATAAGGTACAATTAGATGTCAGACTGTATTGTTGTAAGCTTTCGAATCTGGATCATATTTTAATTAAGACATCTTTAGTTCTCTAGGTCCGAGGTTTAACGATAGAAACTTAATTAACTCAGAGGACCAGTCAATAAATGAGCTTATTGATGAAGCTATAAATAGGAAAGGTGGTGTAACATAATTGTTATGAACATAGAGGAGCAGGATTGACAAAAGGAATTAACATACAAACTGTTTATCATTGTAGCAATTTACTTTATGGGTATATACTAAATTTGCACTTATTTGAACAGTCCATATATAGCACTAAACAGCAAGAATTGTAGACACGACGGCAGCAGTTTGAAGAACGACCCGAAACGTTACTAACTAGCATATGATACCAAAACTCACATATTAAATGACAATACAAAGCACATGTAATCATTAAGGGTATGGACATATACACAAAGCAGCCCTTTGTGTATATGTCTTTCTAGATTGCATCAAGCAAGTCTGGATGATGAATGCCTTTAGCAGCATACGTGCATGTGTACGCCATGTGCCTTTTACTTACATTAAGGCAAAAGGAACAAAAGGAGATTGGCTTGGGTTATCTGTGATTACAGATTGTGGCAGTAGTAACAGTAGTGGGGGTGTAGATAGGATAGATTTAAAATTATTGAGTAATACCCGTTTGGTCGAGCGCGCATAGATTTTATGAACTGATATATGCTATGTTTTAACTACTAATTACTGGAGTATTTAAGTGTGCTAAAATGTTTAAAGCTTTATTTTTATTAATAAGATAAAGCTATAACATTAATAAACTCATAGATTATAAAAAAATGAGGATATAAATAAAAGTGTTGAAAATTATGATATTAATATTTGTATTTGTTGTTTGTTTTTCAGAAACGTCCACTGTGGTATGTTGCATTGTATGCATCTTAATGAACGTTTAGAGTTTGGAATGGAGACTGTGTCTATTCTTTCTCATTCATTCCTTAATTCAGGTGACAAAAGCATCATTCCATGCCGATCTGTTATAGTTGATCTTGGACTGAATGAAGTCGATCCTGGCCTTGCTCCTGATGGGGCTAAATGTGGACCTGGCATGGTTTGTATTCACTTTTAAGTCAAATTTATACAATAGTTCGTGTAATAATTCAGTCTATAGTGTTTTAATTGTACGAAATAGTGAATAATTTATGGAACTTTTCAGAAAAGAAATCTCTTTTATTGTTTTTTGTATATATTACCCCTTTAGAAACACCTATAAATATTATATCATTTCTTTTTGCATTGCTTAAGATTTTATAAAACGTGCAATAGTAATTAATTGTTGAAGATAATGGAACACTCTCTGGAATTTTCTGTAATACTGTCTTTAAAAATGTAATGGTATTGTTGATTTAGATTGAGTGTAAAAAAATTTAACTGATAACAGATTGTTTACTTACCTTCTTAAAAATTATGTACTTATTTAAATACCTTGGAATCTAACTTTAACAAAACGAAGTACATGGTTGTAAAAGGTGTGGCTGGGCAATTATTAATTGGATGATAGATCCATCTTAAAACCATGGTTGCATGGAGCTGGACTACAACTGTGGAAGTCAAAAGGTGGTTTTAAAAAACAGTAATTGAAAGTGTTGCTAGTAAGTGTGTTAAGGAACAGAGGAGTGGGAGATATCAGATAGAAATTCAGAATGCCTGGAAGTATAGGAGCAATGAAGATGGACTGCTAGAGTATTGGTGGCCAAGATATGGAGTCATGAGATTGTATACACTTAGAAATGAGGTTGTCAGGGTTAGAGCTGGAGTTGGTATCAGCTGTGGAAGCAGTGGCATTAAAAAGGTTGAACTGTTATGGCCAAATGAGGAGGATGCCTGAAGGTAAGTAGCCTCTAGTGATACAGAAGTGGATGCTGATAACGAGGCTTGGGAGAGGCAGACCAAGGCTGTCTCCCTTGATTCTGGCTTGAACAATGTATTCAAGGAGGTTCATCAGTGAGAATGCTAATGAATTTAGAATTAGTAGACTATTTTAATCATTTAAGTGATTAATTAGTATCACAGGAGTGGAATTCATATAAATATAAAAAAATTTATAAAAACTTTTAATATTTACCTTTTTTTTATACTGCTTTGTTTTTCTTCAACTTATGAGTACTTTTGCAGTGTGCACAGCTTAATCAGGTATAACATAAATCTTCTAGAAAAATTATTTTCAGACTTATCTGAAGTCTGAATTCAAACTCTGACAGATGAAGATACAATCTATCTTCAAAATAATTTTTCTGGAAGATTTATGTTATACCTGATTAAGCAGTGCGCACTGCGAAAGTACTCATAAGTTGAAGAATAACAAAGCAAAAATAAATCTTTATAATGCATCCTGCAGTTTGAAATTATTTCTATTTCATATAATGAATTAATGTAATAATTTCACCAACCTTCTTTTTAAACTGCGTCACCTTTATTTTCATTCTTACTTACACGTGTTTCGGTGGATCCACCATCATCAGAGTAAATAAAAAAAATTGAAACTAAAAAATTTTTATCTCACTTATTTAACTCTGATGATGGTGGATCCACCGAAACTGTGTAAGTAAGAATAAAAATAAAGGTGACGCAGTTTAAAAAGAAGGTTGGTGAAATTATTATATTAATTCATTATATGAAATAGAAATAACAAAGCAGTATAAAAAAAGGGTAATTATTAAAAGTTTTTATTAAACATATTTCATTAACATTATAATATTGTTGATTTGTGCGTGATTTTGGGCAGTTGTTTTTTTGTTTTGTTTAGTGGACTAATTTTAATTTGAATGGTATTTTTGCATTTCAGATGTGTGTAAATCAGAAGTGCATGAATGTAAGCTCTCTTCGAGCAGCTACAAAGGAAGGTGCTTGTCCCATGGGTTGCAGTGGCAATGGTGTATGTAACAGCAATGGCCACTGTCATTGTAAACCTGGTTTTGCTCCTCCATACTGTGATTTTCCTGGTACCGGTGGCTCAACTGACAGTGGTCCTGCTGCTGATCCAAATGGTAAGATTAGTTTTATTCTGATCTGATAACCTAAACATTAGTTTTTATCAATTAAGACAGAAAGTGGTTTAATGGTTTAAGGGAAAGTAATTTTTTGCAACAGAGATTATTTCAGGCTAATCTGATTTTTACATTTGAGATGGCTGATGCTTGTCAGGTGTCGAATGGAAGTCTACCGTGTTGCTGATCTCAGGTGTCATTGTTCTTTTGTGTTTCTATACGTGTTATTTCTTTGTTAGCGGCAGTATTTCTTTCTGCCATACGTTGCTTCAGATTCTCTGTCCTATAGTAAAAATAGTTTTAAGATGCATACACATGTATTTTTTTCCATTTTAGTACCTATAATATATTCCCTTCATGAAAATTTATATTGTGCAATTTAATAAAAGTTATTCAGACTTTTGCTCTTCAATATTACTCTTCATTATTACTTTAATTATAACTTTCTTTTGGATAAGACACCTACATCCACTAAAAATCTATAATATACACAGTACCCTCTGAGAATAGATGAGCAGTATTTGATAATAAAAGACCAATTTTTTATATAACAATTTTTTTTTAAGAAATACTGAATAGCACCCTTTAATGATATAGAGAAATGTTTTCTACCGCAATTAGCTGTTATTGTTCTAAAAGGAAATTGTCTTGCATTCATACAGAAGGTGTCAAGTGATTTCAACACCTGTGTTCCTTGTAAACCAAAAAATTAAGCCGTATTTAGCTGCTTTATCCACTAGTATTTTCTTAAAATTTAGAGTAGAACTATAGTATGTTGTCTATATTACTAAAATATGCATGTGCCTACCTACATCAATCACAAAAAATAAATTTTGAAAATATTTTACAAAGCTCCTTTATCTACTTAGCTCTTCAAAGATGTTCATCAGTGTTCAGTGGACTCAGCTAGTATTAATAAAAAACTTTTATCTTCTGGAGAAATATTAATCTGTTTATATTATGAAAAATAATCTTGTGTGTTTCAGCTCGGCGAGAAGTGATAGTTGCCTTATATCTTGTCTTCCTTGGGATTGTGCCTTTTGTGGCTGCAGTGGCATTATTTACGTACTATATGCGTCGGAATCCAGTATTTTGGCGAAAAAAGCCAAGATCAATTATCATGTACGTATTATCATGTATTCAGAAGAATAATCGTAGTGGTGGTGGTGGTGGTGGTGATAGTAGTGGACCTGTCTGTAATAATAGCAGTAGTAATAAAATGCTAACATTAGGTGCTAATAATGTAATCTCTAGTAACACCAGTAACAAAAGCATTACCACTATCAGTTCATGCATGCCAACGACAGTGCATGGTAAATCTTGCATGGTAGGAATAAATATTGCTACTAGCAGTAATCTGCCTGAATATAATACAAACAGATTATTATTAGATCCTGTTAACTTAGATTATTCTGAAAAAGCGGATGAAGTAATATATGCTGAAATTGATGCGTCTAGTTGTATTAACTTGAATACTTCATCCCAAATTTTAAAGGATCAATTAAATGTTCATCGCAGTCAAAATTTTGCTCAAACTGCTGAATATTATTCGAGTGTAGATGTTACCCATCCAGAGCCTATCTATGAAAATATGTCTGGGCATTTCGGTATTAACTCTCAAACAACAGAAAATTTATATGATAATGTTCCTGGAAGCGACAACTTCTATAATAAGATCCGTGGTAATTTCAAGTCTAAAGCTGAAGCAGCATTGTCATCACCGAAGAAAGTTTGGAGTTCTGTTAAAAATAATTCACTTTATAAGATACAGGTCAAATCTATAAGCAAGTGGGGTGGATTTGGAGCCCAAGATGAACCAGATGATTGTGTTGGCCTTAAACCAAACAAAACCAAAGAGATAAAAAAATTAGATATTAGCAGTTCTGAATTAATTTCTACTACAAGTGATCAAGTAAAAGAAATGTTGAAAGAAAATTGACAACAGTTTTGGTTACAATCAACACTTTGCTTGAAATATTTCATTAAAATAAAACATGTATGTACGTTCCTGGTGCATGTTTTTATCTTGTTAACAAATGAGAATATAGTAGGTTTCAAGTTTTTTATCATTTAAGTTATAATATTAGTTATTTAATTTTTGTTTTAATTTATTTACTCCTAGTCATCATTGTATGTCTTCAGACAGTTATTTAAGTAGTGAAATAACCTGTATTTATTAATATTGTTTTAATTATTTATCAATTAGTTACACATTCCTAGCATAACAAAAGTTGCGTATGGCCGCCTTCGTAGCGTAGTGGTAGCGCACTGGTCTACCATACGGAGGTCCCAGGTTTGATTCCCGACTAGGGTCTGGAACTTATAACAAGTCACAACCCAACGTTCCATAACCCACTGTAGTCGCTAATGACCAAGCTGTTGATGCGACTTTAAATAAACTAAAAAAAAAAAAAAAAATAAATTTGCATATAGTATAGGAATAAATATTCCTTTTTTCAACTAAAGTTAAAATTAACTAGAACTTGTAAAGTCATTACTTTTTCTTGAACTGACAAAAGTGAAGAAATACAGATGGATATTCAATTTATAAAGGTTACATCTTTGCTTCGATATTTCAAAGCAGTTGATAGATTTTATTCAGCAGGAACTGTTTTATTTACAATCAAGATAATGCTCAAAGATGGATTGCAAAGTACATAAAAATTTTTTGTAAAATACAAAATATAATTATAGAAGCTAACTGAGACCATGTGTGTGATTTTTGATGACCATTTTACCAAGTGCTCTGTACATTATCATGTATAATATGAATCGTTGCTGGCCAATAATAAAAAAAATTCTTGAAAAATATGGAAGTTTGAAAATTATTACATGCAATATTTTACTTGCTAAAACATCAAGTGAATGAAGACAATGTTGACAAATAGTTCTTTTTATGTTCATGTTATACATCTTTGAGAAATTAAAATGGATGATTTGGTTTGTGATAACAAATTAGAAAATGGAAAAGTTATTAAATTATGTTTTACTTTGCCTTGTCACATCTTGAAAAAGAATAATATCGCAGGCGAAATTGAGAAATAAAATTGAGGAGTGGAAGATTAAAATTATATAAAAATTGAAAAGTCTTCGTACTAAAAGGAATGGAAATGATTGTTATTAACAGTGGATTGTGTTGACATTAGATAGACTTATCATTTATTAAAGCTGAGTGTGAAAAATTCAGCTGTGAAGTACTGAAATTATTTAATTGTTTTTAGTAATTGTGATATAATAAAGTTACCGTTTATAATTTATTCAGGTGCTTGTTAGATATTGTGTTGATGTGAATTAGTTTTGCTTTTATTTTTGATTAGTATTGAGTTTTTTATTTAATACATGCAGTATATTTTGAATCACATACTTAAAACCTTCTGAATGTTGCTGATTTTTTTTTTTTTGGTTTTGCTTGTACTATTATTTTTTGTAGTTATGTTTACTTAGTAAACTTTTTTTAATATGAAACTAATATTCTAGTAATTCCTGAGGAATTTGATTGTAATTGCCGATCAGGAAAATCTAGATCATTGCAAAGGAATTTTTTAATTTACAATCATAGTATTGTGACAAACAGGCAAGAGTTTGTTCTTTAATCAAACCTATGAAGGTTTGATTAAATTAAAAAGAGATTAAGGTGGTTTACTTTTCCTTCCTTACTATGTTGAAAAGTATGGCAGATTATCAGTATGCAAGGTCTCTTAAAATGTCTACGTTTCCGCCTTGCAACTATCAATTTTATTTCATTCACATGAGGGTCAGACGGTAATAAAACCAATGTCTGTCAGAAGAGATACTGGTAATTGGTTTCATTTACATCTCATTTTCTTCTTTTTTTAACCTTCAGTAATTATTCGACTGAGCATAAAAGATTTAGAACTCTTTTATAGCCTTAGAACCAGCAGTTAGTTTTTCTATGCAAATTTATGTACTCTGTATTTTGGACTTTTGTAATAATTGGTTTAGCTGTAAACACTAGTAGCTACTATTTTTTTTGTGAAGATTTTATAACAGAAAATGGTTTCATGTTGTTTCCCGACCCAAATCCAGTACATTCAGTTTAGCAATCATTGCACTTTACTCACTAAACCATTAAGACTGTCCATCTTATCACACAAGTTTTTACCATTATTTATAACAGTATTGCAAATTGGCATTCACTTTGCAATGATCCTGATTTTTTTAAACATTTATATATTAAAAATGTAATCAATTTGTAACCATTCTGTTTCATTAATATTTAAGCTATTACAGTTAACATTTGATTATATGATTGGAGATTTACTTTAAACCTGAGTAAAAATGCCTTGTGAAAGCACAGTGAAAAACAATTAACACAGAATTATCAATCTTAAGAGATATTCTGCATGCAATAATAAAATATTATTTTGTTACTTCAGAGTTTAAAAGTATTTTCTCTTCTTCATTATAAGATTTTTAGATACCAGATTCATCATGTAAAGTTATAGTTGTAAGTTCTAGAGTGGTATGTCTTTTGTTCCTACAAAATAAAGTGATGGTGCCGTAATAATGTTTACTTCCTGATTCAAGCAGTTACTTTCAGTTTATGATGACTTTGTAGTCTTCTGCCTAAATAAACCTAGAATAACTTACCACTTCCTCATTCATCATATGCCCAAAACTACAAGTCCTGGAAACTTGAAATTACGTATATAGATTTCATTTTCAACGTAGATGCTCACTAAAAAATATTTTGAAAAATTCTGTTTCTAAAGGAAAATAATATAAACAACTTATAATAATGTGGGTATTGCACACTATTCAAGGTTGCAGGAGAAATTTTTAGTTGCCTACTGAACATTGTAAAGTTTATATTGATGGAAAGCTTAAAAATATTTCAGTAAAAATTATTGTAAGATCAGTCAATAAATTTTTTATGAATGCAAAACGAGATGAGATTGCTAGTTATTCGTTCATAAATATGTATAATACAAACATGCTTGTTTATGACCATGCACAAATGTATATTTTACATATATTTACATTGTTGTTGTAGATTTGGTTTAGGTTATCTCCCTAATAGAGTTTTAAAATTTTTTTAGCATTTTTCTTACCATTTAATGAAATAATTTGAAGTTAACTGTACGTTAACAATTATGTATTCTGTAATGCTAGTCATATCCATTGCGAAAGGTTTTCCCTTTTTGGATTTTATAAAATATCACTTTTTACCATTATATTTTATAGCAATTAATTTGGAGAAATGTTTGTATTTAAATTCTGACTGGTGATTTTATATTATTATTATACTCATATCATTATACATTGTAATGCTCTTTGTCAATTTTTCCTTTCTCTTACCAAAAGTCGAGAAGTATTGTAATCATTAGGAAAATTTTAAAAAAATTCAAGACTTTATACTAATAAAAATAAACTATTGTTCAAAATTAAACTTGTGCATAATTAGTTTTAGTTTATAGCCCAGTATAACAAAAAACTGCTCATCTATTATTTTTGTTCAATCTTAAATTGTCCACACATTGACTTTTAAATCATAATAATTATCGCTTAATCAACTTTAATCATACCACATTTTATTTTCTGGTTACTTTTGTTTCTGAAGAATTTATAAATGATTATTTTTGGCCATCTGGTGGTTCAGTTGAGAATGTGTTTGACTGCTGAGTCAAAGGTTTTAGGTTCAATTGCAAGACAACTAAGGATTCTACACCAGGGTCCCGTGTTCAATTTCCAGTCAGGTCTGGTATTTTTTCATCATTTGTCTTCATCATCACCCTTCTCACCATCTGCATTAGCAGCAATTGCAGAACAGCCAGACATAAACAAAAAACTAAGGGTTGGAAAAGTATTACATCATTAGAAACTATATTAACATTTCAAATCCAGTGTGCAAAATAACTTACCCTATCATGGATTCAACTGTAAAAATGTTATTATTAATTTTTAATCCTAGTTCCTTGTACATATTGTGTTTTTTTAAGTTTGTGCTTGTAATATATACATACTATCAATATTAGTGTTCTTTTGCACTGCAATGTTATTTGCTTTATGTGTTTTGTAATACTGCTTTTGCTTTTTAATGTTGCACTTTATTTTTAATTTTATCAGGTAACTTCTTAAATATTACCGAAGGAAAATGAATATGTTGTTAAATGGTGAAACATTGTGCAGTTTCATATTTACTATTAAGGTAGTGGTTTTTTGGATGGTATGCCGTAACATCTTCTAGATTTAGAATAAATTTAATATAGTTTTCATGATTGTAGTTTGTACAAATTTATTTTATTTTTTAAAATTTATAAATAATAAAACAATAGATGATAACAGTCGATTTTTCATGTCTGGAGATCAGACCTGCACCTTTGTTTTTACAAAAAAAACATTGCTATTAAGTTTATGTTTTTTTTTCCAACAGTTTTATTAAAAATAAAACTGTGACTGTCTAAGTAAATCAAATTGTCCACTGTCGGTATCATGTTAAATAACTAATAGATTGAGCAGGTGGTGTGGTCAAATTTCCCTAAGAAATAAATAACAAGTGATCAGACTGTCTTAAGTTTGATAATAAGATATATGTTTGTACTGACATACAGTTACTTACATAATTGCTGTTAAATTATTCATCTAACATGTTTTTTATTTAAAAACTCAAAATGAGTTATTTCATGGCTTTTTAAGGTATATTCGTAGGTTAGAAATGTTTATTCATTGCCATATATATGTCTAGCATGCATGAAACTTTTGTAAAAATTTAAGAACTCCAGTGTATCTTAAACTTGACTTTTCTCTGTTGCATCTTTTTTATCAGAATCCAATTTATTTTATCGATCCAATACTTCTTTTTTAACGAGCTAGTTACTAAACTTTTTAATATATTTGTACAATATTTTATTAGATCTTAAAAGGATATTATCTGAAGGATTATTGTTAGAAATAAAGCAGTGCCACTAAGAAAACCTTTAAATATCCTATTGCATTTTCTTGTAGCTATTATCTTATTGTCTTATTATTTGTTCTTGTATAATGTGTGCTTATTTTTCTTTTCTTTCGCTTTGCTTGACCAGTATTGAGAAGAAGACTTCAAGTGGACATCATCCTAGAGGTGGACCTGGTGATAATGGTCCAAAACCAGGGCGTATGGTGAATGATCATTCAAGAGCCTCATTACTTCCTCAGTCAGAACAAACAGCTCCTGTGCTTGATGACAGCCCAATTACGTCTCTTCAGAATAATTTGCTGGGACAGTTCAAAGGGTTCAGTATTACACCACTTCCACCTAAGACTATATCAACAACTCCTACTACACAATCATGCGCCCCAACTAGACCAGCACCTCAGCCTGTATCACCACCAAAAGTGCCATCTAATGTTGCAGTTGTGGCTCCAGTCAGACCTGCTCCTAAGATTCCTCCTACCTCAATTGGGCTAGTTATCAACAGCCAAGAACCACCTACACTGCCACCTGCAAATCCTGTACCTGCTCGACCAGCCATTAGTTCTCCAGTGCTTGATGCTACCACTTGTACTGTACAAGAACTACTGAGCACAGCTCCAGTTAGACCTGCACCTGCAGTTCCTGACAGTAAAGTTTCAAGACCTGTTTCTTCACCAGTCATGCCAGAAGAAATTCATGATTTAAAATCTGGAAAACCTTTGAAAGATACCAGTTATCCAGCTTTGACTCGAATTGCTTCATTTATGGCCAGATCTCAAAAGGATGCTGCTAAGAAAGATGGCTTGTCAGGCGGAAGTCTAAGAATCAGCAAGTTAGATCGTGATGCTCTCAGGAGTTTAGAGATATCAAATCCAATACCACAGAAAGAGATACCTATATCTGGTGTAGCACTTCCAGCAGGCACTCAGAAGGCAGTTGTCATGCGAACCCAAAGTATGAGAGATCCTGAAAGTAAGTTGCCTCATATTCATAGTTTTGGTTCTATGCGGTCAACTGGTGCTAAGAGACCTACCAGTATTCCTGTTGGTACACGACCAACATCACCACCTCCCCCAAGGCCACCATCCATTGGGGTTCCAGGATATCAAACACCTGGTAAAATTGAAAACACTTATGATGATTGTCTAAACATGTTGACGGAGAATGCTGCTCCATTAGCAAACATTGATGAGGAAAGTCCAAACAGTCCCACCGATAATATTTATGCTGTAATAGAGGAAAGTCCTACTGATCGTAGAGAAAGAAAAGAAATTATTTTACCAAAGAAAGTAGAACGTACTTCACCCGCACATGAGTACAATTTGCCAAAGCCATTAGGAAATGCTACATCAACAGGTAGTAGTGAATCGATGGGGTTACTTGGAGAAATTGTTTCAGAAATTCAAGCAAGAAATACAGACTCCATATATTCTACTTCAACTCTAAAGAGAAGAAAAGATGCTGATGATGAAACAGCATCCACAGTTACGATTGCTGATAGTGATCTATCAGACACAAAATCAAATCAAATATATGTAAATACTCCTTGGCAAGGAGGTTATGACAAACTTAATTCTACCTCAAAATCTTGTGCGAGCTCTAATAGTTCAAATTCTGGTTATTTAAGCCCTATAAATGCAACACAACCTATTGGAACACCAAAGTTATTTGATGCAGTTGAAAATAAAAATAATGCTGGTGTGCCGTCAGTACCAGATGTATCTGCTCCAAGTTACAAACCATACAGCTCATCTCTTCATAGAAATAATGGTCCATTTGCAGCATTTTATAATAAATCCAGTACTGATGCTAAGTCATTAAACGATTCTGTTAAAATAGATTCTGTGAAATCACCAGACATCGACGAGAATAATCCAACTTCTGCTACCAGTAAACTTTGTAAAGAAAATAGCTCAAACAAAAATGATTCAATAGACAATCCTACAAAAACTATTTCCCCTGACGCAAAAGTGCCTGCCTCCATTACAACTCAGGTTAATAAGCCTGTGTCCTCAAATTTAATATCAAGTAAGCTACCTCAAGAAGGTGTTGTTAAACAATCAAACAGTAATACTGTGACACATTCTAAGTCTGTTACTAGTCCTTCAAGTGTTAAGAGTCCAAGTACTGATTCTGTTAAATCTCCTACAGAACAAAAACCAGTGACAGGAGGAAAAATAGTTATTAATTCTTCTTCTTCTAAGCAAGAGCTAGTCCCAAAATCTACAAATTTAGGGTTGAAACACTCTCAGGATAGCAAGTCAGATGTAAAAAATCCTGCTTCTATCAAGACGATACCAAAAATTAGTTCATTCAGGACTGGTAGAACACCAGTTCCTGCACCTAAACCAGTTGTAATACCTAGTGTGAAATCAAACGGGCCAATCATTTCAGTTAAAACCAAACAGCCTTTACTAAAGACTGCAATTAATAAACCAGCTATCACGAACAGTGAAACAGCATCAGCTAACAATAAATCGGATGTAAAATCTATACAGATAATAAAGCCTTCTGTGAATAAATCTAGTAATGTTGCTTCACTGCAACAAAAATTTGAATCTGGTGGAAAGAAACCAGATGAACGAACTGTAAATAGTATTAGTAGTAGTAAACAAAATACAACCTCAAAAACTTCTCATTCTGATTCAAATGCAAAAAGATGAACCACATTATTTACCCAATTTTAAGTAATTATTTAAGTTAATAAATAAATGTTCATCACTACGTGCTTTCAATTCAAGTATATAGTTTATTTATTATAAGTAATTTACAATAGAATTTTTACCTGCTTTTAAATATTATAAAAAAATTGCTTTTTATATATTTATTACTGTATAATTAATATATTATTATAGATATTGTACAATTTAATGTATTTAAGTATTTTTGCAGCTTTCTTACATATTACCAGTAAGATTAAAAATTATTCAAAAACATTCCATTTGAACAAAAAAACTGTTTAAGATCAGTTGGGAAAAAGTTACATTAATTACATTCCATTTAAAATCACAAATGGAATTGCATTCACTGTCTTTATGTAATTTTAGTAATGAACAAAATTTGTGGTAACAGCTGTTCAGCATTACATTATAATATTTTTTATACCTTATTTCCTCTGAGATTTGGATCAGTGGTAAAATTATTTTATCAGTACCATACAAGTTGTACTGGTTTTATATTGCTAATGATGTAATGGAGTAATAATTTTTGTCGTTTGTGAATCTCAGAAAGGCAGGAAGTAATTATTTGTTGTTATGGTTGTAATTATGAGTAATGAGCTCATTTACAAATTTACAACACTAAAAATAATATTGACTACCAAAAATGTTTACTTTGAGACTTTTAGTAGCTGTATCTACATTTCTTTGTTACATTAACATTAGATTCACGATTGTTTCAAGACTTTGGCTTTCTCAAAAAAAAATTTGTTTAAGAATAAATTGTTTACGAGACTTTATATGCACATCAGTATCATTTTATTCTACTAATAAACATACCAATGATAAAATCTACTAAATTTCATTGTGTCACTCTAATAAATTTTGTAGCAGATGCTATTGGCAAGGTCGATATTTCATAACTGGCAACCCATACTGGTTGAAACTTTGTTTTTTAAACAGATCAACAGGTCACTCCTGAAGGTTTCTGTAAGCCTTCCATAGGCCGTCCAGTACAGAGAGTTATTCTTATTTTTATAGTCCGATTCACGAAAGAAAACACCTGTCTTTAAACAGCAATAACTTTTGAACCATTGTATGTAAAAACAATTACGATACATCAACTTAAAGCTTGTTTTATTGTTGGTTACAGGATTACATTTACATATAATACTTTGTAGCTCTGTACATTTTAAAGTACGCATGAACAAAGTAATAGTACCTTGAAGTTGGGTATACTGGAAAAGTGATTAAAAACAGGGTACTTTTTATGTGTAATTTGTTATATTTAATACATTATTAATTTCCAAAAATGTTAATGTATATCCTGTAACCAACAATAAAACATGCTTTAATTTTATGTATTGTTATTGTTTTTACATACAATAGTTAAAAAGATATTGATGTTTAAAGACAGGTGTTTTCTTTCGTGAATTGGACTATAGTTTGCATGTTTCTTTGTCTCTGGTAATATCAATTTCATGGCAGAGATAAGTGTAATTAATCTTTATTGCTGTGTCATTGTTGCCAATTTGTTCATTCGGAACTTAATTTGTCATAAATTAAATTTTTGAAAAAAATCCCTGAAGCCTACCTTGGCATACTCATTGTGAAGTCCTTGAAACATTGGTTTAATATTGCCTAGGTTATCAGATAGCAAAACTATGTTGTCCACAAAACTTAAGTTTGGTAACTTATTTATTATTTATTAAATACAAAGTACATTAACATCAACTATAGTGTAGATTAACTGTAGTGTAGTGTTAATAGAAATACTGTAAATAAACTCAAGTTGTAATGGTTGTTTTATTAACATTTTTATACTTAAGTAACAACACCGCAAAAGGAAAGAATATTCATGGAAACTGCATCTTGTAATAATTTCAACATTATACAAAATTATTAATTAAATATTTTGATATCTACCGCTGATAAAAATGGGATTAAAAAGAAACATGTTTCAAAATAAATACAGTTTTTAAATTTTTGTAGAATAAGTTGAAGCAATTGTATGTTTGGGTGCTGTACAGATAGATGAATGTGTGTGTGATGAGTTCAGTTTTAGAATTTAATTTCAGTTCCTTTTCAAGAAAATGGAGTATTAATGAATAACAGGTTATTTATTTATTTATCGGTTCTAAAGTTTGTGTTGAATGAAAGAATGAGTCTACTGGTAAAATGTAAGATTGTTGGGAGTTTATTTTGTAATTATTTTTATTCAAGAGATTGAACTGCCACTTATAATTTCTTGTGTAAATGTTTGTTATTATAATTGTGTTAATGTGTTTTATAAATAATTATGTATAGTAATTGTACATAGTGTTTTATTTTTCCATTGTGAGGCATGCTGTAATTGTATAAATATTTTAGTTTTATGTGATTTGTCATCATTGCTATTCTTTTATAAATTACATAACTATATGTATGTACATCACTGAAAAGTATCCTACATTAAAAGACTTTTAAGTTTAAAATATTAATAATAAAATGGTAACAAAAACAATTTTATTTTTATTTTGTCCTTCTAACTGATTGAAACATTCTTCACTTTGCAATTTTGTTTGAAGTAAGTATCGAATGAAGGTATATTATTCAATCTGATACTAAGGTGTTTACTAACATTTATTTCAGATGTTGACTTAGATCTGTGAGACACAATAAAGCCCAACCAAAACTGTAAATCAACTTTTATAAAGTTGCCAATTCACTATATTTAATCTTTACCTTCTGAAATAATATGACAAACTGTTGTTGCATTCCTCAACCAAGCTCCTCACCTTACTGTAAAAACCAATACATAAAAGATCACTGTATAGCTACGCCCATGTAACAACCGGGCTGAATGACCGTTACAAACAAGGGAAAAGAAAGGAGTAGAGGTATTTTATGACTACAGTTTCGTGCGTTCCTGAAAACATTGTCTCTGCTCTGCTATTAACACATTCCGCCTTCCATTGTTGTTGTCACTGTCTTGTCAGTGCTATCGTAATATGCTTTTCACGGTGATAAGCTCTGCTGTTCCACACGTTTAGACCAATCAGAAGGTTTGCCAGCGTTGCCAGTTAACGCGCGCATGCATATAAGAGCCGCAATAGTTCACTCTCGTCTTGCATCTCACACTGAACACATCAATTATAGAGCGCGTTAACATGCAATACTTTATAATATAATCAGCTGATTGTATGTTTATAGGTTATAATTGATATTAAAAGACTAAAAAAAAAACTGACAAAATATTTAACAGAGCTACAAGAGCAAGTATTGGCAACGTTGCTGGCAAGTGATTGGCTAGCTATAAAGTGGGGGGCAATCCATATGTTTAGAGCTCATCAGCCTTAAAAAATAGTGAAAAATAGAGTCTGCAGTTAAATAGATTAGATACTCATTTTAACCCCCCTAATAGAAGAAAATGTTTGTACAGTTTTTTGATTTTTTACAATTCATTAAACATTCTATATAATACACAATTTTTTCCTGTTAAGCAAAACTTGAATTGTAGTTCTACCTTAAAAAATACGTGTTCTATGGAGGTTTAAAAAATATATTTATTTGCAGCCAGATGCCTTTAGTATTGATGTTTTTAGTGTCGTTAATAGCATTGACGTTCCCATAAGATCCATGTGTCAACTGACCACTGAACATGCAAACGACTATAGCTGACTACACTTGATTCAGTACCAGTATTCGCAGTAGGCCTACATACTTTTTTGTACTATATTTAACTACAGGAGGCCTACATATTTTAAAATGCCAGGAAAATATATCGATAGATCTGTTAATTAGTTATGCATACAAGAAAGCTTGTAATAAGGAATATAAATAAATAAAATCTTATTTGTCAGCAACCAAAAAAGGAATTGACATTAAGTAATTAAATAAATATGTATATAGGGCCTACTTAAAAAACTATTTTCAAACAATTGAACATTTTGTATATTTTCACTAAGAAAATAACTAGGAAGTTTAATTACTACTTAAAATTTACTAAAACTGTACATTGGAATTCCATATTTGTCATTTATACTGTAAAATGTTATAGGTAATATCTAATGTTATAATTCTACACAGATTGCATTTAAAGAGCATTGTTTATAAGACAATCTAAGAACTTCTTATCAGAATATAGTAGATGTTTTATGTAAAAAAACCTTTTTCTTCCCGATCACAGTTTTATAAATTAAGGAGTCTTATTTAGATTGTAATTTGTTGAAAAACCGAACGGTAGTGAGAACTTTGAAGTTCTATACTTTTCAATTCTGTAGTCATCGTTGTGGCGACTTTCATTATTATGATTGTACTTTTTTGTAAATAACACTGTGCGAATTTCCTTTTTCGCGAATTTTAAAATGTTATATAAATAAAGAGATGGTAAGAAAAGAACATTGTATTTAACAAACAATATTTGGCAAGAAATGCCTTAGGATGTTTGCGATAATTCTAACTGGGTATTTTTGTACACGATAAATCTTTGTTCGGTTGAGTTGCCCCCCTGCGTAACCCCTTAGCTGAGTACAGAGTGGAATAATGCAAAATAAGTAATATCTGTCTTCTTCCGACAAGATTTTCCGGAGATTTCGCAAAATAAAACACACTGAGCGAAGACGGTTCAGTAGGTAGGCTATGTGATTTCCAGGTTAGGTTCTCATCTATGTGAATGCTAAGACCTGAGTGTCCGTTCCTTTTTTTAAATATTTCCGCTCAAAAAGATATTTGGTATAGGAGTTATATCAGAAGTGAAGTAAAAGAAAATTGAATTTAATTAGTTTTGTTTATATTTAATTCTAATTTAATACAAGAGAACCATTTGCACATTCTGTTTATTACGTTATTAGTTGCCGTTTTAACTGCTCTTGTAAACAGCGAACATTACAGTAACGAAATTTGATAGAAAGTATGGAGATTTTAATTAATTTAATTATAAATTATTATAAATTTATTAATTCACTTAATAAATATAATCACAATAGAGGGACAAGAATAGACCCCTGTGGTGTTCCGTTAGACAATTTACAGTTTGATTTAAATAAACCCGTTAAGGGTCCATCATATATTGATATTTAATAAATGTTTTTTGGAAGGCGAGGACCTACCAAAAGAATGGAATATCGGGTCCCTTTATATAAGAAAGGCAATAAAACAGATTGCAATAATTACAGAGGTATTTGTGTCACCAGTTCGCTGGCAAGATTGTATGGCCGTATTCTAAAGACGAGAATTGAAAGGGATGTTATTGATATTTATGGAAGAGCAGAGTGGTTTTAGGGTTGGTTGATCGTGCTTGGATAATATCTTTGTTTTGAGACAATTAATTGAGAAGAGGAGGGAGATAAATAATAAAAAAAAAAATAAAAAAATAAAAAAATATGGCAGTTCATTTGCTGTTCGTTGATTTGAAGAAAGCCTATGACAACATTCCGATAAATAAACTATTGGAGGTTCTGGAGAAGTCGGATTTAAGTAAGGCATATGTAAGGGCAATTTATAACATGTACAAAGATTATGAATGTCAATGAAAATAGGAAGTAATGTCTCCACCAGTTTTACGGTGACCAAGGGTTTGAAACAGGGTTGCTGTTTATCTCCCACTCTTTATAAATTATACGTACAGGAGGCACTCAGGATATGGAGGAGGAAGTGTCAAGGGATGGGAATAGACACAGAAGAGGATAATTTGTACACCCTCTTCTTTGCAGATGATCAGGTGGTGTTGGCAAATGATGAGGAGGATATGGCTTACATGTTTAGGAAGTTAAAGGAGGAGTACATTAAGTGGGGAATGAAGATAAATATTAATAAGACAGCTTATGTGGTAATAGGAGAGCGGGGAGGAGATTTAGTACTTGAGGCAGAGGTAGTGAGGAAATATGACAAGTTCAAGTACTTAGGAACACTTTTTTCTGAAGATGGAGGATGTGAGGAGGACATCAGATCTAGGGTCGGTCAGGGAAGGGCGGCAATTCGAAAGCTGAACAGTATATTGTGGTCTCCAAAAATAAGTTTAAGAACAAAAAAAGTTATGTATAATGCAGTGGTTGAGCCAATTACAACTTATGGAGCAGAGTGTTGGGCAAATCAGCAGCCGAAATGTTCATTATTTGGAGGCTTTGGAGATGGATTTTTTCCGCAGAGCTTGTCGGCTTTCGAGAATGGACCGAGTTAGGAATGAGGTAAT
Source organism: Catonia carolina (assembly GCA_035578175.1). Classification (NCBI taxonomy): domain Eukaryota; kingdom Metazoa; phylum Arthropoda; class Insecta; order Hemiptera; family Achilidae; genus Catonia; species Catonia carolina. Next base: position 107,544,950 of record JAQMRL010000001.1, read on the forward strand.
AAGGGGCAGAGTTGGAAGACCTCATTCTATTGTGGATAGGATTGAAGGAAGGCAACTGGAGTGGTATGGGCATGTACAACGCATGAGTGGGGAGAGGTGGCCAAAAAAGATTTTGGAGTACTGTCCAGCAGCAAGACGGAGGAGAGGTAGGCCTAGAGGAACATGGAGAGAGGGAGTGCGAAGGGCGATGTAAGAAAGAGATTTAGGAGAATGGGACTGGATGGACAGGAGGAGGTGGAGATCGGGATGCGGAGTAATCTGTAGGAACCCCGCTTAAAGTAAAGTAAGTAAGGGTCCATCAAACTCCACACACTGTGTTAGGTTTTTAAGAAACGACTCGATCAATTTTACAGAGCTCTTGCAACAAAGCATGCGATAGTAGTAGTATTTTATAATAAAATAGAGTGATCTAATAGGTCAAATGCTCTTTTAGATTAGTATAAATTGGTAAAACTGATAACTTTAGGTCAGGCTGTCTGAAAATTGTGTCTGACAACTTAAATAAAGCTGGCTATCTTTAATAAGTCAGGAAGACCGCTTTTTTATGAGTGAATCGAGGGTATACACAGTCCTAAAGCTTCAATGGTTTTTTGCATTCAATATGACTGAAGCACTTACAGCAGCCAGCAAGCTCACTTATTATTTCAAGAACCTCCTACTATAATACAGCAGGTTTTCTTCTGTGATTTTGAATTTAGTTATCATTTTATGGGTAAAGTCTATTAATTAATTTAATAATATGGCAGATACAAGTGAAGTGTGTAATTCAATTAATACTATATTTATAATAGTGATGTATCGATACCAATATTTTTCAAATCTTGATCTCAATATCGATACCAAGAAAGAAGAAATTGATTTCTATCGGAATCGACTGACTACCCAATAATAAAGTAAAACTATAAACTAAATTCAAAATCGCGAAATATAATTAAAATTAAAAAAGAGTCACATTTGTATTAATGGATCATGTCTATACTCCTTCGGCGTTTCAGTCATGTTGTGGTATTCCTGGTGGTTGGTCTGGAGAATTCTTGTTGCGCATGATGGTATTATTATGATTTTGAAGTTTGTCTCTAAAACTAACGTACAATTTTAGAAATGTGCCGTTGACGAGAGGAATGCGTAAGTCATCATGTAAGTGTTTTACTGGCTACATAACTCGGCCAATTTGCAAGAGTTTACTTTGGAAACATTGTATTCGTGAACTGTATGATGGCTTTGCTGCACTATAAATCTGACTACCTACCATACATCCAGATCAGTTGAAGCATCACTTTGTACATCAGGAGTTTTAAAGTCATGGGTAGTTTTTGACCGCGTGGCTAATTATATGTATAACTGTTTCAATCTGTCGTTTAGTAGTTGGTCTTATAGTTAACGTGTATGTTCTACGTTAACCACCTGTCTAAATATAATCCAAGGTACTGACTATTGTTTGTTTGAGAAAGAGGTAGGTTGAATAAAAATAATTGTGGACACAAATACGGAACAAACGCTGGGTTTTGACTTCCGAGTGACCGTTACTGAAGTAAGTCTCTATGACAAAAGCACGATGTTGTGTGTTCCACAACTCCATTGCAACTGTAACGGCATTGAGCCGGGGAATGAAAGTCATTGACCCGGTTCTCCCCACTCGCATTGTTGCGATGTACAGTCAGATCAAAAACAATCCGCTTTTTCTGCCGGTCTCTGTATTAAACAGACACAACCAATCTTCTAAACCATTGATTGTACGCAATCAAATTGTAATGATTGATTGTACGCAATCTTCTAAACCATACCTACTTCAAGAATGGTGATACTGAATGTCGTTTGAAGCATGGACAGGCAAAAGTATTGAAGCATTTAAGGAAAGTATAAAGGTGACCAACTACGGTGGCATGCGGGCTGCACATGCGCAGTAAGTACATCCCCCACCACGGCGCCGTAGCCTGTCGACTAAAGATACAGGCTGCCTCTAAAGTAGTACTCCTTACTCGTTTTGTTGTGTACGTGCGGTTATCGTTTTAACATTTGTGTCGCTGTCGAAAGCCGATTAGTTACGCGCGCACAAAATTAGGGGGAGAATGTCTGCAATTCAATTTGGGTTAATAGGCAATAACATTTTTTTCTAAATGATGTACCCACACGTTTTGACAGGCCTGAAAGAGAGGGACGTCATACCCTCATTCAGTTATATTTACTATACGGTTCTTTTTGTTAAAGTGTCAAACAACTGATAGTGTGCGTGTGTAGTTCATTTCTAAAATTTGACGTATGTTTCATATAAAATTCACAACTATTAAAATTGATTCAGCTTCTTGGAATATTAACAGGAAGTAGACACCAGACACGATGATCTATCTTTGTCTTCCCTTCAAAAAAAAATTTTTTCAAGCTCGTTTATTATTTCTCTTTCTGTCCTACATACATCAAATTACAGATAAAATTTTATGTTTTATAACAAAATAATAAAACGCATATTATGTAATCCTGGAAAAGAAGTTAGGGCCTATATTAGCCTACGTGTACGCAAAAAATGCGATGAGATTTAAACGTCTAACTTTGTACGAGCGTATCTTATATAAATATCAGAGTATAATAATAACATTTTTAGTGTAATAAAATAAGATCCATTAGGAAGCGAAAGTAATACTTTCAGAATTTTTTGATGAAAATGAGCTTGTTCGAGTGTAGTGAACGAAACTGGCCGGCAGAGTGCCCTACCGTACCGCGTATTGTCACTATTGCGCTTGAACACCGTGCACTGATTGAAATGAGTTGAGGGGAAAGGCGGACGCAACACATTCTCTCTCTGTCCCGCTACTCTCCCTACTAACTATATAAGCGCGTCAGCTCGTGATCCGTGTGAGGAATTTCTGTTACGGCATGCAGTGAAAGATTATACTATTCATAAAAAAAACATTTACCATAATGTTCTTGTCATTATAAAGTAACCTTTTGTTTTATTATTTCAATTTATTCTATAATATAGTAACTCTTTTACTTTTCTTTCATTGTATTTATTAATATTTAGTAATTATTTTAGAGTTTGAGTCAGGCAGTCCTCAGGAATTAAAATATGCACGTAGCATAGAAAATAAGGAAATTAAAACATATATATTTCATAACATTAATTTATAGGCCTAAATAATTAGTAGCTAATTATGAATATGATTTTTTTTTACCTCAGTCAAGTGGTTAAGCCATTACGAGTCTTTTACGCGATTCTTCATCACAGTTTTTTTTATAACTGATGCAATAATTTGTCGCACTTCCGAATGAACTACCGCTTTATTTTTCCGGGAAGACATATTAAAATAAACCAAAAGATGTGAAAAATACACGTTGAAATTTACCTAACACAAAAGAAACAACTTTTGGCACGTTAACACACTTTAAATTTCAAAATAAAAATCACTTTAGTGATCAAAAATCATGAATGGTGATTAACACATTTGAGACGCACAAGCACAAATGTACAAATGGAGGTATCTTGTGACACGTGTATCCGTTGTGAAAAGCAATAATACGTAGGCCTGTAATAAATAAATACATAGACATAATAATAATATTTACATGATGACTAAATGTTTTTGTACTGCACGATAAGACGAATATATTACTCACATTCTATTACGCCACCCGCCCCACTTCCCCAGGCGACAGAGATCATGAGCTGGCGCGCGTACAGTACATGCCGCCGTAGTTGGCGAACAGTATACTTGTGGTGTATCCGCACTGGAAATAGGAAACAGCAAAGGAACCAAAACTGATCCTTGGGGGTACTCCTGCCCTGATAGGGAAGCAGTTGGACTGGAAGGATCATACCAAAACCGTAAAATAACTATTAGTAAGAAGTGATTACAAAATATAAAAATAGGTAAATATGAAAACATTACGCAGGAAAACCACTTACATTTATAATTCTGATGTATACGAATTCTTATAACTGAGCTTGCTGGCTCTATGGAGCGCTAGAGTGTCATTTACGTTTTCGCTACCTGTAACCATCGTGACAGTATTGAGACTATTTTTTTATTGTTTGGTATAGTATACAGTCCCGAATCTTCAGTCACTTTTTGCGTACGACACGATTGTAGCGGCCAGCAGCAGGTAAAAAGTGAATTGGGTAACAGTGGCCCATGCATTATTTCTTGATTAATTTTGGTAACATTTCTCCATAATTTAAAAGACTAGTGCTTTCCTTGAAGGTTTACGTATATTTTTAATATGCAATTTTATTTTAAAAACACTTAAAAACATTTAAAAATTATTGTTGTATTATTGAGGGCGTCTCGTTTCAGTTCCAGTACTTGTATCTTAGGTTTTAGCGGTTAAGTGAAAATTTATTTAAAACGTATGGTAGGAAGTAGGGTTAGTAGGTTGTACCACGTTTTTATTTTCATATTTCCAGACAATTGATGTTGAAGGGGAATGCATGAAAGAATAAACCCCTAAAGAAGCGTAACAATGTATGACGTCCGCAGTTGGTAAAATTGTTAGAAATACAACGACCTTAATGACAGCTTACAGGCGTAAAATTTACTTTTGTATGGTTGTTAAAAAAAATTTAGAATTGTATCGTAAATGATAAATGTAATGTACTGATGTGAGCTAAATAAATTTGAATGCAGTATTTATTTTCTTCTGATGGTGAAAAAGGAAATCAGATTCCCGGATATATATAACGACCGTCTCCGGACACATCTCTCTATCCCCGGAGTAATCCCGGACGGATAAACCTAGTAGGGAGGGATTTTCTAATTTGCTTTTTAATTAAGAGTCTTTAAATTGTTTTGTAAAAAACCAAAGCATGTTTCTCGTAAAATGATTAATGCACTTAGGGCATTCGGCTTAGCGGTTGAACTCGAGGACTACCAGCGAGATACCATATTTCCATTAAAAGAAATTGTTAAAATTTAGATTAATTACCAATAAATTATAAATATACCACTTGATATTGCTTAGGTGTTACTGTGAGATGTCACTTGAGTGAAATGTATATTTTATGTTCCAAGTCCTGAAAGAAATGGTTGAGGGCTTTTGTCTTGAACAGTACAGTATTGTCAGTATTTATATAATATTTGGCCAGTAAGTAGCTTTTATTTCTTAGCGAAAAATTAATGTTCTTAAATTGTCAATTGTGTTTTTGTTTTGCGTTCGACTGTTGATGAAGGATGTGATATGTGAAAATGAGTGATGATAAATGGGTTCACCAGTAATCACCTCGGGAACTCGTGTTTAAAAGCCAGCTGAGTTTGCGGGTGTATACAAAGTATACAAGTCAGTCAATTGTGCATAGAAGTTTAATTCTAGTTTAATTTGACTTTAAACTTTTTTAATCTCAAAGTTCATTAATCGTTTAATATGTTATTTTTAATTTTTTTATTGTTTACTAAATTGGAACATACGCACAAGGACTAGAACTCTGATGTCACGCAATCTGTTTATTTTATTTTGAGGCAGTATTACGGGAGTACTGTTGTTTATTCTGGCTAGTCTGGTGACTTGATTCTATTATAAAAATGGCGTCGGTGGAAGGTGAAAACGTAGGTACGGAATCCTGCGAAACTATTGAAGAAACAGGTATATAACCAAAAGCTGTTTGTAGCTTACCGTGTATGTATTTTATACTTAATTAAATATACTTAGAAAGTGTCTTATCACTTTTTACGTCTAGAAGTTGGACTTGTCTGTTCCTTTGTGTCCATTTTATTTCGGTGTATTTTTGTTCAAATAGCGTTTTAATAAAAATAAACCCGTGTTCTTGTATTTTAATTTTGTTTCTCTAGTAATGCCTACTGTGTTTTAGTATTACATTGTGATCTTTACTTGCCGTTGGTGACATTATCTGGGTGTTTATAAGTTAACCTAATCGCTTTTACCGCTTTTAACGAGTGTCGTAATGCGGAGAATGATAAGTTCACCGGTCTGTTACATATTTCAGTAATGCATAAAAAGTAACCCGTCTCATTTTTGATAAACTTGAAATGTTTTGATGCGTGACAGCAATGTATCTTCAAAATAACTTGTTTTATTTTTATTTTTTTGTATTTGTCAAGAGTCAAGTGACAGGATGTATTAATTTTATGAAATGCTACTAATTCCCATGTGTTCAGATGACATGGAGAATCACTTTTTCTAGTTTCAGTGAATCAGTCTATCAATATTGTCTCAGAAAACTTGTAAAAGATACACTGTTGGCCCTAAAAAGATTTTGAGGCTGTAACTTGGAACTAGATTAGATGTTGCACTGCGATTCTCCACTTTAGTGTAAATTATCAGATTTTTATGTTAAATCCAATTTATAGGCTATTTTCCATGCATGTATTATATCCAGAAGACCTTGTTACAAAAAGGTCGAATCGCTCGTATTGTCAACAATTCTTCATAGTCAAGAACCAAAAGAGTCTTCTTTTGCGGAGTATGTTTGACATGACCAAATCAACGTTGCACCAATTTTTTAACTGTTTAGTTTTAATATTGAGTTTTTGGTTTTTTCTTTATGTGTTGCATACTTCTGTAGATGTCAGTTACGAAATGCAGTAGAAATGTGTATTTTAATGTTAAAACAATTGATCTGAAAACAATACTACTTTTCTTTCCTGTTTACTATTCATTTAGGGCAAGAGAAAGTAAAACTACCAGTTCTGCTGTTGATGTAATAATTATCATTGGAAAACAAATAAGGAATATTTAGCTGATGAAAAATAATTTTTGATGTGGATTATTTATATGACATAATTAAACATACCTACTTATTGTAATATTTTTTCAAAGTTTGATTGCTTTCTGCTTTTAGAATAGACGTTATGCCTGACGGTATTGTGTGTAATTATAATAATTTTAATTATCTGGGAAATTTGCTAAGTTTGCTTTACTTATTTGATGTAAATCTTTTATAGGTGATGGAGATAATGTGACAACAAAGAAAGGTAGATCTGTTAAAAAGAAGAGAGTTACAAGGCAGAGAGGTAATAGAAAGAATGCAGATGGTGATGGTGATAAAAGTGTAAGTAAAGTTGGTATTTTATTGTCATTTGTGAAAACACTGGGCTTTAGTAATTTCTGTAGAAATTTTGGAACTGTGAATATCTGTCCTTATTTGTGAATTTAGAATAATTGTACAGGTTCATTAATTAGGGAATTTTAATAGTTTTCTTGAACAAATAATGAATGGCATCGGTAACTTAAACTGTAAAATAGAAATATTTAACTACTTTTTTTGGGTCAGTAGTAAAATATTTTATTATTATATGTGAGGCGGCCCAGGAAATCATGCCACATGTCTCAAAATTGCATTTTTGTTTTATTGCCTCATCTAAAAGAAAATTTAATTCTGAACATTAAAAAAAAAAAAAAATTAGCCTTCTAGGCTGAAAATAAATTTTTTTATGATTTTTTTGAATGTATGGTTTTAGTTTATACTAATTTTCGGAAAACAGCCTGTAAAGTTTGAGAAGATCTTTAAAAGTCAAAGAAAAGCATCACTTGAAATATAATTAAATGAAATACTTTGCTTTTCTATTATGAAATAACTATCATTTATTTTATATAAGAAGTTATAATTATGATAGTTTTCTAAGATAATCTAGCTTAATTACTTAACATTAAAAAAATACGGTTTGGTCCAAACGACTGTCAAATTATAGCCTACTTTATTTACAGTACCATTACAATAAAATTTATCCTGCAGAGAACTAGACTGTTGAATTACCAAATAAACTATATTTCTACAATAAAAATATTTCACTTAACTTAAATATTAAAAAAATAGGTACAAAAAATCAACAACATTCTGCACCTTCGTTGGATAATTGAAGTTGACGTATACCTAGAAAGGAATATAAGAGTAGCCCTAATCTAACTACTACATTATAAACTAGGAACAATAAAAGAATAATAAAATCACATTATTAATAATAAAAATACAATGTTTATGTTTATTCTTAGCCATAATAGCAATAATAATTTTACGCGTAAATGAATAGCATCCATAAACAAACAGTAAACAAGTCAACTGGCGAATAACCATGCCCACTGCTACTGTTACAAAGAAGTTTTACATATTTGTTAACAATTCTCATAAAAAGTTATGAAATAAGCTCTTATTAAATCAAAAAAATAATTGAAAGATTTACAAAAATATAAAAAGGTGTTTAGAACTGTCAACTAATCTGTAAACATTAAAAGTATAAACCATGCCTGATGTCGTTATGGAAAATTAACATTGGCGACATGAGGCATGATTTGTCAGCTGTGCAAGGCTTTTATAAATCGCATATTTCTCTATTAATTCTTGTTATTACCACCAGAAGTGTTAGTTTAGTTAATAGTTTAAACTTTAAGCTAACAGATAGCGTCAAAATCGAAAAATTGGTATTTTTGACCTAAACAATGTTTTGCGCCGTATTGTGAAATAATGCCGCGCGACATGTGGCATGGTTTCCTGGGCCGCCTCACATATTTATTATTAATATTGACAAAAGGATTGTTGGAGGCAGAGCTGTGGTATGTTGCGCATCAATCGAATTCTAAAATTAGGGGAAAAATTGGCGTTCAAGGAAATATCGTGGATATCATATCCCGGATGGAATTAAAATTGTTTGGCCATTTGCTGAGGATGGTAGGTGGCCAAAGAGGGTATGGGAGTGGACACCAGCCAGTAGAAGAAGGAGGGGTAGGCCGGAAGTGACATGGTTAGATGGGGTGCAGGAAGCAATTAGGGAATTTTAATAGTTTTCTTGAACAAGTAATGAATGGCATTGGTAACTTAATCTGTAAAATAGAAATATTTAACTATTTTTTTATTTTTTTTTGGGTCGGTAGTAAAATATTTTATTATTCTATTTATTATTAATATTGATAAAGAGACAGAAGGATTTTTCGAGGCAGACCTGTGGTATGTCTTTGCTCTTTGATGGGGCTGTGACAAACAGAGAAGTGGTGCTTAGGAAGTGAGATACGGCTGGGGCTGTAAATCATTGCATGAATATATAGTATAGTAAAATATTTAAAAATATCAGATCTTATACTAAGAGTAAATTTTTGATAGTACTGGCTGATTTTAGAATCAATGTTATTTTAATTTAACTTTAGGATCATTCCATGCCAAATCAACCAAAAAATGTTAATTTTCAACCTAACCACCCCAGATATTTATGAAAATTTCAGGAATTATTTTTCCCATGGATCTTAACACAAATATATGTTTTGAAAATTTTTTATCTCTTTGTCTTGTTAAGTACTAATTAATTTTCAAAATTTAAAAAAAACTTTCTTCCTTTCTTGTTCTTCTGTTGTTAATAATTATAGTTGTTAATAGGGTAGAGAAATGTTTGATACTTCATTTTAAAGATGGTTTCAAGAGCTTAAATTTGATACACTGCTTAAATGAGTAATAAAATGAATTAAAATAGCATCTACGCACTGGATGTTCATTATTGATACAGTATGATACTATTCAGAATCACAAACATACAGATTATTAAAAATGCAATGTGGTCTTGTGTTTTTTTTTTTTTTTGGTGTTTTGTCACCCACCACTGTGTTTCCCTTTCTTTGACACTCGAAACTCCACTGGTTTTTCTCTCTCTAATTGATACAATGCGATTTGCATCCGGCACCATCTGCAGAAACAGACATAACAGACCATGAAATGGTTTTTAGGCCCATTAAACATACTAAATTTATTCTTATTTCACAGGCTTCGATCAAATTGTTTATTTGTTTTATGATTAGTGGCAACAGTGAGATTATATTTATTCGACAACTAACTTATTCAGAGTCTGTAAACTGTGGTTTATGAGTAGTTTACTAATTCACCTTTATTTGAATATTTGTCTGAGTAGTAGAATAAGAGAGAATTATTCGAATTGTATTACTAGTCAGTTCCCATATTAAGTGGTCCAGAGGTGGTTAACACGTTCAGGACGGATGTCGCCTTAAAGGCGGGAAATCGAGGTTCTTTCCAGAGACTAATGCCGCCTTAAGGTGGCATATACAATACCACATTTCTATAGCTTTTGTTAAATCGCTGGTGTACTGGCAGTGTTAGTAAAGGTTGTTCAGGGGTTCAGATCTATTCTACAAGCGCCACTGTGAAGATCGTCTTTCGTTACCAACTGCCGGGTATTTTCGAACGAATTTTAAAAGTGTAGTCTATTTGGACGTCCTAGTGCTATGTAATTTTATTGTTTTAGGCCTACTTGATTATTTCATTTATTCCACGAATTTATTCGTTCCCAGTGACTTCTTTTTACAAATAAAGGGTAAGAATAATAAATTTTTACGTAAAAATAGTTTTACTCAAAAGAAATTTCTGTTACTTTCTGAACTCGCGATTTCTATACACTGTGTTTCCTTTGCAGGCCTACTGTACGTTGTATAATATACTGTACTATTATAATTCGACGGCTGAGAACCAGAGGAACGTAACTGCAAAAATCGGTTTTTTTTGTTTTCTCACTATTCCTACACAACTTTTTATGCTGCACAACATGGTATTAATGACATTTCTCTATCTCCTAATTTAACGGATATTTGGTAGTTACGTTTTTTGAAAAAACTCTGTTAGCTCAGGACCAGAGAAACGTATTGGTAGATACGTTTCGTGTCTCGCATTGCGCTTCAGAACCAGAGAGACGTATCTGTCACTTATGGTTGTCTGGTTCTGATAAAGTATTGTTTTTAAAACCAGGGAGCCGATGTTTGGGTTATATTACTTTAATAAGGCATTAATATGTCCATTCATGATGTGTGTTTACACAAACAATAAACAAACTACAAAATAATTATTGTGTACACGAAAAGTAATCTATGACTCATTCTTTCGCAATATGAGTAATCCTGTGTACGTCAATGTACCACGTTTACAAACGTATTTTAGTTATTTTAATTCGGCTTTAAGCTTCTTTCGTGAATACTGGTTTTGATTGTTACTTTTCTGTAATTGAATATTCTTTCCAAGAAAAATCCGTTCAAGATTTTAGATAAAAAAGACGTAATTTAAATTACGAAAAATTCACAACTAGTAGCACCAGTGCAATTAAGTAGACTAATTGTTTGTACTGTAGTTTGCGCCAACGGCAACAGCATTTTAAAAAATAAACGAGGCACAAGGCATGAATATATTTAGAAAATTTTGGGGGTTAAAAACAATGACAATATTTGTCACTTCTCATAAAGGAGATTCCGACAGCACGGGTTGCCAAAATTGGTGATTCAATTTATCATTCCATATCCCGCAAAGAGATAAAATGTGATCATTGTTTTAATTTTTGCAATTTGACACCTAACGAACAAGAGGCTGAGGGAATAATGTACGAGAAGCATTTAGCACGAATGAATTCGGCTAGAGATTTTAAAAACAAAATTAAAGAAGACGCAATTGCTGCAAAATGCCACCTTCTAGAATTTTATTTAGAAGCAGTACACCGATCCCTATGAGGTTCCCTACTTTATATTTAGAACAATGTGACGGCTGAGAACCAGAGGAACGTAACTGCAAAAATCCACTTACTGTCCATCAGTTAATGCAAAAGCAATTTTTTATAAACGTAGATTAGTTGTACCTATATAATTTAACTGTTCTTAATGTTACTTCAAAAAGAGCAACGTATTACATGTGGCATAAAGGTATAGCTGGGAGAGGTTCAGCTGAGGTAGCTTAATATGCCTTTTCAAAGAACTAGAAAAAGTTGCTGATGGGCTGCCGGTTTATTTCCGATACTTGTGGCGGACAAATCAAAAACAGTAATGTCTCTGCAATGCTGCATCATATTGTTCAATCTTTTACCAATTCTTTAATAGAGCACTGTTGTTTTGAACCTGGACATTCGTGCGATTCTGTTCATGCGAGCATTAAGAAGTGTTCAAAGAACATCGATATTAACATCCCACTGGTTGGTACACAGTTGTCCGAACAGCTTCAAAAAACTAGAAAATATGAAGTTGTTGAAATCTGCCTACAAGATTTCTTAGATGTTTCGAAATTGAAGAAAGAAAAGTTAAAAAACAAGAAATGTCCGTAAAAATCAGATCCAGTGGTTAGTATTGTTAATTTTAAATACCTTAAAAGTGACTGTTATTATTTAGTGTCAGTATATTCGTGGAGCTAAAAATTCGAAAAATTTGCTACTCGCAGAAGGATATCGCAATCAAAATTAGATGAACGTTTTGAATTCAAATCCTTGTACAGCGGACCATTGAAAATTCTTGAAAAAAAAATGAAAGACTTGTTTGATCTCTGCGATTTTCGGATAATAAAAAACCTCCTTGTTAACTTTTATAACGTGTTAAAAAATGGCAATGTAATTCCATAAATAAAGAAGGGGGAAAAAAAACAAAAATAGGAAAATTGAAGAAATCAGTAATATAAAATTCTTGCAAAAATACCAAGAAAAGCAAAAAAATAAAATATTTAAAGTAAACAAATGTTTACCCTAATTTTTTCGAAAACTGACAGTGTAAATAATTTTGTTTCAATTTCAGATTGTTCATAAAAAACCTTTAATTTGCAAATATTTTCTTGTGTCTAATGTATAAATTTTTGTATTGAAAATAAGTTAATTGCAAGGATCTTTTGTTTAAACTGTTTTAAATGGTAATTACTTTATGTGTTTGATTGTAAAAAGTGGTCATTCTATTGACCGAGAAGTCGGTGGCCGCTAAAAAAGTTTAAGTTGTAAGTTTTCATACTGTCAATATTTTAAGTTTATTATTTTCAAAATTTCTAAAGTTTTCGTATCCTAATATTACATTTCATATTTTAAATATTTTGAGAAATTTCTTATTTTTTAAATTGTTTATTTAAAATAATTCTTAGTTATTTTGTAAACAATTATATCTAGCAAAAATTTATTGGGTTAATTCCATTTGTAGCTAAATAAAAATAAAACGGAGTTTTTAATGAATAAAACCATATGATATACATGTGTGTAGAAACGTATGAATGCCATTCTCAGTCTAACTTACTTTATAGTTCAGAACCAGAGAAATGTATCTGCGCAATCACTAAAATAAATCGCAATATCAAGGGCATTTTCAAAAATTAATTTTTACATTAATTAAGAAGCATTGGTAAAGAGTTCAAATAACTTTCTATTGATAAAGGTTTTTGAAAAAATATAACGGTTTTCCCAAAAAATGATGAAATCCACCTTTGTGCACTTTCTTTTTGCTCTCCTGTAAAATCAGTAAAATGCAGATACGTTCCTCTGGTTCTCAGCCGACGAATTACGGTCATAAAATAACTTTGTACAAATACAAGTACTTTTATTACTAATTTTTCCATATTGTCATGGTCTCACTAAAAATTATTAATTTATTGTAAACATGTAAATATATTTGTTTTTATTCTGGGATATATAAAATTTTTTTACATATTTAATTTTACATAAATTCTAATATTTACATTTTAAAAAGTTTAATTCTACATATTAAATTTTGTGATTTAAATATCTTTTATTATGAAACATTATTATTTAATTATAACTTATGAGTATAAATTTTTCTAATAATTAAAAAGTTAATTTCAAATATAAATTTCGTAGAAATAACTAACCCGTATAATACTGTACTATATTGAGCCTGTGAGTAGATGAGCAAATAAGTAAGATCTTTTCCGTGGCCTGATGCCACCTTAAGGCAGCACGGTATATTTTCGCTGTAATAGCAGGTCGGCGTAGTGAAGCACCAGTGATTCTAGCTGCGTGCTGAACGTGTTAATTGACAATCTTATGTATTTTTTTTTTTGTAGTGTGATGATATCCTAACGGTTGGAGAGTTCAAAACTAAAATTACTTCTTTTCTTCTTTTTCAAAAAATCATGGGAATTTTTATATTGTGGCAGCAAGCATTTTTACACCTGCAAACTTTTTTTTTAAATGCTATAACTTTTTCCAGGTTGAATTTTGCTCGCACATGGCCTTTTTAAAATGTAATATCTCTGTTAAAACTCATTTTATTCTAGAGGAAAGTCTAAATAATCAAAAAGTAGAACAGAAAATAAATAATTATACCCAAAACCATGGTGCAGTTTCCCTTAAGCAGTTAAAAACCAAATGTTTTATGAAAATATTACGATTTTATTGGATTTTTATTATAGTTAATGATATATACATTCATTTTTAGGATGAGGGAACAAATGGTACTGCAGTTAGTGATAATTGTGATGAAGTGAAGAACAGTGATGATAATCACAACAGTGATGACGAGGATGACGTTCCTTTAGGTAATAGTAGATTTATTTTTCCAAGTAGATTTATTCAATATGTTTTCTGTATGTGTTAGCTAAGGTTTTGATGCAGTTAAGTATAAATATAATAGTACTCATGTAATCTGGACCGCTGAAAAATCTAAGGACAACTATAATTTAAAATTAAATTGGCTTCATTGCAGAGTGTATTGTGCCTGTAATTGCTCTGTTTAACTTGATCAGTGAATCAACTGCTTCTGTGGTTCTATCCCTTGTTATTTTCTTAATTTTTTTGTATTGAAACATTTGTAATATCAGTGTATTGTACAGAACCTTTATTATTTAACTTAGGTGCTGTCTTCAAATAGTAAATACTCATTAATATTGTATCTTATTCTAAGTATCTTCAATAATGAATAATTATACTTTCAATAAAGAGATACCTGTCGACCCCTTGTTAGTATTAACCGGATGCTAGTTACTATAGATCTGTAGATGGATTTGAGTAGAATGGCATGAAAATTCCGTAAAGTTGTTTTAATTTTTATACTGGATTTAATGTAAGTTATTTGTGAAATTGTTTGGTTCTGATTTTAGTATTCTGAATAACAATTGTTTTGATAACACTTTATAAAACCCTGGTGTATAAGTAGTAGGTATTGCCAATAATTATTTGATTGTTTTGCATTGTATTGTATATATTTTTTGCTCTGGTAAATCTTGATTCAGTTTGAAACCATTGATTTTTCCTCATGTGCAGCATATGATAATCAGTTCACAGATAATTTGTTAAACATGTTGATGTGCGAAGGGGATAATAGACAATTTGGGTGATATCCGTTTCTTGTTTAATATTATATGGCTGGCATAATTTAAACAAGATTAAAATTGTGAAGAAAGTAGTGGCTGAATGAACTAAGCTCTCAGGAAATTTGCTTTTGATACCAGGCCAATTCACTTTCAAGATACTTAGAAAATTAGAAATGACTAAAGCAATTCAAGGAGGAGGACAAACAGGGCATTTTTAAAGTATGAGCTCTAAGAAAAATCAAATATCTATAATCATACAGTTTCAAACCACATTGTCGCTTGACCTGTGTCGTGCGATTTTAATTGTTATTGTAATTACTATTAACAAAAAATTATTCATTGACAGTAGCTTTAAAATTTTAGCTAAAATAAACTACAGTAGTGCCTTGATTATCTGAAGTAATGGTGGGGAGCAAGGCCATGGATAACCGAAAACCACAGTTGAGCCACTGGCAGTAATGACTAAAGCCATTTAATAATAGTAATGTACATTAGAATGTATATTACATATAATAATTTATTAAGCCTATTTGTTTAAAGAGGATGTTCTGTGCATGTGTGTATCGCAAAATAAACACAATTCTTTTTGAATTTTAGTAATCATGAACAAAATCCGTTAACTTAATATATAAGTACACCATTAGATTTAAAAACACAGTTTATTAACTGACACAAAACAAGTAAAACAATGAAATCAAATTATTTCATAGTACCCCCCCACTCCAAAGCGTAGTGGTAGCGCGCTAGCCTATCACGCAGAGGTCCCGGGAAATTTTTAAAAGTTAAAACCCACCGTAATCGCTAATAATTGAGCTTAAATAAACTAAAAACTGACTTTAAATAAACTAAAAAAAATTATTTTATAGATGACTGAAATAGTCTGTATCATTATTTTCTGCTTTGCTTCTTTTTTCTTCTTAATTGAAGATCGGAAGTTTGCGTAGCATTAATTGTCACACAGCTGGCTGTGGATACATATACCACAATACACACGACACAAGAAGCAATGTCAATACTTTACTACTAATCTAGAGGGGTTGCGATTTAGTAGAACTCGTGCATTTTGCTGAGAACCGCGGAACAAACATTCGCACTAGCAGCCAAAAGTTCCGTTCCTCGTTGTTCCCATCATGTACAGTCACGTAGCCATACGTAAACAACCCTGTGCTGCATCGTGCACAACATCAGTATTTACAAAACTCCTTAGTTTCGCATGAGCCATACCGTACTGCATGTAGCACTGTGACCGCAATGTCTGTTTCACTGCTCTCAGCAAAATGCAAAAGCTATAACATCGCACATAATTTTAGAAAAGAATGTGAAAGTTGTGGGATAGGGGTTGATGTTATTGTACAGTAGACTACAGTCTACAGTCATGAGCCTAATTGCCGCCTCTGACCAACCCTCTAGTTTTTCACCTTCACACACGAGGCTTGCATATCTGACGCGTGTGCTCTTCAATTATTAAAATATTTTAATTTGTCAAAATATCAGGTTTTGATTAGATCTAAGAGGCTGAATGCATTACCTGTTATTTTTAATTACAAATTCTAAATTGAATAAATTTCTGTAAAAGTGAACTTCCTTAATCATTTTTATTGTTTTATCCGGTAAATTTTTTTTGAATTTCTTTTTTTCACCACCGTAGTTAATCCGCCCCTGGATAATCAAGGTACAAGCAATGTCAGTACTTCAATGTATTTAACTTTATATTTATTTCCTAGTACAATGTCATTTGCAAGAGATTATGTGATTCAATAAAAGTTGTATATAAAATATTGTAATGGGAATTTGTGTATCATTTTTAAAAAATTATGTACTGTTTTTGATTGATTAAAAATTCCCAGAATTACAATGAAGTACAGAAATTAAAATATTTAGGTATTGAACAGAATATGGTTCTGTGCTTGCAACATTAAGTAAAAGACCTCATTCTTATGTTTTATTTAGGTAAAACTGTAGGTGTAAAGACTAGACTCTCTAAAACTGATGTCAGTGACACTGAACCGTCAGTTGTTGATAATTCTATCGCAGTCAATGACGAAGATTCTGTAGATTCATCTTCAACTACTGGTAACTCCAACATGAGAGGTATTAGAAAGAGAAAGGCTGCCGTTAAGAAAACAAATAATGCATGTAAAGCTCCGGCTGTGAGTACAACGGATGATGTTCCTGAACTAGATGATGCTCCACCGCCAAGTGTTGTAGTTCAGTCAGCCCTTAAGAGCTCTGCTTCTCCTTCTATAAAACTTGTTGATCGAAAAAGTGTGTCCAATGACCGTGAAGATGACGATGATGACATACAAGAGGTGAGAGCTTGTTTGTGGATGTCTTCTTTATTTAATTCTATTGGAAAGTAGTCATTTTCAGTAAGCATGTACAGCTACTATAGGGTGATTCAAAAAGAGCGCCGGTTTTGATATATCAAATTAAGAGATTTATTTTATTGAAAAACTGAAAATAAATACATCAACAAGTTCATCTTACCTTCTGATTTCATGTATGAAAAATGATGTCATGCATGTGTCCTCCTCTACTGCGCTGGCACGCATCAACTCTGTCCATGAAATTGGATATTACTGCACGACAAGTTTCGACTTCCATTTGCCCGATAACCCGTCGAATTTCCTCCTTCAAGTCATTGATGTTTCGGGGTTTATTGGCATACACCAATGACTTCAGATGACCCCAAAGATGAAAGTCACAAGGCGTCAAGTCACACGACCATGGTGGCCATTGATGGTCGGAATTACGAGAAATGATGCGATCCTGGAACCGTTAACGGAGCAACAACATTGTTTCTCGTGCAGCGTGACAGGTGGCCCTATCCTGCTGAAACCACAACTCGTCAATGTCCATTCCATCCAAATGACGCCACAAAAACTCCCTAATCATCGTACGGTATCGGTCTCCATTTACTGTCATGGCTTGTCCTTCTTGATTTTCAAAAAAGTAAGGGCCGATGACACCGCCCGACCAAAAGCCGCACCAAACTGTCACTCGCTGTGCATACATTTCCCTTTCATTAACCACGCGAGGGTTTTCTAAACCCCACATACGGCAGTTCTGTTTATTAACAAAACCGTTTAAGTGGAAGTGCGCCTCATCACTGAAAATGATTTTGTTTGCGAAGGTATCATCATCCTGCCGTTTTCTCAATACCCAGTCAACAAACTGTCGTCTCTTCTGGTGGTCTGCCACTTTCAAATGTTGCGTCAACTGAATTTTATACGGGTGATATTGGAGATCATACCGAAGAATTCTTGAGAACGGCGACGTATTGATTTTGCTGGGCTAACAGCCACACTGTCACGAACCAACGCAACGTTCTGCTCAGTTCGGCCAGAACGACGACGTCCAGAACTTTTAAGGTCGACTGTTGAACCCGTCTCAAAAAACTTTTTCATGAGCCTGCGAACTGTTGATTCATTCGGTGCTTCATTACGTCCTAGAGTACCGCGAAGTCGCCTGACAGTAGCCGCATAACTCTCTCCACTCTGGTAAAATGTTTTGAGGATTAACACTCGTTGTGCAATAGTAAACTTCTCCATGGTTAGACACAGACTGCGAGAGTACTACACTGCGAACAAGAGAAACTACAACTGAATCGTCAATCGGAATGTTCTCCGAAATAGAAATGAGGTGTAACAATGTTGCCAACCGATAAACAAAAATTTACCAGCCGTTTAAAAACCGGCGCTCTTTTTGAATCACCCGTTATATTTTTCTTGTTTTATGATTTTATTTTCCTTAACCTTCATATTTGGGTGGATATACTATCATTTGAGTGTATAAATTGTAAAAATTGAATCTAATTTTGTGAGAAAATCTTTTGTAGATGTATCGTCAGTCATATTTGTATATAGATAAATTATATTAATCAGTTGTATCTCTTATATATTATTATAATCAGTTTTGTATAAGTGACTGAAGATTTTTTTAAGTTGTATAACAAGAAAATCGTAGTAATAATAATAGTAGTGTTTTTATTTACCATTGAATTTTATTAGAGAAAAGGATAAAAACAGATAAACACACAAAATTAAAGTACAAAAAAATACAATATTTATACCACTTTTATCTATCTTCTGTATTACAGTATAACACTTACCAGCTTGACCTACTCGTTCTGCCTGGTTGGTAGACCAAGCAGAATCTTAGTTGTTCATACGACCTGAACATGTCCAATACAAAACTAAATTTGAAAATAGAATTAGAAATTGTGATGTCAAATAAGAGTTGCGGTCATAAATATAATTAATAAAATTTGTTTTTATCATAATAATATGGGGGTAGCATCTTTAAAAGATTGAGGGAGTAAGAATACATAGCATCTTTAAAAGATTGAGGGAGTAAGAATACGAAAACAAGTATTGGAATACCAATGGAGGGAGAGAAGCTTGGGGTGCTATAATGTTGAAAGTGACTTGTTTTAATTTGTTTACTCTTGTTTTTTTTTTGGGGTAAAAGCATTTTGATGATAAAACAGGTTTTGTAGTCTACACAGAGAAGAGCAATAGAAGATTAAGAATTCTAAATAAATGTTTTAATGCCTAAATGATGGGCTGTAACTTGAATGTACTAATGACTACCTTTTAGTTATGTTTCACATCTGATAGATATCCTTTTAGGTTTTTCTGAAGTAAATATAGTATGGAGTGTTTTTTTTTTTACAGTAACCCACTGTAAATAGAAATTTATTCTGTAAAGACTTGATTGGATTTTGTGATTGTTTTTTCAGGTACCAGTTGTAAAAATGGACATTGATGTCATAGAGGTAGCTGATGGTGATGATGGCCCAGATCAGGAGTCTGGCCATTTAGAAGGGATGACAGTCATTGATGAGTTGGATGATGGAATTGACGATGTCATTGATGATAATGAGAAAACAGAAAAGGTATGGTAAAAATATTCTCATTTTTGTTTGATAAGAGCAGCTTTATGAGTAAAATAATTATTATATCTACAAAAAGTAATTATTAATAAAAACTTAACATTTTTCTATAGTTAATTTTATTGTACTCTTTAATAATAATTATCATGTATTAAGTGCTTCAGAATGGTTGGTCTAATTGGTATTTTTTATTTGTTTTATGTTCAGATTAGTGGTGGGGCTAGCAATAATATTGATCCAGATACAGAAATGGTGTCTGAAGATGAACTTCCTGCCGAAACCAGCAAGGAACAGTTAGATACAGAAGCCGTTTCAGACGAAGAACTTCCTACGCCTACAGTTGACCTTCCAGAAACGGAAGCTGTTTCTGAAGATGAACTCCCACCAGAAGGGACAGAAAAAAAGAAGAAGAAAAAGACTCGTGACCCGGAAGGTACTAGTGATAAAACAGGTACAGTGATAAAAAAATATTTAAGCATAAAAGTACCATATTTACCGATGTATAAGACGCACTCCTGTTTTCAAGAAGGATTTCATTCTTTAACACTTTCCAGTCTACCATTTTTTTCACGACTATGCACTACAGACTGAAGTAAATTATGCGTATCTTGCACTGTAGACTGATGTTTTTTCAACTTTTTCAAAAAATCAGTGTGCAGTCACTTCAGTTCTTATCAACTTATATGAAAATAAAGTTTGAAATTTGCTCTTTTTAACCATACAATTAGTTTAAGTCAATTATTAAGTTTTTTATAAACTAATATTATTTACAATTACTCTAATTTAAACTTTTCCAAAAAATTTTATATGAAACTTATATCAACCCTTTTGCTACTAGTCAGTATTTGACATGGTAACAAAAAAAAATTGTCGAAAAATGAAAGGTATACCAAAAAATACCAGTTCGAAAACTGGCGTTTTTACATACTTTCACTAAAAATGTTATAAAAAATTTCATATCCAAGATATTTTAATATTTTTTTTTTAACAATTCAGAAGACTTAAAACTATACTAGAGACATAAAATACAATTGCACTGGACCTTAAAACATCTTTGTTTTTTCATAAATATGCGAAAGTTTTCATGAAAGCGAGAAAAAAAAGAAGTTTAAAGCACTGTAGCTTTTAAATAACAAATATTTTATCTGTGGGAACCTCTCTTAATCAATTTTAAATAGTTTTTACTACAGGTGTGCAAAATTTTGCAGAGATTGTAGCATAAATAATAAAATTTACACAAAAAATCTACACTTTTCAATAAAAAAACTAAATGAAGTAAAATAAAACTAAGTTATGTTGTTACTAATTACGTAACTAATTACGTTGTTTACAAAGTACGAGAGCGACTACAAACAAAGAACGGCACTAGTAAATAAACACAAAAACAGCTGTGATGTTACGCCAGGTTAGCACGCATAACCTCTGAAAGAAAATTATTTTATACAAAATTAAAAAAATAAATTCTTAATTATTTGTTTTATTATTGAGTAGTAGCAACATTAGCCTTAATTAAAACTTTTTCTGATGACTTTAAAAATAGTTTAAAGCCTTGAAAATCACGAAATTGTAATTGACGATATTTCGTCAACTGGTATTTCTCGCATATATTCCGGTTGACGATACATCGTCAATCAGTATTTCTCGCATATTTTCCAATTGACGATATATCGTCAGCTGGTAGCCAAAGGGTCAATATCGCTTTCATTCTCTGCAGGGTCGTATGATTCATCAATGTCCGTGTCATCTCATTCCGACCCAGAATCTTCTACAAAACAATCTAATGCATCTCTAGACATCGTTTCATGAATTGTATAATAGCACAATAACAGTAAAACACATACACTGCAAACAACGTGACCTTGTAACCCGCTATGTCTGTACTCTGTAGTAGATGCTACAGTTCGATCTCACGCATTAAGTAGTGGTCGATAGTTTCGTCGATATATCAGAAAATACTAATCGATTCGGTCAACTATCACTGTAGGTAAACGGAGATTAAAGTGAACTAAATAACAGTGAAAACGGGAAATGGATAGTGTACGGGTAGCCACATTTAAAGCAATGTGAAAGTAGCAAATGTATGAGATACGTTTGCCATCTAGTGATGTATTGACGTGCCCATATGACATACGGTTGCCGTCACTCGGTGTATATCATCATGGCTGTATCACGTACGGTTGTCGTCTCGAAAGAGTTAATGTTATATTTTACTTGTATTTTTATTAAAGGAATGGTAATTTTATTTTCATCTGTAATTATTTTTTTTAAATACCATGAACTTGTATTTGAATTGCTAAATCAGTGATTTAAAAAGATTGGTATGTAAAGATTGCTACACGAAAAAGAACAATATTACATAACAGTAGCTGCTATTTTTTAAGCTACACCAATATTACACATAAGCTCAAATGAAATAGTAAATTCTTGTTTTTATAATATTACGATACACATCAGTCCTGGTCAAAGTCACTGTCACTTGAAGAATTTGAGCTGTTTTCAAACAATGAATCATCTTCAGCCTCATCCAAAGAATTTCTGAAGCTCCTTGAAAGAATTCACCACAATTTTGGAGTCGACACCGTTCCAGGAAGTTTTGACCCATTCACAGACCTGAGTTATGGAAGGACATTTAAGTTTTCCCCCTGGTGTCATTTCTTGTCCCAGTAACATCATCCATTTATTCCATTTGTAAAGAGGGCTAAACAGTTAATACCTATTTCAGATGCTGGAAGTGAGTGCGATTTCCATTAAACGACATTTCAAAAGAAATTACTAACCAAACAGCGATGAGACAAACACTAATTTTAACGTATACCGTAATTGATGGTTGACGCGTTGTCATCAAATAAAACCATGTCTTCTTTGATATTGGATTATGAAATTATTCTATTTTTTTTATAAATTATTCTATTATTACTATTCTAGAAATTTTTACAACGGAAAAATATGTACTTTTTCCAAATAAGGTTATTAGGCAGTTGAATTGCGTAATGACAGTAACAATGTTTAAAATATTTTGATTGTAGTAATGCTATATGTTAACATTAAAACAGTTACAGAAAGTTTCCATCTGTTGTATAAGACACACCGTTTTTTTTGACGAGTTACTGAAGGAAAAAATGCATCTTATACACCGGCCAATACAGTAATTGATTTTTACTTAGTTGCCAACATTTCAGAATGAAAAGTGATATGGCAGTGAAAAACATAAGAATGCCTGTGGACTCTCTCCAAAAATTAGCTAAATCAGTTGCGTCTCATTTAGAGGGGTATCAATCCCTACAAAATTTTATTGTTTGTAGAATGATGGTAACAATCATCATATTTTTGTTATTTTACACTCTCAGTATAGTTATTTAGAAATATATTTAAAAAAATGTTCGTGCTTTTTAGAAAATATTGCACCATTCACATAATTTTCCTTGTTGTTCAGTGCATCATTTCTGTTAGTCCCGGTTTCGATTCATGGTTAGGTTTTGCACATCCTCATCATTCATTTTCATCTATCACCCTTCTCATTGCCTGCATTAGCAGTAATTGAAAAACAGTCGGATGTAAAACAAAAAAATCTATAAATTTGTTTAGTTGGCATGTCTTCTTTTGGTTGTGGGTATACGAACAGCAAGTTAGTGAATCAATTTGTTGATACATCATTTTATAGCTTTGTAAATATTTGGCCCCTAATTATGAAATGTTTTGGATCTTTCTCGTTAATATCTGTGCTTCTGGTAATGATTTACTTTTTTGATTTCCTAGGCTTTAAATTATTTATTTTAGTAAAACCAGATAAAAGTATTAGTACTATGAAGATACTGTAGCATTATAAAATGCTAGAATGCTTTTAAAACATGTCAAAACATTAAATGACTCTCTCTTCTTCTAAAGCTGTAGTAAACAAAAAATTTTAATTTACTGTAAATGTTTCGCATTAACTATTGTTGTTAACGCCACTTCCCCCCCCGTCTAACAATTACTAATTATTATCGTCGTTAAATACACTGATTTTGTATTAATAACCTTTTTCCCGCCTCCGCCTGTATACTTGTCTTGACTTCCGATGGTGACCTCAGTTCATGACGTAATTTTTCTCCCTCTACTCACATTCCTTTCTTCCCGGTTCAACTCACTCACTGGTTAGATTCTGCGGCATGTAGACTGTTCGTGCCTTCTCTGCGCCGGCCATCCTATGGCGTCGCTTCTGCAATTGTCGTTATGCTTCGTTCGTTTCTGATGTACCATACATCATTTTCAAGTGTGATTTTGCTTATGTGTGTAATTTATAATCATTTACAATTGTTCTTGTTTTCGTATCAAACATTAAAGTTACAGTGTGAATCGAACCCCGGACACGGGTCGCGTGGACGCCGTTTCTACACTTCAGGCCATTCAACAGGTAAGCGAATTAGTCTATTTTGTTGTACGTTTTCTGATTTTGTGTTTGAGTTGACCAGTGATGTCCTGCTGTTCCAGCAGTTACTTATCGTTTTACCTTTGCCTCCCGCAGTGTACTTTCTATCGTTGTATCTTGCTTATTCAGTCGTTCCGCCGTTGGTTTCTGGCGCCATTAAATGAAACTAGGTCCTCCGAAATAAGTCGTTTATGCTTCAGTTTACATTAATCTGCCATTAGTCGTGGATAGTGGGTTGATGTCCTACAGTTACAAGTCGGCTTACCGCATCACTCGTTTTATCCAATATATTTTTGGGTTAATTTCAAAACTCCTGCCATCAAGGCTCTAACATTTGGTCCGTCGCGGGCAGGATATTTATCAGTGCATATTTGGAAATACAGTCTATTGTCTTAATTTTTCAATCGTCAACAATTTCAGTATTTTGTTTAATTCGTCGTTGCATGGTGTTACATTACATTCATCGTGTCATTTATTGTGTTTCGTGTCTTACATGTGTTCAATATATTAATAAAAACATTAATAAAAATATTAATATTAAAAAACAATTTCATTTATTCAGTTAAAAAATACGGGGTTGAGTTGCATAACAAATGCAACGCATTATCAGTTTGTTGTGACGCGTTCATTCAATACAAGTTGCAACCAACGCTATGCTGACGTCACAGTAGATCGGTTCAGTGCTATATCTTTCGACACGGCCAGAATTTGGCTAGAATCGCCATTTTTTCCTTCGTTCTTGTTAACTGGTTCACGCAGCTTACAGCGCATGCGTGCCCTCTCTCTCATTCACTCTCTCTCGTGTTGTCCGTCGATACTGCTAGCGCTGAGAGAATCACTTCACTTGTGTCGTCTGCAACATACACATCATAGTTGCAACTAACCTAGATTCAATAAACAGCTGTGTTTTGTTTACATTCTATTATTTGTTTTTCGCTCGCTGTCTTCGTTCATTATTTTCAATATGGACGATTTACAATCTTTAATCAAAAAACGCAACGTTGTTAATAATCATCTTTCTCGTTTTAATAATTTTCTTCAATCTGACGTTGAAGTTAACCAAGTCAAATTACGACTTGACAAATTCTTAGACCTCTGGTGTGACTTCGAACAGATACAAACGAATATCGAATTACTTCAACCCGAAACAGATTTCGAATCAGAACGCACTGCATTCGAAACTCATTATTTCCAGTTAATTGATCGCGCCCAGAAATTAATTGAATCTCTGGACAATACAATCGTTTTACAAAATCAAGTCAAGTCTTCTAATTCGCAATTAATACAATTACCTCGAATTCGCCTACCTTCATTCGACGGAGATGTTGCAAAATTCCAGAATTTCATCAGCTTGTTCAATGATTTAATTCACAATAATTCTGAGTTATCATTTGTTCAAAAACTTCATTATTTGAGGTGCTCATTAGTCGGTGAACCACTGCGTCTAATAGAACACCTGCCTCTCTCGCTTGAAAATTATACGTTAGCGTACAATTTAATTGTTGAGCGCTACTCCAACTCAAGGCGCATAGCAAATGTTCACTTAAATCAGATATTCAATTTCGTTAAATCTGA
Organism: Catonia carolina; assembly: GCA_035578175.1. Lineage (NCBI taxonomy): Eukaryota > Metazoa > Arthropoda > Insecta > Hemiptera > Achilidae > Catonia > Catonia carolina. The sequence goes on from JAQMRL010000001.1 coordinate 107,570,819, forward strand.
CACTCCGTCCTATCAATCATTAAAAGGTTTTCTTAATATCCACGAATCATCAATCGGAGCCTTACGTCTGCTAAATATAAATTTACTTGAATATTTACTTTTTGAGATAGCCTATTCTAATTTGGATCCTGTAACAAAGCAAGCGTTCGAGGATTCAAATCCTAATTCAGCCGTGCCTACATACGAGGCCTTAATGTCATTCGTTACCGCTAAGATGCATGCTTTCGAGCTCTCGAATTCATCTCAACCTACAGATAACGCTAGTTCTTCTTATACTAGCAAATCCAACGTCGATAAACCGGCTAGTCACAGACCGGTGTTCCGTAAACAACCAATGTCTCCTACAACGCCTAAAAAACAGCATTCGGTTTTATTAGGTAGTAATCTTGCTAATTCAAATAGTGAACCGCTATACAAATGTCCGTTTTGTGGCTCTATTAATCACAACATTTTCAATTGTACCGAGTTTCTCGCCATGTCCGTTGAAGAACGGCACAAACAAGTGTTTCAGCTTCGTAAATGTTTTGCCTGCTTAGGAAAACACTCTCGCAAAGATTGTAAATCTATCAAGTCTTGTCGTTTATGTGGTTCTACTAATCATCACACACTGTTGCACGAATCCTCTACTCCAGTCGATTCTACCACTCGTAATTCTGCATCAAGTAATTTTAATTACAAATCAATTACTACTAACTCTAATCGTAATACTACTTCTCCCGTTGTTAATTCTTCTGATTGCGATTCCTCTAACAATAACGTTGTTAATAGACATCCTTCTGTAGGACTATCTACACCCAGTAGCGCGCATTTAAGTACCGCTGCTGAAAATACCGTGCCTATTTTTGATTCTTCCAACAGCAATTCGCTATCGTGTCGCACTGGTTCACAAAAGGTTTTGCTAGGTACTGCTACAGTGCTGTTGCAAACTCAATTTGGCAACTTTCACGCTTTCCGCGCTGTACTTGACTGCGGTTCTGAAGTGAACTTAATAACATCTCGCGCCGCAGAGCAAATTGGCGCAAAAACAATTCCGTGTCGTCAAAACTTGTTAGGCATATCAGCCGCCACTACTCAAATACAAGGTACTTCTCAGATTACCATCGCTTCTAAACAAAACAGCGATTTTCGTCTCGATACCACTGCGCTAGTAATTCCTAAAATTACTAACAATTTACCATCTGTCTGCATTTCTCACGAAGTTTTACAGATGCACTCCGGTAAAATTCTTGCTGATCCTGGATTTATCCACTCCGCCCCTGTAGACATTTTACTGGGCGCCGAAGTGTTTCCTGATCTAATTATTCAACACAATAATTCCATAATCAAAGGCAGTCCTTCTGCCATTTCTACAGTTTTCGGTTGGGTAATTTTTGGTAAATTACCAGCACTTTCTATGGTTTCAAATAACCAACCACCTAGCTCGTTACTCACTTCTGTCGATACGCTGTCTCAAACTATGCAGCGCTTCTGGGAGTCGGAAGAAATCTTCGCTCCCCCTGCTACCAATCCGGACGATGACTACTGTGAAAAGTTATTCTCCGAAACCACCACTCGTGATAGTAACGGACGTTATATTGTTGCGCTTCCGTTCAAAAACAATTCTGTATCGTTGTCTTCTAATCGTCATGTCGCAAGTCGTGCTGCTACAAAATTTACTGTTAAAATTTCTCAGCAGCCTGCAGTTCAACAAAAATACCACGATTTTATGCGTGAGTATCTTACTCTCAAATGTCGCCTGCTTCTTCTATCGCTGAATACATAATTCCGCATCACGGCGTATTTAAAACAGCCGACCCTAATGGGAAAATTCGTGTCGTATTTAATGCTTCTTTCTCTGATCTTCACGGCAATTCACTTAATAGCCAACTGTTACCTGGTCCTAAGTTACAAAAGGACATCTGTAATATTTTAACAACTTTTCGTAAACATCCAATCGTCGTCTGCTCGGACATCAAGATGATGTATCGGCAAATTCTCGTGCGTCCTGAAGATCGTTTTCATCAACACATTTTCTATTGTTCCGATTCAAACTCCACACCGCAAGAATTCGAACTGAATACGGTCACCTACGGAGTTAAACCGTCTGCTTATTTAGCACAACGTACTTTACTTCAGTTAGTAGAAGATGAAGGCTCTTCGTTTCCTCTTGCGTCCGAGGCTGTTCGTTCCAGTACTTACGTCGACGACATACTGACCGGTGCTTCCGATTTCAAGGAGGCTGAACTTCTAGTCGATCAACTCATCGAGTTACTCGCCTTGGGAGGTTTTCAATTACGGAAATGGTCTTCCAATCATCCTGACCTTCTGCAACGATTTCCGCACGATCATCTAGAAAATCCTATCTGTTTCTCAGATGAAACTTCATCGATTAAAATCTTAGGGCTTCAGTGGAACCCCACCTCCGATTCCTTTTCGTATCACGTAACTCCTTTCGATTCTACGGTCACCAAACGTACTGTGCTCTCCTATCTCGCAAAAATCTTCGATCCTCTCGGATTTCTAACTCCAGTCACCTTCTGGGTAAAACACTTTCTAAAACAATTATGGAACAACAATTTACAGTGGGACGACCAGTTACCGCCGATTTTCGACCACGCCTGGCGTAAATTTAGTACTGATCTCTCTGCTCTACAAGATTTTCGTCTTCCTCGATTAATTTCTGTTAACGGCGCTGAATACCGAATTCTTGGATTCTGCGACGCCTCCGAAAAGGGCTACGCCGCTTGTGTATACCTTCATGTACAAACCAATACATTTTCTGATATGTTTCTGCTCAAAGCCAAAAGTCGAGTCTCTCCGCTAAAAAACGTTACAATTCCTCGTCTTGAACTGTGCGCTGCACTCTTGTTATCTCGTTTAATTTCTTCTGTTTCTGATTTTGCGAACTCTATTTCTTGTTGTGACATGCGATTATTCACCGATGCTAGTATAGTGTTAGCCTGGCTGCAAACGCCGCAACACCGCTTAAAAATGTTTATTGCCAACCGTGTGCAACAAATTCTTTCATTAACCGATCTTGACTCTTGGTCTCACATCTCTACTGACCAAAACCCTGCTGATGTTGCATCTCGTGGTGCCAATTGTACCGATTTGATCAATCACTCGTTGTGGTGGCAAGGGCCGCCTATTTATCGTGCGCTATCTACCGAATGGCCTACGATTAATATTCCTTCCGTTTCTACTGACAAGCTCGATCTCCGGCAAGAAAAAATTTGTCTCGCCGTCTCAACTGATCCTTCGTTTCCCGACGAAATTTTATTAAAATTTTCATCGTTTTCTCGCCTAACGCGAATCCTGGCTTATGTTCTGCGCTTCGTGAAAAAACTCAAAACGCCTTCCGTAGTTTTTTCTTCGTTCCTGACTTCAAGCGAAATCTGCGCTGCTACCAATGTCTGCGTAAAATTGACTCAACTGCGCTACTTCTCCGACGACATCAATGCTGTCTCCAAGGGAAAAATACCGTCTAAGTCACTCGTTTCTTTGTCACCGTTGCTTAACAACCACGGCATTCTAACTGTCGGCGGTCGTCTATGCCGTTCTGCGCTTAGCACTACTGCACAGCATCCAATACTGCTGCCAAAACATAGCCACTTAACCAACTTAATATGTGACTATTATCATCAACTGTCGCTCCATTCGGGACCTCGTACAACACAGGCGTTGATCGTTCAACAATTCTGGATTTTATCTGCTAGAACGGTCATCCGACAAAGAATTCATCGCTGCGTTCGCTGCATTAGATACAACGGACGACCTTCTCAACCTATGATGTCTACGCTTCCATCTTCTCGTGTCACCGCTTCCCGTGCATTCTCATCTACTGGTGTTGATTATGCCGGCCCGTTCTTCGTCAAAACCAGTCGTCTTCGTAAATCTTCCTTATCTAAAGGTTACCTGTGCGTCTTCGTGTGCATGTCCACCAAGGCTGTTCATCTCGAATTTGTGTCTGATCTTTCTACTGATGCTTTCCTTGCTGCACTCGATCGTTTTGTGTCTCGTCGAGGTCTGCCTTCGGACATCTACTCCGACAACGGCACCAACTTCGTTGGCGCCAAAAATAAGTTTGTCGAAATTTATAATCTGCTTCGTCGATCGTCTCCTGCTATTGGAAGTCATCTCGCTGCATTAAAAATTACTTGGCACTTCAATCCACCTTCTGCGCCAAACTTCGGCGGATTATGGGAAGCCGCCGTCAAATCGGCCAAACATTGTCTACTTCGGCTCATCGGAGACAAACCACTGCTCTTCGAGGAGTACATAACTTTATTCGCTCGTATCGAGGCCGTATTAAACAGCCGACCTCTGTTTCAATTCTCATCCGACCCCAATGAGGAGAGATGTATGCTGACTCCTGGGCATTTCCTCATCGGATCGTCTCTGTTACAACCACCTGAACATAGCACAATTGATCAACTCCAGCCGGCCTCGCGCTGGCAGCAAGTCAAAGTTCTAGTTAAGTCGTTCTGGAAACAATGGTCCCTGAACTACCTGCACACGCTAACTCAGCGCAATAAATGGACTCGTGCTCGTGACAACCTACAAATTGGTCGTGTTGTCATCGTGCAAAACCTCGACACTGCTCCTGCATCATGGCCATTAGGCACAGTTACCGATGTCTTTCCTGGCAGAGACCGCACAGTTCGTACCGCCGAGGTAAGAACTATTCATGGTACTTACATTCGACCCGTGTCAAAGCTAATTGTCCTGCCTGACAATTAGGCTTTACCTTCGTTCTCAACTCTACGTCTTCTTCTCACCGCTGTCTGCTCCGCATGTGTCGTCTTATTTCTCTCCTAGAGATTCAATTTTCTGAGTAGGCTGCTCCTGATCAACCGCTGCGTATATTGTATGTATTGATTCATACAATCTTTCAACAAAAGTTTCCTTTAACAACTTAAAGAATTCGCTCCTGACACATACAAATACACATTCATGTATTCGTCTTTTCATTCGCCTGTTCCCTTGCTGGAACTCTACCTTGCTCCGTTGTTCTTCGATTCTTCTTCTGCGTCGCTTCTGGTTGTCAACCCTTGTTGGCAATCACCTCAAGATCGTTCCGTTACTCGTTGGCTTCCGCGCAAGCCGTGGAAGATGTTCCGTTCGTCGTTGGCCGGGCAAACCCGTGCGTTTGTCACGCCACCTCAAGATGCTCCGTTCTTCGCTTCATTCGATTCTTCTTCGTCGTCTTCTTTGCTTCGTTCTCGTCGTTTTTGCTACGTTTTCCGCTCCCTGGTTGTTTCAGGGCGGGCGGCTTCGTTCTTCGATCTTCTCTGCTAGTTTTGTTTCTGTAAATCGCTTTCATCGATTTAGGCGGGTGGTATGTTAACGCCACTTCCCCCCCCGTCTAACAATTACTAATTATTATCGTCGTTAAATACACTGATTTTGTATTAATAACCTTTTTCCCGCCTCCGCCTGTATACTTGTCTTGACTTCCGATGGTGACCTCAGTTCATGACGTAATTTTTCTCCCTCTACTCACATTCCTTTCTTCCCGGTTCAACTCACTCACTGGTTAGATTCTGCGGCATGTAGACTGTTCGTGCCTTCTCTGCGCCGGCCATCCTATGGCGTCGCTTCTGCAATTGTCGTTATGCTTCGTTCGTTTCTGATGTACCATACATCATTTTCAAGTGTGATTTTGCTTATGTGTGTAATTTATAATCATTTACAATTGTTCTTGTTTTCGTATCAAACATTAAAGTTACAGTGTGAATCGAACCCCGGACACGGGTCGCGTGGACGCCGTTTCTACACTTCAGGCCATTCAACAGGTAAGCGAATTAGTCTATTTTGTTGTACGTTTTCTGATTTTGTGTTTGAGTTGACCAGTGATGTCCTGCTGTTCCAGCAGTTACTTATCGTTTTACCTTTGCCTCCCGCAGTGTACTTTCTATCGTTGTATCTTGCTTATTCAGTCGTTCCGCCGTTGGTTTCTGGCGCCATTAAATGAAACTAGGTCCTCCGAAATAAGTCGTTTATGCTTCAGTTTACATTAATCTGCCATTAGTCGTGGATAGTGGGTTGATGTCCTACAGTTACAAGTCGGCTTACCGCATCACTCGTTTTATCCAATATATTTTTGGGTTAATTTCAAAACTCCTGCCATCAAGGCTCTAACAATTGTTCTGTGTTTTTATGAATAAAACTGATTTTATTCTTTTTCTTGATAGAAAATAAAGATGAACCGGATGGAGCAGCTGCAAAGTCTGATGGTGAAGGCGGTGTCAAAAGAAAATTAACTGATGGACAATATGATCCAAGTTCTCCTACATCTGAGGCAAGTAATGAGGAAGCTCCACCTTCCAAGAAGATGCTGACAGCTGATTCAGGGAAAGCACCGGTTGGTCTATTATGTCTTATTTATTAAAATAATTTTTTTCCAATGTTTACAGTATTTAGCTATTTGAAATTTCTTCATGACAATTTAGCCCTATATTCCACCGAAGTAGGTCTGTTGTTCAATTAAGCTTAATTTAGAGCAACTTAAACTTCTTGTCGAGGACGATGTTTTATCCTTTCTATTTCCGTGATTTTTGAATTTTTTTCATTTGCTCATCTCTCAAAAAAAATTCTTTCAAAAAACATTTTTCCTAAGTTATTCAATACAGTCATTTAAAGAACTATAAATTGTATAAGTAAAACTTTGTGTTGAATATTCTTTTAGTTTCTGTTAGTTATGAATGTCATCTGTTTTATGTAACAAAATTGGCTTTTAACAGGTTTAAAAAAAATAAGTTGTGAAAGACTATGAAGTTATGAGTGAGTATCAGAAGTTGTAAAATGCAGGTCTTAGTCCTAGTTTATGCAATCTAAAGTGTCATCAAAGCAGATTAATCTTTTCTTTTTAGTTACGTCTGCGGTAAACTAATGTTGGCATTTAAGTTGTTAGAGTTACCATGGCAGTAGTCCTGGAAAATGGTGTAATTTCTAATAGTGTATTTAATATATTTGACTGGATAACCACGGTAGGCTTAAAGGTGTCTGTACCCAAGACAAATCGATATATAGCAAGAAACGTGGGATTGAAAGGGTAGAATAAACGATTTAGGGTGAAACAAACAAAGAAAATGGAGATAAGGAACAAAATGGATTTCAATTAACTTAAATAATGCATACATGATTAGCCAGTTACCAATAGGTCCAGAATTAGAATGTGTAAAAGATTTGATGGTTAAGAAGCCGGTGGTAACACTGGTTGAAAGCAAGATAAAATCTTTGACATTATTAGCTAGCAATAAAATACTAATAACGCACATTAACACAAGTAATATTAAGTTCGTAAGCACAAGCACAGTTCATAGTAAAGCCTTATGTAGCCAACTATCATCTTGTACTATATCAAGGGAGCAACAAAGTGGCCATGCACGCTTCAAGCAAGCTAATGATAAAGTGAGAGAAAAAGGCGAGGTGAGCTAAGAACAGGAAGGAAACTGGTGGATGATGAAGTACAAAAATTTAGTGGTGCAACAGTTTCAAAACAGTAGGGGGATAGGTACCAAATCTATGTAAAGTTTTGACAGCAACATGCCAGATAGGACACAAACTAAGAAAAGCAAGCTGGTGAGTAAATTCTAATTTCCGCGGTTGATATCAGCATTAACACAGTAATTTAAATAAAACATGTAATTTGAGTTGTTACTCATTATTTTAATTTATATATGTGTAACAAATCTATGAAATGTGTTATTACGTGTATGTGCTTATGAAATTTGTGTGAGAAGTATAAATGTGTTGAGCCTAACACATCTTATTGCAACTGGTATCCTTTCAAAATAATCATTACAAGTTACATGAAATTTTATGTTGTCAGTAATTGATTGTCTACGGTGTCGTTAATATATTTAAGAATGGGAATTTATATTCAGCCAATAGACTTGTAATTCCATTACTAATACATAATGTAAGATGCCTATCTGTTACAAGAATTTAAGTTTTTGTATTAGCTGGTAAAACAGAGTTATACTTTCGTGATATCTATCTTTCTTGATATGGTTAAACCAATTCTTGAATATTTCTAAATCAAACTGTTAATGATGTATGAAAGATACATTTTTGAGTAAAATACAGTTATAATTTGATGAATTCAATGGTGTGGTAAAAAGTCATTCGATTGGTGATCTGGGAATGGTTTTGATTCCAAGCTAGAATGTGGAAGCTTGCATAGTTTTGTCACGGTTTCTAACACGCTTTGTAGTCATTAAAAAATGTGATCAGCATTTTAAACTGAAGTACAGATCGGTGGATTATAATCAGAACGAACAATGGTTCCTTTGTTGCTGCTGTGGAAAGTAATGAGGATGTTAAAAACAGTTAACTAGTATGAATGTTTAGGTTTTTAAAATAAATATAATGTGTAACTTTTTTGATTCTTCTGTACAGGCAAAACCAGTGAAGTTGCCAGAGTTGGAGAAGTATTGGAAAGCTGTTAAAGATGATCCAACAGATTTTACTGGGTGGACTTATTTATTACAATATGTAGACCAAGAGGTATGTTATTCAACCTATTCGAATCAGTTTGTCTTGTTTCGGTGTTGTTTCATCTTTTATATTTGATTATTTTAGTTTCTTGAGAACTGACATAATTGAGATCTTAACCTGGTTTTGGAAAGTATCAATGTATTAATTTAGCTCTTTTTTTGCATTCTGATCAGTAGGGATCTCGTTTACATGGTTCCATTTTCATAGTTTAATCCATGTATTTGTTTTTCTCTTTCGTATCTAATTGACCCTTTAGCAGGCATAAGAAAAAGTTTTAAAAAAAATCATGAAAATGGATGTGGTATTTAACCCTTAAGTAGGCGTGCTCTAATCTATAACGTAAGTATAGATGCGTGGGGGTTTACTTGACCCTCATCGCAAATGTGTAATTAGATAGGCCTAAACTTAACTTTTTTTTTTACTGATAAATCCTCTCTTTTAATTGTATATCAGCCATATTTTAATGAATTTGCCTAAATTTAAAAGAAAGTAATAGAGCAAAAATTTTTTATATGAAAATGTTTTTATCTAAAATTTTAGTATGACATTACATAGCCCAGCATTTTAGTACAAGATGCTTCGTACTGTATTTTATTGTGTACTAATTTTATTTTTCAATCTTTTTTTTATAATTAAGCGTGGGTTTTGCATTTTTTGCCTCATGAATCGGTCCAGGAAAACGATGAATGAGGTTCACAGACGGAGTTCTTATGGCACTTGGCGTAGCTGGTTCTCTCCTCCAACGTGTTTTGTCTTTTTTAACAAAAATCTATTTCAACTTTCTTCTTCCTCTACTTCTGATTCAATTGGACATTCAGAAGCTGAATCATGATAAGAATCGCTAACATGATCTTCATCATGGTCTGATTCACTGCATTCCTCTTCTGATTCTGATAAAAAATTTTCGTAAAGAAGTTACCTTTTCGTTCGGCTTATTGTTCTTCAGAATTATGAGACTTTTTCAATTTTTAACCTGTGTAGACCTCTGTCATTAGTAAGTTTTAACCTGTGGAGATTAGTTACAACAGAAAAACAATGAAACCCATATCATAAAAAAATGTTCCAATACTCAAAAAATATTCCATGAATTAACTTGATTGATATTATGTTCATTCTAACACACTTTAATTATCAGAAAACAGAACAATGGCAACTCACCGCACATAGAAAGACTCAAAACTGAATTGTCGGATGATATTTTGTAACGTTAGTAGGTGCGTGGGGGTCGAGTGAACCCCCAATACTAAAATTCTTGATTGTAGTCAAAACAATCCTTTTTATAAATTTTTTAATTGTAACACATTGTTGCCAATACAGTTTTAGGAAGGTACTAAGAGCCACGGGTTTTTAACTAATATTATTAAGTCGGAAAATGAAAAACTATGTACATGGGGTTCACCTAGACCCCCATGCGTCTACTTAAGGGTTAATCTTAACCACAGAAAAATTCTGTGATTTTGATTTTGTAAAAATAATTTAAAAAATTTTTCTTGTTACTTTGATTCCTTGAGGGACTGAAATGTGGTGGTAAAATATACCAACGACCGCCTACATCAATTTACCATATCGTCGTTAGGTAATTATAGTATACTATTTTACCATGTGTTTTTTGTCTTTGTTTTCCAATTTTGTTTTATGATATAAAGGTAGAAAACAAATTAGAATTTACAACAATTTTAGTTTAAAACAATTTAGAAATAATTTACAACTTTTTTTTAATAAAATTTTTACAAAAATGTCTTAAAACTAAGGTTTAGGAGTGTCGAAAGCCGCAATCTTAAAAAAACAATTTTTTTACGTGAACAGCCAAGAATTTCAGCAGACTTGGCGACTACCCCACCTTGTAAAGCATAAAAAATTTAGTAAATACGGCAATTTTTAAAAAATCGTAGGAGCCGTTTTTGAGAAAATTGCAAAAAAGTGAAAAATTACATGAATGAACTACATCCGGTTGACCGATTTTGATGAAAATGTTTGTGTCGGGTCCGGTAGTAGAATCTAACTTAAGTTTCAAGTTTGTATGATGTTCTGTTCTTGAGATTTTCTGTTCACACACACACACACACACACACACACACACACAGACCAATCGCTAAAAACATGTTTTTCGGGTTCAGGGGGTCTGAAGACGTGTAGATCCAGTGAAAACTCAATTTCGAAAAATCGACATGAAATCGACTTTCCTTCCTATATATTCATATAGGCAAGAGAAAGTTAAAAATTACTTATCAGCCATAATTGTCCATGTTGTCAAAAGTGTAGTCAAAACAAACTATCTACGTTGTACAGCGGTTGTCGACTGAATGAAGGACAAAAAATAACACTAATGGAATGTAAAGTAGCTACACAAATACAATAAACAAAACCTATAGCTCACAGTACTCTTTTTTCCCTATGATTACCTCGTTGCATATATGCAACGCTCAGCGTTCGAGGGTTAATGAAGCAAAGTATGGAAGTCCTAGACCGTGTAATCTAACTTACATAATTAAGTTGTCAGCATGTTTTTTCTATTTAGTAATTATCTCTTATGAAATAAAATAATGTTTGATTATAGAATGATGTTGAAGCAGCTAGAGAAGCATATGATGCATTTTTGTCACATTACCCGTATTGTTATGGTTATTGGCGAAAGTATGCTGATTATGAGAAACGGAAGGGGAATAAAAAGAAGTGTGAAGAGGTAAGTGATAGTTTGTGCGTGAAAGAATGTTTATATTTTGTTTTATTTAGCAGTTCTAAATACCATAATCAAAACAGTTCTCTTAACTGCTCTGTGTATACTGTAAATAAATAGAATGTCAAATAACTACTATGTTTTCTACTAGGATACTATGTTTTGATTTTTGGTTTATGACAGTTTTTAGTTTTTTGTTTATTAGGAATGTGTTTTGAAATCTGTCTGCGCGAGCGTTTTCCCCTTTTAATTCAGATGTTGCTAATTACTGGTGAATCAATAATTAACATTTTATATGTTTTGGATTTTTATGAAATCAGTTTTTATAATACTTCTTCGGTGTTTGTTTTCTCCTTTGGCCAAACATTTCGTATGATGTTACACACAATTTAGCAATGAACTACTCAATGGTTCAAGTGTGTAAAACCATTGTTTCTTCACAAAACAATTTGGCTGTATTATATTAGGAACGTTTACTAAACTTCGAGGTATGTATGGCATTTACATTTGTTGGGAAACTTCGAAATATTGTATGTTTAATTTATGTGTAGACATTTATAGTTTCTTATAAAATAGCAATCCTACTTGCTCATGAAAATTTAAGTAGTAATTAATTCTTTTGGGAAGGGATGGCTTTTATTTGTAGTTCTTTACAAATGATTTGTCTCATTAATTTTACAGCTATGTTGATTTGTTGTGTCAATTTGAATTTGTATATGGTTGTACTGAAATTCTTGTCTATAAATCTAAACATGAATTTAGTGTTTGATTTTAGTACTTGCGAATATATATGTAATTAAAGTTTCATTTTCTTTTTCTTTATTCAATATTCATCTTTAACGCATGTACGATCAATATTGAAGGGGGTGGTGCTACAAAAAGACATATGAGAAGATTAAGCGGAAAGAAAATTTGGTTTGTAATTGTTTCAATCAGCTTCAAGCGGGGTGTTTCAGTTAGCTGGTTTTATGTAAAATGTTTATGTAATTTCAATGTATGAAAAAGGAGAATAAGCCTACATTGCAAAGAAATTGAGATCTGCACTTTATATCTACTGAGAATGATTTACCATGGTGATTGGCTGTTTGAGCAAGGATGAAATGATGTTTTCCTTCAAAATGGGTTTCTTCTACCGAACAGAACGTAAGATCACTTTTGTAATATTTCAGTGATTGGATACATTAATATAGTTAACACTTAAGTTTGTTTTCCAACTATTGTTAGCATTTATTTTTTAAATATTACTGTTACAAGGTAATATGTATTTTATTAAATTGTATTTAGTGTTTAAAGTAAGTACATTACATGTTATCTCTACAAATTATAGATAAAAATTAGTGTAAATACGAGAGTTGAATTTCGTTTTATGTTCTCTTGTCTTTTCCACTAAATCATTGAAAGTGTCCAACAGGTGTTTGAACGTGGTCTGAAGTCTATACCGTTGAGTGTGGATTTATGGATACATTACTTGAATTACTGCAAAACAACATATCCTGATGACGAAGAATTCATTAGAGCACAGTTTCAGAAAGCTTTAGACGCATGTGGCTTAGAATTTAGGTATGATAATTATTACTATAAATATGTCTTTCAGTATTCTAGGTTAGGTTAGGTTAGTATATATTTGCCCTTTACTCATCTTTGATTCATTTGTGCAAATTATATATATGTATTTATACATATATTTACTGTAAATATATTGTAAGATAGATGTATTATTTATATGTAAGTTGTTAATGTTTAGTTTTTTAAGCTATTTTAGTAATGTATTACATTAAGCATAATTTAGTATCAATGATATGTTTATTAATTAAAATGTAATTTGTAGTTTGATCTCTATTTTATTTCTTTATTACATTTGTATTAAATATTGAAAAAATATTGTGCAGACGTAATATGTCATTTACAGTGAATAAAATTTAATCTTGGTGTAAAACAAAATCAAAAAATTACGTGACTGTAGCTCAGACTACTCTGGTTGATGCATACAGTTTAAAATTTTATCTTGTATTGGTTTTTATTTTTGTTTCTTCGATTTGTTAACGAAAGTTATTTGTAAATTTATTTTAGAGTTACTAAGTGATCGAAATTAGTAATAAGTTTTAATTACATTGTATTCTGTAGTTAATTACAATTAATTTATACAATCGTTCTTAAATGTATTCATTATTAAGTGCTATTGTCATCCATTTGTGTTCATATTATGTTAATGTAATAATTATAACTACATTTTTATTACTTTTGTAAGTGATTAATAGTGGTTTAGCAGTATGGCACGGCTAGATTTTTATGTATAAAAAAAATTATGTGATACATTTTTTTAAGACAAGTATTCATTATGTGTTTAATGTGATAATTTATATTTTTAATTCTCTATTACATAAGGCTGCACATGTTTTTTAAGATTGTTTACATCTTTTTTACATTATTTACACTTATTTTTTTGTGTTACGAATTTTTATATAAATTTACTATTATATTAAATATAAACGTTTTATTTTCTTTGAATTTCTTAATTGTTGAAAGCTCCACATTGTGTCCTTATTTTTGTAAACAAATGCCACATTTTTTATTTAATATTGAGTTCTGCATTGAACTTACAATTGTGTCTTTTTGTTATTGTGTATGTCTTTTTATAATCTATTGTTTTTTAATATTCTGTTGTGTTGTTAATGATGACCAATATAAATTCATTTTTAAATTGTACTTAAAATCTGAATCTAAATATCATTGTATTGTATTGTTTTAACTTTATTCAGTCTCATGATTGTAAAAATAGTATTTCACTTTATGGAATACAAAATATTGCTTTTCTATTTCATCCAAAAATTTACATAAGTAAATAAATGTATAAAATAATGAAATTTTACTATAATAAGTGATTTGTTTCTAATTGTCCGGGAATTTAACTGTAGATAGAACATGTTAACAGTTTATTTACTCCAATAATTATAGGTTTATTAAACGTTGATACTTTTAGTTGGTAATGGGAACACATCTTGCTATAAATGCAAGCTTCTCATGTCTATTTTTGGGAAAATTTACAAGCTGAATTTTATTAAATTGTTTTGTAGTTAAGTGCTGGAGGGATAAAATTTTAGCATTTGTACTTAAAATACTTAAATAAATTTTAAAAATTTTGTATGGTGTTAATGATTGGCAATACCATAAATAACCTTAGAAAACATTGATCATTGAGGAAAAATACAAACGTTAGCCCATCTGGTTTGAATTAAATTTTTGTTTTAAATAATTACCTAACCATCTGTGCAGTGACAGTACTAATAGAAAGGTAGTTGCAGACTCTTTGGACTTTTTGTGCTAAAAACATTGCAACAAGAATGCTGGATAAAATGAGAAACTGGAGAGATATGCGTTATTGATGTTGTCATTTTCTGTACCCATATCGTACTCTGTGATTCTGTAGTATTGTATTTTTGGAAATACTATTATACTGCCAGCAGCTTACCAACTTTGCTATTTTATTTAGCTTTGAAAAAGAAGTTTCTTGCTTTTAGTTTCATGTCTTACATCTTGAGCACCCAGACTAGATAACATAAACAGTGAAACACCAATCGGTTTTTTTGGTCATTCTATTTAATTTGTTTTCATTATTATACGTTACCGGAAGGATACTAATCTTATTCTGCTTTTATTTAGGTAAGGTAATCTTAACAGCCCTAATGTGTTGGGATTAATAATGGAAAAGATGGATAATAGTTGTTTGACAATGTATATTCATGTGTGTGTGTGTGTGTGTGTGTGTTTGTACATGCTTGTGTGTGAGTGCATGTCATAATGTACGTGTTGGTAAATTGTATTTTTTAAAAACAACAACCTTGATATTTCATCATCATCAGGGCTGTGGGGTAGACAAATAGTGGAAATTATTTAAGGCCTGGTATTAAAGTTCAATTATTAACCCACTTAAAAAAGTGTCTAAAACTAAGGAATGTAGTTAACTATCTCTGAAGGTTGAGGGGTAGTTATAATAACATACAGAGTAAAGTAGTAAAATAGAGTAAAAATTTACGGAGTAAAATATGTATGTATATGCCAACTGAACATTTTAATGTGAAGTTATTGTTTGTTTATTCCTGGAATGTCTTATGCTTAGTAGTATGTAAAATTTTGTATCATTTATAGTTGTGTTTAAATTTTTTTAAATAGTATATACTGTAGAGTATCAATACTGTATATATGTGTGTGTGTGTGCGCGCGCGTGCATGCATGTGTGTACGTGTGCTTGTATAAAAGTGAATTTTTACACTCTTTTTAAAGGCAGATTATAATGAATTATAGAGGGTGGTGATCTGTTGAGGTTAAAATGTTTACCAGTTGTTAGTTCCATTTTGGCTACTTTTCTATAATTGTACTCCTGTCTTTTCTAAGCAAGAATATATTTAACTTTCAACGTTTAACAGTTGAAAACAGTTATTTCATATTTTATATAAATGATAAAAAAAATATTGTGTACAATTAATAATGTACCAGGGAATGGAAGAAAATTAACTCAAAGAATATTAAAGTAGGGAGAGACAAAGATGACATAAAATTAAACTTGTCCAGGGTTGGCAGACGATCAAGTCTTCCTTGCAGATGAAGTGGAGGCCAGACAGCAAATAACTTCTTAAAAAAAATATTGCGGGAAAAATCTGACTACAACTTTCATACTCCAAAAGAAAATTCATAGTCATAGAACTACTTAGCATAAATAAAATTAGGATAAGCAATAACTATTGTAATTGTAGAAAATTTTAAATACATGGGCGAAAACACAAATTATAGCTTAAATAAAAAAGAGACGTGGAAGGATAGAATAACCAAACTCTCTAGAGAACAGCAAATCACAAAAAATATGTATATAAGAAATGCCTCTACATGAAGTTAAAACATTAGAAAACTACACTTAGATTTCAAACTATATACAGTAGCAAAACTGTCTTCGACCCCCAGTGAAAGAGGAAAAGTTAAAGGCATCAGGAAAATAGAGAGAAGAATCTTATGAACGTGTATCAATAAACAAAACATAAGTTAGTTGATGGGCAACACAGGCTGCTTATGAACAAGCAGTTCTACAAGGAAATAAAACCATCCCAGATGCGATGAGAAAAAGGAGGATCTTTTTCTTTAGAGATGTACGCGGAACACCAGAAAATAGAATAGTAAGGAAGATGGTGGAAAAGCTGTTTAACTCCACAAACTTAAACATCCAGTGGATAAAAGAAATTAAAGAATATTTGACAGAACTCAGACTAACAGTGAACGACCTAAAAGAAAAACCCCCAAAATACAAGCTAGTAATCAATGACAAAAATGAACAACTACATGTTAAGATAAGAAAACTATATAATAGGGTTTATTCTGATTAGGAATGATAGAAAAATTCTGAAAGAATTAAAAGTACTGGGAACAGAAATTAAAGAAAACCCAGTAGAAGGTAAACACAACCCAAAACTGACTTAAAAGCAGTCCAATGCGGTCATAGAAGCAAAGAAAAAATAAAATAAAGAACTACTGAGTCTATGATAGCAACATATTGAACTTAACAATTAATTTTCAAATATGTCTGCTTCTTTATTTAAACTGCTGATTTATTTATGTATCATAGTTACTTATTTATGTCGTATAAATGTTTTTATTTATGTGAAAAATAATTTAATGTGGTGAGCATGTGATTGTGTGTGTGTGCGTGTATTAGTACATTAGGGTAAAGGGAGTTCAGTTTAAATGATTAATCTTATGTGTTCAATATTTTTTAGTTAATTTATAAAAATATATATTTTATATGAGTACAAGAACTAAAAGGTACCTGACCTGTTTCTAATGATATTTTTTTTAAGAACTTTTTTCTCCTTTTACTTTTTTAATTCTTATCTTTTTAATTATATGTATGCTTACAATGTCATTGTACCTTAAAATGTTAGTTTATACAGACTTAAATTTGTGTGAATTTATTTGGACAGTTCTTTTTAATATTTTTTAGACGTAGATGGCTAGCAGTAGGTTTTCTCCATTCATTATGGAGGCTAATAACACTTGTCACCTGCTTCAGTAGAGACTAAGTTAAGACGGGACTGAGGTGAAAATATGGTCACTTTCGCTAAAATAAATTGATTTTTGGATTTGTTTATTTTATATTATTGTACCATTCTTTTGTACATTCCAAAAAATATTAATTTATGCCCTGTGCCCAAAGTAAGCTGTGTGGTGATATTTATGGACCTGAATGTATTGGTTTTTTTGCGCTGGTGCCGGGGCATTCGAAGTAAGATTCAACATTGAATCTTGATTTGCATTGTTTCATTAGTTCTAAATTTTTTGTATTTTCCACTATATTTGTATGTTATTTTTAAAATCCCATACATAGTGCTTTGATGTTGGGTGTGTTCAGAAATGATTATTTATTTTATAAAAATATGATCTAAACATTTTCATACAATTCTTATATGCAAACTATTATATCTTTGTGTCTCAAGTTTTCTGATACTTCAAAACCACACAAATTGTTCAGTCAGCCTGAAAATTTTCCTGCAGTTTTATCGAAATGGGGTTATCGTAACGTAGTATGGAATTTACTATAATAGTTTTTTTTTTATTAACCCTAAAGCCAGCAATTGTCAAATTTGAGATTATGTTACTGCTTCTTGATCTGGTAATGTCACAAAATCTGATTTGCATCACAGCATTGCTATGTTGTCATTTTAGTTTTAAATCCATCTGCAGATAGCATTGTTTTATTGTATGATAGTTTAGTATTGAATAAGGTACATTTTTAGGTATAATACGATAGTTTTCATTGTGTATTTTGCCTCTGCTTCTCTTTTAAAACCATGCTATTTTAGAGCTGATTTTGGTTGTTTCTTTGTTTACGTGTGTGTTTTGTATATATTTTCTTTATTCTGGAACATAGAATCATTTTTCTGGTTTTATTTTGAAGTAAACATGAGTAAGGATTTGTATATAATAAATTTTAAAAGTAGAGGATAAAGTTTTAAACAATAGTGTCATCTGAAAATTTAGAAAAACATTTGTCTAAAAATTGTCTTCTAATAGCTTCAGCTACTCTTTAATGTCCCAGAACAATTTAAATAAAATATAAGTATTGTATTTCCTAAGTTTTCTTGTTATTTTCATGTGTAATATGTTAAGGTTTGTGTTTTGAAAGAACATTTTTAATGATTTCTTTACGGTTCAGTCTCCAACCTGCTAAAAATTTCCTGCTGGTTTTAAAAAAGTTATTGCTGGCTGTAGGGTTAAATAAATTTTGTCTGGAGATAGGGAAAAATGAAAAATCTTGGAAAAATAATGTTATTTATTTAATTTTTTTAAAGTTAATATATATATTTCAGTTTCCATACTAAGGTATGTTTACTGATGTATAAGTAACCTGGAAGAATTTTTAAACTGTGGTTAAAGGAGTAGATACATTTTAAATTTTGGCAAATAATTATGCAAATTTTTTATAAAAATGTTGATTACCACCTTAATAATTAAGATAAATTTTTAGGAATTGCAAGTTTTATTAGGTTGCTATACTACTAAAAACTTATGGCTGTAAGATTATTATTACGGAAGTTTATATTGTCACCTCAGTTCTCCCTTAGATTGTTTTAATGTGAAAATCTGCATATTAGGTTATTTTGGCATAACTTAAAGGATTCAGACTGCCTGGAAGGATTTAATGAATTGTATAGTTTCTCAAGTATTTATTATCATGTAAGACAATTTGAAAGAAGAATTTAAATCATGATCTTGAACTAAAATAAATATGGTCAAAAGTAGTGAAACCGCATTTCATTCATTCATGTTAAATAGTGTTCGATTTGAGATAAATATTCAACTGCTACTCTAAATCAGATTTTGGCTTTAATGCAGCCATCGCTCTTCACTAAGGGTTCATTATGCTGCTGTTACTTATAAAAATACATACAAAAATGCTCATGAGATTGAGGAATGAACTTATTGACATGTATTATACTACAAGGTCTGATTAGGGTTTAATAGTTGAATTACAAATTGATATAGGACTCTGCTTATTTGACAACTAGTATCTTTGGATTACTCCTGCGTTGCAGTTGTTGTTACTTGAAAGAAAAAGAGTTACAAATAGCATGGTATCTTATTGCTACTTGACAGCTACAGAACAACATCCCAATAACTTCATGTTTCAGTCAGAGTTGTTGAAGAAACAAAATTTTTAAAGCTACAGTTAATAAATCGTAAATCTTGGGGGTACATGACAAGAATTTATCTAGATGAAAATTATCAAAGTTTAAGGTAAAGAGAAGAAAATGAGGCACAGAAAAGTTGAGCAATAAGAAAATGCAAGTGATGGATTATTTCCTGTATCTCAGTAAAGTTATGGAAAAGGAATATATATCTGAAAGTCTTTGTATGTGCTTGAAAATGGGTTAAGTTTTTTTCACTATTTCTTTCACAAAGTTCTTGAATGGTAGATTCGCTACTTCTCCATATCATCTTGTAGATTATTAATTTAGTCTTACTGTTTTAATTGTTTAGTTTTATAGCTTCCTTGCTGTTTAGGAGGTACCATTTGTAACAGGTACTTGTGTATACATTTTGACTAACAATTATGGATGATTTTTGTTGCCTTTCCATTGAGTTTTTCTCATTATTTTGTTACTTCTATTGAAATGAAATTACAGTTTCCAAAATTTCAGGTATTTTACAAAATTTTTTTGCCTTTTAGGGTATTGATGTCGTGTTCTGTTTTCATTGTTGTTAATATTGAACCTCATTTAATTGAACTATTGATTTTGAAAACTATAATTTTCTATAGCAATGTGCGAATTTGGTGAAGTGTCATTATGAAGCCAGCAGACTCTTTCGATCTGATTTTGGATTTTAAAATTTTTTATTTGTGAAACATAAAAGAAGTTGTAAATTTGTTTCATATTTTTCTATTATTTTTTGCATCATCATTAGAAAAAGACAGTTTAAAAAAATTGACAATCATTTTTTCTGTTATAATTTGGTCTTGTCATTTGTATTGCACCCTTTTTTTGCCTACCGAGATTATTTTTCTAACCATCTTTCTGTAATTTTATTATACTCCTCCTGACAAATGTGTAACCTGTTTTATTATTGTATGTTTTGAAATTAATTGTAAGGGAAAATGAAAAGTTTGCGTGGTGTCATAAATAATTTGATCGTTATCCTAATTATTCTTTGTTTTTAAAGAGAGCAGAAAGAATAAAAGCATTCTAAAACAATTAACTCTGATGTGCTGTGGTTCATATTCTATAATACACAAGTACCATGGTTGTACCTTAACACATTATGTAAGTAAAGTAATTTATTTTTGTGATAATTACATTCAGACATTTTGAAATTTATTTTATAACTGGTTTAAGGACATTTTAAAATTTATTTTATAATTTGTTTAAGGATTATCAGCATTAAACAACTTGTAGTATGTAAAGTGTATATCATTTTCAGCAATTTTTGAAACAATAACATTTGTTTTTAATTTTTTCAGGTCAGATCGTTTATGGGAAAGTTTTATAAAATGGGAGGCTGAAGGTAAACGCATTTACAACGTTACAATGCTGTATGATAAATTACTGGCTACACCCACTCAAGGGTACACAAATCATTTTGATAAGTTAGTATTTTTACTATTTTATATTTTTATCGATATTTTACTACTTAGGTCTGGTAAAAGAAATTGTGCATTGTTATGAATTGGGAATAGTTCATTAAAAGACCAAGTTTTTAAAGCTTTCACATGTTTTTGTTAATTAATCAACGTATAATTTGAATCCATAGCTTCTGAATTGTGTTTTACATCAGACTGTTTTTCACATTTTTGCTCAGGGTGTCTAATGAAAATGAGTTCTAAAATGACCTGACTGTAATGGAACCATTACTCCAATAGGCTGACTTATTCTGTAAATTTGATATTTAATTTTTGTTTTATAACATATCAGGATGAATGTGTTCGTAATGAAAATGAACAACATTAAAAATTCTACATTTTTTTGTCTACACATTATTTCTGTTTGATGCTTTTATTAGCAATTTGTGATTTGGCCGAAACCCTATTAAGGTTAATTCATTCATTTTGCATATTCATGTTCACATAAATTTTTGTGTGAAGAATTATATTATAGCTGTTGTAATAACTTGTTTTGTGCTTTGTAAAATTCTGTTTTAATTTGTTATGGGTGAAGTATCAAAAATAAGTAAAGTTTGGATTTGTGGAAGATATATGAAAAAGTCAGCTTTGCTGTTCCATTTATTGTATGAATTAAGGGTATCAAATGTTTTCGCAGTCATTTTTATTCATTACCCCTTGCAGTAGAGTGGTAAGCATTGGAAAAAACAAATAATTAAACTCGTTTTTATAGAAGCTTTTGTTTTTGAATAATGATTTAGATATTAAATTCAGATATTGCTTTGTTAAGATCAAAATTGTATTATTACCGTCTAAAATTAAATTAAAAAATTGTTTGAGAAAATTAAGTAAATGTAACTATGTTTTAAAAATAACTCCCGTAAGATGGCGTCGTTTCAGGCGTAGATATAATTCCAGGCTAGTCTTGAACTTATTCATCTCATTCCACAGCATTGCCAGTGAGATTTATACCATTGTCTTGTGTCAGATTCATTGTTTCAGTGCTTCAACTGTCCGTGGTGTGTTATCACACCATGATGACACCATGACACTTTCTTCAGGTAACATCACAAGAAAAGGTCACATATTGTTGAGTCCGGTGAATGGGGAGTTCATGCAACATCTCCATTTCAAGAGATCATGTAATTTGGAAATTAAGCATTAACAACATTCATGCTGTGTGGTAAATTGGTCTATGAAAAATTTCTCCTCATTTACTTTGTACTGAGTAAGTTGTGGAGTAAAAAAGTTATTCAACGTGCCTGCTTATCTGTGTAAATTTACTGGGACAGCATTACCTAGATCATCTTCGAAAGAGTACGGCCCTATGATCTGTGATGCAAGACATAGTGCATCACACAGCAACTTTTGTGGAATGGAGAGGTTGCTGAAGCAGTTGGTCTAGGAGTCACTTGACTCCAATGTCTTAAACTTTGCTTGTTGATGCAATAGGACAAATGGAAATGGGCGTCGTCGCTCATCTATTAATTGTTTACAATGTGTTCGTCTTCATTAATTAAATTGAACTTTTTTTTCAAAAAACCATCTTCAACTCGTGTAATCTGTTTCTTTAAGAACTTGAACAATTTGCATCTTGTAAGAATGATGGTATAGCTATAGATCGTTATTTAAATTTGTCTAACTGTCCTATGGGAAATCCCAAGTGTTATGCCATGCTGGTGAGCTGAGTGACATGGACTTCTTTCGATTGCAACTCTGACAAGCTCAATGTTTTCAGGAGTTATGCACTGTCTTTGGTTTCCCAGGCTTCTTTTTTGTTAATGAAGTCTTTAAAGTTCTTGACTCACATTTAATCGCACAGGCACATGACACCGGTCAATTCAGATTAATTTGAAAATGGATGCAATAAGCATGACATATCTGCTTGTAAGAACTAACATTTTGATAAAATGCTTTGACAGCGTGTGCACGATTGTGTTCTCTGCTGCGTTGCTACTGAATGCTAAGGTGTCAGAAACATGGCCGACTACAACCACACCACCTTCCATTAGCTGAACGCGATTCCTGCGCTTTTCAAAATCACTAATTCTGCCCTACCATTTATGGTGGTTCCAATTGGGGTGGTGTGTGAGTATTGCTTTTTTAATAGATAATGCCAAATAATTGAAAATAATAATCTGCTTAATGGCTCAGATCTATGTATGTAAATGCATAGCATGATAAAGTTGACTAAAATTTTTGTAGAATATTTATCTAAACTTATTAAATAAACTTTGAATTTAAACTATTTCATGATACTACTGTTACTGTTATACTTCAACATTACCAGTAAAGTAACTTATGATAGCCTACACTTACTTGATTACGTACCTGCTCAGTCACTCAGTACATGTTGCATTGAAACTAAAAATTAAAAGATAATTTTTTTTTATCTTTAAATTTTTGGTATCAGCATTACTATACAAGTGTTATTATAAACTAGACAGACTTTCTTGTGAATTTTCAATGGTTTATTGATAACACTGTGATATTTTGGCTGATTTTGATTCTCTGTCCATGTCAAAGCTAACTGTATTTCATTTAATTTAATGGCATACTTACTTTTATTTATAGTTTTCAAGAGCACGTTAAAAACAACCCTCCTGCTAAAGTGCTGAGTGTTGATGAATTCTTAACTCTTAGAAGAGAAGTGCTACAGGTTCTAAAACAGTATGATGTACCTTTGAAAGTGGTAGGGGAAGGACCACCCGGAGATGAAGATGCAGCCCCACCTGGAGAAGAACCTCCAGAATCAAGTGCTGCTGTAAGTGAATAAAGTACCTTTTAGGTATCCTATTCTCATTTGGTTTTGTGTGATTTCATCTTACAGGTTTACCATGTCAGAAAAAAGGCTTTTTAGCTTGATTACTGAAGTATAATACATTTGCATTCTGTGTTTCAATGCTCTTACAATGACCACTAAAATGGAATTGTGATCATTTGAGTAGTTCATTTAAGTTTTCAGATTCCTGTATGTTAGATTTGTTATTAGGTAGTCAGTGTAAACCCAGGTTTTACATTATATTACACCAGGCCTTATGATTTGAAATAATAAAAGATGGCTTCTAGAATAATTTGAATGAATGTAACATAGTTCTTCATAAAGTCTGTTAATTTTCAAGACTAGCCATGTAGATTTTTGGTATTTAAAAACAAAACTTTGAATAGCGTTGTTATTGTAAAATTAGTCAATAGTTAAACAAATAAAAATATCATCCCATTATTAAGGCAGATTGAAAGAATAATATGGCAAACAGTGGATTTTATGTTGTCTTTTTCTATGTGGATGTTGTAAAAGTGTCTTATGGCTGAACTTGGACATTATTAAAATGTTAATTGCATTTGGTCATTTGCTGTAATGTTTAGTACATAAAGATAATTTTTGTTATTGTTAAACTTTGTAAAACAACTTACTCATTTATTAATTGTTAATTTCAGTCAGATGAAGAGACAACTGCTTTACGTGAAAGAATAATTTCTATACGAAGGAAGGTGCATAAAGGAACTGTTGCAGCTGTTTCAGCAAGATGGACTTTTGAAGAAGGGGTGTGTATTTTTTGTCCAGTATTTTGATAAAATAATAAGTTTTCTCTTACTAATAAATTCAGTGAATACTACTTTGAAATATTACTTTTTATACTTACCATATTTGTGATGTTATTGAATTGTCTGGACGGACCTAAAGAAAATAGATTTTTAAAGTTTGCAACAGTTGTGTATTAGTTGAAGTCAACATCATACTATTTTAATTTATTTAGAAAATGGATCATTCAGTCAGTTCTCAAATCCTAGTCTCTGTTGTATGTTTGGAGGTTTCACCTTTACCAGCTAACTTCCACTCTTTATATATATATATATATATATTGTTTTATATATTGTATGTTGTAAATTTTAAATGAATTGCTTGTAATTTTTCTCTTATTAGTGTTAATGTAGTTTTTTTAAAAATTGGTATAGAATAACCTAATTTTCGAATATTACATCTTTAAACTTGAAGTATCACAGTAGATCATATTTTTTTTCAAGTGAGAATGTTTTAGGTGTACAGTTGTTTCAACTAGAAAGATTTTCTATAATTTTTCAATGTTAATGCAGTTTTAATGGTTAATTTTTTTTGTATAACTTTTTTTAATGCATAATCTGTTGTATAACAATAAATACAAATTATCTATTAAATATAACACACAAAAAAATTACAACCCACTGGTGTAATTAACAAGTTATAACATTAAAACATATTATACTGTTCTAATTAATATTTAAAATCAAAATTAAATTAATAGTGTTAAAAAAAATAAAAAACCCAAAAAACTCCTTTAAAAAAAACAAAATGAGAAGTAATAATAATAATGAGCATGTGATTCTGAAATATAAATGTACACCAAACTTTATTGAAGATAATTAAAAAAAAATTTCATTCAGTTATTTACAACATTCACGCTCAAATACGCAATCATTAAATAAATTGTAAAAAATTACTCTACCACTAACAGATTTTTGTAATTCATCCTGCAGCCTACAATCAATAAAGTCTATTGTAAAAATTCTTTTATCTTTTTACTGACATGTTCCAGTGGATCTACCATCATTAGATTGCACATTTAAAAAAATGAAACTAAAACTATGAAAATTTGCAGATGTACTTCATTCATTTGTATTCCTTTTTGTACTTCACTACTAGTACTACTAATTAACAAACCTTTGCTGACAATGTGTGTTTGCTTGGTTTTCTATAAATGTTTAGTCATTATATTTTCAGTCAGTTTCCTTTATTTATTAATTGTATGTTTCTTTTAAGATTAAACGACCTTATTTCCATGTGAAACCACTTGAGAGATGCCAGCTGAAAAATTGGAAGGAATATTTAGATTTTGAAATAGAACAGGGGAATAAGGAACGTATAATAATATTGTTTGAAAGGTGTCTGATAGCTTGTGCACTTTATGAGGATTTTTGGCTAAGGGTAAGTTACCAACAATTTATAAATATTCTAGACTATTGTTTATGAAATGATTGTTTTTATTTAATACAGTGGTCCCCAGTTATAACTCGGGTGTAGGAAGCATTGTATCACCTACCGCAGTATAAACAAAGTCATGAATGGTTGTACTTACTACAAAACGCACTTTGCACCTATGAGTGGTACAGCAGTCAATATCATCAAATTGTAATTAGAAAACCCTAAAAACTACATATTGCATACAACTTAAAAACTAAGGTAAATTTAGGTACAATTTTAAAGTATGTAGGTAAAGAAAATACCTGCTGTACTGTATACCCAACTTTTATGTATTTCTTTCATGACTTAACAGTACAAATTCAAGTAAACGAAAACTACACTTTATTACAAAATATAATGTATGAGAATAGAAAATAATTTGTTTGGAAGGAATGTGTAATGGAAAAGCACACTAATTAAAAAAAAAATCAGTGATTTTTGTTGGTTTATAAGTCCAAATTTTTTTTGTAAAGCATAGTTTTAATCGACACTAAATAGAGAAGTCTGATTCTTGTCTTTCCAAAAGTGCCATTACCACTTCTAAACTGTTTAATTGCAAAATGAAAATCAACGTCTGTTGAACTTGAAAATACTGAAACTCAGTAAAATGCATACTAAGGCCACAGTCTTAAATCCTATTTTTTTACAGATTTTAATGTAAAAAACAAAATCACTAATTGCTGCTAAACTAAGCATTGTACAAAAAATTTTAGAAATAAAGTTGTAGGTTTATAAATGTTCTTCAGCTTTTAAAACATCATTTTTTCTTACGACAGCACAGCCACCCCAAGAATTTCTGCAGACATGCGCTTTTCCTATCTTGTAGAGCATAAAAAATGTAGCCCTATTATTGCCCTTTATATTCATTTAGGGTAAGTGAAAGTAATAAATCAGTTTGTATTCTGATATACAAGGTGTGGCAATTACGTTCCGGGGATTTGTCTAAAACACAAGCAAATTCAGTTACGAGCAAAATTTTATTATCGACCTTCACAGTAGTCTCCCTCTAACTCTTCATAATGACTCCAATGTTGCTCCCATGATTGGAAGCACCTTTGGTAATCCTACGAAGTTACTCCATTCAGCACTGCGGTTACAGCTTCCTTGACCTCCTGTACGCCATGATGAGTTCACTTGAGGTGCAACTTCATCTTGGGAAATAAGAAAAAGTCACAGGGGGCAATATCGATGCTATAGGGTGGGTGTGGCAACATTGGAATGTTGTTTTTTGCCAAAAACTCTTTCGCAATGAACGACGAATGGGCCAGTGGATTGTTGTGGTGCAAGATCCGGCCATCCTCAGCAAATTGGGGCCGAGCACGTAAAATGCGTGCTTGCAGCCGCTTCAGGACGCCAACATAGAAATGTCCAGTCACTGTTTGGCTGGCAGGAACATATTCACGATGAGTGATGCCGTTGATATAAAAAAAATGAGTAACATTGCCTTCAATCGCGACTTGGGTATCCTCACTTCCTTTATCCACTCTCAACCCTTTTCCACCCATTTCTGACTTTGTTTACGGGTCTTGCTGTAATACTCAAATACCCAGGTCTTATCTCCTGTGACTGCCTGACTCATCCAGTCTCTGCTGTCGCTCTGAGTGCGGGACAACAAATCCACGCTTGGATGGTGTACACATGTTAATATTTATATAGTTTTTAATCCTTAATGTGTGTATGTTGCAGTCTGTTCAGTTAAAGAACAATAAGCTACCCCAGCCCCAATGAGATGAGAGTGATGTGTATGACGTGTAAATGCCGTATAGTCTTGTACAGACTCAGGCCAACAATTTTCAAGAGAGTTGGGTTAATTTAACCCCAACCATCAAAGTACACCCGACACTGACCGTCTAGTTTTCAAAACCTAATAAACCTTTACTAGGATTTGAATTATGGAACCCTCGTCTCCAAGAATCAGCTGTAAAATATCTGATGCGCAGCGGTGACTTTACCACTAGACCAACCCGGTGGGCTGTTAATAATATTAAAATATTAAAATGTAATTTTAAATTATTAAGTGTAAATTTGACAATTTTAATGGGAGTTAAGTAAAAATTTCAATTTATGAAAATCTAATGTACTTGTATTATTCTCAGTTGTTTTATTTTTTTTGTTTTAGTATGTTCGGTACTTGGAAGATTTGTCTGCTTGTAATGCAGATAAAATTAGGGATGCGTATGAAAGAGCATGTACGATACACCACCCAAAGAAACCAAACCTTCATATATTCTGGTCTGTTTATGAAGAGAATTCAGGTTTGTTTCAAAATTAGTAGTTTTTGTTTTACGTCTAGCTGTTTTTCACTTTACTGTTAATACAAATGATAAAATGAGTAAACTAAAAACTTGATTGAGAATTGGACCCAAGATACCTGGGATAGAAGCCATTAGCGCTGACCACTACACCATGGGCTAGCCAAATCATGTTGGAAATAAATTTTATGTTCTTTGTACATCAAAATTGTATGGTTTTTTTTACAAGTGTGCAAGGTTCCTCTTATAATGTCAAGATTTTATGTAAGTATCCAGCTGTAAATTTAGTGGGGTTTGAATGAGAAAGTGTGATGGAAAAATTCAGAGTTATATTATCTAAGTAGTGTTAATTATATTAATTATTTAAAAATTCTCCATTCAATTCATTCAGTAGGCATAATGAGATGAGATTTATTTATTAGGCTGACATGCAGGCATTATTTTATTTTATTTTAAGTACAACGACAATGATGAGCTCAACAGACATGTTACCACAAGGTTGACTCACAGGCAGCAATGTTCTATGAAGAAGCCATACAAAAACTTGTGCCTTGCTATCACAAGTGCCTCCAAAATGGTGGAAAGATAGTGTACGAATTGCAGTTAGTTTGCAATAAACCATATAAGTTTGTTATACTATACTAATTACTATCACTTTTTGATGTTATTATTATTGATTGGTACTATATTAATTTTGTTATTATTACCAAACAACATCTTAGTTTCTGGATAAGTTTCATCAAAATCTGAGAACTTGGGTGTAAAATCATTAATTTTTTGGTTGATTTGAAGTGGAATGACTCATTTATGAATGATTTTTGTTCCAGTAGAAATTTTACAAAAAAAATGGTATAAGGTGATGGTAATTTTTTTTATCTATGTAAGCACAATCGAGTCACCTTGAAAACGACACGTTGATTGATTCACTTTTTGTGAGTATTTAGTGGACTTTTAGAGGCCATTTGTTTTCTACTGTTGTCTGTTTGTAGGTAATCCAACTAAAGCACGAGAGATTTTACAGAATCTCGAGAAAATTGTTCCTAATATGATTCAGATCGCATACAGAAGAATCAATTTGGAACGGCGTTCCGGAAACTTTAATGAGGCTGCTGCTCTTTATGAACACTATATAAATGCGGCAAAAAGCAAGCTTATGTCTACTAATATGGCAATTAAATATGCTCGATTCTGTTGGAAGGTAAGAAAAATAATTACATTTGACCCCTTGTCGGATGTTAACATAATGTTGCTCAGAAAACACATAAAAAAAGGAAGCTTTAATATTATGATGGGCATTTTTGTTTGGTTCTCTTTTTTTATATCAACATATTAAGTCGATAGCTATTTAATTTTACTATTATTATTTCCACAATATTACTTGAAGTGTTAGTAGTTGTTGTCGGAATGTTCTACAAATATCATCTTGAGCGTAATGACTATGTTTTTGGTTGTGTTAATCATAACAAACTGTTTTGTTATAATGATATCCAATTAGGTTGAGTAAATGTACTTAGTTCCAGGGCTACAAAAAGTAGTTCTGTTTCTTATCATATGGTCAGCCAATTATATGACTGAAGGATTTAAAAATAGAAGAGGAAGTAATAAATCAATTTAGAGAGAATCAGTTTAGTGTTGTGTATAGGTGTAAAAGACATAAGTCAGAGTTATCTCTGAGAGTAATAAATTTCATTATGCACCCAGGACCCTGTGGTGAATGAAGTGGTGTCATTTTCAGGATGGGATGTAGATTTTTCAGAGGGTCTGACATGGTAACAAGCATACTCCACTCAGTGAGGAAGGAAGTTGTAAACCACCTCACGCCTTGTTTTACGTCGTAAACCCTCTATAGAGGTTCAAACCAGCCTTTCGGCTGATGTCCTAAACAACAAACATGTCCAGTTGTCATCTGGTTTATTCTTTATGTATGTTAATTTTTATGTACGTATATATTTTACTTTACTGGTAACGTTAAGGTAATTTTATTTAAAAACTATAGTCGAGCGTAAGTGCAAATAAGTTGGGTAAATATAGGCCTACTTAGTTAAAAATTAACTTTTTACAGCTTATTTATCTATATTGACTCCCAACGTATGTATTTAATTCATTTTTTAAATGGATTAAAAAACATCATTTACTTCTTTACAAGTTAATATGACCTATTATTTTTTCATTTAATTGGTTTTGTAGTAGAACAAAGAGTCTGTTAGATTTAAACAAGCATATTATAGCTCCCCAAAACTTTCAGCAATTAGACTAAAATTTCTGAGAAGCATGAGGAGGGTCAATACTGTAAGGATTATGATGCTCACGAAGAGTTCATTATTAAACAGAACGAGAGTGAGTGCAAGGCTACGGTGTTTTAGTCATGTGAAAAGGTGAGTAAAGGTGAGGGGTATGAAAAAGTTATGGAAAGATTTTTAAGAAAACATATAAGTATGTAAAGACAATACAAGTAAAAGTTCAGGGCACAGTTCGGCTAATATTAAGGTGAATTGATGATTGTTTCGCTAACAAAAGTTTGTAATAATTAATCTCTGTGTTGTTGAATTTATGCCATACAATAATTATAATTCAGATTGCTACTTAATCTTGTTTTAAATAAAAACTTTAATTGATATTTTTTGACTTTCAGATGCTAAATGATGTTGACAAAGCAGTGGGTATATTAAAAAAAGCAATAGAAAAAGATAAGGTAATAATTTTCTTGTACTTCTAAATTTAATTTATATAGAGCTCTGCTATTTCAAATTCAATATAAGTGAATATATGAGGTGTGTTTAAAAAATTTGGTGGTGGTCTAATATATCAGTAATCAACACTTAAAACATGGTCACTCGTATATGTAGGCATGCATGAACATGTCTGGACCTGTCCTCTGCCCGGTATTCTTTGTATTGTATTGGTGCATTCATTTCAATAGAGTGCTCCTAGCAGTGTGCGTCGTAAAGCCATGGAGGAATGACATAGCATTAAGTTCTGCTTCAAATTGGACAAAACTGTGACTGACACCCATGAAATGTTGGTACAAGTTTATGTGCAGGATGCTGTGAGTAGAAAATGTGTGTATGGTCGGTTTGCCTGCTTTTACGCTGGCAAGGAATAGGCAGAGGACGGATCATGTTCAGGCCAGCCATTCACAAGCAGGATACCTAAAAACAAATCCCAAATCTTCATGGATGATGGCTCCCACTATATTTCTGCTATTAATCGCATAGTCGGTCACCGATCTTTTGCTAGTAACAATTGGACACGTCCAACGTTTTCAGGTGTCCGCTTATGAATGACCAGCCTGAATGTGGTTCGTCCACAAATTACTTGCCAGCGTGAAATCGAGTAAACCAATCATATACACATTTTCTATTCACAGCACCCTGCTTGTAAACTTGCACCAACATTTCATGGGTTTTTGTCGCAGTTTCCCGTAATTTGAAGCAGAACTTATTGGCGTGTCGTTGCTCCATGGCTTTTCGACAGACACTGTTAAAATGAATGCAGCAATATAATACGAGGAGCTTTGCGCAATCCGGGGCAGAAGACAGGTCCAAACATGTCCATGCATGCAGTGACCTTGTTTCAATTGTTGAATATCGATATATTAGACCATTCTCCAGATTTTTTAGACTAATCTGTTATGTGGAAGTATCACAGATTAGCAAATGCTTTTGTGGTCAGTGATTCAACATCAAATAAAGGAACAATTGTGAAGTTAATTTCTCATTAAGAAAGAAAGTTTCAAGTCGAAGATTAAATCTAATTATCCAGCCTCGATCGCAGAAAACATAACTTTTGCAGGCAATGCTGTTTTAGTATGCCATACTGTATTTAATTAGTTAAGTAAAATGAACTGTGTTAACTGGTTTATATTTTGCTGTTTTCTTTAGTATTCAAAGTTTTTATTGTTATGTATTTATCTATTGTGCGAGTGAAAGATACTTTTTGGTTACGTCCATTATTATTGTCATAATCTTCTTTATGTGGTTATCTTTACTATGATATGTCATCAACTAGACATTTTAGTAAAAAATGCTTAAGTGTAAAACAACATGTGACATCCCTAAATTTTAATGGGCCATATACACAAGGCAGGCAGATGATTGATGGTACTACAAAATTCAGCAGTGGAGGCTGTGGTGGGGGGAAGAGAGAGAGAAAGAGATCATCCACAAACATGGTGGAGAGATGACTTGAAGCTGGTAGCAGGATTTAACAGGACATGTATATCCAGCATTGGCCGATAACGGGTTGTTGAAGAGAAGAAGAAAATAATAAAATTGTTTTGTTTAAACAAGTGCCAGGAGATATCATTTTCAAATATGGCTGGCCCTTTGGTGTATTGGACAGTGAAACTGACTTCAATTCCAGATTCCTGGTCAGGTCTGCCATTTTTTCATCCATCTTCTTCTTCTTCTTTACAACCAGGGCGTTCAGGCTTCTGCAGCCCCTCCTCACCGCGACCTAAAAGATCTTTTGTGATTGCCCCTATTCCTTATTTATGCAAGACCCACACTTTCAATAAAGCGCAGGATCTGCCTAGGATCTAGTGCACTTACCTGAGAAGGTGTTAACACGTCCTTACCCATCAGCGCTCTTCTTTTGCAGCCAACCACTTTGCAACTGCATAAAATATGCTCAGCCTTCTCTTCTGCCTCATGACAGAATCTACACAGGCTCTCTTCAGCAACTCCTATCTTGGATAAATGATACCCAAGATTACAATGACCAGTCATCAGGCTCACTACCCTCCTCAAGTCCTGTCTTCCTAGTCTATTATATATCCCAGCCTTTCTGCTGGAATAGGCAATGAATTTCTTTGCCTGTTCACAGCCTGGCACCTTCTCCCAATAGGAGGTTTTAGCCTCCTCTTCCCAGGCCCTAACTATACCTCTATAATAGCCTTCACCAATTCCACAGAATGGCTCTGGGCCTATGAAGTGAGAGGCTGCACCTTTCTTTGCTAAGGCATCTGCTCTCTCATTTCCAGGCACTCCCTGGTGCCCCGGCACCCAACGCAGCGTCACCACGTTACGCTTGGCCAAGGCATTCAAAACTTCCCGACAATCATAGGCCAATCGCGACTCAAAAGTCCAAGAACTCAAAGCCTTGATGGCCGCCTGACTATCGGACAAAATATAAATGTGCGACCCACTGAGGCGCCTCTCAATACACCTCTCCGCACAGACCTCAATGGCCAATATTTCAGCTTGGAAGATGGTTATGTTACACCCAAGGGCCAGGGAAATCTTTCCCCCGGCCCCCAGGCCCCCAATCCCGCTCTTCCGCTCATCACTGAGCCGTCAGTATACCAAACGGTAGCCCCTTCCGGTATCACTGGCTGTCCCTCCGCCCACTCCTGACGATCAAAAATTTCCACCCTCAGTGTGTCGGAGAAGTCGTATGTTCTGTTCATACGGTCCCGAGGACCACCCACCACACCCATCCCCTCAATCTCTTTGAAGATCTCGGTGTGGCCCATCTCCCCTGATGGGACCCCGATCTTGCCCTCCAGCCGCAAGGCAGTTCTTATCGCCTCCTTCTTCACTTGAATATTCACTTGAAGAGGAGGCAAATCAAACATCGCCTCCATAGCAGCCGTTGGACAAGTGCACATTGCACCACATATCCCTAGGCAGGCCAGTCTCTGCAGCTTCCTCAGCCGATCCTGCGCCGTCCTCAGATCTATTCTTGGCCACCATACAAAAGCTGCGTACGTGACCATTGGCAAAATGATGCTCAAATAAGCCCATTTTACCATACGAGGCCTAAGCCCCCAAGTCTTCCCAAACAGACTCTTACATATCCATAAGGCCTTTGTAGCCTTCTCAACGGTCCTGGACATGTGGCCTTTCCAAGTTAGGCCACTATCCAGGACAACCCCCAGATACTTTACCTCAGGGGAGTAGTTTAAATCCACTCCTTCCAGAGTCAAGGCATCCAGAGCAATCTTCCTTTTCCTAGTAAATTTTTCCATCCATATAACACCTCATATAATTACCTATGCAGAAGCTAAGGATTATGTAGGCATCATTACTAAAAATGAAATATTAATTTTGTTTGAAAGAGTTCAAGAGAATGTTTCAGAATTAAAAACATCTAGTGTTGGTACTGCAGATTTGTTGCTGATAACTTTGCCTTTACTGCTGAAAAATGTTTTTATTTCTTGTCTAGGAGAATCCGCGGTTATATCTTCAATTAATAGATATGGCAATGCAAAAATCACCTATTCAAGAGTCAGAAGTTCTAGGGATTTTTGAACAGTTCATGGCTCGTGAATCAGCTGACCAGGATCAGAAATTAATGTTTGCCCAAAGGAAGATTGAATTCCTTGAAGATTTTGGAACCAGTGTTCAAGCGTAAGTTTTCTACTGTTATTTATTTAATAGTGTTTTTTAATTGCAGGTTTCTACTTGTACAATATTTCTCTTTGTTCTTACAGCACTTGTGAAAATTTACCTGTAAAATAATAATTCTGAAAAATCTTGTGTTAAACAACTGGAAAATGTGGAGTATCCTTCTATCTGAAATTTTGCGTAGAGGGGCTTCCCTTTTTCAAAATTGTTCGTAACAGAGCTATTTATATGCTTGGTGGTTTATTTTAAATAATTTTTATTTAAATACAGAGGAGTAGAAAATTATGGGTATTAAAGTATTATTATTATTATTATTATTATTGCTCATCAACAGCTAGACTGGATGTTGTGTTACTTGTTATCACAATCTACAATTCGTTAAGTTTAAGTATTACATGAATATGCTCATGCCAATGGACTTCCTTTATTTTGTATGATTCCTTTTATTTAAGTTTTCGGGGTGATTGCTTCACCTACTTTTCTGATGGAATGTGACTTATTACTTAACTCAAATTTATGACTTTGACCTAGGTTTGGACTGCTGTACTTTAAAGCTATCCGTGTAAATCTTAGTATTATGTCAACCACCCTTTGTAGGCAGTGTTTTTCAGTTACACATTGAATGCTACATGGGTGTTGAGAAGTTATATGCTGTAAATTTTTATGTCTATTCCAAGGTGTGATGCCTCTGCGTCATTGTAATGAATCAGGTTTATCACATGACTTTTATGCAAATTCTTAATAATAAAGAAATATTTCGATACACTTTTCTATTTTTGTTATAATGAAGGTTTAAGATGGTAAATTAATACAGTCGACCTCGGTTAGTACGCCCTCGGTTAGAAAGCTATATAGGTTATAGCGCTATTTTCAAAATGTCCCCAGTCTTCTATATTAAGTTAAAATGTATTTAGGCTCGGTTATAACGCTTTGTGAACTCGGATACAGCGCTGTTTAGAATAGAAAGGGGCCCTTTCTTAGAATTTTGTTGCAGGCTACACAAACATCGTGAGTTGAGTCATTTCCTGCCAGGCGTTCTCACCCTCACACATATGTCTGTATGCCTTAGTAGGGGTGTCTATAGTGTGCCTTGGTGGGGAGAAAGCTTCAATTCAATCTTCTAAACCCACAACTGTGTGCGCATGGTGTTGCTCGTATACAGTATATTCTGTTGATAGTCCGTGATCGTTACATTTCAGTTTTGTGTTTTGTATCGTGCGCTAACATCATGGCAAAAAGAAAACCCTTATCATTTGACTTAAAACTTGAAGTGATCGCGTGCTTAGAGAAAGGTGAAAAACAAATCGATGTGTGTCGAAAGTTGGGGTTGGCTGGTTCAACAGTTCGTGGCATATGGAGTTCTAAAGAGAAAATTAAATCAACCTACTGCAGTTACGACAACAACAAAGAATCTAAAAGAATGAGAACAACAAAGCATGAAGACTTAGATCAAACCCTATTGAAGTGGTTTAAGGAGCAGCGCAGTTCCGACACACCACTTAGTGGCTACATTATGTTAACAAAAGCTCAACAGTTAGCAGAACTTATGAACTTGGACTTGGTGTGTAGCAGTGGTTGGATTTACCGGTTTAAGAAACGACATAACATTGTCTTTGATAAAATATGTGGTGAAGCAAAGGAAGTGAACCAAAGTGTACCGCGCGAATGGATTGCAACAGAGTGGCCGAAAATTATAGACGAGTATGGCAGTGAAAACATTTTTAACGGGGATGAGACTGGCCTTTTTTTTAAACTAGCACCACAAAACACTTTAAAATTCAAAGGGGAGAAGTGCATTGGCGGAAAACTGTCAAAAGAACGTATCACTGTGTTTGTGTGTGCAAATATGACTGGAACAGAAAAGCGGGACCTTTTAGTGATTGGTAAATCGAGAAATCCCCGATGTTTCAAATCTGTAAAACGATTGCCTGTGAAATATCGATCAAACAAGAAAGCCTGGATGACTTCAGAGATTTTCGAGGAAGAAATTAGGAATTGGGATGAAGAACTAATTAAGAAGAGAAGAAAAATTGCCCTACTAGTAGACAACTGTACAGCGCATCCAAATATCAAAGAGCTCAAGAGCATAAAACTCATCTTCTTGCCTCCGAACTGTACAAGTGTACTCCAGCCAATGGACCAAGGAGTTATCAAGAGCTTAAAAGCTCACTACAGAAAAAAATTAGCGGTATGTATTCTTCAAGAACAAGACACTTTAAACTTCGGAAAAGTGACATTACTTGATGCTTGTCGGTTTCTCCAAAAGGCGTGGATTGAAGTTTCAAAATCAACGATTGTACACTGTTTTAATCACGCTGGCTTGTTTACAAATCCAGAAAACCTTGCCGACGATGACATGCCATTGAGCGAATGGATTCAGCAGTACAACATACCTCAAGACCTACAATAATTCATTTCTTTCAACGAGGATGTTGTAACCAATGGAACTAGCACCGACCAAGAGATTATCAGCCAAGTTCTACAAGCAAATAACACCGACGAAAATGAGTTTGAAGTAGAAGTGGAAGACGGACCAAAAGAACCTCCAACGTACACTGAAGCTCTAAACCAAATAAGCCAGTTAATTTCATTTTATGAGT
This sequence comes from Catonia carolina, assembly GCA_035578175.1. Lineage (NCBI taxonomy): Eukaryota > Metazoa > Arthropoda > Insecta > Hemiptera > Achilidae > Catonia > Catonia carolina. Next base: position 107,607,815 of record JAQMRL010000001.1, read on the forward strand.
TCAAGAGGGAAAATGACAGTGATGATGCAATTTTATTAAACTTGTATAAAATTTCAAGTGATATAGAAAAAAAAAATTTTCTTTCAAGAAAAGTACAAAAAAGTATCAAAGACTTTTTTAAAGTAGAGTAAAAAAAATATTGTGTTCGTTAACTTTTAGTTTTTAAATAATAATTTGTAATTGTGTGTACTGTAATAATTATGTTTTATTAGTTTTTATTAAATATTTTTAAATATGTAATACTCTATGTGTAATAAATTGTAATAAACTAGCCAGTAACTAATTATACAACATGAAGTATGCTTTTTTAACCCTATATACAGTATTTCCGTCGTTTACTTTAAACTCGGTTACTAAGCTACCTCGTTCATAGCGCTCAAATATGTTCGTCCCTTCAACCGCGTTTTATCCGAGGTCGACTGTAGTAAAAACCCCTGATTATAAAACAAAAACTGTTAAAACTGTAGTAGCAGTTATTATGTGAGCTCAACGCACAAGCTGACACTTTGAAAATTTAAAAAAAAATTTGGTGTGAAACACTCACATGACTTTCTCTTGCCATTGCAAATAATGATCAAATAATCTAACATTAAACGTTAGAAATAAACAAAAAACTAACTTCATAAAACAAAATCTTATTTGAATCATGAGTGAAAGACGCAAAATGAAAATTAACCTCAGTTTGGCTTAAAAATACGGAAAATACTCTTTTCACGCTAAACTAGGCTCTGTAAAGAAAAATGCTCTTGTAGATACATGGAAAAAAATAAAAGTTGTAGATATTTTAATTTCCTATAAATTTTATTATATACACTTTTGTCGTAAAATGCATACTCAGGCTGAAATCTTAAAAAATTTATTTTTTTTACACGTTTTCGTGAGAAAAAACAGATCGCTAATTACCGCTCAACTAATTATTATACAAAAATATGTTTGAAACAAAAGTTGTAAGATTTTAAATTCTCTACAACTTGTATTAAATATATTATTTTTGCGCTAAATTGCATATTAAATTTAAAATCTTAAAAAAACAATTTTTTTATGAGACAACAACCTTCCCAAAGAAGAGCATAAAAAAAATTAGTGAATGAGGCGATTTAAAAAAAAAGTTTTAGGAGCCATTTTTGAGAAAATCGCAAAACAGTGAAGAATGAATAGAATACACTACTACTTCCGGTTGACCGATTTTGATGAAAATATTTTTGTCGGGTCCTCTCTAGTGGTATCTAACTTAAGTTTCAACTTTGTACAATGTTTCGTTCTTGAGATATTCTGTTCACACACAGACCAATCGCTAAAAACATGTTTTTTGGGTTCAGGGGGTGTGAAAACGTGAAGATCTGGGTGAAAACTCGATTTCGAAAAATCGACTTGTAAACAATACTTTCCTTCAAGTAATATTCATATAGGCAAGAGAAAGTAAAAAGCTAAAAACATGTTTTTTGGGTTCAGGGGGTGTGAAAACGTGAAGATCGGGTGAAAACTCTATTTCGAAAAATCGACTTGTAAACAATACTTTCCTTTCTATAATATTCACATAGGCAAGAGAAAGTAAAAATAATTGAGGGCCAATATTTTAAAACAATCTTTGCTACAGGGCAGAGAAAATCATTCTGAAGCATTGTTTGACAAAAAGACACACTGCCTAGCTGCCGGAAAAAAGACATGTATAGAAATAGGGAAGAATAATGATGCCCAAGAGGGGAGTTCCGTTTGACACCTGAGAGGCGTCAGCCAACTCAAATGCGTTAATTTTACACTCTGAATTTAGAATACATAACTTTTTAAGATATTTAATTCATTTCTGTTGAATTTGTCTGATCTTGATCTTAATCTTGTATTTTAATAGTGTTCAGAAGGCTACTGAGGAGTTCAGGCGCTTGGCAAAAATTTTAAAAGAGAGAAAGAAAAAATCAGTTGAACCTGAATCAAAGGTGTAAGTATACAAACATGTATTAAAACTTTCTGTAGTAAGTTTTTGCAATGTTTAAACAATGCAGGTGAACTTGAATCAAAATCTTGTTAGTTTATTGGGAATCTCATTATGCAATGAATTTTAGAATATTTGAATAATTTTTACCATCTTTACACTACTGCAATACTGTGTCTACACTACTGTGGATTATTAGAGAGGGGTTACTTTGGAAAGTACAATTTCAGAATCATTTAGACTAATTTAACTTTTAACTTGTTGGGATATAAAATATACTAAAATTTTTCCAAGATTCAGAGGGGTCCCACTTGTCCTAATGTTATATTTTCAGTAAACAAATTGTTAGTAACTTGGAAACGCCCAAAATAAAATTAGATTCAAGTTTGGAACTAGTTTTACCAGAACAAGTAACTTTAAATGAAATTGAAAAGTTAAAAGGGTCCAAAATGTTAAAAAAAACATTATCTGTGTGTTTTAGCATTGTTTTTTAAGAACCAAAATATACGTTACACTACTACAATACTGTGGATTATTAGAGAGGGGTTACTTTGGAAAGTACAATTTCAGAATCATTTAAACTTCTTTAACTGGGATATAAAATATACTAAAAAATTTTCCAAGATTCAGAAGGGTCCCATTTGTCAATGTTATATCTTCAGTAAACAAATTGTTAGTGACTGGATAAACCCAAAATAAAATTAGATTAAAGTTTGGAACGAGTTTTACCAGAACGAGTAACTTTAAATGAATTGAAAAGTTAAAAGGGTCCAAAATGTTAAAAAAACCATTATCTGTGTGTTTTAAGAACCAAAATATAATATATTCTTAACCTTGATGGTTAACTTAACAATTTGAATATTTTAAAGTGAATTCATGGTTCTGTAGTTTACCATGTACTAGTCAGATATATTGTAAAAACTTGTCATATTTTGTTTGATTAGAACAAAATCTGAGGAGGGTAAGAAAAGTAAACAAGAATCTTCTTCTTCATCTAGTCAACATGGTAGCAGCAGCAGCAATAACCAAACTTCAGCCCAACAGTCTTCACAGCCATCATCTCAACCGTCTTCTGCATTGCCGACAAATTACCCACCACCCAATTACAGTGCACCACCATACCCACCACATGGACCACCACCTGGTGGTTACCAAGGTGGTGGTAGCGGACAGGGAGGATATCCACCACAGCAGCCACCATACGCAGCAGCACAGCCTCCGTATGGCCAAGGACCATACAACCAGTCAGACCCTAACTACCAAAATTATCCAAATTGGAGTTATTCACAGGCTGGATATAGCGGTGGATACAACCAAGGCTGGAGCAATTACAATTATTATTAACGGAGGAGAAAGACAGGGAGAGATCCTTGCCTTTAATCTTATTTAATATTATGAAAAAAATAAGAAATCAATACTGTTACATCTTTGAAAATGGATTACTTTTTGTCTTCGAAAGTGATCTTTTTTTTTCTTTCATGGACCCTATAGATCGTAAATCATTTTATGTGATATTGACCTGTTTGTTTACAAATGCATCATCGATCACAATAAATGACTGTAATTAGATCTAATTTACATTGATTGTATTTATTATTATCGAGTGTACTTAGTTTTAGTTACTTTTTAAGTAATTATATATTATGATTAGGTATTATTAATTTAATAATAAAAATTTTTTTTAATCTATGTATCTGCCTTGGTTTATTAAAACCTTTAAAAAATATTTTGAAGACTTCTGAGTTAGTCTTTACACAACAGTGTAGGATAGGTTTTTGGGATTAGTGAAAATTTGGAATTTATGAGAGAATTAAATTGTCAAATGCGTTTTGTAATAATATATAACTTTTTAATATTATGGTTTTATTAAAGTTAATGAACTAATGATGATTGGGTAGTTTCTCTGAGGAGTGAGACTTCAGCTTGTCCAGTAACACTTGGGTACAAATTATTTTAATTTCATGATTTTTTGGCATAAACATATAGATGCATTGAGGATGTCTGGTATGAGTTCATAGTTACCTGATCTTATTTATAAATTTACATTATGAAAAAAATCAAAAATAATTTTTAAGATATTTTAGAATAAGTATAGTTTGGTTTTTGTAGATTCCAATATTATTAAATTAAATTATTTACAGGATAGACAGATAAAGCACAAGTGCATACAACAGATTTACTTTCAGAGCGAATTGTATTAATAAAAAAAGATAAAGATTATCTAATGATAATCTTTATTTATAGAGTAATAAAGAATAAGTGAAAGAATGACATTAAAACTTGTTCATAAACTTCATAGGCTTTTCTGTTTGTATGTAAAGTTAATTCTCCTAAATTCTAAATAAATGAACATGTTATTGAAAATAAGAAGCCTCCTCACTCACCTTAATCTAGTAGTAACAAATTACTGTTGCATAAATGTTTTTGTAACCATCCCCCTTTTAGCTGTACATTATAATCATTCACAGTATGTACAAATAAAATATGAATCTCAGCAGACCTAATTTTTAGAGTCATGTAGGATCGATGAGAATTTTTATGAATTTTCAGAAAACTTCATGGCAGTGACCCCAGTAGCCAAATTAGTGTAGGAAATCTGCTAAAATATTTCAATAAATTTTATTTTCTTAATGATAATCTTTATTTATAGAGTAATAAAGAATAAGTGAAAGAATGACATTAAAACTTGTTCATAAACTTCATAGGCTTTTCTGTTTGTATGTAAAGTTAATTCTCCTAAATTCTAAATAAATGAACATGTTATTGAAAATAAGAAGCCTCCTCACTCACCTTAATCTAGTAGTAACAAATTACTGTTGCATAAATGTTTTTGTAACCATCCCCCTTTTAGCTGTACATTATAATCATTCACAGTATGTACAAATAAAATATGAATCTCAGCAGACCTAATTTTTAGAGTCATGTAGGATCGATGAGAATTTTTATGAATTTTCAGAAAACTTCATGGCAGTGACCCCAGTAGCCAAATTAGTGTAGGAAATCTGCTAAAATATTTCAATAAATTTTATTTTCTGAAATTGTGGCAATAAAAAAAATTTGAAAGAAGCTTTTTTTCATTCACTGAGGATCTTGAAAAAGGCCACTAATTAATCTGGCATTGAACTGGTCTTTTGAGTTTAAGGAGATTCTCTTGAAGTATCATTACACTTGGAGAAACTTTAAAATAATATTACGTAACTGTTTTTCATTATCTCAATGGCCAGCTAAAAATGGTGGATTCCATTATACTTTCTTCATGCTTTAATCATCATTATTATCTCAGCACTTTGGCAAAACTATTTATAAATTTGGTTTATTGTAATGGTGAGCAGATTATTTGCTTCCAGTTACAACTGTGTGAAGCGCGCTGTCCTTTGTTCATATGGAACTTGCTTAAAAATGCAAACCTCATTGGAAGTAAAATGCAAACCTCATTGGAAGTAAATGCATTGACACATTTGGATTAGGTAAGGTCTCAAATTACTAATATCTTTTCATTATTTATAAAAAAACAATTTAATAATAAAATTACATAATACAATTTATTTACTCGTGTATTAGGTACTTAGTTAATATGTCTACAACTTTTGGTTGTCTGTAAATAATGAATACCTGAGTGCGCTACTACTGTTCTTGCATTACAAAATATGACTAATTCAAGATAAATTTATATTTGGAAGTAAAATGTAAAAATTTTATTGTGCAAGAGCATTTCAAAGTAGGTGGAACACATTACTGGTTGGTAACTTCAGAAACTACTGAATAAAAATACCTAAATGTTTACTCTAGTAACATTTTCAAAGAATTTTTTGGATCACTACCTTAAAATTAAAAATTAAATTTACAGATACAGTTTCTTTTATTTTTTATGGTAGTTTGATAAGGCACATGTAAAATTTTGTTTAAGAAAGGATGGTCAGCTTTGTTAACCCTTTTGAGAACTCCTCAAATAGGTACTGCTGTGTTTCCTGAAATAAATAAATAACACAGTGAATAAAAATAAATAAACAAAATATAATTCATCACACTTTTTCAAGATAGTAAGACATTAAGCGCTGAGGACATGTATTGTCAACTATGATATTTGTTATTGTCAGAAGTATAGCCCCCTCAGTAGACCTTAAGTGCTAGAGTGTGGTCCTAATTAGTTTGTGCTAATTTTGAATTGAGACTGTACTAAGTCATTATTTAGAATTTCAGTGCTTTTATCGAAGTACTGAGAATACACCTCTTTACACATACATATGCTTATCTCATTGGGCCATGGGATTGCTTATTGTTCTTAAATTGAACAGATTTTAACATTCACATATTAGGGATGCAAAAATATATATACCTATTGTTAAGTACTAATATCACTGGAGAAATGTTTTGTACTACATGTACAAACAAATCTCAGTTGTACTAGTACAATTTTTACAATAATTAAATATTTTTTGTGTCTATTGTACTAATATCCTTCTCAACATAGACATAAAAAATTACGTAATCAGAATAATAAAAAATAAGTAAAATTATGGTTACAACAATTAAAAAATACATAGGTTCAATATTATTAAAGAAATCATAATAATACTGTCATCAGATGGTGAGCATAAGTGTCATGGGGAAACCTTAAATTCTTGGGGGCACTGAAAAGAGCCATTTAATAGTGTGCATCAAGGTGGGAAGAGTCAGTTGGTGGGCAGCTGCAGCTGCAGTTGTAGTGAAGATCAAGGAGACTGATCTCATCCAGCAGAGATGCCATCTTCTTTCCTCACAGTAGTTCATCAAGGGCTGCTTCATGTCTGGCCATATTTGTTTTGCAATTTATGCTAATTCATGGGCAAACATTGTGTTTTACCATGCAGCGCTTAATGTGTATATGAGATTCTTCATTAAAGTTCGAGTTAAGATTAGACATGAAAGAGCAGGTTTTTATTTTATGTTAACCACTTACTGAAATACAACATAAAAAGTGGAGATTCTCTTTTTATGATTACCAAACAGATTGTCATGAAAGAAAATTTTGTTTTCTCTGTGGAGTAGTAGGCTGTAGTAAAGCAGAAGGGTTTAATAAAAGCCCCTGAGTGTAATTCTCAGCTAAGGTTCATTAATAACATTATTAAAAACCTTAGCAAACCCAAAGTAGTCATTATTGACACCAGCTGTTAAGGCAACAAGCTAAACAAAAAACACGAATATTACTTTATAGCACACTAATTTCAAGATATTGTATGGTTAAGTAAACTCCTGTTACCAGCTCATTAAGAACCAACTTGCATAAATCACAACATCTTATGTTGTGATTATGAAAATTTACATTTAATGTTTCCTCAAAAAACCATTATTTACCCAAAAATGTAGAGTGAGGGAACTGCTGGAAATTCGATCTCCTTAAATATGGTCTGTAAGAAACAAGGTTTCCTCCTTACATGCAACTGATAGCTTTCTTTTGAATTTTAAAAAGAGTGAAGAATAGTATGATAATTTATTATGATACAGAACTAAATTATGGTAAGCTGCCATCAGCAATTTTTTTGTCTGGCCAGCAACAAGACTTTAATGAACGTAAGTAGACACTTCAACTCATTTGTATTTATCTTATAATAGTTTGTAAGAAGATACTACAGAGGGGCCAGAATTGTCCAGAGTAAGTAAAACTATAAAAAAAGATGCAAGACTGGAGAAACTATACTATCAGACTTACCTTCTCATATATACAAGCCAGTATATTTTTTGTCTTAAGCATTAAGTACTGTGTAATGCCCTATGTATCAGATTATTTTCTCTTTGGTTTTGTCTGACTGACACATTAATGCTTACACAGATGATGAAGAGCATCATAAAATTTTTTGACCTGACCAGGACCTCGCTATAGGAGCCAGCTGATGGCAAAAAGTCTTGTCTGTAACTTATTCTGAGGTTACATGGCGTTGCCTTTTTGCCATGAATGTTATTTCTTTGTCTACATTTTAACAATTTATTACATCTTAATATAGAAGGGATGTTTTAATACCCATAAGGGACAGTCACTAGAACTACAAATTAATATAAAATTAATTACTTTTTAATTTAATTGTTAATTTTGCTTCTTCTACGGTTTTTGATATCTTCCAATAAAAACAACAGTTTCAGAAGGTTTATGGAAAATACCATACAAGAAAGAATGATCAGCAATGAATTTAATTTTGTCGATAATTATCTTGCCTGATTTGAGAACAACATTTATTCCTGAAATAAATAATAAGAATCTGTGAATACAATAATACAAAATGCCTTTTGTTGGATCTTATAAAGACTAACAAGGTTAGTTGATTAATAATAACTAACATTTTTAATTAGGATTCCCATCTTCTGAAATTATTTTATAATAAATATTACTTTGATCTAGAAAATGTTTAGATGACCATTTTTTTTTGACATCAATCTTAACTGGTTTGATGCAGTTCTCCAAGCTGTTACATCGTGCGCAAGTCGTTTCATATCTACATACCTGTATCACCCTACATTTTTTGTAATTTGCTTTATATATTCTAACCTTTGCCTGCCCCTACAATTCACTCCAAATTATCCTACATTATTGGTAGACCAATACCTGGATATCTTAAGATATACCCACTAGCCTACCCCTTCTTCTGGTAAGGTGTTTCCATATACTCCTTTTTACATTCACTCGTCTAAGAAACTCTTAATTACTCATTTTGTTCACCCATCTAATCTTTAACATTTTCCTACAACACCACATTTCAAAAACTTCCATCATCTTCCTTTCTACAGCCCCTATTCACCCACACAACACTCCAAACATAGTTTTTTAAGAAATTTTTCCTAATCTGTGAGTCAATGTTTGTAGTCAGTAAGCTGTTATTCATTTCAAAGGCCTTTTTATTCTAGCTTGAACAATCCTACTTTTGATATCACTTGTGCTTCTATTATCCTTTGTTATTTTACTCCCTAGATAGCAGAATTTCTCAACTTGCTGTTTGTTTTCGTTGCCTACTTTTAAATTTCCCATCTTTTCTATGCCACTCTTGCTGCTGCACAACACTTTCGTTTTGTTTTTATTAATTTTCATGAAGATCCTTTCTCAAGATCTCATTCATTCCATATTTTTTATTTATCACCTATAAAAAAAATTCAGGTAATTCACCATTGTTATGTTGCAATAGTCTAGCATGTAATCCAATGTTATTAGTATTATACATAATATATTATAATTTTAATAGCAAGTATTATAATGGTTGATGGCACAGCTGATTAGCGTTTCATCACAATACATCTCTCATGAAATCCTTAATGCAAAAAGTAGTACATATCCCATTATTTGAGCTTTGTCTTAAATGTTCAGTTACAAAAAAAACTTTTACAGCCATTATAATCTTTTTATCCCTCTTCCAAGTTTCCCAATTCTTCCATAACTAAACCCATTCACGTCACTATTGGTCTACCCTTTGTTCTCTCCTTCATCCTAGTGCAGCATCCTTTTAGGCAGTCTATCCTCCTTCCACCTGACATGACTATATCGTGGCTTAGTGTGTCCAACCCTCTTCATCAGGCTGTCCATTCCCAGTTTTCATTATTTCTTATTTATCTTACAATTTTCTGCTGCCTGCTTTCTACTCTCTGCCTTCCTTCAATCAATCCTGGTTTCTAATGCATTGCAACTTCTTGATCCCAAAGTAAACTTCTCACAATATTGAAGAAACCAGTTGCTTTCTGTACCCTTTTATTTAACTCTTTTCCCAATCTTCCATCTGATTAGAAAACAGTCCTTAAATGTGTAAATATTTTAACTTCCACAGCAAAATCATATTCGTACTCCCTTTTATACAATTGATTACAAGAATAACAGAAAAATAGGAAAAATGATTTCAGCATGCACACTTTGAGTACTATAAATAGCTTTTTGTAAGAGTTACTACCAATGTAAAGAACTAGGAATTGGTAGAATAGAATAATTTGTAAATTTGAAATTTTACATTACATTCAACAGGCAAGGCTACGACTGTTTCAAAGTAAAACCTTAGAATTGTGTCCAATAAGAATTGTCAATAAGTCAGGATGACTAGTGGTTTCATAAGTTTTCATTTTGACAGGCAGACAATACGAAGAGTACAAAGATTAGACACCTGTCTGCAAGAAATTAAATTTCTTTAAAAATTCTTCTTTACTGTATGTTAAAAGTTATCACCAGTAGCTCTTTTCTATGAAGATTCTCATTTAACTTTAAACATTTTTTAATATGATCATTTAGTAAAAACTACTAAAATATTTTTATAATGAAAAGTTACTATTCAGCAGACTTTAGCAAGATACTTACCAAAATCTAAATTCCTTAAAAATATGAAAATTAAAAAAGATACACATAATCAGATAAATAAAGCTGAATTTAAAAATTATCTCTAAAATAAAATTTTCACCTAATATATTAAACACAATTACAGTATTACTTCAATTCCAACAGACATACCTCTAATGATAAGTTATTCTTTTAAACTAGCCAAGAAATCAATTAATATATCATGACAAAAATTATGTTCATGAAATAACACTTGAAGAAATTTTAGTTTTCTTTAATTAATTATTAATCTAAGAAAATTATAAAAGTGTCTTTTTCTATCCAAATTTGTGATTTGTAAAGACACCCCTTTAATGAATGTTTAAAGGGCTCAAACACTGCGAGAAGTAGACCAATCTAATTTAGCTAAACTGTGATTATATTTTTTTTAAAAACTAAGAACAGTCCCTAGTTTTAATTTTTGCTTTTTACCATAAGTAAAGCCTAGCTTGTTCTGGTGGTGCAGGTAGACACTAAAGACTAGTGTTCAGAGAAGTCAAGAATCTTATAAATTGCCTTAGTAATTTTACAGTTTTTAACTATTAAAAAGTATATGTATTAAAAGTTTATGTATTCCATTAACCCTAAATATTTTTCATATTATATTTTTTAAATTAACTCACTTCAAATGCTCTTTTGTGTTTCTATTGCAAGACAAAACAAAAATATAATTAAAAGTTAAGAATTTACAATGCACTACAACAGTACAGTAACAGTAAATACAATTATCATTAAAATAAATAAAATTAAAAGGATATTGACTACAAGTTTCCAGTATTTTCCAAGCTTGTTAATGCTGCATGATAAAATACCAGGAATTGAGAACCATTAAAATCTTTTCCAAATCAGTTGAAGAAACTTATGTCCCACATTTACAGACAAAATATGTAGTCCTTAATATTCTCTAGTTAATTCGTAACTAGGTTTAATGTAAGTAAAGTTTTACCTTGCTACCAAATCTCATTCATAAACATTTGGTAAAATAGCTGGAACATATTTTTGTAAACAATGCGTATAGTCCTTCCTTTTATGAGCTGAGTTATCTCTAAAAAAATCAGTTAACTAAATTTTTATTGAAACATCAGTGGCATGCAAATGTACATAGAATTTTATTCAAACCTAAAACAACATTCAATTCACAATTGGATTGTCACTTATGAAAAGTAAATTTTTTAAGGAATTTATTTCAGTATTTTCCTAAAAAGTTACAAGTAGAAGTTCAACATTCTAGAACATACATAGAATGACGTAAAGTATACAATTTTACACAATACAAAAATTTATTTTTAAGTGTTTTAAAATTTTTACAGTAATAGTCAAACAACAACAGCAATAGTCAAAATATATAACAAAACTAATTAAAATTTACCAAAAAGTCAAATTTAAAGAAAATGTCAAATTTTTTGCATTGACATTGAATTGCTTGGAATTTAGTTTCACTTTATGGTTTACAAAATCTTCCTAAAAACACTATGGTTTTAGAATGCCGGTTTAAAATACCATACAAAAATGCATGATCTGCAGAGAAAATAACTGGCTGAAAATGAGCTTGTATGATAACTTCTATGCCTGAAATAAATTAAAAAACTTGTAGAAAAATATTTAAATTTGAATTTTAAGCAAAAAAAGAGATTAAAAATTCAAAGAATTTTTTCTTGAACACAAAACTACAACTACTTGTACATACATTAATAAAATGGAAGTCTCCAAAAGCAAACAAATTTTTTTGTGGTAATAGTGACACATAAAAACATGTGAAACTATACAAAATAGAAGTGCAATCAAAAAATATTACCACTTCAAAAATGTTGCATACAAAGATGAACAAATGTTATACTAAACATTGATAACATTATTTATCCTGCCAAAAACAATCAACAAAAATCTGTGAGGAAGTATTAAAAGTATATTTTTCATTGTATAATAACTAACTTTAAAATATTTCAATTTATGAACCCGTAACGTTATGTACTAATTGATTAGTGTTCAAAAGAACCTCATAAATTTCCTTTCATTGGTTACTTAAAAGTAATTTTACAATATTCATCTACAAACAATCAAGTTTCTGCATTCCCTTCGCCCAAAATACTTTTTGTATTATATTTAAAAGATTACCTCACTTCAAATTCTCCTTTGTGTATCTATTGCAAGACAAAATGTAACATTAAAAATGCATTACAATAGTATAACTGTAAATACAATTCCAGTAAAATAAATAAAATTAAAAGAATGTTGATTACAAGTATTTCATTGTTTTCCAATCTTGCCTCTGGAAATGCTGCATTATTAAGTATCAGAAACTGAGACCCATTAAAATCTTCTATCAGTAGAAGAAAATGATGCCCACATACAGAACAGAATATAATTATAGTCCTTAATTTTTATAATTAATTTGCATGATTTAACCAAATAAAGCAAACACACAGTAGAATACCAATTATCTGAATGTCCCAACAGTTGTTGGAAAAAAAAACTTTTTAAATTTATTTACAGTTTCCACTTCTCAGTAAATATATGTATTCTATTTATATTCAAAGCGAGGTTTTATTACAGACTTTTTAAAAAAGAATATGTTTTACAAGTATTTACTATACTTACATTACCAATAATAACTGTAAATTAAAACTTATCCAAGTACTGTGAATGTTAGACCTGATTTTAATTTATTTTTAAAACTTGATCTCTTTATCAATCGTTTTATTACAAACAGTATTTGTAAAAATGCAGGCTATATGCTTGTACTTACTTTTTTTTTGTAAATCTTAGGTTAATGTACAGTATTACATAATTATTCTGTTGATGAGGTACCGTAAAAATGGGGTAAATAGCAACAGTTTTGAACTTTGACCATTAATATTTGCACATACTATACAACAAATGGAGTTTAAACTTGCCTTGGTTCATGGGTTTATGGGTCTAAACTGTTGAAATTTTTCTAGACATTCAACTGATGTAAACCCCAACACTTGCACCAATGTCACCACGGCTCTGCTGATCCTGTTAAACAGGTTTTATTTGCTCAGAACTGGTACTTTTGCCTCATGTAAAACGGTACTCCACACACAGTGAATTGCAAACTTCACTATGGAACACAATCTTCCAAATGTGGGATAAAAGACAATGACGGTGTGAGCACAACTCCCAGATATGTTTATCTATTTGCTATTTCTATTATGTTCTCATTCATCTTTCAGTTCTCAGTTCTTCCCAGTTTGCATCCCCTTCTGAACACCATTGTCTTTGATTTTTCTAAATTTACCACTAAATTTCATGTACAACAATAATCAACAAGATTATTTATCATTTCTTGTAGAACCCTACGGTCTGATGCCAACAACAGCACATCTTCAGCCCATAGCAGAATTCGAATTTACCATCACTCCACCCCCTCCCAAATCCGCATAAAAGTCATTTAAGAAGGTTGCAAACAACAATGGTGAAAGAAGACAATTCTGCTTAACACCCATCCCTAATCCTAAAGTCTTCCGATAATCGCCCCCTTACACCATAAAAATGATTCTGTAAAATATGAATAAATTTGCTGGATAAACCTAAGAAATGTAATTTATAAAGCAAAGCATTCTGATCCAAAAGTTCCTTTAAAATCAACAAAGAAAGCATACACCTATGTACCCCGACTAACAACTTTTAAATTTATTATGCTGACCAAGCCAAAAATATTATCCACTGCCGATACACTAGTTAGAACTGAGCTGCAATTTAACAAATACTTGACTTGTGTAAAATTAGTGTCTGTTTGAACTCTATTATGTGGAAGTATTTTAAGTAAGGTGCAATATCAGGCTAAGAGGGAGATTCGGCAATATATCACTAGTCAGTTTCTATGCACCTACAGAAGAGTCAGATGATGAAGAGAAGGACCAATTCTATGAACTCCTTGAAGAAATGGTGCACAGGTTACCAAGTTTCGACTTAAAAATCTTACTGGGAGATGCAAATGCAAAGGTGGATGCCAGCTATTGGAAAAGAAAGCCTACACGACCATTCAAATGATAATGGATCTCGCCTAGCAAGTTTTGCACTTTCAAATGAATTGAAAATTTCAAGCACAATGTTTCCAAGGAAAGATATTCACAAATATACATGGACATCACCGGATGGTGCTACTAAAAACCAGATTGATCACGTACTCACAGACCAACGACATAGGAGCAGTGTAACAGCTGTGAGAAGCATCAGAGGGGCCGAATGCGGAAGCGACCACACAATGATACTAGTCAAAGTAAACCAAAGAATAGCAGTACAGAAAAGGAAGTCAGAGCGACCAGAAAGACGAATAGACATTGAAAGACTTGAGGTCAACCAAATAGCAGAGGAATTTGCTCTGAAGCTTGAAAATAGGTTCACTATCCTGGAGGAAAGTGAAGAAAGGGAGAGCATTGACAACAAGTGGAATAAACTTAAGGATACTATCCTAGACACCGCAGAGGAAGTATGTGGGAAAAGGGAAAAGAGAAACAAAAAGCCATGGTTTGACCAAGAATGCCTGCAAACGGTAGAAGAAAAAAGTAGTTTAAAAAAAGCCTGGATAAATAGCAACAGTATAGAAGACCGGGAACTGTACAGGAAGTCCAATACAGAAACTAATAAGCTACTAAGAAAGAAAAAACGACTCCATATTACTGGCCTACTGGACAAAGCTGAAGAAGAAAACACAGCAAACAACGCAAGAAACTTTTACAGAAAAGTGAGGTTCCTCAAAAAAGGTTTCACCCCACACCCCTATGGTGTGAAGAATAAAGAAGGAGCCTTACTAATTGAAAGCCAAAAAGTATTAGAAAGATGGAGAGAATACTTTCACGAATTATTAAATGTAGAGGACCAGATTGGGGCAAGACAAGAAAATGAATCATATCACTACAACGTTCAGCCACGTGTAGAACCCCCAACCAGGGAGGAAGTAGAACAAGCTGTTAAATCACTGAGAAACAACAAGGCACCTGGAAGAGATGAGATAACGGCAGATCTGCTGAAGAAAGGGGGAGAAGTTGTTATAGAAAAACTGTGGGAACTGATACTAGAAATTTGGGAGAAAGAAGAAATACCATGTGAATGGCAAGAAGCTGTTATAGTGCCCTTACTTAAAAAAGGCGAAAAAGAAGAATGTGGTAATTACAGAGGTATCTCGCTTCTTAGTGTGCCCTACAAAGTCATCTCCAGAATTACCCTTAACCGCTTAGAACGTTATGCTGGTGAGATAATTGAAGAACACCAAGCTGGTTTTGTAAAAGGCAGGTCAACAACAAACCAAGTGTTCATCCTGAAAGAAATAATAGCAGAATATTGGGAATACAACAAAGAATTTTATGCAGTCTTCATAGACTTCCGAAAAGCGTATGATAGTATTAATAGAGATAGACTATGGACACAACTGGAGAAATTTGGTATCCCAAAAAAACTCATTAACTTGTCAAAAATGAGTGTGACAGGGTCAAGATGCTCTGTTAAAATAGATGGTCACTACTGTGAACTCTTCTCGGTCAACTCAGGAGTCAGACAGGGAGATGGACTCTCTCCAATTTTATTCAATATGGCCATAGAAGAGGCGCTCCAAAAAGTAGCACATCAAGATGTAGGTGTAGAGGTTGGACCAAAGATTAATGTGCTGGCTTTTGCAGATGATGTGGCAATTATTGCAGAAACCTTGGAGGACATGAAAACCCTTATCAAACTGTTAATGGAAGAAACAGAGAAAATTGGTTTAGTTACAAATGATTCCAAAACCAAATTTATACACTTTACAAGGAAACAAGGGGGAAGGCTGGGCAGTCTAAAAATAAATGAGCATGAATTTGAACAAGTCCATGAATTCAAATACCTTGGAGTAACCATCTCAAATAAAAATTCTGATGTTGTGGAGATACAAAACAGGGTAAACTCAGCAAACAAATGTATGTATGCCTGCAACAAATTACTATCTTCAAAGTCCCTGTCCCACAAAACAAGATTAGACTATATAAAACAATCATATGTCCAGTTCTATTATATGGCTCTGAAACGTGGAGAATGACCAAGAAGGAAGAAAAAAAGCTGATAGTGTTTGAAAATAAAGTCCTGCGCAAGGTATATGGGCCCACATATGAACAAGGAGAATGGAGAAGAAAACACAACAAGGAAATTAGGGACCTCTACAGTAACCCAGACATTGTAAGCGAAATAAAATGTAGGAGAATGCGATGGGCTGGGCACGTGCTAAGAAGAGGAGAAGAGTCCAACCTGAAGAAAATATTAGACCCCAACCCCACAGGAAGGCGCCCCCGGGGAAGACCTAGACAAAGATGGTGGAAGCAGGTTAAGGCCGATATGGAGAGACTTGGAGCTACAGAAAGAGATGCTGAAGATCGAGCGACATGGAGGCTTTTTGTTGGTGCGGCTAAATATCAACTCCGATATAGATGGCCATGGGAGTAAGTAAGAGTAAGTATTTTAAGTAAAAAAATTCAACTAGTTCTATTAATTTTTTATTGAAACATCAGTGGCATGCAAATATACATAAAATTTTATGCAAACCTAAAATAACATTAAATTCACAATTGCACAGTCACTTATCAAAAATACATTTTCGTTAACAAATTTATTTCAATATTTTGTAAAAAAAATACGTAAAAGTTCAATATTCTAGAATATACGCAGAACGACTTAAAGAATATAATTTTACACAAAAAATATAATTTTAAATGTTTCTGTAAGGTTTTACAGTAATAGTCACAATAATAGTCAAAAATATATAACAAAACCCATTCCAATTAAAACGAAAAGAAACAACATGTTCATAGTTTTTTTGGATTATTATTAAATTTATTGGAATTTTGTTTCACTTTAGGGTTTACAAAATCTTCCTAAAAATACTACAGTTTGGGTATGCTGGTGTAAAATACCATACAGAAATGCATGATCTGCGGAGAATTTAACTGGCTGAAAAAATGCTTCTACGACAACTTGTACTCCTGAAATAAATTTGTAGAAAAATATTTAAATCTGCATTTTACACAATCTATTAGAAATTCAAAGAATATGTTTTTTAACACAAAACTTTTACAATGCATACTTCAACAATCCTTTAGAACAAATGGAAGTCCCCAAAAATTAACAAATTTTTGCAGTAATAGTGACACATTGTAAAAACATGTGAAAACTACACAAAAAGGAAGCACAACCAAAAATTTTACCACTTCAAAAATGTATACAAACACAAATATCCTCACTAAAACAATCAACAAATGTCTGAAGAAGTATTAAAAAAAAATTTTCCATTGTATAATGAACTAACTTTAAAATATTTCAATTTATAAAACAAGCCCTTCATGCACTAATTGTCCAAACATAACATATACATGAACAAAAAAGTAATAGTGGGTTTTTAAATTTCAATCAAAAATTTTTAACCACTAATAAAACAATTAAAAGTGGTTATGAAATATCATGTCAAACTGAACAATATTTTTAAAGACTTTAGTCTGTATTTTAAGGTTTTGAGAATCTTCCAAGAAAAACCACACTCTGCGACGGTTGATGTAAAATACCATACAAAAATGAATGATCTGCTAAGAAAATAACTGGCTGAAAAAATTCTTGTATGAGAACTTGTACACTTGTAATAAATTAATAAATTTCTAGAAAAAATATTTAAATCTGAATTTTAAGCAAACAAAAAAAATTAAAAATTCAAAGAATATTTTCTTAAACACAAAACTTTTACAACTACTCGTACATACATCAACAATCCTGTATAACAAATGGAAGTCCCCAAAAATCAAACTTATTTTTGCAATAACAGTGGAACATAATAAAAACATGTGAAAACTATATAAAATAGAAGGTGCAACCAAAAAATATTACCACTTCAAAAATGTTGTATACAAACGTGAACAAATCTTGTATTCAACAATGATAACATTATTTATCCTGGCAGAAACAATCAACAAAAATGTGTGAGGAAGTATTAAGTATATTTTCCATTATATAATGAACTAACTTTAAAATATTTCAATTTATGAACCAAGCCCTTCAAGTACTAATTGTCCAAAAATAACATATTATATATGAACAAAAAAGTAATAATGGGTTTTTAAATTTCAATCAAATATTTTCACCTACCAGCAAAAACTTTAAAGTGCTTATGAAATATCATGTAAAATGGATCAATATTTTTAATGACTTTAGTCTACATTTTAAGGTTTTGAGAATCTTCCAAGAAAAACCACACTCTGAGAAGGTTGATGTGAAATACCATACACAAATGAATGGTCTGCATTGAACTCGATACGTGGGTTGAATGCTGTCAGTGCAACGCCTATTCCTGAAATTAATAATATTTTGCATGTAAATAAACTAATTCAGATAAATTATAAACTCTAGTAACAACAGATCAGTCACATTTACTTGAAGCAGTTAACACAAATTTGAGCTTGAATTAGGCTAAAGTATATTTTTAGTAATAAAGAACACTGATGAGCAGGAATGAAATAGTATGGTTCAAAGAATAGTAGCATAGGCCAACATTCTGAAATTTGAAAACAAGATAATTTGATACAAGGGAAAATTGTTTATAGAAAAAGGAAATAATTAAGGGTGTAAAGACTTTTGACATTCTATCATAATAATTTTTTAATTAGGAAATAAATATGTTTTCTGGATGGAATATTCCATAAAATAAGCAATAAAGAAGAGAAATAATTTATTACATGAGTACTAAAAACCAAGTGAATTGCCACAGTTTGGCATCCTAAACAACTCAAATTAGGTCCCAGGGCTAAACTTGTACTTATATTTAGAATCCCTAAAAAAATTAAAAAACAACCAAAATACCAGAGATATGCATAAGTGTGTTTGGAATAAAGGATCAGAAGCAAAAGCAAAGGTATAAGACTGAACAGTTTAAACATCAACATCTGATTCGATTATGTAATTTTAATTAAAGTAGAAACAAATCCGAAGTTTTAACTTCTCCATAAATTTTGTAACTATTAGGTAATAAAAAGTGCCACCTCCACGGTGCTTATTTAGAAACAAACCAGACATTAGGGATTTGATTCCCAACTGGGATCTAAAAATTATTTTCATTGTTTCACACGCAATTATAGTTGCTAAACATGAAACTTGCGTAGACCAAGTAGTCTACGCAATTTTAAGTAGATTAACTAAAAAATTTATTGAAACAAAATTAAAAATTGTTCATTAAATAAATGATGAAACTAATAATATTTAAATTTCAAACAGTATGATTAACGACTTGCAAAATTTACACATTAAAAGACTGCAATTTTTTCTTTGGTTCACTGATTATACCTGTGTGTTCATACACAAGGTGTAAATTTCAATGGAATATTGCTGGTACACTAGAGCATCACTAGTAATATTTAAGTAGGAAATCTTTCCAAATACTTTTATTATTTTTTTGATGACATCAAAGTACAACAATTTTGTACTTTCAATATCTGTTTTTATCCAGTTGTCATAATGAGTGATAATTTTAAAGTAGTATTATTCTGAATTTTTAGCAAGAAGAAATGAAAACAGTCAGATAACTGCTGTTCTACGCTGAAATCATAATTGAAGAATATTCTAGAAAAACACAAGAAATGATAAGTAGGCCCAATAAATACTATTTTTTGGATGAAGGGAAAAGAGCTAGAAAAGTGACAGTGTGAGAGAGAGAGAAGGAGCTATGTATAGAGCCATTTAAAGAAAATGGGAGACACCTTCATTCAAAAAAAGACCGTCAGTACCACTAATGTGACCAATAAAAGGTTTAGCATTAAAAATATATACTAGAAGAGGAAACAACTTCAGCCATTTCTGATTACTGAAGACCACAACCCATAAATGACAAACGTCATTTTTTTCTATTTAACTAAACTTTACATTATTTTTTTTTTGTTACGTAAGGATAGATGGGAGCTCACTTGATTGCTAGCATAAGGAACTTAGTTGGAGAGAATTGTTTGTACGATTCCCCTCCTCCTATAACCTAGTAGTAGTAATAATACCAATAGTTCGCGCTGTTCTAAAAATATTAGTCACAAACTATTTCAAATAACTACTGTAGTACCAAAATATTTTATTACATTTAAAATTAATATTGAAATATATATTTTCCTAACCACCAGAATACGGTACACGAAAGCGCTATAAACATTGGTAAGTGTTTTATGTTACCGTATTCTGGTGGTTAGGAAAATATATATTTCAATTTTAAATAATACGGCTGTTTAAAAATCATACATAGGATGTTTAATAAAATAATTTAAATTAATAATATTCTAAAATATTTTATAAATATACTAAAAGTTTATTATAATAGCCTAATAACAAACTGTATTAGTTTTTAATATTTTACTACAGTGTTATATTTTATAGCAGTTTGTTTATAAATAGGCCGCAAATAACAATATTAGATTACATACAATAAATAGATCAATAACTTCATGAGCTGCGAGCGTAATTAACACCACTACAGTGAATGGTTTCACAGTAACAACTGACAAATATGAAGAGTAAATATTTTCAGAATATACAGTACACACGACGCCATGTAGATTTAAAGCAACCGTTGCTATGATAACATCACGTCTTATTGTCGCCAGTCCCACTTGCCCTTCATCCCACACTAGCAAACAAGTCAGCTCCCAACTATAGCTTAAACATTTTATTTATTATTTATTTAAATTTATTTTGTTTTATTTATTTAAACATTTATTTTAAAGTATGCAGACAGATAAATAAGAATTACTCTCGGGCTTCTTGAATTCATTACCATAAAATTTTATAATTTACAAGAAGAAACATGCCCAAGTAATGTTGAACAATACTTATTAAAATACAAATAAAAATAAATATTTATTGCAAATAAAATGATTTGATCATAATATTGTAACATTCACAGTATTAAAATACATGCATTTTTACACAGGAAAGTGATTACTGGGTTACCATATACGTACATAATTCTTCAATTTATATTTTTTAGATGAAACATGCAAAAACTTAATGAAAGAAAAAACTCTTTTACCAATTACCATACATTCCATACAAATCTATCTGGTCTATTAACTGAATTACATTAACAAGACTTCTTCAATCCTCACTTTGGAGTTTTATGCAAACATACTAATTATATATGTATTAACATACAAACCTAACATCATTATTAACTATTCTTTACTACTCTTAATGTAACTATACTTAATTTAAAAATAAATAGTAGCTAAAAAATATTTGAAAAACGTTTTACTGATTTTCTGTGTATTTTTCATCTGTTTTGATTAATGAAAAACAAATTTTTTTAAAGTTTGTGTTTATCTATTATTGGCCTATTTTACAAGATTCTCTTCCGAATTAAATTCTCTACAAGTTTTAAATAAAAATTGTGTGTGTTTGTTACCCATTTAACAAAGTTAACACATTATACTTCAACCCTAAGGAAAATATGTTTTTTAAGACCGATTTTTTCTTATTTCGTCATGATATCTCAAAATCTACTGTAGTTACAGGTCTGGGGGACCTGTTTAATTTAATTTTTTAGCTTATTTATCATAAAGCCTAATCAATTAAACACCTTAACTAACGCCCTACAAATTGGAATGGAGGAAGTGACTTCCAAGCGATTGCTTTCCCCAGCTGTAACTTCCTAACAAAGCATTTCCAGACCTTGTTTATTTGAACTTAATTCACTAGTTTCATCAGAGGAACAAGCCCTCAAAGTTTCCCTGTTTCTCCGTGGTACATCCTGTATATCATATCATATTAAATAAATTTTGGTAAACAGAAAATATAATCGTTATCAAACCTGCTCATAATACAAACCAATCAATTTTAAACCTAAATCAACCCAAGTATAATATCATGACTTCATAGCTGAGCACTATTTTAACGAATTATCTAAGAATTTTTATTATGTCATAAAGATGTACACACACTTTTGTTTATAGTTTTAACTTATTCTTTATCAGTAATTCGGCTAGATAAACTCAATCAATACAAACATTACAAACCCTAAACAATAATGTCTATTTTATATTATTACTCAATATAAAATAATCTTCACTGGTTCAGGAATCTTAACAATACTTATCACCCCACAGAAAAAATTGTAAATTCTTTTATTCAAAGTAAATAGTGTAATCAACAGATTCTTGACTTAACTGATAGAAAACCGAATATTACATTTTTATAAAAAAAATTATTTTTGTTTTCAATATTGAGTGAAATACATAGTTATTTATTAAATGCGTAATTTTTTCAAGTTCTTTACTGATGTATGAGGGTGTATTGAAATGTAATGCCTCCATAACTACAACTTTATTAGTAATGGATATATTGTTTACATATTAGTGTGAAATGAGAGATTAAACTATTCCCTACTCACCAATATTATTACTTTTCCACATAACCACTGTTAACAGCGACATATTTACACCATCATATTACACTTTGGAAAAGTCCGTCATGGAAGAATTCTAAATTTTTCATACGGCACCATTTTCTCACCTCCGCTATCACCTCTGCTTGTGATATTTTGAGATGTTCCTTAACCTTTGGAAAGAGGAAAAGCCACAGAGCGCACGATCTGGGCTATAAGGTAGATGAGGTAAAACGTAAATCCAAGCTTCTCTAGTGCTGTACACTTTTTTAGACTTGTGTGAGGACAAGCATTGTCATAATGCAGAATCAGCCCTTTGTCTGGACAAACCCTATGCAGCCGTCGCTTCAGATTTGAAAGGGTAGCAACATATTGTTCGGAATTGACAGTACAGCCACGCTCCAAAAATGCCATATGAACGATACCATCAAAATCCCAGAAAACGGGAAATATGACTTTCCCAGCAGATAGATTGTTTTGAATTTTTTCGGTAGCGGTGAGCTGGTTGCGGTTGTCTGGCTCATCATTTTATTATACTGTTGAAGGAATTACTTTTCAATACGCCCTTATATATATTATGACAAAAAAATATCACAAGAAACTTGAACTCATACTAAAGTCATTCTTCAAATTAGGTAAATGAATGGTATCAGCTACCCAGATGACAGTCTTGTAATACAATCCAGTTACATGTATAGCCAAACTGGATATTAATGGCAGAAAAAAATCTGTTATATTTTATAGAACAGTATCCACACCAATGAGACAAAATGAGTTCTTATAGGATGAATAAGATAAAAAACGATTTTACGTTAGAAAAGCCAATAATATTAATAAAAAGAAGGTATATTAACTCCATAGAACATCTTGGTTACATCAGCAAAGAAAAAAGATCTCGGTAATACATCAATAGGGAATAAAATATTCTAATTTAATGTAACTGCATTTACCTTACAACTGAAAGTATATTAAAGCAACACAAAAGAGCTTCCAATGCGAGTCCATTTATGACTAAAAAATGTAACAGTATTATAATAAGAAAATAAATTAAATTAAAATCTTCTAGTGCAATTGAAGACCTCGGTGAAACAACCGGCTATCTCAAAATTTTTTTCAAAAATACAATTTTTCAGGCGATACAAAAAACTGTGCCAAAAAATTCTAAATACGCATATTTACAAAAAGCGATAGAGTGATTTTTTTAACTGTAAGAATACAACATAAACTAAAAATGCTGAAAAATGGAGATGACTGGTTGTTTCATTAAGATCTTCAATTGTTTTTAACATTTTAAATAAGAAAAATTAATATCAGCAACAGAATGTTTTAACAAACGTTTATTTCTTATCAAATACTTCATTATTTTACTGATTTATAAGAATCCTTAAACACTGAAGCAAAGGGTACGGTCTTAATTTAACAAATATAGTTTTTTATCAATAGAAACACTAACATTAATGGCATTTGAATATACTTTTAATTAAAAAACAAAATTCTAGGTTCAAGTCAATCAGTACCTTTCGTAAAGGACCAACACCAAACAAAAAAAAAATCAATAATTTCATTGTAGTATGTAGACTCACATAGCAATGCTTATATAACTGAGATTTATTGATCTTAATAATGAGATTGAATTTTATGGTTACCTACAAATAACCATGGGCTTTATCTTTGCTCTTTTTGAGACCTATATTTTGTTAGAGCCCAAAACAATGAAATTTCACAGTCAAGTTAATTAAAGCCAATAGTAGTTCTGAAGACTAGTTTATGCAGAAATAAAAATCTGAAGCTTCAAGACAAGAACAAAGTTCGTAAGATCACCTCTAAACCAGTTAACAATGATAAAAACACAAAGAAGCAATTACATTTTTATAGACTGTTCTTTACACAGAGTAGCAAGATTAAAGCAAAGCTGTATTTATTTAATGAAGAAGTTTTACTTAACACGTTGGTTGCCATGAAGCTCCATAGCAGTTTCTCAAACATAACAAATTTCTAACAAAATTGTGTCTAATCTTACCCAGATGGACATGCTCTATAACCTTGGTAAACACCTAACTCAACACAAAGTTATGTTTTTATATATAGGGTGATTCAAAAAGAGCGCCGGTTTTGATATATCAAATTAAGAGATTTATTTTATTGAAACACTGAAAATAAATACATCAACAAGTTCATCTTACCTTCCGATTTTATGTATGAAAAATGATGTCATGCATGTGTCCTCCTCTACTGCGCTGGCACGCATCAACTCTGTCCATGAAATTGGATATTACTGCACAACAAGTTTCGACTATGTGGGACAAGTTTCCGTATGTGGGGTTTTCTAAACCCCACATACGGCAGTTCTGTTTATTAACAAAACCGTTTAAGTGGAAGTGCGCCTCATCACTGAAAATGATTTTGTTTGCGAAGGTGTCATCATCCTGCCGTTTTCTCAATACCCAGTCAACAAACTGTCGTCTCTTCTGGTGGTCTGCCACTTTCAAATGTTGCGTCAACTGAATTTTATACGGGTGATATTGGAGATCGTACCGAAGAATTCTCCGTACGGAGAACATCTTAAACCCAATTGTTGAGAACGGCGACGTATTGATTTTGCTGGGCTAACAGCCACACTGTCACGAACCAACGCAACGTTCTGCTCAGTTCGGCCAGAACGACGACGTCCAGAACTTTTAAGGTCGACTGTTGAACCCGTCTCAAAAAACTTTTTCATGAGCCTGCGAACTGTTGATTCATTCGGTGCTTCATACGTCCTAGAGTACCGCGAAGTCGCCTGACAGTAGCCGCATAACTCTCTCCACTCTGGTAAAATGTTTTGACGATTAACACTCGTTGCGCAATAGTAAACTTCTCCATGGTTAGACAGAGACTGCGAGAGTATTACACTGCGAACAAGAGAAACTACAACTGAATCGTCAATCGGAATGTTCTCCGAAATAGAAATGAGGTCAAACAATGTTGCCAACCGATAAACAAAAATTTACCAGCCGTTTAAAAACCGGCGCTCTTTTTGAATCACCCTATACTACTCATGTCCACATATGTTACTTTATTCAATATTGAAAAACATTAGTTCCACAATGAACACCATATGTTTTTTAATTCCACAAAACACAGTTTTAATATACATATTTTATTAATATTTTCATAAAAATAATAAATAATAAAAAATGCATTAAAAGAAATGAATGAAATAACGTGACAAAATCAAGACATTCCTTACAGTGCAAAGATTAAAAGTTCATTATTAAGGTGTCAAGAGAGTTACCAGTGATCTAACATTAATCTTATTTATTTGAGTTAAATTTTCAATTAATAATATTAACTGGTACACCTTTAATATTATTCACTGGTTTTCTTTTCCAGCCTTTGAGGAAGACTCACTAGAGCAGCCAACGTGTTAAAAGTATAAAATATACGATAGAAATATCAGATCAAACCACAACCAACTGAAATCTTAGGTAATAATATCTGTTACTTGCTGCACAACAGATACTCATTTGAAAAACTAGTACGTGAAAAAAAGATCAAGAATTTATGTATTTAAATAAATTATCAAAAATCTTACCAGTTGCAGCAGCAGCTTCAGTAGACTTTTCATCAACACTGATGTATGTTTTCTGAACAACTTTACTTACAGCAATTGGTGCATCCGAAATTCGTCTCAGATTTGCTTTATCGCCAAAAACATCCTTAATTCCCATCTAGAAACAAAATAGCAGAATAAATTTGAACAGTCTAGTTATAATGATTATAACTTGGATTGTTAGATCAAATTTGTTGTTTCGGCCGATCTACGATAGCGCAGCAGTAAATAACCAATGTTTTTTTAGTAATCAAAGGCTAAAGTCAATAAAAATATTAGAGACCATTGAATACACACGGTAAAAATAAAAAATTAATAAAGAAGAGTAATAAATACACTCGACTCCCGATGCGAAGATTATCTGATCTGAAGTTTATCCATGCCAAAAAGTGTTTACAAAATGGTTTAACAGACATTTTGAACCACACATGATTGAGTGGTTAGAAAATGAGGCACTTCTAATGGACAATGCATTGTGTTATCCCAACAATCTTTCTTCAACAGGCAACAGACTATGGTAAAATTCTTAACACCAAATGAGACTAGTAATCCAGCTGTTGGATCAAGGGGTAATACTGGCTATAAAATAAATTCATAAGAACATCCTCTGAGATTGGTACTTGATGAGGATCTTATGAGAATAAGTCATAGCAAAGCCTTGAAATATTTAGGAAAGCTATTAGACTACATGGGTCAACAAACTGAGTTCTAGTACACAGACCTACTTGCAGTGTGTATTATTCAACTAATAGTTTAAAAGACGTGCAACTAAGTTAAATCTAACAGAAAAATGTGTCATACAATGAAAAAGGCATTTTGTAGGCCAGTTTCTATTCTCAGAAGCGAAGGTCAATGAACTATACATCACATAAAAGAAGGAGAGTGGTGGTGATGACTCATTGTTAATGCGTAGTAGCTTCTCCATTTATATACATCAGTCTCTGAATTCTAACCCCTCCAACAGAGGCATTCAAGTCACGGAAGAGCAGAATGTAACAGACTACCTTGAAAGTAAATACGAGGGCGGTTCAGAAAGTAAGTTTCTTTGTCGGCTAGTTGGCGAACGGGTGTGGGTAGCGGCATGATCCGAGTAGCGCTGTGTGGCTCCGTTTAGTGCGCGTCTGGCAGTGCCGCTGTGAAGGTTGTGACGTTATTTGTTGTGCTGCAACCTTGCTTTCAAAATGGCCGCCATTATCGAGTCTCCCGCCGACTGTGAAGTACGTTCGGTTATCCGATTCATGTGGGCAAAACAAATGCCACCAGTGGAAATTCATCGTGAGTTGTGTTCGGTATATGGAGAAAACATAATGAGTTACACTGCCGTGAGAAAATGGTGCCAATTGTTTAATGATGGACGCACAAATGTCCACGATGAAAAGCGATCTGGCCGACCATCTGTCATTACTGACGACCTTGTTGCGAGCATTGACCACAAGATTAGGGAAAATCGCAGATTCACGATTACAGAACTTTCTGAGTTTTTCCTAACATCTCAAGAACTCTAGTGTATGAGATAGTGACACAGAGACTTGGTTTTCACAAATTTTGTGCTCGTTGGGTCCCTAAACTTTTGACTGATGAGCACAAAAAGAAGAGAATGGGATCCGCTTTAACCTTTCTTTCGCGCTACCATGAAGAAGGTGAAGAATTCCTTAGTCAGATTGTGACAGGTGACGAGACATGGGTCTCCTATGTGAATACCGAACAAAAGAGACAATCGATGGAATGGGGTCACACGTCATCGCCAAGAAAACCCGTGAAATGTCGCCAAACATTTTCGACAAGAAAACTTATGGCAACAGTGTTTTGGGACAAAAAAGGGATTATTCTAGTGGAATTCATGGAAAGAGGGACAACCATAAACGCTGCAGTCTATTCTGACACTCTCAAAAAACTGAGAAGGGCTATACAGAATCGTAGGCGGAGAATGTTGACTTCGGGCATTGTTCTCCTGCATGACAATGCGCGGCCGCATACAGCTGCCCGAACTCAGGACCTTTTGAACAGTTTTGGCTGGGACATCTTTGAACATCCCCCCTACAGTCCAGATTTGGCGCCCAGCGATTTTCACCTTTTTCCCAATATGAAGAAATGGCTGGGATCTCAGCGCTTTACAGACGACGAAGAACTGAAAAACTCCGTTAGCGGCTGGTTACGTGCACAGGCGGCAGACTTCTACGCGGCGGGTATTGCGAAGCTCGTAACCAGATATGATAAGTGTTTAAATAATTTTGGTAATTATGTTGAAAAATAGTGTAAGAGTTGCTCTTTAAAATGTGTGTAATAAAAAATCTGTAAGTATATTCTGCATTTTTTTATTAACCAAAGAAACTTACTTTCTGAACAGCCCTCGTACTTAAAAGAAAAATAATATTCTCTACTCTTAAGACCCCTTTGCTCAGAGTTCAGTCATGTGTAAGCAGATAAGACAAGATCTCTAAAAGTATCCTTCTTGATTAAAAAATGAGTCAAAATGTACTGGTCTCTTCATAAGCAGCATGTTTCTTCTCCAAAGATTAAAAATATTAACACAAACAAATTTAAGAATATTTAAGAACGTTTTTGCTTATGACAACAGCATTTGATGCCAAAACACATAAACAAAAAATCCGAATACAATAATCATATTTCTGAAATATGAAATATAAAACTGTAATCTTAGATTACTAGCAGAATACCTTCCAGGATTCTACAGCTTCTTTTATTAATTTTAAAAACTTTATTTTTTTCCTATAACAGTCAGGTGGAGTGTTAAATTATATTTGCACTCGATCTGCTAGTTCCAGGGCTACAAAAAAATAGTTCTGTTTCTTATAACATGGTCAGCCAATTATATGACTGAAGCATTTAAGAACAAAAGAGGTAGACGCGTAAAAGACACTAGTCACAGTTATCTCCTCTGAGAGTAATGAATTTCATTATACAGCCAGACCCTGTGGTGAATGAAGTGAAGATGTCATTTATAGGATGGAAAGTAGATGCTTTTCAGAGGGCCTGGCAAGCTGATAAGCATACTTTTCCACTCATAAAGGAAAGCAATGGTAAACCAAAACACTCCTCATTTCACTTAGTAAAGCCTCTAGAATCTTTTTTCTCAAACCAGCCTTTTGGCTGACGACCGAAACAACAACTTTATTTTAGGAATTATTTTATTTTACTTTATTTTAGGAATGTTCTACAGTACCTGTTGGAGAGTTTCTCCTAAGTCATGAGTTTGCTCAAATTTAAATTTTGGTAATTGAACATCAACAGTAACCTTTCTCGCACCTTTGAATAAATTAACAGTAAGAGAAGACTCAGTGTTTTGTTTAAGTTTTTCTTGTAGTTTCTGTTCCACTTGTTTAAGTCCCTTTTGTTCTTTTGGAAGTATTACAAAGAACACATAATCTCCCTGAAATAAATTTTATACTTTATCAAATCATTAAATATCAATGTAGGCTGTTGTTAGATGACATTGTGTACATTATTAACTAAAGATTGTGAAAATTCATTATTATTATTATTATTATTTATTGTTTTTTATCTGATAGTTCTGCACAATACTGTTTATGCAGACGATGAAGGATGATAGATGTAAATAAGTGATGAAGAAATTCTAAACCTGACCAGAAATCAAACTTGGAACCCATAGCATAGAAGCTGTTAGTGCTAACCACTACACTGTGGGTCAGCCTAAATTCATTAATTGAATAAGCTTACAGTTAAGTGACTATGTTGACACAATAACCCCTTTACTAAGCCACTTCTAAGGAAGAAACACTTCTAATAAAGAAAATAAATCAACTGTTGCTTATCAGTAGCTCTTCTAAGGACACAGACAAAAATTTGACTTTGTCATTACTATACATTTCAGATAAGATTTATGGCCATTTTGACTGTAAGATACGAGGGCTATTCAGAAAGTAGATTACGTTTTCGTCTGTTGCCGCAAGGGGCGGGGCAATCGCGGACATTTTGGTATGTGGGCGTTCTGCCGTTCAGTGGCTATCCAGCCGTGCTAGTGAGAGGGTGATCGCGCTGCTCGTTCCGTTTTTATAAGCTTTTGAAATGTGTGCTGCAATCGCAAATCCCGCGAGTTGTGAAGTACGATCTGTGATAAGGTTTTTGTTGGCAAGCAACCATAAACCAATAGAAATTTACCGGAAACTGTGTGCAGTGTATGGAAATGACATTATCACTGAAGGTGGAGTTCGTCAGTGGTGCATTCGCTTTAAGAATGGCCGAACTAATGTCCATGACGAAGAGAAGAGTGGTCGACCGAGCATTGTGACTGATGAACTGACTGAGAAAGTCAATGAAAAGGTGCGTGAAAACCGCCGTTTCACAATAACGGAGCTTTCCCTTTGTTTCCCACAATTTTCAAGAACTTTGCTGTACGAGATTGTTACACAAAAGCTAGGCTACCACAAATTCTGTGCAAGATGGGTGCCAAAACTCCTTACAGAAGACCACAAGGATCAGCGCATGGCTGCATCATTAACATTTCTTGATGGTTACGACAAAGCTGGTGAGTCATTTCTTGACCGAATCGTAACGGGAGACGAGACGTGGGTAAAACATGTTACCTGCGAGACAAAATTACAGTCTATGGAGTGGGGACACACACATTCCCCTAAAAAACCAAGAAAATGTCTCCAAACATTGTCTGCAAGGAAGATTATGGCGACTGTTTTTTGGGATAGGAAAGGTGTTATTCTTATCGATTTTTTGGAGCGTGGTACAACAATCAACTCTGAGAGGTATTGTCAAACGTTGCAAAACTTAAGAAGAGCGATTCAAAACAAACGTCGGGGAAAGCTGACGAACAAAATTTTGTTTTTGCATGACAATGCCAGACCTCATACGGCAAATCGCACTCAAGGTGTCCTTAATGGATTCAAATGGGAGATTTTTCCTCATCCGGCTTATAGTCCCGACCTTGCACCCAGCGACTTCCACTTGTTTCCAAAGATGAAGAACTGGCTTGCAACACAACGTTTTGATGACGACGTGGAACTGCAGGCGGGCGTGACTAACTGGCTGACATCTCAGGCGGCTGAATTTTACGATGAAGGCATTTCAAAACTTGTTCACCGCTACGACAAGTGCCTCAATTTGTATGGTGACTATGTAGAAAAGTAGTGTTTAAGTTGCTCTTTCAGATGTACATAATAAATTTTTTTTTCTGTAATTTGTTATTTTTTTATTCCAAAACGTAATCTACTTTCTGAATAGCCCTCGTATATTATCAAACTGGCCTTCTCAACATTTTGTAGGATATCTGACACTCCTGCTTCCAGCACATACATGTTTTCAGAATTGTTTTACGAAAACAATCCTCAGACAGACAATAAATGAATTAAACACCCTACAGTAAATAATAGATATAATTTACATACTAATTTACTATACGACAAAAACAGAAAAAAATAACTTTAAGAAAAATTTATGGACCAAAAAGAGTTTTAAAAGAAAATTTGAAATTAAATCAAAGAAAGAACTATAAAAATAAATTAAAATATTAGAATCTTTAATTATTAAGACAGTTAAAATTTTATGGGCACATTTTCAGAATGAAAAATGAAAGAATGTTGGAAAAGATCTTTAACAATTTGAGTAAGTTAAAAAGTTTTAATGACATTATTATAACAAAAAAAAGAAGAATCTCTTCTACAAAACCAAAACCTGTGTGTGAACACACAAGTGAATACCTTAGAATGACTGGGAAAGCTAGTCTAAGAAAAGCAGAGGATTTTGAGAGGAAGATCCTCAGCAAGATGATGAATCTGAAGTTGCAGGTTATGAAGAAGAAAACAACTTCACACAAAAAATGAAAAATAAAGGAATTGGTCAGAAAATTAAAACTAAAATTCTATGAACACCTGTATGAATTGGATGAGAAACAATTGAACAAATAAATTTTAAGGTACTAAACTATAGACCTTAGGTGTCAGATGAGTGGTTTAAGTAAATCAGAAGAATATTGAGAAAATTAGAAAAATCGAGGAAACATAATGGACAAAATCAAATTCAGTAAACTGACTACTGACTTCAAGGGCTTCTACAAAGAATGAAAGCAGACATCGGATGGATGGAAAAAAGAAAATGGACTTATAAAAAAAAGAAATTTACAATACAAAATCCAGAGTCTGTCCAATACATATCGAATTGAGGCTATAAAAACAATATTGCAGATATTTGTACAGTGATTTAAATTTCTTCAAAGTACTCCATGACACACTGCTGCCAGCAATTTTTTCAGTTTTAGTATGCTATACTGCATTGTAGCCCTTTGAACTGCCATATCCATCCTAAAATTAAGTCCTTTCAGGTTTTATTTGAGCTTTGGGAAGAGAAAAAAGTCTCAGGAAAAACATCTGGGCTGTAGAGAGTTGGGACAGTGTCGCCACACCTTGTCTTGGCCAGCAGCTCAGTCATAATGAGGCACATTGTTATCATGAAGAATCCAGGTATCGGTGAAATCTAGTCAGAAGTGGTGGATTTTCAACCTCAAATGCTTGAGCACTTCTGTAAACTTTTGAGCTAACATAATGTACACTTAATTAAACAACCATTAGAATACAAAAGTTGTCACACCTAGGCCACACTGACATCAGTTAATGTTGTAACTGGATGTATTGCGCATTATTCATCTTGCACCTTTTCTTGGCCCTCCTTAAATTCTTTGTACCACTCAAAAACACTTGTTCTGTTCATGGGTTCGTCCACAAAATCCAACTGACCCATTTGAAGAGTGTCAGTGGGGGTCTTGTACAGTTTAATGTTAAACAGAGAAAATTAGAGGTTTTGCTGCATCTTGACTGCCAACGAGTGATGAAAAGGGTTCACTTCTCATAAATAATCTACACACTCCGGGGGCCAGGAGGTAGCTAAGTCACATCTGCTTGCCTGACATCCCTACCACCAATCCCACCTAAAGTGAACACCCTCTGCTGCCTCATCTTCATGGGAAAAAGAACAGAACTGGACAGACCCTGTACTAATAATACATTTTACTATTTCTTAAAAAGTTTCTTTCTTTTTTGACCTTCTACAGATCTATTTCAACTTCAATACTTTGAATCTCATTTTCCACTACTTCCTCTAAGTTAAGATTTTTTTTGTACAACCAGTGGTAAAATTTTACTGCCGTATGATTACCACAGTTTTCTATTCATTCATCTTTACTTCTAGGTACAAATATTTAAGTAATAAAGAAAATTAAGACTTTAATCTCATGAAAAAATTTACCACATAAGGCAACTGGAGTAACTGGGCATTAAGGTATTTGTCTTCTTTATACAACAGTGATGTATCACGAAGAGACATCATCAAAGTTTCATAATTTCCATCCAAACCATAGAAAGGTTTTTTTTGTGTTAATTCATCATCGAAAGGATGTTTCCAAAATGATTTGAAATAAACAGCATTTACTAATACAGCGACTGTATCTGATGTTATACCACCTAAAAAAAAAAAAAAAAAAAAACACATTATGGAGTGTTCAGTTTGATAAGATACTTGATAAGACAAAATGAGCATTTACATTATTAACATGTTAACATGACTAAACTATTGTTGTTGTATAGTGTTTCTGAAGGTATACTTATAGAAAAGGAAACCCCCACGATTTTGCTTTGAATACTGTTTCAGGTGAATCCAACATGGTTAAGTCAGAAAAACTTTCTTCCTTTTACTCATAAATTAAGTGGAAGATGTTTCTTCGATAGGATTAAAAACAAGCAATATATATACCAGGCTAAAGGGAGATTGTCGATAGTGTCAATGATTGAAAGTTGGTTGTTAGCTTGTTCATATGTCAGCATTTTTTCATGAATCCTGATATGGAAGTCAAAACTTGTATCACAGTCTTAATCACAGTTTAGTTCTACATGTAAGAATTGTAATGGTACATACAGTACTTATTACATTATGTATAAGACTAACATGTGATTGAAGTGTGTGTTAATAAATAACTATTATTTATTTAATTAATTTTTTTGATACTTTATAAATTGAAATAATATTCAGAACATATATTATTTAAATTACGCAAAGATAATTATTAAATTGATTAAATAATGCAAACTCTGTGATTGTTAAGGGGCCTTTACATGTACACTCTGAACCGAAGGACTGAATGGGGCGTTCAGCCATGCATTCAAAAACTTGTTCTTGAGTGTTCTGAAAACCGTGGCCCTCCTGAGTGTGTCATTCAATTACACACAGTCTGGAATGCACAACCAAATGGCATGTGTCATTTTGAAATGTTCAACGCTCCTAAGAACACTCCAGTTTAGTTGAAAAATGTATGCCGCTCAGGAAACAAGCAATTCCTGAATAAACTTCAGGAGAACTATCCTGACAACAACAAAAATTATTCAAGAATGGATAATACATCGTTCAATGCGTTATTAAATCTAGTAAAAAGTAGTATTATGAAGACATATACAATGATGAGAAAATGTATTTCACCACAGGAATGCTTAACTGCTACACTACAATTCAATTTAGCACTGGAATATCACCAGCATCACCTTAATTAACTAGTTGTGCTGAGAGACGTGTGGTATGAAGCTTTGACTGACTGAACTGAAAAATAAGAAGTCGATGGGCTTTGTTGCGCATCTGAATGCACATCTGAACGTACAACTGCCACTCCTACCAACGCTCCTTACCATACGCCAAAATTGCCTTTCAACGTACATTTCTGAAAACACATCTGAGTGGATTGCCTTCTTCTGCGCAGTTAAGAGTACATGTAAAGGCCTCTATAATCCGTTCCACAATAGGAAAGGATCAGTGAAAGTTTACATATAAAGTTTTTGGAATGTAAATCCAATTTATCATTTATCTCTTATATTATCATTTAAGATTTGTTATTACAAACATCGTAACTTATACATATTATTAAAACCTAACATAAAGACACCTTACGAAAGTTGAGTACATTATTGTTATTTATTTTTTGTTGTATATTTCTGTTATCTAAGAATTAGTTTAACTAAGAATTCACATAAATACTACAGAATGTCAAATGATTCTTCTTCTTATGGTGCCTATTCGATCTGAACATTGTGATTATTCACGCTATGACAACCTTGCTGATAGCTGCTCTGAATAGCTCTGTAGTTGTTTTGGAGAACCACACTCTACAATTCCTGAGCCAGGAAATCCATCTCCTACCTGGCCCACATCTCCCCTGATTTTACCCTGAAGAACGAACTGAAGAAGCCAGTACTTTATACCCTTTTCTCATCACATCCCAGATATTTGTTTCCTTCTTTACACTCTATTCATAACCTCAGTCTCCTTCCCCACCTGTTCCAGCACCTCTCTGTTTGTTACAAGATCCACCCAAGAGATCCTCAGGATTCTTCCATACAACCGCATCTTGAAAGCCTCTATATTCCCTTGTGTCGGTGCTGTAAGTGTCGCAGACTCAATTCCTAGAAATATTGAAAAGATGTAACACTTCTCTATCCAGTACCCAACCTCCAGAGAATTGTCCTATTGGTCATTTAGAGGTGCCCAAGAAAGTGAACTTAGAAACATGGTCAACTGGCTCTCCCTTGACTAGCAGTTGACAGTTTCCGACCGTCTCTGTAATTGTCACCATGTATTTGGTTTTGTAGATATTTACGTTGAGACCGTATCACTTACGAACATCAGTCACCCTATTGACTAGCAAACCAGCTAGGCTATTGGCAAATATGACTGTGACATCCACATATCGAATATTATTCAAAATTTCTCCATGTTCCACAAGTTCCAGAGCTTCGTTGAAGATCTCTTCTGAATACAAATTGAAAACCACAGGCAACAGAACACAACCCTGCCACGTGTCTTGCATGATCTTAACGGCATTTGACTGGTCTCCGTCATTCATTTTAATAGAAGCAGTCTCATTCCAGTATAGGTTATATATAAGCCTCAGGACTTATCATCCAATCCTGCGTTTTCACATGATTATGCAAGTTTAATGAGCTGCAAAATGATAATTTCCTTGAAAAAACTCAATACCTTGAACAAATTGTAAAAAAATAAGGGAAGTCTGTCTTCATATGGGATACCATTGTAGTTGTAGGGGGGGGGGGGATCTGATTGAAACGTACAAAATATTAAATGGTTTTTAGTCAACTCCAGTTCCATTATTCATCAAAAATTTCGACAGTAGAATTTGAGGCCACTCAGCTGTTCTACTAAAAGACCACTTTAGTGCAATCACGAAACAAAATTTCTTCTCGCTGTGTGTGATCAATCTTTAGAACACACTTCCTGAAAGTGTTGTCATTGTGCCCACATTGAGCGACTTCAAGAAGTGTTTAGACAAATCATAGGAAAATTTAACTGGTTTAACTGTTCCAGTAAAACATTAGTTTACATTAAAATTTATTGTTTATTATTTTTACTGATTGTATACAGTAGGTTTTTTGTTGATGATTTGGGGTTTTTGGAGACACTTTTTTGTACACTTTGTTTCACACTAACAAGCTTTAACAAGCTTTGCTTTAGTCGCTGTTAAATAATAAATAATAATAATATTGGATCAAATCAAGTACTTATTACATATTACTGACTTAAGAAGTTCCATATAGAGCGCAAAACCAGACAAGATTTTTTTTTTCTTATGTCAGACTGTTTTGCACATTAAAGCTAATGCAGATGATAAAGGGTGATAGATAAAACAGAGGATGAAAAAAATGCCAGACCTAACTGGGAATTGAACCCGGGACCCAGTTACACTATAGACTACTGCACCATGTGTGAGCCAGAAAAGCAGATAGACAGAGAAGAAAAGCCTACAGGGAATATGGCCTACAGCCAAGAAAAATGTGAATTACATAATTGAACTAGAAGGAATTATAAGAATATCTCAAATAGTACAAACTGGTCTGCAAATAAACAAGTTTTAATCTGTGTACTCATTGCACTAATGTATGTTATTTGAACAGTAAAAGATATAAAAGTGAATTATTTATTTTACCAGTATTTAAATTTCAAGTAAATATTTCGTTTTATTTTTGTTATTTAACACATTTATTAAGTTAGGCTATTAACAGATTTAAATAAATATTACGATAAATCTTTGAACCTTGAATTATAAACAGTATTTAAACATAACTTAAAAATAATACAATTATGGTAGATGTTTACTATCATGTAATCTGGCAAAACAAATGAGTTTATAATAAAAACAGTATAAGGAAGTACAATAGTAAAGTATAATCTATTCTATTATACAAATACAAAGAGAGGAAGTTTGCATTTATAAATGGATGTTTTCATATGATAATCTCAAAAAAACTACCAAATATTTAGAAAAATTTTCCACTGTAGTCCGTCTTGATCTCAGAAGTGTTATAGGCTTTAAAATAAACACAAAGGAAGAATTTAGGGGGAGCCAACAAAGGTCACCAAGACTGGTGCAAAGTTAGATCTTTTAACACCACTCGACAAGATCTTTTATTACTGCTACTCAGTCTGCAAAATGTTTCTTTCTTCATCATTTTCTTTCTTTAAAAATAGCTCTAATGATTGACAAAATTTCAAATTTTTCTTTTTTATTAAAGAAAATTAAGCGGTTGGAATCAAATAATACACTATACCATATGTAATATCAATAGAAGCTTCTGTAATATGTTTTTGCACTCCCACACTGGTAAAGTAGTGGCAGCAGTTTGTATAGTGTGCTACAAAATGTTACTACACCCATACTCTTGATTATAATCAAATGGATAATAGGCATAATATAAATCACTATCTATTTTTGCTTTTGTTTATACATTTTAATGTCAAAAAAAACAATTAATATAATATATATTAATATAATATATTATATATTATTATAATATAATATAATAATATTAATAATATAATATAAAATAACACTATGTTCAATTGCTTTAATTTGATTAATTAGATTGTATACTCTGCGGTGTTTGCTTTTATAATAAAATTGTCAATACAAAATGTAAGGGTGTTAATATTATAGTAAGTACAAAGAAATTGACCAGTTAAGTTTGGGTTTCCGTTCAATGCACAAGAGATTAAAGCACACTGCAGTACCGACCAACAACAAATGTGGTAATTTACACAAGTACCGATCGGTACGTGGTATATATTAACTAAAATAGGATTATACAATTAACCACAATGACTTTACAAGAAATACATTCATACAAAAGTATTAAACACTTGTAACAGTTTAGAGGCATACTTTTGTAACAACCAGTACCTATGTTGACTACGTAGAATAAGGAGGAGGCAAGTAAGTAGAGGGAACATGTACAGTAGACTTCTATTGAAATTACATGTAGTATAGTAATGTCGGACATAATTAAAAGATGGAAAAAATACTAATAATTTGATAAACAAACAAATGTTTCAAGAATATATCAAATGTATTAAAAACTTAAAATATAAAATTTTGGATGAAGTTTTAAGGATATGCTTTACACAGTTAATAAATGAAGGACCTCGATTGTTATAACCAATAATTTGAAGTGCAAGGACATGAAAATTTAAGTAACATTTTCAATTAAAAATTAGTTTTTGTATCACATTTTTATGTAAATAAAAGTTTACCTTTAATACTCTGACATTTCTTGTGTTTCAACCAAGCTCCCAGTTCCACTGATTATTTATAAGCATGCTGTACTGTAATATCTTGTAATAATAATAAAAGTAATCTTATCCATTTAAATTACCATCAGAATAAAACAAAAAGTTATTTAATGACATTCTATTCTGGTAACTGTTAATGCAAAATCCTAGTTGGAAGGATTTCAGCATAAGTTTGTTTCACAAATTCTTCCAATGCAAACTAATCCCATAGGTAATATATATGTGTATTAACAACTCAGTAAGATATAATAAAACTGTTGTTGTTGTTTAGGTCAACAGCCGAAAGGCTGGTTTGAACCTCTAGAGGTTTTACTAAGTAAAACGAGGAGTGAGGTGGTTTACCATTGCCTTCCTCACAATAAAACTGTATCATACCTTTATCGAATAAGGTTGGAATTAAGTGATTTGTTTTTTCATCAACAAATTTGTTAACAGCAACTCGTGACTCTTCTGTTTTACTTTGAAAATCAAGATTATCAGAGCCGGCATCAAATGCTTGTGTTAAAGCAGCGTTGTATTCACTTTTTACAGGAAATTTTTTATCAACAAACAGTTTCGTAGCCACAGACATATTATTATCATTCTGTAAATAAGAAAGTAAAGTCTGGTTAATCAATTATATTGAATATTACAAAATAATTTTACTTAACTAATAACACTAATATACTTAACACTAGTGTTATACTTAACACCAATATCGATAAGGGTGGATGAATTATAAAGAATAATCAGTAATGTAAAGCACATAAGCCTAAAATTAACTCATGATGTTAAAAAATATTAATAAAAGAATTGCATACAATTACAGGAATATCGTGTATCATCAATAATAAATTGTATAGCTACGCCCGTGTAACAACCGGGCTGAATGACTGTTACAAACAAGGAGAAAGAAAGGAGTAGGGGTATTTTATGACTGCAGTTTCGTGCGTTCCTAAAAACATTGTCTTTGCCTCGCTATTAACACATTCCACCTTCCATTATTGTTGTCACTGTCTTGCTATCGTAATATGCTTTTCATGGTTGATAAGCTCTGCTGTTCCACATGTTTAGACCAATCAGAACGTTTGCCGGCGTTGCCAGATTATACCTGACAAACATTACGCGCGCATGCGTATGAGAGCTGCAATAGTTCACTCTCGTCTTGCATCTCACACTGAACACATCGATTATAGAGCGCGTTAACATGCAATACTTTATAATATAATCAACTGATTGTATGTTTATAGGTTATAATTGATATTAAAAGACCAAAAAAAATGGCTGATAAAATACTTAACAGAGCTACAAGATCAACAAGTATTGGCAACGTTACTGGCAAGTGTTTGGCTAGCTATAAAGTGGGTAGGGGGCAATGCATACATTTAGAGCTCATTAGCCTTGAAAAATAGTGAAAAATAGGGTACATCGAGTTGCGATAAATGTTTTTGTTCATGGTAGTATACTACAGCTATGACGTTGCACATCCCGGTTGTTATGTGGGCCTACTTATAACTTCAGTTCCTTTAATTAAAATGTAATTGTATTGTGGACACAATTATAAAATACAAAATCCATTCACATTAATACAAACTGAACAAAAATCACTTCTGTTATTAAATGTTTCTTAAAATACTGGTGATTTTTGAGAACTTTTTCATAATTTCAGAAACAGTTAATGGAATAAATAATACTCTGGATTCGGAAAGGAGAACTTGTCAAACAGCAAACTTTAAACTTCCTGTGATCTACCTTACTATAACTGAGCCAAAAGACCACTAGATCTTTATTATGTACACAAATGAAGCTGTTTTAACTTTACTGAGAGGTTAATTATTAGTTTTTATAAAAGTGCATAATTTTTCACTGACATATTTTTTTCAATTCAGCTTGAACAATACACCAGTCAGTCTGAACACCAAAATAACTTCTTTGAGTAAACAGATTTCTAAGTTTTATTTTAAACTATTTTACACACTCCCTTTTTCTCAATTTCCCATTATTTTAGTTTTAACAATCAAAACGAATTTTGTACCTTTAATTCATTTGTAAATTTCTGATAAGCTAATTTAACCTTCTCTTCATTATTTGGAAGATGCAATGTTTTTCTTAGTTCTTCCAGTGAATTTCCATCAGCACCAAAAGACAATGCAGTAAGAGCCCAACCTAAGCTCAAGGGACTCACTAAAAGATTTCCTTCTCCTCCACGGATGGCCTGTAACATATATGTTCAGAAAGTAAACAAACAATTATCAAACATCAGATGCACAAATCTTTTCACAAACTAACTGATTTGGAACAAGTTGTCAGATTCATGTCACTTCACTTCTCAGATAGCTAGATACTCAAAAAAAAAAAATAAGACTTTCTCATAGAATGCATGAATCTGTTGCAAATCACTTTGTTATCACTTCTATGATAACAAAGTGATTTGCAACAGATTCAGTGTCAGTAATATTTTGTAAAATAGAGATGATATATGAGAGAAGATATATGTTATAATTTTTATGTGTTTAACACATAAAGTAAAAGTACCATTACAAAAAGTACCATTTTAAAAATGCATGTAACATGACCATACCATTTTAATAGTGCTTCTGTCTCAACAATCACAACAACCCCTAAGAGCTGAACCTAATTTGTAGCAAAGGAATTAGAAAATATGCTCTAGTTACAAAGTTATCAACCTATGCACTTCATTACCCTTTTTTATGCACAAGTTCTTTAATGAATTCTGTAAGAAATTACCCACGAACTCAAACAGTTTTGTTGATATACAGTATGTAACAGAGAAAAGGAGGGTAGGTACTACTAACTCAATCTTGTTTGTGTTTCGTTCAAGAAAGAATAGGCCTATTTACTTCATGAAAAGAAAGGTATAGTACAAGGTGATTCATTTAAAAGTAGCCCGCTGCATTTAACAGCAGCCTTCGGCACTCAATTGGATTCAAATAGTAAATGAATAAATAGAATTACTTAATACAGTAAGAGCAGTAAGAGTAATGCAGTAAGAGCCATATTTATTTAAAATTTATATACAAATTTCAACTTCACCTTTACAGTAGATGCTGAAAGTGGCGTCCTTGAACGCTTACACATTTTTTGCGCTCGTTCAATGTTATTAACACTTTTACCGAAACCTTAGGCCTCTCAACGCTAACCGAAACCCCCGGTCTCTCAGACCTCAATATAATAATTATAACCCATGTTTCCGTCAGTTTTTGTTGTTAATTACCTTGTACATTATGAAAAAAGGTGTTTATAGAAATCACAAACCCAATTAAGCAAAAATTTTTGTTTATTTCCATAAGACAAACATCATTATAAAATCAAAATACTAAGTAGTTTTAGATTATTCAATCGATTGTCATAGTTTTTCAAATGTTCAATGGAACTAAAACATAATCTGATTAAGCAACAGTTTCTTTTGCACATTGCAAGCATAGTTTTTTACTGCACTCTAGACAGATAGCCTTTGAACAAACTATGCACTTGTAGGCTGTCTTCCTTTTCTTTGCGCTTGGGCAAGTAGCGCAAGTTTTCCTCTTCTCCATCCTGTCACTCGGTCCTGCGTCTGCACCATCTCCTTCTCCCTGGCCTCTACGTTCTTCGGCTGGCACGTCATTCCCAAGTACTCTTCTGATGTCTTCTATAGTGATAGAACTTAAACTTAAACTTAAATACAGTCTATATACACACTTATTTAAATCCTAAAACGTAACTAAAAACTAAAAAGGAAATAAGTTGAAACATAAACAGAAACCCTCGGTTTGTGACACAAAACAATAACTCACATTCAAATACAGTCTAAAAACTTACAATACAGTCATTAACTTAAACTTAAATACAGTCTATATACACACTTCTTTAAATCCTAAAACGTAACTAAAAATTAAAAAAAGAAATAAGTTCAAACATAAACAGAAACCCTCGGTTTGTGTGACCGCGCGTCAAAACAACACTAACAGAAACCGTCGGTCAGGGAGACCGGTTTGTTTACAGTTAAACCCCAGACAAGGTCAAGCACCGCACTCAAACTGAACAAACGGCGTGTCAGCAGTTGGAGGGGTTGGTGGGGGGAAGGTACTAAGGAGATGGACCCAAGGCGGCCTACTAGTGTTGCCAAATTCTAAACTCAAAATTTCTTAGCGGTCTGTGAGACCGGGGTTTCGGTATAAGTGTTAATGCACACACAATGCAATACGGAAACGTCTATGGCTTGAATGGCTGCCACGATGTTATTCTTTAGCTCATGTATACTGCGGGGGTTTGTTTGGTAAACAGTTCCTTTTAAATAACCCCATTGAAAAAAATCGCACATACTCAAATCGGGTGAACAAGGAGGCCACAAATCTTTACTAACAACTCGCATGGGAAACGCCTGATTGATATGACTGGCGAGACGTGTGACATGTTGGACCATCTTGCTGGAAAAAATTGTACTCGCGTTCATCGTCGGTTAACTGTTCATGAAATTCATTAAAAATTCTGACATACACATCGCTATTTACAGTTTCATGAAAAAATATGCCAATACAGCATATGAAAATTACTTGAGAGGCTATAAATTAAATTACTCAAGCGGCGGGCTACTTTTAAATGAATCACCTGGTACAACGCCTAGCAGGAGGTAAAATCTTAATTCAAGATTCCAGAAGTGTTTTAGACAAAGTTGTTGTCAATTGTGCTACATTTTTTGTATTAATAAAGAAATCAGCTTTTTCTGAATTTACTACCTATAAAAAACCAGAACTCTGTCAAAAATAGTCAACATACAAATTGGGTACTATCCAATTTTATTACTAAAATTATGTATCAATCTAGACCACTTCTTAGTGAGCAGATTATAATATTGTATATGCCTTATTTACTATAAATTGGATACCCCTAATCAAATTACTTCATTGATTAACTTTTAAATACTTACCTCAAACAAGCTCGCTGAAAATTGACCATTAGATTGTTTAACAATTGAACTGGTCTCAATATCATCACCTTGTGCAAGTGATCCAGCCATAAGAACCACTGAAATAATTTCAAAATCAATCTATTAATAAAATAACAGTAAACAACGGTAATTACATATCAAGGCACGAATACCTACCCAAAATCAGAGAAGATGAAAATTTGGCCGAAAATTTAAAAACATGTTCAATAGGTTATGGAACCTTAAAATGTTAACTGCTTATAATCTTACATCTTGATTTTTGCAATTATATTTAATGATGGCACCATGAATTAACGACTAGTAACACTAATTAACAACTATAAGAAGAGCACATTATGTTATGTACAAAAGAACACAATAGTTAAGTGAGATACATTAATCAGTTTAGAAAGGCCTACCATAAACATAGATTGTGTATTAATAAGAAACTTAAATGTAACAAGATACATTAATAGGCTAAGTATAACGACAGTAACTTATTAATACTTACATAAGTGCCAATAAACAACTGGTATTAATGAGGTGCACGACCCAAAATCTAATTACAGTTTTAGAAAATAATAATTAATAACCTGGAGGATAAATTAATGAATGCAACCTATTTACCTGTTTAGTGGAATCGAGCCTACAATAAAAGCTACAATTTTGCTCTACTAGAATTCTTTGACAGGCAACATACAGAATAATATAAAACACATTGACAAGTCAATTCATGTCAAATAGTGAGATGGAGCAAATATTCTACC
Organism: Catonia carolina; assembly: GCA_035578175.1. Taxonomy (NCBI): domain Eukaryota; kingdom Metazoa; phylum Arthropoda; class Insecta; order Hemiptera; family Achilidae; genus Catonia; species Catonia carolina. Next base: position 107,652,318 of record JAQMRL010000001.1, read on the forward strand.
ATCCTAAGCAACCCCATCCTGTTTCAAACAATTCTTTCAAATTCTTTACCATGAAAGCATAGTGAACATTATACATTTTTCTTGTCAAACTTGCTAATTAAAAATCACACTAAAAAGTTAATTACTTGCTTCTTACCCGTGCTGAAGTCTGATTCGTAGGCTTAGTATAACATCTAAACGTGATTGTTAAAGTATTTCAACAAATTTGTATGCACACGCCGATGCAACCTTGCGGTGAAATTATAAATATTGCATCGCGCATTGGCATACGCCCTTTTACTCTATTCTGGCATTCAGTATGCAGCAAGCATAGGTAATCGGCATAATTACCTAGGCATCAATGTATTACGATAACTAATTTGGTAATTGGATAATAATTTTAGTAAAATCATTTTTATATACTTTGTACTAAACTAAGGTGTGGCACAGTAGACTACACAATAACCTAAACACCGACCAACTTTTGTTGTGATGTTACCACGGAAATCACCACTCAGCTGTTAAAACATCTAGATTAATACCAAGTAAATGACGTCACGATCACAGACAGTGAGCGACAACTTTTTTAAACTTTATTATTGAAACCCACTGGATTGGTCTAGAGGTAAAGTCATCGCCAAAATCAGCTGATTTTTGGAGACGAAGGTTCCTGGTTCAAATCCTAGTAAAGGTAGTTAGTTACTTTTATACGGATTTGAATACTAGACAATGGTAGCCGGTGTATTTTGATGGTTGGGTTTTTTGTTTAACGTCCGACTGCTCTGCAATTACTGCTAATGCAGACGGTGAATGATGAAATTATTTTTGTAACGTATGAAAAAATGCCGTGCCTGAATGGGATTCGAACCCAAGACCGCATGATGAGAGGCGAGCACGTTACCAACTTCGCCAATGTAGCCGGCTTGATGGTTGGGGTTCAATTAACCATACTCTCTCAGAAATGGTCGACCTGAGTCTGCAAAGACTACACGTCATATACATCATACTCATCTCATTGGGTCATGGGGTTGCTTATTGTTTTGAAGTGAACAGATTGCAACGTACACACATTAGGGATTACAAAAACAATTCTTTGACAGGCAACATGCAGAATAATATAAAACACATGGACAAGTCAATTCATGTCAAATAGTGAGATGGAGCAAATATTCTACCATCCTAGGTAATCCCATCCTGTTTCAAACAGTTCAAATATTCTACCATCCATAATATTTAACATTGAAATTTCACGCTACGTTTGATACGTAGAAAGGAGCGTTGGGAGAGAGTCTTGGACATTGTTGGATTCGAGCTATGACAGTGCCGAGCCATAAATCTGGCTCCCATACGTCCACAAGTATTTGAGGAGTGTTTTATAGAGAAGAACTTTTGAGGAGAGTGAAAGGAAAGGAAAGTGAAAATTTGCAAAAATAAACTAGTAGGCTACTCCGGTAGACCGATTTTGATAAAAATGTTCATGTTGGGTCCGTTAGCGGTACTAACTAATTTAAGTTTCTAACTTAGTACCTAAATTAAGTTTCAAGTTTCAACTTCGTACGCTATTCCGTTCTGGAGATATTTTGTTCACACAGCCAATCGCTGAAAACGTATTTTTGGGTTCAGGGGGTTGAAGACGTGTATTTCCGGTGAAAACTCGATTTTGACATTAAAACAATACTTTCCTTCATTCAGGGCAAGATGAATAAAAACAACCGTATAGACATTTAATTTTTCAATTTGTCAGCCCTCATATATATTTGTAGGTCTTTAGCACTGTACTTAAATTTGTGGTTTAACCATTGAAACCTATAATTCACATGGAAAAACATAGGAACAATTTATTCTATGTACAATCGACAATATAAAATGGATTATCTTATGAATAAAACTACCGTGCGTTCGGAAAGTCGCTGTGCACTGGAATTGTGACTATGGATTTATGAAAATATGTATAAAGAAATGACTAAGCATTTTGGAAAAAAATTTATTCAATACCTTAATTACATTGTTAAACCGTGATTACATTGTTTATAGAAGGTGTTCGAAATGACCTCCATTGGCATCAATACAGCATTGCACTCGTTTCATTTTGTTTGCAAACACCTTTCGCAACTGAAGAACAGTGATTCCTTGAATGTATGCCGTTATTGCGGCTTTAAGTTCGTCAATCGTGTGTGGTCTGTTCCGATACACAGTTTGTTTCGCCGCACCCCCATAAAAAGAAATCGGGGGGAGTCAGATCAGGAGATCTTGCAGGCCACAAATTCTTTGAAATTATTCGTTCACCAAACACGTTGCATAACGTTTTATACAGTTGCGAAAGGTGTTTGCAAACAAAATGAAACGAGTGCAATGCTGTATTGATGCCAATGGAGGTCATTTCGAACACCTTCTATAAACAATGTAATCACGGTTTAACAATGTAATTAAGGTATTGAATAATTTTTTTTCCAAAATGCTTAGTCATTTCTTTATACATATTTTCATAAATCCATAGTCACAATTCCAGTGCACAGCGACTTTCCGAACGCACGGTAGAAGAGAGACGGTTGAAGAATAGTACACAATAAATAAGCCTGCGTCTGGTACTACCAAAGTTTGTAACGACTGAATTTTTCATTGGTTTAGAAAATTATGTCGTAGAAACTTGATATTAGTATATAGGTGGCGATAAAAGAACTGCTTTTGTTGAAAAATATTATATACAATAGCCTACTCTACTTCTAGTTCTGTTTAAATTTACGTGCAAACAAAATTGTTTGTTGACTTCAGTCATCTAAAGTTGTTTACTGATTGATTAAACTGTGTTGTTATATAAACATTTTACTGTCACAAAATGGAATTTTTGTATTGAAAATGGTGTCTTATTTTGTTCTATCATGTGTATTTAATAAAAAGTGATTTTTTTTGTTTTGTTTTGCGTCTTGACTGTTTTGCAGTTCCTGCTAATGCAAGTACGTTTTTCATATATGAACATATATTATATGAAAATGAGTGATGAAAAAAATGCCAGACATGACCGGGAATCGAACCCGGGACCCCGACGTAGAAGCCTGTTACGCTAACCACTACGCCAATAGGCCGGCCAAAAAAGTGAGAGTATCGTTGTTTTGTATTTTGACATTTTACGCATGTAATTTTTACCAAATAAAAATGAAAAAACCTTGCCAGGTCGTTGGCCAGTTCGAGGAGAACAATAAGAAAGTAAACCATTTTCACATAAAACAAAAGCTATATTTTGTACGGATTCTCTCTTTGACTAAGCTTAACTCATTGCTTATTAATTTAGTGAGTACCCATAGTGCAGAAGTGGAAAGTTCTACCATAGATTGATATCCAGGTTTAAGTACTTTTTCATGTTACATACGGTAGCCCACACACCCAAAAAATGGTTCTCGGAAGGATTTTCGCTCGCGCGCACATCTAAACTTAGGTTTGAAATTAAGGTTTTTTCACCCAGCCTGATGTAATTACGTCATTCGTTTGAATCAATGAGCTAGAAATATAACTAGTCATATATCTAGCTCAATGGTTTGAATCGGCAACAAATCAGTTCTTTAACTTTAGGGGAAGTTCTAATGAATGTAATAATTTTTAATTTTCTTTAAAAAGTTGTTTACATGAAAAATATAACTGTTATAACAAAATAATTCAAAAGCCCATTGTTTTTTGCTTTTTGTTTTTATTTCAGTTGGTAGTACGTTGAGTTTTATAGTGGATAGAGTAGTCTACCCAATATCGGTCAAAACCAAAATACAATTTATTGTATTCCTAGTTGAAAGTTGGTGACTTAGAAATCTGGTGCAGTTTGTAGAACCAGTTAGTTTTCTGTAATGTGATGCTGCCCAAAATGACAAGATTTATTCGTGTAAATTAACTTATGTCAACAACAGGAATTGAGAAAACAACTTCTAGGAAAAGGATTGATCTAAGAATCAGTTTTTAAATTGATTTTCCTGTTCATTTGGGGTTTAATTTTCCTGTTTTTGTCGTTTACTGATGACAGATTGCGAGCTATATAAAATTAGGCAATGTAGGCCTACGCATTTTAACGATGAAGCCCTGCATAGTAGAAGCAGTTGATATAATAGGCCTACAACTAATTTAAACGTATTTGATTGCAAAGATTTACCTGAAGGCTAACTGCTAGTGAGTGAAATGATAAATTTTTTACCGAATCAGTTTTATGTTTCCTTTTATTCAATTTAAGGAAATTTTCTAGTGCAATTAAATTCAAGTTTGCATGATGGATTAAAGGTATCGGACAACTGCATTGCACAAAACAGCCCTATGTTAAACTGTTGTATTTTTACTTTCTCTTGCCTATATGAATATATAGGAAGGAAAGTATTGTTTTCATGTCGATTTTTCGAAATCGAGTTTTCACCGGATCTATACGTTTTCAGACCCCCTGAACCCAAAAAACATGTTTTTAGCGATTGGTCTGTGTGTGTGTCTGTGTGTCTGTGTGTGAACAGAATATCTCAAGAACGGAACGTCGTACGAACTTGAAACTTGAAACTTAAGTTACATACTACTACCGGACGCGACACGAACATTTTCATCAAAATCGGTCAACCGGAAGTAGTAGTTTATTCGTATAATTTTTCAGTTTTTTGCGATTTTCTCAAAAACTGGTCCTACGATTTTTTTTAAAATCGCCTATTTTACTCAATTTTTTATTCTCTACAAGATAGGGTAGGCGCCATGTTTGCTGAAATTCTCGGTGAGGCTGTTATCACGTAAAAACTTTGTTTTTTTAAGATTACGGCTTTAATATAAATTTTAGCGCAAAAACTTATTTAATAAAAGTTGTAGAGAATTTAAAAACCTACAACTTTTATTTCAAACATTTTTTTGTATAACGCTTAGTTTAGCGGTAATTTGCGATTTTCTGTTTTTTTTCTCACGAAAACGTGAGAAAAATCGATTTTTTTAACATTTCGGCCTTAGTATGCATTTTACGACAAAAGTGTATATAATTAAATTTATAGAAAATTAAAAGATCTACAACTTTTATTTAAAGCATTTTTCTCTACAGAGCCTAGTTTAGAGAGAAAGAGTGATTTTCCGTATTTCCAAGCCAAACTGAGGTTGATTTTCATTTTGCGTCTTTCACTCATGATTAAAATTAGGTTATGTTTGTTGAGGTTAGTTTTTTGTTTATTTCTTATGTTTTATTACTAATGTTAGGTTTATTGTTAATTATTTGCACTGGCAAGAGAAAGTTGTGTGAGTGTTTCACACCAGATTTTTTATTAACTACATCAGTAAAAAATCTGGTGTGACACACACACAACTTTCTCTTGCCAATAGAAATGATTAACAATAAACCTAATATTAGTAATAAAACATTATAAATAAACAAAAAACTAACCTCAATAAACATAACCTAATTTTAATCATGAGTGAAAGACGCAAAATGAAAATCAACCTCAGTTTGGCTTAAAAATACAGAAAATCACTCTTTCACGCTAAACTAGGCGCTGTAGAGAAAAATGTTCTAAATAAAAGTTGCAGATCTTTTAATTTTCTATAAATTCGATTATATACACTTTTATTATAAAATGCATACTAAGGCCGAAATCTTTAAAAAAATCGATTTTTCTCACGTTTTCGTGAAAAAAACAGAAAATTGCTAATTACTGCTAAACTAAGCGTTATACAAAAAAATGTTTGAAATAAAAGTTGTAGGTTTTTAAATTCTCTACAACTTTTATTATATAAATTTTTTCGCTAAATTGCATATTAAAGCCGCAATCTTAAAAAGAAAATGTTTTTACGTAAAAACAGCCTCACCCAGAATTTCAGAAAACATGACACCTACCCTATCTTGTAGAGAATAAAAAATCGAGTAAACCAGGCGATTTTTAAAAAAATCGTAGGACCAGTTTTTGAGAAAATCGCAAAACAGTGAAAAATTATACGAATAAACTACTACTTCCGGTTGACCGATTTTGATGAAAATGTTCGTGTCGGGTCCGGTACTGGTATGTAACTTAAGTTCAAGTTTCAAGTTCGTAGGATGTTTCGTTCTTGAGATATTTTGTATACACACACACAGACCAATCGCTAAAAACATGTTTTTTTGGGTTCAGGGGGTCTGAAAACGTATAGATCCGGTGAAAACTCGATTTCTTAAAATCGACATGAAAACAATACTTTCCTTCCTATATATTCATATAGGCAAGAGAAAGTAAAAATACCAAACTAATGCAAAAAATCGCATCAAGATCGGTTCAGTAGTATACCGCAAAAAAATTGTATCAGTCACAACAAGCAGACAACCTCTTGCCCAAAACGCACCTTCTCGTTTCGTCGGAAGTAAAAAGAGGAGTAAAACCGTTACCTATATAATAATACAAAATAATACTTTACTGTACATATCTTGTCACAAATGTTTCACTAAAAAATTATGTTAAGTCCTCAAATACAACTAACGTACTAACTGAGTGATGAGTTCCGCAGTAACAAAAATATTAAATTACAGTGCGTGTCTTTTGAACCTGTCAGTAAATTGACATAAATGGGTTTTTAATAAGTTGCGCCCGTTTCATAAAAATTTAGTAGTATTAGCCCTACTCACACGGTTTAATATCAATAACGTGATATGAATACATTTCTCATGTTTAATCAGATGCGAAAGCAATAACTCTAATTAGCTTTTAGCTACAAAAGACAACGGTATTTTCCACCAGACAAAAATAACATCAAAGGTAAATTGTTAATTAGTTTTTACAAAAAAATAATTTTGAATGGGCCTCTTTCGTACGCGGAAAAAATCTCATTCGAGGTATGTAAATAACTCTTCTTCAACGACCAGTCATGAAAACAGCTTTCTGCAGAAGAGCTTTTTTACAAGTTTTTTTTAAATTTAATAATCTTTATTTGGAACTATGAACATTATATCACAACCAGCAAATGTAAAAGTTTTTTTACAATAGAAGTATTAATTTTATTTAGTATTTAATTAAAGGCAAAAATCACAGGCAGATATTTTAAAAATATTTTTAACAACTCATTATTACCAGCTTTTGGGACTGTATTACCTTCTGGATATACAACCAAGAAAAATTTTACTCTTTGTTTGAAAAGTATATAATTTATGTAGGTATTTTATATTCATGGGAAATTTAAAAAAAAAGCTTTTTGATACTTCACACGTAAAAGACTAATATTCTCACTCATGTAGGCTATGTTAACAAAATTACTTAAGGAAAACGTTTTCCATAGTAAACAACTCAGTATATAAAATTAGTATGCATTTTTGATTCCATTATGGTAATGCGTAGGCCTACTTAAAAAATAAATAACTTAGCTGAATTTAAAACAGTGTAGCAAACAGGACGCTATGACGCTAGCTCACCGGTTTTTTTTAATATCTGGATTCGCCATTGTTTTTAATTTTCATGAACTGTTGAAAATTATCTAATTTTCGGCATATAACTGTGAACGAACTCTTTCTAAAGTAAAGAAAATTGAAAACAGCTAAGACACTACAATAAATTAAAATGAATAACAGAAATATTTCGTACACACGTTTATGAGCAAATATTACGCGAGGAAGCGTAGCCCAATTATCTATGAATTAATAAATAAAAAAATTTGATTTAATTTAAACAAATATTACAAAAATATTCTAAAGCGGTTACAAAATCTATATTTAAAAAAGTCAAAGTGAGTGCCGCTGTTGTTTTATTTATATATGAGATTTAGTGTAACAACTGTATCATATAAGGAAAAATATTAATAAAATATCTACTAACCACAAATAACGTTTCCAACCCACATCCTTGAAGCTTCTCAATACTACTGTTGGATTCCCAACTGGTCTGATGCTTATATGGTCAATAACAGCCGGCAGCAAATCGTGAGATAGAAATAAAGTACTTGGAACCTAACCTACCTGACCTTGAATAACCACAGCATCATGACCAGTGCATTATCACCCTTCAAACACATCCAATCAATATGTAAATACTGTTAAATTATTTGTTTATTTTCAGGGAATTTCTTTACAATAACAAGAAGTAGGCATATGTGTTATACAATCACACTTGTTACTGACAAAAGCTCAATTTTTAAAAGGAAGTTAATTGCAAAGGCTTGTAAATTACTGCTTCGCGTCGCAACATAACGATCGAGTTTAAAACCACCACTGAGATTATTTCCTTTCAGTGATTAGATTAAGAAAGAAAGATAGATACTAAACATTACTCGTAAGCAAAGTAAAAATGAGATTCAATAGAAAGATTATTCTCAAAATATTATACAATATTATACGTTAAAGAATAAAGAATACACTTAAAAAACTGAAGAAGGGACAGGGAAATGCTAGGTGGGATGTAGACAAACTAAGAGAACAAGACAACCAAGTAGGTTTCCAGGAGAGTATTCAAAAAGGGATAGAAGAAAGAGGTAATGACACAGGAAATGTAGAGGAGGAGTGGATAAACTTCAAGGAGGTGGTAGTGAAAGCAGCGGAAGAATGGTTAGGACATACTAAAAGAAGAGGTAGGAAACCGTGGATTACTAATGATATTTTAGAACTGATGGATGAGCGAAGAAAATGTAAAAACGCAAAGGACGAGAGAGGTAAAAGGCAATATTGCTACTTGAGAAATACCATAAACAAAAGGTGTAAGAAAGCGAAGGTAGAGTGGATCAGAGCGAAATGTACGGACATTGAAAGTAAAATGGCAGTTGGTAAAGTGGACGCAGCTTATAGAAAAATAAGGGAAAACTTTGGAGAACGAAAGATGAAAGCTGTTAATTTACAAAGCGCAGGTGGTAAACCATTGTTGAATGGCCAAGAGAGAGCTGAAAGATGGAAGGAATACGTAAATCAACTCTACATGGGAAAAGAATTAGAATATGATGCGATAGAACAAGAAACTGATGTTGAAGAAGATCAAAAAGGGGACCCTATACTACGAGAAGAATTCGATCGGGCACTTAAGGATATGAATATGAATAAGACACCAGGAATAGATAACATACCATCGGAATTATTATTACGATGTGGCAAAGTTGCTCAAAACAAATTATACAAACTTGTGTGCAGAATGTATGAGAGTGGAGAGGTACCATCGGACTTTAAAAAAAATATTATGATTTCAATACCAAAAAAGTCAGGAGCGAAGTGTGAACATTACAGAACCATCAGCCTAACATGCCATGCATCTAAGATACTGACAAGAATTATATACAGGAGAATAGAACACCGAGTAGAAGAAGTATTGGACGATGACCAATTTGGATTTAGAAGGAGAATGGGAACTCGAGATGCAATATTGGCTCTGAGACTGATTATTGAGAATAGGATACAGAAAAATAAAACTACTTTTATGGCATTTGTAGATTTAGAGAAAGCATTTGACAATCTGGACTGGAGTAAAATGTTTAAAACTTTGAAAAGGCTAGGAATTAAATACAAAGAAAGGAAAGTTATCTACAGTCTGTATAAGAATCAAACGGCTGTTTTGAGAATCGAGGGGTACGAAAAAGAGGCTGCTGTAAGAAAAGGTGTACGACAAGGTTGTTCTTTGTCACCACTACTTTTTAACTTGTATATAGAAGAGGCTATAAATGAAGTGAAGGAGAAATTTGACGTAGGAATAAAAATTCAAGGAGAAACAATAAAAATGTTGAGATTCGCCGATGATATAGTAGTATTAGCCGAGGCAAAGAATGAACTAGAGGATGCCTTAAATGGAATGGATGAGATCTTGAGGAAGGATTACTTCATGAAAATTAATAAGAACAAAACGAAAGTGTTGTGCAGCAGCAAGAGTGGTTTAGAAGAGATGGGAAATTTAAAATTAGGCAACGAAAACATACAGGAAGTTGGGGAATTCTGCTATCTAGGGAGTAAAATAACAAAGGATGGTAGAAGCACGAGTGATATCAAGAGTAGAATTGCTCAAGCTAGAAAAGCCTTTGAAATGAAAAACAGCTTACTGACTACAAACATTGATTTACATATTAGGAAAAATTTCTTAAAACATTATGTTTGGAGTGTAGCATTATACGGAAGTGAAACGTGGGTGATAGGGGCTGTAGAACGGAAGAGGATAGAAGCTTTTGAAATGTGGTGTTATAGGAAAATGTTAAAGATTAGGTGGGTGGACAAAATAAGTAATTTAGAGGTTCTTAGGCGAGTGGATGAAAAAAGAAGTATATGGAAGCATCTTACCAAAAGAAGGGATAGGCTAGTGGGGCATATCCTAAGACATCCAGGTATTGGGCTATCAATAATGGAGGGTAACATTGAGGGAGTAAATTGTAGAGGGAGGCAAAGATTAGAATATATAAAGCAAATTACAAAAGATGTAGGGTGTTACAGGTATGTAGATATGAAACGACTTGCGCAAGATAGAACAGGTTGGAGAACTGCATCAAACCAGTCGAGAGACTGATGACAAAAAAAAAGAATAAAGAAGGACCCTGATCTTTTCTTAAAAATTTTTTCTAAACTTACGCAAATCCAGTAGATTGAGTGTATCAGAGGAAACAGGTTAAAAGGTACAGTAAAATCCACACTAAAAATAGATGTTTTTGAAACACCATTAAATAAAAATTTTAAAACCCCGACACAAAATAAAACCTATAAAAAGTAAAATATAATATAATATGTATTGGCTCTTTAGGTCTAATATAAGTAATAATATTTTGACCCAAGAAGCGTCGTCGCGTCGGGGAACCGCTAAGTAACAGAATAGAACTTAGTTATAATACTTGCGGTACCCCGACGCGACGACGCTTCTTGGGTCAAAATATTACTACTTATATTAAACCTAGAGCCAATACTTATTATATTTTACTTTTTATAGGTTTTTTGTGACGGTGGTTTTAAAATTTTTAATTTAATTTGTATTTCACGCTTTTTAAACTTTATATTACCAATAGACATTTATTTACCTCACCGTGCCTTATTATAGTGATAAGAACACTCTCGATCAAGTTACCTTTTAAACAAAACAAAAAAAAAACTAAATCAAAATCGGTTCATTCGATTGGGAGCTACGATGCCACAGACAGATAGACAGGTACCACGTTAAACTCATAACACCATTCTGTTTTCGTCAGGGGTTAAAAAGTATAAATCTAAAACATATCGTAAAATAATGTACAAGAAAAACAGTAATCCTATAGTAGAAATAGCTAATAAAATAATAAATAGGCATAGCCTAATTATTAAAATTTCTTAGTTTAATTAATTCTCACTTCATTAAAAATCGAAATTTAGGAACTAATACGATAGTGAAAGGACTTATTAAAAAGAGTACCTAACATTTGTGCAAGGCAAGAACAGGTGGGTTCACATTAAATAGGTTATTTTACATTTTTATTAATAAGTGGTCGTTTTCGGCGCGGAATAGGCAGTCTGCAATGTATATCTAAAAGCAGTGAACAGCCAAAGTGTATTAAATCGTACTTTTTACAACCATGAATGGATTTTTTTCAGCTGCAGCAGGGACGTAGCCATGATTTCGGTTTGGGTTGGCTGAGTCTGGACATCTATTTGTTAGTAAGTGTTACGACTCACTGTTATGCATGTTAAGGCTGGGGAAGGGCGATAGATGAAAATGAGCGATGAAATATACCCGACCTTACCGGGAATCGAAACTGGGACCTCCGGCATATTAGTTAGTATGGAATTCACATTTTACGTTCGAGGGGGAGGCTAAAGCCCCCTCTCTGGCCACGTGCTGAGCTGTAGTCATTCTTTATCACTTAATTACTTTAAACCGCGTTTGAAAGTAGTAAAAATTGATTGATAGGATTGTTCAAATAATGTACTATGCTACCCAGCCTGACGACACAAATGTACGTTATAAAAACATTCATTAGTTGGGGTTTCTGATGTAAAATATTGCATAATGTTTAATTATTAAAAATTTCCTTCAGTATGATCACTTTAAAATAAACAAGATTTTAAATATGTAAACATATATTATTCCACAAAGATATCTGTTCGTAGAAAAACAGTCAATATTTTTATCGTTCTAGTTGGATAATCAATAACATTATTCGTAAAATCAAGGATACTGTAATAAAATGCATTATCTGGTGAATATTTCGAGAATTATTTTGGTGCAGTTATTACAATTAATTTTTACACACATTATACACGGAGTTACATTAGCTTTAAACAAAAATGTTGACTGTAGTCTTCTGAGAATAGTTACAACCTTAATTCGTCTTTAAGGAGTAGCCTACCAAGGATTCATGCTGCAGCAGCTCACAATTACATCGAGGCGAAGTACGACGTTTTGATATTCCAACCGACCTTCTGATTGCTGTCCGATTTTTCCGTTCAAACTCGATTTTTGTTTTCAAAGGGAAATCTACATACCAAGTTTGGTTTAGAAATAATAAAATTTACGGACACTACAGAGTTAGCAGACAAATGTATTAATAACAGCCTGTATGAATTTTAGTGAACTTCATTTTTGCCATCTCGTTGTAGGATCGGTGAAGACATGAAGAAATTTCCGGCAAATCGCGCCTCTTGGCAGTGGCCAATTCCTAATAGGAAATCAGTTAAAACCATGTTCACAATATTATTAATAATCCAAAGACAAACTACAACAACTTAAAAATCAAAATGTACAAAATTATGAACCAAAATATTTACTAAATTATAGGCCTACAACACGTTATACCTCAGTAGCTCGTCACCTTCCACAATATCTTATAGGCTACCTACCCCAACACATCCCTTTAAGGCCCGATATTATTTAAAAAACCAGCACGTGCTTAAAAGTTATTACACAAGTAACATGCGCTATTGCACATGGGATTAACAGTAGAATTTTAAGCCTACTAACGAACTGTACTAGAGTATTTTTTGAAGATGTAAAATACTATAACCTCAACGGTGGATCTTTATAAACGCTAGTCAACAGTTTTGTATAATGACTATTATTATAAATGCTTAAAAATATAAAAGTCGTTTCATTAACATAATCGATTGTCACATCATTATAAATAGTTGAGTCATTTAGTAATAAGGAATGTTAATTACCCCTCGACAGCGTAGATAGTTTTGACCATTTAACTATTGGCCCTGGGTATTTAATGTTTTGAGTCTTAATAATTCATATAGTTTTAAAAATTGGTACACACTCCTGACAGCTATCTAAATAATACAATAACAGTCTCCAACTCTTAGACTTCAGGTTCGTCCGGCATATTGGAAAATGGCGGAAAATCATTTACGTTTTTCAGCGGCCAAACTGTCAGTCTAAATTAAAAATCTTAATGGCAAATTAAGTAGAATATTAAATGGTCTACGAAAACGATTCTAAGCATTTTCTTTGGTATTGCACTAGTTTACCAGTCCGAATTACTAGTTTATCCGTCATCAACCGAATTGAAATTACTTAGAAATTAATTCAAAGGAGCGCGTACACTGAACCTAAGAGCTCAAGCCCTCTCCAATCGAGCCGTAACTTTGTTATTACGATACAGTAGTGGTAGGTTATATTAAAATAATAATAATACTATCATGGCCATCTGACAATAGTTTATAATTTTTTTGGCTCACAATCATAATAATTCGGGCTGTATTTACGCGAAAGCCCTCCCTAGCTCAGTCATTTGTGACTTGTCCTATTCCCGAATAATGTAAAACCAGTTAATTTTGCGACGTTATTCAGTTTTGTTTGTTCAGAAAATTAAACTGAATTTTAGAGCCTATTTAACATTTAATAGAAAAATAAGTTGCAGGTGAATGTATCACTGCAGTATCATAAAAGTAGGCCTATTCTTCAAAGGAATTTGGATTCGATCATGCCACATTGTTATATTACGTGAGCCTCCTACCCCAAAAGTTGATAGGTCCCTAAAATAGGTAATTTTAGGTTCATAGGTATGTCCTAGAATTCAGTTTAATTATCTGAACACGCTATAAGGAATAGGCCTAACTAACGTCACAAAATTAATGGGTTACTTTTGATTCACCAAACCGAATGAGTCGTGGATAGCTTAAAGTAGTAATATTTTATTACTATATATTATAGAGATGTGATAGAACCCTATACTTAATGTATTTTTTTCATTTTCCTTTTTCCATTTTGTTCCTTTGCCGGCCGCATTGACGTAGTTTGTAACGTGCTCGCCTCTCATCATGCGGTCTTGGGTTCGGATCCCATTCAGGCACGGTATATTTTCATACGTTACAAAAAATCATTTCATCCTTCACCGTCTGCATTAGCAGTAATTGCAGAACAGTCGAATGTTAAACAAAAAAAAAAAAAAATCAATTATGTAACTAGAACTGAGCCCACCAGTAGGCCAGTCTTCCTACCCTCCAAAGTAGTACAATGAACATCGTGATACAATAATAAATAGTAAATAATAAATAGCATGTAATGTGGATGCCACAATTTTAAAAAAATCTGGTGTGAAACACTCACAGACTTTCTCTAGCCAATGCAAATAATTTTAATAATATACACTATTAGAAATAAAAAAAAACTAACTGCAATAAACGTAACCTTATTTTAATCACGAGTTAAAGACGCAAAATGAAAATCAACCTCAGTTTACCTTAAAAATACGAAAAATCACTCTTTCACACTAAGTTAGGCTCTGTAGAGCAAAATGCTTTAAATAAAAGTTGTAGATCTTTTAATTTCCTATAAATTTTATTACATACATTTTTGTCGTAATATGCATACTAAGGCCGAAATCTTAAAAAAATCAATTTTTCACACATTTTCGTGAGAAAAAAAAAAACAGAAAATCGTTAATTACCGCTAAACTAAGCGTTATACAATAACATGTTTGAAATAAAAGTTGTAGGATTTTTAATTCTCTACAACTTTTATTATATAAATTTTTGCACTAAAATGCATTTAAAGCCCCAATATTACAAAAACAATTTGTTTACGTGAAACAGCCTCTCCAAGAATTTCAGCAGACATGACGCCTACCCTATCTCTTTAAGCATAAAAAATTTAGTAAACGTGGCGATTTTTAAAAAAATCGTAGGACCAGTTATGAGAAAATCGCAAAAAAATTAAAAATTACATGAATAAACTACTTCCGGTTGACCGATTTTGATGAAAATGTTCGAGTTGGGTCCGGTAGTGGTGTCTAACTTAAATGTTAAGTTTAAAAATCGTACGAGGTTCTGTTCTTGAGATATTCTGTTCACACACACAGACCAATCGCTAAAAACAAGTTTTTTGGGTTCAGGGGGTGGTCTGAAAACATGTAGATCCGGTGAAAACTCTATTTCGAAGAATCTACATGAAAACAATACTTTCCTTCCTATATATTCATATAGGCAAGAGAAAGTAAAAGAGGAATTGAAGTATTGAGGTAACAGTAAACAGCAAGATCAACTCTCCTATTTACTTTAAGGACAATATTATTAGTTACCAAGATCAAACCTAGAAAAGCACCAGATTGTGATATTTGGAATTATTATTAATGTAATTAAAAAATAACTAAAACGCTATGTAAAAGACGCTGCTGATCCAAACTGATTTATATTATTTAACTTGTGTTTTATAACCATGTAAAACGTGAACATGTAAAATATAAACTATGAATTTATAATAAAAAATAATTTTTTAACAGGCTTCTTAACTTAAAAATTAAATTTAAAATTATGATTGACAGTATAGTTGAGTAGAAGAAGAAAACAACCAAGTTCTAACGAAAAAAAGGTATTTAAAGTATAAATCACTTACTGGTAAAACATTTCTTCTAATTCATTAACAATAACAAGAAATAATACATTTCACTACTGCCTGGTTGGATAAAATCACAAATTGTTTCCTCTTGTAACTCTAAAAAACTTAATAAAGCTGAAATATTTCGCCAATTCCTGATAAACATAACGTTTACGCTCATATCAATGTTGGGTGCTTTACATACTTCAGTGCTGTTTCCAGTGATTTTTGCTTCTGATTATGAAGTAAGCCGCTGTAGGTTACATATTTCATTAGTTTCTCCTGAATCTTCACCGCAGTCCAGCATGGTTAGAAACTATTACATAATCGGGCGATACCATTTCGAAAATGCTTGTGTAATAATGAATTTAGCTATTTTTAGATTTTTCTGTTAAACCGGTAATGCACATATTTTCAAATACGAAGAGGTCCTGGTCGCAGTTAGTTAAGATCACCAGGCTTGTTTAGTGTACCAATTGTAATATTAGTACTCAACAAAGGTACTGAAATGATATGATATGCTACAAAGTTAAAGAACTGTTTTTGGACCAAGTCCAGCAACAGAAAATTAGTGCAGAAAGAACATAAAAAATTGGCTCTTTGTAGAATGGCACAGTATATCACATTAAAAGTAAAAATTCTCAATCTAGTTCCAATTCTTAAACAACATACCTGATTTTTCATGAGTATGAAAATTTTGTTGGAAAAAGACTATCCCAGAAAAAATTAGTAACAGGCTAAGAACACTGCAGATGTACTTTTTTAAAAAGTGGCGAAAAATTGAAATTTTCATACTTATAGAAATTTTGTCTATATGAAAAACAACTGCCAAAATTAATTTTCCGTTCAGGAGGATGGACTGTAGTGATCGAGAGTAGACTGCTTGTTTGTTAGTTATGTAAAAAAATACAAAATTCACACATAAACTTGAGGAGCCTCAACCCACAGCTTGTCTGTCACCCAGGATTAAACAATAGTGGTAACTTTCATATGGGTTGTTGGCCTTTGCCCACAATTTAACAAGCAAAAAAAAACCAAGCCATCTGTCACTACAGCCTGCCAAAAAACTAGGTTATTGTTAATCAACAACAAAATAACATTATGTACAAATAAAATCATATGTTCAATCAGTTGTAGAATTTGTAGCTCTACAGGCATGTAAATGTATATTACTAGAAATTATTATTAGCCTAATATATCTTATGATGAAACAAGGAAACTTCACAAAGAATTGATACCAATATAAGCTTTTCTAGTAGCTATTTATAATGTTATTACTAACTGCAATAAAAAAAAAATTCATAAAAAATAAATTTCTGAATAATTGGTTCTGATAGGCCTATTTAACCTAACATTCTACGAATGACATAGTGCAATGGTTTGTGTTCTGAATACATAATTTTTATATGAATAGGTCACACAGGACAAAGCCATTAGCCCTTGCAGCTGTCAGCCAACTAGGAAAACAAATCTGTAGTACCTTACTCTTTCAGGGTTGCCTACCAATGGATGGTTGCCCACAAACTTAAAA
This sequence comes from Catonia carolina, assembly GCA_035578175.1. NCBI lineage: Eukaryota > Metazoa > Arthropoda > Insecta > Hemiptera > Achilidae > Catonia > Catonia carolina. Next base: position 107,669,517 of record JAQMRL010000001.1, read on the forward strand.
ACTATACTGATACAGTTTGACACTAGGGTGAGCACCAGTTATTAGGCTTCCCACCTATCTAAAGAACTAAAACTTTACGAAAAATCTCTAACAGGAAGAAATGTTGGTTATTATTTTTGTCACCATATAGTGACATATACTGTTTTTAGTTAACACATTGCTGGATGATGCCTATCAGCATCAACATATCTCTTTTCTCTAGCTTTCATTCCAAATGTAGCGTGTTGGCAGTGTTACCGAATGTTCTACAGGCACTCAATCAAGCCTGCAAATGGAGGTTCTGTATAGGTAGCTACTGCTGGAAATTTCTCAAAATTTTTGTATATGTCTGAACATTGAAGTGTAGTTTTAAATCGTAACTGTGAATACAATCTTTGTTTATAAAATTTATGGATAACAAATTAAAACATAAATATATACACCACGCTTCCCCACAAATTTGATGTAGAGGGAAACTAACATTGGACAATGTACTGTCAACATTAATCTTATTATAGGATCAATTTTTTTAGTTTTTGCGATTTTCTCAAAAACAACTCCTACAATTTTTTTTAAAATCACCTCATTCACTACATTTTTATACTCTACAAGATAGGGTAAGCATCATGTCTGCTGAAATTCTTGGGGAGGATATGCTATCAGAAAAAATGAGTTTTTTTTAAGATTACGGCTTTAATATTCATTTTAGGGCAAAAGTGTATGTAATCAAACTTGGAACATTTATAAACAAACAACTTTTATTTCAAACATTTTTTTTTTTGTATAATGCTTAGTTAGCGGAAATTTGTGATTTCTGTTGTTTTCATGGAAATCTATAAAAAAATGAATTTCTAAAGATTTCGGCCTTAGTATGCGTTTTAGGACAAAAGTATACAAATATGGAGTTTATAGGAAATTAAAAAACCTACAACTATAATTTTAAGCATTTTTCTCCACAGACCCTAGTTTAGCATCAAAGAGTGATTTTCCGTATTATTAAGCCAAAATGAGGTTGGTTTATTTGACATCATTTACTCATATTAAAATTAGGTTATGTTTTTTGTTTATTTAAAGTCACATCAACAGCTTGATCATTAGCGACTACAGTGAGTTAAGAAACTGTAATGATGGGTTTTGGCATGTAACAATTTCCAGAGGTTAGCCGGGAATCAAACCCAGGACCTTCGCTTAGTAGGCTAGTGCACAATCCACTACATCATGGAGGCGGCTATTTTTCCGCCTTTTTACACTGTTTAATAACGTTGGGTTAAATTGTTCATTATTTGCAGTGGCAAGAGAAAGTCATGTGAGTGTTTTACACCAATTTTTTTTAAAACTATGTTTGCCTCCGTATACCTTAAAAATTAAAGATGCCCCTATCCACCACTAGTAATCAGGATGATGTAGATTCTCCAACTAAACCTTCAACACAGTAGACTGTTCCTGCCTTCCTGTTTGAAACTGCTGAAAGAGAATACCAACCTGGTCTCTCATCAAGGATTCCTACATAAACCACAGGTTTACCGGTGGGCCAGGAGAATATAAAGTTAGTTTATTTACTATTCCATGTTGATTAATCAAAGAGGCTGCAGGAAGAAACATAGGCCTATTTGTATTCAACTATCCAGCACTATTGACAAGCGCAATATCAATCTTTGACCCTGGAGGAATGAAAGAAAGGACACCACCAAAACTGGTTTTCAATCTGCCATGATATCAGTCCATCTAACTATCAATGACCAAGTGGCATACAATACTATAGTAAACTTCAATTGTAAATCTATTAAACCTATTTTCCATAAATAAACAATTTAGTAATAAATACCTTGACTGTAATAAAATATAATCTATGACAGTGATGATATAAATGAACAGCTAAAATGTCAATCACGTCATTAAACAGTCAACAGATATTTACGGACATGAATCCTAAATATTCAGTCATTGGAATGTTTGTTATAGTGACTAAAGTTATAGTTGTTGCCTTAAGTTTATTACAATCAATAACAGAATTGAGAAAGTTTTAAATTAGAGGATCAACTTATTGCAATTAAAGAGTGTAAATTACTTTCATTTTATTCAGTCACAATACTGCATAAAATTACTATACTAGGCTGGTAACTTACTATACCCAGAACAATTTCAATAAATACAAAATAATTGTTTTTCAAACAAAATTTTATTAAAATTAATTATTTCAACACAATAAAATATGAGATTTCAAATAAGTCAATACAAAGTGTAACAGAATGTAAATTATTTCCTAAAATTAAAAAAACTTCCCTACAGTTTTATTACATAAAGGTATAATGTAAAAAAAATTCCCATTATAACAGAACAACAATAACTTCATAATATCACAATCACTGAAAAGGTAATAAAAATAAATGAAACAATAAAATAATATTCCCAGAATAATAATAAAAATGGTTCAACATTTCAGTAGTAATTATAACTGATTAGTTGTTAAAGAATAAAATAACTGCAAACTATTGTGTACATCACAAAAAACATCTGTCATACTACAATACACAAGTAATTATCATCAATTTTATAATGTTGGGAAAACAACGTAATTACTGTAAAGAGAGATTATAGATTTAAAATAGCAAGTATTGAATGGTCAAGCAATACAGATTAAAAAAGAGCTACAAAATTAATATTGAACATAGCACATTTTGTAAAATTATAAACAACAATTTGATCTGCATACTACTGAATATATTATTCAATAAATTATAATAACATTATAATATAATATACATTAATAATATAATATTATATTATAATATACATTATAATATAATATTATATTATATATAATAACATTATAATATAATAATATATTATAATTTAATATATTATTGAATATATTATTATGTTCTACTGAATATATTTTTCAATCTATTATCAATAAAGTGAGCCCTTTGATAAAAAAAAATAATGACAAAAACTCTTTGGCATGAAATCACATAATTAGATTGTATAACATATTATCTCATTCTTAAATCAGCTATGTATAAAAGATAATTAATGGTATTAATCAATTTCCTTTCATTAGATAGGCAATTTATTGTCTTTTAATTTCAATCCGATTTTATGGGATGAATCTAAAATACTTAAAATCATCTTATAATGAACAAAGTATAAATGTTTACACTTTTTATTCATTCTGTTCTTGAGATATATGTTCTAAGTAGTGCTGATCTACGTATTTTAAAATGTAAGCATTCAAGTGGAGATTTGAAATAAATATTAAACATCAAAAAATGTTGTTAGCTTTAAAGTAAACAATTATTTTTACAAAATTAGCCTAGTGAATGAGCTTTAACAATTTCAACTAGAAGTAACTATTCAAATATTTTTTTTTAAACAGACATAACAAATTTATGCAGTACGACAGATACACAAAACCGACTCATGCAATTGTTAATTTATACTAACTAATTGAAAGCAAAAAATAGCCTCAAACTTATATAGGTAATCAATAATTCTAATGTTATTGTGAACATTAATTAAATTGTTTTGTTCACTACTTAATTAACAGCTCGAGCATTTTATTATTTGCTTTAAAAGTTTTACAAATTAATGGTAATTTATCAGAAAAAAACCTTTTTTATTAGTTATCTGAAATTCAATTACGCCACCTAAAAAATCTGATTAATGCACTTTAATATTTTTAACCAATAACCATTTAACATAAAATTGTTAATAAATGGTATAACCATAACATTAAGCTGAAATAGTAAAATCTCATTTTATTTTTAAAATAAAATATATTGCATTGAAATAGAATAAATAAACATTATTTATTTAAACATAATTGCTTAATAAGTTAAATTAAGGTTTACATCTGTCCAAGAACCTTGGATACAGACAGACTTCACGAATATGGAACCGGTTGAGTAACCAACACAAAAACCGTTCTAAACCAAGACCATAACCTCCATGAGGGCAGCTACCATATTTTCTCTGGAAATAAAAACAATTTTGATCACTTTTAAATGTTTATAATGAATAAATAATGTGATATAAATTTAATGAAACTGTAATGTTTCCCACTAAATCGTAGCACAAATATTTGCTTAAAGTATACAAAATCTTGGAAATAAATTAACATCAATAACACAAAAAGATCAGCTATAAACTGTTTATTTTGAAGAGTTAAAATAAAAAGGTTTTTCTTGTCGTAGGCCTCCATTTTCTTTAAAAACCACAAATATAGTACATATATTTATATTACAATATATACACTAAATCTGCACCAATTAGTGTAATCATCTGTTTTGTATAATACAATAATGGAAAGTTTTTAAATTAATTTTATCACTCAAACAGGCAAACTTCAATAATGAAGATCTATTTTTTTAAGCTATTAGCAAAAATTGTAATACAAATTACCATTATTATTATTATTATTCCAATTAATTTCTTATTGTATAAATCATATAAAATAATGTCATCTATTGTAATCAGTAATAAAGCTGCAGCTCATTGCATTATAAAGGGTATGAAAGTCTGAATATCAAGAAGCTTTTATATATTGTAACAATATAAAAAAGATAAATACAATGAGTTTTAAAAGAACTTTTTACATTCACCTTTGACACTGCTTTCGTTTTTTTCTGAATTTAAACTTTGACTAAGGAAAATGCATTCTTCATAATATTTCTAGATGCTTTTCCGATATTACCTGATGAAGCGGTGCGCACCCCAGAAGTACTTATAAGTTAAGAAAAAAGAAAAAGAAAGCAGTATAAAAGGTGAATATAAAAAGTTCTATTTTCATTAATGACTACAGTGGGTTATAAAACAGCGACAATGGGTTTAAATGTGTTAAAATTTCTAGATCCTTATGGGAATCTTAATATACAGAAAAACTACTTGAAACATACCTGATCTGTGTACCAATAATAAGGAGTCGGGTCAATTCCCTCCCTCTTGTAACCTTCTAAGAGTGCATCATAATCCCACAGACGCATGGAACCTCCAACTATCTCACCAACACCTGGCAGCAACACATCTACCTAAAACGAGTAAGAATTACAACATTATTAATCACATCTTGTCTACTGATTACTGCACTTCTAGATTCAATGAGGAAGGCATGATAAACCAAATTTACTCTTTGTTTTACCAAATAAAACTTCAAGGGTCTAAAACGGCCTTCAGGCTGACCACCTGACAAACATAATTGACTGAAACCACAAAACATAATCGCATGAGTTTACCCTGGTCTAAAAACAAAAACAACTGACATTTTATTACTATATAGTGTACTCAATGCACAACTAAGAAACTGAAAACAGTAATAATTTAAAATATTAAAACATAAACAGTTCTAATGTATAAGTATTTTAAATTATTTCACCAACATTTTCAACGGTTTTAATTTTTTTTCATTATGATCTTGCATACACGTGTTTCGGTGGATCCACCATCATCAAAACATAAATATAATATCATTTTCAACATAATTAAAATTTGTAGATGTAGTTTCTTCAGTCATGTTATTAAACTGTGTACTTTTTTAATCTATCCTTTTTTAACTTCATCGAGGAAAGACTCCAGCAAAGATGTTTAGGACATGTTGAGATAAACCTGATAAGCCTACATATTAACACTATGTTAAATTCATTACTTATCAATTCATTTATTACAACTTACTCGCTTACTTCAATAAGCATGTCATCCAATAATGTTTATCAAATAATACACAATTTGTCTCAGTGTAACCAGTACTTATAAATTTATTTATTTTTTCACCTAAAAACTATATAGAAAGGAATTCTTGTATACTAAAATATTTCATCAATCAAGTACTTCTTTTAGCTTTTTTTAACAAAATTTAGATTACCACAACTTTTTAAAGGTTTTGGTAATTTATTGATGTGACTTCTACCAGCGTATAAGTAGTAGGTTTTTTCAAACAATTTAGTGTTGTGATTAACAACATAGTAATCAATTAATTTTCTTGTCTTGTGACTATGGACATCCAAATTCAGTAAAAATGTATTTTGCTTTGTATTATCACTTTAAAGATGTACAAAGAAGAACCTGTAAGCAACTGAAGCTCCTTAAGCAATGATTTGCATGAGGTTAAGCAGTTAGCTCCCACCGAACAAGTAATAGTTTTTCTGAGTTTTAAAAACACTTTCCACATGTAACTCCATTATGAATTAACCAAAACCAACAAGGCATACCAGATTTCAGATAGAATTAAACCTTGGTAAACTGTGGTTAGCAATTATTTATCATTTAATCTGGTAATTTGTTTTAATGTAATTATCTCAAACGATATTTTACCACAGATTTGATCGGTATAAAAGTCCCATGATAAAGATCTATCTAGTGACACTTAGAAACTTCACTTTTTATACATGTTCTAGTATATTATTATGTATTAAGGCATCCACTTCTTTATTTTCCTTTACACTACGTTTGTTTTTGAACTGTAAATACTGACATTTCTTCCAGTCGATCATTAACATTAATTTATTCACAAATTAATGCGTTAGTACAGATTCTATGCTAATAAGTGAATTCACTCTGAGATTAAATACCAGTAAACTTTTGTTGATACTGAAGTATCATTAGCAAACAACAAAGTTCTTAGGCATGATACAGGAATAACAAGAACAAAATGGGAACTAAAATTTAACCCTATGAACACCAGCTTTGATGTCAAGCTTTTTGGATGAAATCTTTGCAAGTTTACCCCTTACAACTCTGCCGGCCGCATTGGCGCAGTTGGTAACGTGCTCGCCTCTCATCATGCGGTCCTGGGTTCGAATCCCACTCAGGCACGGCATATTTTCATACGTTACAAAAAATCATTTCATCCTCCATTGTACAATAGTTACACCCCAACGTCGTCGCTAATGACCATTGTAGTTGATGCGACGTTAAATAAATAAATTTAAAAAAAAAAAACTCTACTTAATGCTTCTTTTTCTTCTTCTTCTTCTTCCAACTAAGGATTAGGCTGCAGCCTGTTCCGAACTCGCATACTATATCATCTATCTCCATCTTTTTAGGTCTACCGACATCCTTTTTACCTGCTGGAGCATACCAGTGCGCCTGCTTAGGTATCCTGTGATCTGACATCCTTACCATGTGCTGTCTCCAACTTTGGCGATAATCCTAAACTTAATGCTATGCACTGTATTCTACCTATATAGGTAAGACTGAAACCATTTGGGTTCTACAACTTAAACACCTAATCACTTCAATTTTTTTCAACAAGACTGGATAATCAACACAGTTGAAAGCTTTAAAAACACAGCTATGGCTTTCTCTCCTACATCCAATGCTATCAACTATCATCTAAATAAGTGAGACAATAGTGGTTTTAGTTGGCTTTCCTTTATGGAAAACAATGTTTATCCTTTTAGATTAGGGTTTCAGTTAAGAAACTGATTAAACTCAATGAACAATAACTTTTTTAAATATTTTGCTACCAGTATATAAGATACTTATAAGCCTATCATTTTCAACGAATTCAATTTTAAAAACAAATTTTATAAAATGTTTTTAGACATAACATTTTTCTTCGACCTGAAAAATGTTTACTTGTTAAAATGTTTACCTGTTATTTTGCCTTGCACTAAATTCTACAATAATCTTCAAATTCTAACCTCTTAATAAATATCCAAAGTATTCCAGTTATTTTCTTTTGTGAAAACTGTATTTTCTTATCCAGATGTCATTACTACACCAAACAAAAAATGTATGAAACTAATTTTTCACTTCATATTGAGTTAAATTTATACAATAATATTAACTACATTAGCATTGATAAACCCAAAAACCGATCTTAATAAGGCTTTTCTCAATAATAATTTAATACAATTTTAAACTTACTGATTCTGTAAGCTCTGGGTTTTCTGGACACTTCTGCATATAAAATGATTTTATTTCGGCTGGAAAACGACAAAGCATAATTGGTTTATTTATTGCATCAGTCATTTTTCTCTCAGGCATTTCAGGAATATCCTGTAAACATGAAACAAAAAATAAACATAAAAATTATCATAAAAAAGAATACTAATTATATTCTCATTATTATTAAACATATACATATTTCCATTAATTATATTATTGTTTTATGACAAACTTCCTTTATTTGTAAAAACTCTATGCCACTATATTTAAAATTAACTGAAATAATAATTTATGTAAAGATGTATCATACAGTAATATTTTTACATTAACCAAATTAACTTCTTCAGTTAACCAATATTTTCATGAATTTTTAAATAATTTCTGCAGTACATTATTAATTATTTCAACTACTCTATAACATAACCACAAATATACATTTTGGAAAGACAAACACCTAAACACAGAATTTTTAAAGTAAATATTTCTTTTTAATAAAAGGTTCACTACTGTCCAAATCGATCATCTCTGTTTGCAATACAAAACATGCACTGCTACTATCACATCTAATATGATAAGATCCAATTTACCATTAAATGTGAATGTTCGTATTTTTCTGTGTACGTCATGGCAGCCATAGTAAAAACTATACATACATAATGATGGTACATGGAAGTTTTCCATATAATTTTTATACAATTCAGTTGGAAGCAGTGGTCATAATAAGAAAATCAGATAGGAGAATTTCACTCCCTAAATATTTTAACACAGTATTTAAGAGGTCAGTAAATATATTATGCTAGTATTTGTTAATGCATGTACAGTTTTTCTTGGACTAGCAGGTTTCTACTGTAACCAATAACAAGCAATTGCAAACCATAACCTAACAGATAAATCAATCTATTACAATTACCTCTCCAAATTCATAAAATGATCCATCTTCTTTAGTTATGTTGTGTTCTTTTAGGTATTTAATGGCATCAGAGTAGTTCATTCTCAAAAATGGTTTTGTTGGTGGTTTGAAATCCTAGAGAAAAATTTTATAATTAAGTCAGTACACATGTTGCAATGCGTTAGTAAACAAAATAAATTAAAACTGGTATCAACAAAACAAAATTGTCACTTAGGTCATGAATATGGTGTAAGAAATCATGTTATATATATGGTGTAAGAAATCATCTATTAATCGAATGAATGATTCCATGCTACTTTTAATTTATTTTACATTTGACATAATTGTGTATTTCTTTCCATACCAGTATACTCTGTCCAATGAATGTTTAAGCTTGGCAGGACTGTGCTGTGAAACACATGGAAAAAACATTTTATACTTGGCTTACGACATCACAAGCCCGTACATTGGCCTGAAAGATAGTATGTATGTATGACAGTGAACTTTTTATCAAACCAGCCACAAATTAAGATCCATTATTTTAGATTAGTTCAATACATATCAAATAGTTTTATTTTCTGCAGACAACGTGTAACAACATACGAGCACACAAAGATTTTGACATGGGAAAATTCAAAGTTTCATCAAAGATGATTTGTTGTGACTGATTTATTGACTATATTTAACCTATTAAGTAGACTTGAAGAGATATCTCACCAAACCATTCACATTCCTAGGTGCTTTTGTTTTCTTACAATGTACAATGTTAGGACAGTTGTAAAACAAATAGATAAAGTTGTTTCATAAGTTAACTGTTAACATCACTAGTTAGAATGTTATTGATAATCTTTTCTATTTTAATATTGACATTTTCTCTCTTTTTGAATAAGAATTAACCTTCATATGACAGCAAGTTCATCCACGTGTTGTTTGTAGCCATGGCAAGTAAGCGTGTGGGTACTGATTTACATATTGATCATTTACACAGTGATGAAGAATTTAGCAATTTTGATGATGACTCTGATCAAGGTATTAATTATATCTATGTGAAAAAAATCATCATACAGTGAAAAAGAAATTAATGAAGATGAATTTGTGGTGATCGGTTAGCTAACAGTGCTGATGTCACAGATGAAACAGGTAATTTCAATTGAGAATTTACAGGCTCCTATTTCACAATTTGAATTTACAGGAAATAAGTTTAATTAAAAATAACATTGAGCTGAATGAAGAAAATTATAGTTAATATGACTTAATTATTGAAATTAAAAAAATGTATGGTCTACCAGAAAAAAAAATAATGCTTCAGAGCTTACGTAATTTGTAATACAATAAAACAATGAACATGGATTTAAAACACTAAATATCTGTTTCTTTTTAATTTCACTGATCTCAAAAGCCATTAGTTTTAACAGCTTTTCTAGATGTTTATTTTTAAGTGAAACATAACTAAATAAATTAATTCAACAATTAACTGAGTATTACTTACAGGGTTCAATGCATAAACTAATTCTCCATCAGGTGATTTAAGGACTCTGTCAACTACATCACAGATTAAATCTTCAATTCTGTCAAGAAGGTCTTCAAAAGAAATAAACGGACTTTCACTTTCAACATGAGTGTACCTAGATCAAACAGAATTCATCAAGACTGATATTACTTAACAAAAAGGAAATTATTTACATTAATAAATTAAAAATTCACCACTTTTTCTTCAAATAAACAAAAAAAAATTTATGTGGTTTTGCAGAATGACTAACAGATGAAAAAACACAGTTTTGTACACCCCAGTCAACAGAAAATCCACAATTAACCATTCTAAGGGTAAGCACACACAGAACGCTGGTCGCTTACAAGCGGGAGCCTGCTAGTAGGTACATGCCATTATATTTTAATCGGACGTCTCACAGTAAACACTGTTGGGTAAACCTGTGCGCTGGTCATTTACACATATCAGCTCACGGATTTGTTTTGTATAAACCTGCCTGCTGCTTGCTGGCAGATTGCTAAGTGTACTTGGCGTCGTATAATAGATATTCATAAATAATAAAAACTTGTTAATTAATTATAACATAGGTTTATAAAAATAAATTTAAAAATATATTACTGCCCAAACAATGCTTTATAATATTGAATACCGGTACTAAAATGTTCAAAATACATACCACAAAGTAATCACAAGTCTTTCTTCCGGTAATATTGATCGCTTGCGCAAGTTGCACCATTGTTTTTGTGAATGAAGTTCTACTTATGACAATACAAAATTAAACGTTTCCAGAGTCATTCTCAAGTATTTAAAAAACTTGTCTCTATCTTTACAGAAAAAGATGATGATACTCGCTGTACAATTTTCTGTTCTTATTAATTTCACTAAAGGTATCGTCTTTACATGATAATTTCGTGTAAATGTTTTCCATTAGAAATAATTGATCATTACTGCAGCTACTGGAACTCGTGTTGAATACCATTAACTGAATTAAGGTTAAGCACGTAATTACATGTTCTCACTATATGCACTCGCCAGCGTGAATCAGCAACTGCGACCAGCGACCAGCGTTCACTGTGCGCTTATCCTAATACAAGTAGTATATAGTTTATATAAAAAAGTTGAATCGACTGATGGGTTATTAGTGACCGCAGGGGGGAATCACACAGTACTGTTGAGTTTTAATGTTGTATTTTCCAGACCCTGGCTGGTAACTGGAACCTGGGACCTTCTTCCTCAAATTTTTATGTAATCTAGTGTTATAAATCACAGATTAAGGAGGCAACATATTTCCTGCTTTAAATGTCCAGAAGTACATACTTTTTAGTTACCACATTCACAGTTAACTCAGTAGCAAATTTTTTGACAAGACATGATCATTTTTACTTAAAATATAAGCCAGGGTGTATCCAAATTGATGTTTAATAATTTAAGAATTCACTGAGTGTGGATTCTTCATAAATACACAAAAATAAATTAAACTGATCTCTGTATTAAGGGTAGTAAGATGAATTTTCCTAATGTAGAAATGAGTTAAAGAGTTTTATGTTACCAATAATTGAAATTTATACAAAAAAAAATTATGTTTTTTAAATAATACAATACTTACTCTGCTAAATGTCTTCTTGTACGACTCTGCTCAGCTCTATAACTTTGTGCTATACAGTAGACATCACCTAATGATGGAAGACATGTTTCGAGATACAACTGTGAACTTTGGGTTAGATAAGCTTCTTCACTGTAATAGACAAAATAATTCTTTTTGGTAAATGAAATAAACAACAGACAGTAAAGAACAACGAAGTGATATTTTTTAAGTTTTCTGAGAATGTAATTCCTTAGAAACTGAATAAACTTTCATGAAAACTCCAGTGCTAATTACTAAACTTTTTTCACAAGACTGTGAAAAATTAAAACTAAGAGACAGTTACTTACAGCATTTACATTCCATCCAGTAGTTAATTATGGACAACTGATACATAATTATATAGTAATCCCTTGCCTTCTGCAATTGCTTTCTACGACTATCAAAATATTAAAAAATGTGATACATAATATTGTTCTCCGAATTTTTAATCTACATAATACTCACAGAGATGTTTATTAAGTAAATATAATGTATTTCATATAATAAATTTATACAATAAATTTCAATAACCTTTTTTAAGCTGCTTTGATATTTTTCTTACTTACACGTGTTTCGGTGGATCCACCATAATCAGAGTCTATAATATCGTTATGTGTTCAAGTGTATAATATCGAAACTAAATTTTTTTTAAAAATCTATAGAAGATGTAACACTTCAATAGATTTAAAAAAATTGTTTAGTTTCAAACGATAATTAATAAGAAAAAAATCAAGGCAGCTTACAAAAGGTTAGTGAAATTTATTGTATAAATTTATTAAATGAAATAGAATTAATTTCAAGCTGCAGGATGCATATAAGGATTTTTTTTTGAAATATAATGTAGTACAAAACATTGCATACTGTACAGGAACAGAATGAACAAACTGTATATAAAACAGTAATAATTTCAATTAACACATTTAAATTTAAAACAAAAAAAATTATTAAATAACTAATTCACAGAATTAATCTTTTATTTTCATACTTTGCCAGAGTAAATTCTCTCAGAAACAACAATGATAATGAAGCCTTTATTATCTCAGATGTTTTTTTTAAGTAAAAGAGTAATTTCCTGCTTATGCAGTAATTGTATTACATGTATTCTGAAATAATTCTGCACTTTATGAGTATGTACTTTCAGGCGAACAGAACTCATCACCTTAATTTTGGTAGGCCATCATTTCTATAAATTTTAATGTTGCTATAGGAAAGTCTTTTTGGCTCTTACTTTCTTTAGTTTACTGTTAATATTTAATAACACACAATAAAAAATCCATGCTTAAGACTTCAACTTCAGTTCTCCCAGCCTCTAATTTTTTTTCTGGCTGCAAGCAAATTAAATGTTCTACAATTCAGTTTATACCAATGATTCAACAATAACCCTTTCAATTCACCATTTTCAGTTAAACTAAAAATATCCTAAGTTAAAATTGTCAGATTTTATAAACTTGACTGATGGATTTATGTCTTTTTAAAAATGAGGTTTTAAATTATTATTCAAATTACTCCCAGTGCCTAAGACCTAGGATAATCAAGATTCCACTGTACTTTAATGAATGTAATGTCAGCATCACACTAAAACCGTGATGTATCACACACGTATCATCAGAAAGGATTACACTAATACAAAATTCCAAGAAGAAACATTATTCATTCTGTAATTTCTATGCAAAAAAATTCTATGCAATTTCTCTCAAATGCAATCACAAACAATCCATAATTGGAACTACAGTGGTTTCCCTCTTAACTAAATAGTTCATGGCCAGACCATTGACCAATTAATCCAGAACTACTACTGTATGTCTAAAAAAAATTTTTAAGAAAACTTTAAACTTTTAAGAAAATTTATCTGCTGCAGACGGATCAGTTCAAAACTTTTCTCCGCAGATCTTATAAGGTTTTTTAGCATGACAGCCATCCTTCAGTGGCAGGAATTCACTTTCAATTTCTGAAAGTAAAATGGATGTTCTGGCCTTCAATATCACCCAGTAATGAAACAATTATTATACAAATCATAAGAACAAGGTTTCATCTACCCATTTATCAATTTTTTAAGTACACATCAGGTGGAAAGTATTTTATCTGATTAGATTTGTTTGTGGTAATTATTTATCAATTTTCTAATACAACTCCAGTCATTAACAGAACTTTTCCAGACACTGATTACACTACAAACAAGTTGTATGGACTTGTTTTTTATCAATGCATTTAATCACATAGTTTTTCCTCAATAGTTACCATATGTTTACACTTAAAACTGCTCATTTTTATGATCAAAGTCTAAACATAAATCATTCTGTGCACACGAGAAATAGGTAAAACTGATCAAAAATTCAAAAATAAATCATTAGTGCATCCTGCAGTTTGTTATAAATTCTATTGTATAAAATATTATAAATTTTACTAACTTTTGCAACTGCCTTGATCCTTATGATCTATTTACTGTGATGATGGTGAATCTGTCAAAAAACATGTAAGTAGAAATAAGGATGAAAGATCATTAGTGTCAAGGCATCCGGAAAAGCTAGTTAAATGTATATTATTCATACAATAGAATTAATCAGAAATTGTATAAATAAACAAACCAGTATGCACTAATATTATGCAAACTCGCACATTCCTAGGTGGTACTGTACATTATATTGTAACAAAGTATAAACAACAAAGCAAAAAGGAAATTACTCAGTACTAGACCCACGTTGGTCAGCCAGATGAACCAAGATGGGTTAAGAAAGAGACCACTCTAATTAAACAACTAAAGTATAAAAATAATATAGTATTTTGTTATCATACCCAAAATAGTCTAATTTGAATAATGTTGAGCCACCTTCAACTTGAGTCTGAACTAAAGTTGGCGGAGTAACTTCAGTATATCCTCTACTTGCGTAGTGCTCTCTGAATGCTTGCATCACTACTGAACGCATTCTCAAAATACGAGATGTCTACACATATACAAAATGCAGTATTTAACATACTTTCATATCATAAATGACATTTTATACATAGAAATATTTAATACATACTTTCATATCATAAATGACAGTTTATACACACAAATTTTCAATACATTTTCACACAAAAAAGATACTACTTCGTTCTCAAGAGAATGTAGTACCTTGACTGAACTCACACTAATGGACAGCCAAATAGATAAAGTTTAAAGAATATTTTGTTTTCAACACAAGTCAGTAAATTTTAGGTTAAAGAAAAACTAATAAATAACCAGGTGTTTATAAATGAATAGCAGGGTTTTAACGCTCTATAATATTTAATACATTATACTTACAGTTAAAAATGATACATCAAACGAAAGTGCAACTCAAGCAGTTTTGTTTGTTGGCAGCAGTGCACAATGTTTTCAATGCCAGCTGTTAGAAAGCGCTAGTAGCAAAGATGGCGACTAAAGAACAGAAAGCATTTTGTATTTTACAGTTCGCAAAGACGGAATCGGTAGTTACTGTGCAACGTGCGTTCCGTCGTTCCGTGTTAAGTTCGGTTGTGAACCTCCAGGTGATAATAACATCCGTAGATGGTATAATTAGTTTGAAGATACCGGCTGCCTATGCAAAGGGAAGAGTACGGGACGACCAAGTGTTAGTGTGGAGAGCGTTAAGCGAGTGCGAGAGTCGTTCACGCGTAGCCACAGAAATCTGTTTGGAAGGCTAGTCGTGAATTAGCAATTCCTGTAACGACTGTTTGGAAAGTTTTACGGAAATGCTTACAACTATGTCCTTATCGTTTGCAGTTGGTACAGGCTCAAAATCCTGCAGACTATGGTTTACATACCAACTTCGGTAACAAAATGTTGTTGCATGAAGATTTTCTACATCATGTCGTCTTCAGTGATGAGTCGACCTTTCACCTTAGTGGACAAGTGAACACTCATAATGTGCTAATCTGGGGCACAGAAAATCCTCACGTGATGGTACAAGTGCAACGAGACTCCCCTAAATTGAATGCTTTTTGTGCCATGTCCCGGCGGTAAGTTTATGGGCCTTTATTTCTTGTTGAAGTAACTGTAACTGGTACTTTTTACCTTGATACTCTACAGCTATGGCTCTTCCCTCAGTTTGAAGATAAAGAGCCAGAGAAATTCATTTTCCAGCAAGATGGTGCGCCACCTCACTGGCATAATGAAGTACGCTATTAGCTGAATGTTACTTTACCCGACCGCTGGATTGGCCGCAAGGGGTGCAATGACAGGGCTCGTTTTCCATGGCCTCCACGGTCACCCGATCTGATGCCGTGTGATTTCTATCTTTGGGGGTTCATAAAGGATCGTGTGTATGTGCCTCCACTACCAGCTGAACTTCCCGAATTAAGAACCAGGATTGAAGCAGCTGTTGCAACAATTACTCGAGAGACACTAAACAACGTTTGGGAAGAACTCGCATATCGTCTTGATGTGTGTCATGTGACAAATGGTGCGCACATTGAGCACTTGTAGGCATTTATGTAAAACTGTTAAGAGTTGCTCTTTCGTTTGATGTATCACCTATAACTGTAAGTATAATGTATTAAATATTATAGAGCGTTAAAACACCCCACTATTCATTTATAAACACCCGGTATAAAGTTACATTAACCATACGTTCAACATTATTATCACATAAAATAAATGGAAAGTCTTTTTTATTGCATGCATAAGCAGAGACTGCCCAAAAGAGGTTATCTGCCAAATTATGATACTTGTAAGATACTTCTTAACGTAAGGAAAAAGGCAAAATGAGAAGAAAATAAATAAAAATATTATCTCATCCCATTAAATAATTTCTTAATCTTAAAAGTTGCCTAGTCTTATCACACATATCAACATTATAAATACAGGGGAATGCGATTAACACAAAACATCTGGGGCCAGATATTTTTTCGTGTTACAGAAGGAACAATGTAAAAACAAGAGAGAGAGAGAGACGGAGGAACAGAAAAAAATAACATAGGTTGTAGTATGAATACACTTAATGCTAATATGCACACAATAATACTTTGTATTTATTTAAAACATTAGTCGGTAATTACGTGAAGATATTTTCTCTGATCAGGAAATCAGCGTGATTTCCTAAACTAAACTAAACTCAAATAAGACACTTGTAACTTGTGATTTTTGTTTGTCTAATATTAACATCTAATTTAAAAAATTGGTTAATATTTTCTTTTAAATGCAGTTTTGGATTATTTTATTTTATTTTCTACAAGTGTTCTAATTTATTGCACACATTTCGCCATTTGAGTTCGCTTCTAAATAGTGTCGAATAATATGATGTAGCAGTGAAAGCATATTGGCAGAATTAGGTACCAGTAAATTATTCTTTCCAGTATCAGGTTCGTCAGCACTGTCATTATCGCAACCATTGTTAAGCTGCATGGAGTACAATGCACTCATATCGTACTTCAATATGTATTACTTTGGATCGTGTGGTTTATGTATGAACAATATTTTTTCCTGTTAACCGATATTTGTCACGCCAAACTTTCATGTTAACCATACAAACTGTAATGTTATAAATATACAAGTAATATACGTTTTGTATTAATAAATATTTCTTATTAACTGATATTTCATGTTAGGCATTTTCGTGTTAACTGTATCCACTTACAAAGTTAAGTTTTCCTCGACAACAAAGTGATTACATTGTTAAGATGGAAGTAAAGGTACTATAAATACCATAATAACAATATATTATTTTATTCTGTAATATATTATATAATTCTACGTACGTTTTCCCCTCTAATCATTATATGCCTGTTGTCTAACTGTACATCAGGATGTGCTTCTTCATTCAGTATTGTTTCACCACCACCGGCTGGGGCCAGTCCAACTAATTCCCAATAATCAGCATGCAATTCATGACCACCAGGTGCCTAAAACATATGAACACAAAAATAAATTATTAAATTACACCATGCTTAAATTTGTGTAAAGTAACTTAAGTGTTGACACATCACAAAGAAAATAAACAAGTGCATTCTTCCTAGTTGATTAGATTAAAAAATTTCAAAATTGTTATAGATTATAACAACAATTTATAAGCAGTTCTAATAACATAAAAACTAGCTCATCGTCTTAAATATTACAGAGGGCACATTTTATAAGTCTATAAAATCTTAATTTGAAATATTATGAGTCCAAAGTTTATATCCATATCAAGTTAAAATCGAATTCAATCTGAATTCAGAAGGACTTCCCTTGATTTTACAGTATTTACTTTCCAAAAAATGACCTACCGATTTTTTTATCTTAATCAATTAATGAGAATGTAAACAAATTAAAAATCTTTTCTTTGTCATCAGTCTCAACTGGTTTGATGCAGTTCTCCATGCTCTTCTATCTTGCATAAGTCATTTCATATCTACGTACCTGTAACACCCTACATCTTTTGTAATTTGCTTTAAATATTCTAACCTTTGCCTCCCGCTACAATTTACTCCCCCAAAAAGCTAGCCGACAATAAAATTACACAAAAATAGCCGTACTTACAGTCTTTCCTTCAGGAACAGCTTTGAGAACACCGAATATTTCAACAGCAGATTCAGTTGATAATACAAGAGCATCATATGTTTGGCATAAAAGGTTTGTAAGCACACACTGAAGGAACCCCGTACCATCTCGCAACGTTATAAACATCAACCCTTTACCTAAAATCAAAAGACATAGTAGTTTTTAAACGGATAATTATACACATGCATGAAAATTTCAATTAATACAATAAATATTTTTTTACTGAATAAATGTCATCAATTTATAAACAGAGGAGAAAGTTAGACTGTTCAAGAATTGCTAAGCCTTGTACAAAAAAATGTTTGAAATAAAAGTTCTAAGTTTTTAATTGTTCTACAGCTTTGATTATATACACTTTTGCTCATAAGGCTGCAATCTTGAAAAAAAAATCCTATGAGAGCACAGGCCCCCAAGAGTTTCAGAAGAGACTTACTCTACCTTGAACAGCATAAAAAATGTGAAAATATGGTCATTTTTAAAGAAAATACTAGGATCTGTTTTCAAAAGATTCACAAAAAAGTGGATAATCACACAAATAAACTACAACTTCCAGTTGACTGATTTTTATCAAAATGTTTATGTCGGGTCCTCTTATTGTACCTAACTTAAGTTCCAAGTTTCGACTTGGTACGATATTTCATTCTTGAGATATTATGTTCACACACACGCACGTACACAAACACAGCCAGACCAATCACTAAAAACTTTTTATTTGGGTTCAGGGGCCTGAAAACATGACGTATATCCAGTAAAAACTCGATTTCAAACAATCGACTTGGAAACAATACTTCCGTTCCCTATAATTTCATGTAGGTCAAGAGAAAGTAGAACACAAAGTTTTTAATAAAATATTGGTGAGTGTTATTACTTACCGTATAATAAGTGGTTTTAAAAAAACTGAGATATTTAAAAAAATAAATAATACTAAATTAAATATTTAGTTCAAATCTATGAACTGGCATATCTACATACTTTCATTTAATCGGATGTTAAACAAAAAAAAAAACTTTCGTTTTCTATTTTTATCATAACTAATTCCAGTCCTTCGAATTACATTTCATCTTTTGGATTAATTTATTAGTATTCATGTCAAAACAGACATAAATAAAAAATAACACAAACATTAATTACCTTGTCTTCGTAATCTATGAACCCAACCGTATATTCTAACTCGTTCATCTCTATGTTTAACACCTTCTACAATTTTAATTTTCTTAGCTTTGGGCAATGAAGAATCTTCTTCGACAACAATCTTTTTTGCTTCTTCAAGATTCTTCTGCCGTTGTTCTGCATGTTCTTCTTCTATTTTAGCCTTTTCTGCATTTTTTATGTTTTCTCGTGTCCATATTTTTTGGAATTTTTTTAACTGTGCCTTTGACACAACATCAAATTTCTGCAATGAAAGGACACAAATGAATCATAATGGAAATGTTATTAAAGAAACTAACTGTTTAGAAGATTTAAAAAAATAAAAAACTTTTTAATATAACTAGTTGAAAAAAGAGTAACCTCATAGGACTATTTTTTATTATGACGATTGTAAATATGTGCAAGTTATTTAGATGCTAAGGGTCTTGATGCCCTTATGAAACCCAACAGATTCATTTATTTACAGGTACAACAATTATTCTAAGCAACACACAATAAGGTAAATTACTCCCATCAGCCATCACACATAATTTAAAATTAAAAAATTGTTCCCGCTTTTGAATTTATTCAAAAATACTCACATTGATATCTTTGTTTTTGTTGTTTAGGTCATCAGCCGAAAGGCTGGTTTTAACCTGTAGAGGTTAAGTAAAACGAGGAGCGAGGTGTTTTACCACTGCCTTCCTCACCGAGTGGAAAAGGTCGCTTATAAGCATGCCGGGCCCTCTGAAACGCTCATATTTTCCATTTTGCAAATGACACCTTCACTTAATTCACCACAGGGTCTGGCTGTATAATGAAACTCATTACTTTCAGAGGAGATAACTCTGATTAGTGTATTTTACACCTCTACCTCTTCTGATCTCAAATGATTCAGTCATTTAATTGGCTGACCATTTGATAAAAAACATGATATCTTTGCTACCAAAAGAGTTCATATTCCTTCATAGTCAAATATCAGACACATATCTTTTACACCTCTACCTCTTCTATTCTTAAATGATTCATTCATTTAATTGGCTGGCCATGTGATAAGAAACATGATATCTTTGTTATCAAAAGAATTCATATTCCTTCATAGTCAAATATCAGACACAAGAAAAAATATAGATACATAAATTTTGTTAACTCAATTAATGACAATAAAACTATAGAATCTAAATATTTAAACATCATTTTATAAAGGAGCATCAAAAAACGAATTTATCACAAATATGAGCAACATTTCATCATACCATACTATAATGCTACAAATTTAAATAAACATGGCCATTTACCAATACACCACAACACTGCATTATGCCCAGTTCAATTAAGGAGATTTTTTTAGTCTCTAATGTGAGAACGTTGCAATCTGTTCAATGAAGAGCAATAAGCAACCCCATAACCTAATGAGATGAGGTGATATGTATCCATGTAAATGCGGTGTAGTATTGTACATACTCAGACCGACCATTCCTAAAAGTATAGTTAACTGAACCCCAACCATCAAAGTACACTGATAACCACTTTATATCATTTAAATCTGTATAATAGTAACTACCTTTACTAGGATTTGAACCAAAGAACCTTTGTCTCCAAAACTCAGCTATTAAATTAAATTAAAACTACGCTAACCTTGTTTTATTTTTAGTAAAATTATAAGTGAAGAGTTCTCTCTTCAATGGAAGCCAAAACTCCTCTTCAGTTCTGAAAAGCTTATGGTTTAATAGAAAATAAAGCTACAAAGTCATGATTTTAAATTTTAATAAATTTATTTTAAAAAATATTAATTTACACGAACAGATCAGATGTTGTGCATACAGAATAATATGTCAATATTAACTAATAATTCTTTGATAAGTCACCCCAATTTATTCTTATATTCAAAAATATTTTTGAATTCTAGTAAATACATTAGGCAGTAATCATAAGGTGTATCACTAAGACTTCCATTTAAACAAAATCTTACCTTATCTTCTTCTTTTGAATCTACATAAATAGTGGGAAAAGGCTCTTTGCCTGCATGTCTCAGGGCTTGAAGGATGGTTTTAAATGGTTTTGCCTCTGTCCCGTCACCAACATCATCACTTCCAAATTTTTCTGAGGTGTACAGTTCTCCATCTAACAAGTAAAATTAAACCACTTACAATAATAGACAACTAAAAATCAGTAGCTAACAAGTAGATGCAACCAATATAACCCAAAACTACAATTACTACAATTACTGCTTGGACGTAATATGGACTGCGAGTGGAATTTGGAATTCCACACAATTCCGACCAAAATAAGAGGTGCCTGGTCAGTGTTGCTGAATGCACAGTGTCATACATAACACAAAAATATGTTTGCCGAAGGTCATGAGCTTGTGGCTGGATATATTAGAATTGAAAATATATACTGTATTGTAATTTCAGACTTGGCAGCTCAAATCTCAGCAAAAAAAATTATCACAAAATTTTTAGTAACCTCACGACAGGTTAGGCTCAAAAACGTTAATTTTTGTAACTGGGGACTGCAAAAACAGGTATAAAAATTTAAAACTCCAATCATTGGAGAAACAAAACTGAAACCTTTTATAATTAATTATAAAATCCAGAAAACTGAAATAGACTTTTGGTACTAATACTTTAAATTATGAACCATGATGGATTTAAAAAAATAAATGCTGGCTGGAGGGATGATAAGCCTCCTGGTCTGTGATCAATCGAGGGAGGGGAAAGCTCACTTCAGCATTATACTTTTTTGGAGGTCATGGTGGTTGAAGACAGGCTATTGCCATTGAACATTTCTCCCCAAAATTACAAAACTGCCTTCTGGTAGGTCAACCATTTCAGAGTTTGCAAAAATACAGCTACTATAGTAGAATTAAAAGTAAAACAAATCTGGAGCAATGGTGGTAGGGGGAGTGTTCGGGGCTCTCAGCCTCCAGCGATGCCCCTATGTGCAGTGCATTACCAGCACTGGCGCTGTACGCATCATTTGCATGCCTCCACTCCCTCTCTCTTCGCTTTGCTTTCGCTCATTATGAGATGCATTTTACGGTGAAAATAGTTCCAAAAGTACACTACAAACTTGTTTGCAATTTAAGAAAGTACAGTACACTCTATATTGCAAGAGCGCTACTGAGGTATGACAACACTGTCACAAAACATTGCCATGAAAAATGCTCAGCGCTGGTTGGCTGAGAGCAAGATGAGCCATCGACCGCGGCTTCGGCTCCTTCACCCTCGCTAGCTCTAGGTTTGTTTTACTTTTAATTTAACTATACTTATCTGAATAAAAATTACTTCATTACAACTTTTTTAACGACTTACAGTAATTTTAACTCATATTTTACTGGATTAAATAAATTAGCAAGTGTGCATCAGTACAGTTGTAGCATAAAAGTCTATTTAAAATAACTTCTTATGAAGCTGAACAGACAGCAACAAATGCTCTTCAACTCAAGCAGGTATAGCTAGTTCATAATAAAATTTGTAACAAAACAATTTTTACCTCCTGACTCAGGCATACTGATGTCACTTGTAGGGTGTTTTTCACTGATATCACTTGTTTTCACTGCTTTAGATGAACTGGATTTTGCTGTACTGTTACTTCTTGAAGTAGTAGTAGTAGCAGCAGTAGCAGTCGTCGGCGTAGTAGCACTACTACTCCTTGGCTCTACTGAAGATGTAGATGATCCGTACCACTAAAAACCAAAAAGAGATTGAATTTAAAATTTTTTTATTTGGCAATAAAGAAATGTATTTTCTGCAAAGATAGTTAGTCAGTAATATTAACAAAACTAAAATTCTGAATAAATCCAATTAAATTTATTTTAAAAAATTGATTTTAAAAAAGTATCCCACAAAATGAGATTATCTCACTACTAGGAAAAAATGTCATTTGCCTTTTCAAAAAGATTAAAAATAAACTTCTTGTCAAAATTTTTTATCTATGCACTATATCTTATCAAAAAAACAATTGAATCACGAGTTATGTAACATTTAATTATGGTTACACAATATACTTAATTACCACAATTTTATTATAAAGAAAAAACTGTGATTACATCAAAGGAAAATATTTAATTGCATTAATATTTCAATAAATTAAAAAAAACAGATTTATTAATAGTCTTTTATAATTAGTCGTCTTATAATTTAGTTTTTTTATTGTTTATGCAAGTAAAACATTCTTTATATGTTGATGCTGAAATGCTTTTCCTATCTTACACTAAATTAATAAATTACAATAAATACATAAATATTATTGACTATATACACAGACACACAGCAAAGTCCGAAAATGACGTTTGATACAATAATGTCATTATGGAAGTCGTAACAATACTGTTAAACTATTCAGTCTACAGTTTCCTTTAAATAATATTAAATCATGTACAATTTATTGCCAATAGCCTTATTTATTAATAAAAATCAACCGCAATAATGGATGATGTCAGGAGACAGATCTTTCTTCTAGAAGGAAAGTTTTGTTGCATAAACTCTGATTGTATTTCCAGAATGATAATGTTTATTATACCATTTTGACTGACTCACACAAATTTTAATACAGGAAACCAGCAATACAAAATTATACATTAACTTAATCTACTTATAAAAAAATCTGGTCTGAAATACACACATGACTTTCCCATGCCAAAGTAAAAATAATAAACAATAAACATTTTTAATCATGAGTAAACAATGTAAAATGAAAAAACAAACCTAATTTTACATGTTCTACAACTTTTAATTATAAATACACTTTTGTCATTAAAAGCATTTACTAAAGCCGCAATCTTTAAAAATCCCATTCTTTTTTACAGATTTTGATGAAAAAAAAACCAGAAAATCACTAATTACCACTAAACTAAGCGTACAAAAAAATGTTTAAAATAAAGATGTAGGTTTTTAAATGTTCTACAACTTTGATCATATGTACTTTTGAATGCATATTAAGGCAGCAATCTTAAAAAACCATTTTCATTCTATAAGAGCACAACCTCCCCAAGAATTTCAGTAGACATGGAGCGCTTACCCTATCTTGTAATGCATAAAAAATGTAGTAAATGAGGCAATTTTTTAAAAAATCGTAGCACCTGTTTTTGAGAATATTGTTAAAAGTGAAAGATTGCACAATTAAACTACTACTTCTGGTTGTCCGATTTTGATGAAAATGTTTACGTCGGGTCCCATAGTGGTACCTCTAACTTAACTTCCAAGTTTCAAAATTGAACACTTTTCCGTTCTTGAAATAATTTGTTCATACCCACACAGACAGACCAATCACTAAAAGCCTGTTTTTTGGCTTCAGGGGTCTGAAAACGTGTATATTTGTGAAAACTCAATTTCAAAAAAAAATCAACATGAAAACACTCCTTCCTTGTATATTTATTCAGGGCAAGAGAAAATAAAAGTTAATTTATAGAAACAAATCAATTAACAAATATCTGCTTGTGCACGTTTAAAGTTATATTAAAAATATATCAATAAAGAAAAAAAATACTATAGGTAAGAATACCAAAAATTAAATGATCACAAACTGTGTGAAATATATACTGTGTTAGAAATATTATTTTCTATTTCACTGTGTCATCCAGTAACAAGTATTTCAGATTTACAGAAATTATACAATTTCATGTTTAGCCAACTGCAGCTAACAAAAAAGTAGATTGAAAGTTTAGAAGGTCTTCGTTAAATTACTTTATTTTGAAATTAAGGTAGAAACAGTAAGGCTATTACAAAACACTAATCTATACAGTGCTACATTTTCATAAAAATAAATCATCAAAGTTTATACATTTTTATGAGCTACCTACTCAGAATAATGGCCCAACCTGGTAGATTTTAATATAGCTTCTGAGAGCTTGGAGACCCATCACATAAAGATTTATTTAGCACTAGGAGTACAAAAAAAATCATAAAAAATTATAGTAACTTGACTACACATAAAATTCAACAATTTCATCATCCAGCCAATTATTTTTGTTCCACTTATCTACTGTTTAAAATAGAATTAAAAAATCTTCATTAAGTGGACACAATATGAAGAAAGCAATAAAAAAATTTAATGTTCACCTTATCAATTCTACAGGCAACATAAAGGCTTGATTTATTGTATTTATACAAGTAATAAAAAATTATGGTCATCCTAATATTTATTTTTAATAATGTATAAGTACTATATCAAAGTAATATTAATTCAAACATTAGTTATAACTCATTACACCTAACAGCCTAAATTCATTATTACGAATACCAAATGACTATAATTACACCTGTTCTGTGTATTGTGTATCACAATAAAAAAAACTGGTATGAAACATTCCTAACTTTCTCTTGCCAAGGAAAATAATGAAACATAATTTTATATTACATTGTGGAATTCCGTGGAGTTATATATTTAACTCCGTGGAAAAGAAAAAATATATTCTTTACTTATGGTTTACCCAAAGGAGAAGAGATTCTGTTAAAGAAATCAAGAAAAAACAAGAAGATGTAGGCTAACAATGAAACAGTTAATATGGTTATAATATATGAATACACACATTATAACTACTGAACTACAACTCTGTCAGTTACAAAATTAATTTTAGAATCTACTACAGCTTCGGTTATGGTTTTAAAAACAATTGTAAACAGCTTATGCATTGGCTTAACTCATAAAATTAATTTCTGTGTACACTTCCCAGGCACCTTGCAGCAAAATAAAAACAATTCAGGTTTTTTAATCTAAGGATTAACTAATAATCTTAAATGAATATTTTAATGTATAAAGTCATAACTCAGTCTCAGACTTCTTCAAATATGAACTCACAGGCCAAGCTTGGCACAACAGCACTTTTTACAATGCTGAAAATGTTGAACCAAAAGTATGAAGTATAATTTACACCAACAGAGAGGAGGATAAGCAGAATAAAATATGACATGCAGTTTTTAATAATCGTTAAAGCTGTTAAAAACATGCTTTATATTTTTATCGAATGTCCTGTGCATACCGTACAAATTACCAAAAAATAATAAACAAATGTATTCACAGAAAACATGAAAACATTCTGGACACATGTGAGCTTCATTAATGAAACATAAGGCAACCCAGCCACACCTACCGATTTGTCAACTAAATTAATAATATTACAAAAGATTACCTTATTTCCCATTTCAAAACAAATACGAGACTGTACACTAATAATAAAGCCCTATATACAATTAAAAATGATGCAATGAAATAGAACTAATCGTCAGTTTTTAATGACATACTACCTTAAACACAAGAGAAGAAGTGATTAAATTCAGTCTAAAATTGTACTGCTGGACTGATAAAACTCCGATAATAATTATTATTTTTAATTAACGGCAAGTTACAAAAAACGACACGCAACAAATATGATAACCTCTATAATCGCATGGCAGTATTTCTGTGATGCAAAATTTTACACGAAGCTCAAATCAAAAGCAGATGACTAACGTGCAACTCATTTTAGTTTGCTGCGGCTGACACACATAGCGCTTTGTACTGGCAAATATACTAAGTAATATTTATCTCTCCTGTAAAATAATACCGAGAAAAATAACTGCTTTCTTCTCTTTGGCAACAAAAAGAATTAAAAATTTTAAAATTTATGTATTTTAATAACAAATTAATTTACGATTTCAGTGCCAGTCTATGTGATTGTATATAAAAAATATCAATTTGGTATAATGAACTCTCGTCACTCTATTCGCATTAACTTCAATGATATGAAATGACGACATCAAATAAAGGTGGCTTTATTTGACATCAAATAAAGTGGGTAGTTCGGTACTGTATATTCTTTTGCTTTTGATGTATACGCCAACATCGTAAATAAGTATAATGTACATTCTAAACTCTATTTCATATTCAGAATGCAGTACAGCTCTTATGAGAACCCGTTGTGTTATAAGACGTACAGAAAACATCAGCCAATAAAATAACCCTCCTCCGCCGACACCATACGAAGGTCATGGGCAAAAACATTTAGAGTTTCGCTTACCACGCTCTAACAAGCTCATTTTCAATCAAAAAATTCTGAAAAAATACTTTCGCTTCCTAATGAATTGTATTTTATTATGCTATAAATGTCATGATTATACTTTGATATTTAGATAAGATGCGCTCCAACAAAGTTGGATGTTAAAAATCTCGTTATATTTTTTGCGTTTCACATCATATAACTTTTTTCTTTCAATGGCGACATATGTGTTTTATTATTTCGGTATAAAACATAGAATTTTATCTGTATTTGGTATATGATAAGTCTTATGTTGGAAGGAAACAGAAATATTAAACGAGTTAAAAAAAAGTTACTGATGTTTTTGTATTACGTTATTCAATAGAAGTTTGTAAATGAGAACGTGTTGTGGCGCGGAGTCGATATTTTTACTTAGTATAGTAGCGCTCAAACTCCCATATGAAATATATTGCTTATGGACTTCTCGTACTGCATTCTGAACGTAAAATCAACTATAGTACTATACTGTTATTTCAAAAAATTTCGAAGGTGAAAATTGAATTGTATACCTAGTTACATAATATTAAGCGGTGTGTCCTATTTTATCTGCATCCACAAATCTACAAATTTTGGCCACAATTAATTTTTAATTAGGTATTTCTTAAAAGCAGACTTTTTCAAAACAAAATAAGTTAAACTCTACAAGAAGTTTGAACCAGGGTAGTCTGGTAATACTAGGTTATTAAGATTTGGACTAAAATCTGAACAAAAGTTGATTTTTTAATCCCTAATGTATATATCTATGTTGCAATATGTTGAATTTAAGAACAATGAGCAACCCCATAACCTAATGAGATGAGGATGATGTGTAAATGAGGTGTAGTCTTGTACAGACTTTGGTCAATCATTTCTGAGAGAGTATATTTAATTGAACCTGAACCATCAAATTGTCTAATACAACTTATCAAGAACATCACTGTCTAGTATTCAAATCCATATACAAGTAACTACCTTCACTAGGATATTTTAGCTTTATTTTTCTTAATAGGCTACATAACTGTACTTGTTTATCTTGTATTAGTAGGCCTAATAAGTACAACTATATATTTATACAACCAGAAGTATTTGTGATGTATGTATGTGTACTGTCCTGTTTCATATTGATTAAGGAAATCACCCAGTAGCAAACCCTTGTCAATGTTTTTTATAGGATACCTATGCCAGCATCTTTTTAATCTCCTTTGTGATAGGTGTGGGTGTGACAATGTTCGTATATCTGGATTCATGTGATTTTCAACTGTAGTTAAACCAGGAACCTTCATCTGTGAAAATCATCTGTTAAACAGCTGATTCATTTATTACATTTTATTAGCATCAAATCAAAAAGATTTATCTGGAATCAATATAGATGGATTGCCACTTGAAAAGGAGCGAATCAGTCTGCTACTAATTATATGGTAATTCAAGCTGCAAGTTAACCCAAAGTCATCTGCTGTATAGTTTGGGTGCAATAAAAAAATGAATGAATATCTGTCTAATTTATACAGTTAAACTTCTCTTAATGACCACCCCTATTCAGCGACCACCTCTCTCTCTCTCTCTCTCTCTCTCTCTCTCTCTCTCTCTCTCTCTCTCTCTCTCTCTCTCTCTCTGACTGAATATTTGTGGAACCGATTTTATTACTCATAAGACCAAGTACCAAGTAGAAGATTTTGTACCCCTATTAAGTGACCACCCCTCATTCCAACCAATGACTCCCAGGTAGAAAGACATTTTCGTTTTCGGGAGACCATAAATTTTACAGCCACAAGATTTAGGGAATTTTCAATACTGTAGATTGACACCAATTGAACATGTTAGTAGTTTTCCTACTGCTATTCATTGATAGGTTGTGTATGGAACAGCTAGGGTCCTAGAATTCCAAAAATTTTGTTGAAATGATATATTTGCGTTTCTATTGCAGTATTGTGTATAGTTAACCAACCCCTCCATACCTGGGCTGAAAAGGTCGAATGCCCGCCTCTGTGTAGCATGATTTCTTCCCCGTACATATTGTTTCACCCTCTCTCTAAAATGATTGATGGCACTTGTCGGAGTACGGTACATCAGTGCATTTATTGTTCAGCTACTAATTTGTTTTAGATAAACAAATACAAAATTATGATGGCAACTCGGTACATACATTTAATTTCAATTCTGTCACTGCAAAATTTGCGCCCTTTTACTGCATTACACATAACATAGGCCTACAATACTTTTAAAAATTGCCAACGTTTCTATACCCCAATTAAGCGACTACCCCTCAAATAGATCAATTTACTCTTAAAATTGTGGTGATTGCTTTAGAGAAGTTTAACTGTAGGCCTACAATTATTGTGAAACTGATTACAACTTTCTTATTATAAGTTGTTTCAGTTTTCCAGTTTGCAGTAAAGTACAATATCATAAATTATAAAAGTGAAGTTAATTCTCATCTTCCTTTTTATACACCAATTCCTATGATTATGATGCTCTCCGCCAAAATTTGGTTTTATATAAAAAGTCAAATAGTAGTTAAAACCTGCTTTTGATACCAATAATTATATTCAAAGTAATTTTAGCAAAATTAAATTCCTAATTTTATTCGACTTTTATTTTATTCAGAGTTTTGTTAATGAAATTTAGGCCAAATCTAACAATGTGTAAACATTAAAAAATTAAAAGTGTAAATGTAAAAGGTGTCAAAATCAAAAATGTTTCAAAAAGCCCCCTGTTATTTATAAATTTACCAGACTGCTATGGTTTAAACTGGCTTCTTTAGAATTTGTTAATTATTATTTTATTGTATTAGTGTTAATTTAAATCATTCTTTCAGTTAAGTGTTCAGGTAATAAATTATTTCACATAATTTTTTCAATTTTTCAAGAAAAATAAAAAGGAAAACATAACTATCATGTTTTCCTTGTGAGACAGACAGTTATTCAGAGTAAGTTGACTTCCAAAAGATTTTTTCAATTTACTTTGTTTGAAACTTTGTATGAAATATTATGATAGTGACTATAAAATATTATGTCCATTAAGCATTATGATACTTCCATTTCCCCCAAGGATACAGCCATCCTAAGCTTGATGTTCTTTGTTACTGCAAGACATCTTTTTTGTTTAAATTGGCCTTTAGAAAGAGCAAACCATATCAATTTAATTAGATATTTCTTCATGTTTTGCTCACATTTCCTTTTCTCCCATAATCTCTTCATTCTTTCGGATCTTTTCTTCTTAAGTTGTTCAATGTTGTGGGGTTCATGTTTTTATTTTAAAGCACAACTATTTCAAAAGTCAAAGTAGAGAACAAAATTACAGACTATAGTATAGTAATAATTTTTGACTGTTTGTTATTGCATCGAGCTCCTTACTTTTAAAATCAAATGAGACGTCTGCTTTAAATGATTCCACTATCCTGCTTTGACAAAAAAGCAAACAACCCCATCTGTCAAAATCTAATCGTGGTAAAAAACTACCTAGTCCAGCTTTACATCTCATTACCAGATGTATGATATTTTAATATTATTAAGTTCAAATTATTCATGAACCCAGGTACATTAATAATTAATTTACCAGCTAGGTAAACTATTTCGTAAACCAGAAAAAATTATTTGAAATTACCTTCCACAATGAAAATTTTGTGGCCAAAGAGAAACTTTTCATAAACTTACAAGAAATGGCAAATACGTAAATACAATTTGATAAAAATGGCACAAATTTTCTAGAATCTTCAATAATTTTCTTACCACTGACTTCATTCATTTATTTGTTTGTCACAAATTAATGAATCATGTAGGTAACAAATATTCTGAATTTTTTCTAAGCATCTAGAGGTTCAAACCAGCCTTTCGGCTACTGACTTAAACAAACGACAAACAACATTATTGTTGCACCTAGTCTCAAAGTAATTAACAATTTTTTTCATTCCTGAACTACCTATGTAATAATTACAAATTTACAATGAATAACCTCCATGGCTATGTACTTTTATGTCTTACTAATATAATTTACTCTAAATACCATAATCTACTCTTATTTCATAATTATCATTAACATATTCAGTACGGTATCAATATACGTGACAAATATCGATTACGACAGAATTAAATGAGACGTAAAACGGCTTCACCGAACTACAGATGTGGTAGGACTACCACGCACAGATTTTTGTGACTGACGGATGTGGTAGGACTACCACTTTGATATTTCAAAAACACTATTCAAGGTTTTTGTCAGTAGGGTTGGTAGATCTGATTTTTTAGAATCGTAGTTCAGTAGTAATAGTTAGAATAATATATTGAGTTGAGAGTGTGTGAAAGTCGTTTCGTGATACATTGGATTGGTTAGTAAGGACAGAGAGTTTATGAAAAGGACTGCCGTGGTATCCCTACACGCCCGTCACTCACAAAAATCCTTATGTGGTAGGTATACCACATCCGCACGGAATGTGTTAGTAATTACTTTATATATATATATATATATATATATATATATATATATATATATTTCTAAACCACCAAAATATGGCGACAGTAAACACTTAGCAATGTTTATGACGCTTTCGTGTACTTTCTATAAATGTACTGAACATTAGTATCTTACAGAATAAAAATAACAGACTAACTTTAAGCTGAAACTACAGCTTCTACAGAAAATTATTTCCTAATAACATGCACAAAACATAGTTATCTTTGTGTTTATTTTTGGTGCATTGTACAACAAAGACGGGTTATTTTGAAGAAATTCGTTCACTCTCTTGATAACTGTAGTAATAACATTGATTCGTTTAATAAATCAGGAAAAATATTCATAGATACTCCAATACTCGTTCAATCTTGGTTAAATTTAAGCGTTTGCCCGGGCTTATACCTTTGGCGCGCAAATCACTAAGTGTACCAATCCTCCAATCTAAATAATCGTCTGGTTGATTGGGGGTGTTTTGTAAAGCGGCTTATAAAATACTGCATGTAATTTTAATGGAAAGTATTAAGTGTAAAGAAACTTATGCATTAAATTAATAACGATTATTTATCCGTTGTCCTCTTGAAATAAACTGCGTTATTTTCAGCTATTCTAAATAATATATACGGACAGAATACGGTTTTACGTCTGGACAAAAGTTCAACGATATAGTTTCATTAAATATGGCCCAAAATGTGTAGCTATTTTAAGATTTTGCAGTACTCGCAGAATAATTAATTTACTCCCCACGTTAATATGAACTTCTAAATGTACTATCACCATTTAGAAATAGTTCAATATTATTCCTTTCAGAATGAAGTATCAAATGTATAGTAATGAGAAACAACAAACAAATAGTAATTAGTTCAATTTTTAATTACGATCTATTTATAATAATTTTTGATTAAGTCATCGCAAGGTGGCAAATTAATAATATTTTTGTATTTAATCTTACATAAATTTTACGTTCCTTACTCGCCAACAAGTCTAGTTTATTACTAAAGGATATTTTGCATCGTTTGCAATTGCTGTCTTATAAAACATTAATAAATTATGTACATTATAATGGTGCCTTGGAACTACTTTGATTCAGCCCAACTTTCATGTTTCACAACATTTGTATCAATCCGCCCCATTTTAGAATTCACTTCTAGAGGAAGAAGCAGGAGGCAGAATGCTGGCGGGTCGTAAATTATTTGTAAATTCGTTTAATTTGTGTTACATATAGGCCTCAAATGGAACAGGCGAAATTATCAGCATCTAAGCTTTTCACATCAACTTTCATTGACCCAAAAAAGGATGATTTCGATGAGGTAATTCTCATTTAAAAGTGTTGCTTAGGGAAGAATTAGGCAGCCATAGTAAAGTAGTATCATTAGATTCCTTTTGTGATCACATGGAGCGCCATTATCGCGTTGTAGGAGGGCTGTTCAAGTATATATTCGTGATAAAAGAAAATTTTATAATAGTGCAAAGAAAATTATAATTTTAAGGAAAGTGTTGTTTAATGGTTACATGAATTTTAATATATTTTTGTAAAGTGTTAATTTATACTGTTTCTTCGAAATTTCGTTATTTACTTTTAGAGTGCCTGTGATATTGTTTTTAGTATATTTTTTTAAAAGGCATCTGCTTTCTTGTGGAGCAGTTGTTTTGTTCTCAACTTGGTTGTGCTAGGTTAACTACGCCATTCAAAGAAGAAAATGTGGTGAATTGTTGTGACCACTACAGTGTGATTTACAATGGTGTTTGGCAAGATGTAGATCTACTTTGCACCATCATGTGCTGTCATTGTGAGCTGTAGATTGTTTTAAATGGTTTTATGTAAGGGTATATTTGTGGGGTTGATAATAGAGAAATGTAGTAATAAATTGGATACCTTATGTTTAATGTTTATCATTAAATTGTACTCTGAAAAGTGTGCAGAATGTGCTTTTTTTGTTTAATTGGAGTTTGGTTCTTTACTCTTGTTAATTTTGGAGTTTGAAATAAATGTCTGGGTCTGGATCTTTGGATCCTTTTAGCTTACTGCGATAGGTATTATCTTAAAAAATTATGTGATGACTGTTTTTATCGTATTTTTTTGTCGGAACCAATTTGACTATTCTGAAATCTTAGAATTTCGGTTATGATGCACCATAACAAATGTGGTCTACCCTTTCATTCAACTGTATCATAATTACATAATTTAGCTTACTATAAATATGATTTCTTTGAATTCTAGTGTTTTAGAATCAGTATTAACATTGTTTAGGTCGATGTTCAAATGCAAGAAGTTTTAGAATGCAAGAAGTATAATTTATATTAACTGATGGCTTGAACTTGTATGAAAGTGACTGGTAGGAATATCAGCAACATTTATTCGGGTTTTGGTTTATCATTGAAAGAATCTTTGTAAGAAATACCAGGTTTCAAACCCGTTTAACCTTCGTAACATTACCTAGTTCTAATGTAGGTTAGGAACAGTAAATTATTACAAACTTACATTTAATAGTGGCTTTTCAATCAAAAAATGCGTAAAGATGTAAATTAAAAGATTTTCATTACTTAGACTGTGTAAACAGTAGGCTTCACTTTCATTTTCTGTTATTAGTTTCTTTCAAATTTTATGGAAGTGTAGGCCAGTGGTTGGGTATGATCACAAGTATGGGGCTCTAATAATTTTTGCAGAAAAAAACTGGTGTTCTTAAAGGTTTTATATATAAACATACTTTTAAGTTTGGGATTTAATTAGTTTTCTGTAAGCATCTTTTATTGTTATAACACCTGCCTACATTATGTATCTATTTAGAAAATGAAGCTGGCCCATAACAGACTAGGATTAAAAATTTTGTTTATTCATTGTGCAATTTGGCCATTCATTTTTTTTTAATACCCTGTTAAGCATTGATTAGGCCTACAATGAAATTGTTTATCCTATTGCATATTCTACTTATACTGTACCATGAGTAGATTTTTGGATGTTTTACTTCTGAGTGTTTTGAAAATTTCTGCAAATGCAGACAATGAAGGCTGATAGATAAAATAAGTGATGAACAAATTCCAGACCTGACCAGGAATCAAACCAGGTCCATGGCATAGAAGCCAATTGAATGGACCACTACACCATGGCTGGCCATGATGAATCAGTAATGTAGTGTACATGATAACCTTCCCATGTAAAGTTTGTATGATGTTTTATTTATTATATCTATAGCTTTGAAATACGTATCAAAGTTGTCATTTTTAATACTATTTTCTCCTCTGAGAAAAAGGACCTCATAATTTTGCAAACAGCGTATATCTTTTATTGTCTTACTGGTGTATAAATCAAGTTATATTCAGAAAATTCAGTTTACAATTTTTTAAGATAAGCACTCTATCTATCTAACTTTATTCTAAAACCCCATTAAAGAAATCTAAAAACTCACTAAGTACTTTTTTATCTAATCTGTTGTTCATTAAGTCATGATTTAGATTTCAAGATTGAGTTCTTTAATGTTTTGTAGTAGTAAATGGTCATTATTCAGTGGTATTTATTAATATTATGGTTTCTGTTAGCAAATCTGTCAGATATGTAATATTTCAATATCAGAAATGCTATTGAAACAATGAAATTTTTTTCGTGTGTTATTTCTTGTATAGTACAGCCAGATTAATAAGTATGATATGAAAAATATTTGTTAGGATCAAGTAGTTTAGAAGAAAGGAATAATTTGGGGCAATGCGGAAACAGGTGGCTCTCACGCACTTGTAGGCTACATAACTGTTTTTATGCTGTTTGGAAAATCATGGATTTTTAATATTAACTTCACGCTATGTAATTCAATTTTTTGTTACTGCAGTTTATAATTTCATTTTATTACAGTGATTTTTTTTTTTACTATTTTGTATATAATTGTAGTGTGACTTACAACCTAAAGTTTTGAGTGTGAAGTTTATTGTAAAAATATTATGAGCTAAAGTGAAAAATAATTGATATAATTTAACAGTTTCAAAGTAGTCTAAAAAATGAAACGAACTACCAATTTAATTTAAATGCAATTGATGCATTACCAGTGAATTACCACTACCAATGAAATTTAATGCCTTAATGTAAAAAAAAACAAGCTACGGTATAAATATAAATAGGTAGTATATTCTTTGCGCCAAAAATTAAACAAGCAATTCCAAGTTAAAAACAGACCCACAGGATCTTGATTTTTTTAAGTTATACATTTGCTATATTTTAGCCTACTAATTGTGGAAAACTAGAACCGTCATTTAGGACTTTACTTCACATCCATCTGGGTGCCACATAGTGAGGTTTGAAGTCTGCTGGATCTTAACACAAATAAACCAGCTGCATTTTTATTTACTGAAGTCAAGTAAATTATAACTATTTCTTTGTTATTTTTTTACTAAAAATAATTGTCTGTAGAATACAATTTACTGTATTACTGAATATTAAATCCAGTATTCTGCTGCCATGATTAACAGTTGCTCTTGCTTTATGGGTCTATCAAGACTACCAAATTGTTACATAATTTTTTTACTTTTTTCTATAAAGAACTCTTCTGATGATTAATTTGTGTAATACTTGACACTGGGTAATTAACTAGAAATTTATTTTTTCAAACTTCCTGAAATTTTAGTACCTACCATAGTGGTCAGGGTAACCTCTAAAATCTATCAGTGTATTTACTTACTGATAAAATTTATTTCATTTTATATATAATCTTCATTACTGTGTTCTTTTAGCCTATCAAATCATTTGATATAAATCTGTTTGTTTTATCTTTAGTGATTTGCTCTACCTCTTCTATATATTATATTTAATTGAGGCGACTTCTATAATTTTATTTGATCCTATGTGCTACTTTTGCATTAACCAATGTTACTTTCAAATTGGTTTTAGACTTGTATTTTTGTAAATAATAAGTATGTATAAATTATTTTCTTATATGTTATATTATGGTGTTTAAAAATAAATTTCTAATTTTTTTTTTTAGAAATACGAGCGTGGTTATCAGCATTTACAGAATTTGATAGCAGGACTTGCAGAGAAAGAAGCTCATGATGCTCTTAACAATGCCGTGTGTAAAGATAAAACTCATGAAGAACTTGTGTCTATGGGTCTGCTCACTGTCATTCTTACTGATGCTCATAGTGCTGCCAAGGTAAAAAAAAACAATCTTGTATGCATATTTTGTTTAATTTCAGTAGAATTAACCCATGTTTTAGGCATTTATAAATTATTAAACCATTTAAGGTTGAAATAAAAGGTGTAAAGTATTTACTGACATGTAACATCATATCAGTTGCTCAATAAATTTACCTATCCTAAAAGTTCAAGTTTCAGCTTGTATTGTCCTGGTACGACAATATGAGGTAGTACCCAAAAGTAACCGGAATAGCATTGCCGTGGGCGGTGCTTGTGTAGTACGCATTTCTGCTGCATAGACATGTATAGCGCAACTCATTGCGAGTTCAGTGTTCATCTGCAGTGATTGTTTTTGCTAACGCTGTTTTTTCGTATTTCATTTTTTATGATGGCAAGTTTAAGTGAACAATGTGCAGCTGTGACATTTTGTTTTGTACTAGGTAAAAATGCTGCTGAAACTGTTTTAATGTTCAAAAATGACGCTATGGGAAAAACTCAAGTTTACTTGTGGTTTGCTTGGTTTAAAAATGGGGACATGTTGATTGATGACAAACCTCGTTCTGAATGTCTATATTGCTCGAATCGACGAAAATGTTGAAAAAATTCAAGAGCTTGTGCTTTCAGAGTTGACTGACAGTTTGGAAGTTTTAAGAGATTGCACAACAGTGTTTGTCAAAAAAGACTCGATTTGTGGCAGACAGGACTGGTTCTTCACCATGACTGCACCTGCACACACTATCTCTGTTAAACAGTTTCTGGCTAAAAATGGCATGGTTCCGCTGCCCCACTCACCTTACTCACTGACCTGGCTCCGTGCGACTTTTTCTTATTTCCATGCATGAAAAGGGACATGAAAGAGGACACCGATTTGACACCATTGAAGAGGTCAAGAAAAAAGCGAGGGAGGAGCTGTCACCCATTTCTAAAGATGACTACAAAAAAAGTTTTGAACGGTGGAAGCAGTGGTGGTACAAATGTTATTAGTTGTAATGGAGAGTATTTTGAAGGGGAGAATAAGTTTGTTTTGTAAAAAACTTTAAAATAAATAGCTTTTAAAAAAATAATTGGGTTTCTTTTGGGTACTCCCTTGCATATGTAACTTGCCTAAGTTAAGTTACTAGTTAGCATCATAGCTGCAGAATCCATATTAATATTTTGTTTTTTATGTATATATATATATATATATATATATATATATATATATATAAACTTTTCATTTACCTTGTACTGCTTCTTATAGTTTTCCTTACAAGCACTTTTGTGGTGCGCACCGCTTCTTCAGGTAATAATAGCTTCTAGAAATGTTTACGTAGATTGCATCTTCCTTTGTCAATGGTTTGAATCAAATTCATTATAAAATTGAAAAATCTACTGCTATTGCTCTCTGTATCATAAATTGGAACTTAATTTTATTATACATAATTTATGATAAATTTTTAACCAAGTAACATTGTCAAATTGTACCTCTTCATTTATTAAGTTATTATTATTAATATTTTCTGATATATGCATTTTTTCTAAAGTTTGAATCTTATATTAATTGTCATTTATTTCCAACAGTAATGTCTTCTAATTTAGAAAATATGTGGTTATTTATTTGAACATGTTCTGCATAGATTTTTGTTTTCCACATTTATAAGCTTTCAGATGTTCTTGATATAGTTTTTTAAAAGATCTAGCGGTCATGCTAATATAAAATTTATTACAATTCTCTGATTGAACCTCACTTGATCTTAAAAACACCTACTTTTTATCAATTTTGGATTTACTGTTCGCAATATTTAATTTTGTTTTATTACCCTACTAAGTTTTTTATTATAAGTTCTATTAGCTATAGCAGTGTTATAACTTTATCACAATTGTGATGCGCAAAGAGTGATACCAGTCAGGAGCAAGCTCAGGCAAAAACTTAAGTGCGTGTTATTGACTACACCTATGTATATGGATGATTTTGAGAGATTTTACCATGTATGATGACGTCGTGTATTGGTTTGTAAAACCTCTGAATGTTACTACTTTTTTAATTTGTTTAGTGTGTCATTTTATCAATGGACTGTAATGAGTAATGAAAAAATTAATGTTATTGAAATTTCTTTTTTAAGCTTGGTTTTTATGTATTTTACAGAGCTACCGTGACCTGACACTGGTAACACGCGATGGACTGTCGATGGTGTTAACAAATTTATCTCAGTTAGTATTAGAAAGGTGGTTAAAATTGACCGAACGAGCTCAAACTCAGTTGCTGTGGTTATTTCGTGAGCTTGTTAGAAATGCAGTTAGTGGTGTTGAAACGCTTGCTTGGAATTTAATGAGACTTGCTGCTGGTGGAGATGTATCGGCTAGAAATATTATGTTAATAGAATCGTTATTAGATATTTATCAAGAGAACAGGTAATTGATTGTTTTTATCTTTACAGTGCACTGCAAAACATTCAATCTACATTTTATTTTAATCATGATTATTAATTACTATAATGCTTTTCACCATTGATGAGCTCTGCTGTTCCACACATTTAGACCAATCAGAACGTTTGCCAGCATTGTCAGATTGTACGAATGTATCATCGTGACAAACATTATGGGTGCATGCATATAAGAGCCGCAGTAGTTCACTTATGTCTTGCATTCCACACAGAACACATCGATTATCATGCATTACATGCAAGCGTTAACATGCAGTACTTTATAATATAATCAGCTGGTTGTGTGTTCACAGGTTGTAATTATTGTTATAGAAAGACCAAAAAAATGGCTGACAAAATATATTACCACTTCTTTTGGTTGGGCTTGGCAACAACATCTTTGGTGGTACAGAGGCCTAAATTCCTTAAATATTCAAATAATTACCTTTGTTAGAAAGAATTCTACCAAGAGTTAAAATCATTAAGACAGCAAAGCTTGTGTTGTTAAATTAAGTTCTGTCAAAACTTGGATATAAAATGTGTAGTTAGTTTTTTTAAATTTTCTTGCAGTTCAATATTGGAGGAATAAGTCTTGTAAGAGTACAATTTATTGCAGTACATTGAAAAATCATAATCTGCAGAAAAACAGTGTATGGACGTTTTATTTTTAATAGTAATAAGAATTATTCAGCTGGTAAGATTCTTATGATTTAATGTACTATTATGTTGGGAAGTTAACGTACAGCTTTTATTTTGTTTTAATTTTTCAGAGCCTGGTTAGAGAAATATCCTCTTTTGCTGGCGTCTGTTGTTTATACGTACCTGCGCCTTATAGAAGATCATGGTTCAGTTAGTTTAGCTGCTTTACGTCAAAAGGAAGTTGTTTTTACAGTCTCATTGCTCAGAGATAAATTTACAGAATGCCTGATGATTGGAAGAGACCTAGTAAGATTGTTACAGAATGTTGCTAGAATTCCGGAGTTTGAGCAGCTCTGGCAAGATATCCTTCATAACCCAAAGGCTCTTAGTCCAACATTTACTGGTAAATTCAATGCTTTTAAAATTGTTTTATGTTAACTGTTAAATTTTTATTTATTGTACTGACTCATTTGAATAAGTTTACTCTAAATCCTGAGTGACATTATTATCCCTATAACGAATTTTTGCTGTGTTAAACTTATAGTGATGGGTTTGTATTTCTATACTAAATAAACTGTACACAAAGAAAATTGTAGTTGGTTGTTAAATTTGAAACTAAATACTTCATGCTCATTACAAAAATGAAATT
This sequence comes from Catonia carolina, assembly GCA_035578175.1. Lineage (NCBI taxonomy): Eukaryota > Metazoa > Arthropoda > Insecta > Hemiptera > Achilidae > Catonia > Catonia carolina. Next base: position 107,710,263 of record JAQMRL010000001.1, read on the forward strand.
TTAATAGCATGGTGGTCCTTGGCTGTGAAGAGGAGTCGAAGCTTAAGGATCATATATAAATAAATCAGTTCTTCAAAAAATTGGTGTTAAATAGGGATGGTCATTAACCCGACGAGAACAGAGATTTTTAACGATCACGCGGACTGTCATTTTACGCCTAATAAAAACTTTTTATTTCATTCAGTTTCATTCCAAAAAATTACCATTTATTTATAAAGAATTTGTTATTAGAACAACGTTTAAACCAAATTTTTCTGTTTTCATTTACGACCAGAATAAAAATTGAAATTTAAGAAAAATTATTTTCTTTTAGTAATATCACTTTAAAAATAAATCTTTATAATGCATCCTGCAGTTTGAAATATTTCTATTTCATATAATGAATTAATATAATAATTTCACTAACCTTCTTTTTAAACTGCGTCACCTTTATTTCAATTTTTACTCACACGTGTTTCGGTGGATCCACCATCATCAGAGTAAATGAAAAATAGAAACTAAAAATTTTTTTCATTTATTTAAAATTTACAGAAGATGATACATCTTCAGTCACGTGTATAAAACAGTTTTATACAAGTGACTGAAGATGTATCATCTTCTGTAAATTTTAAATAAATGAAAAAAATTTTTAGTTTCTATTTTTCATTTACTCTGATGATGGTGGATCCACCGAAACACGTGTGAGTAAAAATTGAAATAAAGGTGACGCAGTTTAAAAAGAAGGTTAGTGAAATTATTATATTAATTCATTATATGAAATAGAAATATCACTTTACGTACGAAAAAGTGTCACAAAATCAGTAAAAAATACAAAAACATATGTTTAGCTATATATACATAAATAAAGCAATTCATTGCAAAAAACACAACATTTAGATATTGCAAATTGATAGACGCATTCAAAAGATATCACACTTTTTGTTCAACAAAGTAATGTGCTAGATGAAAAAAATGTCGAAAAAATCGCCTCAAAATAATGTGATGTCTTTTCAATTTTTATTTACTCTTCTTCTATGCAAGTTCTATCTCTTTTACGCATGTTGCTTTGTGTATTATCCTTTTCTAAACAGGATAGCATTAATCAAAATATGTTATCGTTTATTTTGATGCTAATTGTAAGGTTCAACCGAAGGATTGACGAGACAGGGAGTGTTAACCTTCTTTGTTCGATTTTAGGGTCATAAAATTTGTCGCCGGCACTTTTAATTTATGGATTTCGATTGTTACATTTCAAGCTAACTGATGATGTCATTCCCAAACAAATACGTTTTTTTGTTGAAAAGTTATGGATAAAAACGTCCAAATTTTAGTACTGGCTGTTCAAAAAAATATCTTTTTCGCTTAACACCACGTCAATTTTCATTGTACAAATATGCAAGATACGTCAATTGAAAGAAGAAAAAAGTCTCTATCTAATAAAACTAAACCTGTTAGAAAATAATGAATATTTGCGGAGATAATTGAGTTTAAAGAAAGATGATGATGAATGAGTGATATTGGGCCTCCCGGTTTGTAAGGGCTAAGAGACGTTTTAAGTGATATTAGATCAGATGTAGGCTACTTAGCTAGCTAGAGTCGTGGAGCAGGTTGTTTAGGAGATAAAACTTCACAGAATTAACACCAGTGTAGCAGCACTACTGAAACTGTTATTCAGTTATTTAAAGATTTTTCAAAAAATCAGTTAAACACCCTAGTAGGCTACTTTAAAACTTTTTGGCAAATCAGCACGATGTAAGGATTCTAGCACTACAAGAATCATAAACATCTACTGGTTAGAACTCTAGTTCTAAGCATGTGTTAAAATTACGTAGCAATAAAAATTTAATTTGTGTGGATTGAATTGGTTTTGAACATTTTAAAAATTCCATTTTATTGTCTATAAATTTATTAAGAATAATTTTTGAACATTCAATCAAAAAGTGAATTTGTTTTGTCGTGTCATAACGTACTTAAGATTATTAAAACAGATGCCATGAATGAATTTTTTTCCTAATATTAATTATTTATACATTTTTTTAATCAAATTCCATTTCAGTAGTCACCCTAAAACTGACTATTCACTAAGTAGTTATACTATTGTCACAAGTAGTCATACTAGTCATACTATTTACTAAAAATTTAAAAATATGGTATGATTATATATTGTTGAAAGACAAAAGGAATGAAGTGTTAAGTGAACTAACGAGTAACTCTTTTAATAAATGATTGGTCACAAGAGACACTGACTATCACTCTGAGCCAGTTTGCTTGGTATGATTATGAAAAAAACTAAATGGGAGGATTATAAAGTTGTCCAAAAATTTGGATTTGGTTTTATTGTATTAATCCGAAACAGTTGTTATTTTAAATTCAACTTGATTTTATAAAATGACGTGGTGAAATGTGTTTTGAAAAATAGTGGTGAAAACTATCATTCAATTTTCAGTTATTGCAGAGTAGTAGAAGGTTTGGAAAGGATAGCAAATATTGTAATATTAGAAAACTTAAGTACAATCAGAAAAAAATTGGACCTTCGTGACTGTTGAGTAGCATATTATGTAACCTAACCTTGTATTTTTATTTGTTTATATTGCATGATTTATAATTATTTCTATAGTGATCTGATTCTGCCTGATTTGATATGTAAAGTTTTAGATAAAAACTAACACAATTAGAAACTTAATTTACAGCATTATTAATTTTACTTTCTGTTAAATTTTGAATGGTTCTAAAATTTGTTGATTGTTGTTATTGCTGAGGTATTGATTACGTACTCTCGTACTTCTAGTCCTACTTATTAAATTATTTTTTATTTTTCAGGTGTTATACAAATGTTACAAAGCCGTACGTCTAGGAGGTTTCTTCAATCAAGGTTAACACCTGATATGGAAAGAAAAATGGTTTTCTTAACTTCTTCTGTTAGATTTGGTAATCATAAAAGATACCAAGACTGGTTTCAAAGACAGGTTTGTCAATTAAAATTTTTTTATTGGTTGGTTTTAAAAATATGTTAAAAATTTATCTACCTACATATTTTTGAGCTTGATTTTTAAAAATTTCTTTCTGCGTTAAAGAAGACAAGAATTCTTCAGTTTTATTTAGCACGTAATTCACCGGGTTGGTCTATGGGTGAAGTCGTAGCCGGGAGTCAGCTGTTGTACGGAGATGAAGGTTCCATGGTTCAAATCTGAGAAAAGATACTTTTGTACAGATTTGAAAACTAGGTGAATACTAGTGTTTCCGATGTACTTTCATGGTTGGTGTTCATTAACCATACATTCTCAGGAATGGTTGGCCTGAGTCTGTACAAGATTACATTTCTTATACGTGTCATACATATCACCTCATCTCAGTGGGTTATGGGGTTGCTTATTTTTTTTAGATTGCAATGTATACACTGGAATTAAAAAAAATTGAGCATGTACGTTAATAATTTACAGTCCAGGGAGAAGAGAGAAAAATTGTGAGTTCTAGAATTCTATTTTGTTTAGTATAAAATAATTCTATTTTCTTGTTGCCCTGTAACACAGGGATTGAGAAGAAATATTCTTGCACAAAAACATTAGTGTGTTTCTGGTTTATAATAAAAGGCTCCCTTTAAAAAATTGTGTTCGTTTCTGGGTACATTCAACTAAAAAGCATGAAGTAAAATAATCCTTTTAAGACATTAAAATAAGATTATACAAAATTATAACACTAAATACAATAATTTTTTCTATGCTTGTTCATTCAATTTTAAGATTATTTGTTTGCGACCAACTACTGAAAGTACTGAAGTACTGGGTTTTATTATTATGTGAGTTTGTCTTTTAAAACTTTCACTGCAGAACAGCTGAAACAAGTCTTACTTCTGGGGTAAGTTTTTTTACCATAAAAGTAGAAGCCTTCCGCCATGTACTATGTTAGTGATAAGCAGTGAAAGTGTTAATAGGTTTCTTCCATAACTTTAATAAGTTTAGCCATATTGTAGTTTTTTTTATTGTGTTAATTGAATTTTCTGTCTGATTCCAGTATTTAGCAATGCCTGAATCTCAGACACTTCGCTGTGATCTTATTCGGTTTATAGTTGGTGTTATACATCCAACAAATGAGCTTTTGTGTTCGGATATTATTCCAAGGTGGGCTGTTATTGGTTGGCTGTTGACAACTTGTACCTCAAGTGTAGCTTATTCTAATGCTAAGTTAGCACTGTTCTACGATTGGCTATTCTTTGAACCTGATAAGGATAACATCATGAATATAGGTATTGTTGCAAAAAAATTATTTTCTTGCTTTTGTCAAGTTATAATTTTTAGAATCTTTCAAATTTTGTGTGATAGTGTAACTCGTACTTACGTTTTGTTACTTGATACCATATTATGTAATTAATTTTGGGAAAAATAAATTCTTTTCCTGAAATATCACTCGTGCATGGTATTAGCAGTTTTTAGGTTGTGGTAATCTAATAAGATGATAACGATGAAATACTCGTATTAATAATAATATAAATTTGTTAATGACTTCTTTAAAATAACAAAATTTTGAATGTATGAAATATTCTCTGATGATTTTAAAAGAAAGTATATTGGACTTCATAGAATATGTAGAGTTCCCATGACTTTTAGTTGATGTCAGTCAGTCATTTATGAGGATCGATTTATAAGGTATTTATGTTTGCAAACAAGTGGCATTGCTGAGGGAAGTTGACGTTACTGTTGTGCTCTGCCATATGTCAAACGACACCGTACCAGTATATTTTGAAGAGTTTGACAAATTGTGTTGTTAGGAGGGGTTACAAAAATGGCAGAAATGCTGGGAAAAGTTTATCGACCTAAAAGGAGATTACTTCAAAAAATAAAAAAACGAATGTATGAAAAACTTGCGTCTTAATTCCTAACTCGGTTACTTATTGATCGACTCGTGTACTGTGATGGGTTGTATTAAACCGAGCTTTAAACCATTTTTAATATAAGGATTTTTTTTGGTAATTTTTCAAAATTTTCTTTCATCGGTCAGCTGTTAGAAATTCATTAAGAAGTTAACACTGGTTTAGCAGGTAATTTAATAGTGATCCATTCAACAGTGCTCTTGTTACATATTATTGGTTGTCCCTTTTCAGTTTCAAATCTTCACATTGAGAATCAACATTAAACAAACAGCAATTTGATTATTATTAAAATTGTAACAGTTTGTGATGTAAATATGATACAGATCATAGTACAGCATATTAAACTAAATTTGTTGATCTTTGATGAATTTCAGAACCTGCTATTCTGGTAATGCATCATTCCATGCGATCTCATCCAGTGGTGACTGCAACACTGTTGGACTTCCTTTGTAGAGTAAGTTTAAAATTTTATTTTTTATTTATTTTTAATGAATTATAATTAGTTTTGTGTACACCCTCAGGTTAAATAAGTAACTTTATGCCACAATATAAAAAATTGAAGTTGAGTACAAAATATTATAATAGTCTGTTTGTTTTAAGAGCACTTTGGTCTTTAAAGTTCTTTTTGTTCTTGCTAAATGGTAAAAATATGTATAGAACAACTTCTTCTTGCATGCGAGAAATATTTTTGTAATATTTAAATACTGAAGAAAAATATGAGTTGTAAACCATTGATCATTTCTATATTTTTTTTTACTTTTTTTATAGTTAGTCAATTACAGTGCAACAGGAAATATTTTTTTATATTATAAGGAAGGAACAAACTATTATATCAGAAAAGAACAATTGTTTGGTGTACATCTATTTATTTGTAATTCTCGTAAGTGTTTGTTCTGTGCGATAAAAGCAAATGATTTTGTATGCTTGTGAACATTTAAAAAAATATATTCTTTGTTTCAACACTAATGATAAGTGCCATTCTTTTATTTTGTTCCAGATAATTCCATGTTTTTATCCTCCTTTACAAGAAAAGATTCGTCAGGGTATATACTGTTCTTTGAGGCAGATTTTAGAAAAGAGAGTGTTACCTACCTTATATCCTTTATTTGAAAATCCAAAGTTGGATAGAGAATTACGAACACTCGTTAGAGAAACTTTTCTTGAGTTTTGTTTTCCTCCATCTGCTGAAGGTAAGAATGCAAACTAGCTTAATTGTAAGTCAATTGTAATTAATAACCGTCTGTGCTGTGTGTAAGATAAATGCTAGCCCTAGAAGGAGACATTCTCAAGCTCGGCTTGCTCTGTTATGACTTAGTTACTTGCAGCGGAGGTAGAAAGAAAATGTAGGAACCAGTAAACATGTAAAAGTGGGGAAGCATGAGGAAACCCTTTTATTACCTTGAATACGCTGGGGGAGTATGGGCAATCCCTATAATTACTCCAAACATGAAGGAAGATCAGAAGTTCACTCCCCCCTTTTGAAGTAATGCCTAACGGTAGTTCCAAGGGGTTATTATGGAACAGCAGTTTAGTCGGTAGGGCCTAGGTGTCTGTAAAAAAAAGATTCCTTCATCTCTAAAAAAACCCCAAAGGGGAACATTAAATAGAATGTTGTATTGCTTCATTTGGTATCGTTCCACACTTACTTTTTCTAATTGTCACTTTTAAGATGACTATTGTTTTGAAAATTACAGCTTGTAGGGAAGATATTAATATAATATTTATAGCTTTGGGTTAGTTACAATGCGTCTGCTGCTTTTGAGTGGTGGTCGAAGTTCAAAAGCTTTATTTTTCCAAGATACACACTTACAGAATATGTAAGAAATGTAGATCTTCATGGAGGTATAGAAATAATGTGGACCTTGCTCTTAGTGACTACTTTCTCATTTGTACCTGAAAAATTATCTTCCTGGCTAAAGGTTTAACGACGATGACGAGATCAAAATCCATGTTGCCACTTGGTTGAAATCACAGGTGGCAACTTTTTATGATGAAGTAAAATAAATGCTTGTGCTACACTATGACAAATACTTACAAACTGGTGGTACTTAATGTAGAAAAATACTTTAAAGAATTGAGATTCTCTGAAAATAAATTGTTTTTCTTAATTCTTATTTGTTTTCTTTCACCAGTAAAATGGAACTTACTTTCTAGATGTACCTTATTTATACAGAGATTGTTGATTTTTAACGTAAAGAACAGTTAATTCATATCTTATGTTTGTTTGGCAAATTCATTATGGGTCCTTTACGGACCCATATACATGGGCCCATAGTTATGCACATGTCTGAAAGTTCTCCTTCATTATTATCACAAAACATACTCCACACGTCGTCTGTCAAATGTGTGAAGGACTTTTTAAATCTGATGTACCACAAGACACGCTATTATTGTTTTTGCTGCTATGTTCTTTGACTTTTCTTTCAAAACTGAGACACTTTCTCACTGGCTCTTTGGCTTTCTTAATGTCTGAAGGCTTTAATGCAGGTGACCCATATCTAGCCACAGTTGCTTCTGGAACTACTGCCAAGATTCTATGGTTGCTCTTTGGCTTATTTGGCTTCTAAAAGTTTAGATGTAATAACCGTAGAGCTATAGGCCTTTCATCCTCTTAAAAATTATTAGAATAAGGTTGTTGTCAAAGAGGTTTGTTTTAAAAGTTGTGGTACCTTGAAATTTTTCAAGAAACTGTTGACAGTGGAACATCCCAAGCTGCTGAAAATATTGATGGTTGATTTAGGTCAAACTCCAGCTTGATAACTTGTGGTTCATCCTCATCACATTCTTCTCCATTAAAAAGCATGGAAAATAGGGGGTCCGGTTTAGGCAACTCAAAGGGGTCAGGTTTGCATGACTATATTTTCAATTTTTGAAAACCAATAACTTTTTACCAAATGTCAAAACTAAATGGTTATATGATAAAAAGTAAACCTTAACATTCCATTAAAAAGTGTGTTTAGGTTAATAGTGTATTTGCTAATATTCACGAACAATGAGGAAAAAATTGATACACTTGGATAACGTTGCTTACTAGAAAAACAAATCATGGCTGACTGCCAAACTACGAGTGAAACAGTGACATGCATGCTTCATTGCAATGCGGCAGTAACCTGAATTAATATTTATGCATGGTCTCGCTAGAAATCAGGTCAATACACAGCCAGGAGACTGGTGGTCTGAATGTGGGCACTTTCCTCTATTTGATTTTTATACTGTATTATTCTTGTCCATTACACAGTGATCAGTAAATCCATATTCCATTAGAATTTAAAAAAAAAAACTTATAAGAATTAATTCAAGTTAGGTGTGTGTAGTTTTGTATACATTGGGACCAGAGTGGGGAAACTGACAGATGAGAAGAGTACTTTGTTGATAGTTCATTCCCTCCCCATGCTCTCTGTGTAGTCTCTCAATATATCTGCTCCACCAGCACTCTCCTTCCAACTGAAGCAGCTATACGTCGCTGTACATGGAAATGGTATTACTTTACATAAACCAACGGTTCTTATAAAAATTAAATGAACTGTACTTTTTAAAATTTCCCACGATTTAGAGATATGTACTTTTTAACTTTTCTTTATCCTAAATTTAAATGAGTTATCTATTCTCTTTTAAGATGTCTCAAAATTCTACAGCACTCAAACTAAAGTTTGAGCATAGTGTTAGGCATATCGTTTAGGCATAAAGTGTTAGGCATAGTGTTTGAGCATAAAGTTAGGAGTCATGTGTTTCTAATGATTTGCTCTTCATTTCTGGTCGACTGGAATTTATTTCAGCTGTATTTGAATAAGTCAGGTATTGAAGTTCTTGGAATCTATGTGTTTATCACTATTTTCAGTTTATTGTAATGTAGTTAAAACAGCTACATGTAAAACATGTAGCTAAACAGATAATGAAAAATTTAGTGGAAATTGATGTAGTAAATAAGTATGATTCTGGAAAAATATTTTGAGAAGAGAAATTAAAAGAAAGTTTTCTTTTATTTATTTGTTTGTTGTGAGTGGTGGTTACTGGTTATTTTAATGAGAATATTAAATCATTTTAGGTACCAGATTGGATGACGTTAAAGATGATATGGAACATATGGATGGTGCACCAAATCATATAATGCCTAATAATCATGTGGACCAGACTGAAGCTACTTTCTCAGATGAAGAGATCGATCCCCCTAGCACAGGGACAAAACATGGTGATGATGACGATGATGATGATATTCCTTTAGGTAATTCAGTACTGTGTGTTTGCTTTTGTATTACAATTTTTTTAAAGTTAAAATTTCTGTTAACTCTACCCTTTTTTTTATTCTTTATTTTTACCTGTAAATGAGATAGATGTCGTGAGTTTGAAACTGTAATACACGTATTGTATGTAATTTTTTTTGTTAATCGAATCCAGGAGACTCCCAAATGAAGTATATGACTTGTGTACCTACCTACAGCAAAATCCGAAAGCAAAGTGTTTTGGATGAATGATTTCAGTATAGATAATTCCAGATTTCGTATAAATAATATAAACCATTTAATTTGTATTTAATAGTTATCTCTGAAATATTGTATTTTATTTGAATATCTGATATTAAATAAAATCTTGTTATTTCAATTATCGTATTTTCTCGAATATACTAGGCCCTTGAATAAGCCATGCACCCGATTTTCGAAGGTACTTTCAGAAAAAATTAAAACTGTCAAAAATAAAATTAAAATGAAAACTTACCATTTTATTTGTACACATTGAAAAATCTTCGTAACTTTGAATAATTCATTAGTGAGAATAGGTAAATTCTCATAGTATGTATCAATAAACTAGAACAACTGCAGAATTAGAAAAAGTTACTTTCAAATAAAAAGAATGAAATTAAAACGAAGAATTAAAATGAACTATAAAAAGTTACTCTCTGTCGTTCGTCATATCTGTTGCTGTCAGAACCTATGTCTGGATTTTCGTCCCAAAGTGTGTAGTTTTCTGAGCCATTGCGCGTAATAGAAATGCCGCATTTGAGAATGCTTTTTAAAACTAACTCCGGTGAAATCCGTGCCCTTGCACTTTTAATCCACTTGCAGATCGTTTCATATTCCGGCCTTTTTATTTTTCCTGAAGGTGTATATGTATGTAGGCTCAGTATTTGCCATCCATTAGGAATACAGTACCTGTATAGCAACCTTGAATGACTTGTTTATACAAAGGTCTAAAGGTTACAGATGTTAACCTTTCCTGTATGTTTACTAAATCTGTTTTCCATTTGAATATAATGCGGACAGCATTTTACCGGATTTATTTTGTTCGAATAAGGTGCATGGTGTATTCGAGTAAATACAGTATATAAAAAGCTAAAGTATATACTTAACTAAATTTTGTGATTGCCTGTGCAAAGCAATTTAATGTGTTCATAATAAATCATTGGTTATAACTCTTAATTTAGTGTAGTAGTTTATTTTTTTGTTGATTTGTATATTGCATAAATTATATGGCTTAAAACAGTTACCATTTTATAGTGGTGTAAATAATTATGTATTTTTTTAACAGTAACAAGAATGGCTTCTGCACAAATTGTATTTTCTGTATTCAAATTCTTCGAAAACCCTGTGTGGAATTGAAAGAAAAAGTAATCTTATTTAAATTTATTTGTTTATTGATTGCAGGTAAACGGGTGTTCACAAGAGGTCGATTAAAGGATGTCCCAAATAATCCGTTTGAGATAAAAAGAGAACAAGATAATATAGCTCAGGGATTAGATGGTGAATTAAGATCACTAGTTGAATCGTTATATGCTGAAACAGATAACGAATCAAAGTTAGTATCTGATTTTAATGATTTATGGTCTACTTATATTAACCCTTTCCACTCGACTGTCGGATCTGATCCGACACGATAGTTTTACCGTTCCACTCGTATGTTGGGCCCCATCCGACTCCACTTTCACTGCTGATTTTGTATGAAAATACGCAGTTAACAATGTTGCTGTAATGTGCTGGCCTCTACGGGATGTTTTAAAAATTAATTCTTGTAGTTTTCGATAGTTGACTACTACCGATTATCGATATAAACGAAATTAATTGAATTGAGGTCGCCGTACCAAACTAGTAAACAAACTAACCTAATTGTGAACTTCGTTTAGTTTGCGGTATTTTGTGTCACTTTAAGATCGGTTAATGTTTGTAGGTAACTAATTCACACAAAAATAATATTCAGATTATTTTTCATGCTTTTATTAGGTTTTAGGTATCAATTTCTAGTTACATAGTTATATTTTATCTTAGTTTTTACAACGACAGTGTATGTTTTGCAGGTTATATTTTAAAAGTTTTTAGGTGAGAAAAAGCATTTTTGATGTATCATTATTAATATTAAAGTAATTACAAACGTAAAAAGTATTGGATGCTCTTAAAACTAATAACAACACATTACGCGTATGATTACTGTAATAGGGTATAAACAGATCATAAAATAAATACAAGTTGAGGGGAATCACAGTGGAAACATAATTCGAGTGGAAAGGGTTAATATAATTTAATACTTTAAATAATTTATATAAAAAAAACCAGTGTACAGTTTTAGATATGGTAAGGTTTAGGTGCAGTTATTGCATCCAATAAACCCTTTGTTTATTATTACTAATTTTAATTTTGTACAATTTGACATTTTTTTTTTGCTCCGTTTAACATGTGTGATGGATAGACACAGACTGATCTGACCAGGAATTTTGTTGTAGACTATGATGATTTATTTTTATTTTGTGTTTCTATGGACCCTCTTAAACTTTCTGCTACTGTTCAATTTATTAATCATTTAAAGCAGTTGCTGTATCTTCACGAGCTCTTTCCTACATTTGATGATTTGTTGATCCTGTTATAGTTGAATTTAAACTTTAAATTACCCTCTCTGAGTTAAATATAGAATACATAAATATGAAATTTTTTTATTGGATAGGGAACGTTAAAGTACTTTTATTGATTCCAAATGAGTTTGTTATGTAATAATTTGTGTTGTTTGAAATGTAATACGCTGATTATAAAAAATATTTTTACATGTCTATAAAAAGTTGGTAGGAGAAAGAAAAGATTACTGTGGGGTTATCCAACTATTTTAATAGTCATTAATAGTTGCAAATTTTACACACCTCCTACACAAGCTGTATTGTTATTGTTCATTTATGTGTGGGATTTTTATATAAACATCTTAATGTAAATCTGACAAGTTATCTTTATCAAATTTTGTGTTTTGTATTATTAGAACTTATTATTGTGTTATTTAGAACGTTTTTAGAAAAGTGTGCTGTGAATCTTTTGTCTTTCAAGTTAGATGCTTTGAGTTATTTAAAAATAGAATTATGTTCCATATTAAAATTTTGATGACATTTCTAAAATAATTCTATTTTTACTGTGTACAGATGTGAGTCTATGGAGAGGATAGTACAACATGTAATTCAAGAAGAAGATAGTGATTCTGATACACTTGCAGTCCTTGGTTCTTGTCTTGTTAATGTATTACATGAACAGTTCGAAGCAAGAGTGTTTCCAGAAAATGTTACTGATGAGTAAGTAGAATGTACATATTTCTGTTTGTAATTACAATTTTTAACCAGATATGCATAAGTAGTTCCATTTTTTTTTTTTTGCTTTCATGTTTTGTATTTTTAATAACTGCTGTCTGCTTAGAAGTATGCTAATTGAAGAATCCTATTTAGTTTCTACTTGAGTTCTTGCAATAATTAATCTTTCAGCTTTGTTTTAGAGCCTTTTAAAAGGAAATGAATTGATAAAATGAATCTTCAATTTTCAAGGCTTAAAATCTTGGTTAAGTTTAAAATTACAGGGTTCAACAGAATATTGACAATTACAATTTCTATCAGTGTTTATTTATAGTACAGCATATGTCAGATTTGTTAGTTATGATTATTGAAATTTAAATTTGTAGAATTAAATACTTTATCAATTGTTTTTCGATTAGTAAATTGTTAATTGAATTCAAGATGCTTGGGTGATGGGGGTTGAAAGAGTAGCAGGAATGGAGAATCTGGTGGTCTAGTTAAGGGTGGACAGGCAATAGCTGTAGGCACCTTGTAAAAACAAATGAGTGAATACTTTTATTTTTATTGTTCACGTGGCTGCACCCATGTCTTGAGCCACATGGCCACCTTTTTTGAACTTCTTGTTATTTTTCTACTGAACACAGTGTAGTTAAAGGTCAAACCAGTTAGCCAATAGTTGATTGTATTAAATATCATTTGAATTCTTTTTTAATTCATAAATGTTTTTCTTGTTGTGAAGGAGTTTAGAGGATAGCATAGGACGACCACTTTTTGTACTTATCCGAAATATAACTGAATTAACAGAAGATGATTCTAGAAGGTTACCACTTTTAACGTTATTAGGAGAAATGCAGAGTCATCAAACGAAAATAGGCTATTTGCTCTTGTACTATCTTCAAGCCAGCTCGTTAGGAGATGACGATAATAAAATAAATTGGTAAGTAAAAATTTTTGTTTAAATATTTTCATGATTTCCTATTTCAAGCTGTACCCATAGTATGAAGTGAGAAAGTATTGTGATAGTCCAAAATTTTTAATTCCCAGTCAACTGATCTTATTGCTCATGAGGTTTAATATTAAGTCAGACCTCTCTAATTTGAATCTGAAAGGACTGATATTTTTTTCCGATTTAAGGGACGTTTTAATTTACTAATGTACAGTATTGAAAGTCAAAAATGTACTTAAAAATTGCGTGTTTTAATAAACGCACTTGTGTTATTCTATAAAACAATACATTACAAAGGTCAAAAATATTATTATACTACCAATTTTATTGAAAAATGATTAGTACAAATATTTTTTCTCAATCTGTCATTAAGAATTAAACAAATGTGTTCATATCACATTCTGTATAAATACAAAAAAGTAGATGCATACATATTAAAAATTTGGTATGAAACTCACACGACTATCTCTTGCCAATTTCCTGTAAATTTGATTATATTCACTTTTGTCGTAAAATGCATACTAAGGCTGAAATCATTAAAAATCAATTTTTTTATAAGTTTTCGTGAGAAAAACCAGAAATCACTAATTACTGCTAAACTAAGCGTTATACAATAAAAATGTTTGAAATAAAAGTTGTAGGGTTTCAAATTTTCTACAACTTTTATTATACACATTTTTGCGCTAAAATGCATATTAAAGTCACAATCTTAAAAAAACAATGTTTTTGCAAGAAAACAACCTTTCCAAGAATTTCAGCAGACATGGTGCCCCTACCCTATCCTGTAGAGCATAAAAAATTTAGTAAATGTGTTTTTTAAAAAAAAATTGTAGGATCCGTTTTTCAGAAAATTGCAAAAAAGTGGAAAATAACTCGAATAAACTACTACTTCTGGTTGACCGATTTTGATGAAAATGTTTGTGTCTAGTGGTGTCTAACTTAAGTTTCAAGTTCATACAATGTTCCGTTCTTGAGATATTCTGTCCACACACCCCCCCCCCACACACACACGCACACACGCACGCGCGCGCGCACACACACACACACACACACACACAGACATATCACTAAAAACGCGGTTTTTTGGGTTCAGGGGGTCTGAAAACATGTATATCCGGTGAAAACTCTATTTAAAAAATCAACATGAAAACAATACTTTCTTATGTATTCATATAGGCAAGAGGAAGTAAAAAGATATGAAAAACTATCAAAAAGACAACATATAATCACAGTACAAATCAAGTCAAGAAAAATAGCAGTACTTATGTATATACTTAAGTAATACAGCCATTATAAAGTTAAAATTTTAAATATTTTAGTTCACATTGCTTGTAAGTGATGGTGGTAGTATTTCACAAAATATTAAATCTAAAGCTTGTAGCAGTTATTTTTTATTGTTCAGGCCCGGTGGGTCACTTATGATTACTTGTATTTTGTTGTACAATTGTGGGACATAAAGGTCGTGTGACCAATAAAACTACAGGTAAACAAAATACTGAAAATTCAATAAACTGATTAATGCTGGCTGAAAATCAGAAGATTGCAGTGTAAGGGTTCTAATTAAAATCATAAGGAGCAGTTTGTATAATAGTAAAATAATAAATCTCAGAAAACCTATAACAAAATTGCATGAATTAATCTTCTTCTTTTTCTTCTTACTATCAAGGATTAGGCATAAGCCTGTTCCGAACTCATAAACCATCCTGTACATCCACACAGCACCGCACATCTCGACTACTCCCATCTTCTTCGAGGTCTTCCCACCTCCCTTCTTCCAACTGGAATATATTCCATCAGTTTTAGAGGTATTCTCTCCTCTGGCATCCGTTCCAAATGTTGCCTCAATTGATTCCAGTACTGCTCCACTTTTTCATTCAAGCTAAATAAAGGGTGATTCAAAAAGAGCGCCGGTTTTTAAACGGCTGGTAAATTTTTGTTTATCGGTTGGCAACATTGTTTGACCTCATTTCTATTTTGGAGAACATTCCGATTGACGATTCAGTTGTAGTTTCTCTTGTTCGCAGTGTAGTACTCTCACAGTCTGTGTCTAACCATGGAGAAGTTTACTATTGCGCAACGAGTGTTAATCTTTAAAACATTTTACCAGAGTGGAGAGAGTTATGCGGCTACTGTCAGGCGACTTCGCGGTACTCTAGGACGTAATGAAGCACCGAATGAATCAACAGTTCGCAGGCTCATGAAAAAGTTTTTTGAGACGGGTTCAACAGTCGACCTTAAAAGTTCTGGACGTCGTCGTTCTGGCCGAACTGAGCAGAACGTTGCGTTGGTTCGTGACAGTGTGGCTGTTAGCCCAGCAAAATCAATACGTCGCCGTTCTCAAGAATTCTTCGGTACGATCTCTAATATCACCCGTATAAAATTCAGTTGATGCAACATTTGAAAGTGGCAGACCACCAGAAGAGATGACAGTTTGTTGACTGGGTATTGAGAAAACGGCAGGATGATGACACCTTCGCAAACAAAATCATTTTCAGTGATGAGGCGCACTTCCACTTAAATGGTTTTGTTAATAAACAGAACTGCCGTATGTGGGGTTTAGAAAACCCTCACGTGGTTAATGAAAGGGAAAAAAAAGCACAGCGAGTGACAGTTTAGTGCGGCTTTTGGTCGGGCGGTGTCATCGGCCCTTACTTTTTTGAAAATCAAGAAGGACAAGCCGTGACAGTAAATGGAGACCGATACCGTACGATGATTAGGGAGTTTTTGTGGCGTCATTTGGATGGAATGGACATTGACAAGTTGTGGTTTCAGCAGGATGGTGCCACCTGTCATGCTGCACGAGAAACAATGTTGCTGCTCCGTGAACGGTTCCAGGATCGCATCATTTCTCGTAATTCCGACCATCAATGGCCACCAAGGTCGTGTGACTTGACGCCTTGTGACTTTCATCTTTGGGGTCATCTGAAGTCATTGGTGTATGCCAATAAACCCCGAAACATCAATGACTTGAAGGAGGAAATTCGACGGGTTATCGGGCAAATGGAAGTCGAAACTTGTCGTGCAGTAATATCCAATTTCATAGACAGAGTTGATGCGTGCCAGCGCAGTAGAGGAGGACACATGCATGACATCATTTTTTATACATAAAATCGGAAGATAAGATGAACTTGTTGATGTACTTATTTTCAGTTTTTCAATAAAATAAATCTCTTAATTTGATATATCAAAACCGGCGCTCTTTTTGAATCACCCTTTACATCCAACTCTGATCTAATTTCCTCGTTACGTATTAGATCCAGCCTCAAGCAGCCCTTCACCCTTCTTAATAACCTCATTTCAGCTGCTTGGATCCTACTTTCTTGGCGTTTTTTGGTAACCCATGACTCACTTCCGTAAAGAAGGACTGGGGCTGACATTACCTTGCAGAACTTCACTAGTAGTTCTGTTACCCAGTCTTCTGTTAATGGTACCACAAATAGCTTGAAATTTATTTATTTTATTTTCGACATCTAAGTCCCTATTAAAGCTCACATCGCAGCCCAGATAGTTATAGTGAGACACTTGATCTAATACTACATGATTACTAAAATCATGAATTAATAAACATTAATATTATTCCATACATTACAATGGTCAAAAATATTAATCCAAATTAAATTGAAAGACAATTTTACTACTACAAATATTTCTTACTCAATAATGTGATTAAGGATTATATAAATTTGTTCACTATTATTACTGTAATGCTTGTATTAGCACATAAATGTAGAAAAGTAGAGCGGACACCAAATAAGCTTGCTGGTTTTCTGAAGTGCGTAGAAGGTATATTTTGGTAATGGCGCGCTTGGTTGCCTCAGCGAGTAGTGGGGGTCAGTGCTGTACTAGCTGTGATCAGAGTCACGTTCTTCTCGCAATGTTATACATCAGCTTACCTGAAAACATTAGTTTGTAATGTGTTGTATGTGGTAGGCGTTAATTGTTGTTTACAATGTTTACAATTGAATGTTATTTACATCGCTAATAGATGATATTTACATCGTTTAGAACATGTGATTTAACTACTGTTCGTGCAGCTACACCGGCAAGATTATTTGGTGTCCGCTCTACAGTACTATTTCATAAAAAATGCTATATAAAAATAAAATTGGAAGAATTTAAATAAATACAAAAACTAAAGTAAATACTAAAGTTATGGTGTAGTAATTTTTGTGAATAATATACTTTTTTTTAAACCAATTTCTGTGGAAAATTAGTTACAAAAAAGATTAGTGCTTGCCATTACCCTTTGATATAACTGTATTGATACATACTTCATTACAACATATACTTCATTAGAAATTGCGTACAGTATGTAAATTATTGACAATGCCTCAAAAAATATTTTAATAAAATAAATATGCCCATAAAATTCTTTAATCTGACGAGAACGGAGATTTTAACGATCACATGGACTGTCATTTTACGCCTAATAAAAACTTTTTATTTCATTCAGTTTCATTCCAAAAAATTACCATTTATTAATAAAGAATTTGTTATTAGAACAACGTTTGACCCAAATTTTTCCGTTTTCATTTACGACCAGAATAAAAATTGAAAATTAAGAAAAAATATTTTCTTATAGTAAAATCAGTGTACGTACGAAAAAGTGTCACTAAATTACTAAAAAATACAAAAACATATGTTTATATTAACATATGTAAATAAATCAATTCATTGTAAAAATAACAACATTTAGATATTGCAAATTGATAGACGCATTCAAAAGATATCACACTTTTTGTTCAACAAAGTAACGTGCTAGATGAAAAAAATCGCCTCAAAATAATGTGGTATCTTTTCAATTTTATTTACTCCTCTTCTATGAAAGTTCTATCTCTTTTCTGCAAGTTGTTTGGTGTATTATCCGTTTCTAAACAGGATAGCATAAATCAAAATATGTTATAGTTTATTTTGATGCTAATTGTAAGGTTTAACCGAGGGGTAGGCGAGATGGGTAGTGTTAATCTTCTTTGTTCGATTTTAGTCATAAAATTTGTCACCAGCATTTCTAATTTATTGATTTTAATTGTTACATTTAAAGCTAACTGATGATGGCATTCCCAAACAAATATCTTTTTTTGTTGAAAAGTTATGGATAAAAACATTCAAATTTTAGTACTGGCTCTTCAAAAAAATACTCTTTATTTCGCATAACACCACGTCGTCAATTTTCATTGTACAAATATGCAAGATACATCAAATGAAAGAAGAGAAAATTCTCTATCTAATAAAACTAAACCCGTTAGAAAATAATGAATAGTTGCAGAGATAATTGAGTTTAAAGACAGATGATGACAAATGAGTGATATTGGGCCTCCCGGTTAGCAAGGGTTAATAAATGAGGTAGTGCGATTCAAATTAAGGATGATTTTTCAAGAGGATAAAATAAATATTCAATTTAAATAGTATTTTCAATTAGAGAGGTGCAACTGTATTATATTATTTTATATTATTATAATTTTAAATTTTGGTATTATTATTATTTGTTTAGATAGTGTATGAATAGTATTCTAAATGTATGTATTCTAAATACAATAATAATTTATTTTTGTTACAGTAAAACAAAGGGACATGTGTACCGTGAATTTTGCATGACTTTAGACAAAAATCATGTTAACTGTCTTCTTGCAGATATGCTGGTAAGTCTGTAAATTCTTTTGTTTATAATATTTTTTATTATTTTATGTTTTCATTTTATCTTGTGTAACTTTTTCTTTAAATTTTGTTACATAATGGCATTTTGTTAATAGTTCATACAAGCCATTGTTTTTTATGTTAATGAATAATTACAGTCTTGTAGTTACAATTTATATTCTTTCATTTTATTTTTAAAAAATGCTCAGGAGAAAATGTTGTAGCCTTATCCATTAGCTTGTTTCATTTACTCAGTAAATTGTTTTTGACCAGTTTAATTTACCTAATTACTTGCTGTAATTACTAATTTAATTTCGGCAATCACCTATGTAGGAGATGTAATTGTAAAATGAATATGAGTAGGATTTGCATTTGATAACCTGACACTAAATTGATTCTTCTATTTCCACTTTATTTTACCATTTTATCTTAGCAGCAATAATCTTAACTCACTTTCAAGTGAGTTTTTACTTGAAACTGGTAGATAGATTATTTAAATAAATAAAAATTAAAATGAATTAATATTTTTCTTTTAGAGTTGTCAAGAAGATGATATGCAAATGTTTTGTTGGATGGTTCCTGGTATTTATAATCAGTTTCCTGATGAAGCAATTGGCCATGCTGAGCTGTTACATCTTGTTGTGTCAACTGTTGATGCAAAACAATTGCAGGAATTAGTTTTTAGAGTTGTTCAAGGTAAGTGTTAAAAAAATTGTCGATAATGTAGGATATTATGTCTAACAGATAATAATTTTATATATTCCTTGATAAATGAAAGCTAAGTCTAATTTGCTAATTCACTTGTACGTAATGAAGTACAAAAGTAAGGGAGATAACAAAATCTAAATAAATGGACATTTTATTCAAAATTCTTGAAGAGTTCATCAGTTGTTGAAGCACTAGTATTACTTAAGGGTTGGATTAGGATAAATCTTGAGCTTTTCTTTGGCAATTACAGCAGGAGCATTGGATTTCAAATTGTATGTGTTCTAATGAAACAAAATAATTTTTCATTTTGCCTCCATCTTCCTCATATTGCTTTTACGAATAGTCTATTTAACAGTTTTATTGTATTTTAACCCACCCCAGTACTGTTCTTGATAATTAAATTGTTAATGTACTGTTGTGCTAAGCTCAACAGAGTGTTTTGATAAGAAAGTGTGTTTGGTATTTATTTTTAAAACAATTAAGAAATAACTGTAATGAATTTGTGGTTGCATATTTTTAGAATTAATGTTTTATAAGTATATTAGTACTCAAAATTTAAGTACAGTTTGTTTGGAAGTGAGTACACAAGTAGCTGAAGGTAGCACATGCCTTAATAAGTTTTGGTTGGTTTCCTATCTATACACAATCTATGTAGTATTTGAAAGGATAAGTGTTTTCTTATGTGAATTTAAATTTTAAATTCTTCTGGAAGATAGATTATTTAATAAATAAAACACAATTTTTTACTACAATTTTGTAAATGAAGCCTTCCATGTGCAGATTCCTTCACCCATCATTATTATGTACAAATTTATCATTAACTCTAAAATAGATACTTAACGATTTTAAGACTGCAGGGATGTCATGCTTGATCGCGGTGGTCTCCATAAAGGATCAGTGTTTTTTCCACATAAAAATGGTGTCATATTTCCAGTTGTTGAACAAAGAACTATTAAGAATGGATTTTTTTGTTAGCATTTGGGCTAACCTATTCAAAGTATTGGATTTTTGTAGATTTTTAGGCATAGAAAACAAAAACTTGTAGCTGAATCCATTTTTCAAGACCTAGCTGTTAAAAATGTTTCCAAAAATTTTCAAATTGTTATTTATTCATGGATTCACTCTGACATACTTTTTTAAGTTATATAAAAAATTAGGATGTGAATGTGCTTTAGTGTTTAGGTTGTTGCTTTAAATATAAATTTTAATTTGTTTATATCTGATTGTTACTTTTTATTGACATTATTGTTTTCCCATGTTTTTTTTGTCATATTGATTGATTCAATGTTGCATTTATTTTATACAACATTAACCCACACCTGTCATTTGAGTTGTTGACTAGCTGTTTTTCTTTGTAAGTAATCAAAAGATACTTGGGTCAATTACTGTGATTGTTTGCCCCGTCTGTGAATAACTTTTATTTTAATGAAGTAATGTAACCAATCCTTTATATTGGCAACCTCTTTGAAGCTAAAAATCTGTTTGTAGTATAGGTATCAGACGAACTAATGTCCCATACTCGAGCGAGTGAGAAGGAAGATATGTGACATAACTACGCATGCGTCCAAAGGTCTTTACCGTTATAATCCAAATCTGAAAACATATTACAGTCGTTATCTTGCTTGTTAGTATACTGCATGCATAAACGCTTGCTCACAACAATGAGTAAAATTAAAGACATGTTATTGGAACGGCGCATATGGCTTGTGCGAGTGAGAGCGTTATGCATTGTCTCACTCCAACGGCTAGGGGACATTAGTTCATCTGAATACTGTTCAAGGACTTGTTCACAACATCCTGTTTGATACTGAGGGAAAACATTTGTAATAAGAAACAGTTTTACCACAAACTAATGTTTTACAGAAGTTTACTAACATTGTTTACTTATTGTCTTTCCTTTATGAATTTCAGGTCGTCTTGTAATGTTTCGAGAGCCTCATTCATTTGTGGCATTACTGTCTGCATCGTTAAATTGGGAAACATTTGAGCAGTTCTGTCTTTGGCAACTAGTCTCTGCTCATGGCATTCCTGTGGACTATGTCCTTCCTATTCTGCCTAGGCTTGAACACAGTGCTCACTCTGAAGCCCTCACTGCCATTTTGCTGATGCTCAAACAAGAGAGGTAATTCTTATTGTTATTGATAATATCCATGTAACTGTTTTTGTAATGTATTTAAGAGAAAAAAAATCTGGTGTGAAACACTCACACAACTTTCTCTTGCCAATGCAAATAAATAACAATAATCCGAACATTAGTAATAAAACATTAGAAATAAACAAAAAACTAACCTCAATAAACATAACCTAATTTTAATCATATATGAAAGACGCAAAATGAAAATCGATCTCAGTTTGCCTTAAAAATACGAAAAATCACTCTTTCACGCTAAACTTGGGTCTGTAGAGAAAAATGCTTTAAATAAAAGTTGTAGATCTTTTGATTTTCTATAAATTCTAATATATACACTTTTGTCATAAAATGCATACTAAGGCCGAAAAAAATCGATTTTTCACATGTTTTTGTGAGAAAAAACAGTATATTGCTAATTACCGCTAATCTAAGCGTTGTATAAAAAAATGTTTGAAATAAAAGTTGAATTTTAAATTCTCAAGAGAGTTGAATTTTAAAATGTTTGAAATAAAAGTTGAATTTTAAATTCTCTACATTTTTAATTTTATAAATTTTTGCGCTATAATACATATTAAGGCCGTAATCTTTAAAAAAACTCTTGTTTTACATAAAAACAGCCTCACCAAGAATTTCAGCAAACATGGCGCCTAGCCTATCTTATAGGGAATTAAAAATTGCGTAAACCAGGCGATTTTAAAAAAAATCGTAAGACCAGTTTTTGAGAAAATAACAAAAAAGTGAAAAATTACACGAATAAACTACTACTTCCGGTTGACTGATTTTGATGAAAATGTTCGTGTCGGGTCCGGTAGTGGTATGTAACTTAAGTTTCAAGTTCGTACGATGTTCCGTTTTTGAGATATTTTGTATACACACACACACAGACCAATCGCTAAAAACATGTTTTTTGGGTTCAGGGGGTCTGAAAACTTATAGATCCGGTGAAAACTCAATTTCGAAAAATCAACATGAAAACAATACTTTCCTTCCTATATATTTACATAGGCAAGAGAAAGTAAAAATCTGGTGTGAAACACTCACACAACTTTCTCTTGCTAATGCAAATAATTAACAATAAACCTAACATTAGTAATAAAACATTAGAAACAAACAAAAAACTAACCTCAATAAACATAACCTGATTTTAATCATGAGTTAGACGCAAAATGAAAATCGACCTCAGTTTGACTTAAAAATACAAAAAAAATCACTCTTTCCCACTAAACTAGGCTCTGTAGAGAAAAATGCTCTCAATTAAAGTTGTAGATCTTTTAATTTTCTATAAATTTAATCCTATACATTTTTGTCTTTTGTCGTAAAATGCATACTAAGGCCGAAATCTTAAAAAAATCGATTTTTCACACGTTTTTATAAGAAAAAAAAAACAGAAAATCGCTAATTACCGCTAAACTAAGCGTTATACAAAAAATTGTTTGAAATAAAGGTGTAGGATTTTAAATTCTCTACAACTTTAATTAATAATTATTAATAATTAATAATTGTAATCTTAAAAAAACAACGTTTTTACGTGAAAACACCCTCACCTAGAATTTCAGCAAACATGGCGCCTACCCTACCTTGTAGAGCATAAAAAATTTAGTAAACCAGGCGATTTAAAAAAAAAATTTTAGGACCAGTTTTTGAGAAAATCGCAAAAAAGTGAAAAATTACACGAATAAACTACTACTTCTGGTTGACCGATTTTGATGAAAATGTTCGTGTCGGGTCTGGTAGTGGTATGGAACGTAAGTTTCAAGTTCGTACGATGTTCCGTTCTTGAGATATTTTGTACACACACACACACACAGGCGAATTGCTAAAAACTTGTTTTTTGGGTTCAGGGGGTCGGAAAACGTATAGATCCGGTGGAAACTCGATTTCGAAAAATCGACATGAAAACAATACTTTCCTTCCTATATATTCATATAGGCAAGAGAAAGTAAAAATTGATGGTGAGGTTTTTTTTATTTGGACTTTTGTGTGCTCTGTTAATCTTATCTTAATTTTAGTGTGTGTTGTGTTCGTTTAGGAGGGAAATTAAAATTTTAAAGAGTTTATCCAAGATTGCTGGCTGGAAACATTTTCTTATTATTAGAGTTTTTTTATGACAAAATGTTTAACATAGTGGCTAATTTTATGTCTAACATATAATAGCAAGATTTTCAGGCACTTTTAATAATACCTTAAAGTTTAGGAAGTGTGTTAACATATATGACTAAAGGTAAATCTGTTTTGTCGGGAAGCATGTCATAATTTTTACTTTCTCTTGCCTATATTAATATATAGGAAAGAAAGTATTGTTTTCATGTCAATATTTCGAATTCAAGTTTTCATCGGATTTACACGTTTTCAGACCCACTGAACCCAAAAAACATGATTTTAGCGATTGGTCTGTGTGTGTAAACAAAATATCTCATGAACGAAAAATCTTACAAAGTTGTAACATGAAACTTAAGTTAGGTATCAATAGAAAACCCAATACGAACATTTTCATCCAAATCGGTCATCCTGAAGTAGTAGTTTATTCGTGTAATTTTTAACTTTTTTGCGATTTTCTCAAAAATGATTCCTACAATTTTTGTAAAACTGCCTCATTTACTTAATTTTTTATGCTGTACGAGATAGGGTAGATGCCTTGTCTGCTGAAATTTTTGGGGAGGCTGTGCTTTCGTAGAAAAAAATGGTTTTTTAGAGATTGTGGCCTTAATATGCATTGCAGCACAAAAGTGTACATAATCAAAATTGTAGAAAATTTAAAAATTACAACTTTTATTTCAAACATTTCTTTGTATAATGCTTGGTTTAGCGATAATTAGTGATTTTCTGTTTTTTTCTTATGAAAATCTGTTAAAAATGGATTTTTTAAGATTTTGGCCTTAGTATGAATTTTACGACAAAAGTTTACGTATTCAAATTTATAGGAAATTAAAAGATCTGTACTTTTATTTCAAGCATTTTTTTGCTGCAAAGCCTAGTTCACTGTCCAAGAGTGATTTTCCATATTATTAAGCCAAACTAAGGTTAATTTTTATTTTGCATCATTCACTCCTGATTAAAATAAGGTTAGGTTTTGTGAGGTTAGTTTTTTGTTTTATTTCTAAAGTTTTATTACTAGTGTTAGATTATATTGTTCATTATTTGCATTAGCAAGTGAAAGTCGTGTGATTATTTCACACCAGATTTTAATTTTTTTATTTAAGTTAAGAATGTTGAGACCAAATCCAACCATGGCTTCAAAAATGGAGAGTGAAGATCAATACTGCAAAATCGCAGCATGTTACTTTTACGATGCGGAGGAATACTTGTCCACCAGTAAAACTTGGAGGTGTTGATTTACCACAAAGTGAAGTTGTAAAGTACCTGGGTATGCATCTTGACAGGCGGTTAACTTGGAAAACCCATGTGAGAATGAAGAGGAACGAATTAAATCTGAAATACAAAAGGATGTACTGGCTGATTGGTGGGAACTCTTCACTCTCTCTTGAGAATAAGTTGCTGATTTACAAAATGTTACTAAAACCAGTTTGGTTGTACGGCGTTCAACTTTGGGGAACTACCAGCAGAAGTAACATAGAGATAATTCAAAGGTTCCAAAATAAGGTTCTTCGGGCTATAACAAGGGCACCATGGTTTGCAAGGAATGCAGAAATATAACAGCATTGCAACCTTCCTGATGTAATGGACGAGGTCAGGCGTTTTAACAGAAAATATCAGGCTAGACTTGAAAGCCACGAAATTAGCCATAAATCTTCTAAATAATGCAGAAGAAGTTAGGCACCTGAAACGTTACCATGTTTTGGACTTGTCTGAAAGAGTTTAAATGTACATAAAATTATATTTAAAAGTATTCCATATTGTAAAATGTAAATATCTTTGAACATAGTCATTTTCTCTTTTAACATATGAATAATTGATTTAATGAGAGGTACTCAGGATAATGAGGCCTCAACTTGTGATTTGTAAATTCAAAAGATTTGTTTTCAAAAAACTGATTGCAATAATGTAACTTATAAAAAAAAAAAAGTTAAGATACTGATAAGTTGTTGTTGTTTAGGTCATCAGCCAAAAGGCTGGTTTGAGCCTGTAGAGGTTTTACTAAGTAAATCGAGGAGTGAGGTGGTTTACCGTTGCCTTCCTCACTGAGTGGAAAAGTACACTTATCAGCATGCCAGGCCCTCTGAAAAGCATATATTTTCCACTCTGCAAATGACACTTTCACTTCATTCACCACAGGGTCTGGCTGTATAATGAAATCCATTACTTTCATACGAGATAACTCTGATTAGTGTCTTTTACACCTCTACCTCTTCTGTTCTTAAATGATTCAGTCATTTAATTGGCTGACCATGTGATAAAAAACAGAACAATTTATTTTAGCCCTGCAACTAACAGATTGAGTGTAAATAATTTGACACTCCACCTGTCTGTTATGGGCAAACTGATAAGTTATCAACCTTAAAGGGGTTGATTCTGCTCTAAAGGAGAATGACACAGCTTGATAATCAAATAACAATCTGGCTTCAGTTCAGTCTGTAGTGTTGACCAAAATACAAATATACCATTTGAACTCTGAAATGAGAAAAATTTACTGTTATTCAGAAAAATAATTCTTATATTTAAATGAATTTGGATTGATGAAGATTGATAAGAATGAATTTGCTTAGTTTTGGTATGGCCTTTGAATGTGTTCTGTCGTAAAACACTTCTGATGTTCATACAGTGTTATTAGTATGACACGTTAAGCACTCTGACTGGATATTATACCAGTTGTGTTTGATCTATTTTATGGGCTTTAACATTTTATAAAAATATTTTTAATTTATTCTGTAGTCTTTATTCAAAAGGTAGGGTTTAGGTGACATTAAGTAACTCCTCAAAAAGTTATAAATTTAATAATTATTCAACAATCCTGCATTGAATGATATGGTATAAAAGGAAGGCATTAAAACAATACCAATGGAATTTGTGTCTACAGAATTAAACCGGTTTTATCTTATGTTGCAGACCAACAGCTGAACTTGTGAAGCATATACTTTCACGTGATGTCAGCCCTCCTTCTGATGACTTTGTGGTGTCTGCATTGCATTGCTGGTGCCGAGACCATGAAGAGAAGTTAGGAGAATTGGTTGCAGGGCTCCTGTCTAGTCGTTGTCCACAAACATCTCCAAACAAACGAAAAAGAGGTGGTGGGTCGGGAAGTGGCGGACCAGGAAGACCATCAAGTAGTGCGCACCCAACGTCAGAACGAATTTTAGGCCATTTAGATAAACTAAGAACTGGTTGTAGGCAGTTTTATAAACTTGAAACGATGCAGAAAGCTTTACAACAGGCACAGAATTCATGTACGGACGCTCAAAGAAGTGCATTTAGCAGTTTGTTTGCTTTAGTGGAAGTGGATGATACAAGTAAAGGGAAGGGGCGTGGTCGTAAACCTAATTCAAGCCCTGGTGCAAAGAAACAAAATCGTGTTGTTAAAGAAATATCGGATATCTCTGAGGACAGTAGTGAAGTAAGTATTTTCTTCATTCTTGTAAAACTATATCACAATCATTACTAAATAGGTCTGTCAGTGAATTAACTTAATTTGCATGTTATGATTATTCTTATTAAAATCAGTTATTTTCTGTCCTGTTATCTCAATTTCTGAATTGTGAAACAAAATTAGGGAACTCTTCAGCCAGAACACCAATATTATTTTACAGAAAGCAACACACTGATAATTATTTACATCTTTCATTCTAAGAACAGTAAACAATAGGAAAGTGCCTATTAAACTATTGCTGTTCGTGAATTTGTCATTATGTTGGATCAATTTAAGAAACATTCTTATGTAAAAGAACCTGTTGTTTAACCTATTGTCTTATAAAAAATATTGACCAATAACTTCACATATAAAAGACCTTGGGGAGGGGGGGCAACAAAAAATTTAGATAATCGATGTATAGTTAATGTCCTACCAGAAATGAAAATAAGGTACGCATATGATTGTAGTGTTGCCAGAGGATGGCTAATATGTCGTAAAACAGGAACGCGTTTCTCTGTTGAAAGAGAAATTAACAAATTCATCATTAACAAATTTTGTATGGAGGTTTCAATAAACAATATTCACTGTACGTACGTTATTATTCATCTAATTTGTTTCTATGGGTTCCGCTCTCATCCTTAAGAAAAATTATCATTAAAAAACATACATATAACACACTACACTAGTAGGCACACACATTGACTTAACTTAAGATCAGAAGTGTTGAATTTATCTGTTAGTTCCAATAGTTTTGTTACTTTTTTTTAATCTTAATAGCTGTTATTGTATTTTTCAGGAAGAAGAAATAGTAAAACCAAAGCAAGCAAAGAAGCGGAAAAAAGTAAACACTGTTGGTTCAGATTCAGATTAATCATTTTAATGATTTCCTGACCTATTAGCTAATTAAGCTCTATGAAAGTGGTTTTATTGGACTGATAATGTACTTCATTCTGATTCCTCTGCCTTATTTATTAATAATTATAATTTATAAAATATTAAGTGAGCACAAAAACTGATATGAAATAAAATCATGAATTGTAAAAATATATGAATTAGTTGGATAAGATATCAAACTAGAATAGAAATAGTATTTTGTTTTTTTATTCATGTACAGTGTTTTAAATACAAAAAATGTTAATATATTGTAATTGTGTAAATATAAGTGAAAATAATAAACTGTTTTTGTAATTTAATATTAAAAAGATTGTGTGTGAAAAAGTATTTGATAAAAGTGTTGCAAAACCAAATGGTTGCACTATTGTTTGATAATAATTGATGAATTATTCTGAACTCTTGTAATTATTCACGATTTACTAGGAAATTGTGTCCATTTTGTATAAATAATGCAGAATTTACTCTGGGTTGTAATACACAAAGAACTAAGTCTTTGAATGTCCAGTTGCATTCAAATTTTTCATTTATTATAGTGAATTATTTCTTTAGTTTTTCGTTGTTAAAGAAAATAGCTACAACCTTGTGAGATAACCTGTAAAGTGTGGTATATGGTCAATACCTGACATTTTTGGTTATAGGAGAATGATTGATGCATTGTTAATTTTTATTGTTAGACTGATTAGATTTAAGGTAAAATTCTTCTGAATTAAACTCCAAGGTATGTACCCTTGAAAATTACCAAGATAAAGGTGTGAATTTTGAGATAATGTAGTGAAATCATAATATTTTAATATTATAATATTGTTTTAGAATTAATCTCTTTGCTTTATAGTTGTAGGATTTTGTTTCTCATTAATAGGGCATTATTGTCAGTAGTATTAATAATTAATGTTCCAAATATCTTCATCTGGTGGCAGTTTTACTTTTGTTAATAAAAAAGAACACTAGCCATCTCATAAGTATTCTGTATTCTGTTTGTTCCTTACCCTTAATAGCTTATGATTAGTTGGGCACTATAAAAAAATTAAATTTTAGAAAAAAATTCCAATCAAGTGATAAAGAGTGTTTGTAAAATTAATTCTCCATTTATCTGATCATATTGGTCAGTTTATCACCTTTGAAGCTAAATTTTCTTTAAAAAAAATATCAAGGATATAAAAAAATTAAATAGTAATGAACAAAACATAATATTCATATTATTGAATTTTCAATTAGTCAGATCTCCCTAATACGAATCTCAATAGATCAATTTTTTCGATTTGTGAGGTTTTAGTTTACGAGATAAAATAATGAAACATTGCATTATTATATAAAAATTCATATTATTCTGTGATACTTTTACTTATAGTATTTTCGTAATACTATTGCAAATATTTTTTCCTCAATACTGTGATTGAATTCACATTCAGTATTACATATTAGTTCTCAAAAACTAGTACTGTACATGTACTAGTACTGTAAGTACTAGTATATGACAAAAAAGTACTACAATTCAAAGGTGGAGAAATCGTTAACACATACTTTCTAAAATGAGAATATGATACAATTTATATGAATGTATGAGGTCTGTTCAAAAACTCCCCAAATTTTTTTATAGCGCTACTACAGTTAGTTCCACAGAGATCCTCTGGGGCTCATTGTGTTTGTAGAAACATCACAAGTAACCTCCATTTTGTAATTTGTTGATATCTTGCTTAGTTGCGGTGAAACAGCTGTTTTAGTGAAGTTGTTTTCTATGCGTTTCTCAAAGTTAAAAATGAGTGACTACGTGAACAGCGTTGTGGCGTGAAATTTTGCTTGAAACTCGGGGAAATCATTCACGGAAACTCGTAAATTGCTTGTCAAGGCTTATGGTGATGAATCCATGAAAAGAATGACTTTCTACTATTGTTTCCAATGGTTTAGTTAAAATTCTCCAAGACCCAAAAAAAACTTATAAAGTTCGCTCCAATGTGAAGGTCATGCTGATTGTTTTTTTTTCGATACCAAAGGGGTTGTCCATTATGAGTACCTTCCTCCAATCGTACTACATTGAGCTTCTGAGAAGCCTATGAAAAAAAATCAGACAGAAACGTCCCGAGCTTTGGGCGAGCAGTGACTGTTTCTTCCACCATGACAGTGCATAAGCCCATTCAGCGCTCAGAACTCAGTGAGTTTTTGAGCAATTCGATTACCATGCTTCCGCACCCACCATACTCACCTGACTTAGCACCCTGTGAACTTCTTGTTCCCCAAACTCAATAAACCCCTCAAAGGAAAAAGATTTGCCATGATTCCTGAGATTCGGAAGAACGCGACAAGAGTAGCTGAAGGCCATTCCAGAAGAAGTGTTCCAGGATTTATTCAGAAAGTGGAAACACCGATGGGTCAAGTATGTATGTTTGGGAGGAGATTACTTAGGAGAACCCTAAGCGTAAGTCAATGTATTTTTTATAAAAAAGTTCTTGAACTTTTTGAACAGACCTCGTACTATTTTTGGAAGACTTGTGTTTTAAAGATAGCCTCCTATTTTTAGAATTAAAATGCTTGGCATACCCTTAACTGTATTTATCTCAAAAAATGTTTTCATAAAATAAATATTCCTATGAAACTAAAAATTCTTTGAATATAAGAGGTAATTTAATTGAAATTGAGGATTTTTCAAAGGGATAAATTCAACAATGTTTGATTTAGGGAGTATTTCAAACTGTGGAGGTTTGATGACTATTTAGATTTGTATTGTCTGAAAACTTTTGACTTATATAGAAGTGCTGATTTTTCTAGGATTAAAGAACCATTATTATAAATTAATATTTAACATCAGTGTTATAAAATGTTAACCATAGGTTTTTTTTTGTTAATGCATCAAAACAAAAATGTAAATTGTACAGTTTTGAAAATATTTTGGCTCTTTCCAAAAAAAATCTCAACAGAAAATTCTTTCAATTGCATTTTTGAACATCAATGTAAGTGAGCAGCAGCATGTATTTGTATACGTGGTTTTATAAACAACACTTGTACATGATTTGTTTGGGGTACCTTATCAAATTTGGCTTGTACCATTTTCGTGATTGTAACAAAACATTTTATGGTAAGTCTTGATACCTTATTTTATTATTTCTAAAAAAGACAATTTTAAATTTTTATTTTAGCATATATGTAGTGATTGTCTTGAAAGTTAAATTGAAATTTTTTATTGAGAATTCAACAAGTTCACAGATCCCTTATTATACAATTTTGTTATTGCTGGTGAGAATTTATTTATGAATATCAAAGAAATTGAAATTTTGCATGCACTGAAAAATAACTTATTTATATAAACTGAGTAGACTGGTTAGTCTAAGTAATTTACTTAATGTAATATGTGTGAAAATAAATTTTTAACCAAAACTAGAAAGGAAAAATAATTATCATATTAACATATACATTTTGTGTCACATTTTAGCTAAGTACTTGAGAAGACAGTTTTGGGACATTTGAGTTTTTTCAATTGTACTGAACTAAGCAGGATGGTTTTAGGTGCAGATGCCCTAATGGTATTTCTGATTTTAATTTAAACGCTCTCTCAATAATAATAGGTACTAAATTTTTGCTCTTTTAGAATTTTATTAATGTGATCAACATTGGTGAGTCAAACTCACCAATGGTAGGGTAAACTTGAGAGATGGGTGACTAAAAAATTTCTTGAATTCTGTTTTTGTCATGCCTGCGCTATCATTCATAATGGTTTGAGCCCAGTGGTTCTATATATTTGGAAATCAAGATTTATCTCCATGAATACTGATTTATAGTTTCTCCACAATAAAAATGTAGTTCACAGACATTTCTTTAAACTTGTAAAAGGATTTTACCTGATCTTAAATACAAAGTGTTTTATTTTGGGCTGATCTGATAGTTCTAATCAGTAATTTACGTTTTGAATAGATACATCAAAATAAATGTATTGAATTTGAAATTTTTTAATTACTTGCATTTTGATGTGTAAAAGCATGACCTTTATGTAACTGTTTAGTTCCTTTGGCAATTGAGAGTAATGGAGTGGTTGTTTCTGGTAGTGTACATTGATTGTCACTGAAAACACTATGATAGTTAGCTTGTCTGTTTAAAAATACTTACAGTGCTCATGTATGAGTGTGTAGCAGGCTTCAAATTCGTAAATTGAGTTCCCAAAGATTGTTCATTAAGAGTTGTTTTATAAGTACAGATAAAACTACACTTTGGAAGCTGGTTCTGCTTTTCTATCATTGTTATACTTTTGATCATCTAATAAATGTGTTGGTATATGTTTCAATTATGTGTCGTCAATTATGTTTCGAAACTTATGAATTCACCAACATGTATTTAAGTATATTACATTAAATATCACCTCTTCAGTGGAGTAGTTGTTTGCATGCTCACGCATTAAGCCAAAGGCCATCTAGGATCTGGTAAATTTGTCAACAGTGTCTCCAATATATACCCCATTACAGTCACATTTAACCACAATGATCTGATTTACAAAAAATATATAATTAAAGATATTAATTGTTAAAAATTTCACAGATGTGAAAGTACGTAAAAACTAATAGAGGAGTGAATAAACAACGATGCATGCATAAAATTATTGTACATTATATCAATACCAAGGGATATTTTCCCTTGATTTAAATAATCAAGTCAATAATGCATTAAATATTAAAAGTCCTCCCAGAAAAACCCATTATTTCTGGGATTTGAAATTAAATTATGTAGAAAAACTTTCTAAATTAAACTATTGTAATTTGATATAGTCTACTGTTCTCTTCATTAGCAAGTGTTGAATTTATCAATGTCTGGAGTTGTTTTTTTAGACACAGTTTTACTTTAAATGGCTATAAACTGAAGGAGAAAGTGTTCGGAAAATCTGGTTACAGCTGAAGTTGAAAAAATTGAATTTTTAAAATTAAGGGATTAAAAATAATGCATGTTGTAGTCCTCTACCTAAAAAAATTGTGTTTTATACAAAAAAATATTTTAGTACAATTTTTCTGTTATTATAGTGCTTAAATCTAATTTTTCTGTTGTCTAATGTTAATTTTTTTAATAAAGATACAAAAAATCAATAGTTGTCTCATTTAAACGAGTATGTGGTACCTTATTATTTCCGTAGAAATTGTTCATTGGATTGGAATTTAACATTGTACTTCTCAGCATCTGGTTAGGACAAAATCCTTACTAGGCAAATCAAGAATAGAGAAAACTCCTTGAGTTTGTACCTCTGCCTTTTCTAGCTTCCTTAATTTAAAACCAGTTATTTGGCTGGTGATAACAAAGAAAATGATAGTCTTATGTAGCTTGATAACAGGATCAATTATGTACTCAGTTTCTCTTTTAATAATGATTGTGACAAACTCATCACGTTTAACTTTTTGTACATCAAGGTTTACAAAATTTCTAGCATGAATAAATAATCTGTTATAGCAAACGTGTGAAATTTTCTGGTAGTAAAAGGTATTGGAAAAGGGTGTTTTGTTAGAGTAGGTTGGATTGGAAGATTTGTATTATTTTTATATATTCAGTTTTCATTAAAGAAAATTTAAATGTTTATCACAAGTTTCAAGATATCTGTGATCTTGGAGAAATCCTGTTTTTTACATTATTTGATAAAACGTGTTGAACTTACTATACTGTATGGTTTTGTTGAATACCTAGCATTTTCAGCGAATTGTTCTGTGAGTTTGGTGAAGTAAATTTTTGATAATCTTTTTTTTAACGATTTCTTATCATTTATAAGAAATATAGAAGGAAATAGATAAAGTAATACTAAAACCTATACTAGTGCATCAGCAAAGGTTCTTCATATTTACAATTTCCTTTCTGATTATAAACTTCTAATGACAGCGTAACAAAAGATTTATCACCTGCTGGCAAGTGTCCTTAGCTACAAATGTATAAAATCACACCATTTTCCTGTACCGAAAGATAAATTTCAATGTAACCTGTTACACAATTTATTAACATAATATAATTTAGTACGAAGAAGGTAAAATATTTCAACATTTTAGTTAACGTAATAAAGTTCTGGAGGGAAACACTATTTTGAAAAATTTAAATTTTTGTATTTTGTAAGTTTTTTCAATTTTTTAAAAATAGTTTTGTCCACCACTTGTATGTTACTGTTAGTTTGTTGGTTCCATTGTGATATTCATATTGTAAACCATATTTTGTGAAGAGCTTAATGGAACACTACTGTAATCAAGTTTTACATTAATAAGAGTCAGAATAATTGTGTTTTGTAAATAAATGTTCATACTGTTGAAAGTATTAAATGAATGTATATAAATTTTGTAAAATAATTTTAAGTTATACTATAATTTGTGATACTGTAATTTAAATTATATTGTTTAGTATAAATATAGGATTATGTTGAAATAGAAAATGTATTTCTTATTTTGTTTTTATAATCCTTTGTAATATCATAATACTGTGCTGATTTTTGTAATCTTTAACAGGTACTCAGAAAATGTAAAAAATTACTGTTTTTACCTTTTAATTTGTACAGGCGTATAACAGAGTCGTTTACATTTTGGGCTGGTATTTTATGGAGTTTAGGTTATCTTTACTTTATTAAATTTACTGTGATATTAATTTTTTACAGGTAGCACTTATATTCATTAAAGGAATCTGACATTCTAAATAAAATTTTATTCAGATTTAACAATTTTTTTAATATTTCAAACTTCAGTTTTGATGGACTTTGTTCCAATGTATGGGTCAAATTCAGAGGGAATAGTTTGGGACCCTTAAATTATAGTTTGTGCTGGGATAATGAAAAAATGATTGTTTTTTATCTGCACACTATTTGCTATATGCTGCTGTCTTTCCTTTGGTGATCATAATCTGCCATTTGTGAATTACATCTCATGAAGAAATATTAATGTATGTAAACTTAAATATGATTTAAATGAACATGTACAAATAATGCTGTAGTTGACTGCATCCTTTTTGTACTTTAAGATTACCTTGCCTATTGTTACATAATTCAGTGTTTGGTTTGGATGAGGAACAGTAGGTTTGATAAGGCTTTGAACAATAACAGTTCAAAAAAGTTTAAAAACAAGTGATTCATATTAATTCGTTGGAAGGTTTTATTGTACATATTTTTCATCTTTGAACTGACAATAAAGGACGAACAATCTTGAAGAACCACAATGGCTATTTTGAGTTAAGTTGCTGCTACAAATTTTTGACATACTCTTGGTACTGAAAACGCTATTGAATTGAAATTATAGGACATCATTCACTCATCCAGTTGTTTGAATTTGTGTAATTGTTTAAGCAGTACTATTGCATGAGTGAAGAGGCCTCCTTCTATCATTGTATTGCTGTGGTTAATTCAGTGTTCAGTACAATGAAAGGTGCTGTAACTTGCAGTCTGTTGGAAATCATTGGCACGTCAAGGTGCACAGTTCAGTAATTAACCCTTTCTTGTAATATTTGCTATGTTAATCCAATATAGACAACCGAAATGACTTAATAGTATGAAGCGTTCTACAATGCTGATAAATGTTTTAGAAGTTTTTGTTAACTTGAAACGCACATTCATGCTTTATTGTAAAGTTCAGACAGCTTACTTCTCTTTAAACAATGATGGTAGGGTTGTACATCTAGCACTGACAATTTCCTGTTGTAAGAGTTATGTAAGATAATTTGTTAACTAAGATTTCATTTATTCTTAGTTAATTATTCTTTAAGTACACAATAAAGGTTTTTTTTTAGTTTATTTAAAATCACACAAGCAACTACTTTGGTAAAGGAACAGTGGGTTTGAACGTGTTAACCTAAATTTCCCGACCTTAGCTGGGACGCAAATCCAGATCCTCCGCTTTGCAGTATGGTACACTAACCACTGAGCCCTGAAGGCAACCATATAATAAACTTGTTTTAACATATTTATTGAGTAGTTTCTATTACATGGTTGGAAAGACCGTGCATAAGCTCTGATGCAACCTTCATTCGTGTGACTTTTGAAGTGTTTTTAATGTAATCAGACCTCATCTTGAATCAGCCATAGCACAGTGTAAGTTATTGGCAGCTGTAGCTAGACGAACCTGTTCGCATAGTGGTCAATGCATTTGGCTTCTGTGCCAGGAGTCTTGGGTCTTGATTCCCTGTCAGGTCTGGCATTTTTTCATGTCACCCTTCATTGTCTGCATTACCCTTAATGTGCAAAACAGATGGATGTGAAAAAAAAACTAGATAGATAATACAATGTTGCAACGCCTTGGAAGTGGGTTTGAGTATTATGCAATCTGAGATTTCAGGGCTTTGCCAAATCATCAAATTGTCCTGCTATGCGTGATATAGGAATATATGTTCTAGGGTGCGGTTATCGAACATATTTCGAGATTTAGTTTGTAGGTCTGAAGAAAATAAACAAAAAACAGATTTGGCTTTCATTTAAAAATTTTCCAACGGTTTTTTTAATCAAATTTGTCAGTATTCACAAGTGATGGCGAGGTAGATGAACTTAATTAAATGTTTTTGTGTTTCCTTTAGTTAATTTAAAATCACTTCAACAGTGAGGACTTAGTGACTACTGTTGGTTACAAAACTGAAACAGTGGATTTTAATTTGTAATAAATTTTCAGTTCATAGCCGGTCAAGGCATAAAGACTAGTATATTATCTTTCCACCATGTTTGCCGGTAATTGAACACGGGAATCTCCAGTTCATAGACTAGCGAGCTAATCACTACGTTCTTGTCAGTGGTTATAACTTTTCTTGAAGCTTTACTCTTGGTGAGCTGTAGCATCTAATGTTATCATTCAAATAACATAGATCCTGAACTACTTGACACGTGACAAATCAGGTTCAGTATGTTTGAGTCATTCCCATTAATAGTAACAAGATACAGTACATTCTAGAATGATGACATTGGTTACATAGTACTACCTGTACTGTACACTACAAGCACTATTTTTGACTCTATGCACCTTGTCTCTCCTTAGCCATCCACCTATCAGTCCTTAAGGGCAGGGCAACGCTCCGGCCACAGATTACATAATCAAACGGCTACAACAAAAGCAACTACAGTGGAGCGTCAGTTTTCTGAACTAATTGTGACTAGAGTGGTTCTGATAATCAAATTCTTCATATATAACCTAAATGTTTAATAGGTTATTAAAGGCTAACATAACTAGTTTAAAAAACCACTTATTTATTGCAAAAGTAGAGTATTGAAGATTATAAAAACAAATGGAAAAATTCAGAACTGAATAAACTAACAAAATAAAATACGGTAAAATCTTTGAGAAATATTTTTTAACACACTACACAGTAATTTTTTTTTAATTTTGAATTTTGCTTTAAACAACTGTTCGAAGCAATTTTTGCTTTTTGTAGTAGTATAATTATAATGTATTACTGTAGTAAAAACTTTTTCATTGAACTGAATCGTGTGGTTTGGAATGATAAAATCTCCAAAAAAGTAATTTTTCAGGGGAAATAAAAAACGATTTATTCATTAGATGAGCCGCATGAAAATGGCTTTTATACGGGTTAAAGTACTGTCAGTAAAGCTTAATTTAATAGATGCAAAAATTTTGAAAGGTCGAAATAGCAGTTTGAAATTTGGGAGATGTTATCTTTTCAAAATAATTAGGAATTTTTGAGGGAAAATGGTTTGAAATTCGAAAAAACAATTGTGTAGAACACTCTTTTATTCACTTTAATGTATCAAAGATGTTAACTTATCTACAGATAAAATTATAAGTTTAACATTAAAAGTGATCACTTTTTTATAATGGTTTCCACCATTTTTTAAAACTAATATTTGGCCAGTAGAACTTTATGAACGTCAAATTTACCTGTCCAGTATTTGATGACCGTTTTATTAATTCAATATACGTTTAACCAATTTTATTTTACATTCTTTAATGACATGTTTGTATTTATCAGGATTCTTAATCACCTCCTTTTTTTGGTCTACATCATCATCACAGCAACTCATTTTCACCTAAATTTAGTACAATAAAAAATAAATAAAACCGGTACTACGTACAACATAGAGGTTAGGAACAGGTTAGGAAGAACAATAACAGCTGATTTATAGCCTATCTATATATTATATTATTATCTATGTTTATAGCAGTGCAGCGCCAGCGCTGTGATAGCCAGTGATAATATAAATGACAGCTTTCCATTATACTGTAGAAAAGGGGGACATCTACGGAAGAAGTTTCCGTTTCAAACTACACCAAAAGAACACATACGAACGATACACTGTTTAAACTAATAGAGATGTAACTTTTTCAAACAAAATGTTATTCTTTGACCCAAAAACAGCGTGAATTCTCTAAAACATGAAAATTGTGGAAAATGAGATGTTACTTTTTCAAAACACACGATTAAATTGTATGTAAAATACATATTTTGGTAGATGTATATGTTATTCTATCAATGTTAGTTCGGTTAATCGACGCTCCTATATAGTATTTTCTTATGTTACATTCTACAGGCTAATGTAATCCTATTTTTAAATTTAACTTCTTAATATTTATGCTACATTTTGAAAACAAGCTAAATAAAAGAACTTTCTTTTGTAAAAAGAAACGATTGTGCCCTTTTAGTAGTACGAGCTCCAGGGATAAGAGCCAGTCATCTCATCGATAGACATAACCTAGACGGCCTTATATATCAAAATGGTTTGAAAAATTGCGAAAGGATCTCCTTGCTATTTAACTCAAGTTGTCTCACGACATTACCCTCAGTACGGTAAAAACCTGTGAACGTTGTACTCTTGTACTTCTATCCCGTAAATACCTTATTCTCTTGATATTGCGCGAGTTGCCATAATAAAATTGTTGTAAAATACTTTTTCGGAAGATATTTTTCGATTTTGTAGAGGAAACTGCGTCAAAAACCTAAATAAAATGAACATTTTGTTGAAGGTCGGCGAAATAGTTAGCGTACATGATATTGCTACACACTGAACTAAGTCAGTTTCATTATATTTACGTACATTACTAAATGTTACGGTAAGAATTTCTAAATTGTAACGTAATGTTATTTGAATTCAGAAACGCATATTAAATAAATTCAGACTAGTCCGGCATTTACAATTTTTTATCTTAATAGTCCCAGGTTCAGAAATGCACGCACATTATTGCGTTTCAAAGTCAATATTTTGTGCTATTAACTAACAAACATGTTATCAACGTGACTTTAAATATTTATCAATAGTAAAGTTAGTTGTATTCCAAAGGGTTACAGCAGTTTGTCACTGGACCAGCAACTTCTGGTTTCGTAATCTGTGAGCAACTTGTTGAACTTGTTAATGACAGCGTCTTGTAAGTAAAAAACTGTAGCCAGTAAACCAAATGACGTCAGAATGTAGCGGTAAATTAAAGCACGTTTTTTTTAGAAAATTACTCAAAAATCGACCACTAAAGCCTATAATATGAGGATTATGCAGGTTTATTTTGTGATATTACCGAAAAAATAAAGTCGATAGATTGAAATATAAAAGTAACCTCTTGATGTCAACACTGACAATATAGTGACGTCAGTGTGAATAGAAGGCATTGTTTTCATGCTGTCGATAGTTGAACAAGTGTTTGTTGAAGTTGTGGCGCGTTCTAGTTTATAAAGTGCACGGTATGACATTTTAACGGCTGTTTATTTAATTGAAACTTGCCATCAACAGCTCCTGCGTTGGTTGCAACATTAACACAATTGTTTTTAAATGTAAGTCATAATAATTACATTTTGTGAGAACATTTTTAGTTTGGCTTTGTTGTTTAGTACGAGTTGTAAGTATACATAACCTATCCTTCTAGTGTACCAAATTGTAGGTGATTTTTTAAGTGTTTAAGGTCAGTTGGTACAGTTTTACGCGAGGATGTTTTGATTGTAGATGATTTGGGTTTTTTTTGTAATAAATCAAATATCTGGCTGTTGTCTTACTCGAGTACTATCACTTCTTAAAAATAGATGTGTGAGGTTATATTTATGTTGTCGGTAAACTGTTTATTTTAGTTGCGTGTGCTATAATGATAAGAGTAGATTGTCAGAGCATGACACTCGGTTATGTTTGTCGGTAGGTGTCTATTGCTATTCGGCAACAGTATGCAATTTCTATTGCATCAGTTTAAAAAAAAATGAAATATTTAGAATGATAGCAAATGAAACCTGTACCACAGTATAATATCTAGAGTCCAAAGTTTCCATCACTTTTTTGACGTCAATGGGCCTGCATCTGCCAGCAAGCTCACAAATTATTTTATAATTTCTCCATAATTTAAAAGTTAATAAATGCATTGAAGGTTTACTTATGTTCTTTATGAAATCATTAGTAATTTTGGTAATATTTGATTAATAAAAAGCAGAAAAAACAAATTTTGATAGTCTGTCCACCTGCTGTTTTGAGCTCTTAACAGTGAAGCAAGACTGGCAGTGATATAGTCTTGTCCCATTCCTGTTAGACCTCAATCATGTATGTATTATCAAATTATAATTAATTTTTCTTCTTTAAGTTTTAAAACCAGCTTCCTTAGCATAAGAATGCATCTTTCAGTAACGTAAAAATTAACTACTTCTTGCCTGATAGTACCTTTGTCAAAATTGTCTGTAGGCCTACCATTTACTTTTTTAGCCGTAATAAGTGTCGTGCGAGGGGGAACAAAAGAATTTCCGTTTTTACACTACTCTGTTAATTCTCTTTAAGGTACTAAATAGACACTTTTGTGGCTTTAGAAACTCGTTCTAAAATTTTCTTGGGATCAATCAAATGACGGTTTTTTTCATGAATTTAATCATGTTATTTATAATTTTTCTCGATTGCCTGTTGATTGGTTTATTTTCCCCCAGTTTTGAATTTTTATCATAATTACAATACTTGCTACACTAACTTTTATTCCACTTAATTTCATCAGTTGTATTTAAACGACATAATTAATCCTAAGTAGCAATAGTATGTATTAAATAAATGATTAGCTGAGGAATTAATAAACAGTAAATAAATATGATTCGCTATGTTTTTTCTGCGTTTGAGTAAGCAAAGTTGCTATTTAGTTTATGAATGGACTATGTGGGTTGAGTGAGGGGCGAAGAGCAGAAAGCGTATGTGCAAAACAATCAGAGCTCAACAGAAAGTAGACGGGCTCTACAAATCCTTATAACTGAGCTTGCTGTTTCCTCGCAGTGCTAGTGTGCTATTACAATTTTTTGCTATTGGTAAGCTTCGAGACTAAATATTATATTGTGCATGCACTCCTATTTGTTTCAGGCTGTATAGTGCATTATGGAAGAGGAGAATAGAAATAGTTTAACTGATGAAGAAATAGCTAATGCCAACACTGTAATAATTGATAGTTCACAACCATATGATTTTGTATTAGACGAGCAAAATGATAATGAGAGAAATATTGAAACTAAGAGAAACAGTGGAAGCTCAGAAAAGGAATTTGATTCACAGTCTACTTTCATAAGTTGTGATGGGTATATGAAAATATTTTCATTTGGCTTTTCATTATGTAACTTTATTTCTAAATTATTGACATCTTTTGTTAGATT
The DNA here is from genome assembly GCA_035578175.1 of Catonia carolina. Taxonomy (NCBI): domain Eukaryota; kingdom Metazoa; phylum Arthropoda; class Insecta; order Hemiptera; family Achilidae; genus Catonia; species Catonia carolina. Next base: position 107,751,986 of record JAQMRL010000001.1, read on the forward strand.
TTTAATCAAGTATTGTTTGTATAAATGATAAATCACGCAGAGAGTTAATTTGTGATTCAATTAACTACAAACGTTTAGTGACGTATTTAAATAAAGAAAAAGAAAAGTTTTGACTTATTTAAATAACCATTTCTAATTTATTTAAGAAATCAATCCAAGAAAGTGAAAAACATTCTCTTGACATAATTTTGTGTTCTTTGGATCCAAGAAATTTTCAGCCTTGGTTGTTAACATTAACTCAAAACTATTTTAGTAAAATAATATTTAACCACTATTAATGACTCTATTGTTGTTAGTTTGGTATATCTAATCAGCCATTTGATAAATTCAAACTGAAAACTGAATCAAAAATTAAAGCTGCTAACAAAGAGCTTTAATGTGTAATAATTGGTATGGATTTACTTGCAGAACTTAAATTTGAAAAAAAATATACTATAAACAACAGGTTACATACAATTTGATAGTGTAGCTTCAACTTTCATAACCTTATTGAAAATTTTTAATATGCAGATTGTTTAAAAAAGAAAGGTTTTTAACAGTTGTTTAAATTAAAAACTGTTCTGTTTTTGGTTTAATACAAACTACATGAAAATACTAACAATGTGTATACTTATAACAATTTTCTTTTTGTTTTCTAGCATATCTCGCAATGGAGATGAAAGTTTAAATATTTCAGGTAAGAATTGCAGTGTTAAAGGAAAACATTTTGCTTTGACAATTCCTTTATGTATGAAGATTGTTATTCTCCAAATTGTTATACAAAGAAATGTACGGTTCAGCCGTTCTTAGTTTGCTCCTACTGTCAACAAACACAATCCACCTACTTCAGGGTGCACGCTAGAGTCTGCGACTTTACGGATGTCATATTCCTATTAAGTTAACTATGTTTTAAATTATAAGTACTAAAAACATCAGTCATGATATGATGTAGGCCTAACAATTTCATTTAGAAAAATACTTTTAAAAGTATTTTGTTGCTACTTTTTAATCAGCGTGTACAAATTTTGATATAATGTGCATGCTCAGTGATGTCATTATTTTTTTACATTAGGAGCAAACTAACAGAGGCTGGACTATAGTTGACTGTTGATACCAGAATGCCATCCAATGCTTGATAATTCGACAAATATTTGTTGTTTGTTTTGTTAATTGCATCCAGGAGACTCCCTCAGGAGGAAGTGTAGGACATGTCAAGAACTTATAAGTTAATAATATATAATACCTGAATGTACATTGTTTTTATTACACGTTACCTACTACTGCAAGTATGATGCACATAGAATAAAAATAATAGAATTTGTGCTTAAGTCATTCGGAACATTTGTTGAAATAATTATTTGTAGATGTTGGGAGGGGCAAGAAATAAGTCTCAGTGAAAGAGGTTTTGGATTTAATTTCACACATTAAATTGTATGAAAATACTATTACCTGAAACTTTTAAAATAAAAAAATAAAATAAAAATGAATGAAAACTAAAAGTACATTACTGCAAAATAATTAAATTTAGTTGTTATTTTCATTTTACCTAGGCTAACTTAGTATGGCTTTATTCATGTAGTTGTATTTTATTGTTGTGTAAATAGTATTGTAAAACAATCAGGGTTTTAAGAAATTAATTTGTTATGTAATGTTTAGCTTGTGTATGTATTATTTTTTTTGTCTTATAAATAATTCCTGTATGTATTGAAATAATATGTTGGCTACAAAACTGCAGTGTTTGAAAGTGCTGGTGTCAGTGGTTTATTCTGAATAAGGAACATTAGCATGTTAATTCATGATGTTATTAAACTGGAAATTAATGATGATATAAAAGTTTTATTTTTTTGTGGACATATAATAAAAGGTTTATTATACTGTAAATGTTTCATTGAAAGTTTTTTAAACAAAATAAATGTTTTTTATTATTTGCCGATACCTTATTAGTACTACCTAATTTTCAATGTATTAAATTCTTGGATTTGTTATAGATATTTTGATAAATTATGTACAGAATTTATTTTGCCAAGTTCGAAAAGTTTCTGTGATTTGCCAACATGTGTTTTCTTGTATTTTTAAAACAGTCAATGTAGTCTTCAGGCAATAAATAAAATAGTTTATCTCAGGTTAACTCAGGCCTGAATGTAGAAGTAATCTGAGTAGGCTGCATTGCATTTATTATTTTATACAAATAAATTTGTATAAAATAAAAATAAATAATTGTATAAAATAGTGTTGTTGTTCTTACTGTAATAAAGCCAATCTTGAATTATTTTCTGTGTTGGTTTTAAAAAACGATTTAAACAAATTCTATAAACCAATTTAAGTTAAAATGAATTTACAACCCGTGGAGGGGGCAAATTGACCCTAGCCTACAGACTGCAGATTCCTAAATAAGATCTTTATTTAACCACTTGTAAGTTTTGTTGAAAATATCAGTATTGAATTTGATTTATTACTTTCTCTTGCCTATATGAATATATAGGAAGGAAAGTATTGTTTTCATGTCGATTTTTAGAAATCGAGTTTTCACCGAATCTACACGTTTTCAGACCCCCTGAACCCAAAAAACATGTTTTTAGCGATTGTTCTGTGTGTGTGTGTGTGTGTGTGTGTGTGTGTGTGTGTGTGTGTGTGTGTTTGAACAGAATATCTCAAGAATGGAACATCGTACGAACTTGAAACTTAAGTTACATGCCACTACCGGACCCGACACGAACATTTTCATCAAAATCGGTCAACCGGAAGTAGTAGTTTATTCGTGTAATTTTTCACTTTTTTGTGATTTTCTCAAAAACAGGTCCTATGATTTTTTTAAAAATCGCCTGGTTTACTCAATTTTTTATTCTCTACAAAATACGGTAGGCGCCATGTTTGCTGAAATTCTTAATGAGGCTGTTTTTACGTAAAAAAAGTGTTTTTTTAAGATTACGGCTTTAATATGAATTATAGCGCAAAAATTTTTATAATAAAAAATGTAGAGAATTTAAAATTCTACAACTTTTATTTCAAACATTTTTTTGTATAACGCTTAGTTTAGCAGTAATTAGCAATTATCTGTTTTTCTCACGAAAACGTGTGAAAAATTGATTTTTTAAAGATTTTGGCCTTAGAATGCATTTTACAACAAAAGTGTATATAATCAAATTTATAGGAAATTAAAAGATCTACAACTTTTATTTAGAGAATTTTTCTCTACAGAGCCTAGTTTAGTGTGAAAGAGTGATTTTCCGTATTTTAAAGCCAAACTGAGGTCGATTTTAATTTTGCATCTCTCACTCATGTTTTTTGAGGTTAGTTTTTTGTTTATTACTAATGTTTTTTTACTAATGTTAGGTTTATTGTTAATTATTTGCATTGGCAAGAGATTTTTCTGTATTTTTTCTGTAAATTAGACATTAGTGATGATAAAGGGACATCAACTGGACCTCAGACTATTCCGCAGACTCACATTACCATCAATTCTAGGAATACCAATGAAGCGGTTATTACAACTGCTTCAAGTATTTCACCGATGGTTGATTATGTTCCTCCCCGTTTGTCATCCACACCAATAGTACGAGCAGGTTCTGACAGGTATGATTGTATACATATATCTAGGTGTAGCATTATTTAGGGTTATTAGAAATTGGCATTTGCCTATAACAGACAGGTGGAGTGTAAAATTATTTACACTCAATCTGTTAGTTGCAGGGCTAAAATAAATAGTTCTGTTTCTTATCACATGGTCAGCCAATTAAATGACTGAATCATTTAAGAACAGAAGAGGTAGAGGTGTAAAAGATACTAATCAGAGTTATCTCGTCTGAAAGTAATGGATTTCATTATACAGCCAGACCCTGTGGTGAATGAAGTGAAAGTGTCATTTGCAGAGTGGAAAATATACCTAAACAACAACAGAAATTGGCACATTTTGCAAGTGAAAATTAATCAAATATCTTAAATGATAAAGAGTTTAAACTTTATGTAAAATACTCTTTTTTTTAAATATATTTAGCAGTTTATTTTTATATAATCTAATAAAACCTGGGCTGAATTTTTGTTGGATCAAGGGAATCCATTTTTAAGATATTCCATTTCATAGAAAATGTCAAAAACAAGATAGTTGGAAAATAAATTTGGATAGGAAATTTTATTTTGTTTATTATTATGTGCAAAAATTATTTCTTGAACTCTTCAATCATCAAACTCTCTCGGTCTATGCAATTCATACAAATATAAAGGTTTATGTAAAATACATAATTAATAACTTAAGTGCACTTAGTGGGAAGGTCATTGGAAAATTTATTTATAAGCTGATTGTTGCTACAAAAGGAAAACTTAATTTTATAGTTACAGAAGAAACTTAAACATCTGCACTTGAAGTGGTGGGGTCATTCAATGTCAAATCTACCAAAAAAGTGATTTTGATACCCAAGGTCTCATATTTTGATGAAAATGTACTAAAAATTGTAAATTAATGAAAAAAAATTTTTTTACTAACCACAATTTTTTTTCCACAGGGCTGAATTAGTAATGGTAGAAAAAAACGGCAATGTAAAAAATGTAGAAAAAGATTTTGATAAAGGTGCAGCTGTAACAGTTATTAAAGATTCTTTAACTCCTACAAGAAGACGAAGATATCAGTCTTCTAGTAACAGTGATGAAAGCAAATTTCCAACAAAACGATTAAAAGGTGAAAACGATAGAGATAGACCAATGATTGAGAAACGGCAGCATACTTCACAAAGTTCAAACAATAGTGATGATTTATTACATCAGACCAAACATATCAAGGGGTCACATAAAATTCATGCTAATGAGGAATCCAAGGTAATAAAATATAGGGTTTTGGAAAATATACCTTAGAGGTCTATTGAGTTTTTGTATAATTTTGAAATACTTGTTTTTTTGTTGTTACCTTAATTTTGGTAAATTTATTTAGTATGTGTCAATTAAGTGTCGGCTTAAGAACTTACTAGGTGAACCTGTGCGGGAAAACCCACACAAAAGTCTAAATTTGTTTTTATAGAACTTCTCTGTAAACAATTTTTTTTGTTTTATTGTACTACTGGTTCATTGAATCTCTTCTGTTCTTATTCGGCTCATGATGGAACTTCATAAAAAAAATAGTATAGTGGCAGGTGATTTTCAGTTCGTGCCATTGCCGCTTCATATTTTACCATGTCACCCAGTTTCTTATAGTTTTGAGCATACAGATTGACAGCAGTCATAACTGCTCCAATTTTTTCTAAAATCTCATTATTTAATTCCACATAAAAACAAAACCAAAATGTAGCAGATCAAATTGTATACAAATTTACAACAACTACGTTGGAAATTCCAAAGCAATCTAACCGTGACACTGCCAATCCGTTGGTAGGCTTATACTTTAGTTCGTTGAACTTGCCCCATCTCCAAACTGAAATAGCTGTGCGAGATGTGGGAAGGATAGATAGAGAAAGAGAGAGGCCTATACTTCAGTTCGTTGAACTTGCCCCCTCTCCAATCTATTTTAGACCTCCTATTTTACGGTCATAAATTGAAATATTTGATTTTGGATAGTTTTCTGCAAATCTACTCGAACAGACTATTCATTTGAGCCCACTTTGGGGAAAATCGGTGAAGGTTCAGGTGGTTAAAATCGTGTTGAAAAAAAAGCTGCTTGCTATTAATATATAGATTGTGCCAGGTGTCTTAAGTTGTCTAATGGATTACCAGTGGCATTCATTTACCTTATTTTGAGTTTCTTTAGTACCAACAAGCTTTATTATTGATGTGCATGGATCACATTAATGTATATTATTATTCTATAATAAAAATAAAATGTTTGAGGAATGATAAAGTCAAAGAAGCTATCATGAATTAGTTTTTTTTTTAATTGAATTGTTTGCTTGGTGTGTATTTAAATAACAATGAAGTAACCACACCATTCCTTCCTAGTCAGAAATTATCTCTTTGCTTTTTACTACAGATACATTTCCTCTCTTTTACATTTGTTTTGTTTTTTATATTTGCTTGAAATGGAAAAGTACTTAATATCCTGTTATGATTTGGTTTCGTTACAGGTTGAACTTGAAGTTCAAGAGTATACTTTTGCTTTTGTGGGTACTGTTTCCTTAAGTGTTGATAAAAATAACAAAATCCATTCTGCTCAGTTGAAACAGGTATTTATGACATGTTGATGTGATTCAATTTTAAATTGATTGTGTTGTAAGTGTATAAAGTTTTGTACATATGTATTTGTTAACATAAAAATTTGTTGAAATATCAGTAGAATGGTATATCCTGATAGCTCTGTATGTCTGCAAGGAATCTCGACAAGTACATTTCGGCCTTACTGAATTGATGGCAATGCAGTGTGTCTTCTTAAAGTTACTTTTGGTAGACTGTTCTATTTTTAATTAAAACTAATGATTCAGTCCTTTTATTTCAGAAGAACTGCATGCCTACAGATCATTCCTTTGTAATTTTTAGCCTTACTCCTTAGTAAAAGGTTGAAGACAATTTTTTAAAGTTTTAAACTAGGAAATGGATGCATGTTTTAATTGTCACCGGATGGTGACATTAAGTGGCGAGTTAAAACCTTTAATTTTTGGTGGCTCTGCCAAGGGCCGTTTAAGCAGTGGTCGTCTTGGAGAAGCGTTGGTCGTAGTCATCGTGGTGGTCGGAGGCTGGGTGACACAGCGTGTCGTCGTCCAGCAAAGACGTCATCATCTTCCTTCGCAATAGTGCGTCGATGGCTGCTTCGTCGATTCCGGTGGGCATAAGGCTCGATCGTGGGACTGCTGTGGGCATCGCTCATGGCAGTAGGCGATGACAGTCCGGTCGATGGCTTATGCTGTTGGGTCGGCAAATGGAAGCATCATTTTTCTCTCTTGTGGGGTTGTCGATGAGTCGTCCTTGGAGTCTGGTAGCCGTGTGCCAATGGTGGATGTCTCGTTGCTGTCTGGATCGGAATTGAATCCCTTAGCTCAGTGCAGCGCTTTTTTTATAGTCGTCGAGAGCGCTGTGGTATTGTGTTGACCTTGGCGGCAAAGGCCTCTGTCGGTACGCCGCCACAGGCCTACTGCCCCTTCCGGAACTATTGGCGGTTCCCTCTGTCGTTACGTCGGAAGCTTTGTAGCCAGCAGCACAGTATTTAATCAAAGGGGACGACGGTGACATAATATTTGTTTTAAAATTTTTTTTTTTTTTTTTGATGTAGCCTGCTGTAGAATTGAATTTTTGGTATTTTTGGAATTTTTGGTTTGTCTGTCCAAATCAAGATGGTCGGTACATCAATTGTTTACATAAAGTTATCCTTTAAAGAAATAAAGTGTTCACTAGTTTACAAATTAAAAAACATTTTTGGAACAGAAACGTAAATTAGTGAATTTTTATCTATTTGTTTGTCGAATCTGAAAATCAAGTCATTTTTTCTCCATCACCCTCCATTTTTTTGTTATACACTCTTCACTATTGCTAGATAAAATCAAATTTTGAAAGTGACCAAGTTGATGGTGTAAAAATTTTGTAATTTATTAGATTTAATATCAATACTCATATTTTATTATGCTTTTAAAAATGACAAAATCTGGTAAAATACAACTATAATAGATAACACATACCTAAAACTGGAGATTTTGAACTTATAAATTACTTTTTCCTTTTGTGTACAATAGGGTCCTCTCTTAGTAGAAACCAACAGTAGTGACTCATCATTGATTCATCCCATCTGGCTTAGTAACACTGCTGCATTTGTAATATATCTCGTTGGAAGCATTCTCCCTGCTCATCAGTCACAGTACCAAAATTTGGTGGGAAAAAGTCGAGATGGAATGAAAAAATTACTTTTCAGTGACATTCGGCAGCCTAAAATTTTATAGTTCAACAAAAGATTTTTTACTAAAAGATCACTATTTTCTGCTTTGTTATTTCCAAGAAAACCATGAACTACATCCTTCAATGACTTCCACCCCACTAGCTCTGCAGTATTCAACTTGAAATGTCAAAATTTTCATCGTTGAACAATTTTCTAATTTCAGGTCCAACGAATATTCCTTCTTTTAATTTGGCATCACTTAACTTAGTAAACACTTGTTTTAAATATTTTAATCATTCTCCTTCTTTATTCAGTGCTTTAAAAAAATTATTCATTAATCCTAATTTTAAATGTAAAGGTGGCAAGAAAACATGGTGAGGATTGACTAAAGGAACATTTATTTAATATTATTTTGTCTAGGAGTGAAAGTGTCTCTTTTGGCCTCTTTTGATCACAAAATGTTCACTTGTTACTTGACTATTCCAAAAGCATAAGAAACAGCAGTATTTTGTAAAGGCACCGTGCAGACCCAGGGGAAGACCAATAACTCTGAGGTTGCCACAGATATTCCATAAAGTGTGCATGGTAATTGACTGCTTTCAAAATTAATGACATACTTTCATATGTTTCTTTCATTCCAACCACCAGTGCTACAGGTACAGAAGGATTCTTGTTTGAATTATGCAATAGCACTGCTTTTAAACATGTTTTTTATGAATCAATGAACAATTGCCAAATGTCAACATTATAAGCAATAACCAGAGCAGACATCAAACCTTCTACATCACAACAGGAACACAGCTGATCTTCTTAGTGAAATATTTCATCTGATCTTTATTTCTGTTTCTATAATATGAAATTTTAGTATCTTTGTTCAGTAAATTCCACTCTTTAAGCGTCTGCTTGCTGTTTTTATAAATACAAGTTTCAAACCAAATCATTAAGTTCCATTTGTGAGATGAGATGTTGTTCACTAGATGATTTTTCTGGTATGAACTAATCATCTCTTGAAGCTTATAGCATCACAGTATTCTCAGAACAATCCTCCCCAGAAAATGAAATCTCCTGCCAGGAAACTGGGGCTGTCAGAACAGGTAAATCGTCTCCATGAGGGGACTAATGCCTCAAAAGTTTCTCAAATCATAACAAGCATGTTCATTGAATGAGATAACATACCAACTACACGTTAAATATGCTGTAATGGGGATCTTTAAACAAAGTAACTAAAAAATGTGATGTAATAAGGCATTTTGGATTACATTTTCTGTTTCAGCATAAATAAAAAATACTTTATAAAACACTAAAGTTTCTTAATCATAATAAGCATGTTCATTGAACAAGATAACATATCTACTACATGTCAAATATGCTGTAATGGGGATCTTTAAGCACAGATAACTCAAAAACATTACGTGATAAGGCATTTTGGATTATATTTTCTGTGTCAGCATAAAAAATACTTAATACACTAACTTTGCAAAAAAAAAAATACTATATTACTCTAACTTACATAACTGTTCGGAAAATGTTGTAGACCAGTTAAGTGATTAGTTTGCATCATAGCAGCTGAATCCATATTAATGTAATGAGTAATAAAAAAAAATTATATTCACCTTCTACACTGCTTCTTTTTCTTTTTTCTTTACTCATGAGTACTTTCGGGGTGCGCACCACTTCATCAGGTAATATCACAAAAGCTTCCATATTATATTATAAAATTTCTGGAAGCTTTTGTGATATTACCTGATGAAACGGTGCATACTGCAAAAGTACTCTTGAGTAAAGGAAAAAGAAGAAGCAGTGTAAAAGGTGAATATAAAAAGTTTTTTATAATTCATTATATTAAAATAAAATTGGGTGGGTTTGTGGAACTCTTGGGAAAAGGGTTGTGCAATTTTACTAGATTAAATATTCAAGCTAAAGATCTTCATTTTTAGTTGTATTTTAAAAGTCGATTTTTGACCAGAGATGTTCAAAACAGAACCAAGATTAAAGGTTGGTAATTTGCCTTAAAATTTCTGTCGTTCTGTGATTGGGGAAGTAACTTAGAGGTAGAGTGTCTGTTTTGTGTGCTGAAAGCCCTGGGTTGAAATCTGAGCATCTCCATGTTACATTTTGGTTGCCACCTTTGTATTGTCACACTAGTGCCTACAAAGCGGAAGATCATGGGTTCAATTCTTGGCTAGAGTCTGTAAACTATTTGAAATAAAATCCGCAATCCCAGCTCCGTTTTGGTGAATGACTAAGCTGTTGATGAGGCTCGAAATAAACTAAAAATATTGTAACATGATAAAATTTTCAAAGCTACATTAAGTGTAATTTTAGAAAATGTCTCGATTGCTTGTAAGAGTTGTAAGTTAGGATTATTTCATTCCAGATATTTAATAAAGTGTATGCTTTTTTGTTACATATGATTTAATTTGTTTGTAGTTAAGCCTTGCAGAAGATTTAGAGGAAAATGTAAGTGCAGTTTCCAGTATTCCTGGATGTTGGCATATAAGGCACAGACTCTCTGGTGAATCTGGTTCTGATTCGTCTGGTAATTTGGCTGACAGGTCAATGACAGCTAGCAGTACTGTTAGGTAAGTTAATTTATAAACAGATTAATTTAAGGGGTTTAAATTTGTGTTACACCGTCAAAGAGGAAATCACGCAACTAAGTTTAAAATATCAAGAAAAATTAGCAGATCACCCGAATTCTTTGGCACTTAATTTACTTGATAACAGCGAAGACGTGACACGACTGAAACGAATAAAATTGCTTGACCTTCCGTTTAGATTTACCGACTAACCTACTTTTTTTTGATCTTCTCTTCTTTCTCTACCCATCACCATCTTCTCGCCATCATCATCATCATCTTCTTCTACTATCACCATTATTAATTTGGTTACCTTTTCTATTAATTTTATTCATTTTTTATCTTGTTAATATTTTAAAAACTTATACTTAAATTTTTTTTTTCGTTTCCGAAGCAATACCATTGGGTATTGTCTTCGTCATGTGAACCCGTTCATGCGATTTACTTATAGTTTTTGTTTTTTTAAACTGATTGTAAATATTCTCAGATGTTAGAAAAAAAAATTGTGTACCAGTTAAATGAACATTTGAACTTTGTTACCTTATTGGTATCTCTTAGCAAATACAGGAGTATTTTTATTCAAAGTCCTTCAGCGTATTTCTTCTTATAAGTCATTGGTAACAACCATTTTTAATGTTGTGTGTATTCATCATGGACATTCTGATAAGTTTTATTTTGTTAATTACTTCCAGGAGCCTCCCACAGGGAATATAGGACATGTGAAGCTAACTTTAATACATGTTATCTAAACACACATTAACCTACAAATATATTTACTTACTTCTATTCTTACTTCAATAAGTATGTAATCTAATATTTACCCAATAGTACACAGTTTTTAGCATTCAACTCAATGTTTATTTATTTATTTATTTTTAAATAAATTATTTAGAAAGGAATTCTTGTAATAAAAATATCTCATCATTTTAACTTAAACTAATCATTTTAATTTAAATCTAAAGTAATTTTTCAGCTTTTTTTAAGTAAATGTAAATTAGCACAACTTTTGAAAGATTGTGAAAATTTATTGATGCATTGTCTTCTTGTATAAAAAGGTTTTTGTTCAAACAATTAAGTGTTGTGGTGAGCAACATTAATTACAGTTTTCATTTCTGTTTCTTGTTGTGTGATTATGGATATTAGGATTCTTTATAAAGGTAATTTTCCCACAATATATACCTCAGTAAAAATATAAAGTGAGGGAACTATAAGCAATTTAAACTCCTTAAATAAAGGTGTGCAAAAGGTTACGTGGTTAACTCCCACTGTACAACTAATAGCTTTATTTTGAATATTGTAATAACCCTTTCCATATAATTAACCCATAGATGAATTACCCGATATTAAAACAGCATAGCAGATATGAAACAGAATTAGACCATGATAAGCTGTTGTAGGTAATTTGTCATAATTCAGTGAATGCTGTTACCAATTTACACTGGTTTAACTTTTCGTAGAGCCTAGTCAATGTTCTAAGTTAAGAATTGGATGTTCACATAATAGCTCAGTCTGGTAGGAATATTTGGTTCAGTAATTCTTCTGATCAGTTCTTTAAATTATTGTATTTGATATATTTATTGTTTTTTTTTGTTTTAAATTAATTTGTTGTGAAGTCAAATTTGTGTATGTATTATATTTTTGTCTAATTTTTTATGTTAGTCTACCAGGTCCATTTGAGTTACCACCTCCTAGTAACAGAACTCATAGCAGAGGCGGAAGTGGTAGTGCTCTTCGTCGAGATTCATTAACTTCTTCTACAACATCCTCAATGCTCACATCAATTAGCAGACAGAATGGTAATTTTCTTACTGTTAAACAAAAATTAAATATTTTTATAATGGGATTGAAAATAGGTTACAGGATGCTTTAAAAAGATATAGTTAAAAAAAAGATTATTTATTGTTATTTTGTCTCGGTTATCATTAAAACCATAATGGTAATCAGCTTTGTGTTCTCTTTTGCTACCAGATTTAAATCTTTACAATACAACAGCACATAATTTTATTTCCGATGTGCCTTTCAAGTTAATTTGTTTATATAAGAAATTTTAAATCAAATTTCCAATTTGACTTTACTTTTTCTCTGTTAGGCCTTATATGCAGTAAGTGGTTGAATCTGCTGATAGCTGCAACCATCAATGTGCGGTTGAAAAACTGCTATTAACTGTTGTCAGAATGAACTAATCAAAAAATGGATAGCAGCTGCTTGCTAAACTAACCACATAATGAAAATAGGAACCGTGCGACTAGCTGCTGCATGTGGGCAGCTGGATTGTAGTGCAAATACAAAAATAGGATTTAAAAAAAAATAATAAAAATACAGGATTTTTTGTTGCTTGCGGTTAACACATGTGCCTACTGCATATCAGGTCTCAATGTTCATAAAATTCTGAAGTATTCCAAATAAAGAGACGTTTAATTTTACTGTACACATTCTGTATGCTTACTGGATCAGTAAAGATATCAAAAGTACATGAATTGGGTATTAATGCTGATTGTGCTATTTGTTGGTTGTAATATTCTTTGGTATTCCTATTATTATTTAGAATTGTCATTCACAATTTTCTATGTGTTTAGTCTGTCATACTTTTTGCGTTTTCAGTAGTCTGTGAAAGTCTTTCAAGTTAAGGGTTGCTTTGTCAGATTTCTATATTTTAAATGATGAAGTATCTGCTTCACATGACTTACTTTTGAAAGTATTTCAGATTATTTACTATACCTATCTAATTTTAAAGAAAATATTTTACTGTTGTGCTTGTTTAATTGATGTACCTGGGGCTGTTATTACAATAGCTGTCAAGTACATAGACCAGTTCATAAACATCATGTAGATAGTTGAGTAATACTGTGATAAAAAATTGTCCTTTTATGTAAAGTAAAAGTTTCAAATAAATTATTCCTGTTGCAGTATTGTTTTAGAGTAGTAAAGGGTATTTTAAGTTCATGTAAGCCTGAATTAGTTACTATATTACTTACAGAAAGAATATTAATTGCTCATAATATTTTAAATGTATTTATTTTATAAACATTGTTTTAGGAGCCCGTTATGTGGACCATTGGTTTCTGAAACATCATTTGAGTGACAATCAAAGTCGACATGCTATGTTAAAACTATGTAAAAGTCAAAATATCCAATTTTCATGTTTTGAATGTAATAAGGTTATTCCTCCATTAGAAACTGCTTCTTCAATGATGTACAGTCCTGTTCATTGTAGCTGCACGCCTGATTTAAGGTAAAGATGTATACTTGTATAAACTGAGGTTACTTTAGTATTTATCTAATGTATTTGATGAAATCAAAACCACTTGAATGAAAATCTGTTATTTTATTCTTTACATTAAAATAAAATAGTAGATAGCACAAATATTTGCTGTTACTTGATTTTGTTTTTAGTTATCTTTTTAGTTATTTTGTTTTTAGTTATCTTTGTCTAACATTAATGATTTACAGTTTACTAGAATTATAGAGAAATAAGTTTGGCTGGCCTATTAGATAAAAAAAATAATTTTACGTATATCATGTTTATTGATACATGATATGTATACTTTACTTTTAACCTTTATGCCATTGTTAAAGTACGTGCTGTAATAGCAGGGTGTCAAATATTGTCAGTACCTTTTTTGAAGAAAGATGTTGCTTGCAATGAGAACTATGTGTATAAACTGTGGCAAAGAGCCTTAGCAAAATTCTAACCAAAGTTTCATGAAGAATTGAATGTGAAATCTTTGAAAACTGCACTAGGAAAGTCATAATATTGGTGAATTTTTTTCTATTCAATATTGTTTTTCAACTATATGTACCAAGCCTTCATTCACTAAAGATCCTTTCTATACAAACATCAATGTGCATTTCACATTAATTCCTGACCTATTTCTATATCATTAGGTTTTATTCATTGCATGCTCTGTTAACAACACAGATATGGTGGTATAATTAGACTTGTTTTACATTTCTTGGATTCAATAAACTAATCAGACTACTTTGCTTCTTTGTGGTGAGTTTTATTTAACATTATGAACATCCATGGTGGTCTGTACATTTTCTTGGTAGGCTGAAAATGGTGTTGGCTTTGTCAACAACCATGCACTAAGTTAGCATGCTTACTTATTATTGCAGCAGCAGTTTTCGAAAAACATACTTTACTTTCAGAATACCTGATATTTCTAGGCCAGCCGAGTTGGTCAGTTGGCAGAAAGTTGCTTTCTAGTAACACCGATTAGACATGTGACAAATGGTTATCAACTGATTGCCACGCATAAACATTGCTGGGTGCGTGTTCAAATTCTCGTCAAGTCAAAACAAAAATTCAGCAAGATACTATAATAGAATGGGATGGTTATCTAAAATAAATTTGCCAAAATTTTAAAAAAATTGAAAAAAGGAGTGTTTTATTACAATGTTTTTGAGAGACTTTCTTTGTGTATTGGGTAACAGATAAGTCATTCCTTTTTGTTCAAATTCTAATAATATTTTGGAAGGTGCAGCTTCAAGTAGATCTACAAATACAAATAGTTAAAAAGTAAAATCTCTATGTATGTAGGCTAACTTAAAATTCAATGCGAATCTCTTGGTTGCTGATTATATGGCACTAATAAGAACAAAATTTAGTTAAGCCTAGGTCTGGAAACGCTTGTTAGTAAGTTACTGCTGGTGAAAAATTTTGCCAGGAATTCAGTTACCCTAGTGAAATGAGACCATACTGAAACTTTTAATGCTTTAATTAAAAAACAAATTTGATGGAATCTTATGGTTTTAACCTAAAAAATTGAATAAAACTGATCAAAGAGAATAGTTTTAAAGATATCAGACTAAACAGAAAAATTAGGGATTGAAAATATAATATTTTTAATTAAATATAAAATAACTTTGTTAAATGCTTAACTAAGCCAATAAGTTTTTTTTATTTCAACATGTAGTAAATTGATATTAAATTAAGTAAATAAAAAGTAAATACAAAATTTTAAAATTTGACTTTAATTGATAAAACCAGAATAACTTGTTACAAAATTAACCATTTTTCAACAGAATGAATTTTTTTTTGTAGGTTGACATTAGAAGATACTTGAAATAATTGTTTCATTGTGTTGAAAAATAGCTGTATTTTGTAACAATTTATTTTGGTTTTGGTATCAATTAAAGTTTCTGCCCATAACAGACAGGTGGAGTGTCAAATTGTTTACACTCAATGTGTAGTTGAAGGGCTAAAATAAATAGTTCTGTTTCTTATCACATTGTCAGTCAATTAAATGACTGAATCATTTAAGAACAGAAGAGGTAGAGGTGTAAAAGACACTAATCAGAGTTATCTCCTCTGAAAGTAATGAATTTCATCATACAGCCAGACCCTGTAGTAAATAAAGTGAAGGTGTCATTTGCAGAGTGGAAAATATGAGCTTTTCAGAGAGCCCGGCATGCTGATAAGCATACTCTTTCAACTCAGTGTAAAAGGCAATTGTAAACCACCTCACTCCTCGTTTTACTTAGTAAAACCTCTGCAGGTTAAAACCAGCCTTATGGCTGATGACCTAAACAACATTAATTAAAGTTGAATTTTTATATTTTGCATTTATTTTTTACTTCCTTAATTTACAACAATTTTCTCAAAATTAAATTTTCTACCTGTTGAAGTAAAAAAAAATTCATGGCTTCATTGAGCATTTTACAGTTATTTTACAGTTTTTTTTTAAGACTCCAAATTTGTTTCTTACTTAAAACTTTAAAAGTTTCAGTAAGGTCTCATTTTACTCTGGGGTAACTGAATCTTGGCGAAATCTTTGGCAGCTCTAACTTTGTAACAAAGCGTTTCCGAACCTACGTTTATATGAACATTTTTTTCTTATTTTAAGTTATACTTCAGCACTCTAAAAATTGATGTTGATTTCGAATCACCTATATAATAAGTTTGGTATGTATGTATTTATGTATTAGCTATAAACATGAAAACTGCTGAACCAAATTTAATAACATTTATACGAAATTATTCCTTGAACTTCTGGAATTTTTTTAGACATCAATTTATTTGAAGAACTTAAAAAATACCTAAGAAAAGTTACAAACTAAACGTCTAAGATGTGTTGATTTAACAATTGAACTCGTTTTAGCCTTTGAGATTGCTGATATGACATCGTTTGCTGCATATCTGTACAGAGTTCACTGTAATTGACTTATTACTCTGGCAACATAAATTTTACACCTTATCCTAATCTTACTATTGTACAAAGGGGTATTGTTTATTGTGTATTCACATAAAAACCTGAAAAACCCCCGAGCCAATCAAACTTCGGCAATCGCTTAATGTTCTTTGGATAGCCACAGGCTATGACAACACAATAAGGATTGAGGGGCAGAGCTTCCCCAAAACCGGCCATTTTCAAGTAAAATATACCTAACATTAAATTCAATACAATACTATACACTTTGAAATGTTTCAGATCTGCAAACTTTGATGACTGCAAGGTATCTGGAAATGGTTACGGTAGTGGTGATGACAAAGCAGTTATTACTTCTCATGATGCTCAGGTTTGTGTCAGTTTTTCTGAAAATTATACTTATGATTGGCATTTATAATTACTATTTATGAGGTATGTGTAGAAAGTAAGTTCCATTTGTGTTTGTTGCCATTGCAGCATTGTGATTGTAGTTCCTCGCATGCGCGTCATTAAGAGGGACTTATTATGAAGGACTTAATGCCATTTTGATTGTACTTCTTGATATTTTCACTTTGTGGTATTTTGTAAAGGCTAAGTTAATTAAACATCCCACTGCGTATGATTTTTAAAATCCCACAAGTGATTCAATGGTAAAGAGATGGGTGAAGCAGTTCAATGATGGATGTGAAAATTAGCATGATGACAAACAAAGCGGGTGTCCATCTTTGGTTAATGATGAATGTGTTTGTGCAGTTGATGAAAAAATTCAAGGAAACCGTAAGTTTTCAATTTCTGCTCTTTCTATAAAATTTCCACAAATTTCAAGATCACTTTTTCATGAAATTGTTCATGAAAAATTTGAATTTTGTTAACTTTATGCCCACTGGGTACCAAACATTTTTACTGAGGAACACAAAAAAAGCGCCTGGGTAGTGCACTTGAGTTTTTGACATGTTATGATCAACGGTGATAACTTCTTTAGCAGTATAGTGACTGCGCACAAGACTTGGGTAGCTTATGATGCACCTGAATCAAAATGTTAGTCTACAAAATGGAGGAATACGTAGTCATCAGCAAAGAAAACAGGCAAGCAAATCTTGACAAATCACAAAATCATGTGCATTGCGTTTTGGGACAGACATTGTGTTCTCTTGGTAGACCTTTCACCTTAAAAAAAAAACAGTTATCGCAAATGCTTACTCTGAGACACTAAGAAACCTGCATAGTGCAATACAGAACAAGCGCCGTGGAATTCTCACCAGTAGCGTTGTTTTGTTCCATAACAATGCTGGCCCTCAAACTGCAAATGTGACAACAACTTTTAGAGAATTTTGGCTGGGAACAATTTAACAATTCTCCGTACAGTCCAGACTTGGCTGCTAGTGACTACTTTCTGTTTTGCACCTGAAAAATGATCTTATTTGCAAACGATTCAACAACGATGACGAGATCAAAAACCATGTTACCACTTGGTTGAAATCACAGGCGACAACTTTTTATGGAAGGAATACAAAAGCTTGTGTCACATTATGACAAGTGCTTACAGACTAGTGATATGTAGAAAAATAGTTTAAAGATTCTTTGGAAATAAATTATTTTTCTTAATACGTATTTGTTTCTTTCACCAGTACAAAGACTATACTTTTTCGATGAACCTCGTATTATTTTTATAGCATATTTTAAAAGTTAGGGTTGGTTTCTGAGTATAAGATGCTGCCATTAAAATGAGTGGTACTGGGTTAATAAGGTCCTTGTTGAAAACTTGCCAAGTTTCTAGATATTTCATGTGGTGTGTTTGGCAGAGAAGTTATTCTAAAATTGTCTCTAAGCAGTATAATTACCACTTGTGTGCAAGATGTGTTCTGAAAGGGTTATGTGAAATGCACAAAATTCAGAACACTTTCTGTATCCTTTCTCAATACTATATAAAAGTTGGAGGTGATTTTTTCTCGTTGCATGATACAATTAACTGTGGATTTCCTACAGCAACAAAGAGTTAAATTTATTATAAGACTACAGTGACATTGTTTGACTTCAGTGAAGGCAGATAATTTATACAAATCTATTCAGTTTTGTATAGCATGATTTAGTAAATGATTCACATTATTTTGGATTAGCACCAGAAAAAATATCAACAGGCCAACCTGTGGTTTAGTGGTCAGTGCAACTGGCTTCTACATTTGGGATCCCAGGTTTGATTTTCGGTTAGGTCTGGGATTTTTTTCATCTCTCATTTTCAATTATCCACTTTTATCACCTATATTAGCCATAATTTTCAAATCAGTCTCATGTAAAAAAACAAAATATGAGAGAGACCTATGAAAATACCTATGCACTATAGAATTTTCATAGTCTGTAAAGTAATTTCCAGTAATAGCTGCTAATTACTGTACGCTACATTTATGTAAGTTATGCTTATAATAATCACAATTTTCTCTAAGTTTATTACTATAAAGAAATTAAATCTACAAAGAACTAAGAATCAGTGTTTTTAATGGAGGAAAACTGGGTAAAAAAGAACTACCATTTCACTTTTTAATTTTAAGTTGTAATATTAACCTGATGCAGTATACATATTTTCCCAAATCTTTCTTTCAGATTTCAAAGTAATGTTTTATAGATATACCGGTTGTCTCGCAGAATTTGAACCGTAGGGAAATAGTATTGATGTTCATTAGTTTGTTAATGGTTTCCCACGAATTAATGAAGACTTGTTACAATCAGGAATTATTGGAAAATGTTTAGACCTTTACAAAATATATGGATACATTTTAAGGTGTATTTCTACTTAAAATAATTTAAAACAAATAATATATGTAAATGCAACGGTGTCTGTTTAAATACCTTAAGTTTTACTTCATATTTGTGTGATCACTGTGGAGTGATGTTTAGCGTACTGGTTCTTTGTTGAAAGAGGCCAGGTTCAAATCTGAAGTGTAATGTGTTTTTTTTGTACAGTATTGAATACATTTTTTAATTTATACTACAGTAACCAAAATAATTTTTTTCAATATACATTTTTTATTTATAACACTAAAATAAATTATATTATTATTTATTATTATTATTATTTATTTATAATATTTTTTTAACAATAAAAAATTTTTACCGCAGATGGATTCGAACCACCATTTATCTTCTCTCCACACTAAAACGCTACCATTACTCCACAAAGGCAACCCAACTAATTCTTAAAATTTACAATACTTAAATAGAAAACGGTTTACAAATTATGTATTTTAAGCTGGATTTCAGCTTAAAATTTATCTATATTGATAGTTTATAGAGGTCTAAACATTTTTTAATGATTCCTGATTATAACAAGTCTTCATTTATTCATAGGAAGAAAATGTTAACAAACTAATGAAAATCAATACTATGGTTCAAATTCCGTAACACATGCGTTACATATAATAAATATATATAGTTCTAAATCACAATACAAATGAAATGTATCTCGTAACTGTTCTTGGGTTGCCCGTTAGTTATTTTTTTAAAAACGTGAGTATGTTTTGGCGGTACCTTCAGAGTACATTTACACTGAAATTAAAAATTGTTGAATGTTAGTTCCATTCAGTCATACCAACTAAAAATATATATGTATAAAAAATAAATATTTATATTATATTGATTAAAAATAAATCTTTATAATGCATCCTGCAGTTTGAAATATTTCTATTTCATATAATGAATTAATATAATAATTTCACTAACCTTCTTTTTAAACTGCGTCACCTTTATTTTATTCCTACTTACACGTGTTTCGGTGGATCATCATCAGAGTAAATGAAAAATTGAAACTAAAAATTTTTTTAATTTATTTAAAATTTACAGAAGATGATACATCTTCAGTCACTTGTATAAAACTGATTTAAAATTAATTTATTTTAATTTATCCCTTCTCATATTTACTGTAGATAGCAGCAGCAGTCAATATCACTTCATCATTCCTAAATTTTATCTGTTCATTCAAAATGTCCTGCTTTTGCTCTTTTAAATATTTATAAATATGGAACATCTCATATTTTTCAATTTTATTTTTATTCTCTATATTACATTGTTCTATTATATTGAAATGTTCATCTATTTTACCAAATTTATGTTTTTCTTCTTTTATATGATTGGTATAGTTAGATATAATGTAGTCACATTTCAGTGCTTTTTTATGTTCATTATACCTGACTTGAAAATTACGGCTAGTCATACCAATGTAAAATTTTTTACAATCCTCATTACCACAATCTATTTTATACACACCCTTTTTATTGCTTAGTGTTTCATTTATATTATTTTTAATTATATTTGTGGACAGATATTATTTAAAAATTTTTAGTTTCAATTTTTCATTTACTCTGATGATGATCCACCGAAACACGTGTAAGTAGGAATAAAATAAAGGTGACGCAGTTTAAAAAGAAGGTTAGTGAAATTATTATATTAATTCATTATATGAAATAGTTATATTGATTATTTCAGAATATTGACTCTGATCTTTGTAAAACATCAAATGAAGTCAGTGTTATAAGAAAAAGTTCTGAAGAGACAATAAAAAGTGATGAGGTGGATGCTCTTTCCCAAAAACCATCAGAACTAACAGAAATAAATATTCAGCAAATGAGTTCTTCAGAAAAGAATCCACTATATCATATTGAAGAGAAAGTACTAACAAAGTGCAGTAAGTGTTTATATTTTTGTTATTACTGATAATTAATATATTAAGAGTAATTGAAAACATGTTTTGTTATTAAATTCATGTAATACAAACGTAGACTATTATACAAACTTGATAATTTTAGCACTTTGTTGTGGCATAAGTGGTAAGACAACTGCTGGGCTAAAAACTGGTAATGCAATAAAAAAATTGTATTTTCAGCCTTTGCAGATATATTTTCTTTTCTATGAAATAGTTACTTCAGTATTAATTAAAAAATAAGTTTACTTAACTGCAGGTGTTATAAATAAAAAACATAAAGTAAGAATAAAGTTAAGAATGCAATTTAAAGATCTTTAGTAACAGTCTGTGTGCTTTAATTAATTAATTTTTAAAAAATTAAGCTCTGCCGTTACTAATTTAATTCATTTTTATTATTTGTGTCTTAGGTGAGTCTGAAGTGAGTGAAAGTCAATCTATAAATCGTGTACAAGCAGGTACAAGCAAAACTGAATTTTTAAAGGAAAAAGATTTCAAACATGAGAGTTCCACTGGCAGTTTTACAAGTTCATCTGATCTTGAAAGGTATTTTTCTAACAATGTATTGCCTTAACTCCAATCCCCATTTTTATTTCCCCATTTGTATGGTCAAATTTTTGAAAGATATACCTGTATACTTCTAGATTACAGAAAATATGGAGCATTTATGTAATGTTAAGCATTTTCAGATTGACTTTGGGATGCGTATTATATTTTATGTTTTTATTTTGTTTTAATGCAAATAATCTTGTAAATTGCTAATAATTTTTTAAATAAAGTAATTTGACAAACCTCAGATGTTGGGGAATTTGAGGGTCCTCTGTCAATTAATTATGAATACTTTGATTTTGGTGAACTAATTGTCAGTGTTTCATGTAGTTTTTGGCAAATACACTGTGTGGATTAACAATCTCATTAATATTTGTATTGTTATTCGTTATTTATAAGAATTGTATTTTCACAGAGCGAGTTAATAAATAGTTCATCATTTTAAGCAGAAGAATTTTTGCGATCGTGAAATTATGCAATTAATAAATTAGATTAATATCTCAGATTACAAAAGTAGAATTGTAGGTAAATAGTAATCCTGAATTAAAACTGCGTAAAAATATTCTTTGGTTTAAAGGATTGTTCTATTTTTACCCAAATAATATTTCTTAATATACACAATCCTTCTGTTTAGTAGTAAATTAATATATTATTAAAGAGTATTACTCTGTTGTAGTATAAAGTATTTGAACATTAATGGTAAAATGGGACAATGTGTACACTACATTTTTTTGATCTACTGTTTTATTTAGTGATTTATCTTTGTACGGCTCGACTATGAACTCGCCATTCCTTGATAAAGAAGATGTGTTCTTGTTACCAGATAATGTTAAAGGAAAGGCAGGACCTGGTCAACACCGAAAAGGATCGTCAAAAAATTGTAAGTTTAACTAAGACATTATATCTCTCCCCTCTTGCCTTTCATCTCTACCCCTCCCCTCATTCTCTCTGTCTTGTTTGTGCATGTATATATGTGTAGTTATTGTGTTCTGATTATCATCTCTACTCAGTTATTTACACATTTGCCCCAAAAATATTAGTTGACGTTAAAGGATGCGAGTCTTCGTTGGAGAAATCTGTATTAATTTTTCATCTGAGAAGTTATAATTATTTTCTGTTGTTCATTATTAATCATCAAAAGTTTGATGTACCATCTACAACAAAAGACTTATTAGGTTGGCTTAGGAGTTCTCTTGCACAGCCATATTGTGCAGTTTCTGTGTGAAAACTTATCTCTTTAATTAAGTACTAAAACAATTTAATTACTCTGTTTCATCTTCCTCTTATGCCATCTGTCAGACTTTTTATCTACTGTATGTTAAAAAGATTCTCCATGATTAGCATTTTGTTGTTGATTATAAAGGCAGATTGGGTACATTGATGTGGAGCAGACGCCAAATTAGCTTGCCGGTTTTCTGAAGTGCGCACAAGGTTTATTTTGGTAATTGCGCACTTGGTTGCCTCAGTGAGTGATGGGAGTCAATACTGTACTAGCTGTGATCAGAGTCACATTGCTCTCGCAACATTATGTATCAGCTAACCTGAAAATATTAGTCTGTAATGTGTTGTACGTGGTAGGCGTTAATTGTTGTATAGGTAGAATGTTTACAATTGAATGTTTTAATGTCGCTAATAGATGATAATTAACATCGTTTAGAACATGTGATTTAATAGGCAGTTTGGTACTAAGACACGAAATCTACCGACTGAATCCGAACTGTTCGCCCAGCTACACTGGCAAGCTTATTTGGCATCCATTCTGTCAAAGAACAAAGCCCGATACTTTCTGTAGCATTGGTGTACAGAAGTCTTGTGGTGTGCTTCGGTTAGTATGTCATTTGGAAAAGTCCTGAGGACCTTTAAAGATGCTGTAATTTATTTTCTGTAGTGAACTTTATGATATTATGTTTGTAGTACTATTGAAGGATGTGTCTAGTCATTATGCTTTTTTTATTGGATCAAGATTTACAATTGACAGTCTTCTTTCCTTAAGTACTGAGATTATAAACACATGAACCAGTGTATTAGTTTAACATAAGTATTTCAGAAAAGAATACTAACAATTAAAATAACAGTTGTCAAACTAAAACATAAGTAAAAGTAAATGTGAATTCTACATTGAACAGGTTTTTGGGTTGTAGTATTGAAAACTAAAAGAAACCATTAACTGTTTCTTGGAACATCAATATTGAACTGAGCTACACACCACCAGGACCACCAATTCAAGCATATTACGAGCATGTATTAGTCTTTGAATTATAGTTCTTTACTGTTATAATTTTATTTATTAAAATTTTTCATGCCTTCAGATTTTGTGTTTTCTTGTTGAAAGTGGTAAAATAAAGTGAATCCCTATACAATATATTACAACAAGAAAAGTTTGATAAATTACAATTTTACCAAAAAATAAACGTACTAGAAATAAATCTTTATAATACATCCTGCAGCTTGTAATCAATTAATGTACAAATAATTTAAATTTCTTTACTAACCTTTTGTAGTTGCCTTGATTTTCTTTTATTTATGATTTCAATTGAACTAGCATGTTGTGGGGGTTCCATAATCATGTGTTCATCATCTTCATGAGTATACAAACAGATAAATTTAAATAATTAAATAGTTTTATACAGGAAAACTACTTTTTCTTTTAAAATTTTAATAAATTAGTTTCAAATTTTTTGTTTCATATACTTTGATGATGGTGGACCCAGCGAAACATGAAAGTTTATTTGAACTAAATTATAAATAAATGAAAATCAAGGCAGCTGCAAAAAGTTAATTATATAAGTGATTAGTTAGCATCATAACAGCAAAATCCATTTTAATATATTAATATTTACCCTTTTTAATTAGAAAATGAAAGCAGTAAAGAAGGTAAATATTAAATTTTGTTTTAAAAACTCTAATAAAATATTTATACAATAGAATGTACAAGAAATATAAGAAAATATTGAAAATTAATAACCTTAAAAGGGAAACAATTTTATATTAGTTAACTTTACGCTTTTTTACTTGTAATGGAACTTTTAACACCCAGTTAGTGTAATATACAGGATTTGAGTTATTTCTTTGATGCATGTGAAAGGAATAAAATAGTAAATAGTGTGATATAACTTTTAAGTCAAACAACTTCTAAACTGTTGTCTGGGGAGAATAGTTGTGTAGTGTTTTGTATGAAATGAATTATTTATAATCTGTTGTTAGTTTTATTCACTTACCCCAATTTTTGTTAAAGTGTTTTGTAGAGTCTTTAGTATAAGGTAATTTAAGTGATTTTTGCCTCCAGTCGCCAACTTTTTATTTATTTGGGTTACTGTTAGGGTTTCCTGTTTCCTAATGACACAAATATCAGTTGGGATTGTAGAGAAGCACGTACTTGGCTTTACTTTAATATAATTAATTCGTTTTATTTTGTCGTTTCAGTGTCAGTTGTTAAAGAAGAAGAATCTCCAATAAAATTAAGTTCTGGTATTAGTGTTCCTTGTCCACCTTCAGATGCTAAACTCTTTGAGGGTTGTAATTTTTTATTCACATATACTAAATCAAAATTGAAAACTAAGATGGAATCTGCACAGAAATGTTCATCTGATTCAGAGTTGGAAGAGGGAGCTTATAGTAAGTAATATTTTCTTTGTAGGTAAAGTAGTATTTTTGTTTGTAATAAACTGATTTGTATATTTTTATTTTATTTTATTCATGCACAAGATTTATTTCATTTATTATGAAGGAATATATTAGTTTTAAATTTGTATGTATATACGAGGTGTGTTCAAAAAGTAACGGGAATTTTTAAATTTCACGGGTTCGGATAGTCCGATTGTAAAAATTTTTTTTTTATTATGTTGGTACACATGCCCCTGACGTACGATAAAATTTTCAACAATATTCATTGCTTAGTTCTTAAGTGGAAGCCGCTAAGGTTGGACGTGTTTTTCGAGTACGGCTATTTTTGTTTGTTAAAAAAAATGGATCAAAGAATTTGTATTAAATTTTGCGTGAAAAATGAAATAAAGTGTAATAAAGTGTGTGAAATGTTAACAAAGGCATATGGTGAGTCTGCTAATAGTAAAACAAGGATTTACGAGTGGTATAAGCGTTTCCAAGATGGCCGCGAAAACGTTGAAGATGACGAACAACCCGGACGTCCAAGCACATCAACAACCGATGAAAACGTGAAAAAAGTGAAAGAAATGTTTATGAACGATCGCCGAATCATAATCAGAAAAGTCAGTGATGATGTTGGCATATCGATTGGCTCATGCCATGAACTTTTTTCCGATGTTTTGGGTATGAAATGTGTGGCAGCAAAATTTGTTCCAAAATTGTTGAATTTCAAACAAAAACAGCGGCGAATGGAAGTTGCTCAGGAGTCACTAAATGAAGTCGACAACGATGCGGATCTACTCAAACGTGTTATAACAGGTGACGAAACATGGGTTTACGGATACGATGTCGAAACTAAGGCTCAATCGTCCCAGTGGAGGCATTCTGGATCGCCAAGACCGAAAAAGGTTCGACAAGTGCGGTCGAATGTGAAGGTTATGCTCATTGTGTTCTTCGATTTTAATGGCATAGTGCATCATGAATTCTTGCCACAAGGTCAAACAATCAATAAGGACTACCTACAAGTTCAACGCCGTTTGCGTGAAGCAATCCAAAAAAAACACCCGGATTTGTGGCAAAACAATTCATGGCTTTTGCACCACGATAATGCACCTGCTCACACTTCATTGCTTGTTCGTGAATTTTTGGCCAAAAACAAAACTGTAACGATGCCCCAGCCTCCATATTCGCCAGACATGGCTCCATGTGACTTTTTTCTATTTCCAAAAATAAAGAGAACATTAAAAGGCCGTCGTTTTACAAGCATAGATGACATTAAAAGCGAATCTGTGAAAGAGCTAAAAGCTATCACAAATATCGAGTTTCAGAAGTGTTTCGAGGATTGGAAAAAGCGTTGGCACAAGTGTATTGCATGCGAAGGGGACTACTTTGAATGCGACAATATTAATGTAGATGAATAAATAAATATTTTTTTCAAAAAACGAAAATTCCCGTTATTTTTTGAACAAACCTCGTATATAGGAAATGTGCTATGATGTACATTGTATCATTATTGAACAAAAATAAATACATTATTATTATTATTATTATTATAATGATAATGAAGGCTTTTTGTTCTTTGTTAGTTCTCAGTTGCTTGTTGAATCTTTCTAATGATGACAAACATAGTTCATTTACACAATAATATAGTATTAATATAACATAATATTAATAACATAGTTAGATGTTAGTCACCAAAGCTTTAATTTGAATGGTGAAAATCTCATTGATTAATTCAAATAAGTCGTTAATTTGCATTAATTTACAACATTACAAATAGTATAATGTCACCAAAATTAATTGACCTAATTCATGATAGATTTTATATTTTTACTAATTATCCAAAAAATTGTTTGAGCTTTTTGGCAGTGGTTATGGACTCCTTCACGATCCTGGTTAGTGATAGACCTGCTTCAGGGATGTAGTGACCAGCTTATTCAAGCTCTTAATTTTTATATATTTTCTTCCTATAATATATCTATTCTTCCTCCTGATACCAGGAGGAACCATGTCCTTTATCTTTCAATCTATCAATACCATTGATTTCCCTTTCTTCCATTATCCTTCAAGAAAAATGGTCAGTGGAGGGCGAATATTTTCCATTAATGAAGAGGGCAGAAGAACAGCGAAGAAGATGGAGTTGGGTCTTCGAATGAAGCCCAGAGCACATGCTTGGAGGTGGCAGTTCAACCACTGGTCTTACTTAGCGCAGGTCTTACTTAACCTGGTTGGAGGAACTTTTACTTACCAACTCACAAATAGTCTTGGAAATAGGACAGGTTTTATTTGGAAATCAAAATCAGTGTAAACCTAAGAAAGATTTGGGATAATGGATAAACTGTTTTCAGCAACATGGAATGTAAAGAAAATGAGCTGAGCAGTGTGCTAAAGGAGGATGAAGTGTACACATTGATGTAATAACAGAAACGGAAAATAAATTTAAAGGAACGAAGGACTTGCATGATTTACAGTGGGGTACCACAAAATCTAAGAGTGTGTCTTGGCATGGCAATCTTGATTAATTAGAAGTAGAGGGGAAAGTAACAGATTATTGTTCTGTTAGTGAAAGGAACAGTCAGGTTCAAGATAGATAGATAGACAAATGATAGTGTTAGGAGTTTATGCTCCAGAGGATGGTAAGAAAGAAGAAAAGAGATTTCTGCGATCAACTCCAAGAGGTTGTGAAGAAAGTTAACAAACAGGATCTTTTGATTGTTGTTCCTCTCTCAGAAATGATTGGCCTGAGTCTGTACAAGACTACATCTCATTTACTCGTCCTACATACCGTCCTCAGCTCATTGGGTCATGGGGTTGCTTATTGTTCTTAAATTGAATAGATTGAACGCGCACAATTAGGGATTAAAAAATATTGATTTTCACAGGGGACTTCAATGCCAGAGTAGGAAATGTGCTAATACAAGGCATTCTTTCAAAGTAATGGGATCATGACATTGTCATCTAACGCTGGAAGCATTTGATCGGAATCATTACAGTATCCTCACAATGAATGCCGTTTAATTATTCTTCCAGTCTTGATTCACTAATAAATTTTAAGAAATCTATATCTTTTTGCCCCAAATTAATAAGTCTCAGGATTTTATAGGCACAAGTCTGCTTACCATACTCATCATCTTCAATTTCATTTATGACCATGTCCCATGATTCCTGATGTACTTTTCTCAACACAGTGCACATCACGTTCCGCTCCTTTTTGCATTGATCCCAAGTTCTAATGTCCTCTTTTGAATAAATTCCAGATAAGTCTTCTGTTTTAATAATTGCTTCTTCAATGTAGTGATTCTAAATTTCTAGGTGTCTTTCCTTGTTTCTTTTCCTTTTCCCTGTGGTCTCCTGTACTGCCTTTGCAATGCAGATTTCAATATTATGCCATTCTGTAACTGAGTTTTTTTTAAAGTCACCATTGTAATTTATATTTTCTTATTACACTTTTTAGATTTATCTGGAAGGTTTACAGTACATACATCAAATATTTTAGTTGTTAAAAGTATAATAGTACAAGGAGGAGGATGTATCTATAATATGCTAAAGGAAGTTCCGCTTAATGAGTTATCAAGTACATATTTGATTGCGAACTCTCCATCAAGAACTCTTTTGTATTTGCAGTGTGTGGCTTCTGGAATTTCTAGGTTCAGTTTTGCTGAAATTTTTACTGCTTGTTTTAAGGTAAATCTAATTCACAATATCTAACATGAATATAGTTTAGTGTAATTTTATGTTAAAGTAGTTAATTTATAACATAGTAACTATTTACGTACATTTTACATTTAGTACTAAGTGATTGATTACTCACAAAGTTATGGAATTCAAATAAACATGCAATAATTTTTCATATTACAGAAAACATTACTCTGTACAGCTGACTGATGTAGTGAAAATTAATAGATGTTTAAAAAAACTAATAAATTAAAATTAATATCATACATTTTTAGTTGTTTGTATAAAATGATTGATTTTTAATTTTACAGAAAATAAAATTTGTAGAAGCCATAAAGACCTCATCTCAGCTTCCCACTGGTTGGTCTGAAGAGATAAAAAATTGTGTATGGAAACAAAAATATCAGAATCCTTTAAAAGATTATGTTGTGTTATTAGCACTTAGTACTGATCATCATAATGCTTCTGAAATTACTTTTTGGGAAGGGTTATTGAACTGTATGGAGGCTTCCACCTTAGTATATAAAAGGGATCGAGGTGAGTTTCATATTGTTCTTCCTTTTTTACTTTCTCTTGCCTGCGTGCGTACGTACGTATATGTGTGTGTGTGTGTGTGTGAACAGAATATCTCAAGAACGGAACATTGTACGAACTTGAAACTTGAAACTTAAGTTACATACCACTACCGGACCCGACACGAACATTTTCATCAAAATCGGTCAACCGGAAGTAGTAGTTTATTCGTGCAATTTTTCGCTTTTTTGCGATTTTCTCAAAAACTGGTCCTACGATTTTTTTCAATCACCTGGTTTACTAAATTTTTTATGCTCTACAAGATAGGGTAGGCGCCATGTTTGCTGAAATTCTTGGTGAGGGTGTTTTCTCGTAAAAACGTTGTTTTTTTAAGATTACGGCTTTAATATGCATTTTAGCGCAACAATTTATATAATAAAAAATGTAGAGAATTTAAAATCCTACAGCTTTTATTTCAAACATTTTTTTGTATAACGCTTAGTTTAGCGGTAATTTGCGATTTTCTGTTTTTTTCTCACGAAAATGTGTGAAAAATCGATTTTTTTAAGATTTTGGCCTTAGTATGCATTTTACGATAAAAGTGTATGTAATTAAATTTATAGAAAATTAACCGATCTACAACTTTTATTAACACTAGTTCACACGCATCAGTTTTGTTACGCCATCACACGCACGGGCGGCGCCACGCCGCTGTTCAGTAAATGAATATAATGTCTCCATTACTTGACACTTTATTTTGTTTGTGATTTTTTTTATTATTTTATTATTTTGGGTAATTTTTTATATATTTTTTTATTTATTTAGAAATATATACAAGTATCTGAATTAATAATTACAGTTAACCTACAGGCGCATACCAATAAATGATAGGCCTACATATTTTAACGAAAATAACAATTTTAGTAATTATATTTAAAAACCCATTAACTAAATAATCTAATTACAATAATTACTCAAAATCTTAAACTACTTAAGAAATATTACATTAAACTACTTATATACAGTACTAACACTACAAAATATCATTACGAATCTGAACTTACAGCCTATAGAAAATGACAAAAATATTAAAATTCAAAACTTATACTAAAATACAAAATAATTATTGGCCCATATTATGATCTGGCCAAGTACAATTTTTACAAATCGTAATTGTATGTTCTCCACATATCCGTCTTTTGCAGGAAGCACACACAGTTGTCGTTTTTCGGTTTTTCTTTGAAGGGCAGTAAGCGCACAGTTTTCTGCCAACTGGAGTTCTATTTACATCTTCTGGATGTGGTGGTGGGGGTATTCCTTCCCTTTCCTGAATACCGAATAATTCTCCCAGTCTTGTTTTCATAGTATTCGGTATGTGTGTTTCGTATATTCTTCGCTTTGCTTGCCCTTCACATAAAGTTCGAGAGAGTGAAATCAAAAATTCTTTTCTGGGTGTCTTTTTAACATTATTAGCAGTAAATATTACTGAGGAGTTAACTCCTCCAACATTGAGCAAGAAGAAAAACATGGCAAGAGGCCATCTTCTTGCTATTCTAGAAACGGAGTATTTTTTTTGTAACGCATCGCTAATATCTACTCCATACTTTGTGCTGTTATAAAAGCTAATTATTTCGGGTTTCAATAAATCTCCCGTATCACCATCGATGGTGTCGTCATCATGCATCGTAGAAAGGAGGCAGACAATTTTGTTTTTGTTCGCCTTATAAGAAACAAGAGTAATGTTTTTCTGAAATGCAAATATGGAGCTGGCTACTGGTCTCCTTTTGTTTTTAGCAAATAACAATTCTGGTATCTCCCGTTTTTGCTTTCGAAGCGTACCGACAAGCGTCAGCTTTTTTGCCAAAAGACTTTCTGCAAGAGGAATAGATGTGAACAGATTATCGCATGTGACATTACGTCCAGTGTTTTCGAAAGGTTGAATCATTCTCTCTACTACGGCTTGCATGTGATTTTCAACATACGAAGGACCTTTTGGTTGATTTCGTATAAAAATTTCCATATATGAGGTGTAATATGTCTTCGAATCAGAGCATGCCCAAACCTTGATTCCATATTTTCCTGGTTTTGAGGGCATAAAAACTCGAAAGCTGCATCTTCCTCTAAAGTTAGGAAGCATCTCGTCAACAGTTACACATATACCATGGCTGTAATATTTCTTACAGTTAGACACAAATAAATCAAAAACCTCTCTGAAGCAATATAGTTTATCGAGAGCCTTTCTCTCTAATCTATTTATATCGGAAATGTCATCAAAACGGAGCATTTGAATCAAAAATTTGAATCTATTTACCCCACACATGAGGCGAAAGAGTTCTACTCCTGCACCATCTGTTCTCCATAAATCTAAAATATTTCGTTTGTTAGAGTGGCAAGATCCTGCCAGATAAAGGAGACCAATAAGAGACTTCATTTCCAGGTAATCTGTGTTTCGCATCTCTTTCTCTGCTATAGTTTTCTTGAACATTTGTTATTTTTATATTTGTATATTCAACAATCTTGTGTAGCATTTCTTCTGAAAAGAAAAGATTCCAAGCGTCGATGTCGCGTTGCGCACGTTTCGCTTCTCTTATTGGACCTGGAAGATTTGTTACTATATTTTCGGAGCGTTTTTTGGTTTTGTTTCTCACGGGATTGCTGAACCAAATCGTAGTTCCATCCTTCCCCAGATAAGTAGGCCCAGATGGCTCAGTTTCCTCTCCATCCTCCTCACTTTCTTCAGAATCACTAGCTGGTTCTGGATTGGCCTCCAACTCGCGATCGTCAACGTCACTGCAATCCGAGTTATCAACGTCGATTTCATTCTCACAATACAACCCATCAACTTCACGTTCCTCGTCACTTAGTTCTTGCAACATACTCTGAATTCTGTCTTCACTGATGCCACACATCGCCATGGTATCAGGAAATAAATATATGAACAATTTCTTAAAATAAAAAAACTAAATATAAAGTATTTATAAACTATATTGCCTAAACTAAATATAAATATATCTAAATTACATAAAATTATGACTATAACACTATAAAAACTAATAGAAATTAAAATATATTTTATAATACAGAAAAACTATGATAAAAACAATAACAAAAGAACACGCAAGGACGGCGCACTGGTTAACAACACAACAAAATACAGAAACGTCAACACACGCAACGGCGGCGGAGCGCCGAATATCACGTCACTCTAGAACAAAGACTAACGCACGAGTGACAAATTTACTAATAGAAAAGAGGGGGTAAGGTAAAAGCATTCCTAGCCGAAAAGCGCGATGGCGGTGACAATGTTACCAATACATTGAAAAATAGACTAAAGCGGCGCTCCGCCGCCCACGTGTGTGATCCAGTGTTAAGAGCATTTTTCTCCACGGAGCCTAGTTTAGTGAGAAAGAGTGATTTTCCGTATTTTTAAGTCAAACTGAGGTCGATTTTCATTTTGGGTCTTTCACTCATGATTAAAATTAGGTTATGTTTATTGACGTTAGTTTTTTTTTATTTCTAATGTTTTATTACTAATGTTAGGATTATTGTTTATTGATCTTGCATAGGCAAGAGAAAGTTGTGTGAGTGTTTCACACCAGATTTTTATTTACGGGTATAGCTAAAATTGGAGAATGCTACTTTAAGGGTATCATCTATAAGAATTGTGGAAAGTTCTCAAAAAGTTGCTATTATTGTTACAGTTAGATTCAATAAAACATTTTCAATGTGTAGTTTTTGTTACATGCAATAGTTGCACAATTTTAAAAAAATCAGTTTTTTTTTGTTTTGAAAGGGGTAATAGAGATGGAACAGAGTTGTTTGTGCAAAGAGGAGGTAGGATTTTGTTTGTTCCATAATTTTAAAAGTGTTATCGTATTACTGCATGTATGAAGTACTCTTAAGACCATGGGCTAAAAATAAATTCAAAGAATGATTTGACTGTCTCCTAAAAATAATGAGTTATATGAATCCCTAATGAGATTTTTGTGTAAGGTTATTGATTACTATAAGGCTATTAATAGTCTGCATTTTAAAATAATAGCGATTCTTCCAGATGAACCTTACGTAGTTTGTCCAGAAACTCTTAAATGTATTATACTAATGTGCATGATGTATTTTACCTGAATGTTTAAGGTTCACGTAAGTGAATAATATGTTATATAAAATAAACCTGAAATACTTAAAATAAGGAATAAGACCAGTTAGTAAATAAACTTAGAGTAGATTATGAAACTTATCTTTCTTTAATTGCTATCCAATCTATATTAGTGATGTTAAATTACGATCAGTTGTATTTATTATGTTTTATGTATTTCATTACAATAACAATTATTATTATAATGTATAAATAATAATGGCTCGAAACAAAACCAGCTATACTCTTTGAGCTCCTAATCTAAAGCCCCAAAATAAAGTAAACCTCATTTTTCTTCACTAATCAACAAATTTGAACAATGATTACTTCAAATATGAATAAAACATTATGAACAATAAATTATTACATTAAATGTTTAACAAAAATAACAAATTAACTATAAAATATAATCTTAATAAATATTAATGTAACTAATTTTAAATAATTATGATATTTTATTTAATAATTTATAGATACAGCTACAGCTGTATTGTCACAAATGGATTGTGTAAATGTTTTATGCTGGTGATCTTAAGTTTTTTTTATTATCAAAGGAAACCTTTTGAATGAAGTTTGTTTGTGAGAAACATGAATAAATACTTTATTGTTATGAGTAATGGTGGCTTCATAGTGTATTTGAAATTGTAGTTTGTGGTGATGACTGCTTCAGGAATGACCAATGTAATATTTGCATCTTAGGTTTACTGTGGTCACTTAATTTGCTATCAGTAGTTATTCAAGTTTCCACTTTGCTGTTATTTTGGTAAGCAGATCGGTAGATACTCATCTCAATAAGTGAGAATTTGTTATGTAAGTTAAGTATAGATGATCCCATTTCTTGTGACTTGTGGAGAGTGGAAGCTGTCTGTAGTTGTTGAAAGTTGAAAAATATATATAAATACCATGCGTTCTGAAAGTCGCTGTGCACCAAGTGACATGACGGAATAATTTCATGGCTAGGTTGGTAGCTCTGTGCTGTTCAATTGTTGTCGAACACGTCGAGGCCTGTCAGTCATTGAGTTGAAGTTGTATATGTTTCATTTATTGCAGTTCTGTTGCACGATTTTTGTTGTTGGACGCGATGGTTCTTTCAGTAGAGGAGCGCATTTTCCTTGTTGAATACGTATTTCGCGAAGGTGACAAGTACAGTGATTTAGTGAAGCGCAAATTTTCTGAAAAGTTTCCAGATTCAATTATTCCTCACCGTAATGCAGTACGAACACTGATAGAAAAATTTCGGGCAACTGGCTCTGTTGAGGACGCTGAACGTAGTGGTAGGCCCCCTAAGCTAGACGAACAAAAGCTGCTGGATATTTCTGATTCTATGGCACAAAGTCCAAAAAAATCAATGCGTAAGTTAGCACAACAGCATAATATCGGACTTGCTACCGCACATAAAGCTGTCAGACAAGAACTTAAACTATTCCCATACAAAGTGAGGTGTGTTCAAGAGCTGAAACCTTCAGATAATGACAAGAGACTAAATTATTGTCATTGGTTTCAACGTTTCATCAACCAAAATTCCGAAGACATCCTTGACGTAACGTTTTATACAGATGAAGCGTGGTTTCACTTGGGAGGGTATATAAGTTCACAAAATACTCGAGTATGGTCGACAACTAACCTTTGCGCTTTACATGAACAGTCCTTACACGAAGCAAAAATTGGAGTCTGGGTTGCTGTGAGTAGAGCACGTATTGTTGGACCAATTATTTTTGCAAACACAATCAATAGTGAACGTTATTGTTCTGATATTTTAGAGAACTTTACGCATCAAATAACACAAGTGGAAATGAATAATGGTTGGTTCCAACAAGACGGGGCAACAGCACATACATCTAACATCTCAATGGCTTTCCTGCTCAACGTGTTTGGTGAACGAATAATTTCAAAGAATTTGTGGCCTGCAAGATCTCCTGATCTGACTCCCCCCGATTTCTTTTTATGGGGTGCGGCGAAACAAACTGTGTATCGGAACAGACCACACACGATTGACGAACTTAAAGCCGCAATAACGGCATACATTCAAGGAATCACTGTTCTTCAGTTGCGAAAGGTGTTTGCAAACAAAATGAAACGAGTGCAATGCTGTATTGATGCCAATGGAGGTCATTTCGAACACCTTCTATAAACAATGTAATCACGGTTTAACAATGTAATTAAGGTATTGAATAAATTTTTTTCCAAAATGCTTAGTCATTTCTTTATACATATTTTCATAAATCCATAGTCACAATTCCAGTGCACAGCGACTTTCCGAACGCACGGTATAATGACAAGTACAAATAACCATTTCTTTTGATCAATGGACTACTCTGTAGTGCTCATATTACTAATGAATGTGAGTAATATGGTTAGTTTTTCATAAAACTAGCTGTTAGCAGATGACTCATTTGTATAAATAAGAACTTCAATTTTTTTTATTTCCCACCTTTTCGTTTATTGCACCATCTTGTAGTTCAGATTTTTCTCATTACAGTGGTGTATAAATGTCACATCTGAAGTTTCTGAATATTTTTTATAATTTTTTGAAAATATACTCACCATGGTAAGCAGGAGACCTTTGCGAGAGATTATCAAAAACTTCTGATTTTTTTACAATTCTGCTATTTCTACTTCTAGCACTAACCAGCCCTATATAATCTGTTTTTTTAAAATGTGTTGTGTACAAATAATAGTGGAATTAAATCTTTATGATGGGATAGCCATAAACAAATTGAAATGTATTGGGCATATTCAAAAATGAATGGGTGCTCAATTTCAAAAACTGAAAAGTAAACTAAGGAGATAAAATTATAAGACAATTTACCTTTTGGGGGATGGGAAAGGGTCTCAGAGAGTGTAATCGATAAATTATAAAATAAATGTGGAATAGCAATAAGAAACAATTTGGATTCCTTGGAAACTATGTGACAAGCTGTGTTGGCAACTCACCTTCATAAATTGTCCACAAATGAATGTCCCTCACATATGTGTTCTCAAAAATGTTGCAT
This sequence comes from Catonia carolina, assembly GCA_035578175.1. NCBI lineage: Eukaryota > Metazoa > Arthropoda > Insecta > Hemiptera > Achilidae > Catonia > Catonia carolina. The sequence continues at coordinate 107,788,631 of JAQMRL010000001.1, forward strand.
TTACAAACAGGTTGTGAGGGATAGTAAGGAACACAACTATTGCAACAGTGTTCCGATAACAGTTATGGAATACAAAACAAAAACCCAGTATTCAGGGACTTGTCAGATAGTGTGTTTCTCAGTATGTGCTGTACGGTTACACGGTAAGACTCAAAATTCTAACGAATCGGTAAACAATGTTATATGGACCAGAGTGCAAAAAAATGCAAGGCTGAACACTGTAGAACTTATTGTTTTTTATGCAGTTCCCTGTTACAACAAAGAGAACAAAGGGAATGTGTGAAGTAGGTCAACTGGATTCAACTCGTCAGTGCTTTGAAATGTCTTGACAAAGACCACCTGAGGGATGCTGAAAAGAAATTTTCTGAGTTAGAAAAGAAGACAAGAAGAGATAAAATAATTTTAAAAAGGAATTTATAAGTAGAATTAGAACAAATGTTAGATTATGAATCTACAATACACTAATTATTAAAAATATTCACAATTTTTATTATTATACTACATTTTCTGAAAGTTCATTTTTTGCAGTTAAGGAACATTTTCTCAAAAACTGTTCAACAGTTATGCTCAAATTTTTAGGGGATGTTTACTTCACAATTTTACAAGTTTTCAGTTCGGCAATTCACAAAATTATCAATAGAAAATTATTTACAGCCACATAAAACTGATTTTTTCAAAGACGTCTAAACGATAATTTTTTCCTAATTATAAAAGATAACAAAATGGCTAGCTGAAAACATGTAAATATTCTTAATAATGGCTAGGAAAAAATTTCAAGTCATTAGGATGATTGAAAGCTGATAAAATGTTCCTTATGTTAAAATGGAGTAGCATAGGAAGTCAGTCCGGGTTCAGTTAGGTGAGTATTCTCCTGCAGAATAGTGGGAACACATTCACAAGCCTTTTGAAATGGCACTAACTATATTAAGGGTTTATTTTGTAAAGTGAATTTTAATCTACACTTTATTGGTTAAAAAACCTAAATGACAAACTATACAGTAATAAGTGGTTTTGTAATTGTTTTAGGTGGAATAGATTTGAACGAAGTGTCAATTGTCGTAACAGATCAGAACTGTTCAGTTGAATTAGTAGAAGAAGCAAAAAGATTGTTTCTACATGTTGTTAATTGCAACTGGATCATTCACACACTGATTCATGGTGAATTTCGTGATCCTACTAAATCTTTAATTTACAAACATACGTACTTACCTGATAGTTATTCTGATTAGGTGGTAAGTTAAAAGTAGTTGTGTAAGTACTGGAATTAATTAATTAATTTTTCATGATTCATTTTATTTTTGTGTTAGTGTGGTCATAATGTGGCTTTTCTAGACCAACTAGTCATTATCATTCCTTATAATATTTTTGGGTGCTTGTAGTTCATTCAATATTAAAAATGTGAAAATCAATTTGCTATAATTTATGATTTTTAAAATATCTGTGATTAATAATAATAATAATTTGTATACGTTATTACAAAATTAATTGATTTTATTTTCAATAACTATAAACTTTTTTGTGGTAAATTCTTTAAGTCTGGCTATTTCACTGCAAAAATTTTGGTTAAATATATGGTCTAGAGAGCTAATATTTAAGACCACAATTACCATTAATTATTATTAGTAAACATCATTTGCCATATGGTTGTAGATAGGAAAGATTCAGACCTTATTAGTTATTCATATTGTGATTATTGTTATCTATTTATTGTAATTTTATTATAGATCATTAACAATGTGATAATTAATAGAAATCGTTCTGTATACTTTGACAATTTATGAAGTGTAGGCTATATGTTACTGTTGTTTCATTTAGTATAAGTTTATTGTATCTAATGTGAGTACAAAGAACAAATTTTTCGTTTGGTTACATTTCAGTGTTACTACATCGACAGGTATTTCTACTTAACTTGTAAGAAAACTCTTTGTGAAATGATCATGACACATTTAAGTGATAAAATAGGAAATAGATTTATTTTGTTATGTAATAATAATAATAATAATAATAATAATAATAAGTGACAAATGTGTTCTGTGTAGCTCAGGGACATGCATAATAATTTATTACAAGACTTTTTGAAATAATTGCATTTTATGATTTTTTAATTATTATGTCTTACTAACAGTATTAACTGTGTGGTTTCGAAACAGTACTTTATGTTCTAAATCATTGTCATGTATAGTTTATATTTGTGTGTATGGTCAAGTGAGCATTTTAAAAGTTAACTGAAATACTTATATACTTCAATTATTTACAGAATAAGAAAACATACACAGTTACCAAACTGCAGTTTTCGGTTTAATATGCAGCTAATACGCTTGGTATTGGGATATTATCCCTAAAATAACCTCTAGATTTATTTTTTTTATAAAGTTGTTAGTATTTTATTTTTAGTGAAACAATATTATTAGTTGTCCAGTTGTCCTCTCTATAAGTGGTGAAGGAATCGTGTTAGCTTACAGATAAAACATTTAACTGAGGTGTATTTATAATTCTGTTAAACATTAAGCCTTTAAAATATAATGAAAGGATTATATTACTTTAGTTTTGTAATTTTATATATAGTTTAAATTATTTAAGTCTTTATATTTTTATTAAACTTTGTTATTTCTGTGACTATGAATAGAAAAGCTAGTTTAAAAAAAAAAAATACCAATATGCTTGTTGTTTCATTTTAAAAAATAAATAAATTTCTAAGGTAGACTACAAGAAGCTCAGGAATCAGATATCTTAATCTTAAATGGTAATTTTTTTTTTTTTTTTTGGTTTAACGTCCGACTGTTTTGCAAATTGCTGCTAATGCAGATGGTGAAGGATGAAATGAATTTTTTCTAACATATGAAAAAATGCCATGCCCGAGTGGGATTCGAACCCAAGACCGCGTGATGAGAGGCGAGCGGCTCTTCTTCAATCGCATAAATCTTTCGCCTTTTACTTAAATGGTAAGGTACAATAGATTGGTGTATAAAATTTTGCATAGGTTGCAGTTGTGGGTGTGTTGTGTATTTATAAAGCAAAAACTGTTGGTCAACTGGGTATCTTTGACACTAGAGTTCTTGTGAACAGTAAGGCAATTTGTTTTACGTTTGCTTCATATAGGCACATTGTAGACCAGATAAAGTATCTTTAGACATTGCTGGAAGCTCATTTTGCAGCCCTTATTTTCAGCATTCGTTTACTGTAGACTTTCTCCTTTCTTTCGTCCATCTTAGATTCTGCTTTTGCTCTTCGTGTAACATTTGTCTTTAGAATCTCAGTCCTAATTTTCTCATCATTTCCATTATTCTTCTGTTTTCTTGTACAGATTCCTCTTTCTTGTAAGGTTATCTTGCAGAGGATCTTTCTTTTAAAGTTCTCTGCTTCTTTCAGACATTCTATTTTATATAATGAATTTCACTAACCTGTTTAAGCTACCTTGATCTCTACTATTCACTACTTACATGTGTTTTGGTGGATCCACCATAATCATAGTACACAATATCATTTCTTTCAGACAGTTTGAGTTCTAACATCTTCAGGAATGAAAACAATAGTGTTGGTGAGTATTCTTCAGCACTTATTCATGTTTCAGCAAATATTGCATGACACAGTTTTCTAAGCATCTTGCAGTAAACATTTGCATTGATCGTTTCACCCGTAGTAAAATATCTACCAGTAGATTGCTGTGTCGATCCCAAAAGACTGTGCGTGAGATGTTTTGAATGTATTAAGATTTGTTTGGCTTTAGTCTTTATTAGTGACTAAGTGAATGAAATGAATCACTTATCGCATTTTTCCGTATTCCTTGCAAATGTTCACTCATCAACATGAGTGTCAACTGGTTTAGCATTCTTTACATTCAGAAAATGAATGACAGGTCTAATCTCACACACATTGGGATTTTCAGTCAACTTCACCATTCTGACCAAACACTATAAAGCGTAGGCCTAAACAACAGACAGCAGACCCAAAAAGGCGGCTTCTCCTCCTTGTCTCAGAGGAACTATGGCGTATACGCTGAACGGTGAGGGCAGTGATACCAGGGTAACGAATAAAAATGGAACTTACTTTCTGGACGTACCTTGTATTATTTTAATTACTTACTTTGAATGTTAAATATTAAGCTGAAATTAATTTTTTGCACACTTTAGTCTGTGCAGTTTTTGTGTTAAAATATCCTATAATTCTTTAATAAACTATTATTAAATATCATGGTTAAAATGTTGAAACATTTAAAAAGTACAAAGAAAACATCAAAATCTGTATTTTATAATTTTAATAATTAATTTGATATGACTGGAATTTATGTACTAGAAAACTCTTTTAGTTAAAAATAATTTTTTATAATGTAGAATACTTGCCATTTACTACATGTTTACTTATATATTTTATATTGTATTATGAAGAGTGTTAACCAGCTAATTCCTTTCCTGAAACTTTTGAAACAGGAGAGCTGAAAAACTGAATAAAAAATTCATGGGAACACATGAGAACAGTTCCCATGGAGATGGCAGAAAAGATTATCAGAACAAAACAGGTCTTATTTTATTGGAGTAGATAGTTTTTCTAGAATAAAGACTAAATTTTCTATTTTCCAATAACCAAAGTAAATTTGGTTCTAAAAATGGAGTTAGCAGGTTAACACTTTACCAGCAAGCATACATATAGGCTACTTTTAAATTGTATCATATATACATTAATTGGACTTCAGTGCAGACGTGCCGTTGATTTTTATATCTACATTCCTACTGGATTATACACTCTTCTTAGTGTAATCAATTTGTGGGTACCTGCTTGTTATGTTTTATATTAAATAGTTTAGTATTACTGAAAGATAGAGTTTATTTAATAGAATATAGTATTTTATTTTTGTTGTTTGTTATAATTATGTAACGTAACAAGTACAGCAGAGTAGATCTAAATTTGATCAATAATTTATATTTACCTGGTGGTGTAATTGATTTAAATATCCTTCTTACAATTAGAGGAAGAGTATTGTAATCTGGTTCAGTTATCAACTTTTTGCTTCAGTTAAAGTTGCATTGGCATTGGTCATTAGCAACTAACAGTGGCTTGTAATTGTATGATGTTGATTGTCCAGTAATCAAGCTGGGGATCTGCTGAGCCTATTTGGTATTTAAATTTTTTAAATTGTGATCAAATTTAGAATTTCTGACATTAAAAAGTTGCATTTAAATCTGAATCCCTTTGTTGACCCTTTGTCTTTTTCCTGCGTTATTAATTTAATACAGTAAAATTTGAATATTACTGTATTAGTTAAGCAAGGATCGAACAGATGGATTTTTTTTTAAATCAATCAGTGCTACATATATTCAGTTTTTGGGACATTTAAGTGTGATTTAATATTTTTTAAGTAACTAATAAATCATATAAAATGAGTAGAATTTGGTTCTACTCATATAATACTACTCATATTCTACTCATATAATTAATTATAGCTTCATTATTTAGAAGCTATAAATGTTATTATAATTTCTAAATATATTTATGATGTAATGTATTTAAGTATCAACAGAATACAAGAGTTACTAATATTCTAAAGAAAATTTATGTTTTTAGTTTCATCATAGAATGTACATTTATGACTATTATTGTAAATAATTGTAATTGACTGCATATTCAATCAATAGTTAAAAATTAAATTACTGTAAATTGTACAAAAATAAAATTCATTTGTACACTTTAAAACAGTTTTTATGGTTTGCCTGTTATTTCATTACTGGTTCCTTATTCAACATAATGTGTGTTCACATTGTTCATGTATCTGAGTAACTTTAGTTGTCCGGTTATCAACATTAAGAACCCACCACTACAGCTTTATAAAAATCTAAATCATCTTTTTGCTCTGTTATTAATGTCGAATAGCTCTACAAGGGCACAAAGGAAAAGCTACAAGTAATGATTAATACGCATTGAAAAATCCGAGGGAAATGTAAATTTTAAAAGGGAAGTTTTATTGATACAGTGCTTAAAATTTTCTTTTCTGCATACTTTTTGCTGTTATTTTGATATTACTGTAATTGTTGTTAGTGTCCCCGCAGTAATCAATACACTAGTGTTATTACAACAAACAATTATCACTTTGTATGCTTTACTTGTGTGGGTGTTAATTTACATTAGTAGATCTGTTCATTATTTAGAAACTATAAATGTTATTATAATTTCTAAATATATTTATGATGTAATGTATTTAAGTATCAACAGAATAAAAGAGTTACTAATATTCTAAAGAAAATTTATGTTTTTAGTTACATCATAGAATGTGCATTTATGATTATTATTGTAAATAATTTTAAATAATTGTAATTGACTGCATATATTTTGTATTTACTTTTTATCGTATATGGTATTTGTGTGCTATCAAAATTTTGTTTACTTTGTGGCAATATCATGTGCAATTTGAATTGTTAAGTTTGTGTAATCAAATGAGATGTAATTTGTACAGTAATTCATCAAGTTACTCATTACTTCATAATTTATAATAACTTATGCTTTTGAGATGCCTTGTAATATTATTTGAATGTTAATACTGCTGTTCTGTTTGGTTATACAGAATTGATGAACTAGAAAAATAATTTATGTGAACATATAAATTTACAATATATGTAGAAAACTCTGATATCAGATGAAGGAATGTGTATGTAGAAAGTCAACAAATGCCATTAATAAATTTGCTGACTCAACTATTTTCACACTGCTTATTGTAATCGTTATTAAAGGATTTATAATTTGACTGTTGGAAGAAGTAATTATATTATTAACTGATTGCCATAGATGTCATGATTTATTTAAAGTTCTGTTTTTGACAAAAAAATTTATTCTCTATAATTCAATTTTGAGGTAATTAAGAGTAATAAATTGTTCTAATATAATTTTTAGGTTACTGAACTTCACTCCGTTGAAGATTATATTATGTTCGATTTCCAAAAAGTACCGCTTAATAATTTTAATAAAAATGAGCAAGCAAAGTTGGCTGTTAGGTTTTTCAAAGCTTGCCCTTTAGGAGGCATATTTAAAAATTTGAAGTGGAAACTAACTTTTAAAACTCACAAAGTATCAAAATGATTGAGTAGTGTAAACTCGCAATAAATTGCTTGTATTAAATTATTACTAAACTTATACACTATTTCCATGATCAATCAATAAATTTATTAAACTTATCCACTTCAAAAAAATTAGTGTTTAATAATCCTTAGCACTAAAAAAATACACTATATTTTTATGTTAATTAGTAGTTTATGGTGGGGATGAGTAGATTTTATTATGTTAAAATTTTCCATATTCTGGCTGGGATGGAACCCAGGACATTACATTTTGCAGTTCAGTATAATTTAGTTTTAATTGTGTAATTTGTATCACTTCATCTCCAAGACATGTTTGCTCTATAACCTGTAGAATTATTTTCTATAGTTGAATCAGATTGCGGTTAGTGTAGTTTTAATAATTAGAGCGGACTGGTGCACCCTATACCTTGTAATGTTAATTTACATTCACGTATTTCTGAAACTATTTGAAATAACTCCATGTATCTCTTTTTAAGCAAAATTTTCTTATCTTTTATCACATTCTTTCTAGATATTTATACTTAAGTTTTTTAAGAAATGTTAAAATAAAGTGTGTCCTTTCTATAAAAATTTTCAAAAAATTATGTTAAAAAGTAACTGTAATCATGGAATACAACATATATATTCTGAAAATTTGATGCAAAAAAATCTTTGTTAGTGATTGAGATAATATGTGTACCTGCATTAGTTAAAGTTAGTTTAGTTCAATGTTAAAGTTAAGACAGGAAAAATAAGATTTATTTTTAGTACATAAAAATGTGCGAATTGCTAAACAATAAAAAATCAACTGTAGTTTTTTATTACAAAGCATGGAATCAGGTTTACCAACACATCCAAATGAAGACTAAAGATTAACATGTAACAAAATACTTGCCAAATACTACTAAAATTTACAGGAAAATGTATGTATAAAATTTCGAATTCAAGAAGCATGTTACACGTTTTAAACTAAAATTTAAGTTTCTGTACTTAGGACTGTCAAATTTTCACAGCATTATCACACATTTAAAGAGTGAATTTCATCATTTAAATTAGAAATAAAACCTGAAAATCAATATTTTTTATGCGCTGGTGCCCTTAAGTCAAATTAATGAAAACCTTTACTAGCCAAAACCTAAAAATCAGTATTTTCATGCACCGGTGTCTTAAGTAAAATTAATGAAAATATTTACTAGCCAAATCAATAAGAAAATGAAAAAAAATTTAAGGGCCTAAACACACCTGACAAAAGTCTGAATTCCAAAATTGGTAGGATATTTTGTTTATGCCAAGTATGTAATCAGATAACTTAACATGGCACATATGAACAATTTGAATATTTAAATACATATCATTTAAACAAGACATCTTCTGTTAATTGTTTATATGAAAAAATGTACTTAAAGTTGTTTTCTAAATACTGGCCTTTTGAATTTCAATATTCTTTTATTTCATTATTGTATCTTTATATCTTGTAATTATATCATTATATCTGAATTGTCACCAATGCCCTTTCTGCTTTAAGCACTATACTTTCGAGTGCTCTGCTATACCATTTTGCTGGAGAAACTAAAATTGAATCCCAACATTGTGAAGCGGTTATGAATGCAAGTCTTCTTGCTCTGACAGAACTAAATGGTATAATTCAAGGCCATCAATCTTAATCAGGTTACAGAACTCCACTAATTGTTGGCATCTAATAACATAATATCAAAATTAAGTTATTTTATAATAGGTGGTTTAATTTTACAATATATTTTTTTAAATTTTGATTTTGCTAAATAATACATTTCATTTGTGTTCTTTGTATAAATCAGACAGTCAGTTAAATGAAACACTGAAATTTTAAACAGTTAGCTATTTAGTCTATATTTTGTCATGTATGAGTTCTGTAAATTAAGTAATGAGACTAGCAATGTAGCGTTTGATCTGGCAACATTGGAGGCGCCGGGCTTGGAGGGAAACAGGGTACATGTGATCCGCCTTCAGTACAAGTTTGAATTCGCTCGAGTCATTTGGTTGTCCGTAGCGAATTTTTTTGTGAAACAGTTTTTTCTATTACGTTCTAAAACTGAGTGGCATCAATTTTTCGATCAACGGTGTGCTATCAGGTTTTGCTTCAGACTTGGGCACAGTGCAACGGAAACTCTTACTAAACTTCAGCAGGCCTACAGAGATAGTGTTTTGTCAAGAGCCCAGGTTTTTCAGTGGTTTAAGGCATTTTCAGAAGGGAGAGAGTCGATTGAAGATGAAACATGAAGTGGAAAACCTTCATCTTCAAGAACGGATGAAAATGTCGACAGAATCCGGAATATTGTGCGTTCAGATCGTCGGTTGACAGTCAGAATGATCGGGGAAGAGTTAAATTTGACTCGCACCATCGTTCATTAGATTTTGACCCGTGAATTGGGAATGAGAAATTGGGTGTTGCATCACGATAATACTCCTTATCACACAGCAATGTCAATAAACGAGTTTTTGGCCAGTAAAAATATTCCTATGGCTCCTCAGCCTCTTTATTCCCTTGAATTGAGTCCTTGTGACTTTTTTCTCTTCCCAAAGTTGAAAAATCACCTCAAGGGAACTCATTTTGAGATAGTCGAGAATATTAAAATGGTTGTAACCGACCAGCTGAAGTCTATTCCAGTATCAGAGTTTCAGCACTGCTATGAGGAGTGGAAGAACTGTCTCCAGCGCTGTGTGGTTTCAGAAGGTTGTTATTTTGATGGTGACAATATAAAATTGTAATTATATTTGAATAAAAAAATTTAAAAAATCAGTTTCCTTATTTAATTTACAGATCTTGTAGTTATCAATTTTAGTTTACAAAATCAAGTGTTATTGTTCAAAAGAATCGTTTGTATTTATATTTTTGGAATTACTGTAATACTTTAACAGTCAGAAATATATTTAGTAGATGAAATGAAAAACATTAAAGAGCATAGACATTTTATAATTTTTTACATTCTATGTTTCTGATTATTTGATACACTTGTTTGTTTCAGCTTTTTTGTAAAAAATTAATTTTCTATGAGTACTGTTTATTGTCTAATGTGGCTCCTTATTAATAATTATTACTTACATTGTTTCTGTATACTTGCCTCGTATCATTTATTCCACTCTAAAAAAAAAACTTATTTTGTTGTATTTTCTAATTAATTTTATGTTGAGATTAAAAATTATGTTTATCAGACAGTGGGTACTTTGAGACCAGTATTTTGTACCAGTACTTGTTTAAACTAAATTTGAACTTAAACTAAACTTTGTTTACCAGTACTTTGAGACCAATTTCTGTATAAATTTTGTGTATAATACTGCAGTTTTGTTTGCCAAATAAAAATAAGTTATTTGAAAAATGTGTTAGTTTAAAAAACTGTTAGTGTTAATACTTCATTCTTGTTACAAGGTATTTTAGCTTGTAATACTTGGTATAAGATTTGTACAAATAAATTTAATCGAATTTATTCTCGGGTATTTTCTTAAAATAATATGTATTATAAATCGAATTAACACTATTTTTACAGTTATATTATATTTCTCAGGTAGTTTTATATTGTTTTTATAAATTTTTAAATTTGTTAATAAAAATGAGCTTTCTTATCATTTTGTTGTTTTTCTTTGGGTTTAACCATTTATTGGTCAGGTCTGATCATTTTTTTCTCATTTTTATTTAACACCCTTAACTCTATGCTTTAATAGCATTAATGTGAAAAACAATTGGACATAAATAAAACAAGGAAATCTTGGAATGAATTGTAATCATTATACGTGTTTCCGCAATACCTCCAAGAGACTTAACTATGTTCTAACTAAGTGATTCTACATCGCAGTGTATTGTCGATACGGTGTATTGTGAAATACGAGGTAATCAGAAAACAACATTCTGGGTCGTTACCAAGTTGATGGAATGGACTCCTTTCATACTGCCGCGGTTTTGCCAGTTCGATACTCGACCGCTTTTTTACTGCTCGATTACAGATTTCTGCCGCTCGGCAGAATCTCGGACAGAGAAAATCGACAGATTTTCGCAGCGACAATGATGCATGTACTGCATTCTGTGGATATTTGAATTTAATTGCAGTACTTCTTTGAATAATTTTTTATTGTCTTAGTAGCTTATAAAATGGTTTGATTTCAAATATCTTATGAACTTTCACATGCCCTTAGTACAAAATAAACTACAGATGAGCAAATCCATCAGCTAAGGCTTAAGTAGACGACTTGACTGATACAGTGTTCACAATAAATTGTCCAAGTTTGAACGCTGTACCGCTTATTCATTTTCGGGACAGTATGAAAAGACATTTCGTTACACGTAGAAAATTATCGTAGTGTCGACATAGCGCTAGTATCGCCGTATTAATGGGAACAACCATAGTGCAAATCATCCTCTTTGCAAGCGCTTCTGTTGGTGTCAAGCTATGTCTTCTTTGTCTATGAAACATTGGAAACATAACCTACGCTCGTTAACAGTGAAGAATTTGTAGACTATTGGGTACCGACTATTGTTTTAGTAATTCAAGCATTTGAATTTTGGCAACCTGGAAAGTAAGTGAAAATTATCTTGTATAATCTCTGACAATTCAAAGATATGATTGTTTTATTATATTTATAGCACATTTACATTAATGTTAGGTGACATGATTATCGTGTTATTTTTAGTCTTATCTGATTTGTCGGCGTTTATATAACTGTTAAAAAATATATACTTATACTCTTTGTCATTATTGGAAAACATCGTGAGTTAAAATCAATGGAGCAAATTGAATAGTTAACAAGTTGTTCAAGTTTTGTACTTTAGGTTCATCAACTTCACATCGCCAGAACGATAGTTGTTCGTGATTTTAACCGAATTACTGTATCGTCATTAGTTTTATGCAATTCTTCTGCAACTAAAAAAAAAGTATTCCCTTACTTGGTACCTTCTGGTTACTTTGACAATTTGTTGAAGTGAAGAAGCAGAATTGAAATATTTTACCTGTACATAAACTCCCTTTTGTTCTATAGCCTACTCTCTTTTGGAGTCTCCTAGATGCATATAACAAAAAAGGGGTGCTTATAATTGACTGCATAATTTACAATATGCTTAATCTTCTGTTATTCCAGTTCTCCAATTGCCTGTCTTTATAAAACTTTGTTTTTGACCATAATTCGTATGAGTAGAATACCCTCTGAGCTGTTTTGTTTGGCAAACATTTAGACTACAATTTTTTTACTACAAACCAATGACTAGAGAGGTCACAGAGTGTTCCATTCACCAATTTTGAGTCATTTTAGTGAAAGGAGTGTTGATCATGTATGTTTTAATATTTGTTATACATTTATTTGAAAGCTGTGTCTAATACACTAAATGAAGGTCATATCATGACGTAATATTAATTCGTATTCTTGTGGGAACTGACAGAAGTTGTCTTACCCATAACAACTGTTCCACACTGAATGTAATTTTATAGTTTAAACCTTAAAATCAAAGACTTTTGTGATGTCTACTTATTTTATGACTATCTATCCTGCCTTGCCGCTCCAACTATGTTGGTTATAGTTGTTTACTTTGAATCTTTCCTTAACAAACACACATTAAAAAGTAATAAATTTTCTTACTCGTGCAACCATGTGTTGATACATGTTACATCACTTCCTATATATTGAGCAAAATATTGTTTACAATTTAACCAAAAAAAAACTGTTTAATGATTCATTGTTTATTTGGAACATGGTATACAGTGGTCTTTTCAAAATGCGAATGTTATCATAAAAATGTAATGTGTGTGTGCCAGCAGGGCGGCCAATTTTGTTATGGCCAGTGGAAAGTGGTTGTAGGCTATGTAAAGTTCAGTCGTTCTAAGTTTGCTCCTACTGTCAACAATCAAAAGCCACCTACTACAGGGTGCACGCTAGAGTCTGCGTCTTTACGGGTGTCGTATTCCTATTAAGTTAACTATTTTTTAAATTATAAGTGCTTAAAGTACTAAAAACATCAATCATGATATATGATGTAGGCCTAACAATTTCATTTATAAAAATACTTTTAAAAGTATTTTGTATTTAAATACTTTTGAAAGTATTTTGTAGTTACTTTTTAATCAGCGTATACACATTTTTATATAATGCGCATGCTCAGTGACGTCACTATTTGTTTACATTAGGAGCAAACTAAGAGAGGCTGACTTTATGTATGTATGTCCCTGTAAAGTCTCCAAAGAAATGGCTCTGACTGTGTGACTACTTATGCATTGCCTTTATCAGTAAAATTATGTTGATTTGACTAAGTTCTTGAATTTATATGTTAATAATTATAAACTTTATGTTGAACAGCAATGCCAAAAAGGAAAGGCCGTAATAAAACTCAGCATCCTGTGGTGGGTGAAGATGTACGAAGAGCCACAAATCTTGCGTTGCAGAAATTTATTAGTAGCACTACTGCAAAAGGTACATTCTTTTAAACATTGCCAAATTAAATTTCTGTTTCACATTATTGGTGAATACTGAACATGTTAACTTCCAGAAGTTATGAATTCTGTTGTTCCTTGACATGATGATTTCCAGGCTCTCAGATTTCATACGTTACAAAAAATTCATTTCATCCTTCACCGTCTGCATTAGCAGCAATTTGCAAAACAGTCGAACGTTAAACCAACAAAAAAAAAAGAAAAAAAAGATACATGATAACTGTATTAATATTAATAAAATTAATAAATTTTATGCCTTATCTTGTTTATCTCTAGCAATCTATCACAGTTGAGCTTAGAGCTTAATATCTTATTTCTGTGTCTTTGATATTGCTTTTTACTAGTTAAGTAGCACAAAATAAATTATTGGGTTATATTATTCTCCCAAGTTATATTTAATACGTGGGTGCACAGAAAATTTATATTTTATTTATTGTAAATAGTCTTAATGCTGAATAATTTTATTCAATTCTAAACTACCTAATGAAATACAATTATCATATGAAACTCAAAGGCTACACTTACTTTCAAATTTTAGTAACAGTGGGATGTCAATTATCCGAACATCTATCAATTAGACGATTGGTTATCCGGATGCCCTTCAGGAAAAAAAATTGTAAATTATGTATATATTATTTATGTATGTATGTACTAATTTTTTTGCTGAATGTAGACACAAAAATTTAAAATATCGTTTATCGTATTGAAACGCTGTATGATAATGTTCAAATGCTTTGTTTAATGCATGTATATGCTAGATGCATACTGATTGGTATGGTGAAGTGTTTGTTTCACAAGTAAAAACAGATCAACAGAAATTAGGGCAATCTGAAAATGTTCTCTTAGTGATGGTCCATGTGCCAGCTTATCCATGTGCTATTTCCCTGGAGAGAAAAGCCAGTAAGTTTAAAGTTATCTTTTTTCCGCATAACATGATGTTTATCTTACAACCTTTAAATCAGGGTAATCAAAAATTTCAACCATCTGTACCGAAAACAACTGTTACGACGGCTGCTTTTGAGTGAAAATAAAAGCTCATGAAGCTTTAAAAAAAAAACGATTTGAAAGAAGGAATTTATATGGCAGCAGATGCATGGGGTGGAGTCCCTGGTTCAACAATAAACAAACGGAAAAACTACTTTGAACTAATAGATTACCCTCAGAAGAAGAAATTAACGCTAATGATCAAATAATGTTTGGTAGCATAATTGAAATTATGAATGATAACCCATTTTTTAAGAATTGTGATGTTGATGATGTGACTGAGTGGCTAAACTGTGATGAAGATGATGCCGGTTTCCAGATGTCAGATGAGGAAATTTTAATTAAAGTTCAACAAGTAGAATCAGAATGTGTTTTTAACTTTACGACAAACACATTTATTGTGTGAAGTACAATATAGGGAAATGTATGAGAAGTACTCATTTATGCATTTTTATTTACGTATTTAATAAAGATTGAGTGACAAGTGGAATAATATAGTGTATATTATAGTACAATTTTCATTTCTAGCTCCTGTAATGTAGAGTAAGTTTGGAAAATCAGTTATCCGAGCAAATCCATTTACCAAATAATCAAATCCCCAAGTAATCAGGATAATCGACTTTCCACTGTATTTCCTATTGCTTTTCTTATTTTCTGTGTTAAATTTACCTACATTTAGCTTATTAACTACTCTTACTTACTCTACATATACAAAAAACACTTAATAAAAAATGATAAAATGAATTAATGAAATTCATAAAATACACTTCAGAATTAACATTATGGCTATGGTAATCTTAATTTCTATTTACAAAATACTCTTTATTTTCTAGTAGGTATTAAATATACAAATATTTTGTAAAATAAAGTATGCTTATTTTCTATAATAAAACAATTGATTTTATTATAAGATAGTTATTATAATTGATAATTTTTGTTATAGGATAATATAGTTGTAATCTAAAATAAAATGTTTTTATTTTCTAAAATATACTGTTTTTTCTAATATCAAACTACGTTGAAAATTTTCTGATGGTTTAATCATCGTTTGAGGTTTGAATTGACAAGGAGATCCAGTGCCTCAACATTCACATGGTGTAGAAGTTGGTCTTGTGACTCGTTATGAATTTTTCTTTTCCTCATCCCCCACTTCAATGTTTAGGTCTCGATGGAGGTTATCATTTTGATATTCTTCGGAGGATCAACAATATTACTTAGCACTTTATTATTAATCTTTGCATTATTTGTCATTATTGGGCCATTCATTTCCAAACCAAGAAAAAAAGTTTATTTTTAACCTGACCACCTTAGATGTTTATGAAAATTTCAGGAATCATTCTTTCCAAGGTTTTAATCACAAATATATTTCACAAACTATTTCTGTTATTGATATCAATGTTAATTTTTTTTTGCAGAGTATGAATTTCCATCATCCCTTTCTGCTTCAGAAAGGGCTTATGTCCATGATATTGCCAGGATGTTAAATTTGAGATCTAAGAGCAGAGGGTATGTGGGCTATTTATACACTAGCGATTATTGTAGATATAATTTAAACTAGTTAGGGAAACTGTGGTAAGAGTAACATTTAGCCTAAAGTTTCTCTTAACCATTAAAAAAAATGAAAAAATATCAAAGACTAGTTATGTTAATTTTTATTTTGGTTTTTGTTTATTGCAACTACAACTGTTTATGACCAGATGTAAAGGATCAGTAAAGTAAGAAATTCACCCTAGTTGGTCAGAGGGTTTACAAGTATTTTTTTGGAAGAATGATACTGACCTAATGATGCTGCATTATCTAATATTATGTTTGAAAGGTTTAGGAAAAATTGTTAAAGCTATTTTTGAGAAATTTGAGTATTGCAATTTTAGATTTGATTTTTTTAGTGTTTACTACATCTAGATTTTGCAAATTAAAAAAAAGATGAAAAACTGAAGTACAGAATTAATTATTTATTATTAACATGCATGGCATTTGTGCAATGACAGTTGTAACAAGCATGACATTTTTGTGTTAGTAACACAGTAAAAATATTAGAATAATGTCACAGATATTGATATAAATTGTCGATTTTTTAATTTAGCTAGTGTTAATTTAACACATTTAAAATGTAATGCTTGAGTCCCAGCTCGGTGTTTTTGAAAGGAATGCAGTGTGGTGTTATAGTAGTGGGAAAATGAAAGTGTGTTAGTAGTGTTTCACTGCTGCTGCATTTGTAGTGGTAGCATGTACTAACTAGACTAAAAATATTCTTATCATCAGACATATTAATTTAACAAATACTTATCCCGGGTTATTAACTTGGTCGGATTCATAAGTACTCTCACCCCAAGGAAAATGAATTTTGTCTTTTATTATGAGAAGGAGTTTTTTAGCTATCAAAACAAATGACTGCCCAATGTAAAATTCTTGCACAGTATTTCGTATTACACATTTGTCGAAATCATCCACAAACACTTTCCTGTCACCGACTCTTATTTTTCTCTTCTTTCCTGGAGTAGAGAGCCTTTCGTCTGATCCCTGTTCCTTACTTGTGTTAACTTATTTTTGTATTTTCAGTATTAGGCCTTCCGACTTTTTGCTATAATCGGCAACTCGTTTTATAGCGTGTTATAGTTGGCAATTAAGGGATTTTTTTATTTGCTTCCTCATCACACTTTTTAATTATTTTCCTACTTAAAGTCCTTGCTTCACTGTGTACTTGATAGCTTTTCTTCCAAATACTCGCTGCCATTTCAAAATTTACATTACACCTTTGAATAATACCTTCTTCTTTAAATGTAAAAATAAAACAAATCAATCATGCGCACTAATAGTATTCACTGGAACACTCCAAATAAACATTTAACATAAATAACTAATTGCGCTAAAAACAAAAACAATGTAATACTTCACGAAAGTAAAAATGCTAGTCATACAACCCTGGTGTGAACAGCACCAAATAGGAACAGACTGAATTCATTCATCATTACACTCACTGTTGAACGCAATGTATTGCCAGTTGTTGCCAAATGTTTTGTCTCAGAGTAATACAGCAACCATTCTCCCACCATGCATCACTCATTCAATGTACCTCACCTGTACCCTTCACCCCGCAACTGCACAAAGCTTGGAACTGCACAAAACAGTTAGTTAAATATGTAGTAGTTAGTAAAATATGTATAAAAGAACTTTTATAATTTCCAATTCTTTTAAACTTTGGTTGATGTAGTAGATTGAGAGTGTGAACTAATAACCAAACTTTCTTTAATTAATTTTTTCTCAGAACTGGTTTAAACCGTTATATTACGGTATATAAGAGGGAAGGATCCACGATTGTCCAAGAAGATGCTGGTTTCAACTTATCAAGAAATTCCCGTACAATGATTATGAATCTACTTAATAAGAATCCTCTCTCTGTTAAAGAGAAACAAGATGTTATGCCTTTGACTGAAAGAGACAGGAATTTTGCTCCTGAGGGTTCGTGTGAGTATGAATGTTGTTACAATTTAATTTTTAATATAACTTTTGAATGTAATTTTGTTTCATTTGAAATAACGTCTGTTGTTTGCGTAGCTTAAAGAAAACAACTTGGAATCAAGCGTAGGGTGTGTTTGTTTATGAAACTGATTACAGTAAACATATAGATTTAGTTTGTTTAAATAGTGTTCTGATGACATAAAAAAAAGAAAAAGGAGAGATTTTAAGATTTAATTAGGATGGATGATGGGAGTACATTTTGTTATTGATAGAAAGATTCTATGCCTTTCTACAGATATTGTTCACTCTGACGTGAATGAAAGACATTTCAAGGTACTAATATCGATTAATGATTCGAGTAATTTATTTGTATTAAAACATAAGTAATTAAATGAAAAACTGTAGTGTGGTGTCGAACACAGTTACAGAAGTGTTTCAAATCAATGGACAAGTTCCAATAATCACAATTTTTAAAGAGGTATAAGTAAAACAAAGTTGTTGCTGTGTTTGAAATTTTTCAGCTTTTATGAAATCATTCATATTTAATGAAGATAAATTTCTAGAACCACACCTTGGGGATGTTTTTTATTTTGTGTTTCTTTTAAATATAAATAGCTTCCTGTTGAGGTAAATTGTATTTTAAATTACATTCTGTAGTCGCGTATGTTTTAATGGTATTGTACAAAATGTTAAGCTAAAAAAAATTATTAATGAGTTCCTTTGTCCCAGTAAGATTTTTCTGCGATAGGAATGATTCTGTTAAAAATGATTTTTGTATTGTATTAAAGAGGAATCGTAATGTTGTTGCTTCTATTTTGTATAATTGTATTTAAATTGGGCTGAATCTTGTAATTACAACCAAGAAATGTGGTAGTTAATAGAGTTCATTATTTGTTTGTATGAAATATTCCTTATACTTATATTCAAAAAATTTAGTATTGACCCCAAATTTCTTTTATGGAAAAAACAAATTATCATTTTTTAACTGCTAATTCAGCTGTTAAGATTGGACATCTTAGCTGTTAATCTAGAACTAATGTATGTATTTTTTAAATTTTGTTTCAAATTTTAAATTTGTGAAAAATTTATAAGTTCTTAATATTGACAAAATTTGGTTCTGGTGTCTGTTAATGAAAACTCTGTAATTGTGTTGTTGTAGTGAAGGATAGTACCAAACAAGTAGGAAGGCTTAGTAATGGTGTTCCACTTGTTCCTGCAAATTCGATCAATAAGGATCTGTTACCACATAGACAGTCTTTACCAATTTGGTCTCAGCGTGACACTATCTTGCATTTCATCAATGAGAATCCAATAGTAATTATCAGTGGTGAGACTGGTTCTGGAAAGACAACACAGGTAATGTCTTAAAAATAATTATGAGAGTGTAAATTATTTTAATATATAAAATATTAATTTACCTACACTATTAAAATATGTAGTAGAAGTTTAATGACATGTAATAATATAATCATTAGTGTTTTACTGTAATAGTGCTATGCAGAATGCAATAAAAGTAACTTTTAACTAAAGCAAAAGTTTAGGTTAGCATAATTTATTGATTTGCTGACAACAATTTAAAATATACTGAGTATGTCACAAATTTACTTTCTCTCTTTGTATGTTCACACAATGTTTTGTTAATTTAAAATGTTGTAAAAGTATTTAGTTTTGAAGGCCAGACCATGATGTGGTTGTCAAGCGCAACTGGCTTCTATGCCTGGGGTACTGGGTTCGATTTTCGGCCAGATCTGGCATATTTTTATATATCTTAGTTGTCAGCGCAACTGGCATCTATGCTTGGGGTCCTGGGTTTGATTTTCCGTCAGGTCTAGCATATTTTTGTTTATCACCCTTCATTGTCTGCATTAACAGTTATGTGCAAAACGGTCTAATGTAAAAAATTCAGTTTAAAAGTATTTTTTAATTGGCACAATAAAAATAAATATTTATAAATTATTTTAGTGATTTTTTTAAAAACTTTTAATATTCACCTTTTTTCACTGCTTTCCTTTTCTTTAACTTACATGCACCTTCGCGGTGCGTACTGCTTCATGAGTCTGAATTAAAATTTGACTAAGGAAGATGCATTCTTCACAATATTTCTAGAAGCTTTATACGATATTACCTGATGAAGCGGTGCACACTGAAAAAGTGCTCGTAAGTTAAAGAAAACTGAAAACAAAAACGGTGAAACAAAATGACTATTCAAATTTTTTTGAACTCATTATATTAATATGGATTCTACTGCTATGATGTCAACTAATCACTTAAATAATCATGTATAAATTGTTGTTGTCAATTGAGTGGATTAACACTTAATTATTATTATTGATATTACAATTCAAATACCTATTCTGTTCAGGATTTAGGTGTAATTCATAACTTGACATTAAGTTTTAATGAACACTTATTTTCACTAGCTGACCCGTGCGAATAACTTTGAACATGAATGCTAAGTGTCATTAACCATAGAACAGATTTTTCTGCTGTGATAAACGTAGAATGATAGACCTGTCATCTGATTTATCCCAAACTGTTCTCATAAAACTAAAGAAAACCCTGGTCAGTTCAAAATGGTTGGTAAATCAATAAATAAACTTTAAATATTTAATGCAACAAAAGTGAAATGCCAATGACTTGGCTGATATTTCAAAGAAATATTTAAAATAATATGTTTGGTTTTATTTGTGTGTGGTTAGGTACCACAATTGATAATGGAATATCATCACAATATTCAAAGGGCTTGTAGAATAATTTGTTGTCAACCACGAAGAATATCAGCTGTAATGTCTGCCGAAAGAGTTGCTCTAGAAAGAAATACAAAGCTTGGTGGTGAAGTCGGTTATCAAATTAGACATGAGAGCAGGTGTGTAGTGATTAATAACTTAAATTTTTTCTTTAATTTTTTTGTTTTACTAAGTTAATGTAATACGTGAACAAATTTTCACATTGAATATTTGAATCGGTCATTTCAGAAAGCCCATAAGTCAAAATTTTACATTTTTTCTTGAGTGCATTTTAGAATTATACTATCTTTCAAGGCTGATTAGCTCTGAACGTATGCATTGCCCCCCCCCCTTTTTGGCTAGCCAATGACTTGCCAGCAACGCTGCCAATACTTGCTCTTGTAGCTCTGTTAAATATTTTGTCAGCCATTTTTTTGGTCTTTCAATAACAATTATAACCTATAAACATATGATCAGCTGATTATATTATAAAGTATTGCATGTTAATGCGCTCTAATTGATGTGTTCAGTACGAGATACAAGACGAGAGTGAACTATTGAGGCTCTTATACGCATGCATGCGTAATGTTTGTCGGGTACAATCTGACAATGCGGGCGAACGTTCTGATTAGTCTAAACGTGTGAAACAGCAGAGCTCATCAACCGTGAAAAGCATATTAAGTGAATGTAAACACATCTTCCCTAAAAAAATCACTTAAGTCTGGGGTTTCTTAAGTAATATATAACACTAAGAAAAGGCTTGTCCATAAGGATCTAGAAGTGTTTCCTTCTAATTAAAAAATGAAAACTGATGTTCTTTTGAAACTTAAGCTCTACTTTGTAGTGGAAGAAGCCATACAAAGATTCTATGTAAAAAAATCTTTTAAAGGTGTACAACTAATGTTTATGACAACAATGACAAGTGCCTTGTCTTTAAAATTATAAAAGTATATTTTATATTAAAGGGGACAGTCCTCTGAACAATTTACTTTTTTTAATTGAAACATAATAATTACAAGTTTTTAATTTTTCCAAAATTTAGTTTGTTTGACTCTTGTGGTTTCTGAAATGACCGATTCATTTTGTCTTAACGTAAACAGCAATAAAAATTCATCTACAGAATGTAACTAATATCCAGAAAGTAACTTTACATTGAATTGGAAAACTGGAGTCTTATTTGAACGTTTATCAGTTTTTTATTAACATTTCCTATATTGTATTTTATAAATTAAATTTGCTGAAGTATAAGAGAAACAGTTCTCACATTTTTTAAATTTCTATAATGTGTAATTTCATTGTACCACTTATTTTATACTTTCTTTAAAGGACAGTAAAAGGTAAAGTCCACAGTAGGTATGTTTAATGAGTAATTTGTAAGGTTGTATTCTTCTTGTAAAGCAGTAGTGTCAAGAATACAATTATGAAGAATTTTCCTTTCATTTGCTCTTAATTTCATTATGCTGTTCAGGCAATAATCTTTCTAATAGAAAGTGGTATTGTGATTTGGTTTGCAGGATGACATTAGATAGTAGTCATAGAATTAAAGGATGTTAAATGATTTATCAATATTTTTTTATTAACCTTCTAGCATTTAAAATTTTAAACTTGCTCTCTTTACGGTAGATCCAAAATGGTGGACAAATGTGTTGAACATGTTCATTAGTAGGTTTTATTCACCGTAATGAATGACTGTTGAATTTTGATTGAATTTTTTTGGAATAATGTAAAATATTTGGCCAGATCAAGTTTTAAAGTGATGCTGAATGTGTATCAGAGTAAAAGTCTAAAAGTTTCTGTTGTTATCATTTATTGAATGCTGAATGTTTCATATTTCTTTTTTGTTTTTCAGAATAACTGGTAACACAGTTACAGTTTATTGTACTAACGGTGTATTACTACGTACCTTGATGGGAAACGATTCTGGAATTGCTACAGTTACACATTTGATAATTGATGAAGTCCATGAGCGTGACAAGTTCAGTGACTTTCTTTTAATCGCATTGAGAGATGTTATATCAAAGTATAGATCGATAAAATTGATATTAATGTCTGCAACTGTAGAAACATCTGTTTTCTCCAAATATTTCAATAATTGTCCTGTTCTAACAGGTATGCTACCTTCTATACTATTGTGATTAAGTAATATCATGATTTTTTTTTTGGTGAAAGTGTGTTGATGTCTGGTATTTTATACGAGATAAAATACATTTTAATGTGCTCCAAAGCAAAAACTGATTAAGGAATGAGAGGTGTATTAATAGTAAGTGGCAGGAATTGTTCTGTGGTACACTTGAGAACAAAGGAAAACTGTTCAGTGAAACTTGTATCAGAAGTTCAGGCTGAACAATTATTATTAAAAATTTTTAGGAAATACATGCTTTAGTTTTTTTTGTAAATGTTCATCTTATCTTCATGTATAAAAGTAAAAATTTCTCACTTAGTTCAATAATTTGGAATAAAAATTTTCTGTTTGTATGTGGTAGTAGGAAGGCAATATGGTATGGGGGAAAAGTCTCAAAATGGTAGCTATTAGAACAGATGCATCAAAGAAAGGTTAAAAAATTAATAACTGTTTAATGTGGATTGAACTAGATGTAGCATCTTCTTCTGTTGATGCCTCAATTTATAAACCATCTATTATCATATATGTGTAGCTGTTAATATGACACTACATATTAACAACTTGTTCAATACTGGTTAACTTGTTTAGTGGGAGGTGTAACTAATTTAAGTACTTCAGAATTAATTATTATGATCTATTTCCTAAATGCTTTACATTGACATAGCCTATATGTAGCTTACTCTGCATTAATTTTATATACACATTCTATTTATAAATTTGTGTAAGTTTGTAACCTATTCAATTATGGTTCCCTGTCTCATAGGAATTAAATTTAGAGTGACATACTGATTTAAGTGCTTTTAAAAAATCTATCCAATTTGTTTTTTACATAGGGATCTTCAATAAATTTTTTTCATAATTTTGTAAAAATCTCTTCCATTCTGTATATTTTAAATATGCTTCAAAAGCTGATGTCTTATCAGTTTCCATTTTACAAAATTGGTTTAAGTTTCCTGGTTTTGATTGATGATCTGGTCAGGAATTTTTATGTATCCTTTTTCACCATGTGTTTTAGCCTTAATGTGCATAACAGTTTGACCTAAAAATAGAAAAAGAAATGTCTTTGTGTTGGTGAATTTATCTGTTATTATTGTTTATTAATAATTCTTCAATTAATAAATGATGTCATTATCGGTTACATTATTACTTAAATTGATGGATTTTTTCAGTTCCTGGCAGATTATTTGAGGTTCAAGAGTATTTCCTTGAAGATGTATTAAAAAGGTAATTGAATCATTTTGTTAAACTATTTTAAACAATTTCCCCAGTTCTGTTGTAGTAGTTAGTTGTTGTAATTTGGTATTTAAGATTTTAAATCCAGTTAAACTTTTGTGTCTGTATGTGAAGGCAGTTTATATTTATTCCTTATTTAATAATTTCTTCATGATTTGTTCTTACATACCATGTACTTAGAAAGTAATTAATTTGTGGTATGTTGATGCCAATGTAGAGAGTATGTGAATTTGATTTTATTAGAAATAGTTATCAGTTCTCTGTGCCAATTTTTACGTAAAATAAACAAACTTATTTTAACAATCTTAGAAAAACTCTTAATTGAAATAAACAGTGATAATATTATAGAAGGCTTTTAGGTGAGGTCATTACTAATAAGACAGTACCCAATGTACTATACATTATCATGAGTATTCAAGTAGTAATTATTTTTTGAAAACACTTATTGAAGTAATTTTATGAAAACATGAATTGGTTAAACGAATAACATAATAACTCCATTTTTAGACCAAGAATTGATTTTGGTCTTGTTGGAAAAAGAAATAAATCCATCTTCTAGAAAAACTTGCAACTCCAATAAGTATTAAAAGATATATTTTGTTGTGACCATGTCTTCTGCCGTCCCCATGGGAACTGTATCAATTTTGTTCAGTTTTTCAGCTCTCCTGTGAAGTTTCTGGAAATGGAGATGGCATGTTGACACTCTTTATTGATGCATTACATGTTCAATTTAGTATAAGAATGTGGAAGGACTAGAACAGAGAATTGAAAGGGTAATTCTTTTTAATAATGTTGTACCAAAAAAATCTGAGTACTTGTGCATTTTAAAGATTAGTTTTTTGTTATAAAAATATTTTGGTGGCTAGAAATCCCATACAATTGTGTAGCATTGTGTTTGTAGTACAGTACCAAAATGGGCTTTAACTGTGACATATCCTTCTTTACTTTGAAATGCTCATGTTACTTTTGAATAAAATTCAACTTATTAATTAGAATTGTATCTGTTGTTATGATATTTGGTCTTAGTGATTTTTTATGTGTTTAAAAGTGTTTATTGTCTTGTGATTGCAGAACTGGATTTATGACAAAGAATATGTTAAAAATGAAACAGGATTGGGATAAGAAAAAACAACAGAAAACAGAACTGGATAAATGGTTGTCAAATATGAGTTTGGTTGATGAAAACAAAAGCAGTGGCAGTGTTGCAAGTAGTACAAACAGTGGCAGCTACCAAAATCCATCAAGTACACAAACCATTCTAGGACAACATTCAGATACTTATGTAATAAGATTTACCTTACATCTGTCATGAGCTCTGCTTTTTTTCAGCTAGTGCGGTATACTTTACTCCTGTGCTCTGTTGTTAATGTCCATATTATGGGCATTAAACAGCAAATCATTTGATTAATCACGAGAACTAATTACTAAATCGATTCAGGACTATAATTATTGTTATTAGAAGTTTCAATTCTAAACCACTTAACTGGTTAAATCAATACTTTGTTGGTAGATAAATATACAACAGGTTCTTGTTTCTTTCGCATGTCAAACTTTTTAATCTTTTCTTGTTACATATTAGTAAAAAAGAATGAAGATTATGGGTCAGAATAAAGTAGAAAAAAGTAATACAAATTTTAGTCATAATATTAGTATTACATACTTTTGTTTGGTAGTACAATGCAGTTCAGTTAAAGGTAGCAGAAAGCAAAGTGATCTTGTGGTCTTCTTTAATTGATGTGTTACACATTGTTCCTTCGAACTGTTGTGGCTTTAAATATATCTTTTAAGATAAGAATAACTATTGTAGCTTGTGTGCTGATATAGCCAATCCCTTGCTGGGGAAGGAATTACCCATGAAGCTCTAGTGAGGTTACATTTAATTTGATAAAAAATTAAGAAACTTAATTTTCTCAAAACTTACTCATCTAATTGGGATGAAATTTTGTTTGCTCAGTTATTGTACTTTGCTTATTATCAGAAAAGCCGCATAAGTGTCATCTGTGAAATATTTTGTGAAAGGAGGATATCTGCTGAAAATTTGTTTTAAAATTTTTTGTGTTAAAAATTGTGGACAGTTAGTTTATAGTGGGAAAATTAGCTTACAGCATACAAAAAAAAAATAATAAAAAAAATGATAAAACTTATTACCCTGGCAGGGTCCCTGGATGATTCCCGGTCAGGTCTCTAATTTTTTAATCACTCACTTTCATTGTCTGCATTAGCATTAATGTGCAAAACTGTGGAACACAAAAAGATAATTTTTATATTTAATATTATTTCTGCAGTGCCTTAATTCAATGTTATTATTTTTTTAAATTAAAATTTGTTCATTTATTGTAGAACAGTTCTGTGTAACTGACTATGTGAAATTGCAATGGCTGTTACGGTCCTTTTTTTGAGTAGTTACATGTCTGCTTCGGATAAAATCTGAAAATCTGTTTACATAATTGAATGATAATTGTAAATGAATATTATTGCACCATTCTTGAATGATAGTTGATATTTCTGTTGTTTCAGCAAGCGGAGAAGCCAATTCATGATTGGGTTAAACAAGATATGGATTCTTGTTTAAATCAAGCCTGGAATAGTGATATTAATGAATCTGAGAAAGCTTTTAAACAGCTTCTTTGTTTGATTCGGTCTGAAAATGTCTCTGTTGATTACCAGGTCTGTAAAATGTTACTAATATTTTCTCATATTGTATCCTTTTAATATAGTTGTCTTTAATTTTTTTAATAATGTCTGTTTTTATTTGAAAAGTGGTTTATATTCTTTGTTATTTTATTGTTTATTATTAACTTTTTAGAAAGATTATTTTTTTACTAGGTTAAAATGTATTAATTTTGTTTTCAGGATACAATTTCTTTAATATTTGAACTTGCTACTGTTAAAAGTTCTTTGCAAGTATTTTCATAAGGTGTTTAAAATAATCTAAATAATTCTTTTTACGTATTGTTTTAGGAGAGAGCACTGAGGTTTTATATTCTTGATTGTATTTATTTTGATGGGAATTTCGCAAGGTACTATGAGTCTAGCTCACTAGTGAGTCGTAATTTTTTGGGTTTGTGTATTTCATCAATATATTACATTTGTTGATACCAATGAACTGACATTTTCAGCAAAGTTAATGCACATTATTTTTTATCTTTTATCAGGCCATTACAAAAATGGATGGTTTTTCTGAATAGTCGTGATAAGGTGATATTACTCCAGAAACTATAATGTTTCATTTTATTTTTTGTATTGAAATTAAATTTCTGAAGGCGTACTAGGAATTAGATCCAGTATTAAGAATGTTTAATGATACAGAATTTATCACAGAAGTGATGAAAGAGTGTGATAAAAAGTAATGAATGATGTAATGTTTTACCAATTCACCTGATCAACTTTTTATTTCTGAATGAGAAAACTAGAAAAGGAGTTTTGTAGCAAAGGTGCATCGTCTCTGTTATGTATGGGAATTAGTACCAGTATTTGTAACAATTTTCTCAGCACAATAACACAGTATTATACCTTCAGTCGGTTAAGTAAGTGTTTGAGACAGTCAAGTGGTTTTATGCAGCAGTGGCATTGTTAATTAAAACTGCAGTAAAATTATTGTTTCTTCTCCTTTTATGTTTATATTGTATTTTCCTCCTGTGAATTTTTATATGGGCACTTATAGTTAGGCGAAAGTGTACCAGTAATTGAGACTTGACAGAGAAATGAAATATTTTTTATAGCAGGCTACCATAATGGGTTATCTGCTTCGAATAATTATATCGTATAATGTTATAAAGAAGCTCTTGTGAACTATTTCTTTGTGAAGACCATGTCAAGTTAGCTTGAACAGTGCAATGGCAAAAAGGTCCTTTCAAGTAAATTATTTATTCATATTTACATAATTCATGAATTAATAGTACTTACTGTTTATTCTATTTTGTATAATAAATTTCTCTAACCTTTTTTAAGCTGCCTTAATTTTTTTATTTATCACTTAACCGTGTTTCGGTGGATCCGCCATCAGAGTAAATTGTATTGTTTGAAACTAAAATTGTTTAAAATCTATAGAAGAAGAAAATTGTTTAAAATCTATAGAAATCTCTAGAAGTCATTTGTATAAAACAGTTTTATACATTTTAGTTTCAAATGATATAATTTACCCTGATGATGGTGGATCCACCGAAACACATGTAATTGATAAATAAAAAATAAAGGCAGCTTAAAAAAGGTTAGTGAAATTTATTATATGAAATAGAATTAATTTTAAGCTGCAGGGTGGATTATAAGGATTTCTTTTTGAATGAACTTACTGTTTAATGATGCATTTGAAGCAACTACCTGCAATTGGTTTACGTACAGTATTTGTTTAAACCTACTATTAGTTTTGGAATCTTTTATGTTTTTTTTTGGAAAAACCAATTCTCAGAAACTGGTAATGTATTACTGTTGGCATGTTAGAAAGGGAGAGCTCATATAACTGTTCAGCTTCTGCTTCTAATCTTTCTGAAATAATAAGCTACCATTATTTTTCCATTGATTTTGTCACCTTTTTTGTTAACATAAAGTAGGTAGGTAATAATATTTTATGTAAATATTATATTTTATTTTGTTCTGTTTTTAATCCTGTTTAGCATACAAGCACAGGTGTTACTCCACTTATTGTGGCAGCTGTAAGAGGTTGTACTGATATTGTCGAACAGCTGTTGTCGTTAGGTGCTTCAATAAATATTCAAGCCAGCAATAACTGCACAGCCTTAGATTTTGCTATCAAAATGAAACATGACAATGTAATTGATCTAATCAAAGCGTACATGTATGTATTTTATTCAGAATTTTGGCTATTCTGTGTTTATAATATTTTTGTTAGTTGATAATCATCTTTTGGGGGTTATAGAATATTAAGTCGTAATCTACATCTAACCGTGATTAAATGGAGTTTTAGATGTAGATAATTGTTCAGTTTGATCTCTTTGTTTTTAAATTTATTTTACTATATTCTACAATTTCCATATTAGTTGTCAAAGAATATTATGTCTACGTGTTGTCAGTTTTATCCAATGTGTGAATTGGAAAATAGGATTATCGCTAAGTTACTGAAATGTGATGAACTTAACACTTGTTTTTGAACAAATGTGTCTTGATTTTACTACATTTAATTGTAAGATTTCCACTCTATTTGTTCCGTATTGTTTTGAGATTTCCATGAAAATAATTTTAAAACTCGAAAACTTAAACCCTTCTTTCATCTTAATGGAATATTATACTTACAAAGTGGTTTGTTCATTTATTTTGATAATATGAAGTAAATATAAATATTTAGAAGCAGAATGAAGATGGAGGTTAGGATAATAGCAAGGATTTTTGCATTGTTGTTATATTATAAATAGTAATCAGGTATTGGATAATTTTTACGTATACCCCGAGGACACTTGGAAATCAATATCGATGTCTGTGATGCAGGCTAATGGCTTTAACAGTTGTTACCTTAAAAATTAACAGTTAAAAATAAGTGTGTTTTCTAATCCTATTTATTGGTATAATTGGGAATATATTTTTATGCTTGTATTTAAAAGAGGAACCATGTTAACATTTACTTATGTTACATTGATCTAATTTTACTAGAAGTAAAAAAAGCAATTTAGAATTGTAGCAATTGAATTATTTGGATACAAGATTTCACTAGTTATTAAAAAGTTGTTTTTTTTATTTTTGGTTTAATGTTGGACTTTAAATTGTCAAGAGTGTAGATTAAATTAAAATGGCCATTGTTGAACTTTGATCTGTTTAAAGTATAATGGCTGTGTAATGTATATTACCTACTCTGATAATAATCTTTAATCATTCGTATAAAACCCTATTACCTCATCAGTTTCTGTCAAATAGGCCAGTCACTGAGGCTTTATATATTACTTAGATAAAATCATTCTTTGTATTTTCTAAAGATTTTTTTAAAAATTTTTGTATTTTTGTTGTATTAGGACATATTACCCTTGCAAAGGTAATAACACCTTTGATAATAACACAGCTAGTAATGATGTGGTACACCAGTTATCAGAAGAGGATAATCAACTGTTAGAGATTTATAAACACTGCTTTAATAATGAAGAGACTATCAATGGTGATCTGATATTAGCCATTATTAATGAAATACAAACATCCAACAAAAAAGGTAACGTTATGTCTACTGTTGTTTAGGTCATCAGCTGAAAGGCTGGTTTAAACCTCTGTAGTCTATTCACCGAGTCTGGAGAAACGCAGTAAACAAATGGATCGTGTGATAGCTGTTGATTAAACGCATAACCAAGGTCATTATGCATTCTGCTAACACCACCCTTTGTTGCACTATCGTAATATACAGTGCGAGTTAATGTCATAGATCATGTTATTAAATTTTTAGAAGGGAAGAAAGGAAATTATTTTTTTGTAAGCACGGTGCATTATCCAATAGCAGGCGTCAGTTAGGCAATCGGCTGTACTAATATCACGTGAACAGTGCATGTATTTGTTGATGTGTCTCTAGACTCGGTAAATTCAGTATAGAGGTTTTACTAAGTATAATGAGGATTGAGGTGGTTTACCATGGCCTTCCTCACTGAATGGAAAAGTATGCATTAGTGTGCCACATCCTCTGAAAAGCATCTACTTTCCACCCTGGAAATGACACCTTAACTTTATTTACCACAGGTTCTGGCTGCATAATGATGAAATTCCTTACTCTCAAAGGAGTTGACACTGACTATTGTTTTTTACACCTCTACCTCTTTTGTTCTTAAATTCTTCAGTTGTATAATTGGCTGACTATGTGATAAGAGACAGAACTATTTTTTGTAGACCTGGAAGTAGCAGATCAAGTGCAAATAATTTAACATTCCACCTGCCTGTTGTGGGAAATTATGTCTACTATAAATTAATTAAAATCTTTATAATGTATCCTGCAGCGTACAATCAATTCTATTGTAAAAATAATTTAATTTACTGACCGGTTACAGCTGCTATATAACTTTTAGCTGAAGATCTTCTACTGAATTTAATAGGTTTTGTTTCATTTTTTTTTTTAATTTGTATACTCTGATGATGGTGGATCCACCAAAAAATATCAGCGAAATAATAAAATTGTGTAATAAAAAGGTAAAAACAAGTAGTATAGCAGCTGTAATATAACAGGTAAATAAAAAATTAAAGTATTTTACAAAAATTGATAATTAAAAATTTGATTCTAACTTTTTTACTGTGTTGACCTATTCCTATGAAACTTAGTAAATCTATTGACCTTTATGTAGCACGTTAAATCAAAACTTATTTTAACTCCAAAATGTAGGTTTCTGGTAGAGCTTGTGACAAACATAAGCTTTAGTTTGCAAGTCTAGTTAGAAAACAGGATATTATCACAATGACAAGGATTCCCTAAATTATAAATAGGTGTACAGTTGTAGAATAACTGAATAGAAACTCATGAACTCTTAAAAAGAGAGGGTATGTGAGAGGGACACAATACTTGCTTCATTGACGCGCTGTCCGTACTCTACTGGCTCGCCCTCCCCTTACATACTTCTTCATAAAACAAATGGTGTATACCAATTTTGAAAAATGCGTCGTATATAGTTGATATCTACTTACAAACCTAAATTCTATTTATTTAGTTTGGTATTTACTTTCAATTAAATAACTGTTCATTTTTTAAATACAAATAGTATTCTATTAAATTTAGAAAATTTATAATTTTCTTTCAAAAACTGTGTAAAATAAATTAATAAATTAAAACTCAATTTGAGGGTTTAAAGTCCATGGAAATTTAAAATTACTAAGCCTTAATTATTCATTTGATGTTTGACATAAGTTCATAAAATAAGTAAATTATTTTGTTTCACAAATTATATTAATATTAAAATTTTGATTTAATAGAAATTAATTTATGTAAAATTTATTTAATAATTTTACATTATGAAAAGCTTTTTAGATATTTAATAAATTAGAACATTTTTAATATAATTTGAAGTTAGTGGTTACACATGTGCATTGATGATTGGGGTTTAATTAACCATACTCTCTTTGGAATAGATTACCTGAGTCTGTACAAGAGTACTCCTCATTTGCACATCATACATATCATTGGATCATGGGGTTGCTTATTGTTCTTAAATTGAACACATTGCAACGTACAGACATTAGGGATAAATATTTAAAAAAATTAATTGTCTACACAGCTGATAGCTATAATTCTTAAATGAGATTTTAATTAACCAAACTTTTGATTATGTAACTATGACTTAAATTTTCTGCTTGGCTTCAGTCATTTGTGCATTCTGTCTGTAGCATTCGTACTCTTCTAGATTGTTTAAAGAATTTTTCCAAATTATTATATGGAAGTAATTTTAAGTGTAATTTAAATTGTGTGATCTTGTATTTTAGGTGCAGTTCTAATCTTCTTGCCTGGTTATGATGACATTGTAGCCATTCGTGATAAAATAAAATGTAGAGAAGGTAAACCAAAGGAAATGAAAATAAACTTTTTGACACTCTATTCAAAGATGTCGGTGAGTCATAACAAACTGTGTTAATGTTAGTGTACTTTAATTTTTCAACACTTTGTATCGTTCAGAATTGAGCACATATTTTAGTTAATTGTTTATAATTTTGTCTGTGTAATTAAATAATTTTTTTTAAAATTATTTTGTGAAAAAACTCTGTTAGTTTTTATTTTTCATGATTTAAAAGGACTTTCTATTTATGAAGTCAGAAAATAATACTTAATATTTATTGTGCAGAAAGGAAAATAGTATAATAGTTAATATTATTAATTATTTATCAGGTTGCTTCAGTTTGTCAGAGATAACACTAAGTCCTCAGTTCAGTTTAACAGAGTACAATTTATTTCTTATGTTATTCAGTGATTATGTCTATATAAGCCTTGGATTGTGTGTAAGTATTGGTATGAGGTGATATGCATGTGAAAAAATGCCAGGCATGACTAGAAATTGAACCCAGGATCCCTGAATAAACCAGTTGCACTGACCACTACCCACAGACCAGCCAGAATAATATACTACAGCATATTTACTAATGACCCTAACATGAAATTAACTGTAAATTAAGAAAGTAAAAACATATTCATCCGTTTTATCATTTTGAAAGAAATATTCATTTTTCTAAAGTTAGAATTGTAAAATTTTTTATTTTAAAAGATGGAAAAGTTAAAAATTGACTATTGATTTCTAGGAAGTAGTAAAAATGATATTATTGAAAAAGTATTGTTCTTTTACAGACTGCGGATCAGAAAAGAGTATTTCAATCAGCACCGCCTGGAGTTCGAAAAGTTATTTTGGCAACTAATATAGCAGAAACAAGTATAACAATTGATGATGTAGTGTTTGTCATTGATTCTGGCAGAGTTAAAGAGGTAATTGTGGCTTATTCTTTTATATTTTCTAATATAAATTAACCCTTTGCACTCGACTGTCGGATCTGATCCGACACGATAGTATTACCGTTCCACTTGTATGTCGGACCCCATCCGACCCCACTTTCACAGCTGATTTTGTATGAAAATACACGTTTAACAAAGTTGCTGTAATGTGCTGGCCTCTATGGGATGTTTTAAAAATTAATTCTTGTAGTTTTCGATAGTTGACTACTACCGATTATCGATGTAAACGGAATTAATTGAATCGATGTCACCATACCAAACGAGTAAACAAACTAACCTAATTTTGAACATGCGTTGTTTAGTTTGCGGTATTTTGTGTCACTTTTAAGATCAGTTTAATGTTTTTAAGTAACTAATTCTCACAAAAATAATCAGATTATTTTGCGTGTTGTTATTAGGTTTTAGGTATCAATTTCTAGTTACACAGTTTATTTTATCTTAGTTTTTACAACAGCAGTGTATGTTTTGCAGGTTACATTTTAGAAGTTTTTAGATGAGAAAACGCATTTTTTATGTATCATTTTAAAATTAAAGTAATAACAAACATAAAAAGTATTGCATGCTCTTAAAACTAATAACAACACATTACGCGTATGATTAATGTAATAGGTTATCAACAAATCATAAAATAAATACAAGTGGAGGGGAATCACAGTGGAAACATAATACAAGTGGAAAGGGTTAATGTTTTCTGTAAAATGGCCAATTGCATTGTATGCACACATTATTATTTGAAGTGTACACTTTCCTGTTCTTTTTAATCCGGTTTGTTATTGAATACGTGATTCTGTTGAACAGTTCATATTTTATTTATAGATAAAAATACAGCAGGGAAAAATTAATAATGGTGAAATTTTAAAAACTTAAAACTGTAAAAAATTTTAATTTTAATGAAACGAAAACATTTTTTAGGTGTACTTTATAGTTGCCCATTATTTTATTTATTCTAAAAATTGGTTATGATACAAATAGCTTTTGTTTAACTAAAAATGTTTTTGTATTTTCTGTGTATTATACGTTGACTAATAATTCTGGTTTGTTTTTGCTTGATCTTACAGAAATGTTATGATTCTTTATCGGGTATTACTATGTTAAAGTCCATGAAAATATCAGAGGCATGTTCACGGCAAAGAAGAGGTCGTGCCGGTAGAACACAACCTGGTGTGTGTTATCATTTGTTCTCAAGTATTGAGTATCGAGGATTACAGAAATATCAGACACCTGAGATTCTTCGTACACCACTACATGAGTTGTGTCTCCAGACTAAACTGTTAGCGCCAGCAAACACCCCTATAGCTGATTTCTTAGCCAAAGCTATTGATCCTCCTTCATTTATGGTTACGAGAAATGCTGTGCAGCTGCTAAAGGTATTGTAAAAGATGAAACACTTGTTATTAGTATAAGATTTAAGAGTAACTATTGGAATTCCACGGAATGTTTAATGTCTCATTGTTTGTATGACTAAATACATGCTTATAAAATAGTGCTATAAAAATAACCATAATTATTGCTTGTTTTTAATTTTGGTTTCATACCACACTTTATTATGCTACGAAACTATGAATTAATGAATGAATGACTAAACTAAGAAGCTTTGAAGGTTATGATGAATTAGTAAAAAGATGCCATGGTAAGAGAGCAATGAGGAGAGATTGTTCAGTAGTAGTGTGTGGTGGAGAGGTTGTGTTGGGCCCAACCTGAGGAAACTTGAAAGAGGAGGATGATGATGAAGATTATCAGTATGAAATCTTTTTTTGTATGTATAAAACAAAGCATCACTTACACTTAGTCATTTTATACCAAAATTTATAAATTTTTAGACTTTCATTATTTCAGTTAACTCTAGGAAACTCTAAAAAAGTTTTTTTCAGAAAATTTAGCAAACTCTTCATGTTTAGTTATGTTTAGTAACAATTCATGAATATATTTAATCATGAAAGAAATATGAATTGAACTAACTGAATGATTGTCTTGATTACCATTTATGCTATATTTCCTACTTGATATGCTTTCATATAAATGTTAGTGATTAATAATGGTCAGGAACTATGTAATATTATCTTGTATTTTTGGGACAAATATTCATGTTTTTGAAAGAAAATGATGGGAGAATAAAAACTTTTCCTATTACTAAATGATATATTGCAGTTTCATTAAGTTGGAAAATAAGATGACGGCTTGATGTCAGTGTTACCGGCATAAGAATCTACTACAGGTTGGTAACTACAGGTTTACTCACAAAAAAATGTTGAGAATTTTACAGGTACTCATGTAATTCTAACTAATACTGTCAGTGAGCTGATGTATAGATATTTGATCTATTTACTGTTTACAAATTTTATGATTATTACTAAATCTGAAATTTTATAAAATGTTTTCGAGTGATATAGTTAAAAAAAAATTAGAATGTTGGAAAGGAATAATATTTTAATAGTGATTATGACATTTTTCTGCATTATTACTGTTAATTATGTGCTTGTATTGTTTGTACAGACTATAGATGCCTTGGATGCTTGGGAAGATCTTACACAATTAGGACATCATCTTTTGGATTTACCTGTTGACCCACATCTTGGCAAGATGCTCTTGTATTCTGTTGTTCTTAAATGTGTTGATCCTATATTAACGATAGTAGCATGTCTTTCATACAGGTGTGTTTATTAGATAAAGTTTTTTTTTCATAATAATATTATTATACTTATTTCTTCCAAAAAGGTAACTTCTCAGTTCAATAAGTACTCTTGTTGTTTTTGCTACTTTTTGGTTTTTTTTAATGAAAGAATAAAATCTTTTCGTTTCTGTACAGTTTTGTGTTGAACATAAATTTAATAAAACTTGTGATTACACTGATCCAGTTAATAAATAAATGGTGGTATTTGATGTAATTTCTTGAATTAAATTAACTTCGCCCAAATTGGAACAAGAATTTTATAAAAAAAAGATTGGTAGAAAATTTGAATTTGGTCTTGCGTAAGTACTAACTTATGAAGAAAGTTGTTTTCTTTTCACTCATTCTAGTGGGTTGATCAAAATACAATGTTTAATTTTAAAAGTAAACAAGGCTGGCCTGTTGGTATAGTGGTCAGTGCAACTGGCTTGTTTGCCAGGGGTCCTGATTATGATATCCAGCCAGGTCAAGCATTTTTATTTCTTTATACCAAGTCATATCTTATACACAAGCCAAGGCATCATTATGTAGGTAATTTTTTTTTTTTTTTTTGTTAACGTCCGACTGTTCTGCAATTACTGCTAATGCAGATGGTAAAGGATGAAATGATTTTTGTAACGTATGAATATATGCCGTGCCTGAATGGTATTCGAAACCAAGACCGCATGATTATGTAGGTAGCATTACTCAATAAAAAGAAGAAAACATTAAAAAATTGAAATTGTGACATAATGTTAAAACAGGCAAACTCTTATGAATAATCTTTATGAAAGTTTGACAGTTTAAGAAGGAATGGAAAATCAAGTCAGTAAATGGTTATATTGGCCTTCAAAAGATTTAGTGTTTTAGTTATGAGCTGTAGCATTGGTGAATCAGAAATAGCTGGTTGGTTCACTTTATATTAGTTTGTTAGGAGGATGAATAATGTTTTAGTGTTATTTCACTTAGGTTTTCTCTATGAAATTCTAACACAGCTAAATAATATATTGGTTTTTAACTACTGGGAAACTAACTGGGTTTGACTAGGGTCCTAGCATTAAATTATTTATTTTATTCACATTTTGATATAAAGATGATGTCATTACAGTTTGTTTCTGATTTTGTAGGGATCCATTTGTAATGCCAGATGTTCCACAATTAAAACGAGCTGTTGCTGATGTCAGAAAAAAATTTGCTGCAAAAACATTTAGTGATCACATGGTTTTGCTTCGAGCATTTCAGGTATTATAATTTTTTGTCATCAGTCTCTTCACTGGTTTGATGCAGTTCTCCAAACTATTCTACTTGTGCAAGTCGTTTCATATCTACATACCTGTAACACCCTACGTCTTTTGTAATTTGCTTTCTATATTCTCACCCTTGCCTCCCCCTACAATTCACAATTCACTGCCTCAACATCACCCTCCAGTATTGATAGACCAATACCTGGATGACTTAAGATATGCCGGACTAGCGTATCCCTTCTTCTGGTAAGATGCTTCCATATACTTCTTTTTTCATTCATTCGCCTTAGAACCTCTAAATTACTTATTTTGTCCACCCATCCAATCTAACATTTTACTGTAACACCACATTTCAAAAGTTTCTATCCTCTTCCTTTCAACAGCCTCTATCTCTCACGTTTCACTCTCGTACAATGCTACACTCCAAACTAGTGTTTTAAGAAATTTTCTAATCTATAAGACAATGTTTGTAGTCGGTAAGCTGTTTTTCGTTTTAAAGGCTTTTCTAGCTTGAGGAATCCTACTTTTAATATCACTTGTGCTTCTACCATCCTTTGTTATTTTACTCCTTAGATTCCAGAATTTCCCAACTTCCTGTATGTTTTTGTTGCTTACTTTTAAATCTCCCATCGCTTCTAAACCACTCTTGCTGTTGCACAACACTCGTTTTGTTCTTATTAATTTTCATCAAAGTTAATAAGAATTGTTAATTATTAAAAATAACAGTGTAAATAATATTGTAATAGCGTTAAGTTCTGTCAATGGGATTCAAAGCATGTAGAAATTAAATTATACAAAAAATACTTAAGGAATTTTTTCAGTAATTTTATTGGATACTTATGATCGGTAAAATTAAAAACATTATAAAATATAAGACCAATTTATTTTCATTTACGAAAGTACTTAAGGAATTTTTTCAGTAATTTTTTTGTGATCGATAAAATTAAAAACACTATAAAATATATGACAAATTTATTTTCATGTACGAAAATACTGAAGGAATTTTATCAGTAATTTTATTGGATACTTGTGATCGGTAAAATTAAAAACACTATAAAATATAAGACCAATTTATTTTTATTTACTCCTCTTTACTTTTGTCTTTTTTCATTAAAAATAGAATCCCATTTATAAATTGGTGCAATAAGAAATCTGGTGTATGTGTTCAAAGCTTTTTTCTTGAAAAGGAGTGCATCTAATCGTTTTTGTACGTCTTCAAAATCAATTCTGTTACCATTTGTGAAATCACTGATATCAAGGAAACTATTAGCCTAAAACCATGTTCTGTAAAGTAATTATATTACACATAAAATATTCTTAATTTGCTCATTCAGATTTTGTTCAATTTTTTGTGTAGTGTTGTGGTAGGCCTACCTCACCTCAGTGGCTCAGTCGGCAATACTTTTAACTGCTAAACATAGATCCTGGGTAGGGTCTCAAATTTTATCGTACTTTTACCATATAATGCCAAATTACTGTGTAAATTCTTATGATAGGTCTCAACTGAACTCTAAACTAAGGAAAAGTTGTGCTCATCTTGTTGAAAGATTTCCTCTAGTTATATAATATAATAGTGAATATACCCTAGAAATGTGTTTAAAATTTCTTTGTAATTATTTAGGGCTGGATGTCAGCTAAGGAGAAAGGAAACAGTAAATCATTCTGTGAACAGAATTTCCTAAGTGAGGCCACTCTAGACATGATATTAGCACATCGCTCTCAGATTTTACAGCAAATGCGAGCTGCAGGTTTTGTGAGAAATAGAGGAACTCACAGCCAAGGACAAGGTAAATAATTTATTTATATGAGGCAGATTATTATAAAAGTAAAAAAAAAAAATTGGTGATACAAATATTATTCTGGTACTTTTATTGTCCTTTTTGTATCTGGTGTTTAGATTTCATTGTGTTAAGTGAATAAGAAACTAGTTTGTCAGCTAAAAATATTGATGTTCTGTTGAGAAGTAATTTGTTAGTGAAATTAAGTTAGTATGTGAGTAGTTTTATCACTTTACTATACGTGACCAGCTGTGGAGGTAGTCTTTATTTTTTCTACCTCTAGTGGTAGATCATTCAGGCAGTTTAAAAGTATTTGTTAATTTTTTTTTATATTTTACGATAGCTTTCCATGTAGTACAGTTTAAATTTTAAAATACTGACAATTGGATATTAAATGCATTTTCAGCTTATAAAGGGTGCAAAATAGTGATAAAGTTGGTTACAGTAAAACTGCAGTGGTTTTTGTGTTTATTTTAGTTTACCTGTTAGGACTGGAGTACTTTTTAAATTTCTAAACATTAGGGTATATTTTTCAGATAACATATATCTGTCTTATACTTTCATTTATAGATTGTTTCTGTGTTTATTTGTTATAGTTACAGGTGACATGAAGGACTTGAATACCAACTCAGAAAACTGGCCAATCGTGAAGGCAGCACTTACAGGTGGTCTTTATCCAAACCTTGCGAGAGCTGATAGAGAAGCTTCACATAACACTCTGAGAACTCAGTAAGTTAACTTCATCATGTTTCAAATAGTCTTGTAGATATATATATATAAAAAGATAAGTATTTTACTTCAAATCTGGTCTAGTCCCTTAAACATTGTGTAAAGTAAAGATAAACTAGAAATATTGGTAAGTTATTAGGCCTAATGATATCTTTAAAAAAATTCAGTTGGTTTTGAATTGCAATTTGTTATCCAGTCCAAGAAAAAAATTATGTCCAAAAAATCATATTAAGGTAATTGCTGATAAAAGAACTAGGCTTATTAGGCCTAATTTTTGAAAGGTAGTATGTGTCAGCTTGGTTATTAACTATTAAACTTGACTATTCTTATAAGCCAATTGTGTTTATAGTATCATTGCAGTAAAGTAATTCTGTTGATCCATTGAAACATCTAAATTTTTGAAGTTCTTGTATATAATAAAACTTACAAGCAGGTAATATTATGTGGTTTGCTCTTTCTTTCCCTTCTTTTATTTCTTCAGTCTACTGTAGACCAATTATATTACAAAATTTGTTTATGTTTTTTTTTAATTTATTTCAGGCGAGAGTTTAGAGTAATGTTGCATCCATCATCCACTCTTCGTGATTCGCCTCGTGGTGGTACTATGCAGGCTCATAATGCTGCTGTAGCTTCTCTTCCATCAGACTGGGTTTTATATGAAGAACTTTCTAGAGTCGGAAACCTTTGCCACATTCGTATGTGCACAGTTGTATCACCAATAACTATTGCAATTTTTGCAGGACCTGCTCGTCTTTCTGTTGATTGTTTGGCTGATCCTGAAAGTAAGATTATACTGTAGACTATTTATTTAAAACAACTCGTATTAATTTCAATATGTTTAAATTTTGAATGAGCAGTACAACATTTCAGTTCTGTCTTCTAAAAAGATTCTGGTCAGATATGCAAGGTATGCCAGCTTAGAAAGGAGTTGAGAGATTTCAGTTCTCCTTATTATAAAATTATTGCCACAATGCAACGGAACCATAATATTAAATAAACAAGTTGCTTGGACTCATGCAAAGATTAAACTAATCTTAATAAATTGATAGAGAATTGCTAATAAAAGAAACACCAGATTTTATGTAGTGTATACCTTGAGTTGAAAAATTTAATTTGGAAACAGCCCAAATATATGTTTTTGAACTATCAGTTTTCTATCTTGATAATTCTCTACTGCAACATTGAAGTTTTAGTTCACTCATTAAATTAACTTTGCGTATTATGAGGCGGGCCAACCCTCAGAACAGATTAGGCCTAAAGAGGGATATAACCACAGTTACTTTACTAGATGGTAGGGATCATCAACAATATGCGCAGTGACGAGCCTCGCCTTGTGACATCACTGGTCACCAGCAACAGCTGATGCACGATACATACCATGTTGGTCTGTGATGTTTACTAGTCTTAATACTTTAATAGTCTTTAATAATGGTGTGTTGTGCGATTGCCGGGTGTTCTAATCACGATAGACATCAAAAGGAGTTGGGCATTATAAGTTTTACTATTTTCCAAAGGCCATTGAAACTAGATTGAAGTGGATAAATGCTTTATTTTTTGCTGATAGTGGTCGCGTGTGTTTAGTACATTTCGATGAATTGGATTATGTACACGATTTAAAGTCCGAGTTGCTACATCTTCTATTAAAACGTCTTAAAAATGAATTCAGTTCCACATTTAAAGTTGCCGATTTGTAGTGTTGTTCTACATCTGGTAAACCCGACTTGTAGTGAACATAAAAATTGAGCAGAGAAATGATATGTTTATGAGGAAGTTTATGATATTTTAAACTCATCATCCAATTACAACACAGGCAGTTCACAAAATGAGGGGATAGCCGTAGAGAAAGATAGGCCTCGTTTTAATGAAGAACTGCCAAATTTTAATGTTGCGCAGTCAGAGGAAACTGATCTCTGAAAACGTGAAAACACCGAATTTAAAGAAGAAAACAAGTTACCTAGAGAAAAACTTCAGGCTGCAAACGAAGAATTATTAAAATTAACGATTTCCCTTGTAAACATACCTGAACTACTATGTAAAATCCTACCGTCACTACACACCGGCCGAGTTGTTGGGGACCAGACTACGTCATCTTATATCTCACAGCAGCTGCACGTGACCGCTACCGTCTAGTATAGTGTAACTAATTTTATTAATGTATTTGTATGGAATTGGTAAAACTTATTAACATTGTACAGGTGTGGAACTCTAGCTTGGTGCAAGACCTTGTGTACGCTGTACTGGGCAGGAGATGAGGAAGTCATTCATTTCTGAAATCATGAGTTGCACTTCACTGTTTTTTTTTAAAATTGTCAACACACGCTGTTTGCGTTTGAGTAAATTATAAACTGATTATGTCATATGTCATACATACAAATATAAACAAAACAAGAATTGATAACAGCTTTAGAACGTTCATGTTAATGGATTTTATTACTGTAATATTTAATTATACTTTAACATCAGTTGTAGTGTCAATATCGTAGGCCTATAATTCCTTTCTCTCGCATTTTTATAGTAGTGTTTCTAAAAGTGAAAATAAAATATTAATTGCAAGTTCGGTAGTTTTATAATTAGAGTGCCGACATGATCAATTTGCAAAAATTTTTCGGTTAATATAGACCTAAATCAAATTTAAACAGTGGGGCTACTTTATATAAATATTTAATTTTATTTGTTTGCAATTGACCACATGTATTAATAAATTTATTTTAACTAAAAATAACTCGGCTTAGGTATTATAAAGTAAATAAAACAAATAAATGCATTAGTTTAAAGTGATATGTTTGAGTAAATGCTTAAGCGTTCGTATTATGTGGAGTCAATGTTTTCGTAGAGACTAGTATGGCAACAACTGCTGTGCTTCGAGCTGCAGTTCCACACACTGTAAATATACTTTTTTTGTGTGTTTTACAAGAAGGAAGCAAGATTTGCAGCTCTTAATTGACAGTAAATTTATTATTTTTATATTACATGGGTTAATGTAAGAAAACTGATCCTGACTTGTTTAATTTTGTATTTTAAAAAAATAATCTAATTTATAATAGTTTTAAAGGGAAATTATTTCCCTTTTAAAGTTTTTCTCTTAAAACAAATTGTTTTAATAATTTTTTATCATTTTAAGCAATGGATCCAGGTAGTGATAGTGAGGAGGAGGAAGTCACTGAAGGGAAAACTGCAATATTGAAGTTGGATGATTGGGTAATGTTCAGAGTTGACCCAGAGGCAGCTAAATTAGGTTTGGCTTTAAGACTCAAGTGG
The DNA here is from genome assembly GCA_035578175.1 of Catonia carolina. Taxonomy (NCBI): domain Eukaryota; kingdom Metazoa; phylum Arthropoda; class Insecta; order Hemiptera; family Achilidae; genus Catonia; species Catonia carolina. Next base: position 107,831,709 of record JAQMRL010000001.1, read on the forward strand.
CATGCATTGTTAATGAGAAGATTGCGTTCCCCCAACAAGCCTCCTGCTCAGGTACATTAAATTAATTGTTTGTAAATTTTATGTCGTGTGTGGAAATTAAGTTACCAATGAGTAAACATTGGGCAAGTCTGATCTGATGCAAAACATTGATGTTTTGAAAATAATTTCATATGAAAATATTCTGTTGACATTCACAGAAATTCTTTTCAAAACATTGATGTTTTGAAAATAATTTCATATGAAAATATTCTGTTGACATTCACAGAAATTCATTGTTTATCCTTTTTAGTATTGCTATGTGTGTCAATTTTTCCATGCTTAAAGTGCTACCATAAAAATGACTATTACATAGTGTTACTGATTTATTCATTAAAAATTCATTTTTCGAAGCTTTTTGGTGTAGTTTGTTATATTTTGTTCACAAAAATCTGTAGTTTCTACCAGTTTCATTTGAAATATTGTTCTGCCATAGCAGAAATTTTTATAGACGTAAATTTACCAATAAAAGAATTATAGAGGAGAAAAAATTGACTGGATTAGAAAATAGTAGGGGTTTACAATTTTTTCTTTTAACTGAAAATATGTAATACCATTTAATAGAGAAGAAAAAACTGAACAAATTTCATCTATTTATAACTATATATTGATTTTAGAATAATAAGTAAAAATAAAAAAAATAACATGTAGTGAAATTCTTTTGCTATATAAAGTACTCGTGCTTGTAAATGAAACAGTCCTATTTCAACATTTCAATTATAAACCACTATAATGTTATAACAATATAATATTATGAACAATAAAAAAGGCCAGTAAAAAATAGCGATTAAGATTAAACATAATGATAACCAAACAAATGTTAACACGACAAAGATGGCGAACAAGAGTGGTGAAATCACAAACCTCAGCTGTATAGAAAGTAAAATGTTTTAGTTATATTGCAACACACCAGGGAAAATGAATAATGGTTAGATTCAGTAAACAATTCCAAAGAGAATTAAATTAGTTGCAGTGCTATCAGTGCTAATTAAAGAAACTACGAGCCTATAACCAAAAGTCGATTAGATTGACGTGCAGCACTAAAAGGGTTAAGGCAAGCAGCCTAAACTACAGTGCGTTCATTAAGTCGCGCACATCAAAAAGGTTGTGAAGTAATGTATTTTATTTGGTATTATATATTTGTTATTGTTATAACTTTTATACACATATATACTTAGTACTTACATATATACTTATTTCCAACATTTTATGTCTTATAACATATGTTCAAAATGGCTGCCTTGTTCATTAATACACGCACAAATTCGTTTTACCACGTTTGTTGTTACTTTGTGGAGTATGCCTACACTAATATTGTTAATCTCCGTTGTAATGTTCATTTTCAGTTCATTCAGTGTATGAGGCCTATTTTTATAAACCCTTCCTTTGAGATAACCCCACAGGAAAAAATCTGGAGGCGTTAAATCGGGAGACCGTGGGGGCCATAACCCTTTAGAGATTATACGCTCGCCAAAAAACTCATGTAAGAAACTCATTGTTTCATTCGACGTGCGACATGTGGCACTGTCCTGCTGGAACCATACATCACGCTCATCGGTTTCCAACAACGAAATAAACTGTATAATTATGTCTTTGTATACACCACTGTTCACTGTAGTTTCAAAGAAAATAGGCCCCACTATTCGACGACGTGACACGGCACACCACACTCCAATTTTCAGACAGTGCAATGGACTTTCATGAAAAACATGAGGATTTTCAGTCGACCAGATTCTTGTGTTTTGGCTATTCACATGTCCACTAAGGTGGAACCAAGCCTCATCACTGAAGAAAACACGGTCTAGCTCTTCGATTCCTTGGTTGTCGACAATGGATCGAAACCATCTACAGTAAACAAGGCGCTTTTCTTTGTCTGGATCTTTCAATTCTTGAACACTACGAACACGATATGCACGAAATGTTACTTTTTCATAGCTTTATGAGCACTACCCAATGAAATTTGTGATTGTGTTGATAGTCTTTGTAGGCTTTTTGAAGGCGACTGCTGCATAACATTTCTAACCTCAGCCAGTTTAGCGTCAGTTAAAATGACTGGTCTCCCTGATCTCTTCTTGTCTGCAACTGTTCCGGTTTCACGGAAATGTCGAATTAAGGTTAAGGTCGACTTGTTAGGCACACTTACATCCGGATATGTCACACGAAGTTGCTCAATAACAAATTCATATGAATGACTGGTAAAATACTGTTCAAGAAGGAACACTCGTTGCTCTTGGGAAAACGACATATTTACCTTATCGTAATCTAAACAATACTGCAGGCCTGTTGTAACATGTACACATAATAATGTGCTTCATATCTGTTGTTTATATTACCAGTGGTGCTATCTTGCAGTAGCCACTAGAACTAATATAAAACCCCGCTGTTTACAGACTTGTTTATTTGGATGTGCGCGACTTAATGAACGCACTGTACTATAAACTCTTACAGGAAATTAAATAGTGACTAGTGTAAAATTTAACAATTCCAATTTGACTTCATTTTATGTATACATAATTCAGAAGTGAAGAACATTTTTGAAATTAGTTTTTTTATACAGGCTAACAAAGTATAAGGAGAATTAAATTAATCAATGTTGCTATTATGTTAGCTATAGTTTGTGTAGATTGGTAATTTTTTTTAATTAATAAATTTCATGTTATTTTTCCTAATTTTACAGCCTGATGACAATCTTATTAATAACTTGGTAACAGTATTATCAGAAGAAGAAAATATAATTGGCTTACAGCAACCTGTTGGCATTGGTGTACGGCCTAAACAGTTCACATCTGAGCCTTTTATGAGTACAGGTATTAACATAGTTTTTTACTATATTTACTGCAAAGAAATTTTTTTCATATTTTGACAAATTTTTGTGTTTTATGACATCTTAAAGCTAAAATCTAAGTATAAAATTCTCTGTGTTTATGTGCATGTGAGACCTAATATGTGTAAATTCATTGAATAGACTTTTATGAGACTTCTGATGTCTGACAGTTTTACAGGATTTTTGGGAAAGCATGTTATAGTTATCTGTGTTGCTTTTAATTTGCCCTGTGATCTTTTTTGTTTTTGGTAGATATTACCACTGTTTACCTGTTTAGGATATGAATGTTATTGTTTACTACTATTCTTCAGTCGATCGCATTGGTAGTTGGTAACGTGCTCGCCTCTCATCATGCGGTCTTGGGTTCGAATCCCATTCAGGCATAACATATTTTCATACGTTACAAAAAATCATTTCATCTCACCGTCTGCATTAGCAGTAATTGTAGAACAGTCTAACGTTAAACAAAAAAAAAAAAAAAACTTCTTCAGTAAGTTCTTGGAACCTGTAAAAATCAGTTTTCTTTTACAAGTAATAATGTAAGTTAGTTCTGTGAAGTACAATTTGCAACTGGAATTGTAAAAGTAAATTCTATCTCGTACTGTGATATTGTTTTAAGGTGAGTATTACTTGTATCACAAAGATATGTAGATTAGAAGCTTGGATATATCTGCTATCTGGAATTTATCGTTTATACGAGGGTGGTCCCAAAAGCACCTGTCCCAACAAAGAAAACACAAAAATTTTGGAAAAGAATATATTTATTTTTCAACATAATCTCCTTTCAGCTCTGTACACTTTTCCCAGCGATGTTCAATAAGTTTGATACCCTTTTTATAATACAAACTGTCTTGCTCCTCAAAATAGCCATTGACTGTCGATATCACTTCTTCATCGTTGGAAAAGTTTTAACCACTGAGCCACTTATTCCTTTTGTAAATATAATATGTATATAGGAAAACAAATTAGATTATTATAATAATAGCTTGACAGCAACTTCTACATTGCTATTGCAAGAAAACCAGAGTAAGTACTTAAAAAGTGGAAACAACTACTTAATGAGTAATGTTATACGAGTTATTTTTCATTTGTTATATTTCTTTTAACTCAATTTTAAATATGTGAGAATTGTGGTAGAAGTTTGTCTATTATAATAGTACTGTTTATCATTTAGGTGAAAAATCAGAATCTAACAGTATTAAATCTTACAACAGTGCTAGTCCATCACCTACTCCGTCCCATAGCAGTGCAACGGATTCACAGTTTACTGGTATGATCTGATAAATTTTGTGTTTTTTTATTGTAATGTATTTTAGTGTAGTTTTTAACAATTTAAACTAATTGTTTCCATTACTGCTTTGAATGTGTTGAGGTAAACTATTGTGCATTTTAAAAAAAGAATTCAGTTTGGGCAGATTGAATGAATATTGATTGCCTTAGAGAATTTACGCTTGATATTAGTAGGAATCATAACTGTTGTTTATTGGTTGTTAACCAATAGATGATAATACCGGGTGAGCATAAAGTCTTGCCCTGATTATAAAAATTTATTGCAGAATAACTGTTTGACATAATAATTTAAATTTGATGCTGTTACATAGGTTAGTGTTAATAGTTTTTTTTAAGATTACTTACATTAGTAAACTTCAACGAGTGCCCCCTTGGTAGCTCGGAGAATGTCGAAGCGGTATTCCAGTTCCAAATCGGTGGATTGGAAGGGATGGTCCAACACCCTGGCCACCCCGCTCTCCAGACATTACTCCCCTTGACTTTTTTTCTGGGGCTATATCAAGGATAGAGTCTTCGCCACACCAGTTGCTGACGTTGACGAACTGAAGGCTAGGATACAAGCTGCTGTGGGTACTGTGACAGAACACATGTTATAAAACACCTGGCGGGAACTGGAATACCCCTTCGACATTCTCCGAGCTACCAAGGGGGCACACGTTGAAGTTTACTAATGTAAGTAATCTTAAAAAAAACTATTAACACTAACCTATGTAACAGCATCAAATTTAAATTATTATATCAAACAGTTATTCTGCAATAAATTTTTATAATCAGGGCAAGACTTTATGCTCACCCGTTAGATTACCCAGTAAAACTAAATTATTTTATAACAGTTATTTTTTTTAATCTCCCACATTTATTTTTTATTGGTTTTGTTACTTACGTTACAAACCACCAGGATCTACAAATTATTTAGCTTAGATTTTTATTTAATTAGCTAACTCATTGTATGGCGACAATAAATTTGGATAACAATGATGCTGTAATTTTTTTGTCTTTTAGAAAATTAAACTTATTCATAGCTTGTCAAAATACCATTGAGATTCATAAATGAAATCTATTGCCATGTTTGAGTGATTTGTTTTTTCTTTTTAATATCTGACTGTTTTGCATATTAATAATAATCCAGGTGCAGAGTAACATAAAAATGAGTGATGAAAAACACCAAACACCAAATAGAGTGCAAGATGTCATTATGACTATGAATAATTTATTAACACATACACTCATTGCAGTAAATGTTTCCTCATGTTTGATTCCTCATGATCTGTTGTGATTATGATGTTAGTGGCTTGATTGTGTTTAATTAATTTGGTGTAAAAAAGTTGTTCTGAATTATTTAAAATTAAAAATAATTCATGGTGTCTTTTTGTGTTTTACACCACTGTTTGTAGTATGGTTTTAAGTTTATCTTAACTATTTAATTGTATTGTGTAAATGTACTGTTAATTTTTAATGTACATATTTTTTGTCTCAAGGATCATCATCTGCTGCAGTTGGTCCAAATTGTCGTTACTTTGTCATAAAAGCTTCGCCAAAGAATGTTGATATCAACCTCATCTCAAATTCCTGGCCTTTTACAGCTAACACTGAGAAAAAGATAGTTCGTGCTTTTAAGGTAAACATTTGATAATTAAGAGTTGATATTTTTGGGGTTACTATTAATCCTAAGGGGTCACCTAAGAAAAGAGTTGAATAAGCGTACTAGTGTACTATTTTAGGTAAATGACCCTGCCGCTTTGTGTGACTGTGCACGCCTCGTGAGCTCCTAAAATTGATAAGTACTAATAAAATATTTCTATAACCAATTTTTAAATGAGGCAAACTTTAAACAAAATAATAATAATACTTAGTACTAGTTTTTTTTAAAAAAAGTTAACTTTAGGTCTGTATGTACAAAAAAAATAGGCCTACTTAATTTGAACGAAAGTATACAAATAGGTGTACCGGCCGCATTGGCCTAGTTGGTAACGTGCTCGCCTCTCATCATGCGGTCTTGGGTTCGAATCCCATTCAGGCACGGCATATTTTCATATGTTACAAAATATCATTTCATCCTTCATCGTCTGCATTAGCAGTAATTGCAGAACAGTCTGACATTAAACCAAAAAAAAAGTACCTTTATATAATGATTTTCTATTCAAATATCTGCATAAGCTTGTTTATAGGCAATCACTTGTTCACATGTAGACTTGAATAGGTAATGTAATAAGAAACTTGCACTCATTTTTACTTGCACCGCTGATATAATTTTCATGATATAAGTTTTAAGAATTAAAAATTAAATAAAATGCCTGATAATAATTATAAATTATACAAAAATGTTAGTAATATATCGGATGTCTTGTTCTTTCCGTAAATTTAAATAAATTGGACAACTATTTATAACAATGCTTATGAAAATGTTTAAAAAATATGAAAACGTTTCATATTTTTAAATATTTAAAGGATTTAGGTATTTCATTTGTATACTCATATTTTTTTATTTAGTTAAATTTTTACCACACTTAATATTTACTAGGTATAGTAAATGTTGCGTATTTGTAACATAAGTAATGTAATAAAATAACATTTTATAATATTATTACTATGTCGAGAAAGAAAACAAAATTCATGCAAAAAATTAAGTTTTCTTGCCTGATTATAAGAGTACAGATGAAATAATTACTATAACTGAATAATAAAAATAATATAATAAAACATACAGAACAATAATATATAAAAATACTTTATTATTAATTATTTATTACTTTATTATTCTATTTATTAATAACAAATATAACAGCCCATAAAACTCAAAATTTAGTTGAAAATATGTTTTTAAAATTCCGCCAAAAAAAAAAATCAGTGATGTTTCTTCAAAAGCTGAAGGTATTCTAGCATAGAATAAACGTTTTTCTACGGCTGTACAATAAAAGAAATACAATTTACCCTAGCTGAACACAGAAAGAAGAGATTATAAAACTGTATAGATGGAACACATTTTTGTGGCGCCTGCACTGAACGTGTTAATATAGTAACTAGAAATTTACTTTGGTGTGTTCTGGTTTTCTGTCCAGAACCTACTTTTTAGAATTGTATGATTTAATTTATCTATTTACTTTTGTTGTTAATTTTTAGGAAGGGTTTACTGTGATACTAGTGTTTGGCTTACAAGGAAGCGGACATTTTCAAGGTTTTGCTAGATTGGTAAATGATAAGCCCGATGCAACTGATGCTAATGTTCACTTAGACCTTAGTGGAACTTCATTCAACACTCCACTGCCTATTGAATGGCTTAAACGTGGAGAAATACCTTACAACTGCACGAGACATTTAGTCAACCCATACAATGATCATAACAAAGTACAAACTAGCCGTGATGGACAGGTAATTTTAGTTTAGTATACTTTTTTTTTTAAATTGATCTTTGTCAAATACTCTTTTGAAATATATCTCATTATAAGGCATAGTACAAATTATAGAATCAGTTTATTTAAGAGCTATGGATTGAGTATTTTTTAAAATTAAAGTTCACTTTGTAAAATAATTTTCAACCTTTTTGCAAAACTTAACTGAATGTAGCACTAGTTTCTGATTAGTCTTATGTACTCCTTGGCCATCTACAGCTACCTTTCTGGTTTTTTGACTTCTCTGTAGTTTAGCAGGTGAAACAAGTTCAGGAACACAATTGTACTTTCTTTGACAATGAGTTGTTCAAGAATTGAGCTAAAAAACGATTATCAAAGAACATTTTTGAGATATCAAGAATTAGTAAGTCAAGGTGGTTGCAATTTTGAAAAGTTTCTTATAAAAAGCAAGATGATTTCGGTTGTTGGGAATGTGCTGTCTTTGTTACTTTTAGCACTTAATTAATATTTTATAAACCGACTCTTTACTAATATTTTAGTTTCTGAGATTTGAATTTCTCAGATAAAAAATACATTTATGCAGAGTGAAATAAAATTAAACTTTTTTTGTCACTTCGGTGAGTAGAATTTGTATGTAAACTCGTTTTTATGCAGTATATTATGTTATAATCACAAATGACTATTATTATTATAAATAACTTATTATTTAATCTTCAATTTAAATAATGTATATACTCTGGTGATTTGAATCCACTGAAGCATGTAATTGTTAATAAAAAAATATAAAAAAATTAAATTAAAGCAGCGTTAAGGAAGGTAAATGTTGGTACAAACTAATAATATTGTCATTTAGTTCTATTACAAGCGGTAGGATGCATTTTAAAAATGTATTCATGAATTTATTTTATTTGTCATTTTGTATTTTCAATAAGTAATGTATGTATGTTTTTATGGGGATGAGTATCAAGTTTAATATTAATAAAAAATTACATTGAAAGTAGCAAAACTATTTTTTTTAGTTAGTATATAAAATTTGTCTGAGAACATGAAAGATATCACACCAAAAAGAGACTGAAAGCTTCCAAATTGACTAAAGTGGTCCATTGTGGCTAAACAAGCTCTAAAAAAAAATTTGTCTGGCGTGATCAAGTCTCTATTTTGCTTTTTGTGTGGTAATAAAAATTCCTTGTTTAAATAACCTAATGTAATGAAAAGAAACTTGAGTCTTAAAATTTGTGTTATCAATATAACTATTAGAGTTGAGAACTGTAATGCATTTTAATAAGGCAAGCTGTTATTTATTAATTTTTCAGGAAATTGAACCAAATGTCGGTGAAAGACTTTGTCACTTATGGGATAAAATGCCATCCCACGTGCCATGGGGTTCAAAGAATACGTCAATGCCACCTCAGAATATGTTCCATCAAATGCCAAATGCTGGTATGGGTTTTGGTCGACCAATCCGAGGACCTTATCAACCTCATCACAACCAACATCAGTACCAACATAACAACAATAATTCATACAATCACCCTCCTCCACCGTACATTAATCAACAACGCAAAACATAGAACCAAAGTTTGTAGTTACAAAGCAAAGTATTGATTTTATTGTTTTACTTGCATTTATTTATTTTATTTTTAGTTTATGGTTAACTTATTTATATAATTATTAATATTTAATTTTATTGGATAGTAATTTTAGCTATGCATTTTTTTATTACGTAATAAATAAGTAGACACTTGGTACTGTATTTTGTCCATTTTTTTTAATGGTCTTATGAACAAAGTACTGTTTGCCTATAACTTGATGGCTTCCCGCAGAGAGGAGCAGAATTAGCCAGTGTATACCAATTCCAGTATTCACTGGAATTTGTACATAATGAAATGTTATTGAGAAGGCTTGTAGCAGGCCGATTCTGCTCCTTTCTGCGGGAGGCCATCAAGTTATAGACAGACAGTAACTTATTTTACCAGACTGAACAGAAATTATTTTAGCGATCAAAAATTAAATTTTTGTTTTTATTTTATAGGAATTCTTTTAAACTATTTAAAAATACATATGTGGGGAATAAATGTTTTTACTTATTTAAAAAATATTAAATATTTAAGATAAGTAAAAATTTATAGTTAAAATTATATAGTTTCGGGAATTAAATTTCTTAACGCTTTTTAATTTAAATGTATTTTTTATGTAAGAACACATATTACCTAATGTAATTTCGGTGAAGCTTATTCTAGTTTTTGTTTATAATTTAGTCTTTTTTTTCCTGGCAGTCATGGTGAAACACTATTATACTGACTTCCAGGTTTTATTTTAAAGTGTTATAAGATTTGCATGGGTTAGATGGTATGTACTATATTTGAAGAAATACCTGTCTTATCTGATGGAAACAGCTCAGACTGTGTACCTGGAAGAATCTGTGCATTCGGATGTTGAAATAAATAAAAAGTAAAACTTTATTGTCAAAATTAGTCATCTTATTGATGCGGAACTTTCATGAAGTATTTCTATTACATTTAAATTGTCTTTAGTTATTATCAATCAAATTTTACCATCTTCAGTTATTGAGTTTTATTATCAAACCTGAAAATTAAACTGCTTTTGAATTGCAGACTTTTATGAGTTCATCAATCATTTAAGAAGTTGTGTTGGTTTCTTACACCTAGTTTTGTTTGATAAGAATTTTGTATTAACATTTTTTTACCACAGACTCCTTTATTATTACAGAAATTATGTTGTGAGTTTTCCTTTCCTGCAGCATTAATCATTAATATTACTTAAGTGTTGTAGTGGCCTACTTAAGTAGATTTTTTAAGTGTCTATATGAATAATATCATTCAGTATTCTCTTTATTTATAATAAGATAAAACAATAATTTCATTGGTTAGAGTTTTTCATGATATAGTTAATGTTAATGTGTTTCTACTTGTTCCATTTTCTTTAAGAATATTTGTGCATTATTAGATATGTTTGCAATTTCACAAGTGAGATTGCTGTGGTTGTACTTTTACAGTTAAACTGTTCTTAATCATTAAATATTTCTTTAAGGTACAGTTCAATCTTTTTAAATTGGGTCAATCACGAATAGGGTCGATTTGGGGTATCAAAAATCCACGTTAACTGGAGAATGTAGGAAAATTAAAGAATGTATTATTATTATTATGAGTTTAAAAACTATTATATTCACTTTTACACTGCTTTCTTTTTCTTTACTTAAAAGTACTTTCTTGGTCTACACCCCTTCATTAGGTAATATCACAAAAGCTTCCAGAAATGTTGTGAAGAATGTATCTTCCTTTGTATCGAAGAAACATCTCTTAACACATAATAGTGCAATGGTCTAATTATTTAAAAAGTCGCTGGTAAGCTCTGCTGCATGAGTTTGGTGTATTGCTTACGAGCCACTCAATCACGCATCCTTTTCAGCTTACGGAGCTCGGCCTGGCTCTCTTTAAGTTTTCTAATTGCCTTTTAATGTAATAACATTGCCTATAATTATCACACTGATAGTAATAAATTGTGTAAATTTTTTGTGTCCTGAATCAGTCCAGGTTATTTGGAGATTAAGTTTAAGGGGTCCTACCTAACGGGGTTGTACTGTGTATATATAAAAATAGTTTTATGTGTTTTGCTACCATAATTTATATGAGTTTTAAGGTTTATACTATCTTTCAGCATTGATGAGCTCTGAACGTACGTATTGCCCCCTATCCACTTCACAGCTAGCCATGACACGAGTGAACTACTGTAGCTCTTATATGCATGCGTGCGTAGTGTTTGTTAGGCTGATACATTTGTATAATCTGACAATGTTTTCAAACGTTCTGATTGGTCTAAACATGTGGAACAGCAGAGTTTATCAACAGTGAAAAGCATTATAGCAATTGTATTTTGTAACTCTGTTCAGAGTTTAGAGTATGGATCTCAGTTATATATTTTTACTAACAGTATTAATATTCATTTGATATCAAGAAACAGTTTTTGTGCAATATATTTTGTAGATTATTCATCCTGATGTTTAACACATTTAACATCAAACTTTTTATTTCTATAATGGACAGAATTTTTTATTATTATACTTATGAAAAAACATTTGTTTACGACAATGGAACTAATGACCGTTTCTTTTTAATTATTGACACTTTTGGTGTTCTTTAATCCTGCCATTAAAGTATATATGTAACTGGAAGTTAAAAAGTGTTTAAATCTCAAATGAAAGACTTGTATAGTTTTTAATTTTGTGTTGTATATATTTATTTGTAAATAAATTAACTAATTTATTATTATGAATGTAATGTATAGCAAGAATATAAATTGTAGCATTTGTGATGTCAATTGGATTTAATGCACATTTTTATTTCAGATGTTTGTTTCTTAAAATTTTTAAATATTATTAAATAAAATGTAGATTTTTAGATAAGACACGAGAGGTAGTACTTTCACGGCTTTACATATTGTCAGCTTTTTCGACCATATCATACATAAAACACAATAAAAACATTTATTTATATTTTGTCATAGTTTTAAACTCTTATGTCTCAATTGTCTGCTAGTCATGACCAATGGGTCATGACTAGCAGACAATTTAAAACTCTGGCAAAATATGTAAATGTTTTTACTGTGTTTAAAGTATGATATTCCCGAATAGGTTGACAATGTTGTAAAGCCACTTAAGTATTACCTCTGGTGTAAGTACTCTTACTATTTTTTACCTTGATCAAGTGGTTTTATATTTTATTCATTCACAGCTGTAACCATTTTGACCAAAATTTGATTATTGCTTAGTCACTTATGTTATCAAGAGCCTATGAAGATCCATTTGAATATTTTTCTGTTAGATGTGCGACACTCATATAGTTCTTGACTGGTGCTTCTTATATATTCTTCGTGAATTTAAAGGTTTCACAATACGCTTGTACTGTTTATTGCATATAAATATATTTTATTTATTTATCTTAACTGTGATTTATGAGACATGTATGGGTTGTTTAACACTTTAAAATTATTTATACAATATAAGTGTTCTTATTTAACAAGTGTTATTTTATGTAATTTTTATAATTAATAAATGTTTCTTTTATGTAATAAATAATTTGTATTAATTGTAACTCCTTATATCAGAAACAAAATAATTGAACTTCATACTAAACAGTTAAATCGTCTAAAAATTGTGTTAGTTCAGGTAATAACTTTTAGCCGATTCCATGTGTGTTAGTAGATGCAATTTACCAGAAAATTGACTGTCAAACTAGGGCCTTCGCTATTCCATTGTAGTGTCATATCTGTGCATTAGTGCATTATTTCTTGAATATAACAGATAACAGGAACAAAAATTAATCTTTAAAAACAGGCTATCAGGCCAGCCCAGTCAGTCTCTGGTAAAAAGTTGCTATTAATTCTTAAAAAACATCAGTGGGGTTAGAATTTTTATGGTGACTAGTTAATAAAACAACACATCTTGTAAACAAAAGTTATGTCGTTATGAAGAAAGAGGGGTTCCCTGAACAAATCTTGTCTTCTTCAAACCAAAAATACAGCAAAAGAAATGGCGGTCAAATTGGGGAGTTATCAATTAATACTTCCCAATAACAAAAACAAAAATTTCTTTGGGGAAATTATTTATTAAATAATTATGTTGTTGTTCAGGTCATCAGCCAAAAGGCTGGTTTGAACCTCTAGAACATTTACTAAGAAAAACAAGGATTGAGGTGGTTTTCAATCGCCTTTCTCACTGAAAAAGTATGCATATCAGCATGCCAGACCCTTTGAAAAGCACCTACTTTCCACCCTGCAAAAGACACCTTTACTTCATTCACCACAGGGGCTAGCTGTATAATAAAATGCATTACTCTCAGAGAAGACAACTCTTGACTAGTGTCTTTTACAACTGTACCTATTTTGTTCTTAAATGCTTCAGTCATATAATTGGCTGACCTTGTAATAAGAAACAGAACTATTTTTTGTAGCCCTGGAACTAGCAGATCGATCAAGTGCAAATAATTTAACACTCCACCCACCATGGGCAAAAAAATATTAGAATAATAAACTATTTATTTAATAATAAAACCAAATAGGTTTGGTAATAAAATCTTATAATTCTAATAGCATCTTATTTACATAGAAAATATTACTGTAAGTGTACAAAGAAAACATGAAGTTACATTTCACTGTTCTCATTTATCATACCTGGAACTCTATAAAGAAAAAATCCATCATGAGAATAATAACAGTCATCAACTTTATACAGGTATCCAACTTTAACTTTACTTTTTGGTATATGTATTCTTTTTTTAATATTTGTAACACTAAGTTTTTGATCATTAATAAAATTAGCAACAGTTTTACTAGATGCTGATCTAATTTGAACACTATTTTCATCACTGGATTTATTGGAAATCCCATTGTTTTCATTCAGAGATACTGTCTCAAATGTAACATTTTCATCTACTACTGAAACTGGTGATGGTGTTTTCAGTATTGCTTTATCGTGTTCGCTAATATACTGCATATTAGAGTTTTTTTGCTTCTTTCTCATTTCATCCCTCAATGTATCCAATGTGTAGTCTGATTTATTATTTATAAACATCGGTTTAGGATTAGCGTGAGGTAAATTGTTATCATTGTTATTCAATTCTGTAACTTCCGAGATGTCTGTGTCAGTATTTTCACAATTATCTTCTACAATATTTTTAAGTTGCTTTGTTCCACTGTCTTCACGAAAATTCATTTTAGGTGGAGAATTCAGTTTAACTTTATTTTTTTTATCCAAGTTTATAGAATTTTCAGATGCACTACTCAATAATTTGTAACTCTGTATAATACTTGAAAATTCTGTAGATTCAGGTTTTGGTAACTCCTTTTTAAAAACTGTTAAATTTTCTGAAAAATAAAGCAAATTTATGTTAATAAAGTATCATGGGACGATCTCAACATCGCTTGATCGTTGAGATTGCCTTCAAAAAAAATCTCTAAGCTCTTTAAAAAATAATATTTCATGTGTAGCTGTAAATTATTATTTACTGGAATTCAACTTTATCTAGACTCCCTTTTACAAGGTGTGTCCGGAAAATAAGTACAGTTTTGATACAATGCTACTGTTGGCATCCCGTGGATGCTTTCTACTTTCCCTAGTTCATTAGCTCTGTGCTGATGCCATTACAGTTGATAAGTCGTGTGCTTTATGTTTTCTGTGGTCATTCACAATGTTTAAAACAATCTATGAACCTGCCGAATGTGAGACTCATTCTGTTAGCCAGTTTTTGAATGGAAGAAACATTAAGGCAGCTGAAATACATCAGCAGATTACAGAGATTTACAGTGAAAATGTAATGAGTGATGTGAAAGTATTAGGCAATTCAATGAAGGATGGACAGATGTCCATGACAAACCATGAAATGGGAAGAGCCTTCCATTGTCAATGATGACTTTGTCACAAGAGTGGATGAGAAAATTAAAGAGAAGAGCTGATTCACAATGACAATGCTTTCAGATGAAATTCCACAAGTTTTAAGAACCTGTTTTGCATGAGATTGTAGCCGACCGCTTGGGTTATCACAACCCGGCCCCAAACAGTCTGACAATCATTTCTTTTCCTGCACATGACATGTGAGCATGGTGGTAAGCGCTTTGAATATAATGATGACGCAAAAACACTTAAGTTATGGCAGTCTTTATAGGTGAGATGTTTCGTCTATAAAAAGTTTAGGTCTACCTTTATTTATAATAACTTATTTTTACAGAGATTCATAGTACACAAATTCATACTCGTCACTTTTTCCTACCAAGATGAACACTACAGTTTTGACTAGGATCAAAAAATTTGACTGCCCACTTAGCCAGGTTCAAATTTAACTTGATTTGACTGTGGTTAAAAATAACTAGCATAGGTGAAACTAAGTACTGCAGATGTAACCGATAACTTGACCAAGGTTGGTAAATCCAGCTAAAAAGAATATTAACAATTATTACAGTTAACTGGATTTTCTAGGACAATACAGCTGTTCATGGTTATTAAATTCACAACACCTTCATTAAACTGATAGAAGAAATGCCAAAACACTACATTCATTTACTGTCATTTAGGTTACTACATAATTTATCTGTGTACATGAAGTAAAAATTTGGATCTACTTTGTATTTTTATTGCCTCAAATAGATGGTAGCATCGATTCTTCTTTTTTAAGTGTGTAATATCCCAATTGCATACTATAATACTGTTATCATCACTTCCTAACTAGGTATTATGCTGTCTGATACTCTCCATACCATCCTTTGGTAGAATGAACAATGAATCCCAGTCCAGAGAAGGGGACGGGCACGGCATGTGTTGGTCAAATCGGTCATGATTTTTCACCTATCAGCAAGTTGGATTCTCCCTCCTCTCTGATTAGTACAAAATCAGGTGTAATCATTGCAGCCATTGTGCTCTGACAACGAAGTCACTCGTCCGAATCTACAAAAAGCGGAAGATGTATAAGAACCATGAGACACAGCCTACACCAACCTCTTTTGAGCCCAACACAACGATTCTTCTCAGAACCAACACACTAAGATTTAAACAGATCTATCCAGGGCCACCAGATCGTTAAGGTCTCCTCATAAATAGCCAAAATCACCATGGTGACAACACAAAAACATTTATCACAATTTCGTTCTTAATTTTTTGTTACACTGGCATCACATCCTAAATTAGTGTTTACTTTCGCTCATTTATACATACACAAAAGTAAACTGCACAGTTTTTCTTTAACATTATATGCAACTTGTTTAAATTTACTGCAACAATAATCAAACACATTTCTTTTCAAATACCTTCTCCTGAACTGAACGTACACATTAAAAAAATGATTGGCTTCAACGTGTTAATTTTAAAATAAATCAGAGCAATCTTTTATTTACACAACTGTACCTTCATTATAAGGTGAAAATGTTCTTTTTGTAAATTTTCTAAGATGTTCTTTTAATGTGGGAGAACTGACATTCAAAGTTCCTTTACTAAAATCTTCCCAGTTCTGAGTAACCTTCTTATCATGCTTCAGTAAATTCTCTTTAGAATTGGGTTTCCATTCAGCCTTCAAAATTTTCTAGAACATGAAAAGTAAAGTTTCATCATTAAAGCAATCTAAAAACTTCTAAAGCCTAGAAATTATGAAAAAGTAAATGCAGTTGTAGCTAGACCATAAAATTGCTTATTAATATCTGCTCTTAATTTGGTAGTTCAGATTAAGCGACAGATAACCTGTCTGACTAATGACAGTTCAACATTCCTTGTTCTAATACAGACTGTCACTTATTTTACTGTTTTAATAAAAAAGTAATATAGTTACACTATGTAAATACCACCAAGGTGGAGCAGTAATTAGATTGAACTCAGTTGAAAGATTTAAAGACGCTATGAGCAAACCCTAGCATAAATAGCAATTGGACTTACCAAAATCAAGGTCAGTGACATATCTCATAGGGGTGCAGTTGTCATAACAACATTGAGGGAATTTGTAGGCTATGGTTAACAGCAGTGAATGTTAGCCCATCCTCAGTTGATGCACTTAATTAATTTAAAAAAAATTTGTTTTCTTGTTTCAAGTTGTGCACAAAAAGTAAATTATATTTTTATTGCCTCTTCCTTCTCGAACTGAAAATAACGGGTTAAAACGTAATGGCTTTATTAACAACTCGTTCAATTCAAAAGTTCCACAGGTAGCCTTAGAGGCAAGTTTCTTTAAATTGAGCCAGAGGTTTGGTATATTAAGTAAAATTAGATTAGCACATGTTACATCTGTATGTTCAGTTATGCTGAAAAAATGGAGAGCTTCAAATGTGTGGATTGAAGATACAATTAACAAAAAGAATGCTTCACAGTCCTGTTTTAATTCGAGAGAAAGCCAAGATGAATACAATCACCTTTTGTCCAGCAATATGGAAAAAGTAGTGTCACTGACAGACCTGCATTTTCTACCAATAAAATAAAGGCTGGTTAGAAAATTTACCAGAGTTCTTTTGAAAATTAATCATAGCGTAAAAAAGGGTCCGACACTACGGAACATTGCATATGATGGGGTTTTGTGGTTACAGCATTGGAGGGTAGTATGTCAATTGCATTTGCAGTGGATCTGGTGCTAAAAAAAGGTCAGCAGAGAGATTTTTATGGTAGCAGAGATGCCACCCTGGGATCTTATGGTCCATGAAAGAGCATTATCACAAAATAGAAGGTATGGTTATGACAGTGGAAACATTTGGTTGGTGGCAAGTGACGAGACAATGGTTGGTAGGTGGACACACCGGTTAATACGGAACAATCAAGTTGTGGTATGGGAGGACTATGAGGAGGTATCGTATGAGATGATGCAGTTACTGACCGCCCATGGGTGCTTAACAGTGTAGCAGTTTGCTTGGGCATTAAGCGACAACAATGTTTGTACCTGTTGTGGAGAGATAGACACAGTGGAGCGTACGGTATTTGAGTGTGTTCAATGGGTTAAGGTGAGAATGGAATGCATAGCAATAACTGGGTGAAGAGTCATAGACGTGATCGGGAAGATGATTGTGAGTCAGAATTACTGGACTATGGTTGAGAGAATGGTGCATCCTGCGGTAGCAGAGTTAGGGGGAAGGGGTCAGCTTGTAGCTGCTCCTCCTGTCAGTAACAGGGGTATCCATAACATGGTGTTGATCCCCACGAGACACCAGAAACTTCCTGACTCAGAAGTGAGTGTGTTGCATCTCGTACATATCTATCGTGGCACTTAGAACTCGTGTTGTATAGGGAAGAAACTTTATGTCTTTCCTAGGCATTGCTGCAGTGGAAGAACGGTCAAACAGTGCGAGTCTCTGACAGCTCTTGGTGGACAATGGGGCAATAAGGGAGGGCAACATGGCCAGCTGTTCAGAGATGGATTTGTCTTTGGAGAAACCGCAGCTCAGTAATAGGAGATCATGATACACCATTGCACCATGTTCATACCTCAAGGTGGGTCCAGTACCCATGACTGGCAATGGGGAGAGTTTTTAGTGGAATTAGTCCCACACTCTTGGCTGTATGAGCAGCCCATGCCGAGCTGGTTTTCTATCCTCCAACTTAAAAAAAATACACTAACAATATAATTAGTCGCTTGTTATTTTAAGACACTGGCAATTAACTCATGAGAATAGAGTAGTTTCACTTCATTTGTGATTAATATAAATTATATAATGACTACTGTAATCTAAAATAATCTATACCTTTATAATATGAGGTGTTGCAGGAAAACTTTCAGCAAGTTTGTCTACATTCCACTTCACTGAATCCATGCGGTGCAAATTCCTAATTTGTTCTTTATCTGACCAAGTTAACATGTTTGGTTCAACAGGAGGTCTAAAGTGTTTACGTTCTGTCATTTTCCTTTCATCTCTGTGCCTTAATTTATCAGCTATCCTAAAAAAATTAACAAAAACATTTCAGGCAAGTAGATTATTAAATTTCTTATCAGTTTTAATTGATGAATTAGTAAATAAAAGTTTTGCTCATAAGCCTCTATTGGGGCATATTTTTAAAGTAAGGGTTGTTTTTTATTTATTTTCACCATAATATTGTTGGTACGGATTTATGCTCCATTTTTCTTCTCAGTATTCTTCTGTCGGTCACACTAACCTAGCTGTATTTATATTATACTGTTTAACTTAATGTAAGTGAAAAAATAGCTATAATAAAAGAACCTTTCTATATGTGTACTTTTTTTTTTATTCCTAATTTGTGTACGTTGCAATCTGTTCAATTTAGAACAATAAGCAACCCCATGACCCAATGAGATGAGGATGATGTGTATGACGTGTAAATGAGGTGTAGTCTTGTACAGACTCAAGTCGACCATTCCTGAGAGAGTATGGTTAATTAAACCCCAACCATCAAAGTACACCGGTAACCACTGTCTAGTATTCAAATCCGTATAAAAGTAACTACCTTTACTAGGATTTGAACCCGGAACCTTCGTCTCCGAAAATCAGCTGTTAAACAGCTGATATGTGTACTTGAGAAGTAATTACTATTTTAACGGTAAAACAACAGGTAAAATTGCAAAAGAATTGGTTTCAAAACAACAGAAATTTCAAACAATGCCAATCCAATAATCTGCAAAATTTCATTGAAAACTAAAGTTACAAAAAAATTATACTTGACGTATACCAAACAAAAAACTGAGGAATTCAAAAAGTACAATTTATCGTCAAGTCTTGAAATAACCACACTACTATATTCCTGACCTCACTCCTAGTGATTATTACATTTTACTCCATTTTATAAAACTTTATTTGAAGTCTCAAATGTTTGAATGATGAACTGAAAAGTGAGGAAATTAATTTTAATTAAATGTTCTAGTACTAAAGTAAATCAGAATTGTGTGGGAAAATGATATACTGTGACACTAATCTCAAAGATCTGTTTCAGGGGATATGGGTAAAATAAATAATTTACACACCAAAGTTTAAAATTATAAATATTTATAAAAACTAAAAAAATTGCAATATTAATAAAAAGGGTCTAAAATCAACAAGTGGATTACAATTATTTTTTTTTTTTTAGTTTACTTTGTTATTTATTTAAAATAAATAACAAAACTAATTATAATTAACTAATAATAATAAATAAACTTAAGACTACTTACAAAAGATACAGAAATAACGTTAAACAATAAGCAGTAATTCACAGTAATGTTGACCTTTTCTAATGCACGTAGTGCACTATGCAGTTCGCTCACTGAATCATAGACAAAACGAAACTAAACTCACAAAATAAATTGCGTCGGTTATATAGATGGATCTAAGGAGATTTCAAGAAAGACAGAGATTTTTGATATAATAATAAAAATACAAAATCCTTCTGACGGTTTCTGGATAAATCTTAACAAACTGTAAACAAATTAGGATTGAATAAAAGGTGTAACAAAAAGCCCACCAATTATATAAATAGGTACCAATTCCTTCACGATACCCATACAACAATAGGCAAGCCTACCTGACTATACAAGACCTTTTATAACTATTTCTTTGGAACTTTATTACTTTTATTTTTATGGTAACAATTTTAAAATCTCGGTCCTCCATAAAAATTCTCGACCACACACACTCTTTAGATATTGTCACAGTACATTACTAGTGTAGTTTTCGTTTTTGATACAATAAACTTTATTTTTTTCACTAATTTTTATTGTTATTAATTTCAAATGGGTTTTACATATTTTTAAATATTCCTCACATTTTAAATAGTATAAAAAACTGAGCATGCAGTAATTTAAATAAAGTTAACAGTTTGAACATTTAATATCTCTTTATATATCGGAACACTTAAAATACAGTCTCTTTGTTCGCCTAACAAACTGTTTCACATCCTTTGTTTAATCTGTTACAGATTTCATGTAAACTACTAACACAATTTATTTAAAAATATTCCCAAATCGAGAAAGACAGTTTTGTTACAGTCTGGCAAATAAACAGTTAATACCTCTGAGTTAAGTAAAGTTTCTTTTATAGTTTGGTAAAAAAAATGCATCAAATACTTGGTCATCAATGACTAAAATGGATAATAAAACAGTATTGGTGAAATTTAACACGTTAAAATTTCCCAGACCATATCTTGAAATTGAACCCAAAACCTTCTGTTCCGTAGTTATGTCTAATTCAGCAATTTAAAACAATTTTCCACACAGGCAGTCAATTATGTTTTGATTTTTTTATTATGTTAGATTATTGTGCAACGTTGTTTTAATTTAATACACACTAAATGAAGTGTCAACTCAAATAAAATTAGCATATAATATCAACTTCATATCCAAGTTTTATGGTGAGAATATACACTAACACTTATATATGGAACCTCATTAATAAGCTTAACACAAATGATAATCTGAAAGGTAAATACTCATTAAAATGTACCTGTCGCTATATTCTTGCATCTGCCTGGCATTTAAGAAGTCACCTTCAATTTCCTCTAGATCTTCCTCATGTAAAGGTGTAGACAAAACATCAGGGTTAACTTTCCTCATTATTTTTAACCGTCGTCCTACACCAGGATTCTCTGCATTAGTATTAGTAGAGGTAAATGTTTTAGGAACTGAGTTCTTGTGACGTTCATAGTGGACAACTGCAGTGCTTATTAAACGACAAGTGCAATTTTTATTAGAAACAGACTGTAATTGTCTGGTAATAATCTGGAGCGTCATCCAACTGGTACTGAATGAATACATTCTGAAATCAGAAATATCGTTTTATAGTCTTCACAGGAATGAGGGAGAAATTAAAAGAACACTAAGATGATTAATGGTAAAAAATTAAGAGAATGGAAAATATGAGTAAGCACACTTCTGAAGGTGGTACATGACAAGAGAAATATGAACTGGTAATTTAATTATTCTCAAAAGAAGCCAATCTTCAGTGTTAAGAGTTGACACTAAGAATATTTACTTCATTCAACAACAAAAATTGTTTCCTACATAATAAATAATCACTAGTCATTGAATCCATGTTATAATCTCCACTATTAACTACTGAGCCTTTAAATTACCTAGAAAAAAGTGTATTTGTACAGAAAGACCCAAATTATTTTTAGAAAAGCAGTTAAGTGAGAAAATTGGTTTAGCAGTCACATTTCATTCACTCATACATTTAATATGACACAAACAATTAAATTAAATAAAAATTAATTCAAATTTAATTCAACCAGTAATAACATTTTATTAGAATTTACAGGGACTTTGTCCACCAGCACCATTTTGAACAGCTAAACCTACCTACCTACATAAACTGATTAACATGCCCCTGAACCAAAGAGTCCAGCTTAAAATGCGATAGAAAATTTTACTGTGGTTTACTTTCATGAGGTTAAAATTTAAAAAAAAGTTTCATTTGCTCTTTCCTTTTTTAAGTTAAGTACTTACCACAAATAGTTCTTAAAAATTTGTGTTCATTGAAAGTTTTTGTAGATATTTAAAAAAATTTGTTAATAGATATACTCAAAAATTATGTTTCTGTTTAAATGCCTCGGGCCATAATTGGTGAAACCTTAGTTCTGTTGATGTTAAAGTGTGATGACTAAATAAATTTTAAAAGCCGAAAGCTTTTACAGACGAGGTAAGGTGTTTTAACAAAATATCAGGCGAGACCTGAAAATCATGAAAATTAATTGGCCATAAATCTTTTAAACAATGCAGAAGAAGTTAGATGCCTGAAACATTATCATGTTTTGGACTTGGGTGAAATAGTTTAAATGTACATAAAAATTATAGTGAAGGTACTCAGGGTAATGAGACCTCAACTTGTCATTTGTAATTTCAGAAGGTTTGTTTATAGTTTATTTAAAACAATGCAAATAACGTTATTACAAAAAAAATACTTTTTCCAAAACAGTGACATATTTTCTGTAATACCTTCAACATGTATGGTAAAAATTGTAAGCTGACCAATGCAAATATATTCACACAATGAATTCTGAATGACGTTATTTTTAACACAGATTTATTTTGGATAAAGTTATTACGATCTGATTATGATATTATGACCTAACTGTTCGCAAAATTCTGTTCAGCCAATGTAAATTTTAAACTTTAAAACATAACATGGTCCCAACTAGAATAAATCACCATGGAATGGCAATTACCGATTGGAAAGAGAGACTGTTGTTTAAGAGGGTTACAAAAAATGTTGGCTTCATGCAAAATAAAATAGGACTTTAAAAAAATGTTCATTAGCAAGAGCTTGGTTGCTGGATAGAATTAGTCATTAAGAAAAATTTGACTATAATTAGATTAGGTGCAGGCTGCTCAGCAGGAGTAGGGAGCTTGTTTTGTGGATGGCCAAATTTTGCAACATCACTACCAGAATAATAGCACATTGAAACTCTTAATTAAATTATTAAAATTTTGTTCAAAATTAAATTTGTGGCCCAAATTTATTGTACTTTTAACACAACACTTTTGGCTACAGTGTAAGGACTTTAATCACTACAAGAATTGTAAAACTTGAGCAAAGAGAATTCCCTTAATAAGTATGCGTTAAAATGATGTAGAAACATTAACCACATCCTTCAATAGTAATGTACATTATTAGTGTCACATAACTTTACAATGAAAAACAAGTCATTAATATTATTTATTTGTTCCCAATACGACGGTTTATGAAGAAATAAAAAAAACTAAAATTTTTCTGCTGGCATTATGACAGTGTGAAATAAAATTGTATTTACTACAACTCATAAAATTTATTACACATTATATTCCTGTTTTTTTACAGAAATCTATATATTATTGCTCATATAAATTTTACAATGTTAACAATATACCTAAACATCTGTATTATCCTTGAAATCTATTAAAATAGTACAAACCTTGGGCCTATCTTGATTTACGATGCAAAAATAAAAAGTTATAGGGATTTCTAATTAGCTGACCTACTTACAAAATAAAAAATATTTTGAAAAAAAAACTTGTTTAAAATTATGAATCAAGTTAAATTTACTAAAAAATTAAAACAATTGTGTCAAAATTATAAAGTAAATATTTCAACTTTCATTAAATAAATCATAAGCACTACACTAGATTGAAAATTGATGGACAGACTAATCTTTCTTGCAAACTCACTGATAAAAAAGTGACTCAGCACGATTCACACTACCATGAAATATGTCAGTTTTTTCAAGAAATATCTGCTTTTAGTATTTTAGCCCATTTTCGTATTTTTGACATTTTGAACCACCTCCCTAAAAATAAATCGATCTCAAAAATTAAATGTTTTAGATCTCAATGAGATACATGACATTTTATTGATAAGAATTTAAAAACAATTCATTTGAAGGACTTAAAGTTCAGTTTTGTTCTTTACTTAGTTATCTTCCACTTCTTAAAACATAATCAGAGACTACACTGATTTAAGGCAGGCAATTAAAAATGAAATGAGATCTTCTTCTAACACTCAAACGTATTAGGCATTACACCCAGGGCCATTGAATAAGGGATCCCTATTCAACGGCCCTGGCTACACCTGTTCCAGCTTCAAACCATCTCTTTCTTGGTATACACAAACTTCTTCTTCTTCTTCTTCTGGGTGGACTCAGCTTTTCAACTTCAGCTTTTTTGACCCTCGTCTTCCATCTAGCCATGATGTTTTTTGATGCCACCAAAAGAAAAAGAACTGAACCTACATGATAACCTCTGGAAACAAGCATGACTTTAATTTAACCTATTAATTCACTATCCCAATGATAGTTTTGATCCTCTGTAATTTCATCAGATATCCTTACTGATTCCTTTCTTTTAGATAAGTGTGTTTGATACTTTTAACTTATAAACGACCTCATCTGATGGCCGTTTCTATTGAAGGACTCTCCAAGTGATCCAACCACTCCCTTCAGGTGATCATTTCCTACTCTTACATTATTACCACCAATTATTATCAATTGATCTGATGAGCTGTGTTTGTTCAACTATTCTGCAGATCTTCATACAAAAACTTGAATTTCTTCCTGTTTACCTTCTTCAGGAGCACACACTGCAATAACGGGGCTACTATAGTACGTGGCCTACCGCATTGTGTTTAGTGAAATTTGTATTACTTGATGTGGTAGCACTGTCCACTAGCACTTTTGGTGCGTAAATATTCACATATTTTACAGGTTATCTGATACTCAGAAAAAAAGGACAAATTACTTACATACAATAACTATAATTATATACTTTTTTAATTATTATGATAATATTACATACAAAAATTTACAGTAGCAAATAATACTATAATTTTATAATACGATAAGGATTCACCCAGTTATTTTTAGTCAGTCTGCACACAGTACAAACTGTGAATGTCGTTGAGAAAAGCAACAAACAAACCAGGTACTACTTTTCTTATATTTTCCATGATATATGGTCGAGGTGTGAATGAAATAATTCTTTTGGAACGCCTCTTTTTTGTTTAAGAATGTTATTGCGTCCAACCACGATCTCTCAATTGGTTGTGTATTGGCTACTGTTTGTGGATCTACATAATTTCACTGTTGGTTAATCGTTGAATGCAGGTAACCTAAAGTCCACATAACCTAATGTACTTCACAGAACCTGTAAAATATGTAAATATTTTTTTAAAACCTAATGTTCACATGACCTTATTTAGTTCACATAACCAGTAAAATATGTGATTATCTACACACCAAAAGTGCTAGTGGACAGTGCTACCACATCAAGAAATACAAATTTCACTAAACATAATGCGGTAGGCCACATACTATAATAGCATCGCAATAACACAAAATGTCACATTTCCTCTATCTGTCTCCAGCTGTATTGTTAAAATTCTTTCATTAATGTATTCGTAATTCTTTATTTTTTCTTTCATTTACTATCCATATGAATTGCCACACCTGCTCTTGCCCTTACCTTTTTCCGTACCCCACTATACAATCTAAGCCACCCATTGATATACCTTGGCCTATAAGGGTTTTCTTTGTTTCTGACATAAGTTTCCTCTCTTGAAATATTTTCAGCAATTTTAATTCTTTAGCCGTCAGTCTTTCTATATTCCATTTTGCAATCACAATGGTAGCTATCTGTAATTCCAAAACTCTTTTAAAATTTTTCTGTTCCCTGTTATGATTATCCATAATTCCAGTCCTTTCCAGGCTTTCAGGCACTTTGAAGCCAATTCTTGCCAAGAATGTCGAGGCTGCCCAGGTTAAGCTTAGTGATGGAGCTGCCCTCTGACTGCTTCAAAGCCTGCAGGATACTTTTTCAAGATGTTGCTCTATGCTCTTCTGCCCTCTCCGCAGTAGGAAAATTCTTCCACTTTCGCCTTCAGGGCCATAGACCATTTTTGCTAGTGTTTGTTTTATTTCCCTAGCACCCTCCAACCTACGTTAATGAGCATCCCCATCACCAGGAGCAGCCTCCGATGGCAGTTGTATCAACAGTCATGGGATGAAATGAGAACTTTCAGATTTTTTTGTGAGATGTATCCAGGAGGTCAAAAATTGAGTATTTAATGTCATATGTCATTGGATAATTTAAAGTAAGATGCCCTTAATGTTGTTATAGACTGTTCACATAAGCAGACAAAAAGTAACACACTGAAATGTATATTTTTCTGACTTGTTTTTACTTTCTTCATTAATATTTTATGTGAAACATCAACAACAAACTTTAAAAAACATATCTCTATTTTGGCTTCTAACTTCTAATAGGATCGGTAATCTTATCCCAAATTAGAGAACTTGGGGTTAGATGGTTAATCCAAATGAGTTACGATGGGCTGATGCTGTTACGATGGGCTGATAATGTATGCAAGATGAGAAACTTCGAGAAGCCACTACTGAGATAACACATGTTTCTTTAAATCAGTCTGACTACATGGGCAAAGGCAAATACGTAAAATTACATAAGAAAAAAAGTACAAAACTAAATATGAACCAAACAATTTTCAGTGAACTGAAATTTAACTTATATGCTACTTAATGACAACATGTTTACTCGTCCCCTTACTGGTCAAATGCATCTACTTGTAACATTAATTCATCAAATAAAAACTGTACTGATATTCTGCATCTGAAGAATGAATACAAACAATAATTATTCAAGACACCAGTAAACAAGCTGGATACATAATAGGTGATAAAACATAAGGTGCAGCTGTAATTACGTGAGTATGCTTGAATCTCGTTTAATTTACCGTTTTTACAAAAGTTTTGTTAGAAAAAAAATATTAGATGCCCGGAAAAGTTAATGAATAAGAAATTTAACTAAAAATACTAGTCACATAATTACAGATATACCAAACCATTTTTCTTTAAAAGTCTGGCTTGGCTATGTGTGACCAGAAATACAATTACACTGTAATTAATAAAGAAATTACTTACGGATAAACAATAACGCATGCAGATCTTACGTTTTGAAAATTTGTAGGTTATGAATCCTTACTCACCTGTCGGCTGTCTCAGAACAGCAACTTTCAAAAACTACTTTCCTTGAAGTGAATGTCGTATCCATAAATAAACGAAAATGAAAATTCAATCGGTAACATGTAGTAATGCGGATTTAATAAATATAACGTAAATTGAGTACGCTTAATTTAATTTATATCCCTACAATTTTATCTGTAATTCAAAAAGTTCAGATTACATTCCTGCGAGTTCTGCAAAGGCGGTAAATACAAATTTTCAAATTTCACAAAATTGTTAACTCTTATAATTTAACCGTGGTATAGTATTGAGTTAAACCGTTACCTATAATTTTCTGTTTAAGTTTAAAAATTAATTTCCACTTTCATTATAGTTTTTTTTTAAATTCTATTCATTCCCAGAATGACTAATGATCCCCCACAGCTATTGTAGTCGATAAGATTTGTTAGTAGTGGTACTACACAAAACTTATGTTAGCCTCTGTTTTCTCAATCAAAAGAGAGTAACAGTTAAGAGAAAAACTGTACATATGTAAATGACTCTTTCAGATTTTGTAGTTTAGCAGCAATAGTAATGTACAATAATATGTTGTTTAGGTCATCAGCCAAAAAGCTGGTTTGAACCTGTAGAGGTTTTACTAAGTAAAACGAGGAGTGAGGTGGTTTACCATTGCCTTCCTCACTGAGTGGAAAAGTATGCTTATCAGCATGCCGGGCCCTCTGAAAAGCACATATCTTCCACTCTGCAAATAACACCTTCACTTCATTCACCACAGGGTCTGGCTGTATAATGAAATTCATTACTTTCAGAGGAAATAACTCTGATTAGTGTCTTTTACACCTCTACCTCTTCTGTTCTTAAATGATTCAGTCATTTAATTGGCTGACCATGTGACAAGAAACAGAACTATTTATTTTAGCCCTGCAACTAACAGATTGAGTGTAAAAAATTTGACACTCCACCTGTCTGTTATGGGCAGACAATAATATA
This sequence comes from Catonia carolina, assembly GCA_035578175.1. Classification (NCBI taxonomy): domain Eukaryota; kingdom Metazoa; phylum Arthropoda; class Insecta; order Hemiptera; family Achilidae; genus Catonia; species Catonia carolina. The sequence continues at coordinate 107,860,105 of JAQMRL010000001.1, forward strand.
TATGTATCAAAATCTGCTCACTTAGAGTAGGCTTTGTAACCTTTCCCATAGTTGGCTGTACAAATTTCAACTGTTGCAAAAGTTATTCTTAAGTGATCACTAACACTGACTTAAGTGTAGATATCAATTGACTCTTGTGACAGCAGTTACAATCTTATAGATGAAGACAATAACATCAGAACTGAAAGCACCAGATTGAATTCCTTCAGTAGGATCTGTAATTTTACAGTGTACTAGGTATATTATGTATTCTGATTCATAACCCACCATTGTTACTAATGAGCATCAAACAGTCAAAATAACTTTCAATTAGAAAAAAAATACCTATGTAATAGTATTGTAGTATTATAAATTTGGTTGTTGCAGAAATGTTAACCTAGTTTGTTGCATCATTTATCTTCTTGTTTTTAATTTAAAAACAAATATAGTTTCACCTTACGAACCCATGATGTCCATGTCTAGTTACAGGGAAAAATAGAGATAGTAAAATGAATTAGTTCACACACAACTGAATTAAATGGTTTACCAATAGTGTTATTCCTGACATGTTTCACTTACACCAAAAATAACTAATTAAAAAATCTAGTTTCATTCTAGTATTTTTTTCCAGATTCTAGTATTTTTCTAGTATTTCCAGACTCTAGCTGGGAATTGAACCTGGGATCTTTTGCTTTACAGCATACCACGGAGGAGGCCTAAAGTAATTTTTATTGTACTAACAAAGAATATTTATGAACAGTTTTCTTGATACTACTTTACAAACCAATATCTACATTACATGTTGTACTTAACACACATTTATGAGATACTTGTCCTTAAAATCAAGGATAGCCTATTAAGACTGCAATAAAATTTATCTTTCTTACTACGAAATCCTTTAAGTAATTTATTTTAAAATGTTATTATTTTTTTTAATTATCTTAAAACTAATTTGTTTAACTGATATTAAGATTAGACAATATGATTAATTAGGAGGGGAGGAAATGAGTATTTAATTGTAAGGCTTCAATATATACTTGTATACAAACCGTTTGCAGCAATAAGAGGCGATACTTTAATTATTCAGCACCATGAAACTTCAATACATATCTGTAACTATTATCATCATCTTTACTATCTTTTTACAAACCTGTTTTACTTCAAATGATACCAATACATCACTGCTCAAGGTAATATTCGTTTTCCATAATAATTTCTGTTCACTTACCATAATGATTATTGATTTTTGTTTTACATTATTTATCGGGCATCTACTGCCATGATCGTTAGCCCTTAATGATGGTATTTTTACTTTCTCTTGCCTACATGAATATATAGGAAGGAAAGTATTGTTTTCATGTTGATTTTTCGAAATCAAGTTTTCACTGGATATACACATTTTCAGACCCCCTGAACTCAAAAAACATGTTTTTAGAGATTGGTCTGTGTGTGTGTGGACAAAATATCTCAAGAACGAAACATCGTACGAAGTTGAAACTTCTGAAATTTAACTTATATGCTACTTAATGACAACATGTTTACTCGTCCCCTTACTGGTCAAATGCATCTACTTGTAACATTAATTCATCAAATAAAAACTGTACTGATATTCTGCATCTGAAGAATGAATACAAACAATAATTATTCAAGACACCAGTAAACAAGCTGGATACATAATAGGTGATAAAACATAAGGTGCAGCTGTAATTACGTGAGTATGCTTGAATCTCGTTTAATTTACCGTTTTTACAAAAGTTTTGTTAGAAAAAAAATATTAGATGCCCGGAAAAGTTAATGAATAAGAAATTTAACTAAAAATACTAGTCACATAATTACAGATATACCAAACCATTTTTCTTTAAAAGTCTGGCTTGGCTATGTGTGACCAGAAATACAATTACACTGTAATTAATAAAGAAATTACTTACGGATAAACAATAACGCATGCAGATCTTACGTTTTGAAAATTTGTAGGTTATGAATCCTTACTCACCTGTCGGCTGTCTCAGAACAGCAACTTTCAAAAACTACTTTCCTTGAAGTGAATGTCGTATCCATAAATAAACGAAAATGAAAATTCAATCGGTAACATGTAGTAATGCGGATTTAATAAATATAACGTAAATTGAGTACGCTTAATTTAATTTATATCCCTACAATTTTATCTGTAATTCAAAAAGTTCAGATTACATTCCTGCGAGTTCTGCAAAGGCGGTAAATACAAATTTTCAAATTTCACAAAATTGTTAACTCTTATAATTTAACCGTGGTATAGTATTGAGTTAAACCGTTACCTATAATTTTCTGTTTAAGTTTAAAAATTAATTTCCACTTTCATTATAGTTTTTTTTTAAATTCTATTCATTCCCAGAATGACTAATGATCCCCCACAGCTATTGTAGTCGATAAGATTTGTTAGTAGTGGTACTACACAAAACTTATGTTAGCCTCTGTTTTCTCAATCAAAAGAGAGTAACAGTTAAGAGAAAAACTGTACATATGTAAATGACTCTTTCAGATTTTGTAGTTTAGCAGCAATAGTAATGTACAATAATATGTTGTTTAGGTCATCAGCCAAAAAGCTGGTTTGAACCTGTAGAGGTTTTACTAAGTAAAACGAGGAGTGAGGTGGTTTACCATTGCCTTCCTCACTGAGTGGAAAAGTATGCTTATCAGCATGCCGGGCCCTCTGAAAAGCACATATCTTCCACTCTGCAAATAACACCTTCACTTCATTCACCACAGGGTCTGGCTGTATAATGAAATTCATTACTTTCAGAGGAAATAACTCTGATTAGTGTCTTTTACACCTCTACCTCTTCTGTTCTTAAATGATTCAGTCATTTAATTGGCTGACCATGTGACAAGAAACAGAACTATTTATTTTAGCCCTGCAACTAACAGATTGAGTGTAAAAAATTTGACACTCCACCTGTCTGTTATGGGCAGACAATAATATATATGTATCAAAATCTGCTCACTTAGAGTAGGCTTTGTAACCTTTCCCATAGTTGGCTGTACAAATTTCAACTGTTGCAAAAGTTATTCTTAAGTGATCACTAACACTGACTTAAGTGTAGATATCAATTGACTCTTGTGACAGCAGTTACAATCTTATAGATGAAGACAATAACATCAGAACTGAAAGCACCAGATTGAATTCCTTCAGTAGGATCTGTAATTTTACAGTGTACTAGGTATATTATGTATTCTGATTCATAACCCACCATTGTTACTAATGAGCATCAAACAGTCAAAATAACTTTCAATTAGAAAAAAAATACCTATGTAATAGTATTGTAGTATTATAAATTTGGTTGTTGCAGAAATGTTAACCTAGTTTGTTGCATCATTTATCTTCTTGTTTTTAATTTAAAAACAAATATAGTTTCACCTTACGAACCCATGATGTCCATGTCTAGTTACAGGGAAAAATAGAGATAGTAAAATGAATTAGTTCACACACAACTGAATTAAATGGTTTACCAATAGTGTTATTCCTGACATGTTTCACTTACACCAAAAATAACTAATTAAAAAATCTAGTTTCATTCTAGTATTTTTTTCCAGATTCTAGTATTTTTCTAGTATTTCCAGACTCTAGCTGGGAATTGAACCTGGGATCTTTTGCTTTACAGCATACCACGGAGGAGGCCTAAAGTAATTTTTATTGTACTAACAAAGAATATTTATGAACAGTTTTCTTGATACTACTTTACAAACCAATATCTACATTACATGTTGTACTTAACACACATTTATGAGATACTTGTCCTTAAAATCAAGGATAGCCTATTAAGACTGCAATAAAATTTATCTTTCTTACTACGAAATCCTTTAAGTAATTTATTTTAAAATGTTATTATTTTTTTTAATTATCTTAAAACTAATTTGTTTAACTGATATTAAGATTAGACAATATGATTAATTAGGAGGGGAGGAAATGAGTATTTAATTGTAAGGCTTCAATATATACTTGTATACAAACCGTTTGCAGCAATAAGAGGCGATACTTTAATTATTCAGCACCATGAAACTTCAATACATATCTGTAACTATTATCATCATCTTTACTATCTTTTTACAAACCTGTTTTACTTCAAATGATACCAATACATCACTGCTCAAGGTAATATTCGTTTTCCATAATAATTTCTGTTCACTTACCATAATGATTATTGATTTTTGTTTTACATTATTTATCGGGCATCTACTGCCATGATCGTTAGCCCTTAATGATGGTATTTTTACTTTCTCTTGCCTACATGAATATATAGGAAGGAAAGTATTGTTTTCATGTTGATTTTTCGAAATCAAGTTTTCACTGGATATACACATTTTCAGACCCCCTGAACTCAAAAAACATGTTTTTAGAGATTGGTCTGTGTGTGTGTGGACAAAATATCTCAAGAACGAAACATCGTACGAAGTTGAAACTTGAAACTTATGTTAGAACCTACGAGAGGACCCGACATGAACATTTTCATCAAATCGGCCAACCGAAAGTAATAGTTTATTCACATCATTTTTCACTTTTTTGCAATTTTCTCAAAAACGGCTCCTACAATTTTTATTTAAAAAAATCTGATTTACTAAATTTTTTTAAGTTCTACAAGATAGGGTAGGCGCCATGTCGGCTGAAATTCTTGGGAGGCTGTGCTTTTGTAGAAAAAAAAGGTTTACTTAAGATTGCAGCCTTCAAATGCATTTTAGGGCAAAAAAGTATCTATTAAAAGTTGTAGATAATTTAAAAATCTACAACTTTTATTTCTAACATTTTTTTTGTATAACACTTAGTTTAGCGGTAATTAGTGATTTTCTGGTTTTTTTCATGAAAAACTAAATAAATGGAGTTTTTAAGATTATGGCCTTAGTATGCATTTTACAACAAAAGTGTATAATCAAATTTATAGAAAATTAAAAGATCAACACCTTTTATTAAGAGACCTTTTCTATACAGAGCCTACTTCAGCGTCAAAGAGTGATTTTCCGTGTTATTAAGTCAAACTCAGGCTGATTTATTTTGCGTCTTTCTCTCAAGATTAAAATTAGATTGTTTTTGAGGTTAGTTTTTTGTTTATTTCTGATGTTTTATTACTAATATTAGGTTATATTGTTCATTGGCCTTTGGGCCAGCCCAGTCAATCAGCTGGTAGAAAGTCGCTATTATTTGTTAAGTAACACCGGTTGGGCAAGCAACTTTGTATGGTGACCAGTTGACAGTTATCCATGAACAAACTCTACTAGGGGTCCCTGTTCAAACTCATGTCTAATCCACGTCAAAAAATACAGCAAAACCAGTGATCAAATTGGGTAGTTGTCAACAATGTACAGTTCCCGAAAACAAATTAAAGCTAAAAAAAAAAAATATTGTTCATTATTTGTATTGGCAAGAGAAAGTCGTGTGAGAGTTTCGCACCAGATTTTTACTTTCTCTTGCCTATATGAATATATAGGAAGGAAAGTATTGTTTTCATGTCGATTTTTCGAAATCGAATTTTCACCGGATCTACACGTTTTCAGACCCCCTGAACCCAAAAAACATGTTTGTAGCGATTGGTCTGTGTGTGTGTATACAAAATATCTCAAGAACGGAACATCGTACGAACTTGAAACTTAAGTTACATACCACTACCGGACCCGACCCGAACATTTTCATCAAAATCGGTCAACCGGAAGTAGTAGTTTATTCGTGTAATTTTTCACTTTTTTGTGATTTTCTCAAAAACTGGTCCTACGATTTTTTTAAAAATCGCCTGGTTTACTCAATTTTTTATTCTCTACAAGATAGGGTAGGCGTTGTGTGCTGAAATTCTTGGTGAGGGTGTTTTCTCGTAAAAACGTAGTTTTTTTAATATTACGGCTTTAATATGCATTTTAGCGCAAAACTTTATAAAATAAAAATTGTAGAGAATTAAAATACCTACAACTTTTATTTCAAACAATTTTTTGTATAACGCTTAGTTTAGCGGTAATTTGCGATTTTCTGTTTTTTTCTCACGAAAATGTGTGAAAAATTGATTTTTTTTAAAGATTTCGGCCTTAGTATGCATTTTACGACAAAAAGGTATATAATTAAATTTATAGAAAATTAAAAGATCTACAACTTTTATTTAGAGCATTTTTCTCTACAGAGCCTAGTTTAGCGCGAAAGAGTGATTTTTCGTATTTTTAAGTCAAACTGAGGTCGATTGTTATTATGTGTCTTTCACTCATGATTAAAATTAGGTTATGGTTATTAACGTTAGTTTTTTGTTTATTTCTAATGTTTTATTACTGATGTTAGGATTATTGTTTATTATTTGCATTGGCAAGAGAAAGTTGTGTGAGTGTTTCACACCAGATTTTTATTTATATCTTGCTTAGTTATGATTTTCTGCATAAAGTAGAACCGAGCTATAATATAAATTACATTATAAATGATTTTTTTTTATTTAACGTTGCATCAACTGCAACGGTCATTTAGCAAGGATGTTAGGCTCTAACTGTTGTGAGGATGAAATGAATTTTTGTAACGTATGAAAATATGCTATGCCTGAGTGGGATTCGAACCCAAGGTAAGGTGATAAATGAAATTTATTTACCTTTGATTGTTTTCTAAATTTAAAAATTATTTATTTTTAATAAAAATATAATTATGAACCTAAGGTAAGGTGATAAATGAAATTTATTTACCTTTGGTTGCTTTTTAAATTTAAAAAACCTGCATGTGTTTCGGTGGTACCACTTTCTTCAGAGCAATAATATTAAAATTAAAAATTAAAATTCAGAACGGTGTTTACATTCAGTCATTTAGATTAAAACTTGACTTTAGAGTTTTATGTTGGTACCACTGAAACGCGCATAAGTTTTTCTGACTTAAAAAGCAACTAAAGGTAAGGTGATAAATTTCATTCATGCTGTAATTTATATTAATGGTTGGCATGCATTTCAAAAATTGATTTGCAAACTATGATAGTTTCGGTTCATTTGTCTCCTTTTGGTTGCATTGTAGTTAACTCGACTTTTGTAAACACTTGAAGCCTTTGTGATAGATTATACTTCAGTACAATTTAACATGTACTGTTTGTAAACAGGCTACTATGTGATACAGTTGTTCACTACTGACATGAATAACATACAATCTGTTAGAAAATATGAGTTATACCACTTAAAAATTAGGTCAAGTTTACCACAGTTATAAAATGGTGACTTTACTGATTGATTTATTCTAAAGTAGTATGCAATATAAATAATTTTACATCAATAAATGTTATTACAATAAGGTCATTATAGCACAATATTAGCCTAGTAAGCAATCCAGATAACTTCTTGTTTTTGCGGACACCATGTTTGGGATGTAGTCAACATTTTCACTTCTTTCTACAAATCTCTGTAAAGCAAATGAAAACCTTACAAACCTACAGGAAGTTGTAGAGTTTTTAATTTACAAAACTTTTATTACCTTTACCTTTACCAAATTTATAACACTGTAAATTCAGAGTAAAATATTTCTTGAATTGGTTTTGTAAAAAATATTTAGCCGTATAAAATAAAATCTCAGTTTTTACCAATTTCAATGAGAAAAACAGCTAATGCAAAAACTATTCACTGTGGAAAAAAGCATTTGAAATAAAACTTGTAGGTTTTTTAATCTTATAATTTTGATTAAATGAGCCTTTGCCATAAAATTCATATTATGGCCGCAATCTTAAAAATCATTCTTTACCACAAGAACATAGCTACCACAAATTTTCCTAGACACCATGCTTACTCTGCGTGACTGCGAGACAGAACAAAACTGTAGTAAATGACACTATTTTAATCAAAATCATAGGAGCAGTTTTTGAGAAAATTGCAAAAAGTGAAAAATGACACAAATAACTGCTGCTTCCTCCTATTTGATCGATTTCGATGAAAATGTTTGTGTCAGATCTACTTGTGGTAGAAATTACTTAGCTATACCTAAGTTCCACATTTCAATTTCGTACAAGTTTCAGCTTTTGAGTAATTTTGATCACACATATAGACCAATCAACATAAACATGTTTTTTGTTTGGCTCAAGGGACCTGAAAACAAATATTTCTGGCGAACACAAGATTCCAAAAATTTTACATGAAAACATAACTTTCCTTACCTTTATTACATATAGAGCAAGTAAACATTTGCTGAGGCAAAACAGCTGTTTAGTAAGAAATATGAACAATATGTATTGCTTTAGGGTAGGCATCCCTCTTTTACCTGTTACGTACAAGTGGTCAAAATGTAACTGCTTTAGATTTTCTGTTTGGCCCACAAGGAACAAAAGTGCTGAAATTCAGCTCTCTAGGTGATCAGGATGTTAAATTTAGTAAGTGAATGAGTCAGTGAGGGCTTTTACATCACATACACTTAGTTCATTTTATTTTTTACAGACTGGCACCTTCCAACATATCAATGGAAGTGTAATCTGTTCGTATGACTGTGATGATGACGATTACTGCTGGTTTTCTTTCTGGTGTGATGACGATGAACCTTGTAATACTACGTGCTTTATAAATATTTTCAATTCAACAAATTTATAAGATGAAACATATGAAATTGTAATTTGAATTGCAATACTAATAAATTATTTCAACTAATATTGTTTATTAATCATCAATTATTACAACTATTAGTAGTACAGAATTTTTTTCTTGGCATTAGTTACCTCCACTCAAGTATTCCTAATATTTTTCGTTTTGATTTTATGTTGACTGTTATGCACATTGAGGCTGATGCAGGCGGTGAAGGTTGATGGATGAAAATGAGTGATGAAAAAATTGCCAGACCTGTCCCGGGAATTAAAGCTACGACCCCTGACATAGAAACCAGTAGCACTGACCACTACACCAACTGGTCTCAATATTTTTTTTCATAACATATTAGTAATGGAACTTAAATTATACTAACTTTCCCACAGGTCAACCATAACTATGTTACTAGAATACATTCTCATTCTAGCCATTATTTTTTTAACACGTTCAGTGCGGTTGCCACATTTATGTGGCGTATTGAACAGTCCCATGGTGCGGGCTGCCACAAAAATTTGGTCCGTCTATATGGTTTTATAATCTCTTCCTTCTGCGTTCAGCTAGGGTAAATTGTATTTCTTTTATTGTTCAGCCATAGAAAAAGGTTCATTCTATGCCAGTATACCTTCAGCTTTTGAAGAAACGTCACCAGTTTTTTTTTGGCGAAGTTTTAAAAACAGATATATTTTCTTCTAAGTTTCGAGTTTTATGGGCTGTTTTATTTGTTATTAGTGACATATTAGTTTTAAATAAAGTATTTTTATTTATAATATTTCAGTTCAGTATTTTTTAATACTGTATTTGAAAATTCACGAGAAATTCTAATTGTAGAGAGAATATGAGGATATAAAGCTCCGCGGACTTTTCCCCTTTTGTGTGCGGGAAACATATAAATGTGGCAGGTGATGGTTCAGCCACAGCGAATAACCTCGCTTCACCCGGGCCACAGTTAACATGTTAATAAAACAATATTTTATGAAATATTGTTTGACTGTAATGAAATTACAAAATTAAGGCTCATGAGTTCTTTGGTACCAAAAAGAAAGTAACTAAAGAAAGCTTCATGGTCAATTCCAACAATGACAGATAAATTATACTCTTGAGTAGAATCATGTTAATACAGTATGATCAAAAAAAATTTCTTCTTCACCAATCAAGGATTAACTTCAAAGGCCTGTTCAGGGATTCACCTAGCCACCAGTTGCCCCATCCAATTGGCCTGTGTGGACATTCTTTCAAAATGATTGGTCCATTTCCCGCGGTACTCCATAATTGTCATCTTAAGAGAACGCATATGTAACTCTTGTTTTAATATATCTGGAAAAAAGAGTAAGATAATAAAAATATACCTAACATTTATTTACTTAGAACTGTCGATAATCCATTAACCCCTCTGCAACGATTGGCTATTTGGATAGACTATATTTCAAATCAATTTATCTCCATCATCTGATGGAGTTACGGGTAAGCTACAGTACTTTATTTTGTTTAGAAAAAAAACACATTTATCTTTTGGTTTTGTTTTCAATTTAATAATGTAATGACAAGCAGGAGAAAAATGTATACCTTTTATTTATTTCACTTTAACAAACTCTAGCCATTACTAAGATATAGGTCATTTTATTGTTAGTTGAGGTTACCCAGAGGACCAGTAATGAAAAAAATTCCCTTAAATAAAACCCTCATAGATACATTTATTTTGTGAACCAACACACAGGAATGTGTTCAGGGAAATTTTAATTCCCAAACTATAATAATGTCTCTCAAGTAGAATGATTCTCCCTAATAATAACGAACTATACTTTGATTTATAAGAGTGAAGAGGAATAGTTTGAAGTCAGAATTTATGGCATCAACTTAATTATTGAAATTCTAGGCCTCTCTTCATGTTTTTTATTTATTAGGGCTAATGTACACACACACACCTACTCACACAAAAACATACTGATATTTTACTAGAGATTTTGTTTGTAAACCCAGTATTTTGCTTCTTAGCTATTTCAGTTGCAGTGGTTGTGGTTTGTTATTACTCTAATAATATTTTCTTTTCCATTTCCTCTACTTTGTTCAACCTAACCCATGTTCTATTTTGAATCATTTTATCTTTTCTGTAGCTAATAATGAAAAAATAAAAATGAGGGGTATTTTTACAATAACCATGTGCAAACAAGTGTACATTGAAGTTCTACACTCCAGCAGCATTCATTCAAACAGCACGCCTGTTGTGCCAATTTTTCAATACAGAACTGAGTATATAAATTTTTTTGGTCGTACAATACACTAAAACTTTTTGTCACAATCTGCTTTTGAATTTGGTGTTACTAAAATAATATTCTAAAAATCCCTAGTCTAATTACAGTGATAAAGGTCTGTGTACCAGTTTTCTGACTTTTTGGGCTCAAAAAATTATTTTACATTTCCAATTATTGGTACACACGTCTTTATATTGATTTGTATGGGAAAGTAATTATTTCCAAATTTTTGATCACAAATAAACATAACAAACTGTATTCAGTTAGATTTGTCGCTTGATGACATAAAAAAGTAGAAATTTTTTCACTTTTTCTAATTAGTGGTATTACCATAAAAGTGCATTAAGGAGAATGGTTTTGGAACCAAACATTTTGGTTAATTAATTCGGAGGGAAAGGAATTCAGTAATTAATTTTAAGGTTTGAATATACATATAATATTTTATTAAACATTTCCTTTGTTTGCATGTTCTAAATAATATAATGAACAGTCAAACAAAACAAAGTTATATATATAATACTCACCTCAGAGTATTACATTATCGAGATATCTTTCGTCTCACATGGAGACAACATCAGAACAAAGATCACACAAATCACATAATATAAATAAAATCTAAAGGTCGAATACCACATCAATAAATTTAATTTAATAGTTTGTAACTACATCACGTGCGACTATGCGGCCAAATTAAGAGATAATTATTTTACTGACTGTACTGACTTCACGATTGTTTTGTTCTAAAATAGAATGCAATATAAATATTTTTATATCAAATAAATGTTATTACAATAAGCTAGAATGTTAGCCTAGTAAGCGATCCATATAACTTTTTGTTTTTGCTGACGCCATGTTTGGGATACTACTTCATATGCGCCATCTTTAAGCTCAATCGGTGGAAAAATATCATATCCGATTGACGATTCCCGAGCGTTTAAGGAGAAAAGCATTGTCTATACAGATTGTCGAGACACAAATGGCCACAGTTCACCGTGTTGAAATGTTGCCGTTTCACGTAATTGTAATGGATTACATTAGCCGCCCCCCGATCACCGCTTTTAAAATATTTCTGTAGTTCCAACGGCGGCCGCAGATTACCAAAACTATCGAAATAATTGATGTTATTACCATGTTTGTAATAGCAAACCCAATGTGTACCCCCTCCATTACTTGTATCCAAATTAACAATTCCACTCTCAATTTTACGTATAGATTTCGGTAAAAAATCACGCATAAATACACCTCTGAAATATTTTATTTTTAACACATACACCGCATAATATTCCAGTTCAAAATTTGTTAACGGTCGGTTTGGAATTTTATCAATTACTACCGTCGAGTACATCTTCTTTTTCTTGATGAACGTTTTTTTTCTTCTATTTAACCCACTCCCACTTTTCGGCCACGGTTTTATATACAATCCGCGACCAGACTGATTAACATGATTTTGTAAAGCACGCATTAGTTTTCTTTTCACCCCGCCCCACCTTTATTTTTACGTCTTCTTTTTTACATTTACTCGATGACATACCTCCGCCAAATTTACTTTTTAATTTCATAATATTAGTTACCGCCCAAGCCGATGCTTTTTCCCCCAAACTAGCGTCTGGTGCTTTAACACGTTCCCAAGCTCGATCTGCCAAAACACGATCTGCGTTTGCACGACTTGTGTTATCGCTGTACGTTGAATACGCAATGTTGTGTTCCTTACATGCGGCATCTAATTTATTTATCCCCGGATCTCCTCTTGCCAATCTTTTTTTCAATTTTGTACCCGGCCCACAATATTGATAACCACCCGGTAGATGTAACTCAATTGGTAGCGTATCAATTGTTTTATTTAAAATTGTACCCGGTATTGAGGCGATTTTACTAAATATACCCGCACCTTTGTGTACACGTACCATTTTAATGACTGGTCATTTACATTATTTACATTTTCAATTTATACATCATATAATGTTGTTATATCGGATGAAGGGAAAGTGAAAAAATAGTTCAGAAATTGTTCCAGAGTGTCTTCACCACGCATATATTTTTCATGTGTGCTCTGCCACTTTTTATAGAAAATGTCCCAAGTCGGAGGTTCCTGTTTATTTAATTTCACGAAATTAACATATATTGGGAACATGAATAATTTCAGCGCGGGAAAAATAGTTAATGCATCATCTACACCCACCGCCTCGGCCACATTACACACCCGTTTCTTTTTAAAATCATAATCTCCCTCATGTGTTATCGCAATCGGATTATGTTTTCTTCTAACACTAGTTATATGCCTGCCGAATTTATCCACTGTCATTATGATAGTGATTGTAAAAACGACTCACCACCCCCTTTTATTAAACCAGCTTCACGTAATTCTTCAATAATTGAATAAATTTCGTTTGTGTGCGCATTGTTACCGGCTCGCTGAGAAGCTACCAAGTATCGTAGTCGTTCAACCAGCTCATTCGGATCATCCCAATAGGTGTAATCAATTTTGTTATCGCTTAATAACATTCCCTTCCCAATCGGTGGAAATATTCGAGAAATAATAAAACGATATTTAAACCCTCTATTGCTTTTAATTGTTCCAGCAGGAAAATTTAGGTGGGCGCTTGTAGCTTTCAATATATCACGGTATTTTATTAAATCTTCTTTAGTGTAATCATCGTCATATATTACTCTCAAAAATATTAGCTTAAACAGTCCTTCGGAACCCCTGTAATTTATTCCATTAATTCTAAACGTGTCGTCTTTCATTTCAATGATGGAATTGCCCAATTTCCAATGATGACCATCAAATGTTGGTCCATATGTCGTATCAACCTCTCTTTGGCGATCTTTTATTAATTTAATAAAATATTTTTTCGCCAACTTCCCAGTAAATTGGCTTTCCATATATTTTCTTAATATTTTATCATCTTCCACCTGTTTAGAAATTGAAGGTTGCTCGGACATGGATTGGTTGTCATCGGTACCGCTTTCAGGTAATGGGGTCTCCATCGCCATTTTCTCCTCTTCGGTAATAATCGGTTCTTGTTCCATAGGCAACTCGGTAACTGCTTGTTTTTTCACCACGATATCAGCTCTAGATTCCTCATCATTGTCATCCATCATTTTTCGAGCTTTGCGTTTGTTTCCTCTTGTAGCATATTTTCTTACGGTTTTCTTTTTTCTTTTTTCACAATCATCATCATCATCATCTTCATCATCATCATCTTCATCATCACCCCAACCCCGTTCTTCAGCGTCTACCGGTTTTTTGTCTGAAAAAGTGGTGGTTTCACCTTCTCTTTTAACCTCTTTTTCAATATCTCCTCGTTTTCGTTTAACCTGACTATTTAATTGTAGTTCTATGTTTTTCAATGGTTCCAAAAGCGGTTTGAATTGTTGATCGTAAAAATCTTGTTTGATTAATTTATTTTTCACCAAATGTCTATGTTTCTTTTTAATGTTATCCCGTAACGCTTTAATCGCAGCAGTCACCTTTTCGCGCTCCATCTTTATCACGCATTGAATTAAATTTATCGGTATCCTCAAATTTATAAAACCTATCAAATCCGATTCTATATCTACCGCTATCAAGTTTTCGCTCCTTATCGATAACGAAAAACCCATATGCGTCCGATTTCCAAGCGTTACCACATATATGTTTAAATTTTTCAAATGGCATATCGGTGTTTACATGATCCGAATAAACATGATGTAAATTACGATCATCTTGTTGAAACAAAACAATGAAATTAGCAGTGTCGCGCACCAACTGTTTAGGAATCGAGCTGTAGGTTTGTGTTAAATAGAATGAATCAATATCACTGTGCCGCCCCATGGTGAAATAATTTCTAATATTATTTTGACTTTCACACGATGTATCATCAAAAATGAATATCGAATTCGGTTGTACATCGTTTGGATGCGGAACTTCTTCATTTTCGGTGAACGGATAGTAATTTACTTCTTCAATGTTCTGTAGTACACACTCCAGTAGTTGATATTTCGGTTGTTTTAACGTTTTCGAAAACACGTATACATTTTCAAATCTAAGTCCCTTCGGTTGAAACAATAGATTAAAAATAACATTCGTTTTACCAGAATTTGATGGACCGCAAATTATACAGCGAAAATTATTGGGTAACAATGAACTATGTTTAGTTTTCTTTTTCACCCCGCTTGACAAAATATTATCAAAATTAATAATAGGTATTTTTCCCTCTGTTTAACTGTGTTCAAAGCCATTGTTAGACAATATTTGTTGATGAAATCCAAGAATCGTGTGTTTTATCAAAACCCAACCACCTGACTAAAACTTTGTCTCCTTTTCTACGCAACACTTTTTCAACCAAGTATACATCTGGATATTTAACTTTTACCATTTCTTGTTCATAGAATCCGCCTTTTATAAGTTCACCTCTATATTCTTTCAAAATATACGTTATGGGATTAGTGTGTTTGATTTTGGCCACGGTGAATATTTCATTGGAGAAATTCTGTTCATACCCCTTTGCAAATACCCCCTTATACTTACTGATTCTTACATGATCGTTTAATTTAAATTTTGGTTTACCAGTCGATGGATAGTATTTTTTTCGAATAGCATATATTCTTTTCAATACCTTCCCCTCGTTCTGCTTGTTAACATCTTTAGGTCGCATTCCGATGATTCTATGCACACTGTTGTTATATCTATTAAATAAAGTGTCCAATTTTTCTACCCACCCGTATGTACCTTGCTCAGTGAACATCCTCCACATCATATTTTTCAACGTGCGATTAAATCGTTCTACAATGGATGCTTTCTTTTCAGAGTATGTGTAGTAATGATTTATATTATATTTTTTAAAAAGTGTCTGTACGGATATATTCAACCATTCCATACCCTGATCAGTTTGAAAATGATTAATTCGATTATTTTTCAAAACAGGTTCCAACGCTTTCACAATGTCGCCGCCAGTTTTTGTTTTCAACGGAATAGCGTACGCAAATTTTGAGAAACAATTGATCACCGTCATAATGTACCGATATCCTCTGTTGTATCGGGCAAATGGGATGACTTCTACTAAATCCGCTTGGTAAAGATCATTGGTTCCTTTAAGTTCAACATATCGTCTTTTGAAATTGATTCTTTTCTGTTTATGTAATTCTTGTGCAACAACAGCACGCACACTCATGTTGAAAAAACTGGACTCACACCAATAAACAACCCATTTTTATTCAGTACTGCATGGTATATATATTTTATTGAATCTTTTAATACAATCATTACATGTTGGTTTATATGCAATCTTTATTCGAGTGATTAACAATAAAAAAGTATACAATAAATTGATTAATATTAGTATAAAATCGGTAGAAATATGATAGTGATATACTATGTTTTCATAAACATTATTTTTTTTAACTTTAAAAACATTGATTTTGAATTTTCAATAATAGTTTTTATATGATTATATAACAATCGTTGTTAACTCTTCATTTACCGAACACCGATTTAATTTGTACGTATCGTGAAAAAAACAAATTTCATTTGTCATGTTCAATCTTCATAGATGATACCATATACGAAATTTTGTGGAAAAATTTTCTAGATTCGCATGATAATCCATTTGAGATAGCACACATTTTTCAATATGTAAAATTGCATCGGTGTCTGTTCGGTTTTCACCAGCCCACACCGCTGACGGTAGACTAAAAGTTTCTGCCATCATTAAACGAATTTGAACAAACACAATAATTAGACATGTTACCATATACGCCATTGCCATTGAACTAAATGTTATGGATCATAACTAAAAGTTTTTATTCAATTTCAATGGGCTAATGTTGAATTTTGAGAGTAGATCTTTAAAACTGTTCTACAGCATAGTATTGTAACATTTTATACCGAGTGCACAGAGTACATTTTTACCTGTGGTTATTAATTTTTTACTAAATTCATTATATTCATAGTACTTATTTCCTTTAAAAAAATAAATATTACCATTAAAGTGGCGGTATGATGACTCGATTCCGGGTGGTATTGTATTTGCAAACATATCAGACATGCTACCAAAGCGTTTAGCATGGAAATAACATTCGTCGATTTCAACATAATTTACATTATCGAATATTAAATATGTTTTACCTGTGTTAGTGTTAACAACTGTGTTCACATGACTGTTGTTGAGAATATTGAAAATGGAAATCGGTTTTGGATAACCGCTTATCAATTGTAAAGTGTTAATACTGAACATATATATATAATTATTTATGATCATCACAACATCCCCGTTAGGTCTTTGATAGGTTGCCGAAATATGCTTAATAGATTTTGGTATAAATGATAACCAGTCTGTGATTAAAAACAGTTTAATATTATTCGGCGAGAGATCATCATTAGTTGTTAAATCAAAATACCATACCCATTTATTATCATACATTACAATAATCGGTTATTAATAATTGAAAAATGTTTTAAATTTTCCAATTTACACAGATTAATTGAATGAATATCTTCCGCATCCGTTGATTGGGAAGATTGCTGCACCACTGTTGCTTCTTTCGGAGTTGGTGTAGGCGGAGGTGACGGATTTCCATAAGCAAATTGAACTGCTTCAATATCGTCAGTAGCTAATACCAATTGGTTTTCAGAATATAATGCATACATAACCGAGTCTTTATTTTGTGAATGCTCAAAACCTAAGCCATGCCCGATTTCATGTAGTAAAACAGCATACAAACTGCTTTGCTCTTTGTTGCTTACATCAATTTCGATGGACCAATTCTCATCGGTATCGATATGAATTTCAACAACAGATTCGGGGGATGTGGGATAATACGCATGAGCCAATATAGATCCTTTACCATCAAAGGGAAACATACATTTATCTTTATTATAATCTTCAAATTTATGTTGTAAACGTTTGAACGAAATTAATATATTAGGATGTGTTTTATTTTGCGTAAATGTTAACCCCGAATGCATTGCCCACTGTTCGAACGCTCTCCTTGTTACACTAAGTACGTCGGCGGTGGCTAGGGCAAAGTGCCAAGTTAGGTTTCTATGCTGCCACACAACCGGTTTTACACTGTAATATGCAATAATATCACTAACACCACACCTGGGTTTTTTTATTAACTCTATTACATCATCAGATATGAATCCATTAGTAGTGTTTAAGTTATAAAATTCTTGGAACATGTTCAATGACGACTGGAAACTTACATCATGAACCAGATTGTCCTTGCTCATAAAACCATAGTTTTGTAGATAATTTAATGCAATCGTATGATTTGCATTAATATTATGCGCATAAAGCGCTACTAGGAAAAGATATATTGCCACGTTCATGATTTCAATTAAACTAAAAAATAAGTTAATGGAAATACATTTTTATAGGTTAAAAAAAATTAAACCAAGTTTTTAACAATTATTTTATTGATAAAAATAATTACATATTACAAAATAGTTTATTTATACAAGTATATCAAATATTAACCATGGAAAAATGGTGCATCTTTTAACATTTTTTCAATACTACAAAAACAAACAGGATTGATAAACTCAACTAAAACATTTTCAAGTTGTTCACAACCATT
The DNA here is from genome assembly GCA_035578175.1 of Catonia carolina. Taxonomy (NCBI): domain Eukaryota; kingdom Metazoa; phylum Arthropoda; class Insecta; order Hemiptera; family Achilidae; genus Catonia; species Catonia carolina. The sequence continues at coordinate 107,878,428 of JAQMRL010000001.1, forward strand.
ATGGTTTACGTAAAAATTTGCAGATTCATGTTGTTCGATGTAATATGCTAATTGAACACTCAATTCATATGCCGTATTTATCTCGCCGCCCGACACTAGCTTTATTAACCACTGAGTGGAAGAAACATACGAACGACAATCACACTCCATGATTCCTTGTAATCAACTAAATTCAATAAATCTGTTTTAGAAATTTTTAATCCATTTTTGTAACCCCTACAGGTTTTTTATTAAACTAACAAATAAACCTCTTTATAAAAATTTTACACATGAGGTTAATGTGTGACAAAATTTAACAATGTATAAAATGGTGCCGGTTTTAACAGAATATCCATTTTACATAAACAAATCGGGTTCAAAAACTCTGCTATAACAGTCGTATGCCGTTTATTATCACTCCTACATATATAAAACTTGGAAAAATCCTCTATATTGATATATTTAAGTAATTCATCACTAAACTCGCCTGCGGGTTTACTAGTACCGCAAAAATGTTCTATTTTCCAATGAGTCGAAGACAGACGATCACCGCAATCACATTCCATGATTTCTGAAACTTGGAAAAATCGACTATATTGATATATTTAAGTAATTCATCACTAAACTCGCCTGCGGGTTTACTAGTACCGCAAAAATGTTCTATTTTCCACTGAGTCGAAGACAGACGATCACCGCAATCACATTCCATGATTTCTTGTAATCAACTGATTTGAAGGGTTCAATTTTAAAATATATATTACCTCCACTCAATTATTAATTGAAAAAAGTCCATACGCGATTGTGTGTATGTTGTCATTTTGTACTACTCGTTTATCGTCATATCTACTTAAAGCAAATTTGTTGCATTCCACGGTCGATATAACATGCTTTCTAGATTTAAACAAATACATTTTCCTGTAATTAGCTTTATCACGTCGTTCATCTTTTATTTTATTTTTTGAAAATAAACAATTTTTATAGTCATCGAACAAAATATTTTTATTTACTACATTTTTTTTAATACCTTTCGCTTTTTTCACCACAACCTCTTTGTCCATTAAGTAACGGAATGAGTACAATTTTGAGCGTAATCCTACAAATTCAATTATCGGTATACCATTACATTCATCCTTAAATTTACCCATTACTTTTTTATTTTTTTCCGAATATAGAGCATGGTTTTTCGGATAGTCTGATAAATCGAAAAAGTATTTAAATTCGGGTCATTTAAATCATTATAAAGATCGTCAGTTTTCACCTCGTAAAAAAGGCTATCGGTATCACTATACAATAAACTTAAATTGTCTCCATAATACTGTTTCATAATATCATAATGAAAAAAATACATCAATTTTTTGCTAAGTTCTAACACGGTAAAACCTACATAAATTGGTTTATTTAATATCTCTTTTAATTTGCTTAATTGAACTGCGCACAAGTTTTCATTGTAAATTATTCTATCTTTAAAATTAATTTTATTTATACATTTTTGCAATCTTTGCGGACAACTAATTAGTTCTAGATTTATATGTTTTCTAACATTTTCCATGGTTTTTCCAAAAACCGAATTGTTAAGAAGTTTGTAAAAATCTTTTTCAAATGCGTTATGGCAACGGCTCTTTTCTGTGTGTTAAACAACACATAAGGTTTCATCCAATCTCGCTGGGCAAATTTTAATATTCTATGGATTTTTTTTAATTTAAGCCCATGTGTTATGGCTTGTTTTAAATTGCTAAAATGGCAAACATAGTTTGTTTTCGGCTCAAGCATTGTAATTAATTTTTTTGTTTTGAACCTGGAGGAAATTTATTTTCAGGGAAAAACGGTAAATCATTATCCAGGTCATGTAAACTTTCTGGATACTCTACATCAACTTCAAGTATATATCCGGTTTCTCCATCATCCGGTTTTGACATTACATCGAAATTTTTGACCGATTTCACCCATTCAAATTTTGAGTATGGTAAATGATTGCTTAATGCATATCCATACAAATTATTTGCATCGATATATGCTAAATAACTGGTTGGTTTTGTTGGATCATATGTTTCTGATACATATTTATTGTTGGCTATCGCATGGCGTTTAACGCACATTGAGATCCCGCCGCGGATTCCTTTTTCAATCATCAAATGCATATCAATATCGGTCAATAACTCTAGCTCAATTTTTGTGAAATACAACATGGCATCAAAACTGAATCCAGGAAGTGTGTAATAGTGAGCACAATCCAACTTATATGAATCTACGCACAATTTTCTAAAGGACTGGAAAATATCGGCTAATAACAAAGTGTCTACCTTCAGATATAATTTGCTATATTCCCCCAACGTTTTAATTTTAAAATGGTTCCATACATTAATAGCGTGCTGATAATCATTTTCAGATATATTTTCACCCGTTAATTTACTGTAAAATTTATCTATCGGCGGGAGTTCTGTCTCGTTTAACCGCTCAATTGAGTCGGTGTATTCATATGGGTAAACACCCTTTCTAGTTACACAACTTATATCATCGGGGTAAAAATGTTTTCGAATATGGTGAAACTGATCATTTGGTAAATTCTTTGCTAAAGCATCGAGCGGATAATTAATGAATTTATAGGAATCAAGAAACCTTAACAAAATACCGTTTGCCGTTCGTTTAGTAAACGAAACGAATTTTTCAGTTGAGTTTGGGATTACGTTTATGTTTTGTATATCACAACCCAATTGTCGAATTATAAAATGTGCATCATAGTTAGCACCATTATGAAGAAATATGGGTAAAAATGTTTGATTTCTTCGTTTCAAATTACAGTTGTGACATAAAGCTGCACGATATTTGCCTGTTAGATGACAATGATCACGTTGAGGTGTCATTGTCATCGAAAATTCTACATTACACATTTCACAAGATGTTTTTGACTCAAATGAGACTATATCTTGTTAAGTCATTTGCATTTCTATATTTAATTTACTAAATTCTCCTACTTTATTAGCAATATTTATGACGTATTTCATAAACACTTCAGCCGCGTCTACCCCTTCATATACATACGGATCTAAAGGAAATTGACATTTTAATTCTTCAGGCAACATATCGTTGACCACTAAATAACAACAAAAGCTGAACGGAATATGGAGATCTGTGTCAGTTGTATATGATAAATTGGTCTTATTCATTTTATGACAAGTATGTAACGGTGCTAATGCACATTCAAAGTCGGCATATAATACAATGGGCAGGGGAAATTGATAATGATAATTTTTGAATTTAAGAATAGGTTTTGTACCATCTAGCGTTAATTCGGGCATTTTTACCGCAGTTGCCTTATGTTCCCCACAATTTTTTATATGATTTTTTAATATTCTATCATTGCTGAAATGTAATAAACAACGATCACAAATTTTTAATTTTGCATGATTTTTTGTAATCTGAGATCGAACTAGCCTCGATAAATTTTTAATGTAACAATAGTGTGTTTTGCCCTGCTCATTTTTTTAATAACAAATTAAAATGTTGTTTCCGTTTAACTTTGCTCAACCTTTTAGGGATAATATCATTGTTCAAAATACCATAAACATTAATCGAAACATTATTGTTTTTTTCAAAACGATTAATCTGATTCAATGGTGTTGGAAAATCAATACCTTCAAAATTAAACATGTTTAGACAATCATTATAATGATATGAAATTCTTTCAGGATTCGTGCATTTAACAACCGAACAGAGAATTGCCCACTTAAAACACATTTCATCATTTACATTTTGACAATTTATTACTGCTTTCTTTTTAGCAATTTCTAGTGGCAAAGGAATATATGAAGATCCGCCCATCGGTTTATATTTATTAATTCGAATAATTAACGAATCAACGCTTAATAAAGACCAACCAGATTTATGCCCCTCATAATTCGACTACTCTTGACAAAGTTTTTTCATTTTTTTTCTAAAAACTAAATTTAAATTAGAACCAGAAAGTGCAGAAACATTTTGTGTTTTAAACATTATGTTTTGTTTTTCATTTAATACATGGTTAATATATGTACACTCTAATAAAACATTAAATTTTATTGCACCATATTGTTCAATGGTTTTTTTTAATAAAGTAATAACGCTTTTCGTTTCACTTACTAATAAATTGAAAATATCTTTATATTTAGTGTTTTTATACATATATGTTTTGATGTTACCTTTAAAGGCTGATTCTATTTCCACAAAACTGTCTTCTTCCTGCACGCTATTTAATCTAGTCTGTTTTTTCGTACAATTAACTTTTCCTTTGGTAGTAACCGACGTTGATGGTAATGCAGGATGAATGTTCGATGTTGTTAACTCCGATGGAGACGTTGATGGTAATGCAGGATGAATGTTCGATGTTGTTAACTCCGATGGAAGAAATTGAATGACACTCGGTCGTAGACAATTTAAAAATGTTCGTATATAATCATTTGTATTACACATTTTTGTAAAAATATATATTTTACAAAATGGACAGGAAGCTTGAAAAATCAATTATGAGAATCTAATAATTGAATACGTTTACGATACAAGCGTGTTTAAAACTAAAGTAATAGTCATAAAAGAAACTTATATTAACAGATAGATAAAGATAATTTTCCTACAGCTAAGGTGAAATGAAGGTTAATTTGTAAACAACATTATAGTTGCAATAAATTACTACGAAGCCTATTTGAAAATGTTAACACGTAACGCTTCTAATTGTCAATTCTAGGAACATAATAATTATTTAATACCTGCATAGAAACAAAATGCGCACATGCATATGACGTACACAATGAAAAGGTGAAGTGAAGGTTAATTTGTAAACAACATTATATCTGTAATAAATTACTACAAAACCTACTTTAGAGTCATAAACATGCACGCTCCTAATTGATAATTCTAGGAAAATAATAATTATTTTATACCTACATTGAAACGTCAATCCTATTTATTAATTCTAGTATATAAATTTAATTTACTATCTTTGTTTAATACAGCCTATGTTTAGAGTATATAAAGATAATATTTTCCAATGCAAAATTATAACCATTCTCACATTACAAGTGTGTAATAGTGCTACTGCTGATGATATTTTACCGTCGTTATCTTAAAAACGTAAGTAAAAAAATTATTTCATATATAATAAAAAAAATAATAATATTAAACTATTAAATGTTTTATTTTGTTTAAAAATATTAATATAATTAAACTCAAATCAAATCATATTATTAAACTATTAAATGTTTTGTTTAAAGATATTAAGTAATTAAAATAAAACAAACTTTTAAAAAAAAATGTAAGTAATTAAATAATAATATTAAACTATTAAATGTTTTATTTTGTTTAAAAATATTAATATAATTAAACTCAAATCAAATCATATTGTTAAACTATTAAATGTTTTGTTTAAAAATATTAAGTAATTAAAATAAAACAAACTTTCAAAAAAATGTAAGTAATTAAATAATAATATTAAACTATTAAATGTTTTATTTTGTTTAAAAATATTAATATAATTAAACTCAAATCAAATCATATTATTAAACTATTAAATGTTTTGTTTAAAAATATTAAGTAATTAAAATAAAACAAACTTTTAAAAAAAAAGATGTAAGTAATTAAATAATAATAATGAACTATTAAATGTTTTATTTTGTTTAAAAATATTAATATAATTAAACTCAAATTAAATCATATTATTAAACTATTATATGTTTTGTTTAAAAATATTAAGTAATTAAAATAAAACAAACTTTCAAAAAAAATTAATAGATTAATTAATAAAAAAAAATAAATAAATAAAAATTAATAAAAAATAATTAATTAATTAATAGAAAATAAATTTAAATTAATATTAATGATTAATATTAGTAATTAAAATTAATTAAATTAATCTTTTTTATAGATGGAATTTTTGAAATATTCCACCGATGATGTTATAAGAAAGCTGTTTCAAATTCAGTTAAATACAGTTTTATTATGGGAGACAGTGTTGAAAGAAGTGAAATGTGAACTTTTCAAAGAGAAAGAATTTAATGAGAACTTAATTTCAATTCACCGATCATTGGAACATTGTTTAATAATATTAAATATAAATATTGAAAAACACCCCTCACAAAATTCTATTATTAGTTTTAAACTAAAAATCTTAACCTACGATGATTTCAAATTATTTATAAGTAATGTAAATATAGGTGATAAGTGCTTTTTTGAGGATAACGTTGTTCATTTTGTCAATTGTGTTCAAAAAATCTTGAATTTAAAATCAGGTACTAGTCAAATTTCAGATGTTGATTCCGAATCTGATGAGGATCTAGAACAATTCAATAAATTGTTTTCATCTAAAAACGAATTTCCCCAATCTTATGCCCAACTTGTTAATGATGAGAGATTGACCATAACAACCCCTGGAGAAAAAGGGTCAGTTATGGTCAAAATTGAAATAACAGACACAAAAGATTTAAAAAGTATCAGTCAGAAACGTCACTGGACAAAGGTGGCGAAGAAAATAGTGTTTTATGTGAACAGAAAGACTGATTTTTGTCTGATTAGGAAAATTTTAAAAAATCAAAAAAGAAAAATTATGAAAATAAAAAATTTAAGAAAAACACAAATTGACACTAAAAAATTTCTAACAAAAGATTAACTTGTTTAAATGTTTGTGGGTTCGGTTCTACAGGTATTTAATTCAAAATTATTAAATAATTCTCACTATGATAAAAAATAATATCTGCTACCATTTACGTAATTGTTAATATTTAATTTGTATATTTTTTAGGTTTTTATAAGATGAAGAAATTAATAAATAACCGTGTAAACACTATAAATGAAAGACATAAACATAATGGAGGTTTCGTTTGTTCTACTTTTGTGTACAGATTAAATTTAAATGAAGCAAATGCCATAAAATTAATATTATTTAATGAAATAATAAAATTTGTGCAAAATTTTGGAATTAAAATAAATGTTAATTTCCCACGCAATTGTTGTCTAACTGGTGCTCAACCCTCAGATGATTTTTTAACTATATAAATTTAATAACACTTTTAGATAATGAAGCGCGTGCATCAAATTCTAAATTTTGGTGTATAGCAGGAAATTTCATTTCTGTTTTGTTTGGAAAATCACCCAATTATGCGTTAATTGATGTTTTCTTCTTGCAAACATCGGACTCGCAAGAAAACAGACAAAATTCATATTATTGTAAACTTATTACATATAAAAGTCAATCATTTTGTTTTACATATTTAAAAGAAAATCCATTGCTTCCCAACTGCCCACACACATGTATATATGCGTTACTTAGCGCTTTTGATGTTAGCCTATTAAAAAATGCGATATATCGAATAAAAAATAATTGGTTTGCTATGAATTTAACAGACTATGGAATTCGGTGTGAAATAACAAAAAAAATTCGAGAATTTGGAAAGAAACGTCGGGTTAAAAAACCTTTTAATCCTCCTAGGTTAGGGGAACTTGCTTGTCAATATTATTTAAAAACATACATTCTTTCGGATTATTATAGAATTCTTTTAATGAAAACTTGGGAAGTTAATTGAATAATATATGTTTCAAATTTAAAAAAAAACCATAGTTAACAAAATCATATTTACATATCTGTTATTGTTTTTTTTAGAAAAATGAGCTTTGAAACCGGTCAAAATATTTGCACTAAATGTGATGAAAACTTTTGCCAACGATGCGCACAACAATTTCCGTGCGCATATTTATTTAATAGGCATCTCATAAAAAACCAGTGTCAACTTCATGAATTTTTCAAAAATAAGTGGGACTATGGCACCACCCACAGACCAGAGTTTTGCGGACGTTATGCCACTACAAATCCATGTATGCGGTGCCTAGCCATAATGTGCAGACGTTTAAGAAACTGCAATGAATTGAAATGCAGATTCTGCAAAGCACAAGTTATATTTGATAGTTAAATTTTTAAAATAAAAAGCAAGTATTAATTTGTAACTTCATTTTTTCTGTTTTATGATTATTATTATTAATATTATTATATTTTCACTGTATTTATGATTGTTGTGTAAATCGCAAAGAATTGTAACCGATAAGTTTGAATTGAAATGGGTTTAAATGTAACTTAATTAATTTTTGTGCGAGGTTATTAATTTAACCTGCATTTTTTCAATGTCATGAATTTTGTATTCATCCATAATTTACTGTGTAATAAAGTTGTTGAAAACCGTCACCCGGTTTTGCCGAATATCGGTAGGCCGTGACGGAGTTTTGTAATTTTATTCGCGGTAAATCGGTTAATACAAATTTCATTAACGAATTTTATCGTATTTTTATAATGTAATCACTTTATTATTAACAGATCGATATACATGGCTTATTTTTTACTAATGCAGTATTTGTATTATATATATATATATATATATATATATATATAAATATATATGTACTACTATCATTTTCGCGTCCATACATTGACAATTTCCTAACAATCTGGAGTCCGAGTGCAATTTGGCGTCCGTATACGGACGCCAAATTGTAATCCTTAATAAAAACAATAAAAATTTATTGTGACATGGTTTCCGGACGTAATTTTTTTAAACTAAAGTACATAGTTTGGGGCAACTATATTTATTTTTTGAGAATTTTATTGTTACTCAGAGAGACACAAAAAAATAAATAAATTTTGGTACCGGATGCGAAATGGCGGTGTTTTGAAACTATTTTATACACCGTACCTTGGAGAGTTTCTCACCAGAGTGCTCTCGCTACGCCCCTATGTAAAAATATACGTATATTATGTATATTCTTACAAGGACGTCAGTTTCACATCTGCTATCAATTTCGCGTCCACCGGTTAAGAAAATAGACAAAACAAGTTATAAATAAATATTGTGTTGTGTTAAGAAAAAAAGTTTAAAAGAATAATAAAAACAAATTTTTATTAATCATCGAATTACAATTCTTTCAAAACTCACAATCTAATTTAGTAAACATTCAAATAAATATTATTCGGCAAATTATTTGATATAAGTAATACAATTAAATTAAAAATAATTATATATTTTTTAATAGAATTAAAAAACTCTCTTTTCCGATAGACGATTTTTTGGGTTGACAAACTATCCTGGAAGGAAACCGGTGCTGCGCATAGTAGTGTCAGGATTAAATTATTGTTATGGCTGGCAGGATATCTTTCTAAACGCATTGTATACACAACGTATATTATACGCAATTTTGAAGAGTTGTTCTCCGCCGTGCTGTCGCCTTCCATACATGAGTCCATCGCACGCCGCTTTGGTTTCTTTTTTCAAATTAGGCATAAACCCACTATCAACGAATCCATGAACAAATCCTTTAGTAATTTGTTTACGTCGTTCGTTTAGTAACCAACGGGTTGGTCTAGTCTAGAAGAAAAGTCGTCGCCGCAAGTCAGCTGTTTAGATGACTTTTCGACAGCTTTTCTGACAGCTGATTTTCGGAGATGGAGGTTCCTAGTTTAAATCCTAGTATATAGCATAATTTTGGTTCTTTTATACGAATTTGAATACTAGACAGTGATTACCAATGTACTTTGATGGTTGGGGGTCAATTAACCATACTCTCTCAGGAATGGTCGGCCTGGGTATGTACGAGACTACAGCTCATTTAAACGTCATACATATCATTGGGTCATGGGGTTGCTTATTGTTCTCAATCGAACAAATTGCAACCTACACGCATTAAGGATAAAACAAAACAAAAATTTGTTTAAGAATTTTTAACATGTTATTTCACGCTTTTTTTAACATTACACCACCTGACAATTGTCAATCAAATATTTCCTGATTACGCTTACGATGTGTAAAAAGAATGCGCATTTTGCTGTTTGCCCACTCTCACTGCAAAATGTTTCAAGTACACTTCCATAATGCTATTTCGTATCATGTAATATGTCGCCCCAATTACTAGGTTTAGCAGTTTTACAGTAAGTAAATAAAACATTAAAGAGAAAAAACTTTTTCTAAAATATAAAAAATGAAAAATGGACTAGGAGTAGATTATTATTAGCCTTGTTTTTTGCTTAAAAACAATGCGATAAAAAATTAAACTAAGAAATTCGGGAAATAGCAAACTTTACTAGACAGACCTGAACCAAGTAGGCATATTTTAATATTTATTCTGGGCCGATTTTCTTTCATTATAAAATTCTGGACAGAGATTACAGATTTCAGAAAAAAAATGTTAAGGGTAGAATAAAGTACACCCATTCAGTTTTTTCCCTTTTTCTCTTACAACATCTGAACAAACGACATTTTTTTAAATGCCCGGAAAAAACAAGGGCCATCGATTTAGACAAAAAAGTTTAAATATTAATGAGTGGGTGACCTAAAGTGAAGTTTGTACCATCCAGTTCACCTCGATTTTCTCGCGAGTATGAGCTTAACAATCGTAATATTTATGGAACGTTCCGAAACAGCAGAACGACTCTCGATAGGGATAACGATAAAATTTAAATTGAATTTCTTAGAGTATCGCCACCATTCCTAAGTTTTTCACGATTTTTTCGCTGATTTCGGCAGACCAAACAAAACAATTTACAGAACAATCCAGAACAAATGACAGCTATCATTTAAAGTAAAAACCAAAAAGTATTGAATGCATGGGCTTATACTTGCCACTCCAAATTTTTCTTTGATTTTCTAGCATATTTGAACGGGAAAAACGAAATTTTCGCGAAATGATCCGGAACAAACGAAGGGCTGTCAATCTATGTAAAAAACTTTAAAATATTGAGTCGAGGGGGATTAGAGTGACATTAGCACCACCCAGTTCTTCTCGATTTCTCGCTTACTTGAAAGGAACTAAAAAAATATTTTGCGAGACCATCCGAAACAAACGAAGGTCTGTCTCTGAAGTCCAAAAAAAATTTAAAAAGTTGAGCGGGGGGAGGCCAGTGTGAAGTTAGCCCCTCCCGGCGTTTTTTCACTTATTTGGACGGAACAAACAAAACATTTTCCGGAATAATCCGGTAGAAACGTAGACCGATCAATTTTACAAGTTAATTTTTGAAATTTTTGTATGGGGGCCAACTTTACAGTCCTGGTTTGAACTTCTACAGGTTTAGCTAAGTAAAACAAGGAGTGGGGTGGTTTACAATTGCCTTCCTCGCCGAGTTGAAAAGCTTATCAATATGCCAGACCGTCTAAAAAGCACCTATTTTCCACCCTGCAAATGACACACCTCACGTTATTCACCACAGGGTCTGGCTGCATAATGAAATTCATTGCGCTCAGAGGAGATATAACTCTGACAAGTATCTTTTACACTTGTACCTCTTCTGTTCTTAAATACTTCAGTCATATGTTTGGCTTACCATGTGATAAAAACAAAACTAAATTTTTTTTAGTCCTGAAACAAGCAAATCGAGTGCAAATAATTTAACACTCCACCCTGCCTGTTATGTGCAACCCCTTACAGTACTATTATTTATTAAAGGCAGTTGCCTCTTACAATCAAAACATGCATTTTATTCGTCACTTGGGCGAGTAAATTTAAATCGATAATTCAAAGGATACCCACATCGAGAAAATGTTTCCAAACGGTGAAAATATTTTTACAAAAGATAATAAATTGATAAGAGAGTAGATTAGTCGATTTTTTTAAAGTAAATTCAGTACACTCGCAAATGTCCAACACGAGTCCTGAAAGTGTAGGTCAACAGAGACTGTAATTTCCCGATACTGAAGAAGCTTACTGAAATTAATTATTAGCAAAAACAAACCCCTGTTATTTATTTTTTGATTTTTGTAAAGCTTTTGACCGTGTCCCGTATGATTTGCCCATAAAAAAATTGAGGTGTATGGTATTAGAGGGACATCAGAGGGTCGAATTGCCATCCAATCATTGCAAAGTTAAAACAAAATACACATAAAATTTTATACAAGTTAAAAGGGGAGTTCAACGAGTTAGAATTTTAAGACCCTTGCTATTTTTAATTTTTGTTAACGATCTCGCTGAATTTCTTGGCTCCTTCAATGTTATATTATTTGCTGATGATACGATAATATCTTTCGAAGATGAAAACTCTGAACAAGGTTTAAAACTAAAGAAGCTTGAAGTAAGGTTATAGACTGGATGCAATAAATAATCTAGTTCTCAACTCAGATAAAACTGTGGCCAAATGCTTCACTGGTCGTAAGGAAATAAGTAACCAAAGTAAGGATATCTCCATTAATGACAATATATCAAAATCTTTTGTAACAGGTAAGTTACAAAATTTTTAGAATTAATATTAGGTAGCAAACTATCCTGGGACAGGTGTATTAAGGAACGTGTCTGCTATATAATCAAATCCTACTGCTACACCCTAAAACGCTTAAAAATAAGGTACTTAGCGTACCAATACCTTTGAGTATTTATCATGTTTACAAATTCTGTTGGATTTGTTTTTAATTTAGTCACACTTAAACTTATAAAGTCGTCACCAAATTAGGTGTTTAACAGCTGATTTTCGGAGACGAAGGTTCCTGGTTCAAATCCTAGTAAAGGTAGTTACTTTTATACGGATTTGAATGCTAGACAGTGGTTACCGGTGTACTTTGATGGTTGGGGTTTTATTAACCATACTCTCTCAGGAATGGTCTGCCTGGGTCTGTACAAGACTACACCTCATTTACACGTCATACACATCATCCTCATCTCATTGGGTCATGGGGTTGCTTATTGTTCTAAATTGAACAGATTGCAACGTACACAAATTAGGAATAAAAATAAATGTATGTTTTAAAAATCAAATAATGTTCAAATTATTCCGTCATATAATTACTTTTTATCTGGTTTTTTGTTAATTATAATGATTAAAATTTTTAATGATCAACTATCAAGTTGACTTATGAATATGGACACTGTTTACTATTAAGAATTCGTTTCTAATCAGTTGGTCCTAGCATATTGTTTGGCTGTCTTTGTCAAGGTTTCACATAGTTTTTCTTGGCCTCTCCAAGTGAATGCCTTGTCTATCTCCTTTTTGTCTTCTGTGCAATAGTATAACCTTCCAGTTCCTTATCCCAAGCATTTTGACTAGTCAAAAATAATGTACATATTTTTACGTAACAATAAGGTTTATTTATTTCATTATTTGTAATATTGATTCCTAGATTGGGTGGTTGGTTGACGATGTAAATAAAGTACTAGAAACCAAAAGAATATCAACAAAAAGTGGCCACCATGGCTTTTACAACACTAAATAATTTAAAAGAAAACGCAGAGAAAAATATCAGGGTTTGGAAGACTGACTGAAAGTTGTTTAGCCGAAAAATAATCTTGGAAATGGCCTGTTAAAGGATAAACTTCAACGTGTACAAAACAGCTGGATACGAGAATTATTAGTGTAATGTTATGTTAGTTTACTTTGTTGAAGATCAAAGATTACCATTACTTGAGGAACAAGAATAAAAATACAAACTATGACTAAGCCGGACTGCATTTCAAATGTTGTAGAAATTTTACTGGCCATCGTACTTTTGTATAATTTATAAAATCATTTTGATTCAGTCACTAAAACATGGAAATATAAACCTAGAGAGAAGCGAGGCTTGGGAAGACCTAAAAAGAGATGAATACTGGAACAGGCCATTGAGCCTAATCCTTAACAGATGATGATGATGAATTCATTTGAACACCGAAAAGACAATGGGTGAATGGTACTCCATTTGAATATTGAACAAATTATGTCACTTTACAATTACATAATTTTGTCAACTAAGTAAATATTTTAATTGCATTGTCTACTAATTGATCATATTATAGTAATTGCAGTCGAACCTCCCTGATTCGAATCTGATGGAACCGGCTGATTTCGATTTACAGAGGTAAAATATTGAAACAAAAAATGTACTTAAAAATTGCGTTTTAATAAAATTCATGTAATTTCATAAAATATTAAATTACAAAAGTCAAAATTATTAATAGACCACCAATTTGATTGAGGAAAGTTTTTTACAAATATTATTTTACTTGTGTTGTTTAGGTCATCAGCCGAAAGGCTGGTTTGAACCTGTAGAGGTTTTACTAAGTAAAACGAGAAGTGAGGTGGCCTTCCTCACTGAACGGAAAAGTACGCGTATCAGCATGCAGGGCCCTTTGCAAAGCACATATTTTCCCCTCTGTAAATGATACCTTTACTTCATTCACCACAGGGTTTACTTAATACTGTGATTAAGAATTAAGGGCATGTTTTGGTATTACAAGCTCTATTAGTACTCAAAAGCAAAAGAATATTCTACTTATAAGAACGATATGACAAATTATTGAAAAAACGACATAAAAAACAGAGTAAAATAAAATCGGGATACGCGTAAACAGTACAACTATACCTACAAACAAAAAGTTAGGTCAGCCTACAGAAAATGAAAAATAAATTGGGTACCGAAAATTTTAGAAATTTTAACGAGTAAAATATTGCTTAATCCGAATGAATACAGCTACGGTATTTTTTACCCTGTTTGTACGAAAATCATACACCAAAGAAGGAAAGACTGCATTACTAATTTAGCCTAACTAATTTTTTTTTTGCTTTCGTCTGGTTTCCTCTGACTTAAAAATTAACTGAATTTTCAATATTTCCTGATGCGTATTGAAGCTTTGAACTACGCTTGTTATGCCCTTATTTGGTCGTAAGGTTTTGTGACAATAATGTTTTGTAAGAAGTGTAATTGTTTGTGTTTCTGCCTGGTTTCTTCTAACTCAAAAGTTAACTGCATTTTCAGTTTTTTCTAAAGCTTTTTGTAGTTTTGTACTACGCTTACTGTGTCCTTATTGTCATGATTTAACGCATGCTTCATTAAAAATCGTGTACAATGTGTAAATTGGAAATTTTGTAATTATTTTATTAATAATGTATAAAAAAATGTATTGTTACAATATATATGACCACGAAACTCTCGAAAATTTTCGAATAGGGAGGTAATTTAATTCATATTAAGGACGATTTTTGAAGGGGATAGCATACAATTATATTCGATTTAGGGAGGATTTCGAATGAGGAGGTTTGACTGTATTTGTAACAATTAGGATATTTTAAATAATTAACTCTAACAAATAAAAAATATACTTTCTTTAATTATTCTGGTTTTACATTGATTTAAAATAAGTACCTATTTAAAATACATGTCAAAATAATAAACAACAAATAATAAATTATTTTGATGACTGGATTGGATTCCGTCCGAGAACGAATTGTTTTCATACGATGGTCTTGTGTGGAGAAGTACTAGGGTGAGATGTGAATATCTAACTACAATCATTACAACACGTAGAAGTGGCAAATGCTACAGTACACGTGCCGGTACGACATGGCAACATCGTTTACACTGTTGCAGGCTATAAGTCATAATAGCGGGAACGATGCCGGACGCGAAATTGTCGGTAATTTGTACGAACGCGAAATTGTCGGTAATTCGAAAGGAGTCTGAATTGATAGCACAGTGAATAAAATTGAAAAATGCTCAATTTTCAATATCAGGACAAACCAATACCAAAACTCAGGGTGTAAGTGTAACAAATACCCTATATACTCTCATCAAAGTTGAATATACTCTTCAAATAAGCGATGTGCGAAATGCACGCTTTTTGAAAAGACGCGGAATTGTTAGCGGGATGTATATATATATATATATATATATGTAACTTATAATTAAATTATTGTAATAACGTTCTTGATAGTAATAAATATTCATATTACTTATAAATCGATTGTCAAAAAATGTTTTACCTGTTTTTGAAACCTAAAAATTGTGGTTTGGATAAATTTTCTAAACTTAATATTTACAAATATTTTTATAAACTTAACAACACGTCTGCACTTGGTCTTGGAATATAGGAGAATGAGAATATTAAGAGAGAAAGTAATAAACTAAGTAATCGCTTGACAATACATCATAAATTCTTGTCAAGTGTAAACATAAATTCTCAGGTAATTGTTACACGTGCCTATAAATTTTCAAGTAATTGTTACACGCGTACGTGTAAGCATGTTTATAGCTTTTTTAATTTTTACTGTCATATAACTCTTATTTTAAATTAATAGCTTTTTTAATTTTTACTGTCATATAACTCTTTTTAAATTAAAAACAAGACGTAAAAGATATGCGACAATGTTATAATTTTCAGTACTACAGGGTGTTTAAAAAATAAAGACAACATTTACATGAAAAAATATGGTATGATGAAAATCATATTATTTAAATGATAAAAACTTAATATCTGGATCCCTAAAAGACCTAACCCAAAACTGATTGAAGTTTTGGAACCCCAAGATTTTTGCCCCTTCAAAATGTAGGGTAGGCAAAATGGAATACATATATGTATGAATGGTTGCATTCACTGTTTTTGAAGGGGCAATTTTTTAAAACTGTAATAACGTTTGAACGGTTTGTCCGATTTTCAAAATGAAAACGAATATCTTCTCAGCTCGACGAAAGGAAACTTTCACCATATGGTAGAACAATATTTTTAACAAATATACATTACTTATTTAATGTCTCGTTAGCGTATAATGTTTATTTTCGTTCTGTTGTAGGTCATAATGTACTTTCCAAAGGTTCATCCTAAGGTGGTCACTATCGAGGAAATCCAGGCAGACACTTTTGAAGTGTTTGCGCTGGATGACGAAGAGCTAACAATCGGGACAGTGATCATCGAGGATGACATCGATTTGGAAGCTCATGAGTCTATGGAAGATCTTACAGACTCAGAGGACGAGGAAATGTGCATGTTATGCGAGTACGTCAGTGATATTTTCGGAACTTCGTTCCGCATATGTATTGAGGAAGTAGAGGACCTCGCAGAGGTCAGTGCTTTCTACAACGACATGATTAATACTTTTAATGAATATTCGGTATATCCTGAATATATTAATCAAAATTATGTTAGATTTGGGGAAACGGAGCTTGGCCGTGTAGAGTTTCCATCCCACATAGCGATAGATATAGAACATAGCGCGTTTGCGTCAACTATCTATCATGCGTACCACGATCGATGGCCGCAGTTCATCGCGCTCGTTCCAAGCTTAATCCTAAGGTGATCACTTATCGCATATGATGCATTCAAGCACGTTTGAGAACATCATTAATGTTTACGGAACTTCGTTCCGCATATGTATTGAGGAAGTAGAGGACCTCGCAGAGGCCGGTGCTTTCCACAACGACTTGACTAATACTTTTAATGAATATCCGGTATATCCAGTATATACTAATCAAAATTATGTTAGATTTGAGGAAACGGAGTTTGGTCGTGTAAATTTTCCACCCCGCATAGTGATCACTTATCACATATGATGCATTCCTGCACGTTTCGTCGCCCTCGTCACATGAGTATTACTAGTACATTGTATTATTATCGCACCGCCATTATTGTATTCATTCTCACCCTCATCATAATGTTTTATTCTTTTATGAATCTGCCTTTTATTTCTTGTAACCTAAACCTCTGCAGTTGGAGTTACAATGTGCAACATTTGAGATTGCATATCATAAAGGTATTTTTGAAATAAAAAATGAATCGTTATTTAAAAGCTGGGACAGGTATACTGGCGCAATGTTTGATGAATTTTGGTTGTTGAACAGTCATTTAATTAATCTATATGAATTAAATAAAAATACATCGTATTGACCTATCACCAGTTTAAAAAATAATTATATGGCAAACCTGCCACAAAATGATATGTTTGTTGTCACATCCATTTCCGAATGGTGAAAAAATGTGAAACGTACTGTCATTTTCATCGATTGGGTTACCAAACAAATCATTTCAATATATGATAAATACATGAAACAATATTACAGGAAACTAATAGAATCTCACCCCGCCACAATAAAAACAGGAATGACTGTTACCCTAGAGGATGTTATAAAATTTCTACGAACATGTAAAAAAAAAGTTCTGTTTTTTCCGTTCAGTACCGCAGCAATATTGATTATAAATAGCGTGATTTTAATACGAAAAAAACAATCGGTTTATAGATATCATGGAGTACTTTTGCGATGTGCAAGGCTTCCTGGGTAACAATAAAAAATTTATATTCAAAGAGCTGGCGATTATTTCCTGCGATCATGGAAAAACGTTAAATGTTCATTACCTGTTCAAACCCCCGTTTCCGTTTTCTGGTTTATCAACCAAAATGCAGAAAATGGCGACGTGGTTACGTAATGTGCATCATGGGTTAGATTGGAACTGTGGTATTCATGATATAAATGAAGTATCTAAAATATTTGAAAAAATTTCTGCGGGAACAATCTATGTGAAGGGTCAACAAAAAATTGGATGGATAAAACCGTTTGTAAAATCGGAAGATGTGACGATTATCGACATAGAATCAACTGGGTGTCCACAATTAGGACAACTCAGAGCGACATATCGTTTAGATGGAATAAAAAAGTGTGGTTTTCTCCATGCAGTTGGAGCAGTTTGCGCATATGAAAACGTAAGAATGTTATTTCATTGGTGGCGTGACAATAAATCAGATTACAACAAAACTATTTGGTTAAATGTGAACATAGTGAAAAGTGAAAAAGGTACAGACCAACAACGCTGTCAGGAACATTTTTGGTGGCGTGAAGAATCTGATTATGGTGACGATTTTGATGGACCTAATCCGTTGAAGAAAAACTGCTCGTTATGTAACGATATGTTCTAAAAAATGTTTTATATTTTTCTATGGTTACAGATAGAGTCAAAAAAATTGTAATAATATTTAAACAATAAATGTATCTTTACAAAATAGCATCTTTTCATTTCAAAAAACAATTCCTTATCTAACCCTGCTTTTGGTACTTACAAGGTTTTATGTAGTAATAAATTATCTTTTTACCTATTTATTAACATATCGCATTACTATTGTTATTACACATTATGATGATGATGTCACTTGTAGAGGGAGGGTGTGGTGTTGCAAATTATGCGACAAACAACCTTGGGCCTTGGGCCAAACAACCTTGGGCCTTGGGCCAATTTTATGTAGTAATAAATTATCTTTTTACCTATTTATAAACATATCGCATTACTATTGTTATTACACATTATGATGATGATGATGTCACTTGTAGAGGGAGGGTGTGGTGTTGCAAATTATGCGACAAACAACCTTGGGCCTTGGGCCATTATGTAGTAATAAATTATCTTTTTACCTATTTATTAACATATCGCATTACTATTGTTATTACACATTATGATGATGATGTCACTTGTAGAGGGAGGGTGTGGTGTTGCAAATTATGCGACAAACAGCCTTGGGCCTTGGGCCAATTTTATGTAGTAATAAATTATCTTTTTACCTATTTATTAACTTATCGCATTACTATTGTGACGTGGGTGGGTGACGTCAATGAAATGATAGTGTGGTGTTGCAAATTATGCGACAAACAACCTTGGGCCAATTTTATGTAGTAATAAATTATCTTTTTACCTATTTATTATCTTATCGCATTACTATTGTGACGTGGGTGGGTGACGTCAATGAAATGATAGTGAAGGCCTAAGGGAAGGTCACTATTGACCTCCTAGAGGTCAAGGTTGCCACAAAACGAACAATCCTATACTACTGTCAATTTTTTTATTTTCATGCAGAGGTTAGAATAATTTATACAAGAAAAAGATAAAATCTGATAACTAATGACTGTACAAAATTTATTTATAAAAAGTGTATTGAAAGACAGCAACTACTGTTAATAACAACTAAAGAAAAGCTTTTCTTTTTAAGGTTCAAGCTATGTAACAAATTTAATTTTCACTTTCTTATCTTCTTCATCATCATCAGATTCAGTATCACTGCCAGCTTCCACATCTTGAGGAAGGTATGGTGACATGTTTAATTTCAGTCGTTCAACAGACTGAGGTGTTTTTAATAACACTCTGTAACAGAAATAACCCAACTAAATTTACATTCCTAAAAGAATTAAAATTCTATGTAATTATAAAAATAAATTTCTTTTTCTATAATCATGTTAGTATTAAGCAGTTTTTTTGTTGAAAGCGTAACTCGTAGAATCAGTTTTACCACAGCACATCAAAAGTTGAACATACTCTTATGGTTACATCATGTTCAGGAAATTTTTGATCAAAATAAAATTATAATCAATGAACTACTTTTACATAACAACCAAGTCAAGTGAGTACACAAGTACCGTATTTACGCGTGTATAGGCCGCACTTTTTTTGACAAAACTGAACGTGAAATAATGGGGTGCGGCTTATATTCGAGATAGGCTATATCTACATGCATATGATAAATGTAAGTATGAATAAAACTTCAAATATGAGATTGAAAACAATTTATTAAAATGAGAAATACAGTATTACATACCAGAAGAAAATTAAAATATGTTAAGTGGACTATTGTTCATCGTTTGATTCATCGCTGCAGTCGTCATTCGTGCTTGTATTTTCACTATCAGATGATTGTTGCCACACCGCATCATCTCGGTCCCGTCCATCGCATTTGAAATTGACGTTACTTTGAAGCTCTTGGGCACCATTTCTGAGGGACTGAGTTTCCAGGCAGCCAGAATCCATCCGCACATTTGAGATAATGAAGGTTTCTTCAATCGTCCGGTTAGTATCATTTGTGTAGATCTGCTTCTCCAGGCCTGATATAAACTCCGTAAATGTACTTTGAATGGGCAATTGATTGATACGTCAAGGGATTGTAACATGCCCATCATTCCTCCTGGTATAACAACCATGTTACACTTTTCTTGCCTCAATTTATCGTTAACGTTTTCTGTCATATGTGCTTGAAAACTGTCAATAATGAGCATAGACCGCCGACGTAGGAGTGCACCAGGACGTCCAAACCATACAAAGTTCTTTCGTCATCCATCCCTTTTCCTGTCCTCTCATTAAAATTCCTGAAGGCAGCTTTTCTTTAGGAACTGTTTTGCGCTTAAACACCAAGTAAGGCGGTAACTTACGTCCATCTGCAGTGATGATCAACATCACAGTACATCGCTGCTTTTCTGCCCCAGCAGTTCGCTCTAACACTGTTTTTTCACCTGAAGCATTCACAGTTATTTCATTCGGCATGTCAAAAAATACTGGAGTTTTATCACAATTCCAATTGCCCCCATACAATAATCATTCACCTTTCTTAGCTCCAGAGCATGCCTTTGAAACTCGAAAAGTTTGTCTTGGTACATATCAGGAAGCCGTTGCGCCAATGTGGTCCGTCGTCAAATAACCAAGTAGTCATGTCATGCCATAAATCTTCTTGCCCAGCCGTAGCTTCCCTTGAAGTCATCACGAGAAATGTTTATGCTTTCTGCTATCTTTTGGCCTTCAAACTGCAACATTTCTACAGACACAGCAAATCTGTTAGCTCGTATGTTACGCACATAATCCAAGAGAATGGTCTCTATTTCAGGATATTTTGCCTTCTTTCCGCGAAAAGATTGTTGATTTTTTTATGTTTTTTGAAACGCAGCCTTTGCTTGGATCCACCTCCGTACGTTTTTTTGTGAACATCAAATTTTCTCCCTGCCGCACGATTCCTGTTTTCTTCTGCGTAATGCACCACTTGCAGCTTGAATTTTGCATTGTAGCCAACTCGTTCTCGGCCCATGTTGCATCGACAAAGTCAATTCACGTTATGACGAAGATCGAATGGAGACAGGCTACTTTCGTAGTTTTTGTAGAGTGGGATAGGGACACAGGAAAGTAATGGAAAACATAGAAAGAGGAAATTGGTTGCATTGTATAGATAGATGTATGAATGACATTCATTGTATTGGGTAATTTATGGGTTTTACCATTCATTAGTATGTTTCCTTCGATAACATTACTATCTACCAAGAATTCATTGCGACACAATACTGGTTTTTGAAAAGGCTATATAGGTACTTTTGTTGGTTGCAGTTCCTGATATCTATAATTGGAAAAACATTTTTTACCCAATTTACTTGCTTCAGAACAGGGTGCGGCTTATACACGTGTAAATACGGTATTTATTTAAGTACTTTTACAAAAAAACTTGAAAGCTACTATATCTATTTCATCTGAGATTTAAAAAAAAATCTATCCTTGAACTTCCAACAAAAATTTATCTAAATAACTTAAAGCTTATTGAGAGCAAAAAGTAAACTGAGAGAATTTTTTACCGAGAGAAAATTCCCATGACTCTTCACTACTAGCTGTGACTAATGCCAAGACCAAAAATCTGGTGTGAAACACTCACACAATATTTTCTTTCCATTGTAAATAACACAAAAATATAACCTATGTTTAATCATGAGTGAATCACACTAAATGAAAAACAACCTCTGTTGAACTTAAAAATATGGAACTCACTAACTTATGCTAAAGTAAGCTCTGTAGATAAAAATACTTCAAATAAAAGTTGCAGATATTTTACTTTTCTACAAATTTAGTTGTGGAAAATATACTAATATTTTATAAGTTATACTTGCCCATAACAGACAGGTGGGGTGTTAAATGATTTGTACTCTGTTAGTTCCAGAGTGACAAAAAATAGTTCTGTTTCTTATAACATGATCAGTCAATTACATGACTGAATCATTTAAGAACAGAAGAGGTATAGGTGTAAAAGACATCTCAGAGTTATCTCTGAAAATAATGAATTCCATTTTACAAGGGTCATTTGGAAAGTAAAGAATGTTTTCCTTTATTTTGAAATTTCTTTATTATAGCCAAACAAAACTTTTTTTACAACATACTTGATACAAACTATTTTTCTATGAAATAGCCATACAAATTTAAACACTTGTCGTACTGTTTCACCAATTTTCCTAAGCCCTCAGCATACTTAGTCACCGCCAAGTTGTTTAACCACTCACTAATACCCTCTCTCAGTTTGTCGTCACTTCCATAGCGGTTCCCACCCAAAAAGTCCTTCAGTTTAGGAAACACGATGGAAATCACTCGAGGCCAAGTCTGAGCTATAAGACGGATGATCAAAAAGCTCCCATTGAAACTGTTGCAGCTAGTTCTTTATCAATGGAGCAGAATGTGGTTGTGCGTTATCGTGTTGAAGCAAAACGTCGTTAGACAACAATTCGTGCCGTTTCTTTTGAATGGCGCGGCGGAGTCGTGAAGTGTCTGACAGTAGGCCACTGCATTTATGGTCTCCTATCTAGGCACGTAATCAATGAGTATCACACCCTTTCGATCCCAGAACACTGTAGCCATAAATTTACTGGAGTTCAAATTTGTTTTGCTTTTTCTGATTTTGACGAAGAACGGGAATGATGCCATTCCATTGACTGTATTTTGTTTCTGGAGTGATATGCGAAATCCAGGTCTTGTCACCAGTAACAATGTGGTTTAGTAACTCATCACCATCTTTGTCGTACCAACTTTGAGAAGTCAGTGCAGCTCCCGTTCGTTTCTTTTTGTTCTCCCATCAAAATTCGAGGGACCCACCTTGTTCAGACTTTTTTGTAACCCAAATCACCACTAACAATTTTATAAAGAACAATTTGTGAATTTTCAGGAAAGAACGATCACAGAACGATTACATCTCTTGTGGAACGTCTGTCCTGTTGAATGTTTTCCTCAATCCTTGATTTAAGTTCATCAGTCACAGCTGAAGGTCGGCCTGAGCGTTCTTCATTATAAACATTCATCCGTCGGGCATTAAACTTAATGCACCATTTTCGAACTGAAGCTTTGTTTGTCACATTACTATAAACCTCCAGTATATGTCTGTAAATTTTGAAAGGTCGCACTCCTTTAGCATTCAAAAAGTTTATTACACTACGAACCTCACACTTGACGGGATCAATAATACTGTCACACATTTTTAAGACTTACAAATAATCAATACATGACTGTATCAGCTTGCTGTTAGCGCCAGACTGGCCCAAGGTGAGTGGAAGGTCAATGACAGCAACGAAGGTGGTAGGGGAACTGAGTGGCTCATCAGATCAAAACGTTCTTTACTTTCCAAATTACTCACATATACTAGACCCTGTGGTGAATGAAGTGAAGGTGTAATTTGCAAGGTGGAAAAAATGTGCTTTTCAGAAGGCCTGCATGCTGATAAGCATACTTTTCCACTCAATGAGGAAGGCAGAGTAAACCACCTCACTCCTCGTTTCATTTAATAAAACCTCTAGAGGTTCAAACCAGCCTTTCGGCTGATGACCTAAACACAACTTTAGTTGTAAAAGCTTTTGTTGTAAAATACATAGTAGGGTTGCAATCTTCAAAACCTCCATTTCTACTGATTTGAATGAGAAAATAAGGAAAATCACGAATCAACAAAAACTAACTGCTGTAGAAAAAATGCTTGAAATAATAGTTGTATATTTTAAAATTATCTATAACTTATTATTAAGATTATAAAAGCTTTTGCTTTAAAATGCACATATTAACCCTTTTTTGGCCGAGTATATTTTCCTCCACGAGTCCCCTGAGGCCAGGTTTTCACATAGTCAGGAACTGTACTATCATCACTTCTTGGATTTAGTGTAGACGAATTATAAACACCAGATAGGTTTTGCACAGGCTCATTAGTAACAATGCCATTTTCAAATTGGTTAGTTCTAAAAAAACTAAATACAAATTCACTGTCTAAATCACTCTCACAATTCGAATATTCTCCCAAATAAATTTCAGTTTCATCCTCTTTCAAAGCCATGGTCACAATGTTAAATTACAAAATATAATAACAGTTATGTATACACTGATTATAAACAACACTAATAAACACGTTATAATAAAACAAATAGCATTAAAAATGCCCAATACAACTCAGGCACAAACTAAAACTGCATATAGCTAATGGATTGCAATATCAGCTGTTCACTACTGCCTGTATTTTGTTCTATCACAGATTCCAGTAGGTGATTAATATTGACGAGTACGGCTAAAAAAAGTACAGTAGACAGCTAAAAGACCATACAAGTGCATATCTATAGTCATTTACTTATATTGGTAGTACTATATGACCGCGGAATTCAAAACTCTCGAAACAAGTATACTCAGGCATGGCCTCTCACGGTACTGTAGGTCATCCTGAGTATACTCGGGCGTGGCCAGCAAAGGGTTAAGGCCCCAATCTTAAGAAAAAAAATTTTTTTACTGTGAGAGCACAGCCCCTCAAGAATTTAAGCACACACGTCACTTACAATACCTTCTAAATCAAAAAAAATGTAGTAAATGTGGCGATTTTAAAGAAAATCCAAGGAACCATTTTTTTAAAAATAACACAAATAAACTACCAACTACTTCTGGTGGATAGATTTTAATGAAAATGTTTGTGCTGGGTTCCCTTATTGTAACTTAAGTTCAAAGTTTCATTTTCGTACAATATTCCATTCTTGAGATATTTTTTTCACACACAAACATACAGACCAATCGGTAAAAACATGTTTTTTGGGTTCAGGGGGCCTGAAAATGTGTATTTTCTGTAAAAACCATAACAGTTCAATTAATCATTTTTAAATGCTTCTGAATGAATAAAACCAATCTGACAATAACAAAAAAACCAATATTATTTTATCCTGGCTGCAGCTTAGATAAGCTTAGTGAATGAAATGAAACAGTAGATAGTGACAAATCTATCTGAATATATACGAAGTGTATCAAATGAAAACCTTTAAAGTGCAACAAAATTCTGAACAGTTGTATGATTGATTTATGTAGCAGTAGTGCTCCTTGAGCTGCAAAATATTACCGACATATGGCAGAGTAATCCTTAAACAAAGAGATGGGCAGCAGCATCAGTATCAAGATGCACCAAATGAAAGCAGTGATCTGTGATTCAATTTCTGAAAAGTGGAAGTGTCAAACTAATGAAGTTCATTGTAGGATGACAAAATTATTATTACAAACCAGAAACAAAAACATCAAGTAGGGAAAGGATGGCATCAGTTTATCACCAAAACCAAAAAAATTCCGCACTTAACCATCAGCAGGAAAACTTATGTTCACTCTATTCTCAGAAGCAAAAGAAGTAATTTTGGAACATTAGATCTAAAGGGAGACTAAAAGGACACTTATTTGTCTCCTCAGCTTTAGGTTTGCCAGCGGCTTACATAATGCTTTGTGAATGAAATGAAACAGAAGATAGTCACAAATTTATTTTATTAAACATCCTATGTAGGATTTTTAAACAGCCGTATTATTTAAAATTGAAATATATATTTTCTAACCACCAGAATACGGTAACATAAATTACTTACCAATGTTTATAGCGCTTTCGTATATCTTGTACACATCTTCAGTAAATTAACATTTATTACAAGTCAAAATTTAAGTGCAGGTGTAATTTAGGTGCAGGAAGTTTTAAATTTTGACTTATAATAAATGTTAATTTACTGAAGATGTGTACAAGATACACGAAAGCGCTATAAACATTGGTAAGTGTTTTATGTTACCGTATTCTGGTGGTTAGAAAATATATATTTCAGTCACAAATTTATCTCAATACATAGAATAATTTAATGTTTTCTTACGGACTTATTTTGTCTCCTCATCTTAAAGTAAAACCCCCCTCATAGTTAAACAAAGTGACATAAGAGTAATATGAAAAATTACCGTGTGATGAATGGTTTATTAGTTTTTGGTGGGGCCTGCGTCATAACATCATTTACTAATTCTTGAAAATTTTCTTCGAGGAATTTGACATCCATATCCAACTGTAAACATCAACAAGATTATCAAAATTTGATTTCCACAATACTTAACCAATTATTTAAAACTCATGATTGAAAATTACACAAATTATAAATATGAAATACATTCTGCATTCTTGCACAGTCAAAAATTTTACAGTAGATAAAGTACATAGAATGAAAACTTTTTCACTGAATTTATCCAGAAAAGAAAGTACTTTCTAAAAATATTAATTAATATTACATTATAATTAATTTGTAAATAAAAATTTATTACAAAATTTAAAAGAAGGTTTTGTTATTTACTAATACCTAGATCCTAAACGAACCTGACATTAAAGTCACAATATCTTTAATTAACTTCGATTCTCTGTCCAAATGTTATAAACATAATACTAGTAGATAACAAAGAAAAGAAAATTACCCATAATTTTAAAATCCAAGAAACAGCCAACAAAGAAAAATAAAACAATCTCATCAATGTTAGTGTGGGCTTTCTTTAGCTAATATCATGACCATTTAATGAGATGAGCCGGAACTACTTACAGAACGTGGAAGTTTTATAACTATGTCTGCAATGCTGGCCATTAAAATTTGGTAAGTTTCATTGTAACTAGTTTCTTAATAAATTGAACATTTAATAGCCTAACAGATCTGCTAATCTGACACTGGCCAAAACAAATAAAATTTATAAGAGGAAAATACACAACACGTATGTGATCAAAAGAGAAATGCAGGACAGTAAATAAACACTGACATTAAATTTTTCATCTAAACGTAGAAACCTGAAAAAAATTCCTGACAATGCATTAATAACAGACTGACTAAAATTGTTGTTAAAATGAAAGGAAGATACACAACAAAACTGAAGCATGCAATTAAGTTATGTTAAGACAGTTGTCTTGAGAAAGAATTCTTAAGAGAGAATTGCTCACTTTTATAAGTTTTAGACATTAAATTTATAATTACTACCATTTTCTATTTTCTAACAGAAAATGACAACTCACTGTCAGTCTACAGAATGGATGACTGAAAAAGGGCAGGAGGTAGCAAAAACTGGTATTCTAAATCACCCTCCGGTTATACATAACTAATAATATAATATAAATTTAAAAAATAATACAATATATTTTTATACATAAGTGTATAAAAATAAAAGGTGAAATTAAAATAACAATAATTATACTTTTCCAAGAGACATGTATATTATATATTTATGTCTCTTTACATTCTAAGAACACAGAACAGAATTTAACATACAGCGTATTTTGAAAGAATTGATACTTACTGTTCCTATAGCTACTTCAATCAGCCCATAATCTACTTCCTTTTCATCTCTAATTGCTGAATATGTTATTCCATCTCTGAATTTTTTTACCATTGCACCTAAGTCGGATCCAACAGTCCCTGAAATTCACAAAATTTAATAATTTACAATTAATACCAGGAGGTATGTCCTGACTTCAAATCAGGACATGCCTCTATCCTTATAAAACCTTACAAGATAAAAATTAAGCACTTTTACTACTTAAAGCTTACACATAACGAAAAAAAGATAGAAATATTATAAGATGTAAATGATTTCCAACCCAAACAATCTTAATTATAATTTCTGATAAAAATGATACCATAAATAAGTACAGAGAATAGTTTTAAAGAAAGAGCATAGTAGAAAAAGTATGGCGTACCCTACACAGGCAACGAAAGTACAAATGAAGAGTATTAGAAACTAGACATGGTAAAAAATCCTGAAATGAAATGAATTACACAAGAAACCTTTTTAATATTATAACCATATTCCAAAAAGACATGAAAACAACTCTCACAAAAATATTATTTAACAGATTTTGATCATTTATCAGAATACAGTAATCCCTCGGTATCCGCGGGTGTTACATTCCGGAGAGTCACCGCAGTTCGTAAAACCGCGGATAATGATACCTTATACAAACAAAAAGATGGGGGTTAGGTTCTGAAGGAAAAGTCCTGTAGTCGTTTTAAGTGTTTAATAGTTTTAGGAACATTGTACCATTATTATACGAGGGGGTACCCAAAAGTATCCGGAATAGCTCTGCTGTGGGCGGAGCTTGTGCAGTACAAATTCCCGCCACTAGGCTGCTTGTAGCGCTACTCATTGCCAGTTCAATGCCATTTTGTTCGTTGATCTAGCTTGTTCTGTTCTCGTGCAGTGATTGTTCTCGCTAGTGCTGTTTTGTGCTCGTGTCGTTTTTCATGTTGGCAAGTTTTAATGAACAACGTGCGGCTGTGAAATTTTGCTTCTTGCTCGGTAAAAACGCCGCGGAAACAGTTGTAATGTTGAACACAGCTTACAAAGACGACGCTATTGGAAAACCCCAAGTGTACGAGTGGTTTTTGCGCTTTAAAAATGGCGACATGTCGATTGAGAACAAACCTCGTTCTGGACGACCGTCGACTTCCCGAACAGACGAAAATGTTGTGAAAGTGAAAGAAATTGTACGAACAGACCGACGACAGACCATTGACCAAATATCACAGGTTAGTGGGTTATCTTGGAGCTCAGTCCAACGCATTTTAACAGAAGACTTGACAATGAAAAGAGTCGCTGCCAAGTTTGTGCCTCGGGTTCTGACAGACACTCAAAAGGAACGTCGAATTGAAATGTGTAGTGATTTGAAACAACAGCTTGAAACTGATCCAGATTTCATGTCAAAGATCATTACGGGTGACGAGTCTTGGTGCTATGGGCACGACCCAGAAACCAAACAACAATCCAGTCAATGGAAGACTTCATTATCACCCCGACCAAAAAAAAGTCGTCAAGTCAGATCGAACATCAAAACAATGCTGATTTGTTTTTTTGATGTGAGGGGAATTGTCCATTCAGAGTTCGTTCCACCAGGCCAGACGGTAAATCAAGCTTTTTATCTTGAAGTGTTAAGAAGACTACGAAACAGCATTCGTCGTAAAAGACCTAATTTGTGGCAGACAGGGAACTGGTTTTTCCACCACGACAACGCGCCTGCACACACGGCAATCTCGGTTACCCAGTTTTTGGCGAAAAACGGCATGGTTTTGCTACCACACGCATCGTACTCACCCGATCTGGCTCCGTGTGATTTTTTCTTGTTCCCACGCATGAAAAGGGGCATGAAAGGTCTCCGATTTAACAACGTTGATGATGTCAAGAAAAAAACGACGGATGAGCTGGCAGCCATCACTGAAGAGGAGTACAAAAAATGTTTTGAACAGTGGAAGCACCGGTGGGACAAATGTATTAGTTGTAATGGAGAGTATTTTGAAGGGGATAAGGTTCTTTTGTAAAAAAATTAAAAATAAATAGTTTTAAAAAATAATTCCGGTTTCTTTTGGGTACCCCCTCGTAATCTATGAATATTTAATAAATACAGTATTGAACACATAAAAAATTTAAGTTCCTTTAAAATAATTAGTTATGACTGTTTGCTTCTTCTTCTTTTCAAACTCCTTGTGGACTTCGTATGGTAACATCAGCTCCTGGAGTCCTCTTTTGAATTGAAGGGCACGTTCCGTGACGGGATCAGTCTCCAACACGTGATCAGCGAGCTGGGTTGCCGTGCTGAGGATCTCGTTGATGGTTTTTGAAGAAATGCTTCGCTTCGTTTCAGGACTGTCAATCAAACAAAGAACTCTACGTATGCACGAAAAAGTTAGACTGACACACGGAGGAAACGTACGGAGAAATTACAGTGTGGTGTCTGGGTGTACATATGGTGGTTGGGGGTAGGGGTTGTAATGGCAGGGCCCGGTTCCCGGTGACAAGCTCACTACGTACAGTAGTGGAAATCTAGCTTGGCTGATGGCGGCCGTCGCCATACTAGTGTGTCTTATCATGATACGAACGCCAAAACATTTATTCAAATACATGTTTTCGGAATTGTATGACTTCCCCACCTACCACCAAGTACGGTGTACACAAGGTGAGATTACATACATATTTTAAGGTTTTAGGCCCCCGGACAAAGTCCGCGGATAATCAAAACCCGCGGATACTAAGGGATTACTGTACATCTATTTTCTGGTTTTAGTTAAAATAAAATAAACACCAACCAGTTTTTGGATTTGGAAATCGTTTCTTCAACAAGCCTCGCACTCCAAGCATTTCTTGAAAGATATCTGGATGAGCTAAAACTACATTAAAATCTGGCAACACAATCCGTCCTTTCTAGAAACAAAGAAAATATAACATTTAATAATAATTCAGATTAAATATTATTTAGCTAGGCAAGAAGTATTCTGAAACTAAATCTATACTATTTACTAATCATAGAATCACTATGTATATTAAACTATGTATGTTATAAACTATGTATGTTTCACTATGTAAGTTATATTAAAACATCATTATTAAATTGAACCTATCAAGAAGGGAGTACCAGTGTTATTTTTTAAGTAAGGTCTGTTTGTGAATGAGTGAGAATGATGTGCGATCGCCACAGTGCGCATGTGTGTCTGTTTTCAGCATGCTTTGTGCACGTTTAGATGCCACTTGCAGCTGTATCGTCTGTTTGGGTGCAGAGCTGTAGAAAATAAATCTTTATAATGCATCCTGTAGCTTGCAATCAACTCTTATAATTTTATAAATATAACAAATATCACTAAACCTTTTAGCTGCCTTGATCCCTACTATTCATTTGCACGTGTTTCGGTGGATCCACCATAAGACTATACAAAATATCATTTGAAACTTTTAAATTTTACAGAAGATATTGCATTTTCATACAATAATGAATAATTATTACACTTTTCCAAGCGACATGTATATTATATCTTCATGTCTGTTCACATTCCAAGAACAAAGAACACAATTCGGTATATATTTTGAAACAATATTATAAAATATTTATACATCCCGTTAATATTACATAGATAACTGAAGGTGCAATATCTTCTGTAGTTGTAAATAAACATTTTAAGTTCCAAGTGATTTTTGTGTCCTCTGATGATAGTGGATCCACCAAAACATGTGTAAGTGAATAGTAGGGTTCAAGGCTGCTAAAAGGGTTAGTAAAATTTAGTCGCATGCCGACTGTGAGATATGATCTGTAATTTGATTCTTGAATGCAAGAACTTGGCAGCAGCAGACATCAGATTTGTGAAGTTTACGTTGATAATAATATGAGTGACAGTAAAGTTTGAAAGTGGGTAAGAATGCTCAAGGATGGGTGGGTTAATGTGCATGATGAGCTCTGGCCAACCTCTCACTTCTGAATATTTAGCTAGTGATATGGACAACAAAGTTCAAGAGGACAGCCAATTCACAATTTCCAAGTTATCAATCGAATTTCCATAGGTTTCTAGGTCAGTTTTGTACACCACTGTTTCGGTGAAACTGAATTATCGTAAATTTTGTTCTCAGTGGGTTCCGAGACGGCTTTCTGATGATCAAAAAACAGAGAGATTGGGCTGCACTTTATTATTTTGACTCAATAATATAAGGAAAGCGATGCATAGTTGGACCACATCGTGCTAACCACAGTGAGAGCCAAACACACAATTTAAGTATGAAAGATCATGGCACTTGTCTTTTGGGACATGAAAGGGATTTTTTAGAGGATTTTTGTGCTGAAAGGCACAACAATCAAGTAAAACGTGTATTGTGTGATCGTGAGAAAACACCTGTGGCCACACAAAAAGTGACATGGCCTATTTTCTTCTGGTGTGATGTTGCTCCATGACAATACATGGCCACATGTTTCTGGACAAAGACAAGGTCTAAAATGGGAACAACTGGTCCAGACCCTGAACCCAGTGATTTTTACTTGTTTCAGTACTTAAAGGTGTCCTTGGTGCTCAACGGCTCAATGATGATGAAGAAGTGAAAACTACAGTCAGGGATTCTTCACAGGCAGCAGATTTCTTTGATGTTAGCATTCAAAAGTTTGTTGAGTGGTATGACTAATGCTTGAACTGAAATGGAAATTATGTAGAAAAGTGGATACAGTAGAAAAGTATACAGAATTAGAAAAAATATTTTACTTTTAAAAAATATATCTCATAGTAGAAGTTAGGGAATAATGTACACAAGTTGTTCTCTTAACAGGCTATCAGATGAAGCAAACTTCTTGACAGGTAAATAATGTATGGCTAAAATGCTCTTGGAATGGATTCTGTCATTTCTCACAGGAATTACAGTAGGCTATATATACAATGATAAATTTCAATTTTACACAATAGAAATAGTGAAGAATGGTAGCCATTAATAATAATTAATTCCAATTTGTGTTTAACGGTATATCAGACCGGCATGGTTTTTATTTTTTGAGCAGTCGGCAGCCCTGATTGATCATGCCAACCGGGTGTTGACCTACAAGCTATGTGTAGTTCAGTTCTTGTATTTCAAGACATGACGCATGATCTGATAGTGTTAGTGGTTATTCAGTAATTACCTTTTTCATGAAACCTTGGAGATATGTGAGACTGATATTACAATTAAGGTAAGTTTTTACTGGGTATCTCAGACCTGTTAATATCTCTTTCTGTTAATTTTTAAGGGTTTTATTTAGTAGTATGCAACTAACTTAGTTGTAGTATCTTCTCAAATAGATGATGAACTGAGTAGATCTAAGCAAAACCAGAATCCAAAGGTTTTCGTCTCCAGAGAAACAGACGACAACGTTTGCAGTCAGATTCATCAGTGCCTCATGAAATTAGATGACATTGATGAAGATCCATTAATGGATGATTCTGATGATGATGCCAATTTAGTCCTAGAAAATGAGGATAATTATTCTATAAGATGAAGATGAGCTTCTTGAACTGGAAATAATTTTGGATCATATTTTAATATATGATCCTGAAAAACTTCCGCTAGTAACCCCTGCAGAAACAGATGCTTTCCATGGTTCGGATTTTGAAAACGGCTTTTACTATGGAAAATACAATTTCCTCTGGAATAGCAAGTCACCATTACAAGGAAAAAACTCTGCAGCATAATATATTTCACTTCCTAGACTTTCAGCTGAGTCTAAAAAAACTTGGTAAGCGGGCTGACCCAACTTTGGTTTGGAAACTATTCATAGATGAAGAAATAATAGCAGGAACAATTCAGTGGACAAATCAAAAACTGGCTTCCAAAAGACATAAAATTCGTAATAAATCAAATTTATCCTACTACATAAACACTGATTATGAGGAGATTAACTACGAGCAACAAATCCACAAGGCTAGCCAAATAATTTTGTAGCGGTCAGGCAGAGCGATACTATTGCAAAATGCAAACAATTCTTCTGGGATCAGACGGACTGATATTACTTATAATGTAAACCTCTCCTATCTTACTAGTTAAGGAATAATAAACTATTTTGTTTTTTAAATAACAAACTTCCACCAGAGATAACATTAAATAATTACACAATAAACAATAATGATACTGAAAATTTACCTCAATGTCCTTGATAATTTCCAAACCTCCAACTAATGTTGCACCAGCATTTTCAGCAGCAGCTTTTTCTTCTGGTGATTTACAGAATACTAAAATTGTTCGATCCTCTCCGTGATCAAAACCATGAGGTATCATTGCTGTCCTAGTAAATTTTTCCACAAATTTTGTCTGTAAAACAATAATTCATAATGTAAATCCTAGAAGTAATTTTTCTATATGAATATTGCTACTGAGACATAAAAATACAGAAAACTCTGTTTTCCAAGATGACAGGAGCACATAGTTTCAGATTAAGTACAATTAGCCTACTTAAACACTGAAAACACATTTCTGATTTTCAGAAAAATAAACACTGTAAAATAAGTCTTTCAATGAAATACTCACAGTTATCACCCACGACAGGCATTTATTAGAGTATGAAAGGCGAGTCAAATCGTGGCCTTAGATCAGTCACCAAATTTCCAATTTTACCAAAGAGACTGTATTATCTTTCTTTCTTATTAAAAAAACTATAACATCTTTGTTATCTAAAATACTAATTCACACAGGCCTTCAGGCCAGCTCAGTCAGTCAGCTGGTAGAATGTTACTATTAAAGGACAAGCCAATTGATGTGAGCGCTGTGCTACGCATGCGCATACTTGACTTGGACCCTGCATATCCCTTCGACCTACAGTTAGATGTACAGTCAGAGTGTTGTTGAAAATTGACAACACCCATTGTATTTTATAGGTATGCTGTTCCATTGTTGATTACATAAGCTGCACTATTGCAGTACTTACAAGACTATACTAATGCAGACGCATGTTTAGCCCAGCGCTCTCATTATGAAAATCAGGCTGTAACTGTAAAGTAACATCAGTTGGGTGAGAAAAACTGTAGAGTAATCAGCTTGACAGTCACACTCCCCTGCAGCACTGTTCAGCAATGAACAAACTTATCTGAGCAAAAAATACAGGAAAAGTAGAGATAAAATTGGGTAGTGGTTGTCAATATTGCAGAGTTCCTGATAACAAATAATAGCCAAAGAAATTCACATGGCACAAACACAATTTCACTGGCTGTAACAGGAACTGAGGACTGCCCTATCGACTCAAAAGATCCAATCTGTCAACTCTTAGTTAATTTGATTATTTTTCAAACTGAAAAGGTGGCTATAACACAATTTCATTTAACTGATTGCGGGTCATAAAAATATATGGTAGCACATCCACACACACAATTTCACGTATTTTATTGAAACCAATAAAATTACATGCAGGTGTAAATTAATTATGGCAATGAGCTTGATATCTTACGTTGTACCAATTGTAGAGAGGCTGGCCGCATTGGCATAGTTGGTAACGTGCTCACCTCTCATCATGCGGCCTTGGGTTCGAATCCCATTCAGACACAGCATATTTTCAGACGTTGCAAAACATAATTTCATCTTTCACCGTCTGCATTAGCAGTAATTTCATAAGAGTCGGACGTTAAACAAAAAAAAAATTTTAGACGATTGACCTCTGGTATTAAAGCTATTGACGAAAGCTATCTACCAGTGTTCAAAAAATTATTGCTGTATACAGGCATACAGGGTGTTCCGAAAAGTAACAAATATAAATTTTCTCAGATATTTTAAATGTAACTATATTACTATTTTCAAATAGTTCAATAGCCGTGTTGAAACCAGTTCTGAAGAAAACTTATTTGTTTATTTAAAATAAACAGTAGCTGAGTAATGAAATTTCAAAAATTGATAATTTATAAGAAGATGTTACAGTTTTGTGCAAAAAAGAGTCATAACAGTTTATTATTTATAAATTAGGACTTAGGTTATTTGATAGAAGTACTCAAGGCCATAATAATCACAAGGCGCCACAAAACAACAACCTGAAAATAATCAAATTAAACTCACAAAAATCCAATCAAGTAGTGAGTTCAAACAGTTTCAATCTGGTAAATTGTCATTTATAAGCAAAAAAATCCTGAATTTTTGAAATGAACTGAAATAAATAAAAAAATCATTTTAGATTTACAACAAAATTTTTTATTTTATGACCCGGCTAAGAGATGTTTAAATAAATAAAGTTAGCAGCAGCACATTGTTGCATTGCTACTGTTAGCTGTTGCTAATTTAATTGTTGATATGTGTTTTCATTGAAACTAATCATAGTTCATGGTTTTAGTGAGACATAAATTTACCAGAAAAAAACATCAGTCAATATGTCACTTACCGAAACTGAGAAGGCCACTTTGCTTATGATGAGGGGTTAAGGTGAAAAACAACAATCGTTCCAAGACGTCACAAATTTATTTAATAACGCTTTCCCGAACCGCCACCATTCATAAAAGTACTGTTTCCAGAACATTAACTTGATTTGAAGAACATGAAAATGTGAAAAACCGCGCTGGACAAGGAAGGCAGAAATTTGTTATAACGTACAGAAAATCTTTAGATATTTTACAATCTTTTGTGGGAAATTCAAATACTTCCAAAAGAAAACTGCTCTGGAACATGTTCATGAACTGAAATTACGAATAATTCAAGAAGCTGAACGAATTACTCCTGTTACGCTGAATAAAGCATCGGATGAATTTTATTGTGAAGTATTTTTTCATTCTTTTGTAATATTGGACAACTGTTTCATGATTTGAAAGTAATGCTAATAGTTTTATACCACTTACAACATTTACCTAATTATTATACATAATTTTATCGTTTTAAGATACATCTAGTACATGAGCTCGTAGAAGGTGACTTCGATTGCCGAATTCAGTTCTGTGAAACAATTATGGAAAAATGCCAAATTAATCCTGATTTTCTTTGGTCATTATTATTCTTTGACAAAGCAACATTCATGTTAAACAAAAATGTATCACGCACAACTGTCGATACTGGAGCAATGAGAATCCAAGGTGGATGAGAACGTCTCATACCCAATACCCCAAGAAAGTGAATGTGTGGGTTAGTATTTTTGGTAACAGGATAGTTGGACCAGTTATAGACGGTGATTTAAATGGAGACAAATACTTTGATATTATGGTCAGTACAGTCCTACTGCAAATGCAAGATAATGTTGGGTCAGAATTTCTACATGATGTGGTTTCAACAACATGGGGGACCACCTCATCGCAATGTTCGAGTGCGTGAATTTTTAAATGAAACATATCCTGATCGTTGGATTGGTTGTAGAGGGTCAATAGAATGGCCTGCTCCATCTCCGGATCTGTCACCTCTTGATGATTACTTTTGGGGCGCAATACAGCAGAATGTTTATGAAACAAAACCAGTAAATGTTCATGAACTGAAATTACGAATAATTCAAGAAGCTGAACGAATTACTCCTGGTACTCTGAATAAAGCATCGGATGAATTTTAATGTGAAGTGTTTTTACATTCTTTTATAATATTGGACAACTGTTTCATGATTTGAAAGTAATGCTAATAGTTTTATACCACTTACAACATTTACCTAATTATTATAATTCACACCCCTAATTAATTAACACAACAATATGATTATTATCAAGATAATTTTTTTTGTTCATTTAACTGAATTAATTTTATTATTTTTCAAGATTTTTGCTTATAAATTACAATTTATCAAAAGCATAAATCATAAAATAATGAGCGTTAAAATTAAAAAAAACCGTCGAGTTATTATAAAAATTTCACATTTCACTGGTTTTTTGTTTCCTCAAAAATTTTACAAAATGGAAATAAAGAATTTTTCATCTGAGCTCCTTATTTGATTTTTTTTTTCTATCATATTGTTAACTGCATATTTGATTAATAACATCAACACTTACAGGTTTCGATGTTGTCATATCTAGTTCCATAAAGACCTGCACTTTGGCACCAGGAAAATTAAGCATCGTTGAATGATGAGTTTCACGATGACACTGAATAGCTTCTGCAAAAGTGAATAATCTCCAACGGTAATATTTTGCAAGCCATACATTATCTGTTGATACTGCTTTCCATTCTTCTAACAATCGTTTCCTTGTAAATAAACTGCTCTGCCTGCAGAACATACACACATACAGATAAACAGTTAAAGATACTGTACTTACAAGAAGGAAATTAATTTCTTATTTTTACAAGCGATAGCCTACTTAAAAAAAAAGTATCAGAATATTTTAACTGACAGAGTAACATATTTTTCCCTTTTTTTTTTATTGAGTGACGATGCCTACATAAGCCTTGGGCTTGTGCGTAGTTAATGATATGTGGTGATTTACAGATGAAAAAAATGCCAGACCTGACCGGGAATCGAACCTGGGACCCCGGCATAGTAGCCAGTTGCGCTGACCACTACACCACGGGCCAGCCCTATGTATCCCTATTTCTTACTTGTCTAGCAGGCTTTAACTCATATAAAAGTTTATGTAGCCTAATGTTTATATCAAACTCACTACATTGGTAGTGACTGAGAACGAAATTATGCTAATTAAGGAACTCAATATTATTCAATATTACCAAAAACAGATTTAATTCTAGTAAGACTGCAATAATCAAATTTCATCTTGCATACATCACTCGCCCTCAATAGGAAAGAGACATGATCTTTAATTAACTAAATTTATTTCGCTTAAATAATTTATTTCTCAATAGATAACAACAGCAGGACAAACTTTAGGCTAAATTAAATTTAAAATTCAGTACTTACCCGCTCTTTGATACTCGTAAATTATGAGGTATGAAGCCTAATTTCTTTACTTCTACTTTAACTTTCTTCTTGTCAGCTTTCATACGTGTGCCTTTACGTGCAGCATAATTTCTTACTTGTTGTAAACTCAGATCACAAGCAACTAAATTCTTCAGTCCAATACCAGTATTAAATGAAAACATGTTGCTAAGAACAACTCCTATAACCACAAAATGTTGTAAAATTTTTGGTTACAATAAGCAAAAAAAAGTTAAAAGTAAAAGTTAAAGTTTATTACCATACATAAAGTTTATTAGCATGGAAATGTACCGGTTGTTTTAAATGTAATTTTCACTCAAAAAAGTAGGCCTGTATTTCACTTCAATTTAGATAGCTGGATATCATGTTTAATAAAATTACTTTGAACTGGCATATAAAACAATTCTCACATTAACCCACTAGGGAGATTCTAATATTGGATATGTAGATATTAAACTGGTAACATGCGTTAACTTTTTACAAGCAGAACTGGTCTATCAGTCAAAATACAGGTTATTCATATTAGTTATACAAAAATAACGTTCCTTACTTGTAAAAAAGTGAATACTAGATAAATCACTGAATCTAGAAAGCTCTATCAGTCTCATTTACAAAAATTTTATGTCCTTTTGTAATGCACTAGATGTTTCATTTGTAATTAGTTCTCCATCAAATCCTATGAAGCATGTTTGGATACAATGGTAGTAACTGTTTAGAAATCCAGCGCTGCATCTTGTTAACATTTCCACGAAAATTAGAAACAAACACCCTGCCTCTAATGTAACCCCATACAGAGAAGTCCATTGGAGTTAAATCAAGTAGCCAATAAATTGATCCACCATGTCCAATCCAAGTCAGTACTTCTCTAAATGGTTTTTGTGAAGTAAGCTGTAACAAATTTACATCCCATTTTTTCTGAGTAAAACAGGATATGGGCACAGTTTTACTCTCCAGCAAACTAGTTTGCCACCACATTTTCATCATAAAGCCATGTCTCAGTAACAATAGCCAAGCGCTGACTTGGAGTGAACAGGGTGCAACAAATTTCTAGCCACCAAAACTGCCTAATTAAATCAAATTAACTTCTTTGTATGGAGTCACATTAAAGCCAAGAGTGTTTCTTCCTTCTCGTCCAGGAAATGTTGATGAGCCACAGCAACAGATTAGTACATAAACTATTACCACCACTGTTCCGCAGATGCTTCAAAGGATGTGGGAGAAAACTGATTACAAATGAGGCATCTGTTGTGTTACAAAAGACTGTCATATTCAACATTTGTAGAAGAAACTTGAAGAATACTGGATTCAGTGAGGTTTGTATCACTATAATACTAAATAATAAAGCTAATATTCTGGTTATTTACTTTCTCACAATTAAAGAATATTTTTACAAAACTAATTCAGAACTCCTGGATTAGTACGTGCTTTCCTACTCAAGATCCCATTTCTTGTAGACTGTATTCACTAACTTTCTGTGCCTACTTGCACTACAGATTTGTACTTCGGTTCTTTACTTTAACAATTTTTGGGCCCTGTATTAATAATACAATTTATGACAGTACAAACAAAACGAAACCAAACTGACAACCTACAATCATTTCGCGAGTATTTCTGCATGAAAGTTAAACTCTACTTTCAAATAACTATGCGAAAATTTTCGGACCTTAGTTGGGGCTCGAACCTGAGACCTTTGTAACGAACTTTAACACTTTTTGGTAGTCGGTTACCAAAAGAACAGATAGATACCAAAGAAACAATAGAGATTTTGGTACCGAGATTTTATTTCCTTTTAACAATAACACAGTCTGATAATCACCACGTTAAGTATTGAATTACTATCACAATAGCACCGGTAATACATTTATGTAACTCATTACAAACAGTATGCTCCTATATAGCGAGATATTTCAACATAAGGTAAGGTACATAACTACCAAAGTAAATTAATTACAATTTAGTTAAACTGACCCTTACCTCTTCGAATCAATTCCATTCTAGTATCCAGTAACAGTATACAAAATCGCACACTTTCCAATAAAACTACAGTTGCTCAAAATTGTTCTAATAATCACAAAAATGGTGAAAAATACCAAAAATAGCCAGTAACTTACATTACGTTTTCAATAATTAAACAAAATTTCCCAAAAATATAACAATTTCTAATCAAATCGTACTGCTTAACAACATAACCCTACTTCATATCCGACCACATGAGCTGCAGTTCGTTTAATAATCGATCAAAATGAACTCCATAGATGGTGATGTACAGTTTGTACTTTAAACCGCACAACCAAGTTGTAGAAAAATACCGTTGTTACCATAATAGTAGTTTCAAATTACATTATACGAAATACAGATATTCTTGCTAATAACTTGGTATTGTAAAAAAATTTGTTAGCAAGATAATGGAAAAGTTCAACTTGTAGTTGTTTAAGACATGATTTATCTATAATACGACGTAGATTTAGTTTTTACTACGGTAACTAAAGTAGAGTATTTTAAGTACTGTGGTTTCTACAATGTACAGTTTTGCAGAAATTTGTTGATCAAACAGAATTGCATCAATACCTTTTCTTTACAAACAAGGTTTTTGTTGTTTTGCATCCGACTGTCTTCCCAGTGTGGAGGATGAAATTTTCGCCTGAAAAAATGAGACCTCACCGGGAATCGTTCCCAAGACATGTAACATAAGAAGCAATTGCGATGATCATTACGCCAACTTCACTAACAAGTTAGAAATAGCATGTTTTGTAATATTTTTATAGTAGGCCTATACTATTATTAAGTACTATTTTTACCTTGCGACGTTGATAGCGGTATCAACAGTGTAAATAATACAAATTTGTACCTATATGTATTAAGTTAACTGGCTATTCTTAAATACATTGAAAATTTAAGTGACTGAAATTTATATTTTGGCTGTTACTAAATAATAAACTGAACTAAATCAATCTTCAGTGAAGAAATATCACCTTTCACATCAAGATCTTGATGAGAATCGAACACTGATAATATCTTCAATAGTTACACAATTTTAAGTTTATGAAAGGATTTTCTTTGTTACGGCTCCTTTTTTCTTCCTTGCAAATGTATTTAAAAAATCATAAATATATTTAGTGAACTTTTAAAGTTCTTTCCTGCAAGGAAGCTTGTTGAATGTCTTAGCAACCTTTGCAACGTATCTAACATTGTAGGTACTGCAGCAAAATTTTGTCAGATGGATGTTTACACACCTATTTCATACTTAGTAACTATTAATGAATAATTTTCATATTTAATGACAAACTAGCAGTTACCATTTATTTATAACATAATCATAAAAGTCTAATCACCTTTCTCTGTAACATGATTGCAAATGGCTCAGAGTTTACAACCAGTTGTTACTTAACCATTACTTAACACATGTACCTTTCGTTACATCCACTAGATAATTTCAATACTATCAAGATTGTATTGATTCATTAACTTCAATGATTTCCTTACTCTATTCTAACATCTTCTGTTCGTATACAATGATCAGTTTTAATAGTATACGAATTTAAATAGATATTAAATTGTGGTTTTTGAAATTTAGGGGTAATTAATGAATACAAAGATAAATAACTGCAAATTTGAACAGAAGGAAGGAAAATTGTTTTGAAAAGATTTTTTATGCTTGTCTTAGATTCTGTTACAACTTAATAAAAATATCATAAATCATTTGATTTAGGAAGAAAATTTGTTTAATGACTTTTTATTACCTATAAAAATTGAACATTTTTTGGTCTGTACCATAAATATTTTTGAAACTAGTAGGTAATATTTCACAATGATGTGAGACAATGATTTAATTGTGAATATTTTTGATGGGAAAAGACTGGTTACAAAAGGAAAGAGAAGCCAATAAACTAGAATTGAAAGGGGTAAATGAGCAGATTAAATTAGTGAATGAAATTCACGTGCACACTCTTATTCAAGATTAATGCAGTGAGGTAAGGAAGTGGGAATGAAACACCGGTTAGGTGGGAATAAGATACCGTAGCATGAATAACGCAAATGACACAGCACTAATTGGAATTATAAGATGAAATTAAGAGTGTCAAGACGTGTACATTTGAATATCAGCACACGTAGACAAAACATTACCTACTTAGCCCGAGTGAACATGCCCTAACAGCAACTGTATTGACAGCTAGTTCATCCAGTACTGTACTATATGAATCGACCTATATGAACTTGAACCTTTTTCTGTCCCTGTGATTGTCTGTTCCAAGCTCCCATATTTTGTCGTTTCTCTTACTTTAAATTAATTTTATGAATGTCTGGCTACTAAGTATGTCAGACTATTTAGATTTAACAGCAGTTCTAGACTCTATGAGTGAAAGCCATCAAAGATTCACTGAATAACTCTTCACTAATTTTTCCTCATACTTCCTATGAAATTTTTGGAGAATTTTTGGTTTGTTTTTGCTGTTACCTCTTGTAAAGAATACTGAAGTGTAATGTAGTTATCCCTTTCAGGATTTATGTGCGTTACAAGAAAGAAATTTATTAATCATCTTCTAGAGCGGAATAAAACTAGAAAAAGCTGCATAGCTTTGTATAGTCCATTTGAAATAGCATGATAGTATTAGTTAAATGGAATAAAGAACAGATGGAATTTTGTAATGTGCTCATGCATCTATGCTACCACTTAAAATAATACAAATACCACTAAGATTAATTAAAAAGGAAATTTTACTTTAAAAAAGGGACTTTTTATTAAGAAAAGTTACTACCATTCAGAGACTTACTATCATTCTATTTCGTTCGAATGGACTGTGACTGTTTCAGATACAAATCTGAAATTATTTTTAATTGATGTCTTTATTACGAAAATTGAACATTTTTTGTCTGTACAATAATTTTCTGAATTT
The DNA here is from genome assembly GCA_035578175.1 of Catonia carolina. Lineage (NCBI taxonomy): Eukaryota > Metazoa > Arthropoda > Insecta > Hemiptera > Achilidae > Catonia > Catonia carolina. The sequence goes on from JAQMRL010000001.1 coordinate 107,921,949, forward strand.
CTCAACAATTTAAAAAAACTGCCTATTTCAATATTTTACCAATTAAAAAGTTTTAATCCCTGTAGTACCATTGTATTGACAAACAGCAGATATTTAAGCTAAATCAATGACTCTTAGACTGGAGTGTTCAATCCATTAAATTGACAATATTGCATTGTGCTAACAATAATCCCACACTAAGCTAGGAGACCATTGTTAATAATAACACAAGAATTCAAAAATTATAAAGTGAGATAATTCTAGGGTACTGATAAATCCTGGATTATTTGTCAACAAAATTATTCATAAAATGTTGATCAATATTGTGTAAGGAAAGACTTTTCCTACTTTGATCTCTATTCTGTGGAGTCATCAGTTCACAAATATGGAGAATAAAGTGTCATAATTTTAAACTTAAAAAAGGTGGGGGAATAAAAAATAAAAAAACCTGCTAACTGTATAACAATCATATTTTTTATTAGATATTGAAACAATTTAATGTCTACATACTATTGAATATAATAATTAATACACAGAATGTTTTTCTATAGGTTATTTATTTGACTTATTATAAGATGTTACATATAAAAGAACAGTGGTTGTTAGTTTTACAGTTTGATTACTAATAATTAATGATGTTATAAAACAAGTGAAGGTATTTTATAACATCATTTGATTTTATGATGACAAATAGTTAAATTAGCCTATACTATTTATAATAATTATATTAAAATAAGAAAAAAACAACAAAAATAACCCTTATAGATAATCACAATTTGTATATGGTTAACATGGTTAAAATAAATGTATTTCTCATAATGATTTATATAAAAACACAGCCTTATGTAAAGCCTCAGATAAATAACATAGGTAATAAAGCATTAGATAAACTAAAAATAAATATTACAAATTAAAGCTAAATGATTACCCCACAAATAACATTATTAAATAATATTATTCTTATCAGGTATTTTCTTTACCTACATTCATTACTGTACTAAACTAAAACAATTGCTTCTTTTTTTATTATCTCCTAAACATCACATGTACCCCTTTATTAAATATTTTCATGGAAGTAATAATTTGAGTATTACTCAAAGAAGTAATTTAAATTAAATTTTTACATCCAATAAGTATAATTATAGGTAAAAGATAAATAAATAAAAGTATGTTAAATAAAATACTGAACACACTAAGATATATTGAAAATTTAAAAATTTCATTAATACAAGACAAATTCATGGTTACAAATAAATTGATCTAATATAATACTGAGAGTTGAATAATTTAAAAATAAAATATTTTGTATTCTTATGTTTATGGTTTTTTATAGTTACATTGATTTAATTTTTATAAGAACCGCTCAACATGAAAATAAAAATAGTTAGTAAATTTTAGTGGAAATAATTTATTATTTTGTAAATCTTTAATATTTTTATCATAAAGTATTAATTCAAAAACAAACGAGAAATTTTAGGTCTGTTATTATGGTAGCCCTTGGTACAAGAAAAAAAGACAGATAAAAAGGAATATCCTAATAAAAGGATGAATGTTCTCGAAAAAAGAAATACATAAATTTGATTTCTTAAAAATAGAACAAAGAAAATCTTAAATTCATATTTGTAGTAACATTTAAGGAGACCTGTAATCAATATCTAGACACTTGTTAAAAAGAACCTACTTATGACCTGTTTTCTTAAAACCCTTAGCATACAGTAGACTGAAAATTTAGCATGCTTATCAAAACGCATAAACTATAAGTGTGGAAGAAGAATTAATTATTTCTGTTTCGTAGGTATTGTCTGAGATATAAAAAGTTGATAATGTTTGAAAAACTTTTTCTCTATTTTATCAATACCATGTTTAAAAACCCAGTTACTTTGAAACATTTAAAAATAATCTTACTAGAGTAATTTGTAGGGTGAAAAATTATTCTCCCAAAATCTCAACTAAACTTGGTACCTCTGAAGGTTTCTGAGATAATGGGTCATTTATATTGGGAAATTAATTTTTGAGAATGTATCAAAGTTGAATAAAAAATTTGAAAAAAGTTGAATAAAAGATAATCACTTAAAAACTTTAAGATCATTTCAATAACAAACAAAACAATGTTGAAAAATATAACAAGAGCAAAACATTCCTTTCTAAGATAAAAAGTTCCTTAAAAAATAAAGATAGTTCTAATAGAAACTGAATTTTTCATTTGCCTTTTGAGGCATTACTTAATTTTAGTAGCAACGCTGCTTTTTCAAAAAAAAATATAAAAAAATTAATAATGATTGTACAGTACACCAAATGTAATATAATGCACCATATTATGTGGAAGAAAGTGTTAAATTTTTTAATTAAAAAAACAAAAAACTGATTTTCTTATTTCGAATTCCTGGTTACAGGTCCCCTTAAGTTGACAATCTGTACTGCATTAATAATGGTGGTAGTACTAACTTTTGTTCTTCATTCTTTTTCCATGATATTTAACTAATTACATTCATTTTTGATTATATTGCTCAACAATATTTTATGAAAATAATATGTGAAGAAATCAATGACAACATTGAATTCTACATGCAATAACAAAACTGCAAAAATGACGTTCATTCATCAAAACGACAAAATAAAATATATTTTATAATTATTTAAATTATGTGAAAATACAATCACATGCTGTGTGAATGAGTCATAAAAATGAATAAACAAAATTTTTGTATTATATTTTCTTATCTCACTACAGTTTTGTCATTTCAATCAGTAATTTTCAAGAGATTATTTAATTTTATAACTCTTTTTATACAGTAACAAATTAATCTTAAAGATTCAAATACACAAGAATTCATTCGAAATTGTATTTAATAATGTTAGTCTAAAAAATTATTATAAATAATAACATCATAACAGTTTCAAAGTGTAAATATAATATCTTCTACCCATCAACATAGATTATGAATATTGTACACTTTTCCATAGTTTCATATTTGTTTACTCAGAATTCTTCCTTTCACAATGTTATAACTTATTTTATTCTTATATGCAGAATAGATACCGGGTGATTTTTTAGTCCTGTTACCCAATTGTTAATGTCTGGTAATTTTTTTCTAAGAAAGGGATATTTTTGTAGCCCTACTCAACCGGTATAGATACGACAGTTTGAGTTGATTCTCCCTGAGTTGCGTAAAATTTTGTGCTGTTTCCAGTTGTGTTATGAACAGAATGTCTTTTACCCTAGAACAACGGGTTTTCATTCTTGAACAATATTTTGCTACAAAATCGTATGCGAGTGTAAAAGAATCATTACAAATTAAATTTTTTGGTGTTCCTCCACTCTATTCTAGTCAATTTCTAGGCTAACTAACTGATTTTTAGAGGCAGGTATTGTTTGCAGCAGAAAACGTAGTGGTCGACCAACTCTCTTGACAGATGACGTTAAGAGAATGTGAAAACAAGATTGCTCAATTCTCCATGGAAAAGTTTACAAAAACTTTCCTCGCATGTTGATTCGTCATGTTCGAGTGCTCAGAAAGCTGCTAAAAAATTGAAATTGTATCCGTATCACAAATGATTAGTTCTAGAGCTTCAGCCTCCAGATTTAAACAAGAGATTGTTTTAGGATACAAGACATTCTGTTCGTAGCACAACCGGAAATGGCACAAAATTTTACACAGCTCAAGGAGAATCAACTCACACTGCCATATCCATACTGGTTGAGTAGGGCTACAAACTTAGTGTCACAAAACAAAATTTATTTTTTTTAGAAAAATATTACCAGACATTAACAATTGGGTAACAGGACTAAAAAATCACTCTGTAGTATGTAATCAATCTTCATTAGTCTCTGAAACTGTTGGATTTTCTCTTTCATTATCAGCGGGTACCAAATTATCATGGTAACTCAGTTCAGAACCTGCAAGTGCTGGCTTTAAGTGGTGAGATTCTACATCTAATGTAGGAGTCAAAAATACTCCTGCTTGGATCATATCATGTCCTTCCGGTTCTAGTACCTGCAAATAAAGCATAATGAATAATTTAGTAATTATTTTGTTCAATTGTTAATGTTACCTATCTGAAAATTTAAGACAGTTTAGTTTATTATCTAACATAACATGCTTCTTTTACCATGATCATATGAATTATTTTAATGGACTCTAGTGCTATCTCATTTGGAGTATGAACCTGCTTCCTCCATTCTGCAGGAGTAATATACGACTATCCACCTCACCTTGAGTGTACATTCTATTTATTGGGCGATTGTCGACAAAATTAAGTCACTCTTAGTACAATGCATTATAGTAGAAGTAACTTGCAATGACTATACACAACTTCCACTCTTCATGCACCATATGCATATGCGAATTTAATAATATTAAAACAAATATTGCCATATTTGATCAATTGTTGGCAGACATAATTTTATCTTATTCTACAAGAAAGAAAAAATATTTTTTAGTCGATAAATACACTCAAACCCCATCAATCCAAACTAATTGGGAACAAAACCTGTTCGGATTACAAAATTTTTGGATTAACCAAAATACAGTGCAATCATACAAGCAAATTTTCATTAAAAGAATTCAATTCATTTAAATGCATCTTGAGTGAATATGGAAAAACGTATGGCCAACAGTTTGTTTTACCGAGAGCCCAGAAGAGGACAATGCTGGTGAACAGCTCTTCAGCTTGTTCAAGAAATTCCTGGTTATGAAGTAAGAGATGAAGCTGACATAAACGAATGGATGACAGCAGATGGTGCCACTTTTGAAAACCTGACTGATGAGGACATCATGGCAGCAGTCAACCAGCAAGATACTGAGCAGGACAAGGACGAGAGTGATGAGCCGGCAGGTGATACGGAGCAGCTTGTGTCACACAAAGACAAGGCAGCGACCTTTAAACTCGGCCTACGCTACCTCAAGCAATATAACGGTGCTACTCCCACAGACGTCATGTTCTTGCCGCTGTGGCGGAACATCGCATCTTCCAGCAAGTTCACTTCATTACGCCAAAAGACAATAACAGAGTTTCCAATTTCTGATTGAGGTATGTACAGTCAGTAATTTAACTTGCTACAGTATTCGCAAGTTTAGTTTGCCAACTTTTAAAATGTAATTTAGTTTTGTTTTTTTTATATACAGTCATGTCCTTCCGGTCATTCTAGTAATCATTCTAGCACAACAGTGTAAATACTTTTCTTTAGCAGTACAATTTACACAGTAACTTAATGTATTTCAATTTTGTCACCACAATTTTAAAAAAAATATTCTTTTTATGTAAAACATTGTTTATTTTCATCCTCTTGATATTAAAATTAGAGTCCACAACGTGTTCGGATTAACCAAATTTTCGAAATAGCGATGTTTGAATTAATGGGGTTAATGTGGAGTTTGGAAGGACGTAGAAACAAAGAAATGCATGAAGTTCTAATATATTTTACTATTTGGTCAATTTTAAATATAGTTTGGCCTTAATGGGCAGTGGTCAGAATTAATTTCTTCTTATTATAAAATTAAGCTTTTTAAGATAAACTTTATCCCAGATTCATTTTGCAAAACCTCTATTATTCATTATTAATCTATAAATTAGGGTTTGTATATTATAATCTTACCAAGGAATGATGAGGTCCATGCATGTGTTGATGTCTGTGGGCGTTATGATTATGTACATTATGGTTATGATTGTGATTATTTTTCTCTTTATGTATATTCTCTACCTTTATCAAACTCTGCCTCAACCTTTCAATGTCAATATTAACATGTCCTTCTTTCTCCACCTGCATACGGAAAAAGCAATAATAAAATAATATAGAAATAAAACACTATAATTAATTATAAAACTCTTCAGTTATTGCATATTAATATTTAAAAACTTCCCTGACTTTGTATGTTCAGGAGATTTTCTTACAAAATCAGAAGCAGTAATTTTGCTATATGATAAACAAAACCAAAGAACCACCTGGAAATTTAGAGATACACCAAAATATCAGGTCTCCAGTGTATGTTGATAAAAAACCTTATAAGTACACTTGTATAAATTTATTTCAAACAAAATTATTCATTTTTTTCTTGTTTTATATATAGTCATACTGACTGTTTGATCATTGGATTTTACATAGGATTAAGCAACAGTGACAGTTGGTTTTAATACATAAAAATTTCCAGACGCTAGTTGGGAATCACACCTGGAACACTCTGGTTAGCCATCTGGCACTCTAAGACATAGGAGGAGCCACAGTTGAATTATTACAGAAAAAAATGTTAACTTTAACTTTGAAAAACAGCTGATTTTTGTTAATCGACTAACAGTGCGCGAACTTACGTTCCGATTTGTTATTTAATTTATAGTTTATTCTTTATAGATACCGGTGGTAATTTTTGTTTGTGACATTCATTATTTAATATAGTTTCGTTTGATATGTGACATTATGTGTAATATTTATTTTAAATAAGACATTTTTATTTCATTTAAAATACCACAACAATCAACGTCGGTTGCCATGGCAACGGAGAACACTAACCTAGATGTTGAACCAAATGGCAGCGATTCAATATGGGAAACCGTGGTCGGGAAAAAGAGACCACTCTCAAATAGTGATCAAGATTCACGCCTAAAGAAGAGACAAGAAATTAACAATACGGTGCGTCTTTCTAACTCATTTTCACCTCTGTCAAACACTATGGATGAAACAGAACTACGAGAGGACAAAGTTCCTCCAATATATTTAAAGGGGGTAGCAGATGCCAACTGTCTTATAAAAATCCTGAGAGACGTTGGAGGACAGGACTCATTTACTTTAAAAAGCAGCGTCTCTAACGTTATCGTTTACCCGAATTCGCCTGCAACTTACAGGATATTTGTGCGGTGTCTTGAACAACACAACGCAAATTTTCATACATATCAACTGCCTTCGGAGAAACTTCCAAAGGTTGTTATACGCGGATTACATCCTTCTGCAAGAACAGAAGATATCCAAGAAGCTTTTCGTCAGTTAGGATACACTGCTGTTACAGTGACAAATGTACTATCTCGCCGAAAAGTAATTGTGAATGACAAACAAGAAGAAGAAATCATTCGAACACCTTTACCACTCTTTTTTGTAGAAATAAGCAGCGACACATACGACGAGAAGGTTTTTGATCTGAAATCTCTTCTTAGCTACAGAATTGTTATTGAAGAACCACGAAAGAAACGCAGTATACCACAGTGTACAAGATGCCAGTCGTTCGCTCACACCAAAACCTACTGTCGCCACCCATTTCGATGTGTACGTTGTGGTGAAGCGCATGATTCAAAAATCTGCACAAAAACACGCACGACACCTGCAAGATGCGCTAATTGCCGGGGCACGCACCCTGCCAACTATAAAGGTTGTCAGGTGTACCAAACATTGCGCAATCAACGACAGCAAAGGACAGCGTCTTCTGCTCCAGCACAACCAGCAGCAACCACATCATTCAACCAGACAGACTTCCCTCCGCTACCAAACAACACAACAATCAACAACACAGCTTGGCAAAAATCTTCACAACCAGCTACAGCACGACAAAGAACATACAGCAACACTGAAGACATCAACACTAACCAGTCGTCCCAGTGGCCTCCTGTCGAGTCGCATTCACAGACATCAACTGATTTAGTAAGTTTAATCACAAATTTAAATAAACTCATCCAACCCCTTTTCAGTCTTCTTTCACAATTAACTAATCTTACACAGTCGCTCGCTCACACATATGCCAAATAACTTACTGACTTGTGGGTCCCTGTCAGTTCTTCTATGGAACGCAAATGGTCTCGCCCAGCACAGAAACGAACTAGACTTTACATTGCATGACAAACGTATTGACATAGCTTTAATTACGGAAACACACTTTACTTCACGAACTAGGTTCTTCATTCGAGATTACACAACATACAGAACGGATCATCCAGACAACACAGCTCACGGTGGTGTTGCAGTAATTATTAAATCATCTTTAACTCATTATCCCTGTCAAAACATTTCCACCCCGTGCATTCAATTCTCCTGCATCGTAGTAAAAACTCTTCATAAAAATATTACAATCGGTTCTGTTTATTGTCCTCCACGATTTGTTATCTCTCGAGCTATGTTTTCTGACTTCTTTACTAAACTTGGTTCGTGCTTCCTAGTCGGTGGTGACTTTAATGCCAAACATGTTCATTGGGGCTCTCGATTGAGCACTTCTCGAGGAAGAAATCTTTTTAGTAGTATAACTGTGAATAATGTACGTGCAATTTCTCCGAATTCTCCAACTTATTGGCCAACTTCCCCTAGAAAAATTCCGGACCTTCTTGACCTGTTCTTCCAAAAAGGCCTAACGAACGATCCATACGACATTTCGTCTACACCGGACTTATCATCTGACCATTCTCCTGTGTATCTGTCGCTGTGGGCAGAACCCAGTTCCCAAACCAACCCAACCTTAGTCGCTGGAGAGACGAATTGGAATAACTTTCGTGAAATTTTAAACGCTTCGTTAAATATACCTATTTTACTGAAAACCGGAGAGGAAATAGAAAAGGCAATAGAATTCTTTAACGAAACTGTACAGCAGGCTGTATGGACCTCTTCAATCTGTAAACCTCCGAAATTGTACCCAATTTACCCACAATACATTAAAAATCTTATCACTGACAAACGGCGAGCCAGGAAAAGGTGGCAAAACACTCGATTGCTTGCTGACAAACGTATATTTACTAAATTAACTAATTTACTTAAGACTCAACTAAAACTTTTTCGAGATGATAAACGTGATGAACAAATCAGTCAACTTTCCAGTCGGGATGGTAGCTTGTGGAGGAAAACACGAGCTATGCTCCGACAGTCGCAAGTGCGTGTTCCAATACGTAACGAGGGGGAGCCGTGGAGAATCACAGACGAAGAACAAGTAGAACTCTTTGCTGACCATTTAGAGCAGATATTCCAACCACATCAGGACTTAGCAGACGTCACACATGATGGTTATGTCCTACAATCCCTAGACACACCTTTGCCGGTTTCGCTTCCCCATGATCCGATTAAACCTTCTGAGATCAAACGCGAAATAGCCGGTTTAAAAACTGGAAAAGCCCCTGGATATGATCTTATATGCTCCGAAGTACTCAAAGAATTGCCTCGAAAGGGTATTGTATTTCTAACATGTTTATTTAATTCTATCTTTCGTACAGCAACCTTCCCTATACAGTGGAAGCATTCGCAAATTCGTATGATTTTAAAGCCTAATAAACCTCCCTCTGTTCCTTCATCGTACCGCCCAATTAGTCTCCTTCCACTGTGCTCCAAAATATTTGAAAAGATTTTACACAAACGGCTTTTAACTATTCTTCCACAACATGCCATCCCTGATCATCAATTTGGCTTTCGGTCAAACCATTCTACTATTCACCAATTACACCGTATTGTCGATATTTTAGCGTCATCATTAGAACGGAAATTGTATTCGGCTGGAATTTTTCTTGATGTCAGTCAGGCTTTCGACAAGGTCTGGCATAACGGTCTTTTATTTAAATTGAAATCTATTTTACCGTCTACGTACTATCTTGTAATCAAATCGTTTCTTTCACATCGCTTCTTTTCTGTAAAACAAGGTTCTGCTGTATCTTCGTGTCGTCCAATAAATGCAGGAGTTCCCCAAGGAGCAGTTTTGTCACCCCTTTTGTACTCCATCTACGTATCCGATTTTCCTACCACACAACAAACTATAACTGCAACATTTGCCGATGACACAGCAATATTAGCCAGCGAAGCCAGGTGTGAAGACGTAACGCTTAATCTTCAACATCACATAAACACTGTACAACATTGGTGTAATACTTGGAAAATTAAACTTAATGCTGAAAAATCACAACACATTACATTTACTCTCAGACGACAAACTTGTCCCCCAGTTTATTTACACAATACACCGATCCCACAAAAAACCTCAGTGAAATACTTAGGACTGACAATAGACAGAAGACTGACATGGAATCCACATACTAGACTCAAAAGGCAATCTCTTAACGCGCGGTTAAAACTTCTCTACAGTCTTATTCACCATAAATCTCCTCTTCCAATTACTCAGAAACTTAACTGTTACAAGGTACTTCTTCGTCCTATTTGGACCTATGGTTCTGTGATCTACGGATCAGCTAAAGTATCTAACATAAAACGTATTCAGACATTCCAGAACAAAACTTTACGCATCATCACAGGCTGTCCAACATACGTTAGTAACAAAACATTACATAGAGACCTTAACATTGAAACGGTGGACGAAACAATAAAGAAACTATACAGACGTTTTCATAGCAAACTACACTATCACACAAATCCACAAATTCAGTCATTGTCCGCTCCTCACCTACCACATAACCCACTTAGAAGACTGAAAAGGCAATGGAATAGAGACCTTTTGTGAATCGTCCTGAGGGGTTGCCGCTGGGCGACTACCTCACACAAGTGACATCAAGACATTTATATAAAACTATTGACATTATAACTGCTGGTTGTGTTAACTTCTTACACAGTTGTAGTTTATTTTCTTAAATAAAGTCAAAAAAAAAAAAAAAAACTTTAACTTTACTTTTTAATTAAAAGTTTTAAAACTTTAGTTAAGCTTACTAGAAAGGGCTTTGGTGGTGGGAGATTTATCAAAGCAGACTGCTGGGATTTTCCTTTCCACTGCACTCAGGTCTATCTATCTCATTCACCTAAAGTAAGTTGTACATTATATGGACTTTGGACAGTGGGATTGTTGGTGTAGGTAGGGGAGCCAACACATGCACAAACAATGCTCTCCTTAAAAAATAAAAATTGTTATACTTACACGTTTTACAAAATCTGCTAAAGTTGAATCATTTACGGTATGATTTTCACCTTCAACTTGGCTTAAAAGTTCTTGAAGAGCCACCTGATTAGGGGCACTGACTTCACCCATACCTTCATTAAGTTCTTTTAGTAATAACAATAACCTGTAAAATAAAATTTTATTCTAATCTTTGAAAGGTAGAGGTATAAGTTACTGAATACAGTACTGAAAATTATTTATAAGCTTTAACTTACTTCTTGTGCATGAGCATCTTTAAGAGATTTCACATATCTGCTAAACTTTTTTTTTTGATAAAATGCATAAAATAATTTCACCATCACCATCCTCCCAAAAATTAAAAGACTAGGATTTATAATAAAAATATCTGCTTTAAAATATTTTTTGATAAAAAAATCATAAATAATATTTTAATTTTTGATTTGTAATTAATGAAGATAATCAAGACCAATTATGTCAAATCAATAACTATGTAAATGTGGCAGATTAAAGCTGTCTTTCTAGTGTTAGTAGATTCTTAAGTTTTATTAATGGCAAACACAATACCGATAACCAGAGTCATTGATTTTGATGTTACTAATTTTGAAAATTTTATGTGATTTCTGCAGTCAAATATTTGAGTTCATTTACACATTCACATAACTTAATCTTGAGAAAACTTTTTCAGTCTAAAAAATATATTAGTACAAACCAGTTTGAAGCGTGAAGTGGTGAAATTAAAGGCCAGTCTATCTCATTATTTTATGTGATTTTATTATTTATTATCTATTTTATGTGATTTCTGCAGTCAAATATTTGAGTTCTATATACACTTTCACATAACTTAATCTTTACTAGAAAGGGCTTTGGTGGTGGGAGATTTATCAAAGCAGACTGCTGGGATTTTCCTTTCCACTGCACTCTGATCTATCTATCTCACTCACCTAAAGTAAGTTTTACTCAGTAAGTTGTACATTATATGGACTTTGGACAGTGGGGTTGTTGGTGTGGGTACGGGAGCCAACACATGCACAAACGATGCTCTCCTTAAAAAATACAAATTGTTATACTTACACGTTTTACAAAAACGTGTAAGTAAACGAGAAAAATTTTTCAGTCTAATAGATATTTATTAGATCATGCTAATATAGGGTGATTCAAAAAGAGCGCCGGTTTTGATATATCAAATTAAGAGATTTATTTTATTGAAAAACTGAAAATAAATACATCAACAAGTTCATCTTACCTTCCGATTTCATGTATGAAAAATGATGTCATGCATGTGTCCTCCTCTACTGCGCTGGCACGCATCAACTCTGTCCATGAAATTGGATATTACTGCACGACAAGTTTCGACTTCCATTTGCCCGATAACCCGTCGAATTTCCTCCTTCAAGTCATTGATGTTTCGGGGTTTATTGGCATACACCAATGACTTCAGATGACCCCAAAGATGAAAGTCACAAGGCGTCAAGTCACACGACCTTGGTGACCATTGATGGTCGGAATTACGAGAAATGATGCGATCCTGGAACCGTTCACGTAGCAACAACATTGTTTCTCGTGCAGCGTGACAGGTGGCACCATCCTGCTGAAACCACAACTCGTCAATGTCCATTCCATCCAAATGACGCCACAAAAACTCCCTAATCATCGTACGGTATCGGTCTTCATTTACTGTCACGGCTTGTCCTTCTTGATTTTCAAAAAGTAAGGGCCGATGACACCGCCCGACCAAAAGCCGCACCAAACTGTCACTCGCTGTGCATACATTTCCCTTTCATTAACCACGCGAGGGTTTTCTAAACCCCACATACGGCAGTTCTGTTTATTAACAATACCGTTTAAGTGGAAGTGCGCCTCATCACTGAAAATGATTTTGTTTGCGAAGGTGTCATCATCCTGCCGTTTTCTCAATACCCAGTCAACAAACTGTCGTCTCTTCTGGTGGTCTGCCACTTTCAAATGTTGCGTCAACTGAATTTTATACCGGTGATATTGGAGATCGTACCGAAGAATTCTCCGTACAGAAGAACATCGTAAACCCAATTGTTGAGAACGGCGACGTATTGATTTTGCTGGGCTAACAGCCACACTGTCACGAACCAACGCAACGTTCTGCTCAGTTCGGCCAGAACGACGACGTCCAGAACTTTTAAGGTCGACTGTTGAACCCGTCTCAAAAAACTTTTTCATGAGCCTGCGAACTGTTGATTCATTCGGTGCTTCATTACGTCCTAGAGTACCGCGAAGTCGCCTGACAGTAGCCGCATAACTCTCTCCACTCTGGTAAAATGTTTTGACGATTAACACTCGTTGTGCAATAGTAAACTTCTCCATGGTTAGACACAGACTGCGAGAGTACTACACTGCGAACAAGAGAAACTACAACTGAATCGTCAATCGGAATGTTCTCCGAAATAGAAATGAGGTCTAACAATGTTGCCAACCGATAAACAAAAATTTACCAGCCGTTTAAAAACCGGCGCTCTTTTTGAATCATCCGTTAGATATATTAGTACAAACCAGTTTGAAGCGTGAAGTGGTGAAATTAATGGCCAGTCTATCATTAATCCCACAGACTAGCTGACTACGAAATAACTGCCAAAATAAAACTGCTGATGAAAGTAAAATAATTTTTAAATATCCTGGTTGAAATCATCTAAACATTTTGAATAAGCTAGACATCTTTCAGTTTTAGAAAATCTAAACCTTCATCAGGAGTGATGAAGATTGTGGTAGATCAAGAGAAATATAGATGAAGAAAGTGAATTAGAGGAGAACTGTAGTCCTAAGGAAGAGAAAGAGGTAATGATACGATTACGGACCAGTTACTAGTCTATTATCGCTGTTATTATTATCATTACCTGCTTTAAGGACGATGATAAGTTTCTTCAGTAAATATAATTTTTTCACTATATAGTTTTATCTTATATTAGTTTCATTATAAACCTCTGTAAAAATAATTTCCTTGCATAAAACATGCTCCTACTTTTAGATAAAAACATTTTGATGAAAAAGAATGTATGAGTATAATATGTGTTAATATGGTACCTACCTACTGCAATTTTTAATCAGTATTGTTAAGTTGCAAGACATACAATCAAAAAAGTAAATGCCAGTGAATTTACCTTTCATTTATAGCGCTGTCATTAATTGCACTAGATGGATTTGGTTTAAATGCTGGAAATGAGCTGTCATTTTCTCCTTTAGAAGAATGCATTAAACCAAGCAACTGTGGTACATCAAAAAGTGAATCTGATGATTCAGGTGTATCAGCTTCCTCATCAGAATCTAAAAGTAAATCTCTAGATGATGGATCTTTACAAGTCATGCAGCTACAATTTGTTATTACCTCAACTCTCTTGTACATAATTTCCCCTTCAAATTCTCCAGATGTACATTTTAATGTCACCTGAAACAAAGTATTAAGTGTTTTCAAAATTATTAATAGAAAATAATATTCTTTTTATTGCTGTCAGTTGGTTAATTTTCAGACAACTAGAGAGTGATTAGTAAAGCCAAGCCCCAGAATAACAAAATACAGTTTTTAAAAAAACAAAATTGTGTGTTACAATTTTTTGGTATGGATATAAAATTACAGATGTTTGTTTACCTGTTTAATGGTGGTATTTGATGGTTGACAAGAATCACAATAAGGCAGGACCTCGCCTGGTGAGCTTGGGACAATTCTAGGGATGCTGTAGCTGAAGCATGCTCCAACACAAACATTGTTATCCATTTCAATTGAATCACATCCTGGATATGCTATCACTTGCTTTATTGCTGTTGTTTTGCACCAAGAATGTTTATCAGGGTAGAGCACAATGTTGTGAACCTTTAAACAAAATACATAGGAAGCATGCTTATAGGAAAATATATTGTACTAATATTACAAAGATTGCATTTGAGGGAATCTCAAAAACTACTAGGCTAACTGTGAATGAACTTTCACTGATGTCTTCCTTGTCACCTCAGTATTGATAAAGTCTATATTTTAATAGAGGAAAACTTCTGTATTATATAAAATCAAATGTCTGGACTTATTTTTTCAACTGGTGTAAAAACTAGGTTGATACAAACAAATCCAATGTGTCAGTTGTCACTTGTCTGGAAATTGGTGATGCATTCTAACTTATGACCAAGATTACATAACAGTTTGTTTCCAATATCTTGAAAAAAAATTATAAGATTCCAGTGGTTCAATAAAAAAAAGTTTTAGATTTTAATTATTTTTGTAGTGAATTTATAACATGCACAGAATTTATATTTTCTGTTTCCATATAAAAATAATCACCATTATTCTTCTTTATTAAGTAATGTCTGTTCTGAATTGGCTATTTGGTGGCATTTATCTACACCTTATTTGTTTACATTTCCTATGAGCAAATATAAATTGGATAATAAGTAAGTACTCCAGAGAATAAAGTTAATGAAATTTTTTGGTATTGTGAGTTCAAATTACATATTATTCATGCAATTTAATCAAAAGTTTGACTTTTTGAACTTTAATTTTTCAATAAAATATTTAGAATTTAGTAGCAAATATTTTTATTTTATGGTTCTCTTGTAGGAAAACATTAAGGAATTGATAATTAAATATTAAAAACTGAGTGGTAAACGTAGATTTCTAAATTAATTTATCAATATCTACAGTCCAGATTTTATTTAGCTTAAAGGTATTACTACAAATTTTGAGCAGCTGTTAAAGATTTAACACTCAAAATTCTTCAAATTCTGTGACTTGAATTTTTTCTGTTGTAGTTTAATGTTAACCATAATTAAAAAAAGTCAATGCCTGTAATTTTAAGTTAAAACCAAAGTAATAGTAAAATTGGTGGTATTTTACACAAGAATAATGAGTTTAATTATTGTAGTAATTACCTTATGTTCTGTGTTTGCTGATACAAAAACAAGATAAACTGAACTCCACAAACTAATGACTAGTAATAGGTAAAACCTCAGCTCCATTGCAGAGCAGTCGAGGCAAAGCCGCAATTAACTAAAACAAAAAACAATCAAGACCTTAGTGAGAAACCAGGAAATTTTCTTTTGTCACTAACATAAAATTAAAACAGAATCCAATTGCTTTAAAAACTGTTACAAGTATGTACTAAGTAATAACTAGTAATTCTCACATTCTCTTACCCAAATTTATATCCCTTTGACTACAGATAGAACAAACACAATAAATAGTCTTACAATTCTATTCATTTGAATAGAAATGCTTTGAGAGGAAGTGAATTACTGTGTCATCATTTTGGTAGAGGGATTTACTCAAAGTAGGACTAAAAAGACAGTGCCTCCCATCTACCATGAAAAAATTACCGGTTAATCACAATAATCGACTGAACTTCAGATTGAAGCGACAGATTCCTGATTTATGTCACTCTGTTAGATGGGAAGCACTGTCTTTAGTTCACCGTTGGCTTATTTGCTGCTGCTGGTGCAGCAAAAAAGTTAATTTTTTTAAAAATAACTTTCAAAAGTAATGTATTCCATATTTGTGTGGGTGCACATACGCCTGATTGATTGATTCTACAGAAAAAACTGTCAAGCCTATTCAGTTTAAACTTGGTAACTATGGTTTTCTCAGCCAACTCATGAGAGGTAAAGAATTAGGCAAAAATACGAAAGTTAAAAATATACCTAGTTTACTCCGATTCAAAAACACAAATTTTTTTTTAAACAGCTCTAATGACTTTGTTTAATTTCACTCATTTACTGCAATACATGCTTGATAACTTCAGGGTATAAACTGAAAATTTATGGGAGAGTCCAAAATAGTATTTTTTAGAATTATTAGTCTTACAGAGCATTTTTAGGACTGAAATTCATGTAATAAAAATTTAAGATGATTAAAAATGTTTCAGGGTTTGTGTCACTTTTGTCCTATAGTTTAGTGGACATTTGTGAATTTAAGTAAAAAACGAGATTAAAATTGGGTTGCTTCAAAATTTCAGCCTTAAAGCTCATTTAAAGCAAAAATATACACAACAAAAATTAAAGCACATAAAAATATAACTTTTACATTAAAAATTTTGATGCTTACTTTAACGACACTGCTGTAATTAAATACTTTAACTCAACCTTTTGTTTTACAAAATAAAATGGAGAAGAAAATGGAATCAATTAAAGAACCTTAGAAATAACCACCTACAACTAGTGTTTTTTAGAATCAGCTTGCAGTTGTTTAGATCAACAGCCGAAAGGCTGGTTTGAACCTTTAGAGGTTTTACTAAGTAAAAACGAGGAGTGAGGTGGTTTTTGCCTTTTACACTGAGTTGAAAGAGTATGCTTATCAGCATGCCAGGCCCTCCGAAAAGCACCCACTTTCCACCCTGAAAATGACACCTTTACATCATTCACCACAGGGTCTGGCTGTATAGTGAAATTCATTACTCTCAGAGGAGATAACTCTGACTAGTGTCATTTACACCTCTACCTCTTCTGTTCTTAAATAGTTCAGTCATATGGCTGACTATTGTGAATTGGCAATTGGCTGACTATGTGATAAGAAACAGAACTATTTTTTGTAGCCCAGGAACCAACAGATCGAGAGCAATTAATTTAACACTCCACCTGCCCGTTATGGGCAAAATAATCAGCATAGCAGCCCCAAAATCAAGGGCACAGCAGCTGTACTCGATGTCAAAGTATCCGGATTTCTTAAAAAAACCCTAAATATTTTCATCGAACTTCTTCCAGTTACACTACATTTCCTGAGTGCCAAAGGTTCCTTGAAGGCATCGAACTATTACTTTATGTTGTGTACTTTATAATTCATAAATAAATTATTAAAATCAACAGTCTAAATAAAATAAAACATCTCATCTTGCTACATCACTGATGGTTTGTGCCGTCAAAATGTAGCTACATGGAAATCGTAGCTTGAAATCAAGACTGGGAAAGCTTAGTGCTTAAACTGTGTACACTGATTAATTATATCAGACGAAATTGTCAAAGGAGATACCACTAAAGAGAACTTAAAAATAATTAATTTCAATCTCGCCTTATTGTCCAAAAGGCAATGTTAGTATATCACCTTATTCTCATTGAAACCCACCGGGTTGGTCTAGAGGTAAAGTCGTCGCCAAAATCAGCTGTTAAACAGCTGATTTTCGGAGACGAAGGTTCCTGGTTCAAATCCTAGTAAAGGTAGTTACTTTTATACGGATTTGAATGCTAGACTGTGGTTACCGGTGTACTTTGGAGTTGTACTAATGGTTGGAGTTCAATTAACCATACTCTCTCAGGAATGGTCGACCTGAGTCTGTACAAGACTACACCTCATTTACACGTCTTACACATCATCCTCATCTCATTGGGTCATGGGGTTGCTTATTGTACTGAATTGAACAGATTGCAACGTACACAAATTAGGGATTACAAAAAAAAAATTCTCATTGAGACGACTACGCCATGAAGGCAACTGGATCTTACGCCAGGGGTTCCGGGTTCGATTCCCATCCGGTCTAGCATTTTTCTATCACTCATCTTCATTTATCACCCTTCATCGTTAGCATTAGCAGTAATGTGCAAAACAGCCACGTAAAAAAAATTTCCACATGGTAGGCTAAAGTTGGTTATTAAAAAGTTTATTATGGATGTGTTCACGAACAAATTGGTACTGTTTGCCGTTTACATTTTTTTACATTTATCCAGAAGGTTAAAGTGGTACTAAAGTAAGTGATTCTATCTACATCAAGCAGCCACCTATTATATATATTTGCATAAAATATTCTTGTAATTTAAACCCATGAAAACACAAGACAAGTATAACTGATGGTTCTTCCAATTTGTGCAAACAATTTTAATACAATAATTATTGTTTACTGTAGCCTATACGTCCCATAATCCGAAGGCAAAATAGTTATTAGCTCCCAACATTTACTGTTCCATTACGTACTGTTATTTGATATTCTCTGTTCACAGAACGTACAATTTGTTTGAAATCATACCCTGTCGTCGTACATAAATTTTCTACGCGATTTGAGCTTTTGAGGCGATCGCAACGAGGCTACGTTTAGGATAGTGACGGCATCGGCCCCCCTGGCTAAACGCTTCTAGTTTCTAGTAGCTTATTCAGCAACAGTCAAATATTCGCAAATCAAATTTGGAGGCCAACATGTTTTTAATCTGGCACCATCGCATGTCTTTAAACGCACCTTGCAGCGAAGCGGTGGAACTTGTCAAACAGCAAAAAAACGAATGTAATTCATTTTATTTATATGTGTTTTAATAGACAAAACAAGATAATGCTACCGTTTTGTAATAGTTTTACCTTGTTTTAGTAAATAACCCATTAAAACTTTCGATAAAATAAACCTTTTCAGTAAAAGTTTAGATCACTCTTCCTGCTGCTTAGATGTACACCGATGCAAACCAATTTTAAAAACTCTGGTGTGAAACATTTGCACAACTGTCTCTTGCCAATGCAAATAATTAACAAGACAATCTAACATTAGTAATAACACATTAGAAATAAACAAATACTAACCTCAATAAACATAACAATTTAATCATGAGTGAAAGACGCAAAATGAAAATCAACCTCTGTTCAGCATAAAAATACGGAAAATCACTCTTTCACGCTAAACTAGGCACTCTAGAGAAAAATGCTCTAAATAAAAGTCGTAGATCTTTTAATTTCCTATAAATCTGATTACATACTACACTTTTGTCGTAAAATACATACTAAGGCTGAAATCTTTAAAAAAAATCGATTTTTCACACGTTTTCGTGAGAATACCAAAAATGCATACCAAAGTAGCAATCTTAAAAAAAACAATTTTATTACGAAAAAACAGCCTCACCAAGAATATCAGCAGGAATGGCGCCTACCCTATCTTGTAGAGCATAAAAGTTTTAGTAAATGAGGCGATTTTTATAAAAATCGTAGGAGCCGTTTTTGAGAAAATCGCAAAAAGTTAAAAATGACACGGATAAACTACTACTTCCGGTGAACTGATTTTGATGAAAATGTTTGTGTCGGGTCCGGTAGTGGTATTTAACTTAAAGTTTCAAGTTTCAAGTTCGTACGATGTTCCGTTCTTGAGATATTTTGTTCACACACACACACACACACATAGACCGATCGCTAAAATCATGGTTTTTGGGTTCAGGGGGTCTGAAAAAGTGTAGATCCGGTGAAAACTCGATTTCGAAAAATCGACACAAGAAAACAATAGGCTACTTTTCTTCCTATATATTCATATAGGCAAGAGAAAGTAAAATTAATAAAGACGAAGTTTATTGGATTTATTGTCAGATCCTATATTTCGAAGTTGTTTAACGATATGACTAACTGTATAAACAAATAAAATGGTCCTTTTCAATTAATTAATTCTATCAGACAAGTTAAAAATTATTTATATACTCGTACATGTATATTTTACAATATACCTACTTTATTTTCACTATATCGTCCCTCTGAAAATAGAACTTTGTTTACGAAATACATTTTGTAATTTTTTACAAAAACCAATAATTAATTAACGATGAATTGAGAAGG
Source organism: Catonia carolina (assembly GCA_035578175.1). Classification (NCBI taxonomy): domain Eukaryota; kingdom Metazoa; phylum Arthropoda; class Insecta; order Hemiptera; family Achilidae; genus Catonia; species Catonia carolina. Next base: position 107,942,235 of record JAQMRL010000001.1, read on the forward strand.
TGTGTCAACAAAAATACAATGTTAAGGTATAAAAATAATCACACCATAGTTGAGAATGTCATGTGTTGTTCCATGTAGGGCTGTTAAAAAAGATCCGCAAACATACGTCTGAGGAAACCTACCGTATAATTTAATATTTCAAAGTCAGACGAGTTGACGACTTTCCTGATATATTAACAATAAATTAATAGTGTTGTTTAGTTCAGCTATTTTGTAAAAATCTGCCTAACTACCTAATATACGTAGCATCTAATAACTGCGTAATTTAATTGCGTAATGTGAATTGTGTGTATAACTTATAAAACAAAAAAACAATATTCCTAACTACATAATAATTTGATCGTAATATTTAAAACTTAATAAATTACTTAAGACTATTAATTTTGTAATTTAAAATTCCCTGAAATTGGAGGGACTTGGTTATAATGATTTACATAATGTACCTACCTATTGGTGACGCATACCATTAATCAACAAGTTCAATGCTCATAAAATGCATACTGTTCTTTGAATTTTTTTATCAACAAGGCCGTTAATAAAGCAAGAATAAATTCACTTACGAATTCTTATACAATATTTTTACCGTGAATATGTAATAATCTATTTCATTTGAAAACAAGTTTTCCAAGTCGTTTATGTCCAACATGTGCAATTGAATGCAGTGCAACTTCTTTTATTCGGCCTTGGAGAAACTGACATATCCTCTCACCTGAATGAAGGTCAAACATAGTAAGTTTGATCGTTTTTGCAGGTGTAATATGTGCAATGATAAGGGTCTATTTAAAATATTATCTATTGTCATACCGGTATCTTCACCGCGGCTGTAATTGATCTGAGATTTAAAGATCATTTAGATCATTCTATCACAGTAACATTTTAAAAGTAATTTTGCGTAAGAGATCGATCAGTGAAAATTTTTTTACTCATATTTTATGACATTTAGTTTACACAGTTTGTAATTTCCTGTTTACTTTCTCGTTTGAGTTTTATCACGATCTAAGGAAGTGAAATTCCGTTAAAAATTCGAATTAGTATAACTTCTCTGTTTTCCCTCCCCATTTGCCATAACGTGAATTTTAGTCAAAAATTTGCCTATTTTCGCGGTATGCCGTTACATTACTTAAACGCGTTATCTTCAGTGTGACAAACTCAAAAAAATGTTTTAAAATTTGTTTTGAAAATTTTTAATCTCAACTGAAAAATAATTAACTATACTGTATATAAAAAAATTTAAAAGTAGGTAAACTATATAAAACTTTTTGTGTAAAATGATTTGGCTATTCATAAAACATTACCTATAATAGTCAATTCATGTACAATTTTGTACGCATCTTTTATTAAAATCTAGGCTATTTGTAACATGATTAATGAGGAAATTGCCGTTATTCCAATATTTTTATTACCAATTCCTGTTACATATAAAGTGGGAGCGTATAAGAAACCACACACGTTGAACTCATCCTTGTCTTGTTCACTGGTTAATTATGATTTAAATTATTATTGTAGTGTCGATAGGAGGATAGGAATTATGTCAAGAATTGAAAAGATCGGAAATTCACAACGCGTTCCCTCTGGCAAAACTACATTGAATTACAGTCCAGTTAAACTGTTCAAATTTGATTCAATTTAAAATTCTATTCTATGCCACTAATGAGCGTTGTTTTTATCTTAGTTTCTTGTTTGTATCTTCTTTCTCTCCTTTTATTTCTTTTCACTCTTATTAACGATAATTATCTAAAGCAGTTTTAAAACGGTCTCAGTCAACAAGAACATTAAAAATTAAATTTTATGATTTTGAAATGATCTTGCATGGAATTTAAATAGGCAGCCACCAAGGGAATATTATTATACGGCCAATAACAATAAAAATAATGCCACAAAACAACTACCGAATAAATCAGTGCAACTTTTGCCTATCAGAACCAAGGCGATATTTCACTAACAGTTAACACTCGCCTTCTTTCTCATTTTACTACTCAGTTAGTACTGAAAAATCGAGTTGAACCGATCCAGTGAAATTACCTCGTTACTCTCTGCAATTCTCTAGCTTACTTCTTCAAACATTACTCAAGGAAATTTTAATAACACAATATTATCGATCAAAACATTATCACAAGTAAATTTAATCACAGAATATTTAAATTAAGAATTTTAATAAAATATAAATGCTTCAATTTTCAAGCTATAAAAATATTTTGGCCGCCTCCGTGGAGTAACCCCTACGCCACATAGGCGGCCTAACACAGTTTTGCTATCTTACAAAGCGGAAGGTCTTGAATTTTATTTCCAGTCAGCGTCTGAAAATTGCTACACATCAAAACCCACCCTCCCCAGTTCTATAACCAACAGTAACCGCTAATAACCAAGCTGTTGAATCAACTTCAATAAACTAAAAAAAATATTATGGTTAGAGATTAAAAAATTATAACACAGTTTGGATCGTAGTTGGAATTTGTGAAATGATTTAGTAACTTATTTTAGATATTTTACTAACCTTTCGATGCACTAAAATTAAACAAATTTTAATTGAAACATGGTAACATTCACGGTTTTGTCTAAAATACACCAAAATTCGAGATGCATACGCTATCCAATGATCCCTCGCTCTCACAAAGCTTCTCCGCGCACATCCATCTCTTAACAACTCCTTTCTCTCTTCTCAACTTAATAAAAATGGTTTCCTTGGCTGTCATTTCGGAAGAGAAATTTATCGATGCCATTAATATAATAAACCTCACCATATCTCATATAGATCATACGGAAGTCAGCCGTACACTTTTAACAGCGTAAAGCAATTTATAAAATAAAATCAGCGGCTTCAATAACCAGCAGGTTCCATAATAAACTGCTCAGTGGTGGACTATATGGTATCCTTGACCTTCTTCCATTTTCCCTTTTCTGTACAAATATCAAAGCTCTAATCATAGAGCTTTGTCTGTATATGAAACATCATGAACAAGTTTCATCCTTATGAAGATGTACAGCGCGAATGGTCCTAGCTGAAAACGACCGAGTTTATGACCCTGTAAGTACCAGGTAATTAATCCTCTTAACGTGTTTTTTAATAGAATGCCAACTTTTTTAAAACATTTTATTTCTACTATCGAAGTTTACCTTATTCCATTTTTTCTGCATTACTGCCCCTGAGTGAGTACCTACTTACGTATTTTCACTTGCTTTCTTACTTATCTAAAATAGGTTTTCTAAAGTTTCTTTTCCTATATCATTTCCTTTGTTTGTCGAAAATTTACCGAGAAAGTCCCGCTGAATGCTTCTTATCATACCAGCTACCACAATACAGTTTGTTGTTTAGGTCAACAGCCGAAAGGCTGGTTTGAACCTCTAAAGGTTTTACTAAGTAAAAACGAGGAGTGAGGTGGTTTATTATGCCTTCCTCACCGAGTTGAAAGAGAATGCTTGTCAGCATGACCGGCCCTCCGAAAAGCACCTAATTTCCACTCTGCAAATGACACCTTCACTTTATTCACCACATGGTCTGGCTATATAGTGAAATTCATCACTCTCAGAAGAGATAACTCTGACTAGTATCTATTAAACATCTACCTCTTCTGTTCTTAAATAGTTCAGTCATAATTGGCTGACCATATGATAAGAAACAGAACTATTTTTTGTAGCCTTAGAACCAACAGACCGAGTACAATTAATTTAACACTCCACCTCCCCGTTATGGGCACACAATACAGTATCAAACAAAAGCAGCAGGTAAATTTTCTTCCAATTGAGAATGCCTACACTGGTTTTTACCAATCCATGTGTATTGAACAGTAATTTAAACTTAAAATGAGCGCGTATAGCATAACACAAGTTTTACTATTTTTATTACATTTACCGTATAAATAGATTTTCACTAAATCCTCTAAAATATTCTCTTCTTCAGATGTACAGTAATGTTAAAATACGGGTGTACAATACTTACCCATTAGAATTTATTAACTGTCGGTCAATTAGCATCGACTGATCATTTGTATAATACGTAAATACAAAAGTGAAAGCCCGTTACCTAATTTAGGTCATTCCCCCATTTTTGAATATCTGAAACTTTGTAAGTTTTTGAAATTTTTATTTTGGTAATGGGGCCAAATTTTGGCAATCTGAAAAATTCTACTCCGCAATCGGGATAGAGTTAGTAGCCCACCTATAAGTTTACGTTACAGTACAATATTAGGTCTACTCACGGGTGCGTTATTCGACGGGTAATATTGTAAACCAGTTTTATCGTAACTACTACAAAGAAAATACGTACAAAGTAATACAAAATGTAAAATATTTTTACAAAAATATGTGTGTTTATTCTAAAACCGCATTTAAAAAATCTGGTGTGAAACACTCGCACAACTTTCTCTTGCCAATACAAATAATTAAAAATATAACCTAACATTAGTAATAAAACATTACAAATAAATAAAACAAATAAACTTAATAAACATAACCTAATTTTAATCATGAGTGAAAGACGCAAAATGAAAATCAACCTGGAATTAGACTCTGTGGAGAAAAATTTAAATAAAAGTTGTAGATATTTCAATTTCCTATAAATTTGATTATATACACTTTTGTCGTAAAATACATGCTAAGGCTGAAATCTTAAAAAAACATAGATTTTTTTACACGTTTTCGTGAGAAAAAAACATAAAATCGCTAATTACCGCTAAACTAACCGTTATACAAAAAAATGTTTGAAATAAAAGTTGTAGGTTTTTTAATTCTCTACAACTTTTATTATACAATTTTGCGCTAAAATGCATATTAAAGTCGCAATCTTAAAAAACAGTTGTTTTACGAGAAAACAACCTCCCCAAGAATTTCAGCAGATATGGCACCTACCCTATCACGTAGAGCATACAAAATTAAATAAATGAGGCAATTTTAAAAAACATCGTAGGAGCCGTTTTTGAGAAAATCGCAAATAAGTGAAAAATGACCCGAATAAATACTACAGCCGGTTGACCGATTTTAATGAAATAGGTCTAATTATGTTTAAGCAACGTCATAATCAGCAAAAAAAAAAAAAAAAAAAAAATAGGTTGAACGGCGGCGGAGAATGTTGCTGGACACACATAAATAAATGTAGGTCTACTGCTTTTCCAGATCCGAATCGGGAATTAAACTGTGATCTCGGTATCATCAGCGAAGCATGCTATCAAAAAAATAGTAGGTACCATAGCGATGGTCTTTGTTTCCTTTGATTTTCAACATCTGTTTTGTTTATTTTTTATTTATTAGTGTGTATTTATATTTTTATTCCGTTTCGGTCAAGGACTTAACTTAGAAAATACAAGGTCTTATCAAGAGAAATATTACTTGCCCTTTTCTACATTTTGCAGTAGGCAAATCTGCCTAATTCACTTTGTTTGTTTCAAGAATTTATTATAGGTGAGAACGAATTGCTTAAAAAAGTTTTAGAAATGCTTGTGGTTTTTCCCAGATTACTTCTTAAATAATTTGCCTAAAAAATTTGTAGGTATATATAAAATATTTAATATTAAATCTAGCATTTCTAAAATTTGTGTTCGTTAGACGAGAATAGTTACCAAAATAACGAAAATGTAACAGGAAAATATAATAAAAGAGGGGGGATGAGACGATAGTGAGAATCCGATACAACTTTGATATTACAATAGCGTATTTTATTAGGAATTTTATAATGTCCTCACAACCAATCATATCCAAGGTAGTCAACTTTTAATTTTTTCTGTATTAGTTATTTTGCAGTAATTTATTAATGAAATATTTTTTACTTTTGTTAACAGATTTCAATATTTTAAAACTGTATTCCCACATCATGAAAATAATCAATGCACTACTGATTTGAGTTTATCTCAGTGAAAAATTATCTGAAAAAAAATTGCTGAGTATATGTGCCTTATTTAGAGAAACTATATTTTAATCAAAGTAGTTTGTAAAAGTTGCTAATGTATCAACAAAATCGAGATAGCGTATAATTCATAATACAAGGCAGTCAAATATTTTTAGTAGCTAATATCACACTGGTAAGGTTGCACAAAATATAAATTTCAAAATTTTATTCTTAGTTTTATGCTGACGAATAAATTGCCTTCAATGTAAACTTTTCGAAATCATTTTTATAAACGTACAAACGAATGCACAGAGAAATCGTGAATGTATGTTTGTACTGTGTTTATCATTACTTTGGCCAACCGCGTTCCTCGCAATTCTGAACTAGAATAAAATTGTCCCATTTTCGGAATAAATTATATCAAATTTCATTATTTTACACCATCGCTTCGGTAAAAGTAGTATGTCCCAACTGAATTGGTACATTAACTCGAATAGTTAATGTACCATTAGAAATGGTACTCTACAGGTAACACAGAGTGTTTTCTAAGACCACAGACTATTTAAAAATTTTATCCTTCTAATCGAGGAAAATAAATGAAAATTCACTCATTTTCTGTCAAGTTGTTTGTGAGTTATCTTCTACATGTAGACGAGGGACAAAGAGAGGTATGATCACAACTCTGTAGCTACGAGCGCTAATTCATATTGTACAAACTTTTACACAACGTATCTCATCTACAATTTTGTTTAATCTACATATAGTATCTTTGTCTCAAGTGAAACGATAATCTGAAGACGTATTTTCTTAGATTTATTTTCTCGGCCGAATTTAAAAAACAACGAGCTATTATTTTATTTTAGCTACTATTTAATAGGTCTATAGCTTTTACACAGTTTCGCCCGGGTATTAATAAAAGAATCTCTGACGATCGCTATTAAATCTTTTTCAATGAATTCTTCAGCGTTCAAAACAAGCTATTTTGCCCAAGAATTAAGAAGAATTGTACCCGTCAAAAAGTCACAGTATTTTTGAATTCGCTAAGAGTTTTTACATAACACTATTTTTGAAATGATTTATTATTTTAAAAGTAAAAAAACCTAAGTAAGACCCAATTTGAGACCTTCATTGGAATATTTTTTCTGTAATTGTCACGACTATACTTAAAATTTACTTAGGTCCTTTTCGCAGAATTTCGTTATCATAGCGATACTGATAGTAATCCGAAAATCAGTTTTCTTAGAAAATTTACACAAATAGCATTCAGTTTAAAGTAGGGTATCCATGTAAAGTAGCGTGTTTATTAAGTATCCTGATAATGGAGCCAACATACTTTTATTCAAAATGAAATTAATTAATTGCCTAAAATTAAATAGCCAAAGAAAGATATACAGGAAGAGTGTTAAGAGGATTTAAAACTAGATGTAATTTGTTTCAAGCTAACTGCGAGCTAACAAAACACAATATTATTGATTATTGCTTAGTCTAAATTCAACAGAATTTAACTTGGTAATTACGTTTAGTCGGAATATTTTGTAAAAACGTAACGAATATCCTGCAGACTGCTAGCTGCGTAATAAACATAAAATAAAAATTTAATGTTTTTCGTATATATCGTGCAATGCTTCAGCATGAATCACAGTGGTACACCAATATTTTACTAATTGGAACCAGAATGTCCAGCCACACCCATAACAATTTCTTGGTTATTAACTTGGTATGTCGTCTTCTTTTCTATTTGTAAAATAACTAAAACTTCGTGCAGGATAATTAGGTATTTAAAAAAAAATTTGTAATAAACTCTCTCTTTCTCTCTCTCTCTTCCGTTCATCGATATTTCTCAAAGACCATCTTTGAAAACGCTATTTGAAACTTGTATCCTGTATTAAAAGCATGCTGTTAAATAATGCAGTCTTAACGTTAATTTACAAGTGCTTAACGAACGAATAGGGTACTCAACCGCTAGCTGTAGCTCCTGGACTCTATTCCTGACTGAGATCACTTGGGTTAGAACTGCACTGTTACACGCCGTTTTGTATTATTCTGTAGCCAATGCCAGTTAAAACCGAGTAGAAACGACTTTAAAAATTGTTCACTTGTATCTAACCGGTCGTAAATATAGGAATTTAGGTGAGAAAATAGAGCCAACAACGTGTGTCTACCAATATCCAGTCGTTTTTAACGACATATCGACTATAAATCAAATCAAGATTTTGGTATTCTTCTCAAAACGAGAACCATAGATAGAATCACATTAATGTCCGTCTACGTGTAATTTTATATTCATAAATTTAATGATAATCCTTCGAAAAGGCAAACCATTTAGTTAGAATAGAACGTTCTGAGTAAAAAAAATATTTCAAAATGATTTACATCTCAAATGTTTCCCAAAAATCCTTCTTTCGTGGTACCGGTAAGAGCATATGAACCTAAGTCTAAATTCGGTGACTTTTTACGGCACAGGCATGTAAAAATTATTTTTCGTTTTACTACAAGCCACAATTTATTCATTAAAAATACTCAAGCCACATACCTCTAAAATCACATTATCAATTGCGAATAAATTTGATAAAAGTTTACCGATTTACTAAATAGAAGAATACATAGAAAAAAATTGTAGGCAGAGAGTTATTTGTTTATAAACAAGTAAAGCTCATCAATAAAAGACAAACGTAGTACATTCTAAAAATAAAATAGAACAACGCTCGGATTTACGGGTGATTTAAAATAGCTTAGTCGTCTAGAGATAAATACTCGAACTACTCTGCAATAACGATAACATAAATATATTATTAAACAAAAAAATTAAATATTCAACCTGTCTGTATGCCTACATGTTGATCTAACTGTTTTCCGAGGTTGCATCATACGAAAATCTCGTCAATGACTCTTTAATTTTCAGTTAAAAAAATCATTTATAATAACGATTTAATTATTGTTAAAAACTTTAATGATACAAAATTTATAATTTACACAATTATCAATTATTATTATCAGTTATTCAATTCAATCAATTATTATTTGGTCAATTATTAGAAAAAATTCGGTTATTGAGTCTGTCGTAGTATCATTAATAATTATTCATTTTCGTAATCATTAAATTTGTTTACATTTTAAAAACCCTAAATATAATAAATTTCCATTGTTGTCTGTATTCATTTTTACAAAATGGGGTATTTTCCTCCGTTTTAATGATACCATATTAGTAATAATAATTTTTGTTTTGTTTTTGTTTTTACAGCCTCATAGGACTACATAAGCTCTTTAAGTTTGGAAAATCTTTAATTTCGTCTAATGGATTTTATCTATTCTCTTGATGTTCTTATTCTTAATTTTTTCCCAATAATTTTTCATTGCGTTAAATGTTCTTTTCCTTTCTTCCTCAGAATACACCACTTTTGGACGTCTGGTTGGTTTCTTTTGGTGGAGTCTCGTGTTTTTCAGTTTATGATAATTTTTTTGTTTTGGTTTTTAACTCTTCAAGTGAGATTTGAAGTTGTTCTTCTAGGTCTTCGTTAATTTCGCAAACCCAATGCGGTTGGGACTTTTTACCAGTAGGCTACTAATAATCTTTTTTGTCTTTTATGACCACAATGGTCATGAAACTTCACTTTTGTCAAATTTAGAAAGCTTCTTCCTTTTCATATTCTTTAGCTTGATGTTCTGCCAGTATGCCTTCATTCGGGCTTATCTTGCTTGCCGAGCTTCCTCTGAAACGACTGGTTTCTTCCAGCTTGGGTTTGTTCTTCCATCTGATTTTGTTTCAAATCTACTTTCCTTATTTCTTAAGATTTTTAATATTTCTGTTTTGTTTTCTAAATCATCGAAAGTTAATCCGAGTTCGATCATGTCTTCTTTGACATTTCGGATCCATGCACCTGATGTTACCATTGGAAAGAGTTTTCTATTCATCTTGTTTAAAATTCTGCCTTTAGGCGTCCTGATAAGATGTCCAAGAAAAGATATCCTTTTCTTTCTTGTTGTATCTGTTCGTTTTCTTTTTAGACTTGTTCATTTGTTAGAATTCTCCATTGCCCATCTACTTTGTTTTTCTTTCCTATGCAGGTTCTTAGGATTCGTCTTTCCAGTTATAGGACATTGTCTATTGCTTTTGTCTTGGTCACTTTTGCTAATGTTTCGCTGCCATATGTAGGCCTAACTTGTGGTTGTATGATTGTTTTGTAAAGTTTAATTTTTGTTTGTATAGATAAGCATTTTTATTGTAGTGTACGTTTTTGGTTATTTGTTGCGATTTAGATAATTTTTCCGTCTCTCTTCCTGCGCTATGTTTTCTTTATTGCTGTTTGTTATGTGTTCGCCTAGATATTTAAACTATATAACTAATAATATTTATTGTATTGTCTTTCATTCTATTCCTCAGCCCTTTGTAGTTTCCGCATTTCGTCTTTCATAAGGTCTGTGAAAAGCGATTATTATACAATTAATTTAGTTGTTATACGTAACACTTTATCACGCCTCAGTATTTCTTAGATATATTGAAGTAAGCGATCTACAATGTATACTACTGCATTACCAACTTTAGTTGTATTTTAGGGTCTAAAATTTACCTATGGAAGTACACCCGCTTGTCAATTCAATAATCTCATTTAACCTACCCTTGTCCGATAGACTCCCTGACTTCCTGTAGTTCAGGTTTTATAAACTAGTATTTACAAAATTCTTTCACTCACTATATCATAGTATTTCTTTAAAAATTTTCTTATAGATCAGTGACAAAGTATCTTTGTATGGTGTGACAAGTGAATCTAACATTTTATTAATTTTTATATAAACAGTCGCAATACCAATTTCTAAACACACTTCATCGATTGAAATTATTTTCTTATTGTTTTATCTTCCATGTTGTTACGGAATTCTTTTTGAAATAATTATGGTTATATCAATTAGGATTAGGATATTACTAATTTGGCATAAACAATAACTTATCTACTTTTGTGTACAGACTAAATCTCCGAATCTTGAATACTGTATTCGGCAAAGAGTTATGGTTATTGACACAAAATGGAAATGTAAATAACATTATGATCATTTTACGCAGAATTATCATGAAACTTAAGTTATTTGTGCAAATTGGTAAATAATTTTGTACCGGCAGAATTGTTTGTATCTCACTATCATAAGAAATTAAATGTTAAATTTTAACAAAATTCTGTAAAATATTTCGAATTCTGCCCCTATCAATTACACAATCTTCACGACTTTATTATGTAAAAGTCGTTTTATAGATTTATCGAGTAGTTATAAAAGTCCGTCACTTAACGTAACTTGAACTTGAGCATGAGTACTTAGTATATTTCTCAAACAATCTGGATCTGAAGAAAACATTGAAAAATTGTTCTGTTTCTTAGAAGCATAAAATTTTCAAACCATAAATTGATCAATCTCATTCGTTACAAAACTCAATTTTTATGATTTATTATTGACACTTTTTAACATCAAAATAACAACGTATTAAAAAAACTATTATTGGTTTATTTATTTTAATAGCTACAAAACAGATAACAGAAATTACTGATGCAATGATGGTGTTATTGAAAATTGCTTCTCCTTAGGCGACGGCTAAATATTTGGCGCCAGACATCTGCCGCCGACGCTACAACATATCGCCTATTATAGCTGGCGCACTCTGTTTTTAATTCTCCCTTTATCTACAATCAGGCATCTAATCAGTCAAGAGTATTTTAAATTTAAATTTTGTAAATTTACATAATCAATTCAATTTATCGTATTATATGTCCTGTTATTTTAAAAATTTTAACTCGCAAATTTTACGATACCTATTGCAATTTGTTCCAAGACGTTAAAAATGAAATTCATGGAATTATATGCGTTGTTAATATCTGCTGAAACTATAAAATCCACTTAGCCTATATAATTTTTATAGCCCAATTTGTCGTTAAAATACGGGAACGGCAATCAAATTCGATCGGATTATTAAGCCGTAAAAATTAAACAAAAAACATTAATTTAACGGTAAGGAAATTAATTTATAAAATTTATAGATTTAAAATTTCTGTAATGTAGCATTTGGTCTGAACGTGTTACCAACTGTTTTTTGTTTATTTATTTAATAAACAAGGCAGGCGGAACATTGAGGATCTCTTATGATGTAAAATGTTCTCCAGATACTAGCCAGCCAGTAAACGAACCTTCGGCTTAGAAGTCGAGAACTAAATAGCCTACCGATTGAGGCACCCAGCTGAACGTTACTAAAACTTACACAAATATCTTTCCACTAAAATTTTCATTTATACTCAGTGTTTATTTTAAGATAAGATTTTTATCACGAACAGAAAATTCTGGTAAACGCTAAAAATAAACATTCGCGGCCGCCTCCGTGGCGCAGCGGATAGCGTGCTAAACTACAAAGCGGTATGTTCCGAGTTTGATTCCTGGCTACAGCCGGGAATCTAAAATGGAAAATTATTATATGTTAATATTACTGATTATGTACCCCAATTCAATTAAGTCACCTTTAACCAAGTAGTTGATGCAACTTTAAAATAAGCCAAGAAACTTATTCGTATACGATCAATAAAAAATGTAAGAAAAATTATTTTCAGATTAGTCTACTCGTCTGTTTTAGCACAATCTTATTTTTAATCTTTTCTTTGTATAATTATATGGAGGATTCGGCGAATAATCGAAATTCTGATATATTTAACTATTAGAAGTTGATGATACTGATGAACTTTTATAAGTGCAACAAATTAGGCAACGAAATAAAATATTATGCAGTTATAATGATATTTTTTATAGCTTGTTATTTGTGCAACAAAATTAAGTCATAAAGATGCAGTGGTCGCCTGAAACTCCTAATAAAAATTTGTAGTTCATCTTAAGAAATTAAATTGAGTGTGTCATTTAATGCGGTAGTGGGCTATTACCTAATAATAATAATGAATGGATAGTTTTATTTATTGTCATCTGTAAATTAAACTTTTGTCGATAAAAGAAATCACTGGTCAAAGCTGCAATCTAAATAACACATTATTGATTTATATTATTAACAAAAGAAAGAAGTAACTACTTTCAAAACCGCAATCGATTTCAGTACGAAACAATACAACTAAACGTGTCATCTTTTTTTTTAATCTCCAAGTCTGTACGTTGGAATCTATTCAATTTAAGTCTAAGAATAATAAGCAGCCCTATAACCCAATGAGATGAGGATGTTATGAATGACGTTTAAATGAGATGTATTCTTGTACAGACTCAGGCTGACCATTCCTGAGAGAGTAGGTTAATTGAACCACAACCATCAAAGTACACCGGTAGTCACTGTCTAGTTTTTAAACCCGTATAAAACTAAACTTCTTTACTAGGATTTGAACCACGGAGCCTTCGTCTCCGAAAATCAGCTGTTAAACAGTTGACTCACGGCGACGAATTTACTACTTGACCAATTCGGTGGGTTAAATGTGTCATATAGTAGTTGATTAACAGGCTTTTAAGGCAGAAAAAGCAATCATTTTGTAATAATAGAGTCAAATTTACACAACACTTGTAACTTTCTGCAAGTTATTTTCTAAGTTAAATACTGAGTAATAATGATATTACTTACTTTCATTATTCTATTTTGCACTGTCTTTATTCATATTTTTAATTGATTATTTCCCTTTAACTTGCAGACTACAATAACTACAAAAAAAGTTAAATATATAATAATTAATAATATTATTAATATTATAATAATTAACCCATATTATGTCAGAAATTTAAAAAGTAAAATAAAAAATTTCAATTGAAATGAAAAAATCGACATGAAAACAATACTTTGCTTCCTATTATTTTTACATACCTAGGTCAAGAGAAAATAAAAATAAAAGCTCAAATTTGTTACATATTTCTAGCAATTCTTTTGTACACAAAAGAGATATGTTACAAATTTGATATTTTATGTTCTTAGTCGTGCTACAGCATAACTTTTATGAAGTAGGTCTAGAGTATTTATGAAAAAAGTTAAAATAATAATAAATTATTAGGCCTACCCGTTAAAATTATTATCTAAAAGGTAAGGCGGTTACAAGTTGCCTTATTTCATAGCTAATATGTGACAGATTAATATTTGAAGTATTGTCTTAAAAAATGTATTTGTCATGAAAATTCAAAAACTAACTTTGAAAGCTAATTTCAATACTATTTCGTATTTTTGCTTAAGGTAGGGTGTAAATATATAAACTAAGCACATTCATTGTCAAAGATTATGTGCTGGAAGTCTATGAACTACTTTTCTGAATCATCCTTTCTTTACCTACTATTTATAAACCGGAACATTTTTATAAATATATATATACCCCATGCGATACGTATTTTCTGCAGCTGTGTGGTTGTTGTCAAAAGGTACATATTTAAACAGGGACACCCATTGGTGGTTACTCATGATTGGCTCTAATTTGGTCACCAAACAAAATAGCTTGTTCAACCGGTGCTACTTAACGATCCAGTGTTATTTTTACCAGCTGAATATAATAATATAAGATCTGGCCCGGACAGCTCCGACTCAAAAACTGTGAAACATGGTGCCGTTCATTGCACAGTATTTTTGTAAATCATCATTTTTGTTTTTTTTTGTTTTCAATCAATTAGCCAAATTTTGAGAACAGACCAACAAAAAGTTGCATTTATGTTACATTCCACGCCACCACTTTGAAAATTAAGAACAAATTTGGCTAACAAGCGAATAATATTGAAGATGTTTTGCAAAATGTAATTTAGAAGGTTGCAGTTCAAATTAATTTGTATTTATTTTGGACCGAGTGAGGTTATTTCTGCCGATAAAAATATACATTTCCTGACATTACCTCCAAGGTATTTCTAAAGTACAATTACCTGACCAACGAAAACATTTTGAAAAACTATTACATCGGATTATAGACCTAAAACAAGAAACTAATGGCAATAAACTTTAACACGAGTTTTTAAGTGGATTCTTGTTTTAACTACAATAACTTACTTGACTTAAGAAAAGATGATCAAATGAAGACTTCATCTAACTACTTATAACTATAATCATAACAGGACATGGTGCGGACGTTTTAATTATTTTTTGTTAATATTATTACAAGTTATTATTTTATCAGAAGTTTAATAAAATCCTACATTTATAATTTAACTTACTAAACGTTAATAATCCAGTAATTTTTATTTACTATATCATCTTTTTATTTTCGTTGCTGAGAAAAGTAGTAGCGGTTAGAAAATCTACCACTATGTCTATCTAAAGCCCAAGGGGGCCATTGTGGTGCAAAACTTTCTTGCAGCTAAGGTGCTTATATTAAATTTAATAGATAGTGAAAAGGAATCTCAGTACAGACCTAATTAACCTACGTAATCAAACTATTTTTCGTTTGTTTATAATGACAATTATGAATAATAACGCAATCTTATTAAAGTATGGCTATTGAAGTATTCGTACACAGTGTTACCTAGAAACAACTGTTTTAACTTAATAATTACAGAAAAGTAAAACAGCACAGTAAATCTATGATGTACTAATTCTGTTTAAAACACATTAACCATAATCATCATTAATCAGAATAAAATATTTCTAGTTTATTAAAATTATTTTAATAATAAAATTGACAAGGTGAAATTAAAAAAAAAATACTTTACAGAAAAACCGAAACGATACCAATAATTCCTTAACAGATAAACAGTAACTTAATCCAGACGACTATGTTACAGTCACAGACTGATGTACAACAAATTGTACTTTACGAATGCACAATTATTTTACGATATTTGTCGCATCTCCTAGTGCAACAGCAAGCTTCATATGCTCGTTCGAGAAAGTGAATGTGGGTCAAAAACAGGTCGTTCAGTTCTCGGGTTCACTTGGTTGAACCGGGAGTAGTTCTCTCCGGCCCAGGCGGGAAGATTTTAACGCAGTACCACGTTGACGTCATCGTGCAGTATTATTTACTGCTTGATGAACTGGTGGATGCAAATTTCTGACTTAACGAGTAATGAAAAAATAATTACGCACGAAAAAGTGACCACGTAAAGTCAGATAAGAAAGATACTGACAACAGTTAACGGATCTCAACACCATGACCTTATTCTGTAATTCTTACCTATATCCCGGTGACAACACCATTAAATTTAGTTATACACACGATAAAAATAATACCAGCGAATTATGTTTTAGTGGTAACTGACAGATGAATATTACCAATTACGATGAATTATCCTCGCGAGGGACGGGTAACACACCTCCCTACAAGCACACATTTACACTGGCGGAAAACGTGAATAAAAAGAAGTTTAAAGAAATAATGAATAAAGGGTGGGGAGAAGAGGAGGGGTCGAGAACTGGTCCTGTGAGTGAGGTTGCACTACTCCGATATTCCACTCTTTGACCACACATCGTACGATGTTTATACCCCGACACATAGCAAATAAACGTGGAAGTTACCGACTTAATAGTACACCTGAAACTGGCAGGCATGAGTAAAGTAGTATTATTCAAATGTGTGCACAGGAAGTAAAAATAAGAAAAACATTCTGATTTTAAATGCCCGTTGTAAAAAGTGGTCATTATATTATGCTGCAATGGACAACATTGCTTTCTTCAGATTTCGTATGCGATTCACTAAACGCGTAGTACGGACTTATTTGGCTTATTTGCCAACTAAACTCTTAATAATTTCATTCACAATTTTTTAAAAAAGTATGTTGGGTGACATTAAAAATCCGTCTCAAACACGGCTGTGCTGAGCGAATATACTTATATTATATAAACTGGAGAATGTTTGACAATCAGTGATGGAAAAGTTTTCCACAATCTATCACCCAGATGTATTAAATTGATTTTTTCGTTATAAACACGTTTTAATTTTAACCACAATTTCATTTAAATAATAAAACTGTAAGGTTTACGGCGAAGAAAACACACTTGAGTTAGTCGACCCCGTTGTACAGATCTACAAGACAACGAAGTGGAACCTAAATTTTCATTTTAAAACACTATATTTAATTACCACTTCAGAGTTAACCTCCAATTTGACTTAGCGAAATAATTGCCTGTATAAAAATTTAACTAACGAGCTTACATCTCATGCCAACACAGTTACTAGTAAACCTACTCCGATATTCAGAGTATGTATTTCAGTGGTATGAAACGGCTTACCATTTTTTGTACAATTCCATAGATTTCGGCCCATTTCCCAGAAAATCCTTATTAAAATTGTGAAAAAATTGAAAACAGATCGTGAGAAATCATGAAAAACATAAGAAAAATGTGTCATTAGCAGACATGTAAGAAAATGACATGCCTGCAAATTCTTTCTTATAATGCTTGCTTCAGACTGAAGGGTTCCGTAAAAAACCGTCCTTTGCCAAGTAATACCTAGTACCTACGTATTAGGAAGGTTTTATTTATTCGAACTACGTTACAATTTATTCAATAATTAATTAGGTATCAAAAATAAGTAATTGTGAGAACATAAAATACTGAAATAAATGTCCATATAATGATCACTAGATCATAGGGTATCAGTCTCTTAACATGATATAAGAACAATAATGACGATAAAATAAATTAACAAAATAGTGAAAATATTAATCCGTTAAGTAAATTAAAAATTTAAAAATACTGTAACTTTAAGTCTATCTGCATCATATCGAATAACAAAAAAGGACAACACAAAAGGTAAGTAAACACAAACCAAATAATTAGTTAACACACAGTTTCTTAAAGATTGTAAAGATCCACCAATTTTAATGCGTATAGCTTTTAAGTTTAACAAATTCATGTTCGTTAGTGTCCAAAAGATTAATGGTAAGGAGATGGATGCCTATCCACTCGTATTTGGTAAAATACGCTTTTCCTCGCAATTTTTTGTCTCACTGTAAGCAGTTTTTGATAGTTGTACATAAATTTATTTCTGATGTAGTGCGAAGTATTCAGCATTGTTTGCAGCGTTTTAGTTTGAAAACATTCAACGATTTCTAGGTTGGAGTTGCTGGCTGTCTCCCATAGTTGGATGCCGTGTATTCATATAGGTTTTAAAATAGTTTTAATTAAAACCTTATTTGAAAAAGATAGTTTCGATCTACATCCAACAACCTAATATATTTTTTGAAGGGTCAGATCTAACTGTTTCCGTTTAGACTTTATATGTGTTCGTCAGGCAAGCCGACGATCTAAGTGGAAACCCAGATATTTCAAACTTCCGCACGTTTTGGGATTTTACTTCTGCTTATCGACTTAGGTGAGCAGTCAAGTTAACAAAGAGAGAAAGTCATACATCCTGATTTAGCCTTGTTTACTTGGACTCTCCATTTATCGAACCATTCTTGTCGAGTTAAAAAAAACCAATGCGCCAGTTCCAATGTTGTCGCCGAATTCTTATCAATTGCAAGAACTGCTGTGTCGTCAGCAAAAGTAGCAACAGTGGTACTAGGGGTTATTGGCAGATCAGCGGTGAATAACGACAATAACTCAGGGGCAAGGACGCTACTACCAGTGGCATACCCGAAAAAATCTGGTTCAGCCCAGAAAGTACATCTTGAAACTTAACTTTATAGCAGAAAATATGTCTCCAGAAAAATATAATAATTGTTCTCCAGAAAATATTTCTGAATTACGTAGAAAACGTTAGGTAAATCACAATTTAATTTGCATTACTCCAATCCAGCGTAACTCAGGCCTATCTTATCGGACGCCTGCGTAATATCAAGAAAAACACCACAATATTCCAGACCTTCAAAAGCCCTGAAAATACCATTTATCTCTATACCCATTACACACATTTACTACACACTTGTTCTATAATCGCAATCCCTCTCTAAAACCAAATTGATAACTTGGTATTAAATAAACTAAGATGGGTTTAGTCTCTTTAACTGCAGCTCTTCAAAAGCTTTCGACAGGGCTGCCAGAAGACTGATCGGTCTATATAATTTATAATCGGGGGATCTTTTCCAGGTTTTAGATGACAACGATTTGAGCAATTTTCCATGGTGATGAAAGTATACCGTTCTCAAAATATCATTTTAATTAATTTTAATTTCTTCTTAGGCACAAACCGTAATTAGATCATAGCCTGGAATTTTTGAGAACGAATTTCGTTTTCAATAACATTTTGAATTTCGTTAAGATTAAATTGACGGAAGCGCCAACTGGATCGGGGCGTCCAGGAAATCAGTTATTTCATCTTCAGTTTTTGAGCTTAATTTCAGTAGGAATAGTTTCAAAAGGTAGTAGGAAGTAAACATGATATTTTACGGCAACTACATAAAATGTTGGGAATGAAGCATAATCTGATAAATTACGGCTTTCTTATTCTAAAAACAGTACAATGATATTTTGCAATGTAGTTGACATTTTATTGTGTACCTTTCTAACCTACATATTGCAAGAAAGTATGATATTCAAGCATTGACAGTCATAGTCTACGTTTTGGATTTCGACATCATTGTCCTAAAGGCTATCGTTAAAATGATTTATAATATTTTTATCTTCGAGTCAATAGTTTAAGTCATAACTTACTATTACAGATCGAAGATCTAGTATCCGATTCCATGCAGGGTCCTTTGACTTCACTTTTGAATACATCCACTGCATGTAAGGCAAAAAAAATCTCATGGTAATACTTTTACTAGAATTACTTAAAAATTGTTAACAACGTACTAACTTTACTTAAAATATTACTTTAAATACACAACCCAAGGGGTAGGTCTAGTAGTTAAGTTGTCGCAGAGAGTCAGCTGATTTTAGAGGATGAAGGTTCCTGGTTCAAATCCTGGTAAAGGTAGTAAGTTTTGTCTGGATTTGAACACTAGACTGTGATTACCAGTGTACTTCGATCGTTGGAGTTCAATTAACTATCTTCTCTCTGAATGATCGGTCTGAGTCTGTACGAGACTACACCTCATTTAAACTCATGCATGTCATCCACATCTCATTGGGTCTAGACTTATTGTTATAACTTATAACATACTAACATGTTATTGTGCATAAGCTTATTGTTCTTAAATTAAACAGATTGCAACGTACACACGTAAGGGACTTTTTTGTGGTTTATTCAGATTATCTATCAGCAATAGTTTCCCATAATACTGAGAGTATAAGTATTTGTTTGACCCTAGGAAAACGCAGTTTTCTTGAATATGAAACATTTTAATAAAACCAAAAGAAAAAAACTACTTCGTCTATAAAAGTCAGTTTCATTTTCTCTTGCCGTATATGAAGGTAGGAAAAGAAAATATTGTTTTTATGACGATTTTTCGGAATCGAGTTTTCACCGGATATACACATTTTCAGGTCCCCTGAAATCAAAAAACAAGTTTTTACCGATTTATGTGTGTGTGTGTGTGCATGCGAACAACATATCTCAAGAAATGAATGTTGTACAAAGTTGAAACTTAAGAAGGGCGAAGGTATCGCAAGGGGACCCAACACGAACCTTTTCGATAATATCAGTCAACTGGAAGTACTAGAGTAGCTATTCGTGCACGTTTTCCACTTTTTTGCAACTTTCTCAAAAATATGGCTCCTACGATTTTAGTCCCCTTATCTTACATATTTTGTGTTTTACAAGATAGGGTGAGGGACATTTCTGCTGAAATTCGGGGCGGGTCTTTGCTCTCGTGGTAAAAAATTGTTTTTTCAAGATCGCGACTTTATTATGCATTTTAGGACAAAATTGTATACAGGCTAACTGAAGTTGTAGAAAATTTAAAAACCTACGACTTTTATTTCAAGCACCTTTTTCTATAGAGCTTAGTTTAGCAGCAATAAATTATTTTTCGTATTTTGCTCATTAAAATCCGTAAAAATGGTTTTACTTAATATTAGGGCCTAAATATGCATTTTACGACAAAAGTATATGTAAAAGTTATAGAAAATAAAAAAATCCTACATTTTTATTTTAAGCATTTTGTTCTACACAGCTTCGTTTAACGCCAATTAGTGATTTTCCGTATGTTTAAGTCCAACAGAGGTTAATTTTCATTTAGCGTCATTCACTCATGATTAAAACTAAATTGTTTTCAATTTTACATTTATGTCTCGGTATCATAGAGTTATCAGCAGCAATAGAGTCCAATAGAAATAGATTTCCCAACAACAGTTTTCCGCAAGATTTTTGCAGCTGTTCCGAAAATTGAAGCCGAGTTATTGATTAGAATGTATATCAAGCGATTTAACAGAACCAAGATACACATGATATGCTTATTTCAGTCCAATTTCATCATCATAAAGAATCATATTTCGTATTGAAAATGTCTCGGTGAGATTTAGATTTTTATTTGAAACGTGTCATTGACAAAGCTTAAGAAAAACGATGATTGAGACGGTTCAGTTGCACAAGGAGCCAAAAGTACTCATGCTGTAGTATTGAAAATTGCTAAATATCAGTCAACCAAACTTTAAATTGATATTATTCGTTAGCGGAAGGAGTAAATTGAAGACCGTGATCAAAATGTATTATGGGTATGGTTTTATGGATAGGTGATAATATCTTGAACTAAGAAATTTCTGCAAACATGTTTTCAAAGTATTTTTACAGATCTCATAATCATGTTTGGTTTTTTTAAAATTTGAAACTTCCAAGTACAAAAAGTTGTTAAGGACGTGTTCCCGCATTATAAAACGACGCTTAGGCTCAATGTGCGGGAATTTTGATAACTGAAATAGTACATAGCTTAAATTTTGCCCTCTGGAAATAAAACAGTCGGTAGCAAAATTTTAAGCGGATACGCAAGATTCCGTGTTTGACCCCGCTTTGATGGAGGTTTTAAAAAGTTTCTGCAATCTCAATCTCACTGATACAGTAGTGGATTCGACTCTTCGCTAGAAAAACGATTCGATATGATAAAGAAATATTGTAATTTATATTAGTCATGGGGATATAACATACGTTATAGATTAATGAACAATGTCGATCACAGCTCAACTCTCAGTCAGCGGAGAAAATTGACTGAACATTCATTTTTATTTATGATGACAACCTTCAAAATATATTTAGGCCTAAACCTGGATCACAATAATTATTGTGATCCAGATTTTTAGTTAATTATTAACGGAGGCAACTCAAGTGTTCTTTATATTATACGCTCGAACATAAAAATATTGTTTCCAAAACCGAAAAAGAAAATTAGTCAGAAATATCTTGAATTCGTATTTCATTGATTTTTATCTTCGTGGTGTAGGCCTTATGCTGCCGAGTAACTGTTAAAAAAAGAAACGGATGGTATTGGTAAATGTTACCGTACTCATAGTGTAAAGAATGGTAATGTTTTCAACATGATCTCTTAAATAAAAAAGGGCGTGAATTATCCCTTCAACTCAATCGTCCACCCAATGTAAGTTAGTGTTTTCTTTCGATGACATTTATGTTGTTGGTTCAAGGAGTCGCTAATCTTCTCAACTCATATTACAACCAAGCAAGTTTCTGGGTGGTGCGGAATCAAATGTGATTACTTAAACTGTCACACTATAAGCCGTATATGAACACAACACGATTTTTTTATTTTTATGATACTAAAATGTAGGTAAACAGATATCTACATCAGAGTATATTACCGATGTCCGCGTGTGTAAACGCGCGTTTGTAGACCATATAGAGTTTTAAAAACAGACTGCGTGGTTGAGAAACTGGATGTAACTCGAGTCAAACAAATAAAAATATTGCTGGAGTCAATATCACCAGTTATATAATCTGCCGTTGAGTTCATACATGTTGATTTTATGTGAATACGGATTAACTCCTCACAAATCCTTTGGGTGTAGAAAAACCAAGGAAATAATTCAGTTATTTGTCTGGATTTAAATACTGATAAATTGAGAAAAGATTTATTACTTTAAAGAGCTTGTTAGAATAATGGGAGATGAATTTAAACAAACTTATTGAATCTTTAAAACATACATTTACATTTTTTTAAGTTTAGAACAACTGTTTCATTTTTTAATGCATGCTTTGTTATGGAACCTTTACATTAATTTTTTGAGCATATTAACAAAAATTAATCAACAATCAACAAAAAAAAAAATTAAAAAAACAACAAAAAAATATTATGAATACAAAATTTAAAGAAACTTGTTTGAGCATTGGAACTTTTTTGCTCCTTTTTACTTTATTAGTTGATAACTTATTTTCCCTATTTTTGGACAATACATAATGTCACTAACGTAACATTTCATAACATAATAATTTAGCATAACCAAATTTAAAGTCCTTTCAATCGGATAGTTACTATCAACTACTACACAGTAGGTATAATACCATACAAAGATTCAATGGTTACAATGTTTACTGTATGTAATGTATGAATGTAATGTAATAGTAAACAAATTTTTTTTTTTTTTTTTTTTTTTTTTTAATTTATTTAACGTCGCATCAACTGCAATGGTCATTAGCGACGACGTTGGGGTGGAACTTTATGCAGTGTAGGATGAAATGATTTTTTGTAACGTATGAAAATATGCCGTGCCTGAGTGGGATTCGAACCCAGGACCGCATGATGAGAGGCGAGCACGTTACCAACTGCGCCAATGCGGCCGGCAATACAGATTAAGTGTCTTTGTTTTGGAGAAAACTGTATTAACCAGTACCAAGCATAAAATGAGTATGAAAAAGTTTGACATTCATGAATATCATTATTAATCTCTACCAGGAATTAATATGGAGGTTTTGAAATGATTTTTAAGCATTAAAATTTTTGGACCAGAAAATAAAAGTGGAACATCTGTTTTAGCGTTTTATCATAACTTATACTCCAAACCACTGGCTGTTGAGGCGGTCTATTTTTTTTAAAGAAAAAACCATTACAAGTAATGATATTCTATTAGGTATGCTTTAACTTTCTTTTAAGTCTATTTAAAGCTGCATCAGCTGCTTAGTTATTTGCAACTACAGTGGGTCTCAGCAGAGTACATAAAGGTGAGTTTTAACTGGCTAGGAATCAAATTTAGAACTCTCTGCTGTATTATTTAGTGTAATCAAGTGCTGTAAATCACTATTCAATTAAAGCAGCCATTGTTTTGATTTCTTTCTAATGTAATAGTAAACAAATTTGCAACTACAGATTAAGTGTCTTTGTTTTGGAGAAAACTGTATTAACCAGTACCAAGCATAAAATGAGTATGAAAAAGTTTGACATTCATGAATATCATTATTAATCTCTACCAGGAATCTTGGTGGCTTTTCTTAACTAAGCTTGTGGAAAAATTTCTCCTTATTCTGTATATTTCCTTGTGTTCATCAGTGTGGGTTATTTATATAATGTTTATATGCATAATTTTTGTCTTTATAGCATTTTTTATTTTACTGCCCAAATTTTTTCTTCTTACTAAGAACTTCAGTTGAAACTTTATGCACAGCTTCCTTTAAACCATTCCACTTTTCTTAACTGAATTATCTTCTATATATGACTTTGTTTCTCTGTTTTCCAGTTCATTGTTCATTCTCTTTTGAAACAAATATCTGAAACTTTCTCCCTGCAAAAGGTAGAGTTTATGAACTTCTCCCTGAACCATGATCTTGTTATCAGATGACTTCCACCTTATATACACATCAGTCTTACTAATAAGGAGGTAATGATCAAAACCAATATCTGAGCCATGAAGTACTCTGAATCTACAAACTGTCTGGCTAATTTCTTACTTGTGATACAGTATACAGTCAATTATTGACTGGAGACCTCTAGCTGCCCAAGTGTACTTGTGATGTCCTTCTGAAAAGAAATAATTTGTATCTTTAAATGACTGAAACTTAAAAAGTCCCTCAATAAACATTCATTCTGATTAACTGTTACCTCACCATAAGGGCCTACACAGTTAGGAATAGGAATATTGCTGACCCGTGCATTTAAATCTCTAAATATTACTGTCAGTCCTGATTTACCATACTCATTTACCTGTTTCTGTAGGTTTTCACAAAATATCTCAGACTCTGCAATCTTTCCTTCTTCAAGAGCTAGATAAGAGCTTCTTCAGGTGATATTTCCTCTCACCTGAGTCAACTGTACTATATAATCCTATCAGAAATACATTCGTAGTTCTTAATTCTATTCTCAAATTTTTTCACTATATATAATGCTACACCTTTACTTGCTCTTTGTTGTTGTTCCACCCTACTAAAACCAATAAATAATCCTCTATGTATTTGATTCCCTGCAGTTTCTTCTTTGTTTCGGAAATAAATGCCAAATAATTTGTTTCTCCCTCAAAACACCGGCTATTTCATGTTCTTTATTTGCAAACATAACATTCCATGCAGTGATTACCAATTGTGCCGCAATCCATCTCTTGTTTCTTCATTACAATCCAGTTGTTTACCATAAATCCCTGTCTATTTTTAGGCTTCTTTGGTTTCTTTGCCAGGAATTTTAAATTTTGCCAGCCTTGTTATGAACACTGCACAGGTTAAGCTTGGTAGTGGGGCTGCCACCTCACTGCATCCAAGTCTTCCACTCCTCTGCCATTGGAGAAAAAAGCTGTCTCTTCCACCTTTGCCTTTGCACCTTTGTACATTAGGTAGGGACCCTGACAAAATGCTACTGCCCAGGCAAGATGGATTCTAGTTTTTTACGAGGTTGTTACTCCTCCTTCCACATCACTTGCGAGATGAGGCTCCAGGATTGCAACTAGAGGTATTAAAAAACACTGTTGGTGGAGTTTTATTACACCATTGGTTACAACACCATTATGCTATGTTATTGACAAAAATTCTGATTTTTTTATTTATTATTACATTATGTTATAACACCGTGGGTGTTATTTTTTTGTTTTAACATGCTGTACTGGCAATTTCATATGGATTTTGTCTAATAAATTTCAATGTAACTTTTTAAAAGGGCTTAATTCTACTCAGGGGTTGTAGGTGATTTCAATACACCAGAAAATCAGGAAGCCTATCATAATCAAGTAACAAGGTTCGGTATGTTGCACTCTAAAATAAATCATTAATTAGATAATCAAAAACGGTAGAATTAAAATGAAGTACAAGACAATTCCTTTTTGGTTTTGCATCTCAGTGTTATGCACAATATGGATAATACAGGTGGATGAAAGTAGTTGATAAAAAAGTCAGACCTGACTGGCAATCAAAATTAGTTTAATGTTATTATTATTATTATACAGTCTGGTTTCTACACATGAGTTGAACTGACTACTACACCTACAGACCCACTAAAGACATGACAGAGTTAAAAAATGGGGTTTCTTAAAACTTTGTCATAAGAGCAAACATTTTGTTGTGAGGTGATTGAAAATGTCACATAAAAGTTTCCAGCAACTCAATTACATGTTCTTTTTAGCTTTAATTTGATGTGAGGATTTGTACATTGTTGACAAAAATATTCAATTAATTACTTAGTATTTTGGCTTGAGTTGAATCATACCAAGAGTAGTGCTCATTGCTGGCTGACAGCTGGTCGCCTTGCCAAGGCACTTCCTGAAGTGGCATGACAACTTCTTTACAGACTATAAACCAGCTGGTCAGAATGTCTACAAAAATAATTTTTAATTTTTATACCATTAAGTTCCAAACAAAAAATAATGTAACCTGAAAAACACAGTGTCTGCTAACTCATGACAAAGTTAGCAGGTTATGTTGCAGACAGGAATATATTACTTCCCAATAAAAAAAAAAACTAAGCGTACAACAAGGCTGCTCAATGTCTCCGACGCTATTTAATATTTACGTTGATAAGATTTTAACAATTTGGAATCAATTAGCTGACTCAGGCATTCAGCTTTGGAATAATGTATTCCTAAATTCATTGCTGTATGCAGATGACACTGCTATTATTTTTGACACAGAAGACAGGCTGACAATATCGGTGCAAAAATCAAAGGTCATGGCATTCAAGGGAAGATGGCTGGTTCGCTCAAAAATTATACTTGGCAACCAAACTATAGAACAAGTTCGAGATTTTTAATATTTAGGATGCAAGATTTCCTATAACAAAGATGATGACGTGAGTGAAAATGGCAAAATTGAGCGCTGTGTGCGGTTTTATTTGCAGGACAATACAAAAGAAAACGAGAAAGGACACCCAAATGAAATTTTATAGAGCAATGGCTGTACATAACATAACATATAGGAGTGGAACATGGGTGTCAATATAGAGGAATGAATCTCGTATCCAGGCTGCAGAAATGAGATTTTTGCGGGGACTCAAAGGTTGTGCCCGGTTAGATAGAGTACGTAACGAAGCTATCCGCGCCAAGTTAAATGTTCAGTTACTGTTGAAAACGTTAAGAATATATAAGAGAAACAGGCCCAACCATTTACTTTGCATGCAAGCTCACCGACTTCCTCTGCGAACATGGAAATATAAACCTAGAGGGAAGCGAGGCTTGGGAAGACCTGAAAAGAGATGGTTGCCGGAAAGGCCATTGAGCCTAATCCTTGACAGATGATGATAAAACAAAAACCTGAAGACATGAATTGCTGAGCTAATGCTGTTTGCGCCACTCCCACTACTGCACTCAAAACTATTCCTATATTGTTAATCCAGCTGTTAATCATAGGTGATGCTGCTCCCACTATTCCTCTTATACCAACAATATTCATGACCACTAGAAACCGAATCTGAGTTTAAATTGATAATAAAATTACCTATTCACTGTCATAAACAGTGCTTTAAATATTGTCCTTCAATTTTTAACACAATCACAGCATTTCTTTTGCTGCTCGCAGGTATATGCAAAAGAAAGCAACCGTGGCACACACAAAAATAACTTACTTTGAACTAAAATTCAAAACTGTTATTTAACAAAATAGGTTAATATGTATACTATAAACATGCGCCGGCCGCAGTGGCGTAGTTGGTAACGTGCTCGCCTTTCATCATGCGGTCTTGGGTTCGAATCCCATTCAGGCACGGCATATTTTCATACGTTACAAAAATTCATTTCATCCTTCACCGTCTGCATTAGCAGTAATTGCATAACAGTCGGACGTTAAACCAAAAAAAAAAAAAAAAAAAAAAAAATATAAACATGCATACCAATGATTATTAAATAAAAGAACTGCTTTACACCATTGAAAAGACTGAACTAAGGGCTGATTAATATAAACCTTAGAATTTCTTTTCATTAGTTATTTTAATACTGCTTAGCACAAACATTCAAATCAAAACTTTTATGGAGTAGGGCCTATACTTGACTAACAAACATTAGTTAAGTGCCATCAGTTCACAATAATAAGAAAGGAAAACAATAATTTACTTCCATGAAATAGAGCAATAACTAGAAAACCAAAACAAACAGTTAAAAGATTTACTACAATAAATTATTTCAAACAATTTAATTTTGTTTCATCTAGGTAAATGTTTTCTTAAATGTCTAAACAATTGAATAAATAGAAATCCTGTTTGATGTCCTTTATAATTTATCCCATATAACTGTTTGTATTTTATTAACAAATAAGAATTTATTGATTTATTTGTAGCTTTTTGTAGGATTTATTCTTTGGTAAGATGGCTGACTGAATAAGAAATGACTAAGTGCACCTTGTTTACTTTAAATCGAACACAAAAAGGCAGTTAAAAGGAGAACTCTTATCAAGTCTCAGTTGGTACATGCTCAATTTTTCTGTAATAACTTCCCCTTTCTGTAAAAGGTTGTGTACTTAAAAGATCTGAATTTTTGCCACTAAGCTTTTTACATAACATCCTATGAATTAACCAAGCTTTACTAATTCTAAGAACAACCTATAAATAAAGGATTTTTCAGTTAAATAAGTATGACTTAAATTTATTAAAAATAAATGATTTTATTTTGTCTTATTAATACACGGTATATTAAAAACTAATAGTACTACATTCATTTATAATAATTTTCTTTAATATTCATTTATAAAAATATTTCTTATTAAACTGTTTTTCAACTGTTGTTTTCAAATGTTACTCAAGAAGATTGCAAAAAATAATATGTACTAATAAGTACAAGTACATGTAGTACGTAATATGTACTTACTAGCTGCATGAGCATTTATTGCTACAAATTAACAGAAATTTTTATACTGATTCAAGTAAACCAAAATGGAATAAAGAAATAATGTTTTTGAAATATACTTGTCACCTTGCTTTACTTTTGTACAATAAATTTAATTTAAAATTACGATCTGGTTTTTATAGCACTGTGCGATAAAGTTTAGATAAATACAACAAAATATTGAAGAAAAGGTTAATAAATGATAACAATTTTGCATACCATTAAGGGAAGAGAAAGCTGTCTACCAGGCTAAGGCTATTTTTCCTCAAACTCGCCAGACCTAACTGGGAACTGAACTGCCCCCCGGCATAGACGCCATCCATCTACATGTACTTTACAGAATGGGTGCAGAAATAGTTTGTCAGGGAGATAAAGATCTCAAAAAAGGCAGGAAAATCATTGATCATTATTAACCATAATAAATAATAATAATATGATTTTTCAGCTTTTTTTGAGATCTTTATCTCCCTGACAAACTATTTCTGCACCCATTCTGTAAAGTACATGTAGGTGGATAGTGCATAAGAACCTATTTTACATGATTACGCATTGGGCCTAAGTAATGGTTGTTCAAAACAATCCTCATTGCAAACACATTCTGAGAATTATTTTCTGATTAGTTTATGTCCAAGAAAATAGATTTCACAGCAGGTTTTCAATGATGGGATACTCCAGTAGTTGACTACGACAAGAGGAAAAATTAGTAGGGAGTAATAAAATGATTAACTGTCAACATTTTTTGAAATCAATCCTGGTTTGTGTTCACATTAAACTAACAGCCAAATTCAAAGAATCTAAGTTTCTACAACACAGAGAATTTTAATCTGGAGATATAAAAATAGTTTTCTAAATAATGAAATAAAATAAATAGGAAAATTAATTAAATTAGAAAACAAATTTAGGGTTGAGTCAAAGACAACAAAAAGCAAATTTCAATAATCTTCAAAAACTAAAAATACCGTAACAAAACTGTAGAAATATACTGTTAAAATTAAAGCATATATAAATAAAACTTATCATACAGGAACAAAATAAAAATGCCACCAACTGTAATTAAAAGTTCACTTTACAGTAGTTAATGCGTGTACAAATTCGCATAAGTATACAAACATCATTTCCACTTACAACCGCTGGTCTATTCCATAAAATATATGACTAGCATAAGAAAAGAATCAGGATGTTCAAAGTTAAAGTAAGGAATGCATAGTTTAATACAATTTTTATTCAAATAACCCTTAATTTGGCAAGCTGAAAAAGCACATTGAAAATTATTCATTTGACTTCTTTTGTTAGGTAAAGAATTACAAAAAATTAAGAAAAAATTTTTTATATCAATTTGTGTCTGAAATTTATGATAACCCAGGGTTAAGGACATTGCCTGGTTTAAGAATTAGTAAGTACTCTTATTATCATACATACTTTTTATTTTTTTTATTGAGTGATGATGACTACATAAGCCTTGGGGTTGTGCGTAGGTAATGATATGTGGTGATTTACAGATGAAAAAAATGCCAGATCTGACTGGGAATCGAACCCGGGACCCCGGCATAGTAGCTAGTTGCGCTGACCACTACACCACGGGCCGGCCAAACTTCTGTCTACTTCTATAAACATTTATTGTGCATATTTTAGGAATTAGAAAAGAATAATTTATCACAGTTTTTAGAACAAATTCAATTTTATCTACAGAAATATGTTTTTAAAATAAAAACTGACAAGTTATTCTTCATGTGCTGTTGTTGACTGCCACTCCTTTAAAAGATCTTTATTTCTCCATTTAATGCAACGGGTAGTACGTTTTTCGTTTCTTTTAAACCTTCCATGTTTTTCAATTAGATTTATCGAGCATCGACTGCCATGGTCATTAATCCTCAGTCTTCCTTTTTATTGTTTTATACTTCTCACTTACAATTTTTTTAGCTGTTTTGGAGGGGTTACTTCTTTTATTTTCACTGTTTTCGCCAAGCATGTGGATGTCCCATGGTGTAGTGGTCAGTGCAACTTAAGTCTAGACCAGGGGTTTTTGGTTCAACTCGCAGTCATGTCTGGTAATTTTTCATCACTCATTTTCTTATATCACCTCGTCATTGTCTGCATCAGCAATAATGTGCAAACCAATCGGAAGTAGTAAAAAATCAAGAACATACTTTCCCAGTTGTTTGGGCCTGAACAGCATTTTTTTTTTTAATTTGTTGGTACATGATATTCAGTTTATTTGAAATTTGGTTGTTGATGGGTCAAATTTTTTTTTTTTTTTTGGTTTAACGTCTGACTGTTTTGCAAATTGCTGCTAATGCAGACGGTGAAGGATGAAATGAATTTTTTGTAACGTATGAAAAAATGCCATGCCCGAGTGAGATTCGAACCCAAGACCGCGTGATGAGAGGCGAGCACGTTACCAACATCGCCAACGCGGTTAGTGATGGGTCAAATGATGAAAATAGTATAGTTATAATTTTCAGTGGGTTTCATTGATTTCGTTGGTTTTTTTTTGTTCAGGTGATTTTTTAGATCACTAATTTGGTTATACAGAACTTCTTTTAATTTTCTTTCACTGTCAGATATTGGCAGAGAATCACTAACTTCTGAAGACAATATGTGGATTTCTAGGTAGTTTTTAATGTCATTTTGATGTGGCAATGCCATAAAAGTAGGATACAAAATTATTTTATAGAAGTTCAGTAAAATAATAATAAATACTATTTATAAAGGACACTGCCAAATTAAGGGTCAAAGAACCTAATGCAGGTAATACACTTAGAATTCAGTCATTTAACGAGGACTAGTAATTATGACTGTGCTGGCTTTCCTATTTATTACAAACAGCACTTGGGTTGGTTAAGCTGATGAGTTCATGTGATATGTGAAACAATAATGCAGAAGAAAATGAAATGAAAATTATCTATCATTAAAAATAAATTGAGACAAAACATTAGGCATAAAAATAACTTAACAACTCACATAATTATGAGTAAGAAAAACTAATTTGGAAGTGGAATAAGAAAATATATGGGCCACTTTGCCAGTTAATTTTTGCTGTGCATTCTGAAAATGAAAACCAACAGAATAAATTGCTGAACAATTAAGAGGTGTGATTATGCAAAACGAAATCAACCCGCACAAAATGTTTCTTGAGATATGAAGGATTAAAGTTTTTGCTGTATTGTAGTTCTTAGTTTTTAAGTTTTGTTCTTTAAATAACAATCAAAGACCTTAAAAAAGTTCCTTCAACAGACAAATGTTATAATTTTTATCAGGGTTATTTAGTTTCTGAAGAAAATTATGGGTTAATTCTCTTTTGCAAATATTCAGGTGGTTCCTTTTTGCAGAAAAATAATACAGAAGATTACTATTAACTTACTGTAATAACCTGTACCTTGCATTCTTTGCACCTCTGCTCATCTTCCACCCATTGCATGTTAGTGCTAAGTACTGTTATAGTACTTTGCACAAGGGTACGGGGTAGTAGGTTTTATCAGTAACATTGTGTTATTGTTCTGAAAAAAAAAAACTGTTTTTAAGAACCTCCTGGATATTTGCATTTATTTTTTAACGAATAAAGAACCAACTCACAATTTCTTTCAAAAAACTATACTTTCTGAGAAACATTTAAAAATTTTTTATCAAAGAAATTTTTTAAAAGTTCGCGTAGTTGTTAGTGCAACTGGCTTCTACGCCGGGGTCCTGGTTCAATTCCCGATCAGATCTGGCATTTTTTCATCACTCATCTTCATGTATCATTCTTCACACCATTTGCATTGGCAGCAATAACAAAACGGTCAGATGTAAAACAAAAAAAGAATTAAAACGTTTTTTAAAAGAACAAAACCTAAAAACACGAAACAATAATAAAGAAAAAGTGACTTTAAATCTCACAACAAACTTTAAATGAATTCGTTTCTTCTTGTAAAAGGTTATAAGTAACACGATCTTCAAATGTACTGATTTGAAATTTTCAAGAGGCCTTTGTTTTTGTTTAAGGGCTTGAACCCCAAAGCTGACTATAGAAGTTTGGGTTTCAATGCCTTAAAAACTATAAGGAAACAGAACTTAAGTCTGGATCACCTAAGAACTGCAGACTGAGGTATTTCAAAATAGTACAATCTAATAGGAAATGAAAAAATACTCTACCGTAGCAGTTTTTAGTCTGTATGGAGACCACAAACTGATTAAGCATTGTTGCAATGCTTCTGAAAGCCAGTTTATAACAAAACGTTGTTTCCACTCTTTACATTAATTAAAACTGAAGAAATCACAATGGGTAACAGCAATTTTTCACACAAGAGGTGAGATCAAAATCTATAGATTTAAAAAAGAAAGAATTTATTAAGAAATATATCTTCAGTCTAATTTTCCTACTTTCATGATCAAAAATTATGAAAACCAATAATTAAATTTTGAGTACGTTAGTTTACAAAGAAGTAACATCATTTCCACAATTAAAATAGGATCAAATCATTAATAACTAACTGATGCCATAACTGGTTCCCAATCTCAAACAATTGAAACACTTAAAAACCATTGAAAAAAATAGACATTTCCAAGATCTAGTAAAATTTTCTGAAAATAATAATAATAATAACACCTACACATTCTGGAATGTAAGTCAAAATACTTTACTGGAATAGGCAACTGGCATAAACTACCAGAGAAACTCACAGCGGTTGTAAATATTTATCAATTTCCAGTTATATTAGCCCTTTATTACAAACTAGCATTTGAAAACTAACTAAAACTATAATATTACTACATATAAATAAATCATACTTGATAAAAATATATATCACAATATAAAAAACCATTAGAATTTCAACCCTCAAATGAGAAATACTTTGCAGCTCTAAAATATAGGAATATATTTAAATAATTAAAATTTCTAATGTAATACCTCCTTAAATTTAAGAAAATTTGGATCTGTTCATTAGACATAAATTTCCTTTCGGAAGATTATCAGACAGACTTTTGGATTACTAAATATTCCAGGGATATTGTTATCAGGATTTTTTAAATTTATTTTTATGAAGACAGGAAGCTTACATGATTATTACTTGCAATAATAAAAACAAAAAACATTAATAAGTCATTTTTAAAATTTTTACACAATCTGATTAAACTGTGTAGGGCAAAAGAAATCAGATAAACATGTCTTTTACCATTACTCTCAATTAACTTTCAATGGTAATTAATAATTCTTCATACACATTTAGTAAAGCTAGAAGAATTTTAAAACTTAAAATATCAACAGGAAAGTTCAGCTAAGGTTACTGTAATTACATTTAAAAATGTAATATAATAATCTTTATATTCCTCAATAAATGATTTACTTTCATAACAAAATCTACCTAAGTTTGTAGGTAACGAGTGTAGCAACGAAAACGCAACCCGTTGTATGTGAGGTTGGGCGCATGGTAAATGCGTGGTGGGGTGGGTTACTATGGCAGCTACGGTAGCACTGGATGGCCGAGAACCGATTTAGAGCAGGGTGGGTGCTACGCAGTACTCTGTTGCAGTCGACACGGTGAAGTATAGAAGCGAGTTGTCATGCCGTACAGCACAAAACAACGCATATACATCCTTGAACATGATTTTGTTTCGTCATCGTACATAGTCGTTCAGGAACGGTTCCCACTGCGTTTCCTGGCTCTCCGTACCCAATAAGACCTCCATTAAATGAATCATCGATAAATTTTGAGAATGTTACACTGTTGAGAACCATAAACACAAGGCACTGAAGCCCGTGTTAACAACAGAAAAAATCTGGTGTGAAACACACACTACTTTTTCTTGCCAATGCAAATAATTAACAATATAACAACATTAGTAATAAACAAAAAACTAACCTCAAAAAACATAACCTTATTTTAATCATGAGTGAAAGACGCAAAATGAAAATTAACCTCAGTTTGGCTTAAAAATATGGAAAATCACTCTTCACGCTAAACTAGGCTCTTTAGAGAAAAATACTCAAAAAAAGGGTGTAGATCTGTTAATTTCCTATAAATTTGATTACATACACTTTTGTCGTAAAATACATAGGCCTACTAAGGCTGAAATTTTAAAAAAACCAATTTTTTACATGTTTTCACGAGAAAAAAACAGAAAATTGCTAATTACCGCTAAACTAAGCGTTACAAAAAAAAATTGTGTGAAATAAATGTTGTAGGATTTTAAAATTTCTACAACTTCTATTATATACATAATAAAATTCATATTAAAGTCGCAATCTTAAAAAAACAATTTTTTTACGAGAAAACAACCTCCCTCAGAATTTCAGCAGACATGGCGTCTACTCTATCTTGTAAAGCATAAAAAATTTAGTATATGACGCAATTTAAAAAAAAATCATAGGAGCCGTTTTTGAGAAAATCGCAGAAAAGTGAAAAATGACACTAATAAACTACTACTTCCGATTGACCAATTTTGATCAAAATGTTTGTGTCGGGTTTGGTAGTATTATCTAACTTAAATTTCAAGTTTCAAGTTTGTATGATGTTCCATTCTTGAGATATTCTGCACTCACACACAGACCAATCGCTAAAAACATGTTTTTTGGGTTCAGGGGATCTGAAAACGTGTAGATCCGGTGAAAACTCGATTTTGAAAAATTGACATGAAAACACTACTTTCCTTCCTATATATTCATATAGGCAAGAGAAAGTAAAAATAGGCAAAATTTGCAATAAACTTGCAGGTGATCCATCAACATCGATCCGAAAAATGGCATGTCTACGCGAAGTGTGCAACGTGCACTAAAAACATTAAAACTGGGCTCCTATCGCATAACACTGTTGCAGGAATTGAAGCGTCCTAGTATGCCACAGCATCTCCATTTCTATAAGTGGTTTACTCGTTTTATCCAGGACAGAGTAAGTATTCTGGATAACACTTTCTTTTTAGATGAGACCCAAAGCCCTGATTTGTCTCCCACGGACTTCTTTCTAAGAGGCTATTTAAAAAATCCAAGTTTTTAAAACGAGCCCACGAACTTTAGATGAGTTTGAATTTCAGAAAATGGCAGAAGTCAACGTTATTACACCACTGATGCTACAAAATGTGTTCTGAACTGTTGTGAAACGAGTAGAGCATTGTTAAGAGGAAAATATTCAGCACTTATTGTAAGAAATAAAATTAATAAATGCATGGATTTAACAAAAAAAAATTTGTAACCGCATTTTTATAGCTTTTATTCTTTTGAGTTGCGTTTTCGCTGCCACATTTGTTTTTTTAGTGAGATTCAGAATAAAAGAAAGTAAAAATGTACTACATAATGTGTTGCGACTTATTAAAATTGAGTTGCAGTATTATAGTCCAAGATTAAATTGATATTAGGAAAAAAACCGTAGCCGTAAAGTCATTTGTTTAAAAAGTTAACATAATCTTTAACCATACAGGAAAATGCACAAATAAATGAATGACATTTAAAAGATTTTTTCCCAGGACAATATCTTCTCATTAGAGGGTTAATTCACTACACTAGATACATATAGTTAATTGACATAATTATTTACACACTTCATGTAAGCAATTCATATTAGAGTCAGAGTATATGAAGCGTAGTGGTTGTAGGAGAAGGTGGCATTGGAGGCAACATCATTACAGAAATTGCCATCGGTTGATGAATAGGAGGTAAAGTAGGTGATAACACTGGCATTGCTGTAGACAAAAGATGTTGTCGTTCATGTCTTGCTAAATTGTATTTGTGTACAAATGTTTTTTGACATACACTACATGAATACGGTTGAACATTCAAATGGGTTCTTAAATGTGCATCCAACGTATGTTTATGAGAAAATGCTTTAGGACACTGTGAACAGGGGAACATTTTAATGTTACTATGAGTCCTCATATGAACTTTCAAAGCGTCTTTCATCCAGAAAGCTTTATTACACAGTTCACACACAAATTTACGTTCACTTGTGTGTTTTAGGTAATGCCTTTTAAGTGCAAAAACATTGAAATAAGACTGAGAACACTGATCACACATAAACTGTGGGCTTTCACCAGCATGAATTTTTAGATGGCATTCAAATGACTGTTTCTTCATGAACTGTTTTGGACATTCTGTGCACCTAAATAAAAAAATAAAAAAGTTGCAGATTAAAAATAAATAACAGAAAGTGCAATGCTAATATGCTGAATTAAAGTATTCAAGGCCTAGATATAAGCAATCCACACTGCCAGAAATTGTTCTTCAAAGCAAATAATGTGCTATACATTTAGTCTAACAGCAAACATTCAACTAAACAAACTTCCTTGGTAAAACAAAGTGTTTTTACTTACACTTAATAAACAAATATATATTACATAGTAACGCAATTTGTTTATTACAATATAAATCACCAGGCTATTTATAATTCAAATAGGCTATCACACACAGCCTTCTGCAGATGTGTACCTGTTAAGTTCATCATCAGTAATTGAATCTGAGCTGTGCACAGGCTCATTGCTATCCTGAGAAGGGTTTATTAGACACAATGAATTTTTACTATATCCTTGAAA
Source organism: Catonia carolina (assembly GCA_035578175.1). Taxonomy (NCBI): domain Eukaryota; kingdom Metazoa; phylum Arthropoda; class Insecta; order Hemiptera; family Achilidae; genus Catonia; species Catonia carolina. The sequence goes on from JAQMRL010000001.1 coordinate 107,979,524, forward strand.
TCCTTTATTATTGCAATTCAATAGAATACAAAAAATCGCCATGCAAAATTTCAGCTCCTTAGACGTAGTTTTTCTTGAGACACAATGATCAGTGTGTGAATGGTATTTGGCTTTTATATATTTTGATAGAAAATAGATGTTCATATGATTTTTTCAATGTCCCTTTCAATGGATACCCTTTACCACACACTGTACAAAGCCAAGGACGAGATTCCGAGTGATGATTACAAAACTTTCTCATTTGAGACGCTGGGGTACTAAATAAATCAATTGTTTAATGAAACTCGTCACAAACATTTATCTTTAATTTAGATTTTAAGCAGTTTCTTAATCAAAGAATATGTTTTCTTTGGCTGTCATAATTCAATAAAAATTGTTGCAAAAAATGTAATTGCGTAAAAAATGTAAAATCAACGGATTGTAGCTCCTCAGAAATTTAAACCGTGATACCAGACGGCTTGATACTACCAAGATCCCAATCAGATTAGAAAATGACCAAACCTCTGGGAATGAGCTTGGTTAAAATGTTAAAAATAACGACAGAAACAAATGCAAGGGCAATGGCAAGGAAAAATTATAAATATAGAGGAGTATTTATTGATATTCCATTGATAATGCAAATAATGTTACTTTTACAAGTTTTTTCTATGGATAGGTAATGAAAGAAAACAATTACATGTTTCAGAAAATTACTTACTTGAATGGTTTTTCAGCCTCATGTGTTTTCATATGATTTTTCAATGTCCCTTTCAATGGATACCCTTTACCACACACTGTACAAAGCCAAGGACGAGATTCCGAGTGATGATTACAAAACTTTCTGAACTCTGACTTATTATTGTAAGTTTTAGGACATAATTCACAGTTGAATGAATCATCAGCTTCATGAGATTTCATATGAGCAATGTAAGTGCTTTTGTATACAAACGATTTATTACAATCACTGCAGTTAAATGGTTTAACTCCCGTATGCAAAGTATAGTGAAGTGTTAAGTTGGTCACAGATTTGAATTCTCTGCCACACTGATCACATGAATAAACATTTTGTGAGCTGAAACATATTAAGAGGCCAATATCATCACTGTAATTATACTATCATCATAAAATACAAAATCAATACATAAATAATCAACAGAGGTCACCTCCAAATGCAGTGATGTAGAGCACTAGATCATGCTGAACTTCACAGTGGAAAGTCCTGAGTTCTATTCCCTTATTACACCATGCACATGAGGTGATAATGTACACTAAGCAGAATTCAAATATCCACAATCTGATTTAACACTAAAACACAGCTTATGCTGTGTTTTAAATGGGTTTTGTTTGAACAAAACCCATTTACCCAGGAAGGAAAAACCTAAGTTTCAAAATAAAGTTAAACAATCTGATTCTGTTAAAATAAAAATTACTCATCTGATGAAGAAATACATTTTAGTGCAAGAGTTCATTTCTAAATAAATTATATGGCAATATATTGAATTTATTATACAAAAATAGGGATATAATATAGGGTAAACATTGTTACATGTAGGCATTACAATGATTAGTGAAAAACCCTGTATCCGCATGCATAGTTAATGGCACAATTCTCTGAGTCCCAGTTTCTTGGGATGTGGAAACATCACTGATGAACTGGCATTACTTTGAATACCGCCAATAGGAATACTGAACAATTTTACTAAATGGCTCTAATTCCTTGTTTCAGCTTGACTTGTAAACACTTTTGTGCATTGGATTACTAGTTTTAAACTGTTTTCTATAATCTATTGGCATCTAATACTTTTTTGTCACGTCATGACAAAGTTAATAAAAAAATGGCATCCAGATGATTTTAAATTTTTTCAGTATGAACAAAACCTCTGTCTCTGAAATCATAGACTGTTATCGTATAAAGATACGAACCAGAAAGATGTAGGGCTGGAAAAAATTGCTGAAGTGATGCATGTGAAGTTTTCCGATTCTGATGTAAAAACCACAACTAAAAAATATTAAAGCTTTTATTCTTGAAACCCATTTATGCATCTTCTATGTCTTTATGTACTTAATGTTTCACCTAGCTCTAAAGATAATAGCTGGATGACAATGTTCATACCTGGCCAGACTTAATTAATTTGAAACCATATTGATTCACATGCATAGAAAATTTGTGTGGAGATATAACTTGGCTCCACTTTTAAATCAAAATAAACTAGTGCTACTCATTTTTAATCTTTTAGTGCCACTTAACAATTAATGTGGATACAGGGCGCAAGTACAAAAAGCCTAAAGATAATTATATTTTACACAACTGCGAAATTGACATTCAGGTTTATCTGTTTAATCTTAGTCCATGGGCCATACTCACTTTTGGAGTCCTCCGAATGCAATAAATAAAAAGTTACTACAGAACTATATACTTAACGCAGTACAGCAAATAAAATGTACTAGACAGGGACACAAATTAGCTGCATTCATAAAAAAATAAATTTCAATGTGGTATGTTTAAAAAAAACAAAATATATTGTAACAACTAACAAATTATCTATTGAATTATATGACTGCTAGTTCTCAACATTACAAAAATAATATATTTATATCATAGAAGGGTGGCCTAATAGTGTAGTGGTCATTAAATTGTCTTCTACACCAGAGGACCAGCAACTCCTGGTATGATTTTTAGTAAGGAGTGGCATTTTTTCATTACTCATTTTTATGTCACCCTTCACAATCTGCTTTAGTACTAATGAGCATGTAATTGTTACATATTTAGAAAAAAAAAACAATTTCATCATAAAAGATTTTCCCAGACATAAGGTTAAGAAAACCTATTTGTTAAGTATAAATTTTTAATACGTACATAAAAACATTTCAATAACTTACAAATAAATCTTTATAATCCATTAAGAAGCAAACAGTCAATTCAACTGTTAAAATACTTCAATGTTTCACTGACAGTTACAGCTGCTATGCCAGTCGTTTTACCTTTTTATTACAAAATTGTATTATTTACTGATAGCTCATAACGGGCAGGTGGAGTGTTAAATTATTTGCACTCGATCTGCTAGTTCCAGGGCTACAAAAATAGTTATGTTTCTAAATGAAAAAAAAACAGTAGTAAAAAACAGTACTTGCATATGGGAGTTTGATCACACGATCAGCCAATTATAGCATTTAAGAACAGAAGAGGTAGAGGTGTAAACCACACTAGGCAGAGTTATCTCCTCTGAGAGTAATGAATTTCATTATACAGTCAGAGCCTGTGGTGAAAGAAGTGTAGGTGTCATTTGCAGAGTGGAAAGTAGATGCTTTTCAGAGCGCCTGGCATACAGATAAATATACTTTTCCACACAGTGAAGAAAGCACCTCACTCCTTGTTTTACTTAGATACTTAGATACTACTTATAGCCTACTTCAAACCAACCTTTCAGCTGATGACCTAAACCACAGTATTTACTGACAAGTTTCAGTGTATCCACAATCATCAGAGTACACAAATTTTAAAAAACTGAAACTAAACCTATTAAAATCTGTAGATGCTGTATCTTCAGTCATTCGTATAAAACTATCAACGTACTCTGATGATGGCGAATCCACCGTAACATAACATGCCAGTAAAAAATATTGTACAATAAAAAAATAAAAGCAAGTGGTATAGTAGCTATAAAACGGGTCAGTGAAAAATTTTAAGTGTTTTTATAACCAAGTTTCAATTTGTCAATAGCAGAGTCCAACAGTAGGCCTATTACCACAGTTATTGCTTTCTAACTCCTGCTGGGTTATTTAATAATATTGTATATTCCAGGGCTACAAAAATAGTTCAAAGGATTATCAGATTGTTCAATAAAGTAATAATTATTCCACATCTATCAACTAAGTCATATGCTTACCTGTGCACAACTCTGATATGTCTCATGAGCGTTCTTCTTTCTGGGTATGTTTTGTTACATTTTTCACAAGTGAATGGAGCATCGGAATGTGTTTTCATATGAAAAAACAGATTTGTTTTAGTTTTGAAAAGGCTGCCACATTTATTACATTTGAAATTTCTGATATCAATATGGGCACGAGCATGTGTAGCTAAATGGCTTTTTTCTTTAAATTTTCGACCACATTCTGTACAGTCGAAAGATTCAGGCTTATTAGAAGCAGCCATTTCTCTACTCTTTTTGTCCCGTTTCCGTATTCTTTTGTGCTTTTCTTTTGGTTCATTTTCATTCAGAACAGTGTAATCCATTTTAACTTCATCAAAAATTGATGGTTTTGTTTTTACTTTTTTTGCTTTCTTCTCTTTGTTTACATTTTCATCACTGATACATGTGTTGTTTTCCGATACGTAAACATCACTATTAACGCAAGTTTTGTTAACACCATTACATTCAAGTTGATCCAAATTTAATTCACTCTCATCTTCTTGTGAAGCACAATTTTTTTCATCTGTACATGGCAATTTTAGAGTGATTAGTTCCTTTCTTTTCTTACCAAACTGTTTATGTTTTGTTTTGAACTTTCTTTTCACATTTTTTTTCTTTCTTTTTCTTTTAGGCGTTAATTTTTCTATAAAGTCTAGAGGCTTCCGCCTAGGTCGACCTCTTTTTCGCTTAGTTATTACCAGAGATTTTATTCTTGACTCTTGTTGTTCTTTTGATTCAGAGCTGTAATCAAAATTATTTTACATTACACACAGAACATTTATTTGATGTATTAAGAAAGAGCCACTATAGAGTTAGAAAAAATAAAATTAATGAAATAAAAGTGCTCTCATAACATAAGCTGAATTTAACAAAAGACTGTCCACATATAATAAATTGGCTTGCTGTAAAATTAAACCTGAACTGACCATTCCTACAAATGTAACATGGGCAGCAAATTAAGGTAGTCATAAGTTGCTCACCAAGAAATTAAACTGGCTTCTCGATTGCATAGTTATTATCGCGTTAACCTACAAAGCAGGTCCCGGGTTCAATTCCCATCCGGAATTTGGAAATCAGTCAAATCCCAATATAGTCACTTATAATCAAGCTGTTGATGCGACTTTAAATGAACTAAAAAGAAAACATAATAACTGGTTAAGCGTGAAACAAAAATGACCATTTTGCACTTTTCAGTTTTGAATCATAACAAACATGGATCACATAACCTGTGAAACTACAGTAAGAAAAAGCCAATTACTGTGGTAAATATAAAACACACATGTCAGCATAATGTTAATCTTGTATTATTTCCTAGTATAAGGGTCTGGAAGGACAACACAAATATCTTTTATCTAGTTTCATTCTTTCTTTTGCAGAGTTTTTCTTTTACCAATAGGAACCTGTAATTCAAAAAATTCCTTTTTGCAGTACTCTCAATCCAGACCATAATATTTTTGATGATTGGACAAAGTACAAATACAGTTATTAGCCTTAGAGGATTTCGTTTGGGTTCACTTAACCCCATCCTTTACCTGATTAAGCTATCCATCATGGAGGCGTGCAACTTCAAGATATTATTTTAGAGGTAAAAGTCAGATTAGAATTGCATATCTTGTTTAATACTTTGACTGAATCCATACATTTTTACTTTCTCCTATATGAATATATACGAAGGAAAGTATTGTTTTCATGTTGATTTTTCAAAATTGAGTTTTTACCGGACATACACATTTTCAGATCCCCTGAACCCAAAAAAAACATGTTTTTAGCAATTGGTCTGTGTGTGAACAATATATCTCAAGAATGGAACGTTGTACAAAGTTTAATCTTGAAACTTAAGTTAAGTACTACTAGGCGACCTGACACTAACATTTTTATCAAAATTGGTCAAGTGGAAGTAGTAGTTTATTCCTGTAATTTTTCACTTTTTGCAATTTTCTCAATAACTGCTCCTACAATTTTTTTAAAAAATTGCCTCATTCACTACATTTTTTATGGTCTATATGATAGGGTAGGCGCCATGATTGCTAAAATTCTTGGTGAGGCTGTGCTCTTGTAGAAAAAAATGTTTTTTTTAAGATTTCACCCTTAGTATGCATTATACGACAAAATGTTATACAATCAAATTTATAGGAAATTAATAAATCTACAACTTTTATTTTAAGCATTTTTCTCTACAGAGTCTAGTTTAGCAGTAAAGCGTGATTTTCCATATTATTAAGCTTAACTAAGGGTGGTTTTAATTTTCATCATTCACTCAAGATAAAAATTAGGTTATGTTTTGTGAGGTTAGTTTTTTGTTTATTTCTAAACTTGATGACATAGTTAGTTGAGACTATTGAGTAGTTTTATTGGCCATGCATTTCTTATGGGAGTTTGAAACTACTATTCATGATGAAAATATTTACTATTGTACTGCTGCCTTTGCAAACACAAATAAATTATACCATATTATCCTATAATATAATTGTACTATATTTATACTCTATTATAATAAATTAATAATGGAGTATGTCTAAATTTAAAACATTATGTCATTCTGTTTTTATACCGTGCGATAAAAGTTATAATAACAATTGAAGTAGTTTAAAAGTAAAGATAAGGAAAGATAGTGAGGAAGGAGAGAATTGCCCTGAAAATTTCACTAATGTTTTCAGAACAGTTAGTAATTCTACTATGTCCATTAGAACAGTAGTCTTAACTAAACATGTTATTGAGTATAATGTTTTATTACTAATGATAGATTTTATTGGTCATTATCTGCATTGGCAAGAGAAAGTCGTGTGAGTGTTTCATACCAGATTTTTAATACTGAAAGTGATTCCAGTTTCAGTATGAATAAATAATTAAAGTTCAATTATTGTAATAGAAGATATACTTACTCTGAATTACCAGGGGATGGTGGGCTGCTAAATATTTCTTTATCATCGTTGTCATCATCATTAATATTCTTGTCATCTTCATTAAATAAATTACTACTTGTATTATCATGCCTCAATTTATTAATATCAATATTTCGAAAGTTATCAATATTATCTGTGGAACACTCTATTTCATTCAATGGCTCCAAAGGTTCTCTATGAGGTTTCCTTTTCACTTTCCTAAGGGCTGCAGTAACTGCACTGGCTCTGCGTTTTTTACCTGGTTTAGGTAAAGATAAACAGTCTTGTTCATTGATTGTAGGAGTTGACTCTAATTGTTCCATTTGTTTTTCTTTTGAATGCTCATTTTCAACCAAGTTTTGAACTTGTGGCTGGTGATTTTGCTCTTCTGCAACTTTCTTATCTCGGTTTACGTACAATAACAAGGAAGGATCTAATGCCACTTCGACCAGTTCCTGTTGCACAGTGACCTCATCTATTTCCACCTGCAAATAAAAAAAAATCAATTTAAGAAAATTTTTTTACATTACTCATACAATTTACTTAAATGGCTGAAAAAGTGAAAAAAACCTTCATTTTTTCTTAATATAGTTTACGGAAGCAAAATATGCAGTATACATTAAAAATTGAACATATATTTGATAATTTCTATTTCATATAATGAATTAATATAATAATTTCACTAACCTTCTTTTTAAACTGCGTCACCTTTATTTTATTCCTACTTACATGTGTCTCGGTGGATCCACCATCATCAGAGTAAATGAAAAATTGAAACTAAAAATTTTTTTCATTTATTTAAAATTTACAGAAGATGATACATCTTCTGTATATCACTTGTATAAAAGTTTTATACAAGTGACTGAAGATGTATCATCTTCTGTAAATTTTAAATAAATGAAAAAAATTTTTAGTTTCAATTTTTCATTTACTCTGATGATGGTGGATCCACCGAAACACGTGTAAGTAGGAATAAAATAAAGGTGACGCAGTTTAAAAAGAAGGTTAGTGAAATTATTATATTAATTCATTATATGAAATAGAAATATTTCAAACTGCAGGATGCATTATAAAGATTTATATTTGATAACTTGTTAATAAACGGTAAAATTTAGCAAAATTGACTCCTGGTAACTCAGCAACTGAGGCAGATTGCTGCAGGTGTCATGTCAGGCAGAGTAGGCTACCACCAGATACAAAAAAAATAAAAACTGAAAACAAATAATAACTATCACATAATCTATTACCACTCACAATACATTCCCTTCGCTTTTTTACTTAGCGCCCGTAAGTTAGGACTGCCTACAAAGCAATAAAACTACTATGGACACAGGTTGCCAGTGTAGATTTCATCCCTGTCGTCACACTCATATCACTCAAAGCCATTTGTGCATCACCATACACCTTTCTGCAAGACCCAGAAGCAGGCCTATGTCTGCCTGGGTGCGTCAGCACCTACAAACAGTTATGACTCTCAAAGGGAAAGCAAAAAAAAAAAACTATGAACGCTCAAAAATATAAAATTTATTACCAATTTATTTTATGAAAGTGTTATTTTTGACTGGCTAGTTTGGTGGCATGAAATTCCCCAAATTTTTTTAGACTCATGTAACCTTGTAATACTGGTACGGTTTATCCTGATTTTAAAGAAAATGAGTGAGATAAGGAATGTTAATGTATGTAACAATGTAGAATAACTAAATAATTTTTTGTATTCTGTAACTAAAATTGTAGGTCTACTACATCATTTTATATTCACTGAGTGAGGACAAGATGTGTAAAACAATGTGTCAAAGTACTTCTTGTAGTCTTGCCAATGTTAACTGGCAAAAATAAATAAACATGAGCAACTTGTGAGATGGGCAGTTGTGAGTGTAGTTTAGTATTTACAAAAATGGTAGATCAATTACATATATATATATATTCCCAAACAATATATAATATCATCTGTCCACATTCTGCGGAGGGACTAATATTTTCTACATTACTAAAATGGACCTGACAGTTTCAAATCATCAGTCAAAAGCAAATACCGTGGTAATTAATAATAATAGAAATGGCACACAGAGTTAGCCTCAGGTGACTATAACTCTACCTACTAACCTCTGGCTCTTCTTCTATATCTTCATCATCATCATCACTATCACTGTCATCAGAAGTGCTAACAGACAACTGAGGGATCTCAAGGACATGTAACTGCAGCTCTGATTCTTTTGAGGGAACTTCATCTGGCTCTTTCTGTTCAGGAAGAATGAATTCAACATCAAAGGCATCAGTACTGTTACAATCCATATTAGTACCTCCGAATTCGGCTTCCTCTTCAGAATCATGCTCCGACTTCACTTCCATCTCAATATCAATATCGGTTAATCCTACTAAATTATCAAATAAAATACTCCCACTAGAAGCCATCATTACTTTAATTGGGTAAAAAAAATATCACTCACATTTATCTAACTACTAATATAATTTACAATACTGTAATAAAACATTTTGTTTCACAAAACCTTCTTTCATATCCAGAAGGAGTGCAGCTAAGTATTCTTCTGTAACGAGCGTCATGTAAATAAAATTACAGACAAAATATTATTTCTTTAACCAGGGTTTACGGTTTACATTCTGTATTACCATAATATCATAAACAAATTTAAAAACACAAATTTATCACTAAACATATTTTCAGCAATCAAAACTGATGTTGAGGAGCATTTTGTATGATAACCTAAAAACAAAGCGGTTCAAAACTACAGTAATACACTAGGCCTACAAAAAAATAACAATAAACAAAACCATGATTGGTTAGAACAACTATTTATTATATTCATTGCTTCCTTAATTGAAACAAATTGGGTACATGTCTCGTAACTTTAATTCGTAAGAAACACAAAAAACTGTTGCCGTCAAACATTTTATCATAACAGATTAAAAATTTTCTCTAAAATTTAAAAAGGGTGAAAACAATGCTCTTTAATTTTCCTAATTGTAGGGAAATTTATAGTAGATAGTACAACGAAACTTCCTGCAATAATCATATATTATAGGTAAATACGAGGGCTAGCACTACCCGGTAATTTGTTTATACTGAACTGCAATTTTCTTTTTGTAATTCTCATAAAACCGTACTACTTTGCAACAAATACCGGTGTAAGATTTAATAGAGAAAACGTTCTAATAGAAGAACCTCGTTCGGGTTTAAAATATTTCTAATCTGTAAAAATGACAGTTCAGTTTCAACTAATAATTTTAAACAATTCCGATTGAATTTATAATAACAATACAATTGTTTCAAGAACTGTATTGTTTCCACCATTAGAGTTTAGATCATGAACCTTGGTTTAACAAACTGAATTTCTGTTCTTAAGGATTATGTTGGTATCACTGTTTGCCGAAACTGATCAACAGATCATGACTACAACAAATTGTGGTTTGTGATCTGTTAGTGTGCAAGTCATTAATGCAACTTATTATTGTAATCGTACAGTAATACCTTGTGGCATCTTTAATTTATATATATAACATTTTTTTCTGTGGTCGAGACTTTTGGAATTTTAAAAAATGGTATGTAATTTCCTAACACTTGGTACGGTTTTTAAATTAGTAATTTTATCGATAGTTTTTAGGTTAGTGTAAGCGTATTACATGCAGTACGAAAGTCATTATGAATGCAGTTTCAATTAAAAAAAGTACTTTCACTGTATTATGTGTTTGGTTCTAACCAAGATGAAATAATAGAACGTTTAAAGAAACCAAATTTTCTTACTAAAACAACAACCATTAAATAATAACTATGCCAGAAGTTATGTAGCTCTGTCATTAGAAACTAGATGAAATTGTAAATTCTAGTTGTATATTTTATATTGAAAGTACCTACCGTGGGTAGGGCTTTACTAACAAACCTGTGTTTCTCAAAATTATAATTGTGTTGATTGCAACTTTTTTGATTCTCCCAGGTCTCAATTCTGTGATTATGTACATAGCTATCCAGTAATTTATCTTAATAATATACATTGTGTATGATATGCAGCAGCATAGTTATAATGTTAATTGAATTATTTTATAAATATCTTAAATATTCGGAATGAGAAATGTGCCTACCTTACTGCATATATTTAAGAACTATTTTACATCTTGTTTCTCATTTTGCAAAAGGGCCATCACACAGTTGCTGCATAAGCATGTTAAATAAATCCAATTTTTGTAGCAGACTTGTAGGTCGGCTGAATGAAAATTTTACACTTTATATTACATGGTTTTATTCAGGATACTGATTGTTTAGATCTGATGAAGGTACGGCTGGATTGTTACAACCAAATCTATAATGTTTCCCGTTGATAATATCTTTTTCCTTTCTCTTGCCTTTATGAATATTAATAAAGGAAGGAAAGTATTGTTTTCATGGTGCGACACAAACATTTTCATCAAAATCGGTCAACCAGAAGTAGTAGTTTATTCCTGTAATTTTTCACTTTTTTGCAATTTTCTCAAAAACTGGTCCCGCGATTTTTTAAAAAATCGCCTGGTTTACTAAATTTTTTTATGCTCTAAAAGATAGGGTAGGCGCCATGTTTGCTGAAATTCTTGGTAAGGCTGTTTTCGCGTAAAAAAAATTGTTTTTTAAGATTGTGGCTTTAATATTCATTTTAGCACAAAAATGTCTATGGCAAAATGTAGAGAATTTGAAATTCTACAACTTTCATTCCAAACATTTTTTTTGTATAATGCTTAGTTTAGTGGTAATGCGCGATTTTCTGTTTTTGCTCACAAAAACGTGTGAAAATAGTTTTTTAAGATTTCGGACTTAGTATGCATTTAACGACAAAATCGTATGATCAAATTTATAGGAAATTAAAAGATCTACAACTGTTATTTCAAGCATTTTTCGCTACAGAGCCTAGTTTAGTGTGAAAGAGTAATTTTCCGTAGTTTTAAGCCAAACTGAGGTCGGTTTTCATTTTACTTCTTTCACTCATGATGATAAGATTATGTTTTTTGAGGTTAGTTTTTTTGTTTATTTCTAATGTTTTATTACTAATGTTAGGTTGTATTGGCCATTATTTGCATTGGCAAGAGAAAATTGAGTGAGTGTTTCACACCAGATTTTTTAACACTACTGCTCTGCTGGTACACATTGATTGAAGACTGGTCAAGAAGAATTTTGTGCTGCTTGCATATAGTTTTACATTTAGGCTGTTTAATATTTGTCATTATATTACTTAGAAAAATAGACTGATATTTGGTACACCTGTCTAAATAATATGTTGTGTTATGTTGCAGTCCATATTTTCTTATAATGGAAGTGCTGTTGTTGCTATGGTGGGTAAAGACTGTGTTGGTATAGCTAGTGATCGCAGATTTGGAGTTCAGGCACAAACTATTACGACTGATTTTCAGGTTGGTACCTTAGTTTGTTAATTTGTACTTGTACTCATAAATTCAATTTTGTTTAATCCTCGACTTTTACAATTACTGCTAATAGAGATGATTGGAAGGGCGTTGGATGAAAAAAATACTAGACCTGACTGGGTCTTTCCATTTAAATTCATCCAGCATAATGTTAAAATTACACCCATGGCCCAGAATTCCACAAATTTTTTTATATGCTGCTTTTATCAACTTCAAGAATTATGTAAAATTTGATTTCAATATTTAATAGTATTTGAGAAAGTAAGGAAACTGTTGTTTAAAATTAGTGTGAATCGTGTTTCTGAGGGTTCTTACTGTAGTGACACAATTTTAGAAAATATATCAGAACTTAACTTATTTTTACTACAAAACCTATCAGTGCCAAATTTTCCCAAAAACGTGTATTTAGAAATGCCAACCTTTTGATCATTAATTTAAAAATGAGCCCAATAACTACTTAAATTCAGGTATTGTAAAGAGTTTTATAGAAAAAATGTAATTTTTCTAATGCATCTTTAGAGTGAAAGCAAAGAATTGCCAAAATAATTTTTACTTTCTCTTGCTCTGTATGAAAGTATAGAGAAAGAACTTATTGTTTTTATGTCAATTTTTTAAAATCTGGTTTTCATGGAAATGCACGTTTTAGGCCCCGTGAACCCAAAAAGCATGCTTTTACCAATTGGTTTGTACACGGGTATATTTGTGTGGACAAATATCTCAAAAACATAATAGTGTCTGAATTTGAAACTAGGAACTTAAATTAGGTACCAGAAGGAGACCCAAAACGAACATTTTTATCAAAATCTATCAACCAAATGTAATATTTTATTTCTGAAATTTTTCAATTTTTTGTGATTTTTTTAAAAATGGCTTCTATTAAAAAAAATAGTTTTATTTACTACATTTTATTCCCTACAAGATAGAGTAAGCGGCATATCTGCTGAAATTCATGGAGGGGCTGTGCTTTCTCAGTAAAAAATTATTTTTTTAAAAATTGGGGTCTTAATATATACATTTCAGGGCAAAAGTGTATATAATTAAAGTTGTAGAACATAAGAAACCTATGACTATTGTTTCAAGCATTTTTTTTCTACAGTGTTTAGTTTTAATCTCAATAGATAATTTTTTTATATCTTGTTCTTTGAAATTTGTAAAGAAATGGGTTTTTTAAAATTTTGGTCTTAATAAGCATTTTAGAGCAAAAACCTTCATAATTAAAGTTACTGAAAATTAAAAAACCTTCAACTTTTATCTCTAGCATTTTTCCCTGACATAATTTCGTTCAGCATTAGTGATATTCTCTATTTTGATCACCAAAATCAAAACGGAGGTGATTTTCAGTTTACATTATTCACTCATGATTAAAACTAGGTTATATTATTTTGTCAGGGTTTACATGGCATGAGAAAGTCATGTGAGTATTTCACACTAGATTTATTTTTCAATAACTGTTAGATATTAAAATACAATTTTCCATGGTTAATAAAGATGATGAAAGCAACAAATAAAAAAAAAGAAAACACTCATTGAAATGTAACTATGGGTGTCATAGATGATGTGAATATGAAATGACCCAATGGTTAGAAATTTTAAAATAATTCAAGAGAAAAAGACTCTAGATTCAGAAGTCTTGGTGTTGACATGTTTTACAAATTTGAGATCCTCCTTGTCCTTTTATCATTTTGTGATGACAAAAATTAACGGAGTGTTATAAAATTTGTGATTGACATTGACTTGCTTGGATTTTATTCAATGAAAAACTGTAAACTCTTCATAACTAAATCGATAAATAGCAATCTAAAATCTTATTAAATTAACATTTATTACACTGTTTTGAGGAAATTGGTGTGAAACTGCTCTAAAAATGTTTAACACCAGAAGTACCGTTTTGTTAAGGTAGAAAATGTCTGGCCTTACAACATCGATCTTATTGTTAACTCAACCTTGGTTGTGTTTTGGTTTTTAGAACATAATATTGGAATTGTTCTGAATTGAGGATACTCAAACTGTGGTAGCAGAATATGTATTAGTAATTGTGTTCGGATGCTGATAGATGTGGGAATCCGAATCGAGAGGAATTAGTAGAATGTTTTTAATTTAAAAATTTTATTAGAATTCAAATGATTATTTAGTGTTTATTTTAGAGTCAGTAGTTTGATTTTTTTCAAGTAAAATGTTTCTAATTTTAAAATCTTATTAAAATTAAATTGTTTATTTTAGAATTAGTAGTTTACTAGTAATTGTATTTAGATGCTGATAGATGTGGAAATCCGAATCGAGTGGGAATTAGTGTTTAACAGGTTAAGGTTAAACGTTTACTTGCCAAAGCGTCTAGCTAATCATCATACCTAAGGGGTTTAATCTTTTATTATTATTATTATTGGCGAAATCTCCTTGGATAGAAGACGTTAAGCATCATGACTCAGTTTCGTCATTTGTTTTTCTTATTGGTCCAGTAGGCCTTCATTGTTTCCGAGAAAGCTTTTTTGCGGTTTTCAGACCACTTTGGTCTAAACTGCTTCTCTCTTGAGGGCTCTGAAACTTTCCACTTGTCTACCTTGTGACGGAATAAGTTTTTATTAAAAATTTCAGTTTGATGTATATTTGCGCTTTTTAGGTCCTTACGAATTTCGTCCAGCCAAGGTGTTGAAATTTTAAGTTTTGTAATATATTCAATTATTCTTTTTGTTAGCCTATACTCCTGCAATCTGTTAAGATGTCCAAAGAACTTCAACCGCCTTTTACGCATGTCAATTTCAATGTTTGAATAGCTCTCTGTTGTTTTGTTGGATTGCAGCCTATACCCATCTTCTGTAAGTCGAGCCCCTAGAATTTTTCTAATAATTTTTCTTTCCTCCTTTTTGATTTCTTCGATTTTGTGTTTTCTGCTAAGTACTAGTGTTTCGCTTGCGTAGAGGACCATTGGTTTAATAACTGTGTTGTAGTGCCGAATTTTAGTTTGTCTTGACATGGATTTTTTGTTTTAGAGATTTTGAACTAATCCTAGAGCTTTTTTCATTTTTTGGAGACGATTTTGTTGGGAAATTCTTTCAAGACCTGTTGGTTTAATGAATTCCCCCAAATATTTGAAGTATGGAACCTTGTTTATTCTACCATATTTTGTCCTCAAGCTTATGATATCTATTTTTGAGGATATGAATTCAGTTTTCTCAAATGAGATTTGTAGCCCTACTTTTTCAGCACATTCCTTTAATGTCTCAAGCTGCTTGATGGCGGTCTTCTCGTCATCCATTAATATAGCTAGATCGTCAGCAAAGGCGAGGTATGGTATGGAAAGGTTGTTTCTGGGAAAACCAAGTTGTACTGGCTTCCACTGTCCACATCTCTTCAGCTCCTTCTTCCATTCTTCCATGACTTTGTCCAGAACGACATTGAACAGAAGCGGAGAGAGTCCATCACCCTGCCTTACACCTGTTTGAATTTCAAAGGGTTCTGAGATTTCTCCCATGAATTTTACCTTAGATTTTGTGTTAGTCAGCGTTTGTTCAATGAGTCTTCGTGTTTTAGTATCAAGTCCCCTTTCCTCCAAAACGTCAAATAGGGAGGACCTATCCATTGAGTCGTACGCCTTTCTAAAATCCACAAATGTGCATATCAAAGGTTTTTGTCTGAGGGCTCGCATTTTGACTATAATTTTGAGGTTCATTATTTGTTCTGGGCATGACCTATTTGGTCTAAATCCCGCTTGGTATTCAGCTAGTTTGGGTTCTAATTGTTGTTGTGCTCTGCTTAACAGTATAGATGACAGGACTTTGTAACAGACCGGTAAAAGAGAAATCCCTCTATAGTTATTGACATCAAATTTGTTGCCTTTTTTATGTAGTGGGTGAATAAGTGCAATCTTCCAGTCATCTGGGATTATTTCGGTTTGCCAAATGTTTTGAATTATTTTTGTAAATTCCTTAAGAGAGTTCGGGCCTAGATTTTTCAAAAGTTCAGCTACAATTCCATCCTCCCCCGATGCTTTGTTATTCTTCAGTTTCTTAATATGTGAATAAATTTCTTCTTGTGAGGGTAGTACGCAGTTATTCTCTATTATTTCTGGTGGAATTTTTGGAAATTTGTTATTGGGTTCTGGACAATTCAGTAGACGTGAAAAATAAGAGGCTAGTTCCTGACAATTTTCCTTATTTGTCAATGCTAGTTTACTATCTTGTTTTATGAAACAAAGATTTTGTGGTGAGTAACCTCTGATTTTATTTGCAAATATTTTGTAAAAATCATGTGTATTATAATTCTTGAAGTTTTCTTCAATTGATTGTAGCTGTTCATTGACATATCGCCGTTTGTTTTGTCTCAGGATCTTGGATGTCTGTTTGCGAACTTCAAAAAATTTGTTTTGTGTTTCTTCTGTTTTGTTACAATTATAGTTTTGAAACGCTTGTTTCCTCTCCTCCAGTGCAATTTCACATCCTTGATTCCACCAAGGATGTTTTGGTTTTTTGTGGAGGGGAATCAATTCTTTGGCTGTTCTGATTATTTTTGTCTTGAATTCCTCCCAATCTTTTGCAGGCTGTTCGTCCCATTTCTCCGGTAATTTTGATTCTTTGATTTTTTGTATGTTGAATTTTGGGATCACTAGTGGTTTTTGGTTATATCTCCTCTTAGGTGTGAATTTTATTTTTATTCTTGTTAAATAGTGATCTGAATCTATATTTGCACCTTTTCGAACTTGTACATCATGGATTTCTTTTTGATAATTGTATGATATTGCAACATGATCTATCTGGAATTCCCCTAAATGATGAATCGGTGATCGCCAGGTTTTTTGCTTTTTTGGATTTTTCCGAAGAGAGGTTGACATAATTTTGAGGTTATTCTGTTGACACAGTTCAATCAACCGTGAACCATTCTTATTGGTGAACTTGTGTGCTGGATAATGTCCAACTGTCTTCCTGTACTTGCGTTCCTTGCCAATTTGGGCATTGAAGTCACCAAGTAAAATCTTTACATCATCTTTTGGAACTCCAGCCATCTCTGTTTCCAATCTTTCCCAAAATCTCTCTGTTTTTTCAGGCTCTTTTTTATTGTCACCATTTGTTGGTGCATGCACATTGATGAACGTGTAGTTTTTGTTTGCATGCTTGATTCTCATAGTCATTAGTCGGTTGTTAATGGGTCTCACATCTTTTATTGAATCCAGAATTTTCTTGTCTACAGCGAATGCCATGCCAAACAGTGCTGCTCCCTTGCAAATCTTCTTAGTGGTACCACTTTTGAAGATTCTGTAGTTATTATAGTCCATTGTTTCTGAATCCGTAAAGCGTGTTTCTTGTAATGCAAGAATTTGTATTTTCTGTTTGCTAAGTTCTGTCGTGAGATTGTGCAACTTTCCTGTTTGAATTAATGTTTGAATGTTAAAAGTGCCAATGTAGCTATGTTTTTTCCGTGAAAGTTTGTCAGAGCACTCCGATTTGCTCTCTCGTATAAGCCCAGGCTCCCCAGAATCCGGACGCCTGGTTGCCGTTTGCCTACGGGTGGATTGGTTACCACCTGGGGTAATTTTGTAGTTACTTGTACGAGTCATGCTTGCTTGTAATCAGCGTTCTAACTTTCCCTAGGGGCGTAGAACCAGGGATTGTGAGTTCCTGGAGCATGTTTACAGCCGCACCTCTTGGTGAACAGACGCTGACCATTAGCCGCTGGATGCCAGTACAGACGCTAATGGATTTATTTGTTTTAAATAAAGCCTAAAACAAGGGCCTGCCTCCTTCACCAGATCCACCGTATCCTGAGGTCGTCCCTCCACTGTCACTGCTGTTCTTCACCCGTATCCCTGGGCAGGGGACTGCGCTATACCCCGCAGTACTGGGTCCTCAGTAGAACTTAGTCACCCCTGTTCCACAACAGGCAGTGTCCACCCCCGCGACTTGGACGCGCCCACTGAGAGTTATCTATGTAGACTCAGAAATCATATCTGAGCCCCATAGACCGGGTTAACAGTCTTGTGTATGCCAAGACTGAAGGCAAATCTTTTATTATTATTATTATTATTATTATTAGCCGTAGAGCT
This sequence comes from Catonia carolina, assembly GCA_035578175.1. Classification (NCBI taxonomy): domain Eukaryota; kingdom Metazoa; phylum Arthropoda; class Insecta; order Hemiptera; family Achilidae; genus Catonia; species Catonia carolina. The sequence goes on from JAQMRL010000001.1 coordinate 107,997,733, forward strand.
CCCGAAGTGGAAGACGCTGAGCATTATTCACGATCATTGATTATTGGACTTGGTGTTTTTCTTGTTTGCCCACCAGCCTTTCATTTTCTGAGAAAAATCAGCTTTTCTTTCCTCACTCCATCTTGTTCCAAATCTTGGAATTTTAACCTCTGGAATAATCTCCCATTCATCAATTTTTGTTCTAAAACTATTTCGATTGGTAACTTCATTATCAGTAATGTTTGCCAGAACTAGATCTTTCTTAACGTGTCGAATCCATTCCCCTCTATTGACAAGCGAAGCTACATATTTTACCATCTTTTTTGTAACTCTATGATCAGGAAGCCTCATGATATGACCAAAAAATTTAAGACGTCTCTTCCTCATGTCCGTTACAATATTTGAATGTTGCTCAACTGTGTTATTTTTTTGTAATCTATAACCGTTTTCAGTTAATCTTGGACCGAGAATTTTCCTTATTATTTTCCTTTCCTCCTTTTTCAAATTTTCTAAATCGGCTTTCCTGTTGAGGTTCAGGGTCTCACTGGCATAAAGCATTGATGGCCTGATCACTGTGTTGTAGTGTCTAATTTTTGTGTGAAGAGACAAGCATTTTTTATTATAAATAAATTGCACCAGCCCTAGGCCTTTACGAGCTTTCTTCATTCTCTCCTGCTGTGAAAATTTCTCCGAAATAACTTCTCCTAAATATTTAAAAAAAGACACCCTGTTGATTGTTCCATATTTGGTTTGTAGTCTGGTAACTTCTAGGTTTGTAGTTGTGAACACTGTTTTTTCAAAGGATACCTGTAAACCAACTTTTTCTGCACACTCTTTCAGAGTCTCTATTTGCTTTATTGCAACTTCGCCCGAGTCTGCCATTATTGCAAGATCATCTGCAAAAGCCAAGTAAGGTATTTGCAGATTATTTTTCTTAGTCCCAAGCGAGATTGGCTTCCAGAGGTTTCCTTCTTTGAGTTTCCTCTCCCACTCTTCCATTACTCTATCCAGAACTATGTTGAATAGCAATGGAGACAAACCATCACCTTGCCTGACGCCAGTCCTTATCTCAAACGGCTTTGAAAGTTTCCCCATGAATTTTACTTTGGATATTGTATTAGTTAATGTTTGTTCAATTATTCTCCGAGTTTTCCGATCCAGTCCCCTCTCTTCAAGAATTTTAAAAAGTGTGGGTCTGTGGATTGAATCGTAGGCTTTCTTGAAATCAACAAAACAATAAACTGTTGGTTTTCCACGCATTTTTCTCAACTTTGTTATCAATTTCAAGTTCAGTATTTGTTCTGAGCACGATCTGTTAGACCTGAAGCCAGCTTGGAAATTAGAGATTTTGGGTTCCAATTGTTTTTGCGTTCGTTCAAGAATACAAGCTGAGAGAATCTTATATGCTACAGGAAGTAGGGAAATACCTCTAAAATTATTTACATTGTTTTTGTCCCCTTTTTTATGTAATGGATGAATTAGGGCGCATTTCCAATCATCTGGCACTTCTTCAGTGACCCATACATTCTGTATAATTTTGACTAGCTCTTTTCTTGACTTGGGCCCTAGGTGTTTCAGAAACTTAGCTACAATACCATCTTCGCCTGATGCTTTGTTATTTTTCAAATTTTTAATGTGTTTCACAATTTCTTCCTCAGATGGTGGTGTAGAATCCTCTTGTTCTGGGGCTAAGATGTTGGATACTGTGAGAGCTTCTAATGGCTCTGGGCAGTTCAAGAGATTTTCAAAAAATTTGGCTAATTCTTCACAGTTTTCTTCATCATTTAATGCTAGATTCCCATCCGGTTTACGAAAACATACATTTTAAGGGGTATAACCTTTGATATGGTTTGAAAAAGTCTTGTAAAATCCCTGTGCGTTGTAGTTTCTGAAAGTTGTTTCTATTGATTCTAACTGTTGAGCTATGTATTTTCTTTTCACTTGTCTAATTACTTTATTTGTACTTTTACGTATTTTTAAGAAGTTTTGATGAGTTTCTTCGCTTTTATTTGAACTGTATTTCCGGAAAGCTTTACTGCGTGATTCAATTGCCTCCTCACATTCCCTATTCCACCATGGATGTTTTTGTTTCTTCTGCAATGGTATTTCTTCTTTGGCTATTTCTGTTATCTTCTCCCTGAATTCCTCCCAGTTAGATGCAGGAATTGTTTCCCATTTGACTATTGTTTCTGATTCTTTTAGATTTTTTAGGTTGAATTTTTGGACTGCTGGTGGTCTTCTTGGGGTGAATTGGACTCGAACTCTAGTTAGATAGTGATCAGAGTCAATGTTTGCACCTCGTCTAACCTGTACATCTCTAATCTCTTTTTGGAAATCATATGATATGGCCACATGATCTATTTGGAATTCTTCCAATTGACTTATAGGGGATCTCCAGGTTTTCTGTTTCCTTGGATTTTTGTTAAAAGATGTAGAGCTTATTTTCATGTTAAACTGTTGGCAGAGTTGGATCAGTCTCATACCATTTCTATTGGTCATTTTATGTGCAGGGTGTAGACCAACAGTCTTTCTGTATCTCTTTTCTCGGCCAATCTGCGCATTGAAATCACCAAGAAGTATTTTTACATCAGTTGTTGGTATTTTTGACATTTCAAGTTCTAATCGCTCCCAAAAATTATCTACATTTTCACGGTGTTTTTTATTGTCAATATTGCATGGCGCATGGACATTGATGAGAGTGTAGTTTTTATTCTTATATTTCATTCTAAGCATCATAAGTCTGTTATTAATGGATTTTATGCTTTTTACAGAATTAATAGAAGATTTCTCAACAATAAAAGCCATTCCAAGCATACATGCTCCTCTCCCAATTTTTCTATCAGTTCCACTTTTAAAAATTCTAAAGCCATTATAGTCAGTGATTTCATTATCTGGAAATCTTGTCTCTTGTACAGCTAAGATTTGTATTTTTTGTTTCTTCAGTTCCTCTGTCAATGTGTAAAGCTTTCCCTGTTGAAATAGTGTCTGTACGTTTAATGTTCCAATATAATTTTTGATGTTGTTTTTGGGAAATTTTCCAGAGTGCTCCGATTCACTCTTATAACGTGTAGGTCCAGTCTCCCCAGAATCCGAATGACTGGTTGCCACCTTTTTGCTGGGCGGGTGGATTTTACCACCTGGGGTAATATTGTCATTACTTACACGATCCATGATTTCACTCTTAATTTCCTTTTCTGGCCTAAGCCAGGGTATAGGAACAAGGTTGTTGAGCCTTGTAACGTGAATCAGCTGCCACTAACATGTGAACCAGACACTGTCGGGGTACCGCCACCGACATGTGGAACCGCCGTGCCCTAGTTGCTAATTTTGGTCCGCCCTGGGTATTTTGTTTCCCCAGTACCCGCCATATCTGGGGAGCATTCCCCTATCCGCCACCTGGGGAGGCGCCTGGTAGGAGACTAAGCAACTCCCCCAGGCTTTTATTATTATTATTATTAATCTTTTATAAATAATAAAAGATTCACTCTATACAAGTGGAGTTTAATGAATAGTACTTATTAGGTTATGTATAGATTTTAGTTGTACTAATAGTGATTTAAGATAAGTTTTTGGTAATGGTAAAGAAAATTTGGTTGCTATCAGTGGCAATATGAACCTCCCGGGACATAGATGACCTGGAAGTTTAGTAGTAGGTTCATGCGCCTCCCGTGAAAAAAGGAGGTTTAATGAATCATCTATCATCCCAGCTACTGTGTAGTCATTTCAGCTGCCTAGCTCCTCTTCCTTCCATTCCAGCAGGCCTTACAACATTTACTCGTTAAACAGTTGAAAGCATATGACTAGTTTCTTCAGTGGGTTGTAAACATGATAAGAACCATGTGACTATGCCCAGAAGTTGCATGATTGTTCTAATTTTTTCTAGTAGGTGTGATAGTTCATTCATTTTATGGTAAAAGTACTTTGTGATTTACCTTATTGTTTTAATATTAAGAACTATCTTTCAGAAAATTTTTGAAATGGGGCCGCACCTTTATCTGGGACTGCCAGGTCTTGCAACAGACACAATAACTGTTAGCCAAAAATTGAAATTCAGACAGAGTCTGTATGAACTGAAAGAAGGCCGTCGTATGAGCCCAGAAGTATTTAGCTCCATGGTATCTAACATGCTTTATGAAAGAAGGTTTGTACATATTTTTAACAAAAAATACTAAGGTGAACTTATTATAGAATAACTCTTAGAATAGACAGAAACTCTTTTTAGAGGTCGGTTGGGCTATGTTACTGTATCTGATAATGGTTAGTCAGATTGATACACTATTAAGACCAGTTTTAAACTGACATGTTTTTTACTTTCTCTTGCTCTATATAGAGAAGGAAAGGATTGTTTTCATGTTGATTTTTTGAAACTGGATGTTTACGTTTTCAAGCTCCCTCAACCCAAAAAAACATGTTTTAGGGATTGGTCTGTGTGTGAACAAAAATCTCAAGAATGGAACATAGTAAAAATTGAAACTTAAGTTAGGTACCACTATGGGACCCAACATGAACATTTTTATAAAAATCGGTCAACCAGAAGTAGTATAGTTTACTTGTGGTGTTTCACTTTTTTGCAATTTTCTCAAAAATGGTGAAACATCCCCTCATTTACTACTTTTTATGCTTTACAAGGTAGGGTAAGCGCCATGTCTGCTAAAATTCTTGGGGCCCTGTGCTCTCTTAAGAAAAATAATTTTTTTTTATGATTGTGGCCTAATATTGTAGGGCAAAAATGTATATAATCAAAGTTTTAGAACTTTTAAAACCCTTCAACTTTCATTTCAAATATCTTTTTTGTACAACGCTTAGTTAGTGATTTTTTGGATTTTGCTCTGACAAAATCCAAAAATATCTGTACGAGTATGGGATTTTTTAATATTAAGGCCTTATGACGAAAGTATTGTTGAATATAACTGCATTCACGTACTTTAATGTTTATGTTGTTAGTAATGGGTTAACTGTTTGGAACCTTATAGAAGGCTCTAGCAATCTTTATATAGGTGTGCACTTGTGAATCTCTGTTGAGGCTTGTTCTACAACTTTTGCTGTAACGTTGAATTAAGTATTTTATTCAGTTTTATATCTTTTTATTTTAAAGAATTGTACTGCTGTGATGTTAAAAGATGGTATGTCCACATTGATTACACTAATTTTATGATGTTTGTAGTTTCCAAGAGAAACTAGTGATACGACAGCTAACCTGAATTCAGCATCAGTGAGTGAACTGTTTGATTCATTATTTGCCAAGAGTGGGAAATGAATTGATTAGTACACAGGGATTATTAAAATAATAATTAGTGCAGTTGACCGTTTTACTTATCTTTCTATTAATTTTTAATTTGTACATAAGCCCTACTCAATTAAGCAATTAATGAAAATTTTTGCTCCTTGCATTAGAGATTTTTGGTAATTGAAACTGTGACATCGTAGTCTGTAGTTGTTTTATGTAATTTAATTACACAATCGCTATAATTATAATTTCTTTCAGATTTGGTCCATACTTTGTTGAACCAGTTGTGGCAGGTTTGGAACCAAAGACATTTAAACCGTACATATGTTCAATGGATCTTATAGGATGCATTAACAACAGTGAGGATTTTGTTGTCGAGGGAACATGCGCAAACCAGTTATATGGAATGTGTGAATTACTGTGGCGGCCAGATATGAATCCAGATGAACTTTTCGAGACAATCTCTCAAGCACTTGTCAATGGATTCGATCGTGATGCATTTTCTGGTTGGGGTGGTCTTGTACATATAATGTAAGTCTTTTAAAAATGTTGATTTCTAATCTTAATTGTCATTTACGTCTTGTTGTTACTGTTCACTCCTCTATTTTTTTTTGTTATGTTCTTGTGTCTGTTATTCAGATCACTATATAAATTCATGTATGTTCGTTTGTAGCCTACAGGCTGGTATTGATCAAACTCTATGACGGGGGTTTGAGAATCCTAGTGACCTCTAGAATAATATAATGTATATTCTTCCACTGTGTTATTGTTCTGCTTAAATGAGAAATGCTGACCACAAATTAATTTATGAGTTCGTCTGTATACAGAATGCTTCTGTAATCTTCTGCCTAGTGGTTTGTTTAGTAGTTCATAATTTTCTGTGCTTATTTTATGTATTTTCTTTATACAGGGAGTGGCAAAACCTGCTTTTTTAAATCAAAATGACACAAACCTTTAAAATGTTTTAAGTTTGTGTTAAAACAGACTGTTTTATTACTTATTACAGCCATGTGTACATGTCAATTAATGAAAAAAAGCAACTGATTTTATTCTTTAAGATTTGAAAATAACATCTTTCAGATTTTTTGGCTTATGGTTTCTTCTAGTTCTGGCTTTAAGGAACCCCTACTAGAAAAAGTCACTGATGCTGAGGTCTGGAGAATGAGGAAGCCAAGCAATGTTCCTATTACGAAATTACATGGCCAGAAAACTTTCTTCTCAAAATGGCTGTCATAACATTGGCTGTATGGCCAGTTGCCTCAAGAAATTTTCAAAGCAGCAGCTTGTTACGAACTGGTCGCCATGGACTGGCTTCCACAGCTTGTCTCATTTGCTCAACATTCCCTAGTGTCCTGCCTGACCTTGAAGCCTGTCGGCTTCTGTTTTAAGGCTGAGCGTGTAGCTCAGTCTCATCCATAACAAAATTGTGTTACGAGATTGGAACACATTCTTTTTCAACCCACGTTTAAGCACTGAGTAACGACACAAGACTCGCCACTTTTATAAAATGCCTCAACAACAAACGCATGGTGTTCACCTAACCACAGCTCCATGTAGGCTCATCATCACGCCAATCCCTTACTACTTACTCCCTGATATGTACAACGATGAAGACAATCTGATCTTTTAGCCGCTCCCTGTTGTTGAATATTATTTATGTTATGAAAAGAATATTACAAGTATTCTTGTAAAGCAATTTCAAGAAATTGTTACTGTGCAAGTGTTTTATTATGACATATTGTGAGTTAATTTTGGTGTGGCAAGTATGAATATTTAGGCCATTTTGATTTCTTAATTTGTACATTCCTAAGTTTGCCAATTTAATATTTTTTTCTTTTTCTTGCAGTGAAAAGGATAAGGTTACCACTAAAACTTTGAAGACCAGAATGGATTAAAACATTTTCATTTATATTTTGTTCTTTTTTTAATATTATTTAATAAATTTAAATTTCAATATACATTGTGTTTTATTGTGAAATATTTTCAATTAAAAAATTATGATTAACTTGTGAACTCTGCCAGTGACAAAAGTAGTTACACATTGACAGTCTAGTATCCAAATTGTCTTAAAACAGATTTTAAATCAATAAAGTTTATGTAAAAACAGAACAAGTTATCTTTTTCAGTGTTGAAGCTGTATTTTAGATTTATTGTGTGGGTACATTTCTGTCCCATATACAGTATAATACACTCAATGTAGTAGTTGTTTTAACTAAAACCCTCAACTCTGATAAATGGCTAACAATAACTTGAGTATTTAATTATTGCAGTGCTATCCGGGTTTGGGTAGATTTCTGTAATAAAAGTTCTTTACAGGTAAGGGTAGAGTTAAAGGTAGATGTGATTGCCTCCTACACAGTTAGTTTCTTGTGAGGAGAGGGTTTTTCTTGCTTAGAAGAACTGGAAGATTAAGAATGTGCTTAATTTGTTCCATAAATCAAGCATATTCTTAATGCTCTAAACAGTAATAGAATATCACTTTAGGAAGGTTATTACGTGAGCCCTAGTGACATATGATGAAAGTTATAATATCCGTATTATTGGAATGTAGGTTTGAGTTGAGAATAGAATTGGTGTGGGGGTCACAAAAAATGTGTTCTGGGCTTTGAAAGGCTATGTTATTAAACATTCAGTGACCAATTCTAGCTTGTTTTATTCATTCAATTTACTACCAAATTTCACCAGTGGTTAACTGTTGACCTGTTTTTAAACTACTTGCTAGAAAATATCTATGCAACTTTTCATGTGTACAGGCTAGACACCACCAGTGATTTCACAGTCAATGGGACTGAATCAGCCAAAGGAGTTTTACTAGGTGACAAAGATACTACACAAATAGTATACAGTACAAATTAGAGAAACATTTTTATTAAATAAATATTACAAACAAAATTAGAATACTCTTTTTAAAAATAGTGTTGATTACGAAAGGTGAAACAAAACTCGATAAAAATTTAATTAATTGTAAGTCATATATCTTGGAGTAGCAGAAAATTTTGCGTAGGACTTGATTACTTTATTAACAGCTTCTAAGAAATCTTTTTCAGTAGCAACCTTCCTTCGAGCTCTAATAGCAAACATGCCAGCTTCAGTGCATACTGAACGAATTTCAGCGCCTGAAAAAATAAAACTGTTTAATACAGTGGTCCTTAACAGACAAAACAATAAAACACAATTCTGTCAAATTAAATTGAATAAAAAAAAGCTTTAAAAGTGCTTGTTTTCTGTCTTGACATTTCACCTTGTCATGTACAATTCTCATTAATAAATAACTGGCTAATTAAATAAAAATTTCTGTACAAGCCTACATCGCTACATTTTTTTCAAGTAAGGGTTGTATTCTTTTCCTCTGAAGAGTTATCGTTTCATTATAAGAGTTGTAGAATTCTATATCCTCGTGTCTAAAACATTTACTCTGAGGAAACCATTACATTATCAAGTAAAACCATGTAGCAAAGATACAAATTTAAATAATACATGACAATTTCTTTGCAATTATTATGCTACCTCAGAAATTTAACTTTTTAGCAAATTTCTTACTGTCCACTCAGATTGATGCAATTCAATTTGTAAAAAATCCCTATCATAAGACTCGTGGCCTGTGGCAATTTTTAAAAAGGCTTACCTTCGACTTATGGGAAAAACCATTATGGATTTCTGTATCTATTCTTTAAGAGGAATCTAATGACACTATTTTTATTTCCAATTCCGACTTTGGGCCACTTCTGGTTGAAACTGGAACTTCAAACCCAATCCTGACTTACTAACTTTTTGCGCACATTACGAATACAAAAAACCATTTGCTGCTATCTCTTGTAGTTTCTGATGTCTGGGTGTGGCGGATGGGTGGACAAAAGATAATGATGACAATTTCAAAATTGCCACCAAATAATTTTCCCCCTTACTAAATGGAGACAAATGGAGTTATTGTATCTATGATACAATTTTGTAAAAGATAAATATTTTAACCATGATAAAGTTTCCTCAACAGTAGTGCAGTATTTTAAAATTTTGTACAACATAAGGGACAAAAGTCAATTATATTATATCGATGAATAATTCACGAATAGGTGAACATAATGTAATCTACAGTTGGACAAACTATAAAATATGATATAATTGTTTACAACATTTAAATCCAAAAAATTGATTTTTACCAAATAATGATATCTTACCAGTACTGTTAGGACACAATCTAGCAAGCAACTCAAATCTAATATCTCTTTCAACGCTCATTGAACGTGCATGAATCTTGAAGATGTGTGTTCTGCCTTCTAAATCTGGTAAACCAAATTCAACTTTACGATCCAAACGGCCAGGACGCATAAGAGCTGGATCTAAAGTATCAGGACGATTTGTTGCCATCAACACCTGAGCAAAACACATTAGTTCATAATTTACAACCATTCATAACTTTGAGACCTTTTGACTCTTATCACAACTAAAACTGTAAACAAATTTAGCATATTTCTTTTTTTGTCGAAGCATAAAAATATATAAAAAGTATATTATTATAGATACAAAGTTTAAAAACATTGGTTTCTCAGTAGCTTCAATAGTTTTCAATTACTAAAATTAAATAGTAAACTCATAAAACTAGATATTATTCAATAACTAAAACATATATTATTTTCTTTAAACCACCAGTAAAATGGAAAACAGTAAACACTTACCAATTAAAGCGCTTATGTGCATTAAATGCACATCTTCAGCAATTTTTTTATATTATTAAAATTTAAAACCTCCTACTTCCACAATGGTAGATAAGTATATTATTTTGATTACCAATATGCAAACATAAAACACCTAAACCTAAAACCTAAACGTAAAATACCTGTATAGGATGTCTGATAAGGTATTTAATAACTATGTTTGCAGTTTCAATTTCGAAAATATTTTTTATTATAATTGTATGTTTTATACTAATAAATTTTTCACATTCTCAATTTGAGCATATGGTAAACTACTTAAGATATATCAAAAATATACACAGAAATAAAAAGATATGTAAACAATTTTTTCCACTTTTGAACAAAAGCCAACCATAAACAACCCTGATAAATAAAAATTGTACAGAATATAAAAATTAACCTTCAACAGGTACTGTAGATAAATTTCAATCAAGACCATTAAATTACTGTTTTTTTAAATTACCTTAATATTTCCACGTGGGTCAAATCCATCGAGTTGGTTGATCAATTCTAACATAGTTCTTTGTACTTCATTATCCCCACCAGCTCCATCATCAAAACGAGTTCCACCAATAGCATCAATTTCATCAAAGAATATCAAACACGCTTTCTTACTTCTGGCCATCTCAAACAATTCTCTCACCATTCTTGCCCCCTATCAAACAAATGAAATATACTGTCATAAAAATCTCTCTGATACACAGAACATATTCAGTTTTTAGAAGAACCACAAAAACAATTCTTTGCAAACCGTTCTTACTTCATTAATTTTTTACCTAAAGTTACAAGAGGAAGAAAATTTAGTTTTTATTACTTAAATTACTGTTATTCTTCATTTTCAACTATACCAAAAATTGGTAAGAAAATTCTGACTGATTTACTTATTTACTGGCCTTTGCTTACTGCAAAACCCAGTAGAATTTGTACGTGGATAATACTTCATATTAGAAAGTGAAAAAATGAGAAAAATGAACAAGAAGTATAGACTGTTTCTATTTCACAGATGAAAAATAAACATTTTTTTACAATGCTGTCAAGTCAGAGTATTTTGTGACCATAATACAGTGGTGTTCAGTAACAATTTAAATGATTTGAAATGGAGTAAAATGTAAAGGAAAAGGTATATTGTGCATTAATCCATTTACACATACAAAATGATAAGTAAAAAAACAATGAATTTTGTGCTTATACTCTAACAAACTAGAGACTGCAGATGAAATCTAGCCAATAACAGCCACAGCTATAAGGTTGCCCCTTCGCTAAGTCACATTCTGTTTCACAAAACTCCAGCTGACTTTTTGTTAGGCTGCTATCCACAACATGACAACACAAAATACGATTAAGGAAAGTCAATTGGCTCTGTGCTGTGATCTATGTCACTGTGCTCCACCTTCATCTGCAGTATAATTCGTTAAGCTTTAGACAGAAATATAAATTTAAGAATGAATAAAGAATGCTCACTAGTGTTAATACACTTTTGTTTAGTCTTTACATTGAAGCCCATCGTCAGTGATGAGAGGTCCACCTACCATTTAGAGAATAGTTGAGGACATAGTCTATCACAACAAACTGCTAGTACAATTTAGCAAGAATACACAAATAAACAGGAAAAAGGATTTTGAACTAAACATGTCAAAATAAAATTAAAAATGGTTAATGGGAGTTGATTGTAATTATTGTACATGTCCTCTGAATGATTTTATCATACAATTTTGAAGACTAAGGCAAATATTTAACAAAGCATTTATGCCTCAAAACATATAAAATAGGAATTAGATTAACAAAACTTTAGTAATCCTTCACAACTTGACTTACCTCACCAACATATTTCTGTACTAATTCAGATCCAATCACACGAATAAAACAAGCATCGGTTCGATTAGCCACAGCACGAGCACAAAGAGTCTTACCAGTTCCAGGAGGGCCAAAGAGTAGAACACCTTTTGGTGGTTCAATACCGAGGTTGACAAACTTCTCAGGCTAAAAAAAAATATTTTAACACATCAGTTTTACAGATCACCAGAAATCAATTGTTAATTCAAATATCATTTAAAGGTCAATAAAACCATTCTTTAACAACTCCTAACATACGACATAATTGTTGTCGTATGTTTTACGATGTAAAAAAAAGAGAACATTACCCAAATAAAGTGAGAAATAATTTAATTCAAAAACTACATGAAAATATTAATAGAATTAGGTTAGTATTCTTTCTTTCTGTTTAAATGTAAGACTAAAAATTAAGTATTCACATAGGACTGCACTCATTTTTTAACGTTGTCCACAAGATATTTTATTAAAACAAATGTAAAAATCTAGTGTGAAACATTCACACAACTTTCTCTTGCCAATGCAAATAATTAACAATATAAACTAACATTAGTAATAAACAAAAAACTAACCTCAAAAAAACATAATATTATTTTAATCATGAGTGAAAGATGTAAAGTGAAAATTAACCTCAGTTTAACTTAAAAATACGGAAAATCACTCTTTCACGTTGAACTAGGCTCTGTAGAGAAAAATGCTTTAATTAAAAGTTGTAGATCTTTTAATTTCCTATAAATTTGATTATATACACTTTTGTCGTAAAATGCAAACTAAGGCCGAAATCTTAAAAAAAAATTGATTTTTCACATGTGTTGTGAGAAAAAAAAACAGAAAATCACTAATTACTGCTAAACTAAGCGTTATACAAAAAAATAATTGAAATAAAAGTTGTAGGATTTGAAATTGTCTACAACTTTTATTGTAAAAGTTTTTGCGCTAATATGCATATTAAAGCCGCAATCTTAAAAAAACAATTTTTTTATGTGAAAACAGCCTCTCCAGGAGTTTCAGCTGACATGACACCTACCCTATCTTGTAAAGCTTAAAAAATTTAGTAAATGTGGCGATTTTTAAAAAAATCGTACGACCAGTTTTTGAGAAAATCGCAAAAAAGTGAAAAATTACACGAATAAACTACTACTTCCGGTTGGTTGACCGATTTTGATGAAAATGTTCGTGTCGGGTCCGGTAGTGGTGTCTAACTTAGTTTCAAGTTTGTACGATGTTCCGTTCTTGAGGTATTCTGTTAACACACAGACCAATCGCTAAAAACATGTTTTTTGGGTTCAGGGGGTCTGAAAACATGTAGATCCAGTGAAAACTCGATTTCAAAAAATCGACATGAAAACAATACTTTCCTTCCTATATATTTATATAGGCAAGAGAAAGTAAAAACTAACAAAAGCTATAGACCTATACATTAAATTCAAAAGTAGCTCAATTCATAGCTGCAAAATAATGAAATATTAATAATTAAAACTATGATTTAATAGGTGCCAGAAACAAATACACATCAAACTTTGCTCAGGTTATTTATTTTATTAAAACCTCTTTTCAGGTTTTACATCAGACTGTTTCCCACAAAACTGCTGATGCAGATGATGAATGATTGTTCTGGTTATCCTTACGTATTAATTTTAGTCACCAGTAATTTTAGTGACTAGTGGGGCCTAAAATTGAATCAACAAGGGAATGATGAAACTATTCTGCCAAATCTGGTACAAGAATCAAAGTTGAATGTAAAATTGTACAAAAAATGAAACACTCACACAACTTTCTCTTGCCAATGCAAATAATTAACAATAAACCTAACATTAGTAATAAAACATTAGAAATAAACAAAAAACTAACCTCAATAAACATAACCTAATTTTAATCATATATGAAAGACGCAAAATGAAAATCGACTTCAGTTTGCCTTAAAAATACGGAAAATCACTCTTTCACGCTAAACTAGACTCTGTAGAGAAATATGCTTTAAATAAAAGCTGTAGATCTTTTAATTTTCTATAAATTCAATTATTTACACTTTTGTCATAAAATGCACACTAAGCGCGAAATCTTAAAAAAATAGATTTTTCACTCGTTTTCGTGAGAAAAAACAGAAAATCACTAATTACCGCTAAACTAAGCGTTATACAAAAAAATGTTTGAAATAAAAGTTGTAGGGTTGTAAATTCTCTACATTTTTTATTATATAAATTTTTGCGCTATAATACATATTAAAGCCGTAATCTTAAAAAAACAGCCTCACCAAGAATTTCAGCAAACATGGCGCCTACCTTATCTTGTAGAGAATAAAAAATTGAGTAAACCAGGCGATTTTAAAACAAATTGTAGGACAATTTTTTGAGAAAATCGCAAAAAAGTGAAAAATTATATGAATAAACTACTACTTCCGGTTGACTGATTTTGATGAAAATGTTCGTGTCGGGTCCGGTAGTGGTATGTAACTTAAGTTTCAAGTTCGTACGATGTTCCGTTCTAAAGATATTTTGTATACACACACACACACACACACACACACACACACACACACACACACACACACACACACACACACAGACCAATCGCTAAAAACATGTTTTTTGGGTTCGGGGGTCTGAAAACGTGTAGATCCGGTGAAAACTCGATTTTGAAAAATCGACATGAAAACAATACTTTCCTTCCTATATATTCATATAGGCAAGCGAAAGTAAAAAATACAGCGTATAATATAACACCTTCAATGTGATATTTTATTTTACAACTCTTATTTCTTAGTATAATTTTATGAATCGTTAACTTACGTGCAGAAGTGGTATCTCAACAACTTCTCTGAGCTTTTCAATCTGTTCTTTACAGCCACCCACATCGCTGTAAGTAACATCTGGTTTTTCTTCAACTTGCATCATGGTCACAGTTGGATCAATCTTTGGTGGCAATGGTATGTGGATTTGGTATTTATTGCGATCCACCCTAAAAAATACAAGCGATAGAAGAAAGTATATCTACAAAAAGGTTTTAAGAAAACATACTTATGTGTCAATTAATTATTGTTTATAGCCTGAAACAAGAGTAATCTGAGATGAGGTGAGGTAGCACTTCAAGAATAGAAATGTGAGCCTTCCTGTGATTGGAGGACTGTTAGATTTATCACTTTCCCGATTTATTACGTTAGTCGAGGTTGTTTGCCCAGGCCAAACTGTAAGTTTGGTTCATTATAGTTGCTGCCTCTTTAATTACATCAATTATGTGTACAACAGTCCAGTTTTAAAAATTCTCTTTCGTTGATATTTCTTCCCATAATTGCTACTAAAACCACATTTTGTTCATTATTGTTCTTAATTTCTAATTATGTTATTAAAAAATAAACAATTAAAGATTACTTAGCAATAAGAATATAACAAGCAACTGTAAAATAACCACCGATTCGAAAAGTATTTAAATCTTGTACATTAACGAGGAGCCACTCTGATTATTATTACCATTACATATTTTCAATCGTTAGCCAACCAAAGTTGGAATAATAATGTCAAATTACAAATACATAAAGATATATAAAATACAAATTAGATACCAACACAAATGAATTAAAACTTAAATTAAAACAAAGGCCATCAATCATCATCACTCTGCAACTTGATTTGGTAATTTAAATATTCGTCAATTGAACAATAGGCTTTTTCTGTTGATAGTCTAAACTAGATAGATTACTAGTCTAAACATGATAACATATAATTGTTATACATTTAAGGATGTTTATTTCCGGTAATGAATCATAATTAATAATGATTAAAGTAATTACATTAATTCATCGAAGATAACGGTTCATTGTATTTTGTAGTTTGAAATAGTATATATCGCTGTGTTTGTTACGTGTTTATCTTGAAATTATGTGATTTACCGATGACCAAGGAAGCTGCCTGTGCCTTAACTGCAAGAGTATGGAGTTTTGCCAAAAGTTTGAGTGTGTCGGGCTGACCACAAAGCTTAAACACATTCACAAATGTAAAAGTAAACAATATCCCCAAAGGGTCCGTAATTTATTCTGACTCATGGCGTTCGTATTGCACTACCACTTTCAAGAATGCAAGTTTTCACCACTTTAAAGTGAAACATAAATACAATTTTGTTGATCCTGAAACCGAAACATACACGCAGACCACCGAGCGGTTAAGGGGCAGTGCTAAATGGCGAAACAAAAGAAATTGCGGGATGACTAGACACCATTTGGAGTCAGATGTGGTCGAGTCCCCAATGGTGGGTTACAGCTTAAAACGTCTCTTTACCACGATTTTGGGTGCCATTAAAAACTACAATTCTCCAGAATCAACTTATAATGCAAGTATATCAGTAAATTTCGAACTGAAATCATAGTGGCCCCCTCCATTAATAATAAAATCACAGCTTAAAAAAAATAATAAGTAAAAAAAAATAGATAGAAACTGAGTGCTTACACACCACGATAACCATTAAAATCATGCCTAACTTGTATAATTTATCAGTTTAAATTAGAAAACACAAATAAATCAATAAGGAAACATTTATAAAGATGTACAATGAACATTATCAATGAAGTAATGTTTTATTGCTTAATCTCCTTCAGACCAACATAGATTACTGTGAGCATGACACTATTATATGCAAACTCGCATTCATATCATTCATCCTATAACAAGATGTTTAATTATAAAAATACCTCTTAAAATTATTACACAATACAGAGTTATTCTCCTAAGATTGAGCGATGCAAACTGACCAGAGATATCACTGCTTTACATAACATTTGCAAGGATAACCTGAATTCATTAAATAATTAATTAAAATGTACTAGGACATAAAGTCAAAACCCAATTCTGTGTAACAATTGTAGGTTTCTGCCCATAACAGGTAAGTAGAGTGTTAAATTATTTGTATTTGATCTGCTAGTTCCAGGGCTAGAAAAAACAGTTCTATTTCTTATCACATGATTAGCCAATTATATGACTGAAACATTTTAAGAACAGAAGAGCTAGAGGTGTGAAAAGACACTAGTCAGAGTTATCTTCTCTGAGAGTAATGAATTTCATTATACAGCCAGACCCTGTGATGAATAAAGTGAAGGGGTAATTTGCAGAGTGGAAAGCAGAAGCTTTCCAGAGGGCCTGGCATGCTGATAAGCATCCTTTTCCACTCGGTGAGGTAGCATGGTAAACCACCTTACTCCTCGTTTACTTAGTAAAGCCTCTAGAAGTTCAAACCAGCCTTTTGGCAGATGACCTAAACACAATGGTAGGTTAACGAGGCACAGTGTATTGAGCTCCATGGTTACATTCACAAATTATTTCAACATGTTCTATGATAGGGCATTAGTATGTTCTTAACATTACAAAAACGTTACAGTGTATTGTTAAAAAATTTAAACTGAAATAATTTTATTTACTTATTAGATGATTTCAATTTGAGAATATTGAACAAAATTAATATATGAATGCATGATTCACATATATATTGCATTTTTTTTTGTAATCCCAAATTCGTGTACATTGCAATCTGTTCAATTCAGAACAATAAGCAACCCCATGACCCAATGAGATGAGGATGATGTGTATGACATGTAAATGAGGTGTAGTCTTGTACAGACTCAGGTCGACCATTCCTGAGAGAGTATCGTTAATTGAACCCCAACCATCAAAGTACACTGGTAACCACTGTCTAGCATTCAAATACGTATAAAAGTAACTACCTTTACTAGGATTTGAACCAGGAACCTTCGTCTTCGAAAATCAGCTGTTAAACAGCTGATTTTGGCAACGGCTTTACCTCTAGACCAACCCGGTGGGTTGTATATATTGCATTTAAAAAAATAATATTGCACAATATTTCATAAAACTGATCGTACTGGACAATTATAATATTGAGACAGATCTAGTTAATTCCAGTCAAGTAAAAATATAAATAATAAAATTTACCCAACACGCATGCCTTCTTCTATATCAGTTGGGGCAACAGCTTCAGCTAAGTCAACCACAAATTTGGCGAACTGCTTCACATTGATAATGTATTTGGGATCATCAGAATCAGCACTAATGATTTTAGTACATCTGGCCACCTAAATTACACAGAATATAAAAAAGACAAATAAAAATCAATCATTAATTACAAAAAATAATCTGCCTAACATCCTAGATCTAACCACCTTTGCTTAACCCTAGAAAGTTCACTGAGGGACTTTGAGAGACTATGTGACTAATGATATTTGTCTCCCACTTCCCCTCCTTACTTTTTCAACCCTAATACCTTCAACTGACCTTGAAAAAGTAAGATAGTGTTAATTTTTTGTTGAGATTCCTGTTGTTTCACATATTCTGGTACTGTGTCATCTATAAGTCAAAAGTGTTAGCTTTACTGTCATTGTTTACCTTAACTTAATGTTACCAAGGATAATGATGAAGTAAAAAGAAAGAACTCTTGAAAGACAGTGAAGAAGATAATGTACGTAGATAAATGTTATAAAATTTATTTTTAAAACATTAACATGTAAGTTCACAGACACAATGTGGCAGCACTAAAATTTATGTAGGAGATAAGATCACATGGGTAATAGCTGTATTAAAATTTATTTTTTCTAGTACACCAAGTCAAAGTTTTGACTTGTAAAAATATGAATGATGTGGTTTCATACCCTTTTTCTTGACTGGTTTCCTTTTTCCTTTAAGTTACATTCATTAGAAAATGTACATATTTTGCTGGCCAATAATTAAAATGTTAATAAGAGAAGTTGACATACAAAAGCTTTAAAAATAAGGGATACATAACATGTGAATTGGGTAAATTATAGGCTATATATTATTATGAAGCATATAAAACTGTTCTAGCCCATGTTCAATGAGTGTATATTTACATTCACGCTTCTTAACATTATTTTATTAACAATTGCTCCAGAAGCATCAACCATTTAGAGAATAATTAATTCATAACAAGTACTTTGTTTTTGAATATAAAACATGTTACACGCTCTTATTTTATTAACTAAGTGTTCTTTTGAATAATACACTTAATTAAGTAACAAACTGGCTCTGTTTTAGGCCATGTCTATTACAGAAATATGGAAATATTTTGCGTTACATTTAATTTATAAATAATTAGAAATAAAATCTGCTAAAATTTTGCTAAAAATATCAATCTCATAATTTTTTAATCCATCTTTGAAAAAGCATAGAGGTCAACTAAAATAAAAGTCAACGCTCATTTTTAAATTTAATGGGTAATCCATTATCTTATATTGTATGAGATGTTTTACTATTTATACATGATCATTAAATATCACAGTTGTAGAAGTACCATATCGAAATACTAAATGTAAATAAAAATTTATACCTGAAGTGGCTGCTCATTTTGCAAAGTTTGCTTGTCTGCTGCTAGATCCCACAAAGCAGGAGGAGCCAAACCAGTATCAGATTCTTTTATACCGGTTAGCTCATTAACTCTCTTAATTATAGTTTGAATGTCATCTTCCACCCCCTTAATACTTTTTGTGTACTGTCCTTGACCCTGTGAATAAATTAAAAATTAATAAAAAATCTGGTGTGAAACACTCACACAACTTTCTCTTGCCAATGCAAATAATTAACAATAAACCTAACATTAGTATTAAAACATTAGAAATGAACAAAAACTAACCTCAAAAACATAACCTTATTTTAATCATGAGTGAATGACGCAAAATGACAATCGAACTCAGTTTGGCTTAAAAATACGGAAAATCACGCTTTCACGCTAAACTAGGCTCTGTAGAGAAAAATGCTCTAAATAAAAGTTGTAGATCTTTTAATTTTCTATAAATTTAATTATATACACTTTTGTCGTAAAATGCATACTAAGGCCGAAATGTTAAAAAAATCGATTTTTCTCACGTTTTCGTGAGAAAAAAAACAGAAAATCGCAAATTACCGCTAAACTAAGCGTTATACAAAAAAATGTTTGAAATAAAAGTTGTAGGTTTTTAAATTCTCTACAACTTTTATTATATAAGTTTTTGCGCTAAAATTTATATTAAAGCCGTAATCTTAAAAAAACAACGTTTTTACGTGAAAACAGCCTCACCGAGAATTTCAGCAAACATGGCGCCTACCTTATCTTGTAGAGAATTAAAAATTGAGTAAAATAGGCGATTTTAAAAAAAATCGTAGGACCAGTTTTTGAGAAAATCGCAAAAAAGTGAAAAATTATACGAATAAACTACTACTTCCGGTTGACCGATTTTGATGAAAATGTTCGTGTCGCGTCCGGTAGTGGTATGTAACTTAAGTTTCAAGTTTCAAGTTCGTACGATGTTCCGTTCTTGAGATATTCTGTTCACACACAGACACACACACACACACAGACACACACACACACACACACACACAGACACACACACAGACCAATCGCTAAAAACATGTTTTTTGGGTTCAGGGGGTCTGAAAACGTATAGATCCGGTGAAAACTCGATTTCGAAAAATCGACATGAAAACAATACTTTCCTTCCTATATATTCATATAGGCAAGAGAAAGTAAAAAATAACAGAAATTAACCTATACTTAAAATCCTCACAAATAGAAACCCTCTTTGTTAACTAACCTTTGACACAAAAATGAAAAACTTAATTCTACCCGCCCAAAAAAAAAAATGCATTAAATTTAACACCAATTAAAAATGAAGAGCTAATACCAGGTAGTTATGATTAAAGAAAGTTTATAAAACATCTCCACTCATCTTGCGTACCTAAAAGGTTTGCTGTAGTTAATAAACTGATAAAAAAATCTTATGTTACTTCTTAAGCCTGAACTGCGACCAATGTGATTAAATTAATTAATCAATAATAATAGCAACAACAACACATAAAACATAAACTGATTGTATTTACGCACACTGAATTCACTTTCTGGCCAGCCAGTCTTCAAGGAAATTAAAACTAAGTAGCATATGAAAAATTCAGGTACCTCAACAATTCCCAAAAGTTTCTGCAAGTCATAATTATTCTGCAAAAACAGTACATATTAACTGTTCTGGTCAACGTTTTCACATATTTTTCTTTCAGCACATCAAGTGAATGCCCGGTCAGTTTGTTGCTTCCATTCTGTACTGTATAAGCTTCCCATCTTCTACTCCAAATATTTTGATTTATTTTTACATTAATGTACGAGGGCCATCCGGAAAGTAGTACCCGTTTCCGCCGCATGAGGCGCTGACGAGGCGAGCAGCCGCCGGTCAAGGTCAGATCGCTTCAGTGGCTTGTCTGCCTTCTCTGTTGTAAGTTCCGCGACGCTAGCATTGCCTGTCTTGTTTCTGTGACCGTTCATAATGTTTAAAAAAATTGAGAACGCCGCCAGTTGTGAAGTGAGGGCTGTAATAAAATTTCTCAATGCAAGAAACGTTCGACCTTGTGATATTCATCGCCAATTAAAGGAAGTGTATGGAGACGATGTGATGGATGAGTCATCTGTTCGGCGCTGGTGTCGTAATTTTAACTTGGGGAGGGGGAACACACACGACGATGAGCGTTCAGGGAGACCATCTGTCATTACAGATCAACTGCTGAGGTCAGTAGACGAATTCGTGAGGCACGATCGGCGCGTTACAATTGATGACATCTGTGAACATTTCCCTAATGTTTCTCGCACAATTCATCATGAAATTGTCAAAGACCATCTGCATTATTCAAAAATTTGCGCAAGGTGGGTCCCTCGCATGCTTACAGATGAGCACAAAACCAAGCGTATGGCTGCTGCATTAACATTTTTGGAACGTTATTCTGATGAAGCAGACGCGTTCTTGAATCGCATAGTTACTGGTGATGAAACGTGGGTTTGTTATGCTTCACCTGAGAGTAAACGACAGTCAATGGAGTGGCATCATCCTCATTCACCAAAGAAACCAAAAAAATTCAAGACTGTTCTGTCCACCAGGAAACTTATGGCAACCATTTTCTGGGATCGACGTGGTATACTGCTTATTGATTTTATGGCCCGTGGAGACACTATTAACGCTAATGCGTATTGTGAAACATTAAAGAAATTACGGCGGGCAATACAAAATCGACGGAGAGGTCTATTGTCTGATGGCGTCATTCTCCTCCATGACAATGCCAGGCCTCATGCAGCGGGGATAACACAACAACTTCTGCAGCAATTCAATTGGGAAATTTTCGACCATCCACCGTATAGCCCGAACTTGGCCCCTTCAGATTTTCATCTCTTTACAAAACTTAAGGAGTTTTTGGCGGGAAAAAGATTTGACAGCGATGAAGAACTTAAAGAAGGTGTGACTACGTATTTCGATCGGCTGGCGGCGGAGGAATATGATGCTGGAATACAAAAACTCGTCACACGTTATGACAAATGCTTAAATTTGCTTGGAGATTATGTGGAGAAGTAGTTTAAGGTATGCTCTTTTCAATAAAAATGTTTACATTTGTTAATATTTACTTCTGTGTCTTTATTTCACAAACGGGTACTACTTTCCGAATGGCCCTCGTATAATATTTTATGTGACAAAGTTTATTTATTAAAAATTTACATAAAAACAAGATTCAAACCACTGACTGTACACAAATAAAGGTCAAATGAACATACAACATCGCTCAAATTCATTGTAATATAAAAAAAATAATTACTTAATATTTTAATTCATAACACAATCAAAGTTTACAGATCTGACACACTTCATTGATTACAGTTTTTAAATTAAAGTTTGACAACAATTAAATAGCACTGAATTCATAATGTGTATGGACGTTAAGTGCAAAGCTCCTAACTGCAATAAATAGACCTACTTCATTTTCATGTAATATAACATAAATATATTATATTTTTTGACTTTGGTTAGGAAATGGGAAGGTTATGCTTCTCCACAAGAATAAAATAAAACTGACCACGTATTCATTGTCTGAAATGGCCAAAGGGATGCGAGTGAAAACCTTTACCAATAATGCCGAACATTGAACTAATTAACTAGAACTTAGATCTAATTAATTATCAATCCTCTAGTGTTCATCTTCACAAGTTAAAGCTTTCTTGTACTTTGTACTGTATTTTTTAATTTGAGTTCATTTGGTTCATTATAATTTTATAATCATTATTACTGGGCATGCCATTAAAGTAATATTTCCGTCACATACAACTTCTACTGATAGGCCTAACATTTTTGTGCTTTGTCACTTTGGAATAAACTTAAGTCAATGAACAGCCAGTAACTAATTTTATTATAAATTAGGTTACATTAACTAAGGAAGGAATTATAAAATTTCCCTAAAATAATTTAATAGAAATGAAGGTACAAAAAAAACTTACATATGTTTTAAGAAGTGCTATGTCAGCTTCATCCAATGCTGAAAACAAAAAATACAAAATTTAATTAGGATGACCCAAAACTACATCCTTTTATATCAGTTATTAACAGGTTACATAAAATATACTGGATTATTTAATACTCGTAGTTTTATTACTTGCTGATGGTTTTGTTACAATCACCACTGGCAAATAAAGATCATTAATAAAAATAAAAACAATTACATGAAGAAGTAACTGATAAGTGGGCCATGATTTAAGATGTTTAGCCCTACATGTGTAGCAGACAAGGTTGATGGCACTTTAATTTGGTTTTCTGTGTGTTGGTGTCTATAGTACTAACAAATATTTACATCTGACTTATGATGCTTTCCAGTTGAGAAGCAATAAGGGTTCAACTTAAAGTAGCCAGATTATAAAAATAATTTTGAAAAATTACATCCGTTCTATTGATAGGATACAGTTACAGAGTAAGGGTACCTATGAATATGACCTGTTTCTTTAGTTTGGTTTCATGGACGAAATAAAGAAGAAGGCAACAAACAAGGAGGTGAATTGATGGTATCATGGAGTCTATGGACAAAATAGGATTGGCGTGGTAGAGGAAAGTGGCATCTGAGATGTGAGAAATGCCTAACTTAAAACAATTTGTAAAAAAGTGTCTGTTGCAGGCTCAGCAGGAATCTTTATAATGTACTACAATGTTGAAACTGGTAAGAATTTAGGGTACACATAGAATTTGCCTAACTACTTTATCACCTTAATTTGGCATACTCAACTGGAAATAACACATTTACATCTAAAAACCAACCACTTTGTAACTTTAAAGATAAATTTACACTTTGTGTAGTTAACTAGATCTACTAAATTGTTCTTCAATATTGAATTTCATAACAATGCTTTAAAAACTTTAATCAAAGGAAAATGGACCTTGAAAAACTAACATACCAAATAATTTTGTGAAATTTATTCTAAAATAAAAATGAGGAGTGTAACTTATTAGTAGTAAACCTAACCACAGACGAAAAGAACAGAAATCTTCTTTCGTGAAAAAATTTACCAAGTATTTGTGAAAAAGTATGGACTTGTGTTCGGGGCTGCGCTCCAAGAACAAATGCAAAAACTTTCAAATGCAAATGCAAAAACTTAATAATTGTACTAACCAAGTTTAGGTTATACCTCTGAAAGAACACTTACATTTTATTTCCTTTTCTTCTTCTTTGTTCTCTTTAGTTTTTCTCATATCATCTCCTAAAAAGTCTGGCATTTTGATTTAGGTTACTGTGAACTATGCCTTTTTCAGTTTCAAATAATATAATTAAAGCTCCCAACAACGAACTGCACTCATAAACATTGACACAGCACCTTTTCTAACTTAGGCTATTTTTTAGAAAGCCACGAAATCAAGAGTTATGTCGTCACAAAATACGATATTGTCAAGAAAATATTGTCTCTCTTTTAACGCCACTTGTTTTGTTAATGGATACTTGTAAGCTAAAAGCATTTACAGTAGATTTACTGAGAGTTGAATGAGTTCTGAAAATTCAAAGATAATGTCAAATTTCGTTCTGAATGAAAAAGTAGAAAGTACACTTGTGACATTCTGTTGAAGCGAGGCCTCTTAACATCACATTTGCGGTAGTGAGTGAATTGCAATTATTAATATTGGTAATTTAGATTAAACAACGATATACACGAATTAACATTTATGTTCACTATTTAAAAAAATTTTTTTTTTGAAAAATACGTATTTACTAATAGCACAAATTGTCAATTAGTGGATCACCACAAATTGCTTTCGTTACTTTGTTCTGAACGTTTCTACATTTTTGGTACGCATGATGTTACATGGTATGACTTGATGCATAGTTTTTTCTTTGACCAAGAATAGTCAAAACTAACTTGTTGGTTAATAATCTAATCGGGCATTAGGAAAAATTAAATGAAGAACTACGAACAGTTCTACAGTATTTACGTTATAAAATAATTAGTTGTATTATTGTCAGAACTGACCAAGGTTTATTGGTGGAGTCTCTTGGTCCGCAAATTTTAACGCTGAAACATGTCCTTTTGTCGGCCATAATATATACTTTCCCACTTCCTTGATCTAAATTTATTATAATTATGTGGCTTGCAAAAGTGTATTTTTTTATTAATTTATCTGAGAGTTCCTTTCCTACCACCCACGTAGGTACATTTCGAATTCAACAGTTAACAACTTGCTTCAACAAAGCTTTATCGTATCGTAGTGCTGCTGTACTTGTAGCTGTTTTCTATTAACCAAGCTAAATAAATTTTGTACAGTATATTTACAGAGTGATTAATATAATGTAGTACACGAGGTTTTTTTAAATATTATTTACTTTTACTTCTAGCAAAATATGTTGCTGCTTCTTATTGTAGATAGTATCACTTAACCGTAGATCTATTCTTTGACCAAGTACAGTTATAATTTTAATAAACAGTAATATGGAATCTATCACTTTCGCGGAGTTCAGCGAATTGTGCCGAATTTGTGGTAATAAAACAAGTGTATTGATGGGATTGCACATTTTTGAGCGTGAAGGTGATCTGCGACAAATATTTAAAAAAATTGCGGAATGTCTTCCAATTCAGGTAGAAGCCAAGCAAATATACATTAGTTTGTAGTACTTATTTACATAAAAATATTGAATTTCTAAAATTTTGGTTATAAATAAGTTTTCTGCACTTATTGTTAGGACAGAGCTAACTTTGCTTTAGTCAAGAGTTCTGAACCTTAATTGATTATGATGTATAAATTTAGTTATGTTTTACCAATTGCATAGTTGATGGAAAGTAGTAATCCGTCATGTCAGTGTTTGTGTAACAATATTTATTTGTACCTTAGTAAAGTTTTTTAGATATACTGTCCTGTGTGTGAAAGTAATCTGTTTATTAAAGTGTGTTAAATTTCAGTTGTTTTTTTGCTGGATCCAGTGTTGTTAATGTGCTCTCTGAGTGACATAAGTAAGTTTCCTATAATTACAGGAATGTTATGCTATCTCTTAATGATGTAATAAGATGTGAGTAAATGTTCGTAAAATTTATTTGATGGCACCTTGAAAATTTCTTGGTAATTACCTGTTGTTTTGCTTGTTATCTATTTTATAATTCGCTGATATTAGAGTGTTTTCAAGTTTCATTTGTTGCTTGTCAACAGACATTAATGTTTACATATAAATAGACTGAAAATTGTTCAAGTGTATTAAATTTGTTTTCCTTTTTATATGTTCTTTGTAACTAAGGAAAATATCAGAAGTACTCCTGTTATTCTCATTTTTCAATTGTACACTTTACGTTATATTATTTTAGTAGTCAGCTGTGTAAGGAGAATGGAGTTGAAGTAAAATTATTTGTTAGTCTTTGTGCTTATGTCTTTACATTCTACTTGTATATGCCTACAATTTATCTCTCGTAGCTAATTGTACCTTTTCCTTTCAGGTTCACAATACTGATAAACTGCCAAAAATGGTGTGTGAAGAGTGTGTTTATAAATTAGATCTCCTTTTCGATTTTAGAGAAAATAGTATTAAAACAGAAAGTGTCTTAAATTCATTACTAAAAGATTTCTCGGCGGCTAGTGAAGATAGCGAGCAGATTAATATTACAGTTCCGGTTTCATTTCCTGTAAGTATGGTTTGTGATTATTTTTTATTTAAAAATTTGTTACTTTGTTATTTTACTCAGTGAACAGATATAGGCTACACTTACTGCACAAGAATGAATCTTATAGTAATAGAACAATGTATATAAAAAATTATTAGTTTGCAAATTATTTGTTGGCCAATACTACTAAGTCTAAGATAACTTGAACTTCTTGATATTTTCTTTGAAATTACATTAAATATTCTACTATTTTTACAGGAAAGAGTACATTCTAGAAATAACCCTGAATTTTGTTGATAAAAATGATCTACAGTTCAGGCGTTCTTAGTTTGCTCCTACTGTCAACAAACAAAAGCCACCTACTACAGGGTGCACGCTAGAGTCTACGACTTTACGGATGTCGTATTCCTATTAAGTTAACTATTTTTTAAATTATATGTACTTAAAGTACTAAAAACATCAGTCATGATATGATGTAGGCCTAACAATTTCATTTAGAAAAATATTTTCTATTTAAATACTTTTGAAAGTATTTTGTTGCTACTTTTTAATCAGTGTGTACACATTTTGATATAATGCGCATGCTCAGTGACGTCATTATATGTTTACATTAGGAGCAAACTAAGAGAGGCTGGACTTTAAATATGTTTTCAGTTCTCTTGTAGGTGAGCAACTATGAAATTACCGGAAAATATTCTGTGGGAAATTTATTTTTGACTTTTTAAGATGACGCAAAATGGATTTTGATGAAAAAACAAACAGAAAATTACTAATTGCTGCTAAACTAAGCGACGTACAAAAAATTTTTGCAGTAAAAGTTGTAGGTTTTTAAATGTTTTAAAACTTTGATTATATACACTTTTGCCATAGAATGCATGTATATTTGTTTCATTGAATTGTTTGCAACAGGCCGACTCTGGCCCAATTACAGAATTTCATTACAGAGCAAAAGACAATACAAAAGTAAAAAGAAAAGAAAAGAGAAGAATACAAGCAAAAGTAGTCAGTTGTGCAAACAGGATTAAATATAAATAAAACAGTATTATACACTTAAATTTTAAAATAATTTACTGATCAATTAATCAGGATCTTCTTCTTATAGTGCATCTCCTATCGGAGGTTTGCTATCATCACAGCAATCCGGACCTTGTCGACTGCAGCTCTGAACAGTTGAACACTGCCACAGTTAAACCAATCCCTCAGGTTCTTTAGCCAGGACACACGGCGTCTTCCGATGCTCCGCCCTCCACTAATCTTTCCCTGGACTATCAGTTGAAGAAGCTTGTATTTCTGTCCTCTCATTATATGACCCAGATATTGAAGCTTTCTTCTTTTTATGGTGTTAATGATTTCGCATTTCTTCTGCATCCGGATCAGCACTTCGGCATTACTAACTTTATCCATCCAGAAAATACGCCACATTCTACGGTAACACCACATCTCGAATGCTTGTAGTTTGTCGATGTGGTTCTTCTTGAGGGTCCATGCTTCAACCCCATACAAGAGCGTGGAAAAAACGTAACAACGCAGCATCCTCATCTTAAGTTCCATGTTGATATCCCGACTTGCAAATAACTTCCTCATCCTTACAAATGTTGATCTGGCTATCTCTATCCTTGTTCTTATTTCTCTTGTTTGGTCACCCGATTGTTCTATCCATTAATCAGGATAGAGGTCCAAAAACAAAAAAAAAATTTACACACATAATGTGGAATTACTTGAGAATTTACTTCTTGAAAGACTTAAGAATAGCTGACCTATATGATGCTCGGCTCTGACAAAATGGATTCTATTGTTGCAATTCTGTCCATGATATAATTAATTATCATGCGGTTAAATGACGAAAAAGCTGCATAATTAGTGGACGAAGATTTGTAGTAAAACATATTTTTTCAACGGTTATTAAATCTTAAGGTGCGAAAAGGGATTTTTCGAAGTGTATAAGGATCTTTTATTTCACTGCACAATAATTGTTTTAAATATATTAGTGAAGCTAATTGATGCCTATTTTCCAGTGTTTGTATTTGAAAGGTATCTAGTGAAGTATTATCTGAAATTGCAAAGGAGTAGGTATGGTTCTGCTCATAGTACAAATAATGGAGGAATTTGACCTGAAGTTGCTCTATGGCATGAATGTGAACAGTGGAATATGGACTCCAAATAACTGAACTAAATTCTACAATTGACATGAGAAAAGAAAATAAAGGATTTTCAGAGCAGCAATGCTTTTTAAATTCCCTCAATTTCTTTTAATAAAACCCAACAGCCGACTAGCTTTCTTAATAATGTTAGTTATGTGGTTATTAAAAGATAAAACTTAGTCGAAGATTACTACCAGTTCCGAGATATTAAGGCCACAATCTTAAAAAACAATTTTTTCTATGAGAGAACAGCCTACCTAAGAATTTCAGCAGATATGGTGCTTACTCTATCTTGTAGAGCATATAAAATATAGTAAATGAGAGAATATTAAAAACATTGTATGCTTGTTTTAGAGAAAATTGCATAAAAGTAAAAAATCTAGAATAAACTACTTCTGGATTGACTGATTTTGATGAAAATGTTCGTATCGAGTCCTCTTATGGCACCTAATTTAAATTCAAAGTTTCAGCTTTGTTCGATTTTCCATTGAGATACTTTTTTCACAAACACACACCCAGACCAATCAATAAAAAAACATGTTTTTTTGGGTTCAGGGGGCCTGAAAACAAGTATATTCAGTGAAAAGGGAAAGTAAAAACATCAAATACACAATAGTTGACTCTCACCTAATTAAAAAAATAATAGGTCCGTTCAGTTATGGTGTATTCATCTTCAGTTGCAATAATAAAACTTCAGTGCTTGCACACTTTCATCAGATTTTCATGACAATGTGACAAAATAATATTGTATAACAGTGGGCATATTTATATCTAGTAGAAATTTGTAAAGGAGAAAGTGACTGGCGATATGAGTAATAATTATTGGTTCTTAGTCATGTCTCAGCAAAAAGATTGTACAATGATTCACCTTAGTGTTTTATTTCTATCAACTCATTATACATGTGCTCGTTGTTTATTCATAATGTAATTGTTTGTTATGACTAAAATTTCCTAAATATCAATGTTATTACTGATATCATGAATATATTTATAACATAGCCATAATTACAAAAACGTCTTGGATTATTTATACGATCTGATTTATTTATGTTTTCAGTCGACAAGTTTCACCTTGTCCCTACCCATTGCTTTCAGACAGCTTCTATTTAATTTTCAATTTGTTATTTATGTACCTGGTACAACCAATCTCTGTTGCAAGCATTTTCCACATTTTACGTTAGTCCCATATTTCTGGGATAGATTTGAATTGTAGTAGAAATAAGTTTCTCTTTTATGCCATTCATTTCAAATAGTGTCAAGAGTCAAGACTGAAAACTAAACACAGCGCAGTAGACCTTACCCCAATGCATGCAAACTTGAAACGTTTGTGTTGTCCACCTGAGTAAGCTGAAGAAAAGAAGGGGAATAACACAGTTGAGCCAGCTGATCAGCACATTGCACAACTCCAGTATGCGAGGTGAAAAACAAAAGGGTTTGTTCTCCCAGATGATAAGCGAGTATGCTATGTGCGATCTGCTTTTTTGTACACACTCCAATCTGTTACTATTGTTTTGTTTTACATAGCATACTCACTATGTGAGTATGCTATGCTAGTAATGCCGCGCTGTGCACACACCCTTAGGGTAAACTGGACTATTTGAAGATAATACAGGTACATTACTTATGTTTTTTTATTTTTTGCTAACATGTTCAGCAAAATCGTCATTAGCTTAAAATACTTAGCAGAGCAGAAATTGACAAATTTCTTTGGTGCATAAACAATGAATATTGATGGCATTAAAATTAAGTCTTTTTAATGTAGTAGGTGAATGTTTCTTTCTTGGGCATTATTTAAACTATTCTTATAGGGTTTGTTGTTGAAGTAGGAAATAACATTTAAGTTTATTGTATTAAGTTGTACATTTGTATGTTTCCAGATCTCAACAAGTTCAGTTCCTATAATTACAACAGTTAGTGGTAATATTGATACAACTGCAACAACAGTTCCTGAAACAACTTTAGTTAATGTTGTTACTGATGCAAATTTAAAATCTGAACCAAATATTTTTATAAAAGTTGAGGAAACAATAAGTACAGCTTCACATGCAAATAATACCAATGGATTGGGTAATACAGGTTCTACAATCATCACGGATGTTCCATCACCTGATGTTATGGCTGCTTCTTCTAAAACTACTGCTACTACAACAAATGTTGCCATTAGTACCACAGAAGTGTCTGAAATGGATAGTGAATCCGATTTAGAGAGTGGGTCAGAAAGTGATGATAGTGGATCTGTGGGTGATGCTGACACTAGTTTAGTGGAAGGTATTGATGGATCTCATGTACAGGTTCAGATTGAAGGCAGTGACAGGTAATTTTTTTATAATTTTAACAACTAATAATTTTTTGTACTTAAAACTATTAAGTTTGTTTAAATTCTGCATTGCTCCAAGGCAAGGAGCGTAAGCATAAAGGGTAAATGATGTAGAATCAGGGTCCATGACTGATTGTAACAAATTTTTGAAAATCTGGATATGAACTGATTTTGCCCGCAAACCACTGTAGAATTAGGTATAAGCCCTTTTCTATTATGCACTTTTTTGTTTTACGTCTGACTGTTCTGCAATTTCTGCTAATGCAGACTGAGGATAATGATGATAATGAAAATGAGTGATAAAAAATGCCAGATCTGACCGGGAATCGAACCCGGGACCCCAGCGTAGAAGCCAGTTGCTCTAATCACTACGCCAACGGGCCGGCCTTTTTTGTACTAACATAACCTTTTACCTATTGTGTGCTGACATAACCTCACTGTCTCTTATAAATTTCAATTTTGCCGTTTGATTGGAATTAATTTTTGCGTTAAGTGCTTACTAAAATGTTCTATGTCAACTAATTTTACCTATTGAGCAAAGATGTATATTTACAAAATTGTTAGTCTATTCAGTAATTCCTGTTAAACTATGTTGTAACGTTATTACAAGCTGTGTCAAATATTAAATGCTTGTACTGACTGATAACCTTCTATTTAAAACTGCAATAACAACCAATAACCTTTAGGAATGATTTTTATGTACCGTTTAGTCTGTAAAACTGCGTATAGTAACCAATAACCTTATAAGTAGGTTATCGGTTGTTAAGGGGGTAGTTAACTCAAGAAGATAATTTTTTTTTAATTTAGATTGTTTTTTGCTTTTATTTGAAGTTTAAAATTTTCTGAAGTACAAAATTTGTTGACTTTGTTTGTACTTTGACATAAAGTTATAAAAAATATCTGTTTAAAATAAAGCTCAGTAGCAAGGGGAGTGAAATTATTCCTTCAACTTTAAGTTTTCTGGAAATGTAATTTTTGCATGATTCTACATTTTTTGGAATTAAATATTTTGATTTGTATTTGAGGTATTATTTGGATGATGTTTTTTTTTCAAATGTTCATTATTTCTTGCTCTATTATCTGTGGAATGATTATTACAAAAACCGTAATAGGAATTTAGTTGAAAAATAATTTGTGAATACATAAAATAAATGTTTTTGAAAATATGGTTTTTCTTTAATAAATTTTTTGTAAGAAAAAATACATACAAGTGCATGCAACAGATAATAGACAGTAATTTTCCGTATTTTGTAGCATAAAAATCATGTTGATATCTTTCTTGGTTCCTGAGGTATTTGATTCCCCGTAAAAGCCCGCTTTTCCAACCTCACCCTTATATTAGGGGCTGTAATTAATTTTTTGGCTCGGTTCAAATGGTAGATCATTACTAGTAAATTACTCTTTCATTTAAAATAAATAATGATAAATTATAGCCAAAAATTTTCATTTTCATTTTCTGGGTTGTCTACCTTCTTAAGTGCATTTATAACTGCGTATAATAACCGATAACCTACTCACCATTTACTAACTAATCAAGGTTAATTTTCAATGAACAAACCATTATGTGCCAGGTTGTGATGACGTCATAGATTATATTGTTTAGTTTGAAATTTTGTAAATTATGAATAACTATATTTTTTAAGGAATAATAAGTGATATCTGTAAATATAGCGACATTATTTATTAGTTGTGAGCATTTATACAGTAAATAAAAGAAATAAAACTGCAAAATTTAAATTTAGACGAGAAAGTGAGGTTATTTCCATAGACTATAAAAAAAGACTTAGGAGTAATTCCATGGTGATTTGCAGGCAGAAATAAGTTCCTATTCAGATTTGACACATAAAAAAATATTGATTTTAAAAAAATTTGCAATCGGTGATGGGCCCTGAGTCTATATAATTAATTAGAAGTAAGTGCTGGTAGTGGTTTTATTAAATTTTTTTTGATTGATTAAATGATTAAATAATTAGTGATATGATAAATATTTTTTACCATTAGTACTGTTAATGTATGTTTACAGAATTTAAATCCCCCCCAATCATAACATAAAAAATCATAAGAAACATTAATGATTGCTGGGATACTAACCCTAAAACAAATTTGTTTAAACAAAAATCTCATAATACAAGGAACAATAATACATTAGTAAATTACCACCATCTTTATAGAGTTTTGTAGTTTAAATCTACCGTATATACTAGAGTACCCCTGCCCTCGAATAAGCCCCGCACCACGATTTTATGGATCGAAAATAAAAAAAAAATAAATTATGTTATCACCTAATATGGTACAAAAAACAACAAGACACCCAATGCAAAATATGAAGTATTCATTCACTCTTGTTTAAGTTACAATAATAATTAGGTAATTAGTATTATAATATTACATTATCAGATACCTATTCATTTCAGAATAGGTAGGGCTAAGATATAATGTTGTCAGCAAATATGGCTTACAGAATCCGGTAATCAATACAAAAAGAAGGTATCTTAAAAATATAATTTCAACAACGGGCCTATAGATACCTATTTTAATCTGATAACTTTTTATTGGTTAGCATTTTTTTTAAATTGTAGGGTGTGAGCGTTTAGTACTGTTTACATGTTTTTCCTGACTTTCATCACTGTCATCGTCTGAAGTGTTTGCCTCCATGTTGCTCTGCCAAAGGTAATCATTTTCGCTACCATCGATTTCGTTTGATATTCTGCATTTTTTAAAACTCTTCTGTACTAATGTCGGAAATTGTGTTTCAAACATGTTTTATCCAAACAAATGTAAACATCTGGGCGCTTGATTCTTCCTGTAGCTGTGAAAACATCATTTTCTTTAGCCATCTATTTAGTGTATTAATGTTTTAATGCTGTTTTGAAAGGTTTATTAATGCATACATAGTTACATTTCCCCCATTGTTATCTTTAATTTAGTTCCATGAAAACATTTCAGTACCTACTTCTACATAAATTGGTACTAAAAACACGGATTAAATTACCGCATTCATGGGGCATGGTTCGAATAAGACCCACACCCTATTTTCTTCTTCTCCAATCTGCAAAAAAGTGCGGTGGGGGGGGGGGGTACTCGAATAAATACGGTATTTAAAAAATCCCAAGTATGATGTTGACCAGTAAATATTTTATAGTAATACCTGCATTTCTTTTTAAATAATGTGAAGATAAATGATGTATTATGTGGTTAATATTACTTGATGATATTTTTATTGGAGCAACTAAGCAGCTTAAAAATATAGATAGGCAATATTTGTAATTTGGGTGGTATGTAAAGAGACGGGTGCTTAGCAAGTTACTACTACTGGTGCTTAAAACGTAGGTTGGTATTTCACAAATGAAGCTAGAGATACTTTAGTTTCTAGTATTTTACTGAATGTGTAAGATTGCAGGCTTTTTGTCTCAGTGTTTTGTTGTCATTAACTTAAAATATTTTAAATTGGAAGTTTTGACATCAATCAGAAGGTATGTCAAACTCTATAAAGCTATCTTTTTTCTTTTATACTACTATATTCTTTAGAGTTCAAAATTCTTAAACATATTTTATTTTCTCTGGTTGTCACTTAAAATGGAATGTTAAGATGGGTTTTAAGTTCTACAGTTATTTAGAAATTGAGAGAAACACTGTGATCATAACAATTTCATTATTACATATTTTTGTCTTTGAATGTAATTTCAAAACAATCACCAGTTTCCTTGAAGTAAAAATTGTTTTGACAGGCATACGTTTGTCTTCGTTTTTATTCACCTTCCAATCTGAAAGAGTTAAAAAAGAAACTGGTGAGCATAAACTCACGATGAAATTACTGCAACCAATAATGTTTTTTTTGCTGTTTCAGAATTGACCAGTCATCAGATGAAAGAAATGGTATAAAGAATGATATGTTTCCCATCAATGGTGATTTTTTAGTTCAAGAACAAGATGAGCAAACATCATGGTTTTTCTGCAACATTTGTGGTAAAGCTTTTGTTAATAGAGATGAATTCAATGTTCATTATGAAGTTCATTGGAATAAGTGTTCTTCCTGTGGTGCAGTGTTTACTAATGAAGATGCATTAAATGCTCATAGAAAAGAAATGCATCCAGCTAAATCTAAATCCGTGCCAAAGATTCCAACTGTTAAAGAAGAAATAATTCAACATGAAATTGAGACTGAAAAAAATAAGAAAAAAATTGATAATAAGAAAAATGACAATAAAACTGTGGAAATGAAAGGATGCCCAGAATGTGGTAAAGAATATCGAACTAATTACAAATTGGCTGAGCATATGAGAAAACACACTGGCGAGAAACCTTATAAATGTTCCATGTGTGAAAAAGCATTCAGATCAAAGATTGGACTTGCACAACATGAAGCCAAACATACTGGTATGTTTGATTATACTTGCAACTCTTGTGGTAAAGGTTTTCAGTGCAAATCATATTTAATAGTCCACCAGAGGGTACACAGTGACCTTAAACCATATCCTTGTACAACGTGTGGTCGTAACTTTAAAACAAAACAAAGTCTCTTGGATCATCATAATAGACATTTGGGAGTAAAACCTTATCTCTGTGAAACCTGTGGCAGAGGCTTTATCACTAAAGGTCTCTGTAAATCACATCAGCGTGTTCATTCTGGGACCGATAATAGACAGTATCCGTGCACAGTGTGCCATAAACTCTTTGTTAGCAAATCTTATTTGGCTACACATCTGAGAATTCATACCGGTGAGAAACCATTTATGTGCGAAGTATGTGGCAAGGGGTTTTTAACACGAGTCGATCTCCGTATTCATTCAACAATGCATACTGGAGAAAAAAGTTTTGTCTGCGAAGTGTGTGGAAAAGCATTTGCCAGACGAGATGCTTTAAGATGTCACCGTCGCAGTCACACTGGTGAAAGACCATATAGATGTGATATTTGTGGCCAGAGTTTTACGCAGTTTTCACCAATGGCAATACACAAAAGGCTTCATACTGGCGAACGACCTTATGCATGTGATATATGTGGCAAAACCTTTGTGTCCCGCTCAACGATGATGTCACACAGGAAAAAACATGTCACCTGATCTTCACTCAACTTCACACCTCCTACCTTTCTGGCTGTTCCTTCAGTTGGTAAGTGTTACATTAATTTACTATTAAGGTGAAATCATTTTTATGTAAATGTGTTTGAAGAGGATGTATATTTTAGATATACGAGGTGTGGCTAACGAGACTGACGTAAAAAATTTTATTTTTATTTTATACATAATCACTTATTGTCACCTTCAATATACACTCCTTCTCTATCCCTTCAATGCTTCATGCGAATTTTCCATTGTTGGAAACAGTGCTGGAAGTCATCTTCTGTCAGGTCCTTCAGGACACATGCCGCTTTCTCTTTTATAACTTCCACAGACTCAAATCTTGTCCCTTTTAATGCATATTTCACCTTAGGAAACTGGTAAAAGTCACATGGTGCAAGATCTGGTGAATAAGGTGGATGTTCTAACACTGAGATGCTGTACTTGGCTAGGAACCTCTTGACAGATAACGCGGAATGAGCTGGCGCATTGTCTTGGTGGAGAACCCATGATTTCTCCTTTCAAATTTTGGGGAGATTTTTTCTTACTCTTTGACGTAGTTTAGAAGGAACCTCAAGGTAATAATATTGATTAATTGTTTGACCTTCAGGAACCCAGTGAAGGTACACAATCCCATGGATATCAAAAAAAAAACAATCATCATTGCTTTAAATTTTGACTAGCTCATCTGAGCTATTTGGCTCTTGGTGAAGTTCAGCTCTTCCTCAGTGCTTGGATTGGCGCTTTGTTTCCGGATCATAAGTAAAAAACCACATTTCATCACATGTTATTATTGTTTCCAAAAAATTTGGTTCATTTTCAATCGCGTACAAAGTTAGTACAAACATTTTTGTAAGCTTCTTATTGTTCAAACGTTAGAATTTTAGGCACCATTTTAGTACACACTTTTCGCATGTTAAAATTGTCATGTAAAATTTGCTGTACACATTCTTTATCAATACCTACAGTTTCACCAATTGTGCGAATAGTTAATTGACGATCGGACCAAATCAAATTATTAACTTTTTCGACATTTTCATCTGTTTTTGATGTTGAAGGGCGACCTGGCCGCGAATCATCTTCAACGTCTTCTCTGCCATCTTTAAAATGCTTCTACCATTCAAAAACACGTGCCTACGATAAACATTCATGGCCATACACTTCTTTCAGTTAATGATAAGTTTCAGTAGCAGTTTTTCCAAGTTTAAAGTGAAATTTCACAATAATTCGTTGCTCTACTATTACACTAACCATTTTATTATCCGGCAAAACAAAAAAACAACTATAACTCGAACGTAGGCTCTGACTAAACGGTGTTGTTTACTGAAGTGAGACTAGCTGCATACTAAAAAGAAAGGTTCTCACTAAACAGCTGTTGAATAATTGTGATTGACGCATGCCTCCTTGATCCGCAGCAGCGTCAGTCTCGTTATTTAATAGCCACACCTTGTATTATGAGAGACTAGGAAAACCCTAGATGTCATAAACTCCAAGGAATTTCATGGTCTAAAAAATGTTTGATTTTGTATCAACATGCTTTTATCCCTCTTTCATTTTCCTGTGGCGGGGGTTTCTCAATACTTTCATTGTAGGCTAAGAAATTATTGAGGTCGCAACTCTCATAGGCATTTTATACTTTGTGCCTAATACCTCTCTGCACACTACCGTTGGAATCATTATCCTCTTCTGCCACTACAACTGAGTGACCAATTGACTTAGCTCATTAATAAGTGTAAAAAATTAAAAAGTGTAATAAGATTATAAAAAGTAATTAATGTAGATAAAATTTTGAGGTAAGCAAACACTAGTTCAATAAAGCACTGTAAATATTGTAATATTAGTCAGTTTTAAATCAAGTTTAGCTAAAACAGAAGTGAAATAATTGAACTGAATTAATGAGTTATTGAACTGAATTACAGGACAATCACTAATTTAAAAAAAAAACTTAATTTTTTTAAAAGTTTTGTAAAAATTCATCTATTTGTTTTGTGTTGTCGAAGCGGACAACTTTTCTAAAGCAATGTGGCAATTTGTTACATCTAAAGACTACTTTTGATTTCTTCATGTAGGATTGTCAATTATTTGCAGTTATTGCTACTGGGCGAGTGTGGTAATTAAAATACATATTACGGATAAATGAATATTAACATCAATGAAACTATCATTGAAGAGTTTTTACAAGCTCTAAAATAATGATTAACTGTTGTTGAGTGTTGATGAAAAGACTTGAGTTAAATTTACTTGGTAATAATATTTTGAGGTAGTTGTGTTGAATTTTTTGTAATACAAACATTTCTATGTATACTTGATGTTGATGACATAGTTAGTTGAGACTATTGAGTAGTATTGGCCATGCATTTCTTATGGGAGTTTGGAACTACTATTCATGATGAAAACATTTAGCTATTGTAGCCTTTGCAAACACGAGTAAATTGTGTATACTTTATTTACTGTATTTATTTCGTGATTATTATTGTTATACTATAATCTATACAATACATCAGCGGAAACTAACCAGCATTATTATTACAAATATTATTAAATAGATAAATTAAGAGTATAATTATAATAATAAATTCAATTAATAATAATGTATGTCTAAATTTAGAACATGATGTCATACTGTTTTTATACCAAGCGATAAAAGTTACATATAACAGACAACATATAACAATAAAAGTTACATATATTAGATAACATCAATAGAAATAGTATGAAAGTAAAGATAAGGAAAGAGAGTGAGGAAGGAGAGAATTTGCCGTGAAAATTTCACTGTAATGTGTTCAGAACAGTTAGTAATTCTATTTATGTTCATTTGAACAGTAGTCTCAACTAAACATGTCATTGAATATACTTCTGTATTAGCATCAATTCTTAGTTACGTATTTTAAGTACTCCTTTTTATATTGTTGTTTACTCGGTTCTATCTTCAAACAAACGTGACTAGCTAGATAAAACAAGGTGATAGAATTTGGGCTTAAGTCAAACTGTAAGTGATGTGTTATTTATTGCTACAATCTATCTGAGATCTTTGTCTTAAAGAATATTTATGAAATTTTGCATTTTTTCACAGGTGATGATGACCAAACTGCAACTGAAGATTTCAGCCAGAACTTCATTGCACCTGAAGAAACTTTCACTTCAGTTGTAATTGAAGAGCCTCAACAGTAATCATTTTGATGATTCTAATAAGAGGCTGGGTCGAGATGTGAAGTTCTCGGATCGGTTTTAAAGACATTTTTCCGTAATTTTTTGTTAATCATGACATTGATTCTTTCAATAATAAATTGTTGGATGGCTTAACACTGTGAAATACGTACAAATTTTGTTATATAGTTGTGATGTATCCTAAGAACTTGTCACACAATATTCAGTGCTTAATATGCCAGCTATTTTAGACACGATGCTTTTATTTATATTATTTTAAGTGACGGTAGTAGATTTTTTATCTGGTTTTTAATTAAACCAAATAAAAAATTTTGAAAATTAAAGGTTTACCAAGTTTTCAGATAGATCTTACTGCCAATGGTCAGAGTTATTTTTAAGTTTAAGTAATTTTAAGATGAACAGTGAATTATCGTTTTCATTTATAAAAGTGTAGTCAGTGTGGTAAATATTTATTGTACTTTTCTTTTCTGTGGACTGTCAAAAGGAGAGAAAGATTTTATTAATAGGTTAGTTTGACTGCCAATTTTAGTATCAAAGTAATTACCGTGTATGTTGTAAATTAATTCTATTAATCAATGATAGAAACATAGCGATTGCTATCTTTTTAAGTATTTTGTGTAACAATGTGATAAATATTTACTTATTATAATCATCATAAAATTATATAATATACATTTTTCAACTATTATATTATTTTAGATTGTGTATCATTACCACTGTAGAATTTGTAGTAATTTTAGTTTTTATTGTGTGTCTAAAGAATAATATAGTATATGAATATATTTTGTAATTAGAAATAGTGTTTTATAATTCTGTGCTTGTCATTTTGGGAGCATATGTAATATTATGTATTTTTAATATTTTGAGCAAAATGCGTTAGTTTGAATTAGAAAAATTTTTAGTCATTATGTTAAGTATTGAGGAATACAAAACAAATATTATATTATTTTAAAATTGTATTCACTAGATTTTGAAGAAAATATTATGATAAATGAATTTTATTTATTACAAATTTGTATATTATTATCTAATTATTTAATGTATAATTAAAAAAAAACTAATATAATTGTATTACAGTATTTTAAAGATTTTTCTATGTTGGTTTAAATAATTTTGTCGAATCTTTATTGATATTTTTATATTTAATTCAGTGTTATACTAATTAATTGATAGAATATTTATATGAGCTTTGCCTGTGTATGCATATTTTTTGACACTTTCATGAGAACTTACGATCAAATAATACTGTACTTCCCATATTTTTCTTTTGTGAAAGTTGACGCAAACTTCTAATGCCTTCCTAAATGTTTATCTTATGTGTCAGTATTCTACTTTTCATTTAATTTGTAGAACAGGTATTTAATTCTATATTGAATTTCTAACCAATGAAGTAATTTTTTTTAGTTTAATAATTTTATGTGGTTGTCTGTATTATCAGTACTTATACAGATGAAAATTCTGATCAAATTGATGAAGTACTGCATAAAATAGGCATTTGATCGTAAAAGTAAAATTACTTTTACGCACAGCTCATTGCAAAATATTTTGTAATAGTATTATTAAAAGTTTATTTTAGTTTATTTAGTCACATCAAGAGCTGCTTGCCCATTTGCCATTACTACTGGTAATGAGAAGTAACAAAGTATGGGTAATGCTTCTAAGGGAAATGTTTTTGAAGTTTCGTAACCAGAAATCGAATCTAGGACTTGTTTTGTAGCATAGCATGTTAATCACTATACCACAGTGGGGTAACCGCTATTAAAGCTATTTTATGTTAAACTTTTTTAAAAGGTGGAGCTGATGTTCCTTAAAGTTAAACTAAATTTGACTCCTGATTTTCTGTGCTGATTAATGTACACGTATTCAAGTAAAACACAAATAAATAATCTGAAATTTATATGAGAGAAATTACATGAGTTTTCAGTTTTTTTGGTGGAAAAAATCTGATATTTTTTTGCCAGATCTGCTACATTCTTTAAACCATTTATAAAAAAAAATCAAATAGCATCTTTCAACTGGGATTTGCTACACCTTATTGTGGCTGTGTCTTTTTTTATCACTTTCTTCTTCTGGTATGCGTGCAGGGTCCTCGTGAGTGACTGAATTAAGGATAGCTTGGTTTGATCTTAGTTGCTGATGTTACTCCAAGATCCATTGGCTGGATCAATCCAATTACATTTGGTGGTAAGAATTTTATTATCTGTTTGACTGTTGAAAAAAATTAGGTGATACGATGGCGTGACATGTTATCTTTTAGCAGAGCTGCTCTCTTCAGAAGTTCCTTCATTTTCTAACCACTTATTCCATGTCATACAAATTTGGTATTGAATCACATTGTGAACACTGTCTTTTTTTGGCATGGAAAATTGGGAGTAGAGTGACCATGTTTTGTGTACTCATATTTTATACTTATTCTAGTAGTTTTTCTTTAAAAATTTTGCTTACAATATCAAACTTATAGAATGCAGAAAGGTGAAAGTAAATTATTGGCATCTAATTGAAACAAATGTATGAAAATTTAAGTCCTGTATCAGTGGAATTAAATCTTTTGCAAAAAGTTCTTCATTATGTATTAACATATATTCTGTAAAGTTTGATTAATTTTCTTCTGTATTTTTCCTTGATCATGTTGACTTACCATGAACACACCATTCTGGTTGTGATGAAAATATTGTATCAATATTTGATTGCACTAGTGGGTTTATTTTTATTGTGCTATAGAAAACAGTAAGCACAACTATTTTTATAAACATTGAAAATTAACATTTGTATTGATTGGGTTTTTATAAAAATTTACAATAAGTGGTGAGATAAGAATATTGTACTACATTAGTACAAATGACTTTTATAAATAGTCAACTGTTATTTTATAATGTGCCATCTGGGTGAACCATATTTTTGTGGTTTTTAGATGTTCTTCTGATTTAGATTTTTGGTTTTTTATAAGCTGTTAAGGACTACCTGTGTGTACATGGCCAACAAACGAGATTTTTTTGAAATATATTTACTTCTTAATGTACCATACAGTATGTATATTCCTCCCTGCTGTGTAATAATTAACTAATTAATTTTTTGTGGTTGGTCAAACCAAAGACCTAGTCAAGGTTTATATTTTTGTTTTAAGTTTCAAATGAGTAACAACCATAACTCATAATGAAACATAAATATGGATTCATTATGGCAGTAGCAATTTTTTATGTTTAACGTATGAACTTAAAAAATGTATGTTAATATGAAGGTCTAGTTCTTCAGTAGATTAACAAAATCTAATGGCTTCAGGTTACTATAATCTTATCTCTAAATTTAATTAGAAGCATACATTTTTATGAACATTTGAGCTGAATTATTTAACATTAAACACATTTTACTTTTCTTGCATAAAGTAATTTTCAACCAGTTCAACATGTGTTTTTGAAAAAAAATAATTTGTCAGGCGAAAATTTTCATATTAATTGAATCAACAAAATTTGATAGTTTAATTAATGTATCTTTAATAAC
Source organism: Catonia carolina (assembly GCA_035578175.1). Taxonomy (NCBI): domain Eukaryota; kingdom Metazoa; phylum Arthropoda; class Insecta; order Hemiptera; family Achilidae; genus Catonia; species Catonia carolina. Next base: position 108,040,560 of record JAQMRL010000001.1, read on the forward strand.
TACTGCAGTTCTGAGTATCTTTGTTTAAGAAAGAGTAAATTAATTTACAAAATGTAAATTTGACTGATTTAAAAATTATGAACTGTATTGTTTAGCATGTTTAATGATTTACTTTTAAATACTTGTGTTTATATTTATATGTAGTATCAAATAAATTGAATTTTAATTAATATTATCAAGCCATATTATTTATATGTAACTACCATAATAATTTTTAAGAGCGTTATTATTTGTTATGTATCCCACTTTATTATATTTTCTTAACTGCAATTACTTAATAAAACTACTTGGTTGGTTTATTGAAGCTATCAAGCAGAAGACACAAGCTTAATTCCTGAAAAGTAACTTTACCTTATTACGTAACGATAAACATATTTACTCAGATGTATGTATTTACATACTGTAAGATACAGAAATCTGTATTGAGATTTTTAAAAAGTAAACTAATGTAATGGCAATTTTGTAACACTGTTACTAGCAATCGGGTGCTCAGCCCATTGGTGTAGTGTTCAGTGAAACTGGCTTCTATGCCAAGGATTGCCTGGTTCAGTTCCCAGTGAGGTATAGAATTTTAGCATCACTTATTTCAATATACCACTCTTCACCATCTGCATTATTAAATCTTAATTTGCTGAACAGTCTGATGTAAAACAAAAACTAAAGTGCTCAAATGCCTAACTAATGCTAATGGGACCCAATATGAAAGATTAGTTAAATGTCTCTTTTGAAGAATAGTAATTAATAATAATTCAATATATTCATAAAAAATATTTATGTAAGTTAAATAAATGAAATGAAAACTATAAATTACAAAAATGTTGGTTTCAGCAAATATTCCGTCTACTGTATTTATGAAGTTGATGAAACTTATCTCTGAAGTTTGACTAAAGTCATGTTTTTTATCTTCTTTTTTTGTTAACATCATCTGCTGTGGTTATTAATGACTACTAAAGGTTATTATTTAAAATTTGGGGGTGTTAACCTTATAATTTCTAGACCCAAGTAAGACATCAAATGCTGAACACCTCTGCTTTACAATGCAGTCTACCTCTCCAACCACTGGACCACAGTGACAGCTTTCTATCTATTTTGCAAGACTTTTTGTTGAACTAAAATTTCAAATTAACTGAACTTCCATTATTTAAAAAATCGATTGCTTAATGCAAACAACACAGATAAGTTGTTTTAAATAATCTGGTTAAATTGCATTGTGGTCAGAAGGCAATATTACAGCAAGTGGAAGAAATACTTATGTACTATATTTGGAATACCAATATAGTGAATTGGCTACTTTTTGAAATTACAAAGTAATGCAGTTTTCTTTGTCAAAACTCCTTTTATAGCAGCAAGGCATTTCATGCTTCAGAGCTGTTAGCTAAAACTGCATTCCTCCGCTTTCTCTCACTGCACAGAGAGGCAATGTTACTGTAGATTGTTGAACAAAAACAAAACTTATTAGACAAAGGGTAATAAAACAAAATATATAAATTAAAATAATTTAATATATTCATTAAAAATATTAATATAAAATTTGTACCATTTACATAAATTACATGAAGTACATCTGATTATTACATATTTATAACCTATTCATATACATAATATATTTGCAGCTATATATAATTACATGTTATAATACAGTAACAAGAAAGACAACAGGCACTTAAAAAGATCTTTGTTTAAACTATAGTGATTTATTATGTATTCATATTTTATTTCCATACTTTAATCACTCCATCCCTAGATCCTGTCAGCAGGAAACATTGAGAAGCATGGCACAAAGCTATATCAGATATTGTATCATGGTGACCAGTTGGTGGAGGGTCAGGCCCTGCTCTTGGTACTTCTTCATTGTTTCCACCACTACGTCCTGTATTGATCCTTTGCTGATTTTCTTGAACAATATTAGTTCCATCCACAAGCCTGGATCTGCAATTTAAAATTGGGTAGAACAAATGAAATACTGGTAAAAATAATTACAAACCATAATTTATGTCCTGTATACTTCACTAACAACTGTGGATGATTATGGTCCTCAAGGTTTTTCAAGTTTGCCCTAGTTATCAATTCTATTTTTGACAGAAATTGCTACTAAATCAATCCCAATGCGTAGATCAGTTGGATCTGACTTAATTCCACCTTATATATTTGAGCCATGCTCCCACCTTCACTGTGGGTCATTGGCATTTTTATTCAATTTGTCCATAAATTCCAATAAGTTTCTTAACATGGAAAATATCTGAAATTATTCCTGTTTAAGAAAGGTAAAGTATCGGATGTAAAAAATAAATGTTCTGTAGCCATACTCTCTGCACCTGCCAAGATTTTTGAACACATAATTTATAAGAATTTTTTTCTTAAAAATAAAATTTCAACATGGGTTTTTCTCCGGGTGATCAATCAAATCAAACTTAATTAACTTTAGTGAACATGTCCTCTACGGTTTTCAATTTCAATTTACAAGTTTATACTACACATACAGATTTTGCAAAAGCAGTTGATACAGTGGATCATCAAATTTTAATTAATAAGTTAGGGCAATTTGGATTATCTATGATTTAATGTGTTTTTTCAGATCATATTTACTCAGTAGATGGCAGTTTGTATTTGCATCGCAGATCTTATTCCAATACTCAAATGATCTCAAGTAAGTGTTAAGTTATGATTTTCACAAGAAATAGTGCGCAGATCACCTATAGTTACTCTATAAACACTATATTTTGCCAAGAGTCACCAAAATTTGTGATTTGGGTGTGATTTTTGACCCTTCTCTTAATTTCAAAATTCACATAGTTGAAATGAAGTGTAAGGAAATGTCTTGACTCGGTTTTATTAAACGTGCTTGTAAAGGGTTTGTTTCAATGAACATAAATAAATTATTATACTTTTCATTAGTTAGTTCAAGGCTGGAGTATAAGGTCTGTTGTCTGGTCGCTGTATTATTCCATACATATATGTTTAATTGAATGAGTTCAGAATGTGTTTTTGTGGTATCTTCACTATAAACATTTTAAAATTTACCCTGGAATGGTGTCACATGCTGATTTGGTGTTGTGAGACTAGAGTCTCGTCCTGGTGTGGCTACACTTTTGTATTTACAGAGACTTATATCTGTTCAAATAGATGATCTGGTTATTTTGGGGCAGTTGACATTTTATGTATTGAGCTTTTATGATTGTTCCAAAAATGTATTTTGTTTCACATGGGCATCCACTTATTACTCTCTACATACACTACTGAATGAAATGATGAATGTTTTTAAGAAAATCTCTGCTGTTGACAAATTGGACCTCTTTCATCATGATGCTCGCACATTTAAAATTAATTTAAATAATTTCAATTAACACTACTGATTCATTTCTCTTTTTTCTGATTATTCCGCCTTTGCCGTTTGCCTCTGGTAAAGTAGGATATATCTCATTTTCTCCTTTCTTTTCTTTTTTGTTTTTTTTATTTAAGTATTTTATAATAATTTAAATTAAGTTAATTTTATAATTATTTGTTATGTTTAGTTCCATCTGAATGCTGATTATGTAATATTGTATACTATAATTGGGCCATTGTATGTCCTATTGTGTACAATAAAATATTAAATAAATAATTAAAATTTATTGTTGAAAAACTTTGACAAGTTCAATTTTTTTTTTGAAAAAAAAAGACTACTATTACTACTCACAGAAAAATTTCTTTAATTCAACACCAAAATAGTAGGATACATATATTTCTTAGAAACTACAATCTTTTTTTAACACAGGTGTGTCTGAGGGGATGTAGTTTGGAGAATTAAACATGAAAAAATTTTGTTGAGTAAACACTCAATTTTTTTATAAAATATTTTTTTGAGATCGTATTCCGTTATGTTATTCCAAAAATGTCAGCAATCAATCTATCACCACTCTAAGAACAAACCTCAAATTAAAGAACAAGAACATAAAGAAATTTGATTCTGAACTTTTATAAAAGGATTTTTCTGGTGAAAACCGATGGTAATTGTCACCTGTTTCTTCACCTTTTCAGTGTATAGTTCTCAGATGGAGTGTTAAAAGATTACAGAGTATTAAGTTTCACAGATTATTTTTTCAAAACCCTTGCCATCTTATAGAAAATGTAAATATTTTTTAAATAGTAATATCACAGACAGCAATTTGTTAATTTTACATTTATTCTTAAAAGTAATATAGTGTGATTTAGATCATGGGATACTTAAGTCAAGCCTGTAAACAGAATCAGAGCAGTAACAATACAAAAAAACAGAATATCAAATAAATATTAAAACAACAATACTAAACAGCATGCTGGATGTAGATCTTTGATAGAAAAATAAATGCATACAAATTGTAAGAGATGTAGAAACTAGTTTCCCAGTGATCGACATAATAACCTAATACAAACATATACAAATTTTAATCTTCTATTTAATATTTAAATTGAACTCTACGAAATTACCGATTTCAGTTTGGACTTTTCACTTATACATTAAGAACTGACATGCAACAGTAAATTACATACTAAGCGATCTAAGCATATTAAGAAATAATTGTTATTAATTATAATTAAATTTTAACAGTTAACTTACTTGTAGGAGAAAGAAATTTGTCCTGGTGTATCACTGCCACCATGAATGGCCATATAAGATTCATTCGGCGAGTCTAAATCCCAGTATCGAACTCTATGATCTGTCCCACCAGACAATAAAAATGGAGTTCGATCAACAGTGGCAGCATACAATGCAAACATACTCTGGTTATTTAACTGTTAAAACAGCAAACAAGAGACAAATTAGAATAAAATATGAGCTATAGAGATATAACAAGATATTAGAATTAGTTAAAAATAAGTTAATAGTTATATTTAAATTAGTAATAAAGAATAATCTCAGTAAATCTTAAATGCATTTAAGTGCTATTTGCTACAAAGTCTACACGTACTTTGTCATGGAGAAACAAAAAGGCTTCTGAAAACAAGTATTATAAAATGAATCATAAAACTGAATTATATATTATATTATTATGTTTTCTCTTCATAAAACCTGAAAAATTATGAGTGTAATGAATATACCGGGTGAGCATAAAGTCTTACCCTGATTATAAAATTTTATTACAGAATAATCGTTTGACGTAATAATTTAAATCTGGCGCTGTTACATAGGTTATTGTTAGTAGATTTTGTGACCAATAGATGGCACTAGTGCTCCTCAACAATGACATGGTCTGTTAGTTCACGTTAGTTGCTGGCGAAATGGCGTTGAAGCAGGAGAAAGCACAATGTGTGCTTTGGTTTCACGAAACGAAATCGCCCATCAGTGTTCAGCGTAATTTTCGGGCTTTTTATGGACGCAGCCCTCCTGATGTTAAATCAATAAAGCGATGGTATGAAAGGTTTAAAGAAACAGGCAGCGTTGAAGATCTTCCTAGAAGTGGCAGGCCTAGTGTGAGTGAAGCAACTGTTGATCTTGTTCGGGAATCGTTTCAACAGAGTCCGTCTAAATCAACTCGTCAAGCATCACGTGAACTTCAAATACTGCAAGCAAGTGTGGTGAAAATTCTTCATAAAAGGCTTAGGTTGCATGCTTATAAAGTGCAAATCGTGCAGGCCTTGCAACCGAATAATTTGCTGAGACGTGCAGAATTCGCAACTGAGATTCTCAACAGGATTGATGGCGCTAACGATTACTTAAATCGCATATGCTTTACCGATGAATCCACCTTTCATGTCAGTTGAATGGTAAATAGGCATAATGTCCGTATATGGGGATCAGAGAATCCACATGCTACTGTACAGTTACAGCGAGAAAGCAAAAATGTGAATGTTTGGTGCGGCCTCATGCATAATAAGGTTTTCGGGCCGTTTTTCTTCACGGAAAACACCATTAACGCTAACATTTACTTAGATGTTTTGCAACAGTTCATTGCACCACAGTTAGAAGAATATCAACCATGGATGATTTTCCAGCAAGATGGGGCACCGCCCCACTGGGCTTTGATAGTGCGTAATTTCCTGGATGAAACATTTCCGGATCGGTGGATTGGAAGGGATGGTCCAACACCCTGGCCACCCCGCTCTCCAGACATTACTCCCCTTGACTTTTTTTTCTGGGGCTATATCAAGGATAGAGTCTTCGCCACACCAGTTGCTGACGTTGACGAACTGAAGGCTAGGATACAAGCTGCTGTGGGTACTGTGACAGAACACATGTTACAAAACACCTGGCGGGAACTGGAATACCGCTTCGACATTCTCCGAGCTACCAAGGGGGCACACGTTGAAGTTTACTAATGTAAGTAATCTTAAAAAAAACTATTAACACTAACCTATGTAACAGCATCAAATTTAAATTATTATGTCAAACAGTTATTCTGCAATAAATTTTTATAATCAGGGCAAGACTTTATGCTCACCCGGTATAACTGCATCATACCCGCATAGCCTCTCAACATTCTCTTTCTAGTCTATTCTATTTTATAACTAGTAGTTAGCAGTAGTAACACAACAATACGACCATTTAAACCGGAAATTAGATATTATATCTCATGAACCAAAATTATTCGCAACAGCTTCAAGTTCTTGTTTGGTTCTTTGTTTTCATCTGCCCATCTAATCAACAAGCCTTTTTTTCTAAACGTCACTCTCGAGATCCAATTTATCCCATTTTCTTACAGAAAACCAAGCTACCAAGGGGGCACACGTTGAAGTTTACTAATGTAAGTAATCTTAAAAAAAACTATTAACACTAACCTATGTAACAGCATCAAATTTAAATTATTATGTCAAACAGTTATTCTGCAATAAATTTTTATAATCAGGGCAAGACTTTATGCTCACCCGGTATATTATAGTATGCAATTTTATTTATTTAGGCAGTAGTACTGCATTAACTGAAAATTTATACAAATATTTTTGGTAAACATTAAGAAAAACACAATAGTACACAAATAACCTTATTTTTAAATACTAACTACATCATGAACTTTTTGTTTCGTTTTATATCTTACTGTTTTGCACAAAACTGCTAATAATGGAGATGATGAAGGGTGATAGATAAAAATCAGTGATGAAAAAAATCCCAGATCTGATTAAGAATCAAACCTTAGACCCCTGGTATAGAAGCCAGTTGCGTTGATCACTACACCATGGGTCAGCCAAAACAATGATTAATGAACTACAAACACACAAGTGATAACTACTAAATGATTTGCTTTTTTTAGTTGTGAAGGTTTTGTGCTGATAAAGATTACTTATGTGCTTTGTATAAAAAGATTACCTGTAGTACAAGTAAAACAGTTAAAAAAAATTTAAATTTTATAATTAATTTTTAAAAATCTTAAAGTAGGTAGTCTTGAAATGACAGGTTAGCCATGTATTGTCTCTTATGGAATTCAGTAGCAAACGACTATACAGTTGCTACGATACCAACTCAATGAATGATATTGCCTTAGCCTAACTAAATTTCATATTATCTTCTGTTTTTACTAGTAGTCTTCGTACACTGCGCTTTACAAAAACAGCCCTGGTACTTTTCTGTTGTAACAAGTAAAACTGCTTCTGCAGATGAAGAAAGATGTAAAATTTTACTTGTCAGACTGCTCTGATCAAAAGTGGTGGTTAGACCTCACAAACATTTCATTCAATGAACTAGTCCAATGATAGTATGTATAATTAAGATTAGATTTAGAATTTAGATTAAGTTGAAATTTTCAACTACACAATGAAATTTTTGATGCAATAATAAAATAATGTACCTGAGTATTTGAAAGTGGAGGAGCATTACTAGGCCAAAGAACTAACTGTCTTAAACCACTTTCAATATTCCACATTCCGATTTCATTGTTACCTTGAACTGAAGATATTAACCATGATGGTTCAGTCGGGTGAGAAACTAACCTTCTTACTCGCAATGCTGAAAAACAAACACAGTATGATGCATCAAATACCATTATTATTAATCAATCTGAGTTTAATCCATACACTACTAATAAATAAAATTAACTGCGTCAGTTTAATCAAAATTAAAAAATGTGCTGACTTACACTGTGGGTGAACCATAGTTGCTACTGGTAACTGAAATCGCAGATCCCAACATGTAATATAGCCACTACTTGTTCCTAATGATAAACTGCACTGTCTCGAATCTATGCACATTGCTGTTATGACCCCTGAAAAATTAGTTACAATAAATTTTAATGTATCAATTGAAAAATACCTATACTTAATGAAGTTCAGAAATTAGTTTTAAGAAAAAGTTTGCATGCTTCATGAAAAAATCTATTTCTAGCTTTATTTATTCAATTGATGCTACCTGTATCAAGAGGTGAAATGTACACAAATGTTAAAAACAACTGGTCCCAACCAATATGTGGGTGGATAAGTAACAAGAGAATTCAAATTAACAGGTTGACTCCCAAGGCAATTTTTGCAATTTTGTTAAAACAAATTCATACCTATTTTATGGTTCCTTTCCTTTTTTAATTAATTTTCTTTCAAGTCCATAGAGTATTGTAAGGCTTAATTTTTTGGCACTGTTTTTTAGGTGAGAGACTGATCAGGTACTTAAGAGTAAAAAATCAAATTTACTGTGAAAGACTGGTGTGTCTCTCACTGAAATTTTACTCGTATTTCTATAAAATATTATTCGTATTTTATAAATAATTTACTTTGGGCTATTTTCCAATAAAACTACAAATATATAAATGATGTGTCTCTTTATCAAGCAGTTGTCCGGCGAGCGGTAAACTTGAGTACCAGTAGTCTACATAGAGGCACCGACCAGTCAAATTTTACAATGCAAAAAATATTGTAATATAAAACCATAAAAAAATAAAAGATGATACATGATTTTTCATTATATAAAAACCATTATTATTAAAACATGTATAAACCATTATTATTATTAAAACATAATTAATAATCCAATAATAAACTATAATAATAGTCAATATTATCTAATAGTAACAAAAAGCTGTCGTCAAGTTTCCGAGACTCATTTTTGACTCAATCGGATCAAGTAAATCACGAACCGAGACAGGGGAAATGTTTTTTGAACTCATTTCTAACCGCTCAGTATATGAATCGGTGCAAACGAGTATACAATCCATCTCATGATCCTATTAAAAACACTGTTACATGAGAGATGGATCAGCCTCTCAAAAGTAAATTTTACAGATCTGGTGAGAGACGTATAAGTGTCTCATAGGAGTCAACTCATACAAGTTCTACTGTGACTAAAATGTAGATGGTGAGCTTATAGATCCTTCGTGGGGTAAGAAAGGATTGTGTACTTTCATCTATACTGTTCAACATATTTAGAACAGAACACCCATGCTCAGAACACATATTTAGAAAACCCCTACAAGACCTAAAAAAGGCATTTCAACATGAGAAATAAAAAACGATATGACAAATGTAATGCATCCTACAAGGAAGGATAGATGGAAAAAGAACTGCCAACTGAAGAAGAATTTCTGGCTTGCCAATTTGAGGGCCTGGTTTGGTATAAGTGCTGCAGAGTTATTCTGTACAGCAATCAACAAGATTAGATTAGCCATGATGAATGCCAACATCTGAAGCAGATAGGCATGCTAAGAAGATGAGACTTAAAAAAAAACTACACCCACAAACTTCTAGCTAATGTACATGAGTTATTCTCAAGTACATATTTTTATTAATGAGCTGCTTGTTGTCTTTGCATAGTGTAAGTAATCCTAAATGAGGTACTATGAGTCATAACAAGTTTAACAGTTTTTAAACCAATGACTAAGTAAAATTATCTCACCTTGTTTTAAATCATTGTCAAGTCGAAAAGCGTCACCAGGTTTTCTAAGATCCCAACCGATTAAATTTCCATACATTGTGGCGTATACTAGTACTGAATTTGAACCAGAATTAAAATAAGCAATATCTACAGCAGTACCTTCTTCTTGAAGATCTAAGTGCCTTGTATTTAATAGAGACATTTTACTACTGCTTGTTTCCATCCTGTAATTTTAAAATATTTTATAAACACAATCAAGTTCAAATGCGTTGCTAAACTACTTGCTAAATAAAATTATGCACTTTCATTTATTTTAGACCTCATTTTATACAATTTTCTTAACTTTAATCAACTAATACAAAAAAAAGCTCAAGAGAACGACCCGCAGCTCTAAAAACTTAAGGTCTTAATAACCAATTTATAGTTTCAAATTAAAACTATATTCATTTATATCCACCATTTTAATTCACCTAAATTTAATGAACACTGACACTTTTAAATACCAGCAGAATTACATTATTTGCATTGACCTGAACAGTTGTAATTATTTAAATCATAATGAAAGTGTAAGGATACCATTATTTCCAGCAATTGATTTGTAACTAAAAAATAAATTAGGTTAGAAATGCAACTTAAAAGAAATATTTCTTTTAGTTGATCTTTGTTCTACTTGGCAAGCAATAAACAAGTCAGTTTCAAACTTAGCCACAGTAGTGTACCAAAAATTGTCGTAGGATAATTTTTAATTTAATTTGCAAAAGGAAAATTACTTGAATTAAAGTAAAAAATTAAATTAATTTATAGTTTATCTTCTATTACAAAATTAATTACTTTAGTCTCTAACCTCAACAAGAAGATTGAACCAGAATCATTAGCAGCAGCGATGGATTGGTTATTTAAGCACAAAGTAAACCCAGTAAGTGATCCTGCATGGGTATTATAAACTTGACGAGATCTATTTGCAATATTTCTTCCTTCCATTTTACCACAATCCCACAATCGTATACAACCGTCTGATGAACAACTGGCAAACATACCAGCTGTTTCTGGAATAGCAAGCATTCTGTAACATTAAAAGAAACAAAATATAAAATAAATTACATTCCATAAATAGTCCAAGAGACGTCCAGAAAGTAAGTTCTGTTTTTATCTGTTGCCTCGGTATCGCTGCCATCGCAGTTCGGTGCATGCCTCGTAGTTCCTCTGAGTCAAGGAGAAGGAGATGATGCCATTTTCCTGTTGTTTACGCTTTATATTGCTTGGTTAAAATGATGATGTTGATTGAAATCTCACTGTGAGTGAGATCTGTCATTTGCTAATTACTGTGGGGTGAAACAATCAATGCAAATGTTTACTGTGAAATGCTTAGAAATCTGTGTCGCGCCATACATCACTGAGGAATGCTCATAAAAGGCATTGTTTTCATTCATGACAATGCCAGACCTCACACTGTGAACACGACATGACAACTCTTACAGGACTTCAGCTGGAACCAATTTGGCCGTCCACTGCACAGCCCTGACCTCGCCCCAAGCGACTTTCATCTCTTTTTGCACCTGAAAACATTCCTTGGTGGACAAATTCTAACAACGATGACGAGCTCAAAGGACATGTTACCACATGGTTGATAACACAAGCAATAACATTCTATAAAAATGGCGTACAAAAACTTGGGCCAGTCTATGACAAGTGCCTCCAAAATGATGCGGAAAATAGTGTACGAATTGTCGTTTCTTTGGCAATAAACAGTTGGTCTGTATCAGTACTCGTTCTATTATTATTACCAAAAGGAACTTACTTTCTGGATATACCTCGTATTGATAAAAGAATCTCAAATCTTTCCTGAACTGAACAACTGTATTATACAAAACAGAAAAATTCTTGGGTTAAACCCAACAAGCTACTACGTTCTGAACATTTTGAGAAAAAAGTAATTTTATACTTACAAAATAAACTGGTACAAGTTTAAGAACCATTTTGAAGTCATAAGAGGTTTTTTATTGGATAAAAATTTCTACTTCAAAAAATCAAAATTTAATTTACTTATGTACTTGGTTTTCCCCGACAAAAACTTTTCTGCATTTTCTTTTTCTATTGAATACACTAAATATACTAAATTGACAAGAATGATTATACTTATTTGTCCTTAAAATTATGATTCCATTTCCTAACTTTACTTTCTCTTGCATAAAAACCAGTTTTAAGTAAAAAATCAATCTCACAGTATAAAACATAAGCCTTATAAAAACGAACAAAATTATGCCCATTACTAAAATAGTGTTGGCCTATATGCACGAAACCATAAAATTGCTGGTAAAACCATGTATTTACAGATTGCCATAAAAATGGATCTTGAATAATTTAAAAATGTAATTAATAATTTACCTGTTCACTGATGCCTTATGTTCATGCAAATGAGCGACAAGGGCACCTCTTAATCGCCAACCAGGTGGAGGCAATGGAGGAGACAACCACGTTTTGTTTTCAACCCATTCTCTATTTCGAACAACAGTACTATAGATTTCCTGTTTTCTATTTAACAATCGTCTTAACTCTAGTCTGCAAGGAGCACACCTATCTGTAATAATACATTGGACATTAAATTACAAAATATTGAAATTTTTATATCTATATATAAAAAACTACATAAAATTAAATAACAAATATAATACAAAAAAATCGAAACCAAATAAATAACCATAAAAGAAATATATATACAAAGAAATTGAACCTGTCACAAGTACAATGAGGAAAAAACGAATATCTTTCTTCGGTCACTTGATTAGAGCTCCGGAGGACAGACTGAGCAGAAGAGTTATTGAAAAGCTGTGGAAAAGTAAGACAAATATTCAATGGATTGAAGAACTCAGGGAGGATATGAGAGAGTTGCGCATAACATTCGAGGATTTGAAGGACAAGTCAGACAGCATCGGAATCCTGAACGACAAACAGACAAGACTTCAGATCAAAGTCGGACATAGAATGGGAAGAGTGATTTCAGACGAGGAAAGGAAATTGATTTCTGAGCGGATGAGGAGATGTTGGGCGGAGAGAAGAAGAAAGAGGGCCGGAAGATACTGACTACAGTGGTCCAATGAAGGCCATAAAACTATAATAATAATAATAATAATAATAATAATACAATCAATTTATGAATTTAAAAATTTAGTAACTGTACAAAATACGTTTGTTCCCAGTAAACACACAGAAATACAAGATTTAACAGATGTGCCAAATGATTAAAATGTTACCTTCAGTTTATCTTTTAAACTTCTCTATTTATACAGCAATGTTTTTGAAATAATTTTAGATAATCATGGTAAATATTTAGAACACATACATGTTACAGGACACCAAGTTGTCATGAATCTTTTGTCGTGGTGGACTTAGCTCAAAAGTCGGTTGAGATAGGACCAGCAGGGCATTCGGCGGTGTAGCTGAGTTTGAAAAGGGATGGGGCGAAACCTTTGCTGCTGCCTAAAAGAGGAGCGACTGCTGGGTAGGTGAGTATCGCCTACACCGCTGCCTGAAGCTAGGAGCGGTCACTAACGCGGCATCACCCTACGCTGCTACCTGAAGCCAGGAGCGATCGCCAACATAGCGAACACTATTTACCGCTGCCTCTCCAGAAGGAGCAGTCACTGGTGAAGCAAAGGGAAGTGAAGGGAAGGGGTCAGTTTGGAGCAAAGAAAGTACTCAATATTGAGAGACTGAACTCTCTGTATCGACCTTCTCGAAGCAACGATCGATACTGACTGATTGATTTCCTTTAACTACTGTCTCAACTATGGCGAGTCCTGTCGTAGGTGTTAGCTACCCACCATCGTACAAGTCGCTGTGAGAAGTTTTGCTGTCTGTGCTATCTACCGGCAGCAGAAGCAACTACCTCACAACGTTTACAGCACTTAATGGGTAAAACACTAATGATGGACCAGCGTAGAAATAGTACAGTATCACTTTTATTTGCTTTTTCTACTGAATATACTAAACTGACAAGAATGATTGTATTTATTTACCCTTCTTAAAATTATGATACCATTTCCTAACTTTACTTTCCTTTGCATACGAACCTGTTTTACGAAAAACTCAAATCACACAATATTTATAAAGCTAGGAGAATTCACTACAGTGTTAATAGTATAAAACTTATTAAGGATCAAATCTCATTAAAGAAGAAAAAATGGCTCAAAGCTGATCACATAATTACACTGTACATCTATGACCCTAATTTCTAATGATAAATATATGGTAATTATAATAAAATACTGACAAAAATTACTTACACTGTATGTAGGAACGTTCTTGCATGCTATAGTCTATATCAACACTTGTCTGAGGAGATATCTGATCTTCTGCACCAAAAGCCAATCCTCCCGGAACACTAAAAAGAAATTCACTTTCATAAAACAAAGAATAAAAAAATAAATAGTTAAGTAATACTGCTACACTATTACTCTTCATTTTAGTTACGTTTCTATCTGTTTTTGACAATGTGCAAAATAACTTAATAGATTTTTTTATCTTTACAAATAATAATTAATCGTAAGTTCATAAAGTTGTCATAACATTCTTTGATATGGTGTTGCAAGCAACACATATGCTTGATTGCCAACAAGCAACCAATACTCTGAAAAGATCACCACAACGTGACGGCTTATGTGGTACACAATAAATTACAGTTGAACATTGACATCTGATGACAGATACAGATTAATTTTAAGAAAATGTATTATTTCTTATGGTCTATTTAAAATATTTTTTACTGTGTGAATCCTTTCTGGTTGGTGTAAATGAACTAACAAAAAATGTGTCTAGACGTAATCTATTCTTCAATAGTTTAATTAGTGATTCGGTAATGCATTATAAAGTGTTTTGAAACCAAAGCCAATATAAATTACAACATAATATAAAAAAAAAACAATCTTCAAATCCATGTGGGGAACAAAATAATTTACAGATGGCCATAGATTGTGGAAGAACCTAGTGAAGTAAAAATATTTTTATTTCTTTTGATATAAATTTTTAAATTGTAAATATACAGCTGTAAAATGGTATGTATATAAAATTTATTAAAAAACCCTGTTACCTGGGTAGAGTCTTGGTTCTAGAAACCAACATTAAAATAAAATAATAAAAATAAAATAAAGACTATCATCATTGCTTAAATTGAAAACAAAACACTTTGATACAAAACTTACAAAATCATTGTAATAACCCTGTAAACAATAATTGAACGTAACATTTCTGGCTAAAGTGTTAAAATTGTTAATTGTTATCTTTAATAAATCAATAATTTTTATTGTGAAAAACTAAAAAGAAAATAAATAATATAGATGGTCTGAATATATTATTTGGTAGACAAGAAACAGGATTGTTTAAATAGGTAATATTTTCCATGAAGCAAAAACCTAAAAATTTGCAGTACACAAAAAATGAAAAGATAGACAAAAATAAACACAAATTTCAATTATTATACTGTACAAATTCTTTACACTTGAAAACATGGAATGTAATACAGTAAAATTCTTTTATAACGAAATTCAAGGGAATAGTATTATTTGGTCGTTATAATCAAATGAGCCTATATGAAACAAGATCTACGTAGTGCTCTATTATCCTACGAGCCCAACCAATTATTGGAAACATAATATTCTAAATACTTAATTTAAGTAATAAATCATAAATAAAAGTCTTTTACACTACTTCTGCAGCCGAACGGTTAGTGACGTTCAGTCGTCAGCTGTTCTAGGCATAGATAAGGTCACGAGTTTGATTCCCTGTAGGTCTGGGCTGAGGCAATCAGGATAATATTGCAATTTACCGATAACTTCCCAACATTAGCCCTTATTACCATAGAAGTACCTAAACAGAAATATTTTTCACAACATCGATATATATATCGCAAAACTGTTTGTTTCTCATTTCCCAGAAAATATATTTGTTTATTATTATTATTATTATTCCAAGGAAGGAGATTCATTCCTAACAACCTAAAAAAATAATTTTCGTTATATTTGACTTTACAATGAGTTTATAAACATATAAAACCAACCAAATTTTCCTTTTTCATACATTATTACTGCATTTTTGTCACAACTGACTTTCTTATAACCGAATTTCACTGTAGTTTAGTTTATCTTTGATAAAAATATAACATAATAATACAAAAATTTTAATCTTACATTCTGTTTTGATTATCTGGTAACTTAGAAGGCATGGCTGTGTCTGCACCTCCAAACATGTGCTTCCATTCTTCATTCATGTTATTACTTAAAGTATTATATTCTTCTGTTATCCTCCTAAAATTATTAATAACATCAAATTCAAAGTCTAATTAGCCTTGATTACAGATTTCTCATAACTAGCATATATTACCCTGGAAATTTATAACCGGTAACAATTTCATTGATGAGCAAATAATAATCTGAATTCATTCAGGTGAATTCAAAATTCAATGGGAACCACTTAGATAAAATTACAAAAAAAATCTAGTGTGAAACACTCACATGACTTTTTCTCTTCAATGAAAATAATGAAAACTATAACCTAACATTAGTAATAAACAAAAAACATAACCTAATTTTAATCATGAGCAAATGATACAAAATGAAAATCAATCTCAGTTTTGCTTAATAATACGAAAAATCACTCTTTTACGCTAAACTACGCTCTTTAGAGAAAAATGCTTGAAATAAAAGTTGTAAATCTTTTAATTTCCTATAAATTTGATTATATACAGTTTTATTGTAAAATGCACAGAAGGATGAATCTTAAAAAATCTATTTTTTACAGATTTTCATGAAACAGAAAATTACTAATTACTGCCAAACTATGCATTATACAAAAAGTTTGAAATAAATTGTAGGTTTCTAAATTCTCTACAACTTTTATTACATATATATTTTTGTGCTAAAATACATAATAAAGCCGCAATATTTAAAAAAACCATTTTTTCTACAAGAGCACAGCCTTCCCAAGAATTTCAGCAGACGTGGCGCCTACCCTATCTTGTAAGGTATAAAAAACATAGTAAATGAGGCAATTTTAAAAACAATCGTAAGAGCCGTTTTTGAGAAAATTGCAAAAAAAATGAAAAATGACATGAATAAATTACTACTTCCGGTTGACCAATTGTTGAAAATGTTCATGTCGGGTCCGGTAGTAGTATCTAACTTAAGTTTCGAGTTTCGACGTCATACGATGTTCCGTTCTTGAGATATTTTGTTCACATGCACACGCACGCGTGCACACACATACACACACACTAAAAACATATTTTTCGGGTTCAGGGGGTCTGAAAATGTGTACATCCCATGAACACTCTATTTCAAAAAATCAACTTGAAAACAATACTTTCCTTCCAAAATATTCATATAAGCAAGAGAAAGTAACAATATGGAATACTGAAATAAAAAGTAATAATTTTAATAGAAAGCAAATTATCATAAACATAAGAACATAAGAAATGTCAATCCTACTAAATAATACGAAAATAACAGAGGCAGTCATTGGTTTTACAATCATTGTTCAGCTATTTATTTAGGTTAAACTCTCCGGCTGCAGTCCAAATAACAACACTAAAAATTCCTTAACCTTGCACAAAAAAAAATTTAAAACTTAAAATAACTAAACTTATATTGTTTCGTTACAGTCATACATATTTTCTACAACTTCAATATCTGTATTTTTGATGTGCAAAAATTAAAATGATTCTCAAAATTCTTGCAGACATTATAGAATTCAGAACAAACAATAGAGAGCATTTATTTAAGAAAGCAAATTATTCCAACAAAATTAATTTATGAATGTGTTTACAAATAAATATTTGTGCATAACCTTTCATTCAATCTGATACAATTTGCAAAAAGACCTACAATATGCTCATTTGTCCATTCTATAAGTTTGATTATTTGTAAATTATTAAATCATGCCTCATAAAAATTGCACACATAATAGTTAAACATTCAACAAATTATTTTACATTCATAAAACCATATAAATTATAAAATTATTGAACAATCACCAAATGCTTAACCTACCTATTTAAAGATATTCCACTCGAATCAGTCTTGTTGTAGTCAGGTCCCAATAAAGTAATAGCATGATACTGAACAGGATTTCTCAGGCTTCCAACATCTATCTAAGAAATATTATCTTGTTAATTAAGTAGTTTATTATAAAAGTTAAAAAAAGTATATTACACAAAAAATAAACCAAATAATTTACTGACTTTTCTGTTCTTGATTAACATGTAAGAGATAGCTGATGCCTTTCGGGTATCACTGTTCTTTTGTAATTCTATAGGTGTTATTTTACTTCCGGCAGCTCGGCAGTGTTTCTTTTTGCTAAATAGTGCTTTAGAAACGTTTACTCTGTCCTATAGTGACTATCGTTTTAAGATATTGGCTCTCAGTTTTCTTTCAATTTTGAAAGTGTTACATTGTTTGTAACTGTCAATACAGTTTTAAATAATTTTTATAACTGGGGCTTTTACTATTGATTAATCATCTTATGCCTTTGTTTTAGCAAAAAAATAAGATAAGTGTATTGAAATATTTTTAATTTTTATGAATTTAAATACGTTATGTAAACAACCTGATTTGTTTATGGTAATAGGGACATTCGAGAGATGTCAATCCTTGGAATTGGCAAGAACGGGTCTATCACAGCAAACAAATTTTCAATACCCAAACACACAGATTCACATCGTTCAGTAACGCAACTTATTTCTATAAATATTATGGCCAGCTACTCAGTTATACAGGAGGAACTGTGCTATGACATCATGCAGATAGAATAATTAAATATTCAGTACAATCAATAATTTCTTTCATATTGGTTAGGTTGACAATCTTTCTCAAGAAGTATATTTTTGTAATCTTCGTTAGTTCCTAAAAAATTTAAAAAAATCTCAGCAGGAGACTGGTTTTTGATTTTTGAGGTTCACCATACAGCTGCTTAGCATATAATAAGATTCTCTGTAGACATTGTTTTGCAATGTATGTACACGTAGTAGGCTAAACATGAAGAAATACTAACTAAACCAATCAAGGCAATAATTACAATGCATACTTCTATTGACAAAACAAAAAACTCTAAATAATTTAAGATAACATTTTATTATTATTATCACAAAAAATATATAATTGATTATATATAAAAAAATTATTAACTCACTTTTCCAGTTGGATTTGGTTTACTTGTCATAGCAGAATAATTTTTGTGGCTTTTCCTGAGGTATTTTGAAATGGCAACTAACTGATCTTCAATGGCTTCAGTCATTCCTTCTGAACACAATCGACTAAATAACTGTCATCAGAAAAAAATTAAGACTATTAGAAAGATTAAAATATTCAGAGAGTTTATTTTTATGGTAATGTATTACAGCATACATTCTATTCTAGATTGACTGCGCGGTAAAATATATATTATTCCATAAGATCTGAACTTATTAACTGTTAGTGTCTGTGCTTACATGTTTCTTTTAATTGTTAAAAGTTCTTGTACTGCTACC
Organism: Catonia carolina; assembly: GCA_035578175.1. Classification (NCBI taxonomy): domain Eukaryota; kingdom Metazoa; phylum Arthropoda; class Insecta; order Hemiptera; family Achilidae; genus Catonia; species Catonia carolina. The sequence continues at coordinate 108,059,822 of JAQMRL010000001.1, forward strand.
AGTTAAGTAGATTTCTAATATCAAAGTTGTAGAGTTCATCAAAGAAATTTAAAATGTGTAGAAATCTTACTAGATGAGTATGCAGTTATCTAACCAACCCTTGGTGACAATACTGCTAATACTACAAAGTATGGGGCTAAGGTTTACCAAACAGGTAATTTTAGATAAAGGAAGCCAGTTGGTTTTATTTTTATTCCTTTTCAGTTTATTTCGAGTCATAGCAACAGCAGAGTCATTAGTAACAAATTTGGGTTTAAACATGTGATAATTTTTCAGATCCAAGCTGAGGCTTGAGCCTGGGACCTTCAACTTTGCAGAGTATCATGCTAATCACTAGGCCATGAAGGCAATCAGGAATTAACTTATTAACAGTATTTTTCAATACTTTAAATATAAAGTATCAAAGGACCTTTTTACGTTACGTTCCTTTAAACAGTATTTTCCAAAACCAATTCTTTGTTTCTGGTTTTCTTAACTGTATTTTTAATACTCATAAAGGACAATCATTTTCTCAATCACAGTTACTTTTGTAATGCCACCGCTAAGCTAACCACACATTTAAAGAACATGTGGCTTTGAAAAATGACAGCAAAAGTATAATAAAGAATGTTGAATAAAATAATGGAAGAAAATCCAGATGCGTTTATCATTGAAAACAAGGATAGCAAAAGCAATGATGATAGTTCCAATGAATCTCTGACATCTAGTAGTGGCAATACGGATGACTCGTTTACAACCGATAAAATGAATTGGATAGTCTAAATTAAAAAGAATCTGCATTCTTCTTTAACTCTTTAGTCTTTTTTCATTAAAATACAAAAAATGAATTGAAACAGAAAAAAATACAAAAACACAAACTGAATACATAAAATATAAAATCATTCATAAAAAGAGCAACATCTACTATACAGAAACTTAGGGGTGTAAGTGTAGCATTTGTTTTCATTGATAATTCTTTCCACCAGGCCATATCGTTTCCTGTTACTGGGCAGAAATCTATCCGCACCCTGAGTGTCAGCTGAGCTTTCTATACTTCGATGAATTATACTTTTTAATTGCGCTCATACAAGGAGACATCATTACATTTTCTTCTCGAACTGAAGAGAAAGCTAGAGAAAACATTTTTAAGTATGTACTGTATATTATTTTTTGCACACACCAAACTAATAAATAATAATACATTGCATTAAGAATAAATAAATAAAATACCAGAATAAATTAAAACTTTGATAGAAAAATCAATTGTATGGTACAGACAAGAAGATATGAACAGATTGAGCAGTTAAAGCTTTGGTTCATTTAAATGTTTAGTAAGATGCTTGTCTTCTGATGTTATCAGCTCTCATCATAATCATTAGAGCTATAAATCTGTATCAAAACCAGCAGGATCATAGTGACACAAACACACTATCGTTTATTTCAAAACCGTGTCAATTTCATAAAAAAACATCACAAATTTAACAATGTACAATATACAAACAATTATTCTGTAACAGTGACTATAAGAGGAAATAAACTGTAGTAAAGAAAATATTAAGACTAAGATAAAACTATTGTATATATTAGTATGTAACTAATTGAACACATTACATTTCTTAATGCATTATTCTGGTTAGGTGATGTAGAAATGGATGCAGAAAGTGTTGAAGGAGAATGACCAGTATTTCTATATCCCCGAGCCCATTGTCTTTCCGCCAATGTATATAAAAAAAGCTCCAAAGCCGAACACTGTACGACTGTGTTGTAAACAACTCTTGGTATGCATGGTTTTAGTGCATTCAAAATAAGAACCTAAAATACAAAAATGATTACTCATAAACCTTCACAAAATTTCATAACAAACAAGATTGCACTTTAAAAAAGAAAAGAATCAACTTTTAACCCAGTGTTAATACCGCACACTACAACTTAACAAGTTGGTACAATAATAAGATGAATTATTTTTGTAAATCTCTGTATAAATGCTTAGAAATTTTTTTAGGATGAAAATTATTTATTTTTAATAAATAAATTTTTATGTATAGATTAAATATTTTCCCAGTTATTTAAGTAAAAAACAATTTTGCTCATCCATGTAAGCGAGAGTAAAAAAAAATCAATGTAATAAAACAAAAAACTATGTTACTAACGTACTGACTGGAAACCTCTTTAAACATAAAAAATAATTTTTATTACATTTTAAAATATCACTCCCAAAATATTTTAATCTACAAGGAAAACACTTTCCTCCATCTTTGGTTTGAGAAGAAAAACACAAAATTGTGAAAGAACTCGTATGTACCACAGAAATTTCCAATAAACATGTCCCTCTACCAACAGGGTGTAAGAAATACTCATAAAAACTGATACGCATTTTAAATACTAACACATTTTAAAAACTCGTACAGGGTTGGATTCCCAGTCAGGTCTGGCATACACACTGTATGCCTGTTGTCTGAAGCTACACAATCTATGGTTTATGTAGTACTGCCCGTTCCCAAGCTTTGGGCAGCTGAGAGGTATGCATCACGTCACTACTACTGTGAGAGATTGCGTTAGTAGCGTTTTACTTGTATTATGTTTGCAGTAGTCAAGGGTACTATCCAAACTACATATATTCTGTGTCACCGTCTACAGCAAATAGTCAAAACAACACCCATGTATGTCACGCACTAGGCAGCCTACTGCCCAGCGAAGAGCAATGAGATGATTAGTACAGTGTTACGATGTAACAGCAGTCTGGTACTTCGTCTTTCCCCTTCATCCCGCAGCTGCACAAAGCTTAGATTCATACAGTACCATCACACGATTTAAAACAAATAAATAAAAAGCACAACTATTTAACAACCTGGTGACAACTTTTGACACAAGAAACAACACATATTTTTAATTATTAATTAAACACAAAAATTTTTTTTATAGATTTTAAACAATAGAATTGTGATAAAGAGAACTGGTGCCAAATGTCTTGCCTTGTCTCTTGACAAAGAAAGACATTTGTTGCATAGTAAAACAATTCTTTGCAGAACTTTCAAAAAATGCCAAAATCCATGATAAACAGGATTATCACAATAAAAACATATGCCTAATACTTCAAACAGTATTAATGTCTTTATTCACATTTACAACACAATTCAAATTCATAATTACTAAGTTAATAAACAAACATGCTGTTACTGAAGTAACAACAATTAATAAATACAAGATTTGATGTAATAAAAACACAATGTCTGAGAGTACCTCTTTTTCCAGTTGTATGACAGATGTCTTCAAGTATGGCTCAATTACTACCATAACTTTACACTGAACATCAACTACATTCAATGTCCTTGCAAGGGCACTTAAAAACCCCACAATTGCCTGAAACATTACAAAATAATTTTAAAAACACCATTTTTACCACTGTCGAACATTATTACAAATTAAATCTAAAAAGTCACTTAGGAAGACTAAGCTCAATTAAATTAAAATATGCTAATAAATGAATAAAAATTCCAATTTACCTGCCTAATCCAAAGGTTTGGATGCACTAAAAGACATGCTGTTTCTTCCAAGAGCTCATACAATGCTGATTTATGAAGAAGACTTAGTTCTGTTAAAGCAGAGAGGGCATTAATAGCTTTTCTTACAACAAATTCTTCAGGATCAGTCAAACCCTGTAAATAAATATAAATGTATTTCTTTAAAGATGCAGTAATCTAGAAAAACATATACTGAATGCAATGGTTCAGTCCCGAGAGGAATAATTTACATGGAAATAAGTACAAATCTTTTTACTGTCAAAATCAGTACAATTAAAAACAAAATAAATAAAGAATAATACTGGGCTTAAGACCTTAGCAGTTTTTCTGAAGATAAATAATACAAATAATAATAAAGAGCTTAAGTACCACTTATAAGCAAACATTCTGGAAAACTCAATGCCAGAGGTCAATAAAAGAACTATGCATAAAATTAAAATTATTACTACAGTTGGAATCACATGTAAAATTTCCTGCAAATGTGGGAATGTCAGGTTAGTCACGATTCTCAATTTATTACATCAGTCAAGGTTTTTTACCCGAGCTGAATTGCAACTGATTTATCATTGCTGCTGCTTCACTAATTTATCAATCATGTGTACAAGAAGTCGTTTTATAATTCCCTTTAGTTGATATTTTTTAGCAATCAGTACCACCTTTGTTAGTTATTGTTCTTATAATTTTTATTTACATTCAGGAAACATAAATAAAGATGATACTTAACAAACATTAGAATATAAAGAGATAAGTTTAGGTTAAACATTTATTCAAAAAGTATTTAATAATGAAATCACAGCTTCTCAAAATAAACAGTGTAAAAATAAAACAAATGTACAGAAACTGGATGTTCACATACCACAATAACCCATCAAAATCACTCGTAACTTGCACTGTTTATATGTTACAATTAGTAAACCCAACTAAATTGATACAGAAGAATTTATAATTGAATGCTATGAAATAAATGAGAACAATATCGATGGGATAATATTCTTATCTCCTACACATCAATGATAGTAAACATCTTTTTTATTATGTGGCAATGACAGCTGTTACGTGGAAGCTTGCAAAATTGTGAATCCAGTCATAACAATTTTCTGCTTCAACTGTCATCATAATCTTCTTTATACCTCTTCAAAGTTTTCTCAGATTGGGCCCAACACAACTCCTCTCCTCCTATCTCTATCATTGAACCATTCCTCCTCCATTACTCTCTTGGCACTGCATCATTTTCCCAATTCAGCCATAACTGAACCCACTCACTTCAAGAAAACACTGTGCACAGGTTAACTGCTTGTCATAGAGGGATGCATAAAATAAAACTAATCTATAATTTTAAAAAAAAATTCTTAATGTACCTCAATAGTATAAGAAAAATCACTATGCAAAATTTTGGTTTCTTAGACCTTGTTAATCTTGTGATACAGTGATTAGTGAGTGACACTTAAAAACATTTATATAATTAGAATCCAAACAAACAGATTCTTACGTTAACAGGCTGACTTGTTATTTGATTTTATACAGGTTTCATTTCTAAAATGTTAAACATTTTCTTTACCTATTTTTGAAAGAACCAATTATTTGATAACTATAAAAATACAAAAAAAAACTCTAAAAGTACAAAGAAATAATGACCCACATTCTTTTCCTAAAAGAAACACATTATTATTAACATCTCATTTCCTAACAGAAATATTTTCATAGAAAAGCAAAATGTTACCACACTGAATTCTAATTCTTATTTCTCTTATCAATTACATTTTTATTTTACAGACCGTTTCATAATGTACTACAGAGTTACGAAAATTCAGTACAAAAAGTATTTCATTTATAAGAATGAAACAAGTACTGTACAAAAGAGCACTTCAAATAGTTTTTTCCACATATTCTGGGCAATTAGTTAACCATTTGCCCGCTAGGCATACACAGTAGAGAAATGGCTGCCACGGGAAGCGAGAAGTCGTTTTGTGTGTTAGAATTTCACACACAAAACGAATTGTCACAGTCAGTAATTACTGTGCAATGTCAGTTTTGGTTAAAATTTAATAAGGATCAACCAAGTAACAATTCAATATGTGCATGGTATAAACAATTCAGTGAAACTGGTTGCTTATGCAAGCGGAAATCAACTGGTCATCTATCAACCTCAGATGCCAATGTCGAACGCGTCCATGCAAGTTTTATTCAGAGCCCATCAAAATCGACTATGTCTGCAGGCAGAGAGTTAGGAATTTCAAAAACAATGGTGAGGAGAGTTCCCCATAAACGTTTATTATTCAAATCGTACCATCTTCCAGCAAGATGGTTGTCCTGCCCATTTTCATAATGAGGTTCGACAGTACCTTAACACAACATTGCCTCAGCACTGGATAGGACGCGTGTCTGAAAAAGACCAGCACATTATGCTGTGGTCACCAAGATCACCAGACCAGACGCCATGTGACTTCTTTCTCAGGGGTTATGTGAAAGACAAGGTGTTTATCCCACCATTGCTAAATGATATCACTGAGCTGAAGGATCACATAATCAATGCAATCAACTCTTTTGAAAAGGACATGTTAGAACATGTTTGGTAAGAGCTACACTTTTGTGTTGATGTGTGCCGTGTCACCAAAGGAGCAGACATTGAACATTAATAGATGTTTAAAAATAACTGTTTGATATTTAATCTAAAAACAACATTGAAATACAGAGCTCTTAGACACAAACCCACCATATGCACATTTGTTGACTTCAAGAAGGCATATGACTCTGTTAACCGCAAATCCCTTTTCAATACGCTAATAGAACTTGGACTCGACATGAAAACATGTAAACTCATTGAAGAGGCACTCGTCAATACAACTTCCAAAGTCAAATTCATGGGTGAAATATCAGAAAGCTTCGAGATCAGAACAGGAGTGAGACAAGGTGATGGTCTCTCCCCATTATTATTTGATGTCATATTGGACAAGGTCATGAGGGAATGGGAAAAAGAACTGAGAAAAAAGGGCCAATGGAAACCAGCGAAGATTGGAAGAAAAGTTGAAGTCATCTGTCTAGCATTTGCCGATGACCTTGCAATACTGACAGATACTGCAATACAGCAGATTGAAACTCTTAAAGAATGCACTGAGAAGGTTGGTCTACAAATCTCCATTGAAAAAACTGAATTCATGTGTACTCTCTTGAACACGCAGACACTCTATACTAAATACGGGTAAATAAAGAAGGTATCACATTTCAAATACCTGGGAGAAATTTTAGAACCTACTGGACTGGAGAAAAAGTCACAGGAAACTCGAACAAAGAAACTGAAGAGGGCTTACGGACGAACACACAAACTTTATAACAAAAAGTGCATTTCCACACATGCAAAAATCAGACACTACAACTCAGTCCTCAAACGCGAGGTGCTGCTATACACAGCAGAAACATTGTCACTTCACAATAAGACTCTGCTACAAAACCTGAAAAAAGAAGAACGTAAAATCATCAGGAAAAAACTTGGACCACGAAAAACTGACAATGGATACCGGCTACAAACCAACAGAACCACAGAGAAAATTTCAAACATTTCAGCAGACATTAGAAAAAGACGACTTAAATTCTATGGACACATACAAAGACTTCCTCAACACAGACTTACCCACCAGATTCTTATTGCTACAGAAAATCTTAAAGGCATGACATGGGCCAAACAAGTAAGAAGAGACCTTGACAACGCTCAACTCACTTCTGAAGACACGACAGACCGTGATACGTATAGAAAAAGAATAGATGAGTGAGAAGTGCAGCCAGAGATCAGAGCCAAGAAGACCGGCACTACGTGGACAGAGGAGAGGAAGAGAGCCATGAGTGAGAAGATGAAGATGTCATGGAGAACCCGCAGGAAAAACCGTAGAAGCTTCACGTGATCCATAAGGGTCTACAACATGTATAATAATAATAATAATAAAAATAACTGTTTGAGTCCCTGCATCAGCCCATACAACTTTCATTCAGGTAAGTGAAATATTTTTTTGTACTGAATTTTTGTAACCTCGAAGAACATTATGAAACGCTCTGTATATGAGAGTATTATAGGGAAAAGTAATCTCCACAATAATAATGTGAACTAAGAAACACCATATGAAATACAAGTACCTGTTGCAGTAATGGTTTAAGAATTGGTGAACTATGAACTCCGATGTACGCTGCAACTCCAACGATGCAGTCAAAGAATGAACTTCGTAAATTTTTATCCTCCTTGTCATTTAGGAATGTTATCATATGAGACAGTAATACATCATTAGCTGTCAATAAAAAAATACAATCATAAAATTAAACAGCAAATTAGTCTTGTTATACTTAGTAATGTGTATACCTTAGTGGGCATAATATGACTTAACCCTTGCTAACCTGGAAGCCAGAAATCAAGCATGTGTCATCACCTTTCTTTAAACTCAATTTTCTCCGCAACTATTCATTATTTTCCAACGGGTTAGTTTATTACGATAGAGAATTTTCTCCTCTTTCATTTGATGTATCTTGCATATTTGTACGATGAAAATTGACGACGTGGTGTTACGCAAAAGAAAGACATTTTTTTTGACGAGCTAGTACTAAAATTTGAGTGTTTTTGTCCATAACTTTTCAACAAAGAAAGGTATTTGTTTGAAAATGACATAATCAGTTAGCTTTAAATGTTATGGTCGAAATCAATAAATTAGAAATGCCGGCGACAAATTTTATGACCCTAAAACCGAACAAACAAGGTTAACACTACCCGTCTCACCTATCCCTCAGTTAAATCTTACAATTAGTGTCAAAATAAACGATAACATATTTTGATTTATGCTATCATGTTTAGAAAAGGATAATACACAAAACTTGCAGAAAAGAGAAAGAAACTTTCATAGAAGAGGAGTAAATAAAAATTGAAAAGACGGCATTATTTTGAGGCGATTTTTTTCATCCAGCACGTTACTTTGTTGAACAAAAAGTGTGATATCTTTTGAACGCGTCTACCAATTTGCAATATCTAAACGTTGTTATTTTTACAATGAATTGCTTTATTTATGCGTATCGCTAAACATATTTTTTGTATTTTTTAGTGATTTAGCGACACTTTTTTGTATGTAAATTGATATTTTTAAAAGAAAATATTTTTTTAATTTTCAATTTTTATTCTGGTTGTAAATGAAAACGGAAAAATTTGGTTCAAACGTTGTTCTAATAACAAATTCTTTATAAATAAATGGTAATTTTTATGTTTTTCTAAATGTATTTTTATTTATGTTTCTAAACAGCTTACTTTTTTCCTCATACATTCAGCTACTATTTAACTATATGTTTACCAGTGTGCGCATATATTGACCTTCGCTATTGTACTTGTTGAGTACTTACACAATCGTCATCTGACAATATATTGGCTATTCAATGTACACGAGAGTTAATTAAATACATTAAGTAACTAATTTGGAAATATAGTAGACTTAATTTGATTTAACTAAATAGAATAATGACAAAAATACCTTTTTGTTTTCCAAAAAACACACAAAGTTTGGTTATACCATTTTCAATCAAAGTTTGTTTTACAACATTTTGGGGATCAGTAAGAAGTGTAGAGACAACTTGTTGAATCATTTCATGAAGTGTTGCAAGTTCATTCTCATAGCTATGTCTTGGTGTTTCATTTGATTTCAATGTAGCTACTTGACTATGTTCCAAAAACCTGATAACACAAAATAGCACATCAGAAAGTACAAAACAAAACTTAATTTTTTAATTAACATAAAATATAGTTCAGTACGATTAAATGGATATACCAAATTTGCTGTAAAATAATAAAACTAAATTCTTTTTAAAACTGCCTTGATACCCCAGTAAATAATACAAGACTGATAAGCTGAGAACCCCAAGTTTATTTTCAGGTAGTTCCTGAAAGTGATTAATGTTATGCTGTTAAATGTTCAATTTCAAAGTAGTCACTAGTGATTCTATCAGATAACTAAGATCACATCAAAGCTGAATACAGCCACTGAAAAATGTTGTTTCTGGCGGGTATATTTAAGAATATAACAATAAGTTCAGCTGGCGACAAGGATGGATTACATCAATATCAGCCACCATAGATTAATAAGTTAGTAAAGCCAAAAAGGTGTGAGCCCTGAAATACAATTATTAAAAATAATTGGAGATCTATTGACTCAACTTCTTTTCAGCTAACCCTGATATTCTCCTATATCAGCTCATTAAAATATGAATTACAGATTTTTATTAATGGGTACACATCATGATTAGTAAGGTTCTGTTTGCAAAATAAGATGTAAGTCATGTAATTTTATACATTCCTGTTAAAAACAAAGTAGACAAAACATACCTCAGGGCTGTCTCAGCTAACTGAGCGATATCTTCAGCAAATGCAGTACGAACAATAACAGCTTCATCATGTGCAACCTATGTAAAGACATAGACAGTATCAGAAAAATCTGGAGTGAAACACTCACACAACTTTCTCTTGCCAATGCAAATAATTAACAATATAACCTAACATTAGTAATAAAACATTAGAAATAAACAAAAAAACTAACTTCAAAAAACATACTTAATTTTAATCATGAGTGAAAGACGCAAAATGAAAATTACCCTCGTTTGGCTTAAAAATACGGAAAATCACTCTTTCATGCTAAACTAGGCTCTGTAGAGAAAAATGCTCTAAATAAAAGTTGGAGATTTTTGAATTTTCTATAAATTTGATTATATACACTTTTGTCGTAAAATGCATGCTAAGGCTGAAATCTTAAAAAAAAAGATATTTTTACATGTTTTCATGGGGAAAAAAAGAAAATCGCTAATTACCGCTGAACTAAGCATTATACAAAAAAATTTTAGAAATAAAAGTTGTAGGATTTTAAATTCTCTACAACTTTCATTACATACATTTCTGCGCTTAAAACCCATTTAATACCCATTTCTGGGTATTAAAGCCGCAATCTTAAAAAAAACAACTTTTATACGAGAAAACAGCATCTCCAAGAATTTCAGCAGGCATAGAGCCTACCCTATCTTGTAGAGCATAAAAAATTTAATAAATGAGGTGATTTTCAAAAAAAATCGTAGGAGCCGTTTTTCAGAAAATCGCAAAAAAGTGAAACATGATACGAATACACTACTACTTCCGGTTGACTGATTTTGATGAAAATATTTGTGTTGGGTCCGGTCATACCTAACTTAAGTTTGAAGTTTCAAGATCGTGCGATGTTCCGTTTTTGAGATATTCTGTTAACACACGCACGCCCACGCACACACACTCACACACAGATCAATCACAAAAAACATGTTTTTTCGGGTTCAGAGGGTCTGAAAATGTGTATATCCGGTGAAAACTCGATTTCGAAAAATCAACATGAAAACAATACTTTCCTTCCTGTATATTCATACAGGCAAGAGAAAGTAAAAATGATGGGAGACAATATACACTTAAGTACCTGTAAATTAAGGTAATCTCGTTTATTTGAAGGACTTAAATGCAGCGTAAATTTACATTAGGAATGACTACTTGATGCAACATTTTCCAGTTTTATTTTATTTTTCAGAAAAACAAAGTATTTTCTATTAAGTCCTTCATCTTTTCTTAACAACAAATATGAATTTGTTATACTGAAAAGACAACTTTTTATTCGAGAACCACAGAATACTGGTTTTCAGTCAAAAAGGTCTAATAAAATATTTTTTCTTACTAAACTAAATTTGCAATGACTGCACTTCCCATCAGTTAATTTATTTAAAGATTAGAAACTTTGGTACAGGTAAATGTATGATTTTTCTGAATACTGTATAAACAAACTTGTTTTATAAAATTTAGTTTTTGTATCTTCAAAGAACCAGTTTAATCCAAACTAACATTGTAGAACAAATAGCAGCAGCTGAAAAGTGGAAAAAATTGTTTAATCATACAAAGCTATAAAACAGCAGAAAGCCACAGTACTTACTGGATTAAGGCCAGGTAATATATATTCAGGAAATATGTTTGTATCACTCGGTGGAATATTATGAATCAGCGATTCCAATGAAAGGCACTGTGTCAAAGTATGGATTGCCAATATTTTAACTCTAGGAACTGAATCATGTACAAAGTAAAACTGAAACAAATATAACCAGGAAATATTATTAATAATTGGGATTACGTCAACAGATAAATAATAATAATGTGAAAAGTAGTGATTACTGCTAAAGGAAGAACCTCAGCTGTTTGTCTCCTTATTGTACTGCAACAATAAGTTCTTTGTTTTCACAAAAAAGTTATAACTATACTTTCTTACCAAACGTATTATGTGTAATCATCTGTTCACAAGATAGCAATATAATATTTGTTCATTACAAAGAGATATGATTATTTCTCTCCCAACAGTCAACCTTATTCTCTTCTACAGATAAAGAAAGTATTAAAACTTGTATAAGAAATACACAAGTATCCACACAGATAAAATATATAACAAAAAATACATAAAAATTTGAAGATAATAATGGTAAAAAGACAATTAAAAATTGTTGCTCTAATTAGAGCATCATTTAAAGTAAAGACATTACTAGTTAAGTAAACTCATCCTGACTATTGCTATGGTCTGACTGCAGAGCAAACGTCTATGGTTGGACTTCAAGCTAAGATCTGAAAGTAACCCACAGCTAATATTACACTATTAAATGTTACAAACCCAAAGCAGTTGTAGCTGATCTCAGACATTCCAGATAACTAACACGAATATGTATTCTTTTCGTAAAAATTTAAAAAACTCCCAACAAACAAACCTTTATGAAGTAAAAAAAAAAAAATGTATTGGCTCTTTAGGTTTGACTTCGATGCCTTTTTTCATTGAAACATAGCTAAGAACACTTTCTGTCAAGTCATTATTCAAACAAAAAACTAAATCAAAATCAGTTCATCTGTTTGGGAGCTACGGTGCCACAAACTAACACATAGATACACGCATTAAACTTAAAGGGCAAAAATAAGGTTTTTTTTTACATTATTTTTGTGTTGGGGGCTTTTCAAATTTAGGTTTTATTTCATGGTTTTAAAATATATAGGCCTATGCGGTATTTTGTTTTTATTTTTTGATTGAATCATAGCTAAAAACACTCTCGATCAAGTCACCTTTCAAACAAAAAAACTAAATCAAAATTGATTCATCCATTTGGGACCTATGATGCCACAGACATATACACAGGTTAAACTTATAACACTCCTCTTTTTCCGTTAGGGGTTAAAAAAGTGTTTTCTAAGTATCTGCGATGATTAAAATGCTGTTAATTAATACAAATTCATTCCAAAATTGTAAAAAAGCCTGTATCATGGGATTCAAAAATGATATGGCTAATAAATGCATCAACAAAATCTTCTTCAAATAAATAATAGTAACATTTTGAGTAACCGGAAAATCAGATTTTTACATCCAGAAATTAGCTATTAAATATTGCGTCTTATATAGTTGACTTACTAAATGCTATTTACTATCATGTATATAGAAAACTATAAAACTAACACAACAGATAAAAAATATTCATACTAACTATGTAAGGAATTATTCTGTCGAGAATGATTTCAGCGGGCAAATAACCAGCAATTTCCAGTAATACTTCCAAACACTGTAATTTTGAATTGGAGAGATGCAAACCTCTGTATAATTAACAAAAAAATAATATTAATTTTTTTTTAAAGGCACAATAATGTTAACATCAAAATAGGTATGTATAATCAATAAATATACTATTTGTTTAACAATTTTCTGTGTATTGTTTAGAATAATACAGAAAAACTACCATATACACAGTAGATGACTCTCACCTGATTAAAAAAAGTCAAAAGGTCCTTTTGGATACCACTGATCTATCAACAGTTGAAATGTAAATACATCAATGCATACACACTTTTGTCAGTTTTTCACGACAAAGAAAATTGTACATGCATTTATGTATTTATATTACAACTGATGATGGATACATGATATCCAAAAGGGTCTATTGATTTTTTTAATCCGGTGAGTCATCCATTGTGTATTTGGTAGTTTTTTCTATACCATCATAATCATACATTCAATAAGTAAGAAAGGTTTAAGATTCTGCGGAACACATCATAACTATCCTCTAAAATCACGCTATTTAAAGTAATAGCAATATAAACAACTGAAATTCTGCTGAATAATCAGTAGGACAAATTAGTGTGAGTGAAACAATTTCCCTAAAAACCCTAAAATGTAACAAACAGGGAAATTAACATAATTCATAACTAATTACGGAATTGACACAGAGTATTCAGTATTACAACTTTTTAACAAAAAATCTAGAGATAAGTAGCATTTAAATTTTTATATAAACGACTTTGCAGCTGAATAAATTAACAAGAAGTTAAGAAAAAAAAACATCTACTCATACCGTCTGTTAAACCACCATATTTTTTGTAACTTATTTTAATACAAAATAAAGTACGAGGACTGCCCAAAAAGTAACTGAATTTTTCATTTTTTTCTAAAAAAAATATTTATTTGTTCCTCAATACAAATTTGTTCTCTTCAAAGTAACCCCCTCAGATGTAATACACTTTTTCCAATCTTCAAAGCAGTTCTGGAAATAGATTTTGGTATTGCCTTCAGCTCCTTTAATGATGTGGACTTTATATCCTCAATCGGGTCATAACGTCTTCCTTTCATGGGCCTTTTTTAGTTATGGGTATAAAACAAGTCGCAGGGGGCCAAGTCCGATGTATACGGAGGATGAGGCATCAAAATGGTGTTGGTTTTTGCAAACAACTCACGAACAAGTAGTGAAGTGTGGGCTTGCACATTATCATGATGAAGTTTCTATGGTTTTTCCACAGTTCCGGGCATTTTTCCATATTGCTTCACGCAATTGGCACATAACTTCCAGCTGTATTCTTTATTGACTGTACAACTTTGTGGCAAAAACTCATAATGCACTACGCCATTGTAATCAAGAAAACGGTGAGCTGATGAACCTTCACATTTGACCGGACTTGATATGCTTTTTATGGTCTTGGCTCTTCTTGCCACTTCCATTGGGATAATTGGATCTTGGTTTCAATGTCATATCCATAGACCCATGTTTTTTCACCAGTTATGACCTTTCTGAGCAGATCTGGATCATTACTAACCTCATTTAGCAATTCCTGAGCAATGCTTGTGCGTAGATTATTTTGATTGAAATTTAGCAATTTTGGTACTAACTTTGATGCCACACTTTTCATGCCCAAAACATCCAAAATAATTGTATGATATGAGCCTCTTGAAATGCCAACATCATCAGCAACCTCTCTAATAGTGATTCGTTGTTTTTCTAAGACCATTTTGTCCACTGCTTAAACATTTTCCTCAGTTGGTAAAGTGCTAGGACGTCCAGAGTGGTCATCATAATTAACATCTTCTCAGACTCCTTTGAAGCATTTATACCACTTGAAAACGTGTGTTCTACTTACAGTAGACTCACCAAAGGCTACAGCCAACGCTCTGAATGCATCGATGCCCTTGATATTATTTTTAACCAAAATTTAATACAGATTCTTTGATCCATTTTTACAAGAGTAGCCCTATAAAATTGAGCACACCAAAACACAACTAACAGTTTTATCTATCTAGAAAAAATACAAATACAAAATGGCTGAAAATGTAAACACATATACCAACATACCAAAAAAACTTTTTGAAAATTTAATGGATATGGACTGCGAAATTTTAAAAAATCTGGTTTTTTGACAGACCTCATACACCCACAGACTAATAGTATGGAACAATTGAATTGTGTCAATAGTACCATTTTTCAATTTCCAGTTTTATTGGTAAATGGTCTTACACCCCTAAATCTTGTCTACATTTCTTATGACTTAAGTATCTACAGCTAAAAATTTTATAACGTAAGCTGCTTACAACATCAAGTAACCTAAATTATTTTCCAATACCGAACAGTTAAAATTGTAAATTCTGTTGGCTAACTAAATGCATAAATTACAAACCTGGCACAAGATGTAACAAGCGATGTAATAATAATCAGTGCTTCAAAACACTGTTTTGTTTCACCACTATCATCTTTAAAGTTTGACAGCATCTCTATAACACCCGTTATATCCTTTCGTAACCTGTAAAACAGAAAACAATAAAATAATATAAAAGAGATTTTACCCCACAATTTCAGAGAACTGTTAATTTTTGTTGAACAGATTTCACCCTATTTTAGCTTACTGTTACTGACCTAATGCTTGAAACAGGAAAAGTTGGGAGGTTGATAAATAACCAAGGTTATTGGATTAGAATATCCTTTTCAATGAATGTAATCAGTAATTGTTTTATAATAAGTAATAACAACCATGTACCTTTCAATTTTTTCATCAGGAGAAAGCATCGGTTGACTGCCAGAAAATATATTAATGTATGGATGTAGAAAGCTATAGAAATAATTAGGGAAGACCCTTCCTCGCTCCTGAGCCAAAAGAATTTCAGCAGTTTGTCTTTTTGAAGCATCTCTTTGCATCATAACTCTTAATAATTCCTAGAAATAAAAATAAAACATTTTATAACTTACTAAATTATCATTAAAACATACTAAGACTAAGCATTACATACGTACAGGTTCAAACACTTAAATTTAACAAATAAAATACAGTCAACTCTCCGTATTTGCGGTTCCATTTTTTGTTACCGTTTTCGGTATTCACGGTTTGTTCCAATAGAAAAAGAATTCGGAAAACAATGATAAAATTATGATAAAGATTATTATGAATGTAAAATGTTCTGTACATCATTCCTGAATAAAGTACTTTTATTACATACATAAATACAGAACCTACGAAACATCGAGTTGCTGGTTTTTAAACTGTTAAGTTATGGATGTTTATATAAAAATAACACATTAATATGTACTAATAAATGTAGTGTGTACACTGCAGTATGTATATAGGTAATGCGTATAGGCATTGCTTATTAATTTCCGTATTTGCGGTTTTTGTATGTATTTCATATTTGCAGCGAATTTTCAGAACCTAACCTTTGCGAATATGGAGCGTTTACTGTATAACATACTATCTTTCAATGAAATGAAATGGTTATTTTTATTTTAGTATAAGGTGAGAGCTCCGGTAACTCTAACAATGCAGCCAACCCTCTAGTCATTGAATTTATTTGACAAGAGAAATTAAAAATATTGAAATATATATTTTTAACCCTGCCCATAACAGATACATGGAGAGTCTAATTATTTACTCTCAATCTGTTCGTTGCAGGGCTAAAAAAAAATAGTTATGTTTCTTATCACATGGTCAGCCAATTAAATGAATGAATCATTTAAGAACAGAAGAGGTAGAGGTGTAAAATATACTAATCAGAGTTATCTCCTCTGAAAGTAATGAATTTCATTAAACAGCCAGACCCTGTGGTGAATGAAGTGAAGGTGTTATTTGCAGAGTGGAAAATATGTGCTTTTCAGAGGGCCCGGCATGCTGATAAGCATACTTTTCCATTCAGTAAGGAAGGCAATGGTAAACCACTTTACTCCTCATTTTACTTAGTAAAACCTCTACAGGTTCAAACCAGCTTTTTCGCTGATGACCTAAACAACAACAACATATTTTTAACCACCAGACTATGGTAACAGAAAACACTTCTCAATGATTAGTAACTTACACATATATAGTAAACAGTGGTAAGTGTTTTCTGTTACCATATTCTGGTGGTTAGAAATATATATTTCAATTTTAAATAATATGGCTGCTGATAATCCTACATAGGTGTTTGATAAAAAAAATTAATTAATAATAATAATGTAAGCAAACTTCAAACAACAAATACCTGTCACTCTCAGTTTCAAAAAATACCTATAAATAAATATAAAATAAGCTCACTAGAAGTAAAATCCTTCTCTGCCTCCTAATGTAACGAGGGACATTCGAGGAACATTTATATTCGAGGGACATTTATGTCAATCCGGGATTTTTGTAAGCCTGAAATGTAAATGGAGATACCTGCACAATCTGTTGGTAAACTCTTAAGTTTAGTAAGGTTAGTGCATGTTGGGTACCAAGACAGCTTTCTGCTTTTGACTGGTAAAGAAGATTACATATCTGCAAGGAGTTAAAGCAAAATTTTGACAATGGCCAGCTTTTTCTCAATCGAACTGTTACCTGCGATAAAACGTAGGTCCATTATTTTACTCTGGATATCTGGGAAAGCTTGTAGACTCACTACCTCCTAAAAAATTTAGAATAATTGTTTCTGCAGGCAAAGTTATGGCCTCATTCATTTGTACTTTCTTCCCCTCATGGAGTCAATAGTAACAATGAGTACCCGTGCAAAGCTCTTCAAACCATGCATAATGCTCTCAATAAAAAAATGGCCAAGTTTCTGTTGTTCTGTTTCTCCATGACAATGCATGCCCGCAAACAGCCCACTGCACGACATGCACTTTACAAAATCTTGGCTGGGAGTTATTACCATAACCTCCTTACAATCAGAACTTCGCTCCCAGTGATCTTCCACTGTTCAAGCCCATAAAATTGTTCCTGGGAGGCCAGCATTTCAACAGCAATGATGAGGAGAAGCAATCGGTCCTATCATGATTTTGACTTAACGACAAAATCTTTCTCCACTACAAGTATTAAGGCATTAGTGAAACGCTGGGATAAATATTTAAATGTAGCAGGAGATTACATGGAGAAATAAAAGTATATTTTACTATCAAAAATTTATTAAAAATTAATGGTCCCAGATTGACTTGAACATCTCTCGTATGTTGTTTACATTACAGTTGTATAATTATTTTCAAAGACAGTGCATTTTCACAGACAGAAAGATTTACTAACAGCATTTTAACAAAATTTAACAATCCACGTAAATAACAAAACTTCAAAGAATAAGAAATATTTAAATTATTACCAACCCGCACGCCTTCATCTTCTACTTTTTCCAAATGCTTGTCAACACTGTATTCACGACATCGGTATGCTAAGAGTTGCGAAAAGTCAAATGGTGGATGACCATCTGAAAACAGTTCTGCAAGGGCACACCTAAACATTAAATTACAAAAGTATTTTAGAAAGAATTCTAATAAATAAATAAAAATTTTCTTTTAAAGTAGAAATTTTAATATGATATAATAGAAGAAACTTAACAAGCAAATGTTTGGTGAAAACAGAGTACATTTCTCTTCCTTACAGAGTTTAACTGTAGCTATGGCTTCTCTAATTAAAAACGCATCGAGTTAACTGAAAATGTTGCCAGCTATGTAATTACTATAAATTTTTCTTGTTTATTTAAAGTCACATCAACAGCTGAGTCATTAGCAACGACAGTGAAGTGGATATTTTAACCGTGGGTTTTTAACTTTGGGAAAATTTCCAGACCCTGGCCAGGAATCGAACTGGGGACCTCCTCGTGGTAGGCTAGTGCGCTACCATTACGCTACGGAAGCGACCACTACATAATTTAAAAGAAGTCTTTTCATCACTCCAATTTTTTATTATGGACAGATTAGAGACAAGATTCCCAATTTTCAGTATTTTATGGGTTAATGTTCACTGATCTTTTCTACAAAGTCTTCCTTACACTGAAGTTCGACATATAAGAAAAGTGACCTATAAGACCATATATATATCACCTACATATATTCTGTACGTATTATGACACAGTCTAAAGCTTTATCACTTGGAACTTATTGATGTTGATAATAGTAATCTACATCCTATACAACAGTCACAAGTTAAAATCCACTCTGCCCTCCTCTGCAGTTAAATTAGCATTTAATCAGTAACAAATTTAAACAAAATATTACAGTTGATCCTCAGTTTATGGGTAAGTTTTTCACACGGTTTCAGTTACACACAGGTGACTAAATTAGGAACATTTATTCTGAATATGCGGTGAGTTTCATTTACACTTGTTTGTCAACAAACGATTTGTTTTGTAAAACAAATCAATTATAATTTTTTTAAATAAAATACTGTAGTACAGAACATATTTTAACGAAAATATTGAGGCTTTGGCTAGAAGTCATAAGGGCCTGGCTAAAGAAAAGAAGTGATGAAGACAAACAGGATAAATATGAAATAAATAAAGATGTAGAAGATACTTGTAACAGGATAATCATCATCACTAGACCAGAATGATTTACCAGAATCATTACCAGAATGATTTACAGACATACAGGCACAAGATGTAAATGAACTTATTTTAGAAAATGATATGGAATTAAGAGAATCAGAGCTTCTGGACGTGATAGACAATGAAAAACCACAAGACATTGATGAAAGTGAAGAAAAGGAAATTTCAATAAAAAATGAACAGTTAATGTTAACTAATTTTTATAGACTTCAGAAAATTGTAAAGGAATTGAAAGAATTTATTAATGCCAAAGAAGTGATGGAATGTAGTTTGCGGTTTCAAAAGATATTAAAAATTCAGTTGGACAATACAAGGTAGAACACAGACTTATTGAACAAATACAAACATTTCACAATTACTACTGTCACCACCACCCCTTTTAATTAATCCTGTGTTGCCGGCCTTCAATACTTCTTCCGGCCTTTGTCGGCGCGATGGGCTCTTTAGCGGCGAAGCGACAAAGCCCTGTAGCGGCGCCCGACAAACCTTCCGGCTGCCTTTGTCATCAAGGCCAAACCAGTAGCCGCTCTCTACAACAGCAGCTATATAAAGAGCGCTGCACTGAGCTGGGTGGAATCAATTCCAATCAAGACACCGAGGGATTCACTTCCACCAGACAGCAGACGAGACGTCCACCACCGCACACGGCTGCCGGACTCCAGCGAGAACTAATCGACGACCCCGCAAGAGAGAAAATGATGCTTCCGCTCGCCGTCCCGTCGCCGTAGGTCGTCGACCGGACCGTCATCGCCCGCTGACGCGAGCGATGCCCACAGCGGTCCCTCGACCGAGCCTTACGCCCACCGGACCCGACGAAGCAGCCATCGACGCACTACTGCGAGGGAAGAAGATGAAGTCTCCGCTGGACGACGACACGCCGTGTCGCCCAGCCTCCGACCGCCACGACGACTACGACAGACGACCACCGCTTAAACGGCCCTTTTCAGGGCCACCAAATTAATAAGGTTGCCACTTAATGTCGCCATCCGGTGACACTACTAAAGCACATATTTTTGGATACACTAATCTATGTATTATTCATAACTTATGAAGATGAGTCTCTTTTACGTGATTTCACTATACGTAGATATTTTCTGGAACGTAACCTCTGTCTAAATTGAGGGATAACTGATAACTATATTATAAAATAGACATACAAGTCAATGTTAGGGCAACTGGAAAGCATGAACTTGTAAAGCATCAGGTAAAGTGAACTGCAAGAAGAATGCTTAGTTAGAAAAAAACCCGATAGAGGGCAAAAAATATAAAGAATAATATATATTGAGTTACAGACCATTGAAGAGTAGCAAGAGCCTTTTGGTACAATTTCCAATGAATTTTAGCAGCTGAAGATCCTTTTGCACACAGAGATCGAATCACAACGCACACTTCACAACTGGTGGGAGAAACGATTGTTGCGGACATTGCCATCTGCATCCAACGGTTGGCAAACAACTACTGAATCAAACCAACAACTGCAATAGCTTTGTAAATAGTCAATAGATGGCACTGCAATTGTGTAACTGTGTTCAGACCTATCAATATTTAAATAAAAGTCTATGGCCCTTACTTTAGGAATATACCTTGTATTTTTAAGGCGTAAAAACAGGATGGTTTTTATCACCTGTTACCCCCCACCAAAGCATGTAGAATGTACAGTTCTTTGAATTAGTTTTTAATAAAAATGCGAACAAAAAAGACATCACAGTCTACTTGTTTTCATAAAACGTTTTAGGTGTTATATAATCACAATAAAAATTTCATCATGGGTAAATGAAATAAAGTATCACAAGTAGATACATCACACCTTAAGTACATAAAATAATCCAGTCCACTAAAAACTGTAAAGTAGTCTTTGGTGAACTGGGTAAGGAATCACACAGAACTTACAAACCTAAAGCTACTAACATAGTTTGCCAATCAATATCCATGTCACAAGACATACTTCAGCCTGACTGATCAGACAAAATTGAGAACTGATAAATCTGAAAACCAAATACATATATAAAATCCTATAAAGTTAAAACAATAAAGTGTTACCCAGCAGAAAAAATATCCATTGCAGGGGTCAGATCTCCTTTTTTAAAATTTTCTTCGGCCAAAAGTAACTGACTGCTAGTTTCTGAAGGTAAACTCTTGATAAACCTTAAAAATAAACACAAAACCAATTTAAAAAGAAAAATATATTCCATATAACCAATATTTACTTTTATAACAAAATTCAATAAAAAATCTAGTTATTGAAAGGAGTCTCTGGATGAATGTCAGAAATATGTCTTCATTTTAATAATAAAACACAAAACTAGATCATTTTGCACTAACTGCAATCATAATCTTCAACAAAAATAAATTACTTTAAAAAGGATTTGTACATCACAATTAAAGTACAAAAATAGCCAAAAATATTAAATTAATTAAATATTTAAAAACATTAAACATTAAATAATTAACATTAAATTGGTTAACAAAACTGCTTCCTTTACAAGTAAAAACAATACGTAGACAATTCCTCAGAGAAATTACTGTTTACAATGTATCTGAATTAATAACACCCACATAAAATAAATACCATGTATTAACACACAATTTACAACATTTATGTATTGAGTTAAAGTGTTATGTGTTATACAAACTGATGAGTTAAGTACAGAAACCAACCTTTCAGGTGCAATATAGCATGTACGACGACGAGATGTATCAAAAAAATAAGAGAAATCAGCAGGATTATCTTCCGGAAGGTGGGTTGGTTTGAATGATGCAAAATCGGACAACATAACCCAGTGCCATGAAGTAACCAATACATTTTCAAGCTTGATATCACCATGGCATATCTAAAATAAAAGTTCCATTAATATCATACATAAGATTTTTTTTAAATGTTAGGAATTCAGGCCTGAACAAAGCAAAAGTTCTCAGGTTCAATTCCTGGCTAGGGTCTGGAAATCATTGCAAAATCAAAACCCACCATTTCATAATCCACAGTAATTGTTAATAACCAAGATGCTGATGCAGTATTAAATAAACTAAAAACTAACACTATATTTTGTATGATTAAGATGCTGCAGGACAAAGTCTGCCCATAACAGGTGGACATAGTATTAAATTAATTGCACTCGGGTCTGCTAGTTCCAGGGCTACAAAAAATAGTTCTGTTTCTTATCACATGGTCAGCCAATTATGTGACTGAACTATTTAAGAACAGAAGAGGTAGAGGTGAAAAATACACTAGTCAGAGTTATCTCCTCTGACAGTAATGAATTTCAGACACGGTGGTGAATGAAGTGAAGATGTCATTGGCAGGGTGGAAAGTAAGTGCTTTTTGGAGGGCCTGGCATGCTAATAAGCACACTTTTCAACACAGTAAGGAAGGTAATAGTAAACCACCTGGCTCCTCGTTTTTACTTGGTAAAACCTCTAGAGGTTCAAACCCACCTTTTGACCTAAACAACAGGACAAAGTATAATGACTATTTTTCTTGCAAGGTAATAAACCACTAGGGTTCTATCATTCTGCATCAAAAAAATACAGGAAATACACTGCTTTCTAGTTTCTTTTTAAACAAAAAAAGGATTTGGAAATGTCTCAGGGTCTTTTAAAAATATCATAGTCAGTATTTAAAAAATTGTAACCAGTAAAACAGATATATACAGGAAATAATACTCTTAAATCATGACTACAGTAATTCACCTAGAACACTGTAAAGGGGCCTGAGTGAAATAATTCACTCATTACAACTACACACAACAAAAGCAGAAAACACAACAGATAAAAATTCAAAGAAAATTCATATAAATAAAAAAATTATAAATAAACTATAAAAATATACATAAAAAAATTAATACGAGGCTCAAGTTTTTTTATAACATTAGATTTCAGTTTACAATTTGACAATTCGTAATAATATAAAGTTTGCATTATCAAACCTCAATCTGACATTACCT
This sequence comes from Catonia carolina, assembly GCA_035578175.1. Classification (NCBI taxonomy): domain Eukaryota; kingdom Metazoa; phylum Arthropoda; class Insecta; order Hemiptera; family Achilidae; genus Catonia; species Catonia carolina. The sequence continues at coordinate 108,083,384 of JAQMRL010000001.1, forward strand.
AGTAAATCACAAAATTAATCTTAATCTCTTAATCTGAATCTGTAAAGCTGTGCAACAGACGCAACCTTACAAGAAATGTGCAACTTTTATCTGAAAATCACATCTGCTATGAGATGACTTACGGGTCTGGGATGCCAAATACAAAGATGCATGCATTCTATTCCTTTCCCGCAGTTTTCCTTCAAAGACATGAAACTTGGTTAACAAAATGTTTCACGGCTTGTAGCTTTTATGTAATAAGAGTCAATCTTCTGAGCTTACCAGGAATATGGCATGGTCTGATTACAACGCTCACAAACTACGATGCTGCCAAACATTACAGGAAAATTGGTTGGAACGTGACCTTAAAAACTTCTGATGTATAATAATAATAATATTTAATAATATTACCAGGTTTGTTTCTTGGTCAAGTCTGACAGTTTCTCACCACTCACTTTCATCAATCACCCTTCTCATCGTCTGCGTTAACAATAATAGCAAAACAGAAGAACCAAAAAAAAACTTAATTATATTTTTAAAGCACTGAAAACAATATTTTGAGATTAGACGTATGATGGCATAAACTGTAAACTTACACCAAATTTATGAGCTTGAAGAAGGCCATACAGCAATTGAAATGCAATCCATTTTTTCTCTAATGGAAGAAGAAATGGACGAGTAGAAATTCGGTCATACAGACTATATTTTATGTACTCTCTTAAAAGGTAACCTGCACGATCTGTTAACTGAAAAAATACAAAAAAAATTCTTTAATTTCACAAGTCATTTTAATGCTCAGCTAAGGTGTTTCTCATCACGGTATGTGCCACACGCATGTTGTCGTCTGCAGTAGCCTATGTCATATGCACCATCACTTATGTTGAGATATATTCAACCCAGAAGTAAATGCTATCTGTACTTGTTTTGATTGTACACTTCATAACAAACTCCAAACACTGATTACCATTATACAAAACGAAATGCTAAATAAATAATTTAATTTCTTATAAATAATTTAGTTTTACAAGTTTATTTTTTCTTTTGATAATACACAAAAATTGATTAACAATAAACGTAAGTTACTTTTGAAAATTTTTTAAAGTAAAGTAGTATGTTAGACAGAAAGAAAATTATAAACAATACCACGGAAAATTAAATTTTGTGTAATTAATTTTGTTTACTACTTGTGTAATTAATTTTGTTTACTACAGTCATGGTGATTTCCCGCCAGACGAAGTGATGCAGGTGATGTCACAAACTCGGTTGACTATTGCGCATCAATAGTCTGGCATATAACGATTTTTACATACCGTTTTCTCAATACCACCTAGTAGGGATATTAATTTAGAAATTATTATGTTCTAGTCTACTTCTTGTCATTAGGGCCATTATAGACCCACATCATGTACTGCACTTTTCACATGCAAATTTTCAGAATATTTTACCGTAGTATAGGCCTTCTTTCTGTTTCATCTTATAGTCTGCTTTTGTTCTTGGAAATCCATACAGTAAGTAGACGTTATATTTTGTTTCATCCAATACTTTTTTATTTTATTTTAATTGTTTCACTGTTCTTTCTGACTTCTTTAAACTACTATCTATTACAAAAAAGCTTAGGTCTATTATCTCATGTCTTAAAAATTTGTTTACTTAATTTTTGTCACTTTTCTGCACAGAAGCCATTTTAGTTTTCGTTTATTGACCATTCCTATCAACCACTTATTTTTCTTGTACAGTTATTTTCTTCCACATAAACTGTACTGTCCATCCATTATCTTTAGGTGAATTATCTAGTGTTACATCATTCTTTTGAATTTTTCAACTTCTATCAGCCCAACATACCACCCAGTAATTCACAGACATTATTCACTTGTGTTCCAGTGAAATTTTAATAAAAAATAGTACTTTAAGATTACTTGGAATGAATTATTACATAAAATTAGAACTAATAAAATTTAAAGGCTTAAAATTATTTCAGATTAAAATAACTTTATCAAATTCTTCAGTTGATGAATTCTTCTGTCTTCTGTTGAAGGCCTTCCCCAACTATAAAGGTCAGAAATTCACTCCTAGAAATTTAGTAAGAATAACAAATGCAGAGAATTAACATATAACTACAATACTCCACACAGTAGCCTAAATTCATGCACAAATCTTCTATCCCCTCTTTACAGCAGAGGGACATTGACCCACCATTCATGATTTTTTCCAGATTAAGATGGTTCACAGAGCTAAGTAGTCAATTAGACCATTTAAGTAAAAGGTCGGAATCACTTTGTCCTTTGAAAGAATGCAACTCGACTTCATGCTGTAGATTATAGAAATGATTTACTTGTTTTAATTTACCAGTACAATTAGTAAATTAAAACAAGTAAACCATTTTTATAATTTACAGCATGAAGTCGAGTTGCATTCTTTCACAGAAGAACAATAAACCTTTGTGAGCTCCCAGCACAGGTTAGTCTGGGCTTACTTCCTAATCTTAATAAGAAATAGTTAAAAATATCTTCACAAAAGATATAAAAAATAATTAAAAGTAAAACAGCAACATTCAATGGAATTACTATGACACTAATCAATAAAATAATACTTACAATAGCCTTCTGAAAAGGTAAACAATTAATTGCTGGACCAAGTTTGACTCGTATTTCTTCAACTCGATCTTTGTATGTAGCAAGAGGTAATGTAGGATCATGTATTGCAAACACCTTTACAACTACCAAACCTTCTTGGCTTTTGGCGCGAGCAACCTTAAAAAATCTTGTGCTCCCAAGGCTGTAATAAAAAAAAAAAACAAAAATATGTTTCACACACAACTGCAATAAAATGTATTTCAGTAATACTATTTAATTTTCCTATTAATTTATTTGTACAGAGTTCTTCAGGAAGGAATCCATAAATAACAATTTATACAGCATCAAATGAATTTTATAAAAGAACTAATAAAAGTATTATAAAGATACATTCAAAAATAAATTCTTATAATGCATCCTGCAGCTTGAAATCAATACAATTTTCTATAATAAATTTCACTAACCTTTTTTAAGGTGCCTTTATTTTTTATTAATCACTTACAAGTGTTTCGGTGGATCCACCATCACCAGAGTATATTACACCGTTTGAAACTAAATTTTTTTAGTGTTTTCTACAAATGACTGAAGATGTTAACATCCTCTATAAATTTAAAAAAATGTTTAGTTTCAAACAATATACTCTGATGATGGTGGATCCACCAAAACACATGTTAAGTGATTAATAAAACATAAAGGCAGCTTAAAAACGGTTAGTAAAATTTATTAAATAAAACAGTATAAAGATACTGTAAATTTACAAAAGAATTGTTGTTACAGTGTACACGTGACAGAAAAAGTACACTGGTCTCCTAATCTTCTAAACATCATACTGACTGAAATTAGATAAATCTTACCATAAATCTAAGTACTACCTCATTTGATCTCCTCTGACACTGTCAACTTAAATAACATGATTACAACTGAAAAGTAATCTCATTTTGATGGAATCACACAGATCATGTACAGTATTCAGATGAACTAAAGTCCCCTAGCCGTGGGAGTGAGAGAATGCGTAACGCTCTCACTCGCACGAGCCATACGCGCCATTCCAATAACATTGTCTTTAATTTTACTCATTGTTGTGAGCAAGCGTTTATGCATGCAGTAAACTAACAAGCAAGATAACGACTGTAGTATGTTTTCAGATTTGGATTATAACGGTAAAGACCTTTAAGCGCATACGTAGTTATGCCACATATCTCCCTCTCACTCGCTCGGCTATGGGACATTAGTTCGTCTGATACCTATTATGTCTAAGTAGATAAGTAGAACAGATTTATTGAAGTTATTGTTTTTTCAGGGTAGTAATTTTTAGGTATTTTGCTGCCTTAAATAGGAATTGAAAATTCCACTGCCAATCTCTTAATATCATCACTCTCTCTTCTGTACATCCTCTACCACCAACAAATATCCACCGGCACAACTTTTTGCCCCTCTGGATGACTGTCTAGACTCACCTTATAGTAGAAGAAATTTCTTCTGTTTATTTAATGAGCTCTGTGTCTTCTTACGAACCAGATACAATACATGCACAGCATTTGGAAAATATTAGATGCCTTAGATTTCATTCTAACAAGTCATGTTGTTAGTTCTTCAAAAGAATTAAGCTTGATTACCGCATTAGTCATTTTAGCAAGAATTATCTTTAACATACAATGCAGTATTTGATGTAGATTATTTTTCATGCTTGGTTAGCCAATGTCAGATCATCCTCATCGAGAATAAAATAAAATACTTTTAAACCAACTGGTTTCTAATGTGGTGAATCCACATAGTAACTGAACTGCTACCAGCCACCAAGAAAAATTCAAAAAATCTCGTGTGAAACACTCACACAACTTTCTCTTGCCAATGCAAATAATTAACAATAAACCTAACATTAGTAATAAAACATTAGAAATAAACAAAAAACTAACCTCAAAAACATAACCTAATTTTAATCATGAGTAAAAGACGCAAAATGAAAATCGAACCATGTTTGGCTTAAAAATATGGAAAATCACTCTTTCACGCTAAACTAGGCTCTGTAGAGAAAAATGCTTTAAATAAAAGATGTAAAGCTTTTTATTTCCTATAAAATTTATTTTATACACTTTTGTCGTAAAATGCATTCTAAGGGCGAAATCTTAAAAAAATCAATTTTTCACACGTTTTCGTGAGAAAAAATCAGAAAATCGCTAATTACTGCTAAACTAAGCGTTATACAAAAAAATGTTTGAAATAAAAGTTGTAGAATTTTAAATTCTCTACAACTTTTATTGTATAAATTTTTGCGCTAAATTGCATATTAAAGCCGTAATCTTAAAAAAACTATGTTTTTACGTGAAAACAGCCTCACCCAGAATTTCAGCAAACATGGCGCCTACCCTACCTTGTAGAGAATAAAAAATTGAGTAAACCAGGCGATTTTTAAAAAATCGTAGGACCAGTTTTTGAGAAAATTGCAAAAAAGTGAAAAATTATACGAATAAACTACTACCTACTTCTGGTTGACCAATTTTGATGAAAATGTTCGTGTCGGGACCGGTAGTGGTATGTAACTTAAGTTTCAAGTTTCAAGTTTGTACGTTGTTCCGTTCTTGAGATATTCTGTTCACACACACACACACACACAGACCAATCGCTAAAAACATGTTTTTTGGGTTCAGGGGGTCTGAAAACGTGTAGATCCGGTGAAAACTCGATTTTGAAAAATCGATATGAAAACAATACTTTCCTTCCCATATATTCATACAGGTAAGAGAAAGTAAAAAGCAAACAAATCACAAAAATTGTATAGTTCCACACAGAACTGCATTTTATCAAACAATCATGAAAATATATAGGCATACCATTTAAATTCACTGAACTTGTCATTCTCTCTTGACACAATTTTAACAGCATTATTTAATTTTATTACAGACTAGAGAAAAAGAAAATAGTGTTAACCAGAACTTACTTTTTATCAAACTGAAAATCCCTCAGGTCTGTAAGGTAATGTTCAACTGGGAAAATCAGTGACGGAGCAATTCCTGCAAGTTGGTTCCCCATTGAAAATACCAATAATAATTTTTAATGGGTTTGAACTGAAAAAAGTAGAATACAGTTATACCATTTTGTACATTTACCTAAATATATATGGTATAGATTTTTTACTTAGAGAAAATACAAATTTTAGATGTTCCCTTGATTTCTCACTGTTTGGAAACCTTTTCAAAAATTAAACGATGTTTGTCTTCAACAGAATTCCTACAGAACTTGTTATATTATTTAATAAAAAATTCCTAATCATCAAAAGATACGATTAGTAAAATATCATATAATAAAAAAACTTTTCTAGTTTTCTAGGTTTTTAGTTTATTATTAGATATTAGTTTTTTTTAGGTTTTACGTCTGACAGTTTTGTAAACAGACGTAAAAATAAATACCTTATTTATTTTATTTCCTTTGTTTGCATACACTAAAAATATAATGAACAGCTAAACAAAACAAAATTATAATAATACTCACCTAAGAGTATTACATGAAATTCAAGATATCTTTCGTCTCTCTCGAAGACATCTTCAGGAACACACTACACGAATCACACAAAACACATACGGTCGAAGACCACGTTAATTAATTCAATTTATTGCACGCAACCATGTCACACGCGACTATTCGACCAAATCATATTATTTATAATTTTGTTTGTTTGGCTGTTCAATATATATTTAATATATATCATATATAAATTGTAATTTTTTCCAGTTTACACATTATGTACTAGTTCTATGAATATTTACAGTTGTTTTGGTTCTAATTACCGAATTTAAAGTTAATCAGTTTTCTTATTATATACTATTAAAAGATAGATAAATAATTTAAAAATATCATAATAACCAGCCATAATATGGATGATATGAAGGTGTGTTTTTACAATCTGCTAAAATTAAAAAAAAATATGTTAAACGTACACATATTTTCTTTTGCCAATATTTTCAGGATAACAACAGCACCATTTGAAAATGTCTAGAAATTCGCAAAATATGTTTGATTATTAGGGACTGGCACATACAAAAATCAAAACTTACAAACTGATACAAACGAAATTTTGTCAAATATCTGGGTACAAAAGAACAGAACATAAATTTCCACGAAATCAGCCAAAACTATCAGTCAATAACCCTCAATTCCACCCCAATGTAATCAAATGAGGGTGCAAGGTAAATCCTAAAAAAAAACATTAAGCGTTAATTACCAACCGGGTTGGTCTAGGGGTAAAGTAGTTACCGCTAGTCAGCTGTTAAATAGCTGATTTTTGGAGACAAAGGTTCCTGGTTCAAATCCTAGTAAAGGTAGTAACTTTTATACGGATTTGAATACTAGACAGTGGTTACTGGTGTACATTGATGGTTGGGGTTCAATTAACCATACTATCTCAGGAATGGTCGGCCTGAGTCTGCACAAGACTACACCTCATTTACATGTCATACACATTATCCTCATCTCATTGGGTCATGGGGTTGCATACTGCTCTAAATTGAATAGATTGCAATGTACACATATTAGGAATAAAATAAATAAAACAAAAATTAAATGTTAATTTAAGAAACCTTGGTTTTTAAGTTTTCACCACAATGAGTAATAGTTTTGGCCACAGAACAAGTACCATACAAACTAGACATAAAGACATTCTTCTAGAAACCAGTTTTTAAAAAATATGATCAGCAGTAAAATTATAATTATTGAACATTTTGAAAAATTACAATAATTTTCCATTTTATACTTAAAAGAAAAATAATGGGAAATAACGGCAATTTGATAAAAAAAACTACAAGCCCCTTTTAGATATTTTGTTTTGGTTTTATGTTACATCTTTATTTTATTTAACAATTAGTTAACGAGAAAACAATAAGTATGAATAAAGACAGCAATATCATTATAACTCCTGTTATACAGTTAGATTTTGATGTTTTTTTTTACTACTAGATAATTGCTTAAATATTTATGCCAATTAATTATCTTATGATGTCTTAAACCAGATCAACATCTTAACCACCTCCAAGTTGTTTTTTGAAATTCATAAAAATACTTCCTGTTTGGATTAATATTACATACAGGCACAGGACCTAGGTTAGTTTTAACATCACTGTCATTATTTTAAAGTGATATTTAATTAAATATAGTCTATTACTAACTGTAGGCAAAATTTATGTTTTGCGATTTTAATTTGTTAAAAATTCACTGGTATATACATCTACTTATGCCCATAACAGATAGGTGGAGTGTCAAATTATTTACACCCAATCTGTTAGTTGCAGGGCTAAAATAAATAGTTCTGTTTCTTATCGCATGGTCAGCCTATTAAATGACTGAATCATTTAAGAACAGACGAGGTAGAGGTGTAAAAGACACTAATCAGAGTTATCTCCTCTGAAAGTAATGAATTTCATTATACAGCCAGACCCTGTGATGAATGAAGTAAAGGTGTCATTTGCAGAGTGGAAAATTTGTGCTTTTCAGAGGGCCCGGCATGCTGATAAGCGTACTTTTCCACTTTGTGAGGAAGGCAATGGTAAACCACCTCACTCCTCGTTTTACTTAGTAAAGCCTCTAGAGGTTCAAACCAGCTTTTCGGCTGATGACTTAAACAACAACATACATCTACTTAAGCGCAATAAGTAGATTACACTACTGTATTCAAGTGAGCAAGCTCCAGCCCATTATAGCTGTTTGCACATTATAATAAAAGCTTAACTTACTCTATAAAAAGCAAAACAAAATACCTTCTGCTTTGAAAATGTAAAATTTATTTATGGAAGTAATGCTTCTGACTAGTTTGTTTATACTAATGTAGGAAAATATACCAATTGCCTATGGACAAGAGAGGCACCTTCTAGATAGTGATTAATTACCAATTTGTACCACCAGTGAAAAAATTATTCAAAGCAAAATATCTACCAAGGTAAGTATGTAGTTCCTGTCATTATAATACTCATATTGATATTGAGCATCTACCAAGACAGAAATGAAAACTATATTTTCTGAGCACCTACAAAGACAGAAATCAAAACTATGTTATTGTCTTCGTTGCTTAACTAAATTACATCATATCATTAAACTCAGTTACAAGTTTTCTATACTCCAAAATTTTATACATTGTCCTGTATTTTTATTCAAACTTAGCACAACCTTTTGAAAATTATTTGCTTAAGATAACATTTAATACAATTAACTATCATTTGTTGTTCTAATACTAAGTATATATTTTGTAAATAAAGCTAATTCTCAGAGGGTCTTGTTCATGTATCTTGCAATGCACATAAACATGTTACTTGTAAATTAGGAAAATGTACACTTATTTTACATATCCTTGAATAATTTTGGTAAACTCGAAACCTCTTTAATCCACGTTATATAGTTTAAATGGCTTTACTGTACATCATCAATTCTAATGAAAAGTCGAAAAGTTTTACTATATACATAAAGCACATAATAGGGAAAACCTTATTGCTTATTTGAACACAAATTTAACCGTGTCCAAGATCCTTTAAGCTCGCAAAAACCACACTTTAACTTCAAAATAACACTTGCAACTAATGTACAATTTTTTAAAAAATTACTTAGTCTTTGCATGTTAACTTACAAACCTTTCAAATTTAGCAAATATGTTGTTGAAACCACCATAGGGGCAGCAGTAACAGAACCTTTATCAATTACAGTTTGGATCCATTGTTTTTACATACACCGCACGCTAATTTTTTTATTTTATTCGAAAGTGTACTGTTCAATCACTAAGGTACACAGAAAACTGAGTTCCAAATCGCTGTCAAATAGACGTTACGCAAACTAGGTTATCACTTACATCTTCACCATAACACGGTTTTGGGACTAAGTAAATCATATGAAGAATATTAGCTAATGTTCAAATAATTAAAACCAAAGCTTTTACTCTAATCTGTGACGTCAGAATAGTAGTCCAATCCAGTGCAGTTTTAGTATTGTATTGTACGTATCTGTGGAAAAAATTCGTACTGGCACAACTCTTGCTCTACGTGTACATACAGTTCCGCATAAAGTGTATCCATAACCTATTCTTTCAACAAGGTCTACAAATTTTAATATACGCAAATGCCTACATCCTTGTTTCAAAGTATAAACACACAAATAATTATTTCGTTTTAAAATATGTATTTAATTAGTCCCAGTAAAAATTTAAATTATAAATTACAAGAACTAAACTGCAAAAACTCACTAAATTATGCAGACGCACGCAACTAACTGAACAAATTGGTCTGAAAATATTATAATGAACAGAAAATCATAGTACAGTTGACTCCCGATTATCGGCAGTAATGACTGGCTCCATAATCGCCGATAATCCGCACCTTATTAAAAATGTTTAAGCAATAGTACTTAAATAAATAAATAAATAGGCTTACTTTCAATTTTAAACTTCTGGTTATTCAAAATCGTTAAGTATTTTACTCAAATAAGGCATAGGTACACTTAAATTCACAAATTTGTGTAGTGTACTACACAAGTACACTACATAATCATAATTATTCTAAACTATTTTTCGCGAATCAATTTATTTACTGATACATTTAAAATTATATTTCTACACCGAACACACACTAAAAATAAAAAAATATGTTGTATTAAGGTCAATTTATTTATTTATTTATATAAACAGCGTAATGTACTTTATACATTCTTATATTTTATTAAAATAGTTTTCCAAGTTTTACTTTTAAAACATTTTGTCTTCACTTGAGAACGAATCTTACGCAACATTAGCTTGTCGCACAGAAGCGAATCGGGCTGACTCTCTAAGTAGTCCAACAAACCATCAACGTAAACAAGAGCTTGCGAGTGTGTAACGGGCTCAGCCGTAGTTTCCTCTTCTTCGTCAGTCTCATTCACCACCACTACTTCCCCTTTCGCTATTTTGATGTCTGCGTCGTTTAAAATTTCGAACCCCTGGTCGTTTCTATCAACCTCCATCCACGATTTCTCTATTCATCCATGCGCATTTTTGGGCGTAGTAATTAACGGGCAAATTTTCTACCCTCGATCCCTTAAATGATCTTGGTTTTTGAGCCTTTCCAATAACAACTAACTTTTGGCTGTGGTCGCCAGCTGCATTTGCGCAGCACAGGTCGGTTATTCTTTCTTTACTAGTTTTGTGACCCGGTGCACTTTTCTCGGATGCAAAAGCTAGTGTTTTCTGTGGAAGACACTTCCACATCAAATCAGTTTCATCTGCGTTATAAATCTATCGCCGATAGTCCGCATCGCCATTAATCGAGTCGCCGATAATCGGGAGTCTACTGTATATGAAAACAAATTAGTCCATCGTTATGTTACTATACCTGTACTGTTACTGGACTATAACTGTAGACTTATGTGGCACTGAAACAACAGTGAAAACAAAGCGTAGTGACCGTGCGTGAATCGCACAATACAGTAGCCATTGTATACTCTTGTGACTGTACCGTCGTTGCATGGCGAGGGGCGAAGAGTGGAGTAGATTAACACCGAATCTGCTTGTGCCACTTCGAATTGTCTAAGGTATACAGACTAATCATTGTAGAACTACAACAAATTCAAGAAAAAATTCTTATCCTAATTACGAATTCATACTAATGTATATTAAATAAAAAATATGTCGTCAAGGTGGTTGTTTGACGTTTTCTGCGTTAACAAAACTAACTTTACTTGAAGTACCACTTTCTAATTTTATTAGATTAATTGCATATATTTGTAATACTAAGCTGTTATATTTTCGAAAAGAAACTACGGTTCAAAAATTTAATCTATTCTCCAATCTTGTCATAACTACTCCGATTCGGTTCATAAATCGGTTTCAATAAGCCCAAACGTGTGGTATATCAAAGTAGGCCCACTCGATAAACAATGACAAGCCATGATTATTGATCAAAAGTTCTGTTTTATGGCCTTGAGAAGATTTCCCATCCCTTATTTAAAAGCTACCTCTTCAAGGAAGTGCTTCTATACCATGGATTCGATCCCGGTCAGGTCTGGGATTTTTCATTACTCACAGTTCAATGTCTGCACTTACATAATATTTTAATATTTCGTCCGCTTAAAATTGCCACAGAAAAAAAATACAGTTCATGTAGTTTAAGCAGTGACATGATAAATATCTTCAACAAATGAGAATGACTCTTGATTCGGACTGACAATGAATAAGCACTTAATTTTCGGTCACTTGGAAGTCTGTTCAAGTGCATTTTCGTTACATAAATAAAAGATTTCCATGTTTATTTCACAGACACTGGCTCGTTTGATAGAGGATGGGAAAGCTAAAACTTTTAAAATAGTAGGACTACTTCACTGGTTGATTTTTCATTTACAAAACGTCTCTTGTCCATATTTTTTCGAAATTGAGATATTGGTATTACTGCATTCAGTCGTATTCCTTTATCAAAAACGCTTGTTATAATGTACCAAAACGTTTCAAATCAAGTAAAAAACTAGGTTTAAATGTAAACCTTGTTTCCGAAACGTCTCTTGTCCATTGAAAATGGCGGTCGAATTTTTGCTTCATGATTTTGAAACAAAATGTCTCTTGTCCCGTATATGTGGAATATACATAGACATCGATTTTTTCGATAGTGTCTCTTGTCCACACTGTACTTTACATACAAAATAATAAAAACAATATCAATACTCACAATTCTTAATATTAACACAGGGAAATTTTGAATTTGGCAACACTGCTAATATATCTTAACAGCTGACAAGCACGTTTCAACGTGCAGTTCTTGTAAATGAGTGGGTCAAAAAAAATTTTTGTTTTTGCAATACATTGTACGTTGCTTTTGATATTCATTTTACTTTAATTTTTTTAAATTTTTATTAAATTGTAATACTATCTTGTACATAATCTTTCAGTAGGTAATAAACATTGTAATTTTTTATGATAAATATGTCTTACTTTTTGTTTTGAACCATATCGTCTCTTCTCCAAATACTTTCTTTCCATAATGTCTCTTGTCCCTGGTTTTTTTTACAAAAGGTCTCTTGTCCAACATAAATTACTCATTTACTATTGAACTGCATTGGTTTTTTGGCTAATTTTTTTATCAAATTGTGCTATGTAGGTATGGAAATAAGACTGGTAGCAATTTCCTATTTTCTAATAAAATTTCAGTTGTAAAAACATTTTTTGTGGTTTGTCACAAATTTCACTTGATGGACAAGAGACATTTTGGAAATGACCTCCTCTTATAGAACATGTCTTTCTGGATACACTCAGTTTCATAATCATAGACACCCGAGTTTGAACCCTTGCATGTCCAAAACTATGAGTCGGATTTCAACATATTTTACATCAAAATTTAGCTCACTTTATTCTGCGATGACCGATAATGGTCCTATATTTTTTATGTTGTTTAAAAATTGCTACATCGAGGTTGGAAGACAAAATGACCCGGGTTTTTTGCTATCGCAACAAATTTCATGCATTTGGAGGCGGGTAACTCTATAATTATTTGACCGAAAAGTTTGAAATTTTAACACAACATAGACAATGATATTCTTACAGCGTGTACGAAACTTCAAATTCGTACGTTATTTAAATTTTGATTAATTAACAATATTCTGAACCTTTGCTATCTCAGTAACCCCTCGATCGTTCGGCACGGGCAAACTATCGTTTTATTCAGCGTAAAAAACTTAGTACAAATATGTTAATAACATGAAATATTGGTGGGCCAATGTTGCGTTACAATTTTAAAAATTTTGAAAAAATAGACTGGGTAATGCGGGGTGGGTGCTACTATCAATGTTGCCTGAATCTGACTGTCTACCTGAATTGATAATGCGGTTTGTCAATTCAGGTATACAGTCCGACAGGATGTCACATACACAACTGGTAACATGGTACCCAGTCTATTTTTCAAAGTTTTAAAAATTGTAACACAATATTGGCCAATCAATATTTCATGTTATTAGCAAATTTGTACTAAGGTTTTTACGCTGAATAAAACGATAGTTTGCACGTGTCGAACGATCGAGCGGTTACTGAGATAGCAAGGGTTCAGAATATTGTTAATAAATCAAAATTTAAATAACGTACAAATTTGAAAATTCGTACACGCTGTAAGAATATAATTGTCTATGATGTGTTAAAATTTCAAACTTTTCGGTCAAATAATTATCGAGTTACACACCTCTAAACCCATAAAATTTGTTGCGGTAGCAAAAAACCGGGTCTTTTTATCTTCCAACCTCGATATGGCAACATTAAAAATATAGGACTATTATGGGTTAACGCAGAATAAAATCAGCTAAATTTTGATGTAAAATATGTTTAAATCCGACTCATAGTTTTGGAGATGCAAGGGTTCAAACTCGGGTGTCAATGATTATGAAACCGATAGGTAAGTAGACTTCAATCAAAGGATGATTACATAATTTCGAATGATGTGGTATGTTTCTTTTAACAGGCATTACGACACACACATATGACATTTTTTTAAAAATAATTCCTTACGCTTGCTTGCAGGTTGAGTACTCACTTTGCATGTAGCCTAAACTGCTGCTATATTATCTCATGCTTTCGGCAATCCCACTTTTAAAAACTATAACAAATATTATGTTAATTGATGGGTAATAAAATAATCCAATCAAATCCATTGTATTTATTTTCCAATTAACTTGCCATTTAATATATCAGAATTTCAGAACAAATCTTATGTAAAAGCGCAATTACGATCAACAGAAATATAAATTAAAAGTAGGCTACTACGGGCTAGCTAATAACCATAAATATTTAAAGCTAAAAACTAAACTACTTGGTAGGATTCACTATTTTGAAGATAATGCTCTTAACAAGTTAAAGTAAGAGAATGATGCTTGTAAACACTGAAACAAAAAATTGTAATATTAATATTAGGTACAAGTAAAAATAAAAAATAAAAATAACGTATCTTCGAAGTATAAATATTGTTAGGATGTAAGTTAATTGTTACATTACAGTATTCATACGACTATGCTACTACTCCTGATTGTAGCTCGGTTATTTGACGAAAATAATCATGCTAATGGTGTTTTGTACAGTCTTTTATTAAATAGTCATAATTTATTGTTTATATACTATATTCCTTAATTTAGGCTTACAGCTATATTATAATTATGATAGGTAGGTAGATGTTTATTGGTAGGAAAACCTACTTACAATATAGGTACTTACCAAAACAAACGAACTTAGATTTATTGGTACAAGGGAACCAGCACTTAAGACAAATGGCTGTTTTGTTCTTTCAAGCATTATAGCAATGCCTGAATTGTACTTAGATGAAGCTCCATACCATTTGTTATAATATAAATATCGATGGAGTAAAGAACTCTGGAAAAAATACCCTGATAAGTTCTATTTAGAATTTGAAAAATAGTAAGTTAACTAATAAAAACTTGTGTGAGTGGCTACAGATACAACAACCGAGCTAAAGGTTTGCCCGTGGCCGTTGCCAAGCTCTAGTGTATAATGCACAAGTCACGCAAAAACATACAATTGATTCCAAAACAACATTATTAACTATAATAATGCATAGCATGGCGCTACATTTTCCAGGCGATGAAGTATTTTTAGTGAAAGGGATGGTGACATCAGGGGTCCTCTAGCCGGCTGAATCAGTGATTCATGCGTTCATCGTGCAATTCTTTAAATAATGCAGGGAATTGAATAATCTGTGTGATTATTTTAAAGTGGTTGTGCTTTATTATGGGAGAAGTGTTAAATTTATAATAACTAAAAAATTGAATAGTGTAGTTAATAGATAATAAAGTTTATTTATTATATTCAGATTTACAGAGAGCTTCGCGAACAATCCGAAAGCGAGTTGCAAAAGTATTGAAGTAGGTATATAAAAAAAGACAATTTTCGAAAATTTATTATAAACTCTACTTTAAATTTACTACAACCTTATTAAATGTACCAATATTTTTTGTCATTTTATTGCGGTACGGTAAGTGTTAGTAATAAAATTTAATTTTATCAATCTATTATTTGTTTTTAATAGGCATAATTTACGTGATATTTTTGAGAATTCAATTTTCTACAAGTTTTGTTTTAAAATTACCTATTTACAAAGTTATTGTACGTCAAACGTAAAAAAAAAGTTGTTTCTCGACTCCTCTTTTCTGGACTCCTCATTTGTTTCACGTGTTATATCTTAAAAACTAAGAGAAGT
This sequence comes from Catonia carolina, assembly GCA_035578175.1. NCBI lineage: Eukaryota > Metazoa > Arthropoda > Insecta > Hemiptera > Achilidae > Catonia > Catonia carolina. Next base: position 108,099,120 of record JAQMRL010000001.1, read on the forward strand.
AGGACCAGTTGTGGGACCAATTTTATTCAATTTATCACGACGTCAAAAACCATAAGAAACAACTGAATTCGGCCCTTAATTTACCTTCCCAGAATTCCAACAAGTCTTCATTTTACCCAGGGTATTAAAATCTGGGCGAAATCTTTTGCTAGCTGTAACTCGCTGACAAAGCATTCCCGGACCTATGTTCATTCGTGATGGTAAAGACGAGGAACGAGGTTCGACTGCTAGTGCGCATGTCTGTTCCGTGGTTCTCAGCAAAATGCACGAGTTCTAACACTATGTGAAACACTCTGTATATTGATTGGGACATCATACACGACCATAATGATGCAGTTATTTATTTTTATTGGTGCAGTTATTGATAGTACTAGGTATTGATCAAGAAAATTCATTTAAGATCAAGATGAATGAACATAGGTACATAGGTACTCTTTATGTAATTTTAAGTGGTGAATTTTTTGATTTGTTATTACCGGTAGAAGGATGTGATAATTATTTACTGACCTTCGATTCCAGTTGTTGACCATATGCAAAGTAAACAAACATTTGACACATTAGTCCAATCAACATTGATATACTGTCCATCATCTTGGGAAAATCTATTTCAATCGAAGCAACATACATCTGTAAATTTAAAACGATTGTTTTGTTCATCTTTCATAAGTAAGTTTTAGGTCTAATGTCAAAGTAGGGCTAAATCTGATAGAACCAGGGACGTTCCTAGACCCCTAGACAAACGTACCTACCTTAGGCGTTCCCTGTCAAAATAAAGATTAATTATTGATGTTATAGTAAGGAATTGAAAGAAAATGAAAACTTGACTACTTGACTTCCTGTCGTCCCTGATACTGATCAAATAAAAAGCAGTACATTTCCTCCGTAGTGGCTACCCAAGCTTTGTAGGTACCCAAAACCAGTCGGTTTCCCCTTCAGGAACTGTTTACAGCCAAGCCTTCCAATGTTTTATATTTGCTTGAAGCCCTGAAAGCCATGCAAGGATAATATACTTTACACACAAATGATCCACTGAATTTATGTAGTGGTTTTACCGCCGGGTCGTTACCGACCCACGCTACTTTCAAAAGGGGACAAGCGACAAGAGACAATGGTTCGGGAAATCAGAACACGACTACAGTAATATATAACATTACATAATAATTAATGTTACAAAACAAAACATAAAGTAATTACGCTTATTATTACTTAAATTTCAAAAGAGGATGCAGTGGCACTAACAAAACTCAATAGGTACCACGTCCATACAAACATCAACAAAGCGCGGTACTGAAGGGTGTGATCACAGATTACGTATAATGACCACAGATTACGATATTGTATAAAAGTATGTATAAAGTATAGTACTAACAGGTAGAGTATTTTAATGTGGAAGTGATGCACGTGTGCAGGAAACAGGGTTACCAAATACTTCACTAAAATATCCCAGGCCCAAATAATTGAGTAGCTTGGTTACAAAGACGGCCAACTCCATTTTTCAAAATTTTTCAGGAGAGCAGAAAAACTGGTTTGCATGGAATTATTTATATCTGTAACCTGATTTTTTTTTTATAGATGTATTTTGATCTAAAAAACCATTCACCGCTGTTATTTTGGTTGTATGGATTCAATTAAAGGAGAAAATTGCAATTGAAATATGGAGTTGGCCGTGTTTGTAACCAAGATTGGGAGTTGGCCGTGTTTGTAACCAAGATACAATTTGTAGATTGTTAGGAGTAATACAGGTTTTAAGGGAAAGAGAATAATAACACATAAAGTTATTTATTACGGAAATTAAAAACACCAAATTTTATAAAAGTTTATAATAATGGAATATGATAATGTCAAATTTTTTTAAATGTCTTTTAAATTAATTTCAATTATGTCATTGCATTCATCAGCAGGCGTATTCTCACACTCACAAATCTGGGCTTCATCCGGAAATTCAGGTTTTGTGTCATTTTCTTCTATAGCTTTTTTTAGCCATTGTAAATTTTCCTGTTCATTTCATTTTTCTCCAAAATGTTTTAAAAGTAATGCTTGTATATCTTTGATTTTTGATGGCTTCACTTTAACTCCTATGATTAGCTCTGTTGGATTAATGGTCGTAGGTTTTTTGCCTTTCTTTGTTACTGACAAAGATTGTGCAACTTCCATGCTGTAATTTTTTCACCACTTACAGTGATGGAACTCGGTTTTCTACTGAAAACCAGTTTTCGTACTTTCGAAATGTGGAAGTGAAGTGCAGCTGGATCTTTTACGCATTGTTTTGCTTCAGCTTTCCAGTCAGACTGAAAGTAAAACTAACCTTAATTCCTTTTCTTTTGTACGTTTCCATTTTGATGGATCTGCTACTCTCTTCCTGCTTTTTTCTGGAGGAGTTTCTTCTACATGTTTCTCCATAACAATCTTTGTTTACTTAAACTGTAATAAATTTTAAAATGCTGACTAAATTGACACTAACACCACACCACTGTTTTTTTTTTTTTTTTTTTTCGATATGGCTGCGGAAAGATTTTTCAGACTCTCCACATTCCAATTACGAAGATGCACTCCCACTTGACTGTGAAATGTTGAATTTTATGCCCCACAATTGTGCTCTCGAAATTTTACTAATAGTTCACAACCAAATCCCCCCACCAAGGGAGGCACCCCAGGCGATCTCCGCGAGGGTCACACTGTTAGTTCATTATCAACAACAAAATCGTAAAGTAGTCTGTAAACCTTCCACCTGCCCGAAAAGGCCAAAGAAACGACGTCTCTTGTACATTCCGGAAAGATTGAATAAATATCCATCCAGAGTTTATCTGACCGGTCAGAATACAACCCACAATCGAAGAACATGTGATTCAGGTCCTGGACAGGACAACCACATTCGCAGCTGCTGTCTTTTTTTATACCCTTATTATGTAAATGAGATGAACAACACGTATGATTCGATCTTATCCTAGATATCAAACAAATCATATCTCTTTTTTGGTTCGTCGAGGCAAACCAAGGTTTGTTAAAGTACTTTTTTTTGTGTTTAAAATAAATAATTCCTTTTATATTACTTCGTTGTTTTATATAGTCTATTGAATCCTTAATTAAGTTATCTTTTAGTTTACCCGTTGTATTATAATAATGATATTTTTTAATGCTAATAACTTCTAGGTCTTTGGCTTCCCCGGCCAACTTATCAACCGTTTCATTTCCCTGTATCCCGCAGTGGCTCGGAACCCATAGGAATTTTATCTCGAGATCTTTTTCCACAGCCGTCGAGAACAATATCTTAATATTGTAAATGCAATTGTCTTGCTTGCACCGATCGTCTTCGCTGGCCAGCGCTGACAGCACGCTTTTCGAGTCAGAAACTATCACAGATTTTCTAATATCTCTCTCTAAAATTAAGTTAATAGCTCTACTTATTGCGAACGCTTCTGCTTGATAAATCGAATACATATCGTGAATTCTCAATTTCAGGGCAATTTTCAGTGTCGGGCACCATGTGGCAAAACCGACCTTGCCTGACTCGGGATCTTTGGAGCCGTCTGTGTAAATTAACGTGTGATTAGGATTATTCTCCCTAATATATTTATCAAAACTATTATTAACTACATGTTTCTTTTTCTTTTTCGTTGTCATTTCATTTACAGCCTTCGTTATTTCATGGCCAGCAACACAGTTAATATTCCTTTTCAAATCAATGAACCTGTCAAAATATTTGTAGTGTAATATTCCTGGTTTGTCCATTACAATTATCTCATCTATAATATTACTCAAGTTTATTCTTGCTTCCACTAAATTCGATTTTATACTACGTCTCGAATAATAATCCATGTTATCACACAATCTTGATATCGCGGATTTGAGAGAGTTACTTTTAAAGGAAAAAATTTTTGCAACGTACTTATTTGTTAGGTACTTTCTCCGAGCTGACAAAGGCGGTTCACGAGCCATGTCAAGGAGAACGATTATTGGTGTGGTTTTCATTAAGCCCATTGCGGTACGGAGCGCCGCGTATTGTACCACGTCTAACATTTTTAAATTCTTTTTGTTTGTTCGATTGAATAATTGCGAACCCCAATCCAACCTGGACCTGATTAGTCCTTTATAAATGTTTAGCAAAGTTTGTGGGTGACCCCCCCATTTAATACCAGCCACGGCTTTAATCACGCCCGTTAATTTATTGGCAATACCACAAATTCTTTTGATATGTATATCCCATGATAAATTATATTTTAGCATAAACCCTAAGTATCTAATTGATTCAACGAATTGAATTTGTTCTCCATATATTTTAATTTTGTTATTTAACGCTTCGTAGGAAAGACTTTTATCCCTTGTAGAAAAAATCATTACCCTTGTCTTTGGTACCGATATCCTCAAACACAGCCTGTCCAGCAGTCCGGCTACCTCCTGAAGAGCATTATTTAACAAGCTACATATTCCGTCCAAATTCTTTCCTTCTACATACAACACAATATCATCAGCATATTGCAGGAATTTAACTCCTTCGGGAATATACTTTTTGAGGTATGCTAGATATAGATTAAATAGATCAGGACTACTCACCAAGCCTTGCGCTACTCCTTTAACTGTAAATCTAGAACCTAAGTATTTACCTTCATTATATGCACTGACTTTTCTCTTTTTTGTCGCATTATAGATAACTCTATTTATTTTATAGGGTAGTCCATGTCTCCAAAGTTCTCTACTCAAAAGATACGGATTTACATTGTCATATGCTCCTTGGATATCGAGAAATACACATGCTGTCATTTCTCTATTCACGAAAGCATTCTGTATATCAGTAACTATTGTGGCTACCGTATCAAGGCAGCTTCTAAACATCCGGAATCCCGCTTGTTCTTCCGGCACTATCTCATTGGTTTCCGACCAGTATGAAATTTTCCTTTTATTTATTTTATCAAAATTTTTGAAAATGCAATTCGCTAGAGAAATAGGGCGAACATCATTTTTATCTTGTTTCGGGATAAATATTACAAAATATTCTAACCATGAATCGGGAATTCTGCCGGATTCAATTACGATATTATAAAATTTTAATATTTTCTCGTGTATCTGCATCGGTAATTTCCTCAAGACTGAAACTAATCAAGTCTGGTCCTGGCGCTGAATTTCCTCTAAATGAATTTAATGCTGATTTATATTCCTCCATTGTTATTTGCTTATCAAATATTTCACTATTTTTGGTTGATTTTGGTTGATTCTCACTTATCAAGTGCAAAAGGTCTGTGAATTCCGGGTTAATCGGAGCAATCTTATCAAACGCTTTATTAAAAGTATTTTCTTCTATTTTGTTAGACATTATCGGGACATCATTTCGCATTTTACTCGCCTTTACATTATTCAATTTTTGCCATACTAATGCAGGGTTAGAGGTAATATTTAACGACCCACTGAATTCGCGAAAATTTTTTTCCCAGATTTTATTTAATTTCTTATTATTATATTTTCTCTTATTATCATATCTATTAAAATTTTCAATAGTCATGTTATCTCTAAAGTTGTGGTAATAGTTTTTGATTTGCTCTGTGATTTCCTCGCACTCTTTGTTCCACCAAGTTGGCCTTGTTGTTCTCCCGACTTTGTGCTCTCTGACAAGTTTACCTCCCGACTCCAATAACGCGTTCGTGATGTTATCTGTCAACAAACTATAACTGTTGTTGTCATTAACTTCTGTATTCTCGGATTTCTCCATTATTTTTTTTTAAACGTTTTCCAATCTACGCGATTATTGCATAATTTTGGTCTACATGGTATAGTTTTCGGTAGTTGGTCAAAGAGTGTTATTTTTATTGGAAAGTGATCGCTATCATATTTATAGTTCAAGACTTTCCACATGCATACCGGAATCAAAAGAGGATCCAGGAAAGTTAAATCCAGAGTGGATCTACTTGATTCATCCGCTGAAGACCACGTTGGAGAAGCATCATTTACAATTACGAATTTCGAGGCGGAAATAGCTCTATCTAATTTTTTACCCTCACTATTGTCAATATGATTGTCTGACCAAGTACTACTAATTGCATTGAAATCGCCAACTAAAACTGCATTTTCCAACGAGTTTATGCCGTCACAGAAGTTATTCCAAAAATCATTATCAGTGAACCCCGTGGCATTTGATGCTCTCGGTGGACTATAAGTGTTAATAATATGAATGAAATTATTATTGTTTGTATAGATTTTAACAATTTGACTTTCGACGTGGTTATTAAGGCATAGATCAATGAAGGTAGAGAATTTATCATTAAGCGATTCAAATTTCAAGTCTGACCTGATAAGAAGAGCAATTCCACCACCGTTCCGGCCATCCCCGCGTTCGCAAGAGACAGTCCTGAACCCTGACAGCGAGAACTTGTGATTATCTTTCAGAAAAGTTTCTCCTAAACAAAAAATATCAATTCTTTCGGAATTAACCAATGCTTCGAGACTAGTTTTTTTATTTGCAATTGCACGACAATTCCATTGAAGAATGTTCAAACAACCTGTCTCACTATGTTTTCGCCTGTGAGAATTACCAAACATCATTATCGTGAATAGGAACACTTACTCCTGTTATCTGAGTCTCAGAATTAATATCTTCATCCTGTGACTCTTCCTCAGACTCTTGAGACACCACTGAGGTCTTATTCCCACAGTATTTTTTTAATTTCTTTTCGTTGTTTTCTCCTTCAGACAAATCTCCATTTTCCTTCTTCCTCTTATTCTTTTCCTTTTCACTCTGGATCTCCATCGCCTCCTCCTGAGTGTTTTCAGTAATCTGTACACCTTTCCTTCTCATTCTACTTTTTTCTTCCATTTTCTCTTGCAACTTGCTTGTCAGCTCAACTCTTCTCTCTTCTGATATAAGAGGAATAGCTTGTTTTGGAGCTTCCTCTTCTACTCTTTCAGTGTTTGCTTTTGATAACTGCTTATGCTCTTTACCTTCTTTTACTGTCCTTTCACTTTCTTTTTTCCTAGCTTCTCGCGCTTCCCTTTTCTTTTTTTTAACCTCGTCATCCTTATCTTTAGCTGCTTTCACCAAGACAGCCAGGTCGTTTTTTTTGTTTTTTATCGTTTCTGCATACGACTTCTTCTGCACCGGCGGATTACGCCCCTGATTACTCTCTAGCATCTCTTTGGCAACCTTGATATCGACGTTGTGATAAGCCATCACTTCTTTGATTTTCAGGTTCAGGACTAGTATTGGGCAATTCCTGTCCGACACATAGTGTCCTGAGTCCTGCAGACCATTTCGTTCACAATTTATACACTTCTTGTCCTGATCCTGACACGACGACGCATTGTGTCCAGGCATAGAGCATTTACCACAAATTGAGGGTTTCCGTTGGTCTTTGCAAAATTTAGCAATATGGCCAAACCTATGACAATGGTTGCATTTACGCGGGCGATCTACGAAAGGGTTAACCTCGACAATCCCCCCCCCCAGAAAACTGCTTTCGACGGGACTAGGGTGGTTTTGCAGCGAATTTTGAACAGGTCAGAGTCCTCCAGGATAGTAACACTCTGACCCATATCGCTCACCTCTCTTTTGACAAATCTTTTTATTCTCTCTGCCTTCACTATTTCCGGGAACGGATCTTGCACTCCAGGAGGAGGCATCAACCACTCGATCACCTCTTCCGGGGTAACCTCTCTATCAAAAATACCGTATACCACATAGTCTTTGAAAATTTTAAAATTTGGGATATACGCGATCCATTTTTCATCCCCCCTAAAAAACTCTACATCATTGAATTTGTCAATCAGCGAATTGGCAACAACAAAATTATTAAAGATAATCTTGTATCTATTGAAACCCGCTTTCCTCAAACCGAAACCGATCTTTAGGAAAGCTCCGAATTTTTTCAAAAAACTGCGTGCGAATTGGTTCGGGTGTTTATCATTAACTGGTTCAGTGTCTACTCTTTCAAGAAACACTACATACGGACCTACATGGCCTTCATCATATCTGTACTTACCTCGATTATCGCTAACGGGCGTGACTGGCCCGTTCTGACACATTATGGAAGGCTCACAGAGCCACGCGACCCCGTACAGAGACCGCCCGGCACGCGCGGTATAAAAGTAAATATTAACAGTGAATAAGTAATATCAAAATGAATAAAAATAATAATAAATAAATTTAAACCAAAACAAGAAAATAGGTAGATTTAGGTTAAGCCTAGCAGCCTAAAAAAACAACTATAAACACACACTCTAGTACGACAACACCACACCACTGTATGCAACGAAACTTTGACACTTACGACAAAAACAATCCCATGAGTCTTTGCGGCAGTCACGTGACTAGATCCAAAGCTTTCATTGGTTGAACACGGAGTTGGCCGATTTTGAAACCAGATTGCTTTGGAGTTGGCCGTTTTTGTAACTAAGCCCTGTTTTCAAATTGTATTTTAACCTATTTCTGGCCGTTTTTGTCACAAACTAACCTCAAATTCAGATTCCGCGTCGAATTTTACATAAGAACCAATCAAAATGTCAATTTTGATAAAAATGGAGTTGGCCGTGTTTGAAACTAGGCTACTCAATTATACCTATTAAATTAGCCACGCAAAGAGACATAAAACACTTTTAATTGTTCGGGTCGTTTTCGACCCGGGTACATGTATGGGAAGAAAATATATAAGTGTCGAATCAAATTCATAATTGTTCTCCTTTTTAGGAGAATTTTTGTTCTAATGTTTTGTAATCTCATTCTTTCGACCGTATGCTCATAATGATTTGTTTGAACTTTAATAGTATATAGACGATTATTAACGTATAGTGGTGTATATTGTAGAAACTCAGAAACTATTGTACCATACTGGGGAATGTTAGTGGAACAGAAAAGAGCTGCGTGAAGGGTTTACCAAAAAACCAGAAGAAACATTTTCATTCAAGAAACTCAGCCATATAGAAGCAGATTTCTAACAGAATGACATCAGGAAAATTTTCCAGGCTTTACCCAACAAAGTATAGGGATATAAAAAACTAAACTTTATGTTCAGAAGATCTGACAGAACTTTAGCCGTGAGCAATCTGAAAAATTACGAATTCCTTAAAAGATAGGCTATCTTTAAGTAGGTACATTTTAAACTGTGAAAACCCCAAAAATAAATATATATTCAAAAACATTATACAAAACCCCCAACTCGAAACAAGCTAACCAAACTGAAATCTCTAAAGTAGGTAATTAGAAACCTTAAAAATAATAAAGATCTGGGAGAGGATGAGTAAAATTATTGCAGAATTCTGGATAAATATAATAATAACTAAATCCGACAACTAGAAAAGAATTTTGAGGAAATCTGGAAAACATAAGAAATCCCTGTTTGTGAATTTCAAATAGACTAGGTACATTAGAAAATGAATTAATATTATTAAGATAAATAATTATGAAGTATTTAATTAAGGCAAACCAGGAAATTTTACAAATAATTAAAAGTACTGCGTATACAATATTTTAAAAACAATTCATGTTCGGCATTAGATTAATTTCTTTGTTAACTACAGCCTGGTTCAAAAAGAAAATAACAAGGTTGAGATTTCTCAAAAGTTATTATTTAACCACAAAACCGAACTATTTAGCTACACCATCTATACTATACCAAATGTAAAGTTACTTTCTACTGTAGGGTACTAATCACGTTCTCGGCTATCAATTTTATGACCACGTGCTAGTACGTTGTCTTTGGTAGTACGATTATGTAAAATCTTTTTGGAGTATTATTTTAACAAAATTTTACAATTAAATAAATCGTGCACTAATTTACCTGAAAAATCTGAAAACTGGAAAAGCAAAGCATAAATTCACTTGTCAGAAACATGTTGAATGCTATTGGACTTATTACAGCTTGGACATCATCTTTTGACCTGACAAAGAAAGTTTAAAGTTTCAATAAGACAACAATATTATGGGACTAAACATGTACTTAAAGGAGAAATATTTAAATAAATTTGATAGGCAATATTAATTTTTTTGTCTGGTTTACACTATTTCAATTCTGTGCTACTATAAAATTATAACAAAAAAATTAGCCCTTTTTTAGTTTACCCGTTTTACCTGAAAACAGTAGGAAAATTTCTCTTATGTCAAAGACTGTAATTAATTCTGATTCTTGCAATATGTGTTTGTTTTTCATCATCCACAAATTATATTGCGAGATAGATTTAATTTTTGTCTTTGCCTTCCTCAATAAAAGAACCAAGAAAAATTTGGTTTTATTTAATAAAGTAATTATCTGTTATTCAAACACTGCACACCACACTGCTTATTGTCATTATCGTAGTCATATAATTTTATATGATGTAATAGGCCTATAAATTTTTTTATAATAATTAGGCTATAATTTTATTTATTTTTGTAGACAATTGTCTATGTAAACACATAGGCCCTATATCTGAAAAGTTAATTTTGTGTTCTTACTTTGAATACTCAATATGCAAAATAATAAATTTTTTTTCAATAAATTTCCTTCTACTTCATAAATAAATACCTAAATAAAGGTCAACAAAACAAAATTATACATGAAAATTCAAGAAGTTTTACAGTTATGCTTTCTGAGCACATTTTGAAGGTCAAAAGAAAGAAATGATTTCATATTTATGTCCCGAAAAACTTGAGCGACTTATGGTCCTGGAAATGTATGCTTGATTTTTATTACACTTCTTCAATGACATCTTATTGAAATTTCTGAAATCCAAATTCAGGGTTATTTATAGGTTTTCCCTGAAAAATTGAATCAAAATAGCTTTCAGACTTTTATCCTTAGTAGCTAATAAGAAATCTGGGGTAAAACACAAAAAATTGGGGTTTAAAAACACACTTTTCTAGGTGTATCATAAAATAATTTTGTTAAATGGCTAATAAATGCATTTTCAATAAACTTGTAAATAATTTAAATAGTATGAACTAAATAAAGTTATATGAAATCTCACTGAAAAAGTGACTGTGAAAGGAGTTCTCTCTAACTTTTATTCAAAACATTTACACATTTATTAGTCACAATCCTAGAAAAGTGAGTTTTTTGACTTTTAATTTTTTGTGTTTTACTCTAGCCGTTAGAGCCCATACTACTAATGCAAATGATTCAGTTCTATTACCTGTTTTATTCAATTTTGCCAGCCAAAAAGTGTATAAAACTGCCATATCTAACCCTAATGTTGGATTCCAGAAATTTCAGTATAGGTATTATTTCATTTGACTGGTGGAGGAAAAATCAGGCTCACATGTTTCAGAAAATGTAGCTTGATAATAAAACATTTTGAAATGTATGTTTTAAAGAGTTCCTTTTTATGACCTTTAGAATCTGCTCAGGAGCGCCAAAAAGCTTCATGAATCACTCTAGGTAATATTCTATGATTACTCTTGAGTAATCGCTCTATGAATTTGCTGTGAGGGAAACATACATAGGTTTCATTAATGCCAGACATAACTGTACTTAATAAACCCTTAGAGTTCCAATAGAAAATTTTTAGATCAGCCTAATGTTGCTAGTGCAAAATAATGCCACTATTTTGTATAGTAAATGTCCTCCTGCAAAGCCAAAAAAATTTGCAAAAATTCAACTTAACTGTATTAGACTGATGTGTTGTTTTACAAGCTGCTTAATATGTTCATAACATATATCTTCAGTTTCTTCTGAATCAATACATTTCTCTTTGGTATTCTCATGGAAATCTTCTTCAGTTCGTTTTTTAATTATTCTAGATACTTTTGAATCTCTTGCATTTTCAAAAGCAGTATTTAATATATTAACTTCACAAGAAATAATATTAATAAATCCTACACACACTGCAATACTCAACACATTCATTAATGCAGCAGTTGCAGAAATAGAGAACTGTAAAACATACATTGGGTAGTAGAAATATAATGAATCAGACTGGTAAAAATGCAGCGTGAATGGAATGAATGGTTTTTTATTGACAGCATAGATGTGATGAACTTCAGTTGATGATAATCGAAAAATGTGAGCGATTGCAATTGATAATGCAACTATTCTAATCAAAAGTCTGTTGTTAATATCCGTTTGCATTTTATAGGAAGTAGTATTAAGTAATGTTTTTTCTTCAAAGCTACAAACAAAACATGAGTATGACATATTTAAATACATAATGGTTACATCATTTCAACATAAATGTTTAGGCATTGAATTTAATACCATTTAAATTAATGGCAAATAGTGTAAAATATATAGATGCAATAGCAGCAATAATTGACAGTTTCTTAAATGTTTGTTTTCTTTTATTATTATATTCTAGAGATTATCTTCAAAACTTGTGTAGCCTATCTTATTAATAATACCATTTTATAACACTAAAGCATTTATTACAAATTACATTGTTAATAAATACTATTAACTCTCAACTAAAAGGGCTCCTCCTTCTTTGATGAGTCATATAGATGAAGTAGTATGTAGATTTTATAACAGCAATAGTACCTAAATTCACTTAAATTTTTTAGACCTTAGCCGTAACTGAATCCAAGACCTTCACTTTTGTAGCTGTGCATTCTACCAACTGTACTGCCAAGGCTATAAAAATAAATTTACTGAAATCTAAGAGTAGCCTACTATTTTATAGAATATTTTATAATTGAAAAAAATCCGGATTCTAAAGTTCCGTTTACTTTGAAACAGTGCATAATTATATGAATTTATTTTTAAGTAAACATTTTATTGTTTTAATATTCCCTTAATACATATTTTTAATGAAATAATATATTTTCTATGCTAATATATAAAATAGACTTTTGTGAGTTTTAATACCTGATTCTGTACACAATGATAAAATTAAAATCATTACCTACATTAGGAAATAATTGGAAACTGGTATCAAATGAAGTCACTGCCAAACTGGTGTAGCATAACTTTTTATAATGACTTATGTTCAGCTGGTGGACTGGGCTAGCTGGAAAGTCGGTCACATCATGAAATTAAAATAAAATGTACATAATTATTGTATACCTGTCAAAGCTGGTTTCTACTGCAATAAACATTTTATTTATCAGTGCAGAATTTATTGCCATGTGAGTATAAGCATGTAAAGCTATTACAAAAAGAGAAAGATACAACAAGCATTCTACAATACCAAATATATTATGATTATTTATTAATAAGCTTGTTAGTATTCCATAAATTCCAGTTGTCAGTAATGTTGCGTACAATATATACAATTTAAAATTCAAATATCTTAGTGTTGGACTCGTCCACAATCCAGAGATGGTCATCATAAATTTCATAGTTGTAAAATATCTGTTGTATCCATTTAGCTTGTCAAAATTATTTTGGTTCCTATTCATTGCAACAATTTTGATACAAATCCTGTTAACAAAATGTTCTTTCATAAAATTATTGTATGCAAGAAGATATTTTATAACAAAGTTATTTGCCCTTGGGAGTTATATCATTTACTATAGTAAAAGCCATTTAACTATCGAGTAAACGTTAACAATACAGTGCTCTCTCTCTCATTGGCTAGAACTCAACCCAGATTGCTTTGCATCATCCATACTAATTCTACCTAGCACTTTTTTAAACATATTTTCCTGAAAACACATAAGGACTTGCTACATATTTATTTTTAATTTTACACCACACATACAAATTCTCTAAATTTAACTTTAACAGAAAAAACACTAAAGACCACAAAATCCACATTACAATTTAATTAATTTGAAACTTAATTTACAATTAAACAGAAATAACTCTAGTCCAGAGTGAATTTTTTTCATTTTTGTTTTATGACTGACTGTTTTGCAATTTCTGCAAATGTATGGCGGAGAATGAAACTCTATGAAAATGAGTGATGAAAAAATGCCTGACCAAGAAACAAACCTGGGACCCCGGCGTAGAAGCCAGTTGCACTAACCACCTTGCCAACGGGCCGGCCAATCCAGAGTGAAGCAGAAAATTCTTATTATTTACAAACTAGCCCTATCACGCTCATTGCAGAGAATGAGTAGTAGTGTGTTTTAGATCATCAACTGAAAGGCTGGTTTGAACCTGTAGAGGTTTTACTAAGTGAAATGAGGAGTGAGGTGGTTTACATTTGCCTTCCACACTGAGTGGAAAAGTACGCGTATCAGCATGCTGAGCTCTTTGAAAAGCACATTTTCCCCTCTGCAAATGACACCTTCAATTCATTCACCACAGGGTCTGACTGTATAATGAAATTCATAACTTTCACAGGAGATAACTCTGATTAGTGTCTTTTGCACCTCTACCTCTTCTGATCTTAAATGATTTAGCCATTTAATTGGCTGACCATGTGATGAGAAATAGAACTATTTTTTTAGCCCTGCAACTAACAGATTGAGTGTAAATAATCTGACACGCCACCTGTCTGTTATGGGCAGGAGTTGTAGTATGTAGAAGAAATTCATAAATCGAAATAAACTATAAAAACAGTGCATTATATGCGTACCAGGTGGAAGGCGTAATAGTATTTATGGAGTCAAAACAGTGGAAATGATGTAGCATCAACCGAGTATCATATTGAGTATCATATTGAGTAGGATTTGTATGTGGTCTAACTCATGCCACTGTCAGTCCGTCATGATTGTTTACATCAACTCTATAGTTCAATGGCTTTTACTACACATAGTTTATTAACTACTTTATACACGGTTTAATCCCTGTACATGAACCCACCCTTAGGTGAGTACAGTTTAAACCATAACCAAGTTAAATACATGACTTCACCGTGGCCGACCATTATATTACCAGCCTTTGAGCAACTGAGGTGATCACAATATTATTAATTTATTAAATTGAAAGTTATCTTTAAATTAAAATAAATAAGGCTGATTTATAAAACATAAATAATATGCAAGGTTAACAAATGTGTAAATCAAATAGATATTTGTAAGTACCTAATAGAATTTGGTATGTTTATTAATCATCATAAGTAATTTGGTTTTTGAACTTATTTGATCTGGATAATTTGACCTGACTACATGCAGAATGCTTCAAGGTTTCTTCTGTTCAGTTGATACATTTTCATTTTTTAAATGATCTGTTTTATCAAACAAAAAATGTTTACATGAACTAAAAAGAACCCAGTTAATTTATAGCATGTTTGATTCCTATGTTGCTAATCACAACACTAAATTGTTTGAACGAAAATATACTTATGCAAGTAGAAGATACATCAATAAATTACCACAAGCTTTAAAAAGTAGCAGTAATTTGAATTTGTTTAAAAAACCTAAAAAAAATACAAGATTGATGAAACTTTTTACAAAGTACAGAAATTCTTTTCTGAATAGTTTTTGGTTAAAAATTTATGAGCTTCTTAAGTAATGCTGAGACAAATTGTGTATTATTTTATACAAATGGTTGGCTTATTGAAGTCAGCAAATAAATAATGGTAATAAATGAATTTGTAAGTAATGAAATATTTAACATAGTGTTAAAATTTATGCTTATTAGTTTTATCTTTATATGTCGTTTTCTCCCTTCTTGAGTCTCCTGGATTTAGTTATTAAAAAAAAAAAACATTCATATAGTACTGAATATTGTAAGTACAGTACATCATTATGAACTTAAATGTTTGTGTTACAGGGAAAATTTCATCAGACTACCAAATATTTTATTAAAGTAAAAATTCTCTTTTGAAATATTTAATTGTATTTTGTAGGCCTTACATAGGTCGAAGTGGACATATCTCACTTTGTTATCAAAAGTCCAATGTGACATCATATTTATCTATATGTTTATTGTGGTAAATGCTTTACTTGATTATTATTCTATTTTATAAAATAAATTTCACTAACCTTTTTTAAGCTGCCTTTATTTTTTATTTATCACTTACATGTGTTTCGGTAGATCCACCATCATCAAAGTACCTATATTATATCGTTTGAAACTAATATTTTTTTTTAAAATCTATAGATGTTACATCTTCAGTCATGTGTATAAAACTATAAACATTTTATACGCATGACTGGAGATGTAACATCTACTATAGATTTTTAAAAAAATTAGTTCCAAACGATGTAATATACTCGGATGATAGTGGATCCACTGAAACACATGCAAGTGATAAATAAAAAATAAAGACAGCTTAAAAACATATACCGTAGTGAAATTGATTATATAAATAGAATAAATTTTAAGCTGCAGGATGCATTATAAGGATTTATTTTTAATTATTATTATTACTTTGAAAATTGTGACTGCTATGTATTGAATATGATATTATACTTACTTTTTAAGTGATGTGCTTTACAAATTAGTTTCCAAAAAATGTAAGAATAGACTAGTATGTAAGAATAGACTAATGTAAGAATAGATATTTCATTAAGGTTCTTTTTTAGAAGACCAGTAAATGCACAAATTGCAAATTAACTAAAATAATTCTTGATTGCAGGTATAAATGTTAAGAAAGAGTTTTTAATATAAAAATGTTTATACTTTTAATTGTAGGTTTTTAATAAAATGAAATGGTCTTAGTGGTGGAAAATTTATAAAACTTAGCATAGTACCTTTTTCTTACATTTTCAACATTGCAAGATGTTATTAGTTTTCTACTATACATATTTTAAAATACTCGTATTTTATGCGTTTCTGTTACTGCATTATAAAACAACAAAGTGCTTATATTTATTTTTATTGTGGTTTGTTTACTGATAATATATATTATTATTTTTATCAATTTTTATTTTTATTGGTTTAGCTACAGTACAATGTTGTTTTAAAAAATTCATCTATATTATAAACTGAAGAATAAATAATGCATATGAGAAAAATAACAGAATTTTTGTGTAAGTTTATTCCTAAGTCTAATTGGTCTGATAGTTCTTTTATATTCCATAGTTATTATCCCGTAGAACCAAGTATTATTTTACTTCATCAATTCTTTCTCTATGTCAATAAGTTTTTTATCTCATGCAATAAATTATTACTAGTGATAGTCATGCAATTGTTGCATTTATTTTCCTTAATATGAACTTTTTTCTTTATAAATATGAAATGCTGATTATCGGTCAAGAAAAATATTTTTCTCATGAAAGCTAGAATATAAAATGTACTATGTTATTTTTCACTTTCTCTTGGCTATATAAATATTTTTTTTGTCATCAGTCTCTTGACTGGTTTGATGCAGTTCTCCAAGCTGTTCTATCTTGCACAAGTCGTTTCATATCTAGGCCTACATACCTGTAACACCCTACATCTTTTGTAATTTGCTTTACATATTCTAACCTTTGTCTCCCCCTATAATTTACTCCCTAATTATTGATATTATTACCTTCCATTATTGATAGCCCAATACCTGGATGTCTTAAGATATGCCCCACTAGCCTATCCCATCTGGTAAGATGCTTCCATATACTTCTTTTTTCATCCACTCGCCTAAGAACCTCTAAATTACTTATTTTGTCCACCCACCTAATCTTTAACATTTTCCAATAACACCACATTTCAAAAGCTTCTATCCTCTTCCTTTCTACAGCCCCTATCACCCACTTTTCACTCCCGTATAATGCTACACTCCAAACATAATGTTTTAAGAAATTTTTCCTAATCTGTAAATCAATGTGTGTAGTCAGTTAGCTGTTTTTCATTTCAAAGACTTTTCTGGCTTGAGCAATTCTACTTTTGATATCACTTGTGCTTCTACCATCCTTTGTTATTTTACTCCCTAGATAGCAGAATTTCCCAACTTCCTGTATGTTTTCGTTGCCTACGTTTAAATTTCCCATCTCTTCTAAACCACTCTTGCTGCTGCACAAAACTTTCGTTTTGTTCTTATTAATTTTCATGAAGTAATCCTTTCTCAAGATCTCATCCATTCCATTTAAAACAACCTCTAGTTCTTTCTTTGTCTCGGCTAATACTACTATATCATCGGCGAATCTCAGCATTTTTATTGTTTCTCCTTGAATTTTTATTCCTCCGTCAAATTTCTCCTTTACTTCATTTATACCCTCTTCTATAGACAAGTTAAAAAATAGTGGTGACAAAGAACAACCTTGTCGTACACCTTTTCTTACAGCAGCCTCTTTTTCGTACAACTCAATTCTCAAAACAGCTGTTTGATTCTTACACAGACTGTAGATAACTTTCCTTTCTTTGTATTTAATTCCTAGCCTTTTCAAAGTTTTAAACATTTTACTCAAGTCTAAATTGTCAAACGCTTTCTCTAAATTTACAAATGTCATATAAGTAGTTTTATTTTTCTTTATCGTTTTCTCAATAATCAGTTTCAGAGCTAATATTGTAACTTGAGTTCCCATTCTCCTTCTAAATCCAAATTGGTCATTGTCCAATACTTCTTCTACTCGGTGTTCTATTCTCCTGTATATAATTCTTGTCAGTATCTTGGATGTGTGGCATGTTAGGCTGATGGTTCTGTAATGTTCACACTTCTCCGCACCTGACTTTTTTGGTGTAGGAATCATAAAATTTTTTTAAAGTCCGATGGTACTTCCCCACTCTCATAGATTATCCACACAATTTTGTACAGTTTGTTTTGAGCAACTTCTCCACAACATAATAATAATTCCGATGGTATGTTATCTATTCCTGCCATCTTATTCATATTCATATCCTTAAGTGCTCGATCGAATTCTTCCCGTAGTATAGCGTCCCCTCTTTGATTTTCTTCAACATCAGTTACTTGTTCTATCGCATCATGTTCTAATTCTTTTCCACTGTAGAGTTGATTAACGTATTCCTTCCATCTTTCAACACTCTCTTGGCCATTCAACAATGGTTTGCCATCTGCATTTTGTAAATTAACAGCTTTCTTCTTTCGTTCTCCCTTATTTTTCTGTAAGCCGCATCTACTTTACCAACTACCATTTTATTTTCAATGTCCGAACATTTCGCTCTGATCCACTCTTCCTTCGCTTTCTTACACCTTTTGTTTATGATATTTCTCAAGTATTAATATTGCCTTTTACCTCTTTCATCCTTTGTGTTTTTTGCTCATCCATCAGTTACAAAATATCATTAGTAATCCAAGGTCTCCTATCTCTTCTTTTAGTATGTTCTATCCATTCTTCCGCTGCTTTTACTACCACCTCCTTGAAGTTCATCCACTCCTCCTTTACACTTCTTGTGTCATCACCTCTTTCTTCTATCCCTTTATGAATACTCTCCTGGAAACCCATCTGGTTGTCTTGTTCTCTTAGTTTGTCTACATCCCACCTAGCATTTTACTGTCTCATCTTCAGTTTTTTAAGTTTAAGCCTGCTATCCATACTACTACGTTATGATCACTCCCTATGTCTGCACCTGGATATGCTTTACAGTTCATAATCTGGTTTCTGAATCTTTGTCTAACCATTATGTAATCTGTTTCGTATCTTCCCTTGTCACCTGGCATTATCCAAGTGTATAACCTCCTTTTGTGACTCTTAAATAGTGTATTGCCTATCACTAAATTATATTTGGAGCAGAAATCTATCAGCCGACTCCCTCTGTCATTTCTCTTCCCTGGACCATATTCTCTGATTATCTTGCCTTCTTTTCCTTCTCCAACTACTGTATTCCAGTCTCCCATAACTATCAAATTTTCATCAACCTTTACAAATTTTATTACTTCATCTAATTCCTCATGTACTTATTCTATTTCTTCCTCTCTGTGCGAAGACGTAGGCATGTAGAACTGCACTATAGTGGTGGGCTTTGGTTTCGTATCTACTCTAACCATGATAATCCTATCCTATGACCTACTATAAGCAACTTATAGTAGGTCACTCTTTGTCCAATTTTTTTATTCATTACTAGACCCACTCCACCCTGCCCTCCAACTCGGAGAATTTCAGAAACTTTTATCTTTTTGATGAAGTCCGAGGATGAGGAGGAGGAGGAGTTTCCTCACGACATTCTAGTCCAACAGAAAAAGCTGTAGTTTACTGTTGCTTTCAGCTTTTTGGTTGGCAGACTGAGTGCCCAAGCCACCGTCTGTCAGGGTGGAATGGGCAGACCTTCCAGTTCCGTTCACCATGAGACGGTCATCGTGCTGATGAGCGGTCACATGGTTACTAACAGGCCACACAATGTGAATGTATGTATGGGATACTAGCCTTTTATCCCGGCCGTTTCCCTTAAGCCTTTTGTAAAAGGAATTAAGGGGTCTCCTTCCAGTTGACGACAGAAACCCTTTATAGCCTTTATATATAAATATATATGAAGGAAAGTATTGCTTTCATGTCAATTTTTCAAAATCGAGGTTCTATAAGATATACATGTTTTCAGACTCCCTGAACCCAAAAAAACATGTTTTTAGCGATTGGTCTGTGTGTGTGTGTGTGTGTGTGTGTGTGTGTGTGTGTGTGTGTGTGTGTGTGTGTGTGTGTGTGTGTGTGTGTGTGTGTGTGTGTGTGTGTGTGTGTGTGTGTGTGTGTGTGTGTGTGTGTGTGTGTGTGTGTGTGTGTGTGTGTGTGAGCAAAATATCTCAAGAAAAGATCATCATACGAAGTTGAAACTTGAAACTGAAGTTAGGTACTACTAGAGAACCCAACATGAACATTTTCATCCAAATCGGTCAACCGGAAATAGTAGTTTATATGTGCCATTTTTCACTTTTTTACGATTATTTCAAAAACAGCTTCTACGATTGTTTTTAAAATTGCCATTTTTTTACATTTTTTTATGCTCTACAAGGTAGGGTAGGCACTATGTCTGCTGAAACTCTTGGGGAGGCTGTGCTACCGTCGAAAAAAATAGTTTCTTTATGATTGCTGCCTTAATATTCATTTTAGCGCAAAAGTATATAAATATAATAAAAGTTGTAGAAAATTTTAAAATCTACAACTTTTATTTCAAACATTTCTTTGTATAATACTTATTTTAGCAGTAATTAGTGATTTTCGTTTTTTTTAAATGAAAATTGTAAAAAAATGTTTTTATTAAGATTTCGGCCTTAGTATGGATTTATGACACAAGTGTATATAATAAAATGTATAGAAAATTAAAAGATCTACAACTTTTATTTTAAGCATTTCTCTCAACAGAGCCTAGTTTAGCGTCAAAGAGTGATTTTCTGTATTAGTAAGCTTAACTGAGGTTGATTTTCATTTGCATCACTCACTTACGACTAAAATGAGGTTATATTTTTTGAGATTAATTTTTTTTGTCTATTTTTAATGTTTTATTACTTTTAGGTTACATTGTTCATTATTCGCATTGGTAAGAGAAAGTCGTGTGAGTGTTTCACACCAGATTTTTAAATTTGCTATAAGTCACATCAACTGCTTAGTCATTAGTGTCAATCAAATATTACAAAACATTATTGAGATGTTTAATTTTCTAGACATGGTCAGGAGTTGAACCTGGGATCCTCTGATTTGTATTTCACCATAATCTAGTGATTCAAGCCATTGTATCGTAGTGGTCGCTGTAATGTAATTTTTGTTTTAGTGATCATGTTAATGGGTACTTTGGTTGCTGCTGCCCAATTGAGTTCCACTGAGATAACGCCAAACCACTTTCTCAGGTTGGTGACTAGAATATCCTTCTTATTTTCTTTTTCTTATTCTTCTTACTTTTTATTATAACAATTTTTACAGAAGTGTATCACTCTCTAAAAACCTTAAAACTAAACCCCTGTTCCTTTCACAGTTGAAAATTTGTATTTTATACTCAAAAGTAGGAAGTTGCCAAAATCTTGAGGTGGGATTTTTATTTTTAGTGGTTGAATGATTCAACAAACCAAATCTTGAATTTTAAAAATCATTGGAAAACGTTAATTACTCAGTTTGTATGGTTACAAAAGTGTGAGTAGGTAGATAAAATTTCATCTGAAACGATTGGGATTATTGTGGGGCGATTTAAACTCCTAAGGTTTATTTGTATAAACTTAGTAATGCAAAAAATTGATTTATCTGTGACAAATATAGAGTACTCAATTCAGTATACTGATATTCGGTATTTAATATTTTCATGACACAATCGAATGTAAATGTTTTTGAACAAAGCTACCACATGTTATACTAAAACTAATACATATAACTGCTTCAGCAGGAACCAACTAGTGGCCACATTACAAAAATAACTTGAACTTGGCTATAAAACTCAAGGTTTATTGATGAATTTTGATGTACACGATTAATTTTTTTTTGCTGAAAATAATTTTAAATATTATCATCAAGAAAAACAGAATATACTGTCCATTAATAGCTCTCAATTTTGTACTCCAGGACAACGTTTATAGAACCAACAGTAATTTTTTAGTCATTTACTTCTTTGATTTTCCCTTTGAACCTTTATCTTTTGGTGTCTTTGCTGGAGAATTCTTTTGAACATTCAACTCAGGAAAAATTTCAATAAAAAATCTGAAACAAATTAAAATAAAATTGCAGTGACATTATAAGACTTTTTAAAAGTTTTATCAATTTCTTCTTCAACTAGTATAATCAGGACCTTGTATTTTAGTTCAGGGTAACTTATTAGCAATTTAGCATTAAAAAATCATTGCACCGCAGAGTATATCATACATGTAACTTCTGTTTCTATAATGTCAGGGAGTATTAGCCACATGACATGAACTATTTTAATAACAAACTATTAATATAATATTATAATAATTACATAAATACTGTAATATATTAATAATTAATAATAAGTACACATTTTTTTAATAACATAAAAATAATAATATGAACTTATACCTAACAAAGGAACTCAATTGGGCAGCAGCAACCAAAGTACCCATTAACATGATCACTAAAACAAAAATTACATTACAGCGACCACTATGATACAATGGCTGTGTGGAGTTAGAGCTGGTCTCCCATCAGGCGCCTCCCCGGGTGGTGGATAGGGGAATGGTCACCAGATATGGTGGTTACCGTTGAAGACGGGGCGAACCAAACACTAGCAAAACCGAGTGATTTCCGGTATAAGTAATCCCCCACTTACTGGCCAACGGCTCTTGGCGGATGAGCTGGTAGGTGGTAGGGCACTCCTTTGTCCTGGAGTTGAAAAATTGGCTCCAAAGGCGGATGAACCAGTAAATGGTCAATGGCGTAAGAATGTGGTAAGTAACGGGAACCCACCACATTAAAGACTCATTAGAGTTTCTCTAGTAAAGCAATCATGGCAGAATTCAGAACTAAATTATATTCCGGAGTTTCAAGCCCTCCAATCGGGTCTCCGGGGAGGGCAGCTTTGAGTGTTGCCAAGAAGAATGTTTTGTTGCGGGAGGACGTGAGGATTGGTACATGGAATGTGAATAGTATGTATGATGAGGGAAAAGCCTTTAATGTTGCCAAGGAAATGGGGAGATTGGACATCAAAATCATGGGGATCAGTGAGACACGATGGTCAGGCAGTGGTCAGAGGGGAGTTTTGGATAAAACAATATATTTCTCTGGGAATGATAATGCTGGACATTATCAAGGAGTGGCCATCATGGTTGATGGATCTGTGAAACAAACAGTGAAGAATTTTGTGCCTCTCTCTTCAAGAGTGATGTTGCTCCAGTTGGAGGCCTATTGTGGAACCCTCAACCTCATTCAGGTGTATGCTCCGACGGCGGAGAAAGAGGATGAAGAAGTGGAGGCCTTCTATAAAGATGTGGAACAGGTTCTGAAACTAACAAGAGGCAGAGACATTACAATAGTCATGGGGGATCTAAATGCAAAGATTGGACAGGGTGAGAAAGATGAGTGGGTGGGGGAGTATGGTCTTGGTGAGCGCAATGACAGAGGTTAACGCCTCCACCAATTCTGCCAAGAAAACTCAATGGTGATTACCAATACTCTTTTTGAACATCCAAAGCGCCGAAGGTATACATGGAACTCACCACAGGACGGCCCACGAGGTATAGTCAGAAATCAAATAGACTACATTATGATCAAGCAAAGGTATAGAAACTCGGTGAGAAATTGCAAAACCTACCCTGGAGCGGATGTGGACTCTGACCACAATCTGCTGATGGCAACAGTGAGGGTGAGGCTGAAAAGATTGAAGAAGCGCCAGCATGATTCCATGATTGACACAAGGCATTTGAGAGATGTCAAGTTGAGGGGAATGGTCTGTCAAAAAGTAAATGAGAATTTGACAAGGATAAGAGAGGACAATGGAATTGAGAGGGAGCCTGAGTTTTTGTGGGAAAGCTTCAAATCGGCAGTGCTGGAACCATGTCAGGAGTACTTAAAGCCAAAGAAACAAGTGAAGCGACAGGACTGGATGACTGACGAAATACTCAGGCTCATGGAGGAGAGAAGGCTGATGAAGTCGAAGGATCAGAACAAGTATCGTGAGCTGAGGAGAAGAATAAGATGGGAATGTCGTCGGGCTAGAGAAGTGTGGGTGAGAGAGAGATGTGAGGAGGTTGAGGAACTGCAGAAACGACAGGATCTGCACAATCTCCACAAGAAGATCAAGGAGTTTAACGGTACAGGAAGGCAACAGAAAGCATATATACTAACGGATAAGGATGGACACATTGTGACGGACATGGCAGATCAGTTGCGACTTTGGGAAGATTATATAAGAGTTTTGTTTGAGGATGAAAGAGAGGAGACTATGGGCGAGAGAGAGGAAGAGGAGACTGGCCCACCAATTCTGAGAGTAGAGGTGCAGCGAGCAATTTATTCATCAAAAAATGGTAAAGCACTGGGTCCAGATCAGATTCCCGCAGATGTACTCAAGTTGATTGAGGAGGAACACCTTGACACAATCACAGCTTTGTTCAACAAAATATATTGCACGGGAATAATACCGACTGAGTGGCTCAAGTCAACCTTTGTTACTATCCCAAAAAAGCAGAATGCGAAAAAATGTGATGAGTACAGAACAATCAGCTTGATGAGTCACACACTGAAGATCTTTTTGAAAATTATACATCGAAGAACATTTTTAAAGCTGGAAGAAGATATCTCAGACACACAGTTTGGTTTCAGAAATGGATTCAGTACGCGAGATGCGCTGTTTGCTTACAATGTCCTCATGCAGCGTTGTATGGATGTTAACCAGGACATATATGCATGTTTTATTGATTATAATAAAGCATTTGATAAAGTCAGGCACAACCAACTGATAGAAGTGTTGAAACGTAAAAATATTGACTCTAGAGATATCCGAATAATTGTCAACCTGTACTTCAACCAGACAGCAACTGTTCGCGTGCAGGATGCCTTTACTAACCCAGTGGACATCAAACGGGGTGTTAGGCAGGGCTGTGTGCTCTCTCCACTTCTCTTCAACATTTGTTCTGAAGAAATTTTCAGATAAGCCCTTGACATGGTGGTTGGAGGAGTTCGGGTGAATGGCATACGTCTCAACAACTTACGTTATGCAGATGATACAGTCTTGCTGGCTGAAACAATGCAGGATCTCCAGGAACTCCTGAATAAGGTTGTTGAAGCCAGCCAACATTTTGGTCTCACCCTCAACACAAGGAAGACAAAGTGCATGGTCATCACCAAGAATGTGGTCCCACATGACGAACACCTGTATGTGGAGGGAGAGCAGTTGGAAAGAGTTATGAAGTACAGCTATCTTGGTATGACGGTGAACAGTAACCTTGATTACTCTACTGAGATCAAAATCCGCATAGAGAGAGCCCGGGCCGCATTTGTGAAAATGAAGAGGATGCTGTGCAACCACAATCTGAGTCTGGACTTGAGAATTCGTGTGCTGAGGTGTTACATCTTTCCGGTGCTGTACTATGGTGCAGAGGCCTGGACTACCAATAGGCAATGTGAACGAAGACTTGAGGCCTTTGAGATGTGGGTTTACAGAAGGATGCACAAAATATCTTGGACAGAGAGAGTCACAAACATGGAAGTCCTAAGGAGGATGCAGAATGGAATGGAAGTGATGATCGAAATCAAGAAGAGAAAGCTGGTGCACCTCGGCCATGTCTTGAGAGGTCCAAAATATGAAATCCTTCATCTTGTCATCCAGGGAAAGATTATGGGCAAACGATCGGTTGGAAGAAGAAGAACCTCCTGGCTACGGAACCTGCGAGAGTGGTTTAATTTGTCATCCATCGACCTATTTAGAGCTACAGTTTCCAAGGTCAGGATTGCCATGATGCTAGCACACCTTCGTAATGGAGATGCTACATGAAGAAGAAGATACCTAACAAGCCAGGGTTTTTCTTTGGTCAATGCTAAGAAATCTGCGGAACAAACCACAAATTTCTACCTACATACCAAATCAATTTTTAAATTTATTTTGGCGTCTTTTTACTTGACAGTAACTTTGAAAAAATTTAAATTCGGTAAGAAATAATGATTTGATGATTCAATCACAAAAGCATCCTTAAGAAATTATTTTATAACAGTTTAATTTTGAAGTCCATTGTATTCACATCAACTGCTTGGTTATCAGTGACTGAGGAACATTATTTTTGGGTTTAATGAGTTAAAATATTCAGATGGTAGCCATGAATTAAGGCTAGGACCATAGGCTAACATTCTACCACTATACCATGGAGACAGGCTGCCTTTATTATCACGCTCAATATAAAGTTATTAATTTGTCACTTACATTTTTGAGTGATCAAATCTTTTGGAATGAGAACTATTTCTGTAGTAGTCCATATACAGATATAATGTGAAATGTATTAAAAATAAGTCTTTTATGGGATTGTTAATGATTTTCTTTAACACATTCACTGAATCTCTTCAGTGGATACTGATAGTAATGTATTATACTTATCATATGCTACCTTAGAAAAGATGGTCAGAGACAGTTTTATGATTGGTGTGGACCGAAATAGGCATGTTTTTCTATCCATGGTGGAAAAAGAAAAATAATTTATTCTGAACAAGATGTATATTTCATTCAGAAATGTTTTAAGAAGTAAATTTGATTATTCCTTCTTAATAAGATTTGTTTTTTTGGTACCTTATAATGTGTTTTAGGCCCACTTACTTCTTGTCAGCATCATATGATTTTGATAATTGGGGTATATAAGTATCATCTTGAATAGGGGGTTTCTCTTTTTCCTGTGATGGGGGGAGTTCTTTCGGTGTTGCTGGTTTTACATCTTTCTTACTTTTACCTTTAGGTTCTTTGGCTTCTTTCTTGTCTTTTCCTTTCTTTGACACTGGCGGTTCTACTGTAAAGTAAAAAATTTCTAAATTAGAAAAAAAAATTTTAAAAAGTAACTTAATTGGTTACCAAATATAATTTTTAAACATGTATGCTCTACTAATAACTGTGCTTGCACAGTTTATTACATAAAATAAATTTGTATAATTATGTTTCTCTATTTTCCTATTTTCACTCAATTTGTAGGGCTACTATTGCAGAAAAAATTATATTATACAGGTACTGTAGATCTCTTGGAAAATTTTCATGCTGATTTTCAAAGATGTGGCTTTTTGGGGAGATACAAAAATAATATTAATTATTGAAGGATTGTTACCTTTTTTATTCCTTAGGAGCAAATGGTTGAAATTCATATGCATTACTTTACGTATCATTTACTATAAGCAGTGACTCTGATTTTCAGAACTGTAACTGAATCCTGAATCCTGGTTGAGAGGGCTAAGAAGCCCTATGATGGCGACATCGTGTTAAGGAACACCTGGTCGCTCGGGGAACAATATAACAGAATAATTGCAACCTCAAGAAATTTAGGGGGAATTTTATAGTTTAAATAGGAAATAGGATTCTGGTTCGTGGGACATTGGAACTGGGACTTGAAAGGAGGTAATTTATTTTTAGAAGTTATTTGTGGAAAATTTAAATTAAGGGACAAGTGGGTTTAAGAGCGGCTCTTTTATTTTATTTTATTTTTCAGTGGCCTTTTTTCAGTTTTGTGGGAGGCCTATTATTTTGGTGAGGGGAAGGCATGCATTTTACTGAACGTGGACTAAAGGTATAATTTAAGGTAGGGGTTAGTTTATGATTTCAGGGGAGACGGAAAGGGTAGAGTTTGGCATAATCACCGGCCTTTTTATCTTCTGAGTGTTTATTAATTTAAAATGGCGGCTCTTTTCACCGTAGTGGAGTGATTATGCATAGGAACATGGGGACAACTACCAACTGGGGGGGGGGGGGTGAGTCATACAAGTAGGAGGGGCATGGGTAAATAAGAGGAATACAGGGCAGAATAAAAATGTGGCAATTCTAAATTTTGTTAAGTGGGTCATTCTAAAATTTAGATAAAGTCGTGGAATGGTAATGGGATAGAGACTTCAGGTGGGTGTAGGCGTCGGTACAAGTCCTGAATGATCTGGGGTCCGTCAGTTTTCCCAGCGTCGTGTAGCCGTTTCGAGGTATTGTAAATAAAGTCCTCCATAGAAGGGAAGAGAAGGTGTTCGTGTATGATGCGATTGGATATAAGATAGTGGAACTGTGTGATGCACCGGAGGACTTTGTTCTGGTATGCTGAAGTACGTCTTTTGTTGGACTTGGAGAGAAAGGGCCACCATACCGGTGACCCGTACAAAAGGAAAGGACGTAGGATAGAGGAGTACATCAGAAGTTTCAGTTTTGAGGAGTATGCAGGAGAGAGGAACAAAGGGATGAGTAAAGCGAACAAGGCCCTACCCTTGCTAAGCTTGCTGTCAATGTGCTGTCGAAGTGTCAATCGTTTATCTAGGTCAACCCCTAGATATTTTACGCTGTTCTGCCATGGGAGGAGTTCCCCTTCCAATCGTAGAGGCGGAGGAACATTGCGTTTTAGTGTAAAGTGGATTGCTTCGCATTTGTGGGGTTAAGTGACAGTCTCCAGACACGACACCAGCTAGTGATGTCTAGAAGCTGAGTTTGAAGCGCGCGGCAATTGAGGCGGAGGCATCTGTAACTCTTTGGAAAGTTGTGGAGTCAGTATGTATTTCTTTAGGTTAGTCATACATTTTTTTACCCTCTGGCGCATGTGATAAAAATACCAATGCTTTAGTTTTTCCCATTAAACCTAATGAACAAATATACCAAATTTCAGTTTTTGGTGATTGCTGATAGGTGCTTTTGTATTTTTACATTGAGATAACATTATTTAGGAGTAAATATAAACTCTGTGAATAATTTATTCATTCTGTTACACCCCACAACAATAGATAGATAGTGAAATACTGATTTATGAATAGACACTGTGTAGCAATGAACTTGATCTTTCAGAACATGCTGGGAATTGAATGTCGGTCATCCACTTCATAATTTAAGATACTTCACCTAAGCCACAAGGGTGGCAAAATTAGACTTTAGTGCTTATCAGAATGATGAAGACAGTAAAATTCTGTTTAGAGTGGAATACATGTTTTTGCCTCCTTTGGACAAATTGTACATTAGTGTTTTGAAAAATTTGTAGGAAAAGTAATAGATCACATTAATTTCTTCTTTGGTAAGTATCTTTGCATTGCCATAAAATATTTATTTGTTCAAATGAACAAAATTTGGATTTCTAAACAAGATCTTCTGTGTATGAGATTAAAGGGCTCAGCCCCCTAGATATTCAGTACTTTGGTAGTATAGTAATGATTCAGCCACTTCCCTTCTCTACACCCAGCTACCATTAACCCCCAAATTTGTAATTAGAACCACTTTTGACCTTCTTACTCCACAATGATGATATATGTGAAACTAATTTAAGTCATTAAAATATAAATAAGGTACCTGTAATCATCCATTTTCTTAGTTAAATGAGATATTTTTGATGTAAGAATGGTTGAGTGGAAATATATTTTGTAATGAATGAACAAAATATAACACTGAACCCTATTATAGTTTGTTTTTATATTTTTCTGTTGTAGATAATTCTAAAAAATATATAATCAATAATACCTTCTTTTGGTTCTAAACATTTTGGTACATCAAGCTGGTGAGGTAAGAATATAGTTGTTAGATTTATTGGATGTGTAAAAGCTGATTTTATCACTTCAAATTTAAATCTGTTAGCAAATCTGAAAATATTGCCATTTGAATAATTACTAATAGAATTTATTATGTATCAAGTTACTATACCAGTTAAATATTGTTAATATCCTAGGATTTTTTTCAATAACTGATGATAATAATATAATATTTAAAGTAAATAGATTCATCAATAATATAGGTAGTACACTGCCCATAAAAATACCATGTAATGTGTTTTTATTATTTAAAAGGGCTATATGTCAGCATAACATTACACATCATATTCAGTCTCATACTTTTTATAAAATACCAACTTGTTCTGTAACAACGCATTATTAAAGCTGTTTTGTTATGGAAACTTTAAAATGTAAAAATTCAGCTCTCTGTTTAATCATTAAATTTATGTTTAAATGACAGAAATTATATATAGGCTACAAGTCAATTAGACCAAGACCTTCAATTTACCTCTTGAATAGAGTTTTTCAATAAGGGTTTGAAGTAAAACTCGTAAAAAAAAGTATTTAAGTATTTGATTATTAATGTCAAATAACTCAGTTATTTGTCAAACTATTTTAATGGAATTATGACTACCTAATGTTCATGTATTGTAGATTCGAGTAGATTTGGATGGTTATTATCTTATATACTCATCAAATAAAAAGTAGATTTAATGAAAAATTAATAGAAACGCTGTTGTTCTAGGATTATAAAATTTATTCGAACCTATTGTCTGCATCTATTTTCAGAAAGTTTTTTTCCAAGTAGTTGAAGTAAACAACAGACTATCTTAGGGAAAAGAAATTTCCAATCTAATAATTTTTAATTATAATAAATTTTAAATTAGAAGGGGAATTTCAAATACTAATGGTAAGTCATGTTGTGCAAATTTCTTGTTAGCTTAGCTAATTTGGTCACAAATTTTGCTCAGTTGGGCTGTCAACTTAATGGAAGACCAATGTCTCTTAAAATGAAAATTTTATGAACTTAATTAATTGCATCTTTTTCACAGTTCAACATTGATTTCAAGTTTATCATAACTCAACCTTGAAAATTGATTGAATGGCTTATAAAGGGATTCATGTACCAAACAGAGCCTGCTTTAAAGATTTACCTCTACAGACAACAACGGGAATGACTTACCATTAGCAGCAGCAGTCCAGGGATTCCAGACGGATAGTCATCCCAGACGACTATCAGATCATCTATACTGGATGGGCTTCAACCAGAAACCACACCAGTCAACCAACAGGGGACTTCAACAGTAATTTCAAGTCTTACATAATTTTTTAAAATTATTTCATTACTAACTGATTTTTCTCTTATCTTCTTAAATTCAACTAAATTCATAATTAAAACAAAATGCAATAGCTACTACAATCAATGATAGCATCCAGTTACTGTATTACAAGGTTTTCAGTAATATTACACATCCCAAAAGCAAGATTGTAGAATAGATTGATCTACCATCCATTTTTTATTTTTTAAGTAAAATCACTTGTTTTTGCAATAGTTAAAAATTGTTTTGGCTTATAATTATTATTATATAATGTATTATTAACTATTTTTCTTTGTTTTAAATGTGATAGGTATAAAGTGAAGTTGAGATAATTATAGATATTTGTTGGACAAAACCAATCTGTGTTTGACTTATTTCAACACAATGTGATTTTTTTATATTTTTGTTTATGTGATTTTTTTACATTTTGTCCATGCTCATTATTTCTACCTCATCCTAAACAGAAGCTTAGGAGATGAGGAGTATTGATTCCATCGTAACTATATTTGTGAGTAAAAGAAGATAATAAAAAGACACCAATTTTCATTTTGAGATGTATATGAATAATAGTAGTTTAATTTTCCTTTATTGACAATAAATTAGTCAAGCTACAAGTCTGCCAGAACAGAGTAGTACTTATGATAATCGATCTTTTTAATGAATAAATTGTGTTGCCTTGATATGCTGCTGTGCTTGTTGCCTTGGATATGTTGCAGTAAATTTTATTCCATTAACTAGTATTAAATAAAATTATAAATCATAGATTTTTAATATCCTTGGGTAGTAAAAGTTCTTTGCGGTGCGCACCGCTTCTTCAGGTAATAACATAAGCATGTCAAAGGTTTGAATCAAACTCAGTTTGATTCAAACATTTCACAAAGGAAGATACAATCTTCATAAATAGTTTCTAGAAGCTTATGCTTTTACCTGAAGAAGCGGTACGCACCGCGAAAGTACTTGTAAGAAACAAAGTATAAGAAGCAGTATGAGATAAATATAAAAAGTTTTTCTCATACTCTCATTAAAAAACAATACATTAATATGGATTCTGCTGCTATGATGCAAAGTAGTAACTTAAATAATTATAATTTAGTTCTATATTAAATTACCAAAATAAAAATAACAATTAAAGTATTATTGATACTTACGTTCCATAAATGCATTCAATTATTAAGCAGAGATCTCTGATATTTTTTGCATGGGTAATATGTGATTCGCTACTTTTAGATGAGCCTCTTTGACTTCGAACTGATTGTCTACTGTTTCTCATATTAGATTTTGATACATTTCGCTTGCTTGTCCTTGGTTTTGAAATTGAAGTACTCTACGTGGAAAATATTAATAGTGTTACAGCATGCAGTATATATATTACAGAATGCTGTTCAATAATTTTAGCTTATTTTATTCTAATATTGCAGTTATTATAAGCAATGCAATTATTACCTTATCATAAAATAATCATTAATCATTGTCATTAATCATTGTCATGTGACTAAATAAATAAAAATATTGTTGTATCAATCTATTGTCACTGAATATCTAGATCAGTGGTTTCAAATTTGCATTGACCTACGAGAGCCTATCTCATCTTTTCTGTGGATGTGCCCGCAAGCCTAAAAAATAACAAGCTAATTTTTTACATTTTTTAAAATCAGGAACATGAAACTATTTAAAAAATAATAAAAAAATGTGATTTTCATTCATTTAAGTGATCAGAAAGCATATTCTTAGGCTATAAGAAACACAAAATTATTTATATAAAAAAAGAGCAAACGGAGAAATTAAATTAAAACAGATTTGACTACGTATGTAACATAATATTAGGCCTACAGTTTAAATCATTAACAAACTAATGCTGATTTATATTTATACAAAATGTAGCTGGGGAAGAATAGGGTGAGTGACACCTGTAGCCACAACTTCAGGAATAGATAACATTGAAAACAGAGCCTGTCAAATTGGGTTTCATTGTATGTATTTGGAGAAAAAAATTACAGACCAAGAATATTTTACACCAAGGAAGCACAGGATGCCAGTTGGAAACCTATGATTTAGATTATTATTGACTTGATAGGTTTTGAACTGTCTGCTTGAGAAATATTTTTTAATTGATTTTTAATTTTTTAATGTATATTTTAATTGAACATTTCCCAGAAATTGGAATCAAACCTTCCAACCTTCTGAACAGAAAATTAGTACAACATTCTATTAAAAAAATTGAAGAAAAGCTTTTAACATTAATTATTTTTACTGATAAATAACTTTGAATATGCTGTAAAAATGCTACACTACTTTTTTGTGAGATAATTGCTTCCATCTAACTTTAGTCTGTAAATTTAATTTTGTTTGGTAAGCTTCCTATCTGATTACTTTTTTAATTGGCTTCCAATGAGTAAACTATAGTAAAACAATTTTCATTGATAACAAAATGTGTAGAATACTTCAAAATAATAATTTTTTCCTCTAGAACTGCAATCCAGAATAATGTTATACTGTAAGTATGTGTATCCATATACAGATTCAGTATGTGAGAATTTTAACTTAATGGTTACCTTATTTAATATTTTATATCTTAAAGGCTGTTTATCTACCCAATTTAATTAACATTTTAAAATGCTCTTTGCAATGTTTTGTATCCCAATTTTAATTTCTTGTGTTGAGATTACAAAACTGTTCTAAAAGGTTTTAATACTCATATTTATTTGTAAATATCTTGAAACTTGAAATCAAGTTTCTACAAAATTCTTGTAATTAAAAACCATTAAATTTTAAATGTAATGTACTAAATTCATGCAATGTAAGAAATGTATTTATTCATGCCTGTTTTGTCATTGTAAATATTAACTAATAATAGTTTTTCTTTGATTGGAAGTTGTTCAGTCTCTTAATGTTACATAGAATCTCATATTTATCTTTTATTCATTATTTCTTCCATCGGTTTAATAACTTTGTTGGCTTTCTTCTTTTACCAGATTCTGTAACATAGGAACCATAAATTTCTTTTTAGGATAATTTTCTTGACTTTCTCAATTTTGTTTATTTAATTGTTACTTGGCTTGATTGTTTCTATTCTATTTAACATTACAGGTTTCATAACTATGTTGCAGTCTTTAATTTTCAAATTTTTTGAGATATTTTTCTTATTATAAATATTTTTGGAATCTAAGAATAACTGCATATGCTTTTTAGCTCTTTCTTTCATTGTGGGGTTTGAATTGTCTTTTTATTGATAAATTTCCCTAGATAATTAAATTTATCTGAAAATTGAATTCTTCCATAATTTGTTTTTATGAATTTTGGGGTTGTTTTCTCTGAAGTCATTATTTCTGTATTCTCAAAAGAAATTTTCAAGATAACTTTTTCTGCAGTTTCTTTTAATTGTTTGACTTTGTTTTGTGCTGTTTCTTCTATGTTTGAAAACAATGCAAGATCACCCGCAAAGGCTAGGCATTGCACATCAAACAGTCCTTTATTTTTTCCTGTAAATGTAACTTCTGTTAGTTTATTTTTCAGAATTCTTTCATGATTTCGTCCAAGATGATTTGATACTATTTTTAGTATGTTAAAAAAAATTGTTTAACCTTTATATTAATATCTTTTATTAGTATGAGTTACTTTAGCCTATGTAGTATTTCATATTCTATTTATCCCCTATTATTTGCAAGCTTTTGCATGCCTATATTTTACAGTTGTACACTAAAAATTGCTTGTTATTTTTTAACTTACCAATGTTATACTGACTGTGGATGGCTGTTTATTTAAAGTGCTTAGACAGTAATTTGGAAGCGGTATTTCTGTATGCCCATTTTCTAGCAAATTTCTAGCAATCATTACAAACTGTTTAAAATCAGAAAAGGATTCTTCACGAGCCCAACTATGAACTGAAAGAAAATTTATAAAAAGTACTATTCGTACAGGCTACAATACAAAATTAATTTTATTTTTAATGAACCTGTATTTTTTAATGATATCCATAAAGTGAATATTATTTTCTCTCTTCTTGTTACTGCATTAATGTGAAAATAAGTTGTGTAATAACAATATGGTATAAAATACTATTAGGTGTTAACCACCTGACTGCAAAGAACATGTTGGCCAATACAGAAAATACTGTATCATATTATATATTGTATAAGATAGGTTTTACCTCTCTTTTGTGGGTGTGTATATCTTCGTCAGTTTTTGATTATTTCTTGGAAATAGGGCTTATCTTTTTTTTATTTTTTATTTATCTTTATTCTTAACTTGTATTATTTATGTAATGCTTTTATAATGAATTTTGTTTGTATTAGATATCTAAGCCTTGTTTTTGTGTGTACTGGTTTATTGTAATGCAATGGAGAAATAAATAAATATAATAATAATAATAATAATAATAATAATAATAATAATAATTATTATTATTATTATTATTATTATTATTATATCATTTCTTTATTGGCTTAGATATTCTTTTGAGTGGGTTGTATTATTAGCTTGCATCAATAGAATAGCAAGAACTACAAGACTGGGTATGTGGCATTATTGGAATCCCTGATATTGAATTAGGTTAATGTAAAACAACAAAATATGAAGACCATGGGAATAACTTGATAAGCCCATTTATGATATTTCCCAACTTATTTGTAGCATAAATTCTGTACTATTTCTTCAGTAAATCAGTCCGAGGAACAACTTTATAGGAAACAAGATATGATCAATATGAAATACCATATACAGGGGAATAACTTGACAATTCCATGTGAAACAGGTGAAGAAAAGTTCTTTAAAAGTAGGGTATTTTTTGTTTCATGTTGGCCAACCTACTTGCACCTTATTTACTCTGTTAACAACAGATTTAATAATAAAAGTAATATTTTACTTTCAAATAAATGCCTGTTTGGTTAATTTATTTTAACCAAGAAAAAATATATATTCATTACAGTGAACTACCATAATACATCCATGTGGACAGTTACAAAAAAATTACGATAGAGATATAGGTAATCAATAAGTTTAAAATATAACAGAAATACATAATTAACACTTGTGAATTGTAATATTAATCCTATAATAGAACTTATATAATGACTTAAGACTTAAAAATTTAAAAAAAATTTCTGAAAAAAAAATAAAATGTGACATCAAAAAATCTTCTCCTGAGATCTTTATATTAGTATTAGGTAAGCTTATCATCACATTTTTATTATCAGCATTCATAATTTATTGTAGATATGTTAGATGAATTACTATGACATAGTAATAGACTACATTGTAGCCTACCATTTGTGTAATTGCCCTTAACAGGCAGGTGGAGTGTTATATTATTTGCTCTAGTTATAGATCTGTTATAGATCTGCTACTTCCAGGGCTACAAAAAATAGTTTTGTTTCTTATCACATGGTTAGCCAATTGTATGACTTAAGCATTTTAGAACAGAAGAGGTAGAGGTGTAAAAGACACTAGTCAGAGTTATTTCCCCCGATAGTAATGAATTTCATTATACAGCCAGATCCTGTGGTGAATAAAGTGAAGGTGTCATTTGCAGGGTGGAAAGTAGATGTTTTTCAGAGGGCCTGGCATGCTGACAAGCATACTGTTTCACTCAGTGAGGAAGGAATGGTAAACCACCTCACTTCTTGTGTTACTTAGTAAAGCCTCTAGAGATTAAAGCCAGCTTTCTTGCTGATGACTTAAACATCAACAACATGTGTGTATATTAATTACTATTGCTATAAATTTTTACTTAGTTTCAGGTTAATAAAAAATAATTTTCTTGCTGTAGAGTAACAAATTCAGATTTTACAAATGAAATTTGAAGGAGAAACCTGATAACAAAATTTTAATTTTTTTATTATCACTATTTAACATTATATTCATTAAGTAACATATCAAATTCATCATAATATAGCTTACATTACTTTAAAATGCAGTTGGTTGAGGCAGGTTGAGCATGTGATACAACTGAAATTAGATGCTGTCTAGCATACAATGGGCCTATTATGAGTCATTGGTATAATGTATTCTGTTCTTATCACTTTATCAAATGCTATAAGGGCACCTTACTTTACCATGCGCTGCCCCCTGCCAATGTCTATCTATCTTTCTTGGCAAAACTGCATTCTAAATTATCATTTGCTGGAACAGGTTGTGTACAAAACCTGTCCTGGGTTATCAGACAAACATAAAATTATGTTTGTCTGAAACAGTCATCGGCACACAGCTATTTAAAATGTTTGGAATTATGTGCTCAGAAAACTCAAAATGGTATCTATCTAATAAAAGGTCATGCTGGTTTAAGCGGAGTTAAAATATGAATTGGGGAAAGCTACATATTTTAATTTAAAAATGTTAATTTTTGAGTATGACTGTATTATTTATGAAATAAATGTACTATTATTGTTATTATTATTTTTATCTATCTGATAAAAGTAGGCCTACTAATGAACTTAAGATATGGTATTTGTGATTTATTACAAATACCACTTTCACAGCTGACTTAGAGCTTACTTTTTGCAAATAATTTGTTTTAGTCCAATAAATCTCTATGGTATAGTCACTTGAGTCACGAGTTTGCCCTTGTTTGCAATGAGGGGTAAAGGGGGAAAAGCATCAGTATGCATGCCCGACTACTTTAATTTCAGTATGACAAACATAACAACTTATACAATATCTAGAGAATATAGAGTATATCGCGGAACCTTTTGTAGGTTAACTGTACAAATATAACTTTGTTACCATTACACAAATGTCACAAGATTTGAGTCTGTGGAAGCTTGTCCCTATGTTGTGAAGTTGAAGTTAAGCAAAAATGCCTATCCGTGCCTCTTAACAAAAGCCGTGAGCAAGCGGCTAACTACTGTGATGTTTCTCTTTCCACAATTCGAAAAATAAAGAAGGAAATTAAGGACGTGAAGAAGCTATTCTTCAACAGTTTTGTTGGCACCTGGTAAAAAAAACAAAACAGTTAGGTAGATAATAGAGATACTGATAATGAAAACGCTGATGACAGCAATAGTAAAGAAGGCTATTCATTCGTAATTACAGTAAATCAAACATTTCTAGTCATGTAATTAAGCTATAAGCAATATTACAGGTCATATTTATTTCTTATCAGGTTTATGAAGAAAACATCTCTGAATAAACCACAGCTTACAAAATGTATCTAGAAACTGGACGGTATTGAAATATACGAGTAGTGTCTCACTGTTGAGGTTGGCAGCACTGCAAATATTTCACTGCCCTTCCTCACAACCTATATATATGCAAAGGCAATCTCGTGACTTCAGTATCTATAATGTCTAACTGTCTACAGAAACATTAGAGAATGCTGTGGGCTACAGCAGAAGATGAAGAAAGAAAAGTTTGTAAAACAGCAATACTTTGAAAGGTACATATTACTAGTAATTTAGAATACATTTTACATCAGTTACGTACTGCTTTAGACACTGCAATAAAACACGTACAAACTGGGTTTTTGTTATGTTCAATAAAAATGTACATGGCAGCTGTGTTGAAATGAATCAAGTACTTTGAATAGGACCATGTAGGGCAGAACCACTGCAAAATTTTATTCTAATAAAAATTTTATTGCAAGACTTTTTTGTGCATACACATAAGTCAAATGTAATTTAATTTTTTATTCTAAGACATCAAACAATGAAATGTTGAATCAAAATTGTATGAATTTATTCTAAAACATTTTCTAAAACATTTAGAACATTTGAATGTTCTACATTCAGACATTGTTATATTGACAGACCTGAATATTATTCTACATAAATAGCTTATATTGCGACTCAAGTTGACTTTGAGTGTTAAATTAATTTTTTGTTTGTAGGCTACATTTTGATTTAAAAATTTTATGACCACTTGTCAACTGACCACTTTCAACAATGATGATTGTTTTTTTTTATATCCATGGGATTGTGTACCTTCACTGGGTTCCTGAAGGTCAACCAATTAATCAATATTACTACCTTGAGGTACTTTCTAAACTACGTCAAAGAATAAGGAAAAAACGCCTTGAAATGTTGGTGAAATCTGCATTAAAAGGGACTAGCTTCCACAGACTCAAATCTTGTCCCTTTTAAGATTAGCGTAGAATATTTTAAGATTTCACTTAAGGGAACAGGTAGAAGTCACATAGTGTAAGATCTGGTGAATAAGGTGGATGTTCTAACACTGAGTTGCTGTACTTGGTTAGGAACCTCTTGACAGATAATGCGGAATGAGCTGGCGCATTGTCTTGGTGGAGAACCCATGATTTTTCCTTCCACATTTTAAGGCGTTTTTTCCTTATTCTTTGACGTAGTTTAGAAAGTACCTCAAGGTAGTAATATTGATTAATTGCTTGACTTTCAAGAACCCAGTGAAGGTACACA
Organism: Catonia carolina; assembly: GCA_035578175.1. Lineage (NCBI taxonomy): Eukaryota > Metazoa > Arthropoda > Insecta > Hemiptera > Achilidae > Catonia > Catonia carolina. The sequence goes on from JAQMRL010000001.1 coordinate 108,138,518, forward strand.
ATCCCATGGATATCAAAAAAAAAAAAACAATCATCATTGCTTTAAATTTTGACTTGCTCATTCGAGCTTTTTTGGCTCTTATATTTTTTGTGAAGTTTGGCTCTTCCAGTGCATGGATTGGCGCTTTGTTTCCAGATCATAAGTAAAAAACCACGTTTCATCACATGTTATTATCTTCTACCTGTTCCCTAAGGTAAAATCTGCATTAAAAGGGACAAGATTTGAGTCTGTGGAAGCCGTAAAAGAGAAAGCGGCACGTGTCCTGAAGGAGCTGACAGAAGATGACTTCCAGCACTGTTTCCAACAATGGAAAATTCGCATGGAGTGTTGTAGGGATAGAGAAGGAGTGTATATTGAAGGTGACAATAAGTGATTATGTTTAAAATTAAATTTTTTACATCAGTCTCGTTATTTAATAGCCACACCTCATATTCATTTCTACATAGCTACTTATATATATATATATATATATATATATATATATATATATATATATATATATATATGTATACTATTATTACTATTTATTTAAAAAAATCCAATCATCCATGATCAAATAAAGACAACACATATAATGGTATGATACACAGAGCTTAAATTTATACATATAATAATAAAATATCCTATATTTTTTTAGTTTATTTAAAATTGCATCAACAACTTGGTCATTAGCGACTACTGTGAGTTTTGGTACTGTAACGGTGGGTTCTAATGAGTTAAAATTTCCAGACCCTTGCCAGGAATTGAACCCGGGATCTTTTATTTTGTAGGGTAGTGAGCTAGCCAATTAGCCACGGAGGCAGCCAAAATAAAATTTATTGTGAAACTAAAAAGAATTAAAAATAAAGCCAATGAAAATGGGTATAATAAATACTTTATTGATAATATGTACAAAAATATATTAGAAACTACAAACAAAATAATGGTACAACCTTAATCCCTGTCAAAAAAAATAGTAACAAATATACATAATATATATACATATATATAAAAATCAAAATATACTATATTATTTTCTTTACACCACCAGTAATATGGTAAACAGTAAACACTTACCAATTATAGCGCTTTCATGGATATAATGCACATCTTTATTAATTTTTTATATTATTAAATTAAAAATTTAAAACACCCTACTTCCACATGGTAAATAAGGATTTAGTCCATCAATCTATTCTTAAATTTACAACATTTCAAAGTCTTGTGCTATAAAATTGTTAAGTGTTTACTGTTTACCATATTACTAGTGGTTTAAAGAAAATAATACATATTTTGATTATCAATGTAATACGGCTGTTAAAAATACCTGTATATGATGTTTGATAAAATTTATATAAATATATATTATAGCAATTATAATTACAGTAATAAAAACACTAAAAAATGATAGACATATGACAATGAAGTACTACGTAATATTTCATATAAACCAATTAATAATGAATCAAAATATTTAAATTATAAACATAATAACAAAGTGATAGATAAATTTAATTTTAGTGGCATTTATAAAATTAAAAATGCAATGACTGTAACTCAGTATATATATATTATATTATAGTATATATATGTTATATATATATTATATTGTATATATATATATATTAGTATATATTGGTAAGCCCAACAACATTTAAGATTCAATTAAATAACCATATTTATTAGACTACATAAAAACAAAAAGATAGATACCTGTTTCAAATGTAGCTGAACATTTAATTTTAAAAAACATACAGTACTTTAACTAATATAGATAATAATATGGAAATATTGGAAGAATTTAATAATTATTTGAAAAAAAAATGGCTCAGTTAGAAAAATTCTATATTTATAAATATAAATTTAAGTACAAATTAATAAACCACCAGGTAAGCTGGTACCCTAATAATATAGTTATATTACATGACAAACTGAGAAAAGTGTGAATGCACGCATTGATATTTTTATATTGCAACTGAACATGGATGCAAGATATCCGAAAGTACCTTTTGACTATTTTTTTATCAGGTTAGAGTCATCTAATTGTATATTTGGTGTTTTTGTAAAGTTATTATAAAATAATACTATTTATTTATATACACTGATAAACATATTTCAATATTTTTCAAATGATTACAGTTTATTAGAAAATTATTTTAAAATTTTGGGAATATCACCGTACAATATATAATTATACAATATTATAATACTTTCATTAAAAAAAAGGCCTGTTAATATATTAACATGACTGAACAGTTCTGACCAACTTATTGAATGCTTCAAATTTATGGTCATAAAGCTGCGATTGATAATGTTCATTGTAAATGTTTACATAATTATCTAATATATGGCAAATATTTAAATTATTTGAGTAAAAACTTGGCAGTTTATCAAGAGACCAGGAGGAATATCTTACTCTGCCATTAGCCTTTTTACCCCTGCAGTTGCCTCTTGAGACATGCTGGCTACTGCTGACTGGAATAAAAAATGCATAATGAGTCTTTTCTGTGCGATAAGTATCACATCCCCCCCATCCACCAATTCCAGGTGTTCCATCTTGACCATTAAATCCATCATTCCCGTCGTTCATTTCAATTTGTATTTCACTATCTTTTACTCCAATATTGTGTAAAACTACTTTTCCTTTGTGCCCTCCGTGACCACCTTTTCCCCCTGCTCCACTGTCTGATCCTGGTGAACCATCAGTTCCTCTATAAACGAATGTCTTCTCATTTCTGTTGTAAACAACATAAAATCCACTATCATCTCTCGTGTGATCATAATACCATCCATCTTTACCATCATATCCATCTACACCATTTCCACCATCACCTCCATTCTGACCATCACCTCCATTTGCATTTATTAGTAACATTTGACCATTTTCAAATAATTCACCAACACCAAAAAATTGGCCACCATTACCACCTGTTTTCCCATTCCTCCCTACCTCTTGAGGTCCTGCTTTGCTAATGTATTTCTTATCTGACAGACCTTCAACACTTATCTTTTGTGATCCAATCACTTTCCAGGTCGGTGCTATAATATAAATTTGTTTTCCTTTTAATGAGTTGTTATCTAAACTTTTGTCTATGTATAAAGTGTGCATTGCTAATATTGATACATATCTTAAATCATTACACTTTTCAATATAACTGTCATCAATTTCAGACAATTTTACAATGAACCCTTCAATGTGTAGTACACTTGATGAACAATATATTTTGGTTATCGATTTTGTTGTTAAATAAATTCCCTGATTAAAGATTTCCAAAAAATAACCATCTGGCTTGAGATTATTAGGTAATTTTTTTACTTCACTATTTCTTAAAAATATATTAACATCATTTTCTATAACCGAGTCAACCGGACTCTTATTTGGACCTGTTATTTTATTTCTCTGGTATTTATAACTAGTTAGAATGTTAAACACATCTTTTAAGTAATTTAATTGCTCCGTTTTTGTTGTTACAAAATCCTTTATAACTATGAAGGATACGTTCCATAGTAAAGGTGTATATTTTGTACCATTTGAAAAGTTATCTAAATTTGACATATAGTCGTTTAGAATAAAAATATTTGTAAAATTACAGTTGTAATTTATGTTTTGTTTGGTTAGAGATTTTTCAATTGCGTTAAGAAATGCTTTTGGATTTTCAGATCTACCTAACTCATTTGATAAAGATATCATTTCAGATTTAATGGAATTTAATTCTGTTAATTTTCTTTCAATGTTATTTATAGATTTTACGTAGTTGTCATAATACTTTAAAAGATATTCAGAAAGTTGTTTTGATAATCCAATTATGTATTTATTCCACCCAAAGTATAGTTCACTGGCATAAACTCTTGCCCTGTCAGATAGAGAGAAACCAAAATCATTTTCATCAATTTTGGTGAAGTTTTTGTTGGATAACAGTGCCTCACGTATAATCTCCCTTTCATTCTGCAAATATTCAATATTCATTATTGGTCCACTTTCAATCGGCTTCCTGAATAATTTGATCTTATTTGTGCATTCATTATCTGCAATCAAACTGTCAATAATCTTGATAGAATTAATAAGAGCTGTGTTGTTTATTTGAAAATCCTTAGTTTCTAAACTGAATTTTGTCAAATTTAAATAATTGCATACTCCATTAATTAAATTTTCATCCGGTATTGTTTCAAAAACACCATTCTTGAATCTTACAGAATTTTCTGCCTTTGTAGCAACAAGGTATATGCTGTTCTTAAATTTATCAATGTCTTTTATCAGATCAACTGTATGCTCTAAAAGATTGGTGAAATCAGATCTGTAGGAACCAACCTGGACAGATGAATATGGGATTACTAAAACCAATTTTATATTTTCACTGAATTTCCAGACAGTTTTCAATGAAGCTGCTGCAATCAATTCATGAACTGGGCTTCTTGTGTCTGCAAAACCTGGGTTGTCACAAAGAACGATTCCAGTTTCAGAATCTGTTAACAAATTTGGATAAAGTGTTTTTGATGTGATAGTGTCGGTACCAATTTTATCATTGTCCGTTATGATAAAATCACCTGAATCTGGATTGGTTTCCTTAGCTAAAAGCTTTTTGTTATCTCCTGACAACAGCTGAACCAATGTGCTTTTACCTACACCAGTGTTACCAATAAACATCACTGTGTTCATTGATTTACGCTCTTTTGTTTCAATTAGTTCCAATTCTGAATTTAATTTACTAAAGAGGGATCCAAATTGTTGGACACCATCAAGTGTCCTGTTGTCATGTTGAAATATATCACAAGAACTAGTAACTGCATTATGTGTAACCGAATTCCTGAAACAGGGAAAAAACATTACATGTATTAGTCTATGAATATTCAATTTCCCACTGTATAACGTTGAATTCCTATGTCCAAACTGAATTGGCGCATCAACTTAAATAGCTATACAAGTGCAGGGTGTTTTCTAAGACCACAGACTGTTTAAACATTTTATCCTTCTAATCGACAAAAATAAATAAACAATTCACTTATTTTCTGTCACGTTGTTTGTGAGTTATCTTGTACACGTTGGTGAGGGACGAAGAGAGATTATGATCACAACTCTATAGCTACGCGCGCCAATTCAAATTGGAGAAACTATACGTAAAATTTATACGGAGTAAGCAACATAAAGCCGAATCCATAACGTAACTGCTGCAGAATTGGTAGGTTACGTTGTAATGAAATTGTATAAATGATGCGGATAATTTAAATAAAAAAACAAAACATAGACGTACAATTTTGCATCTATTTACATTTTTGTTACAATGATGTTCAAAATGACCACCCTGAGAAATGATGCATTATTTTGCTCGACTAATCATATGAAGAGACGTCTGACGCAAAAAGTTGTTGTCAATGGCATTGATTTCTTGTTGAATGTTCACTTTCAGTTCATCAACATTGAGGAGATTAGATGCATAAAATCTCTTCTTTAAGTATCTCTAAAGAAAAAAACCTTAAGTAGGCAACTTTGGGGATAACAGAGGCCACTGGCTCATTTGTGAAAGCAGCATGACGCGATTCAGTGAAACGTTTGACGTGTGACATGTTGCTCCATCTTAGAACTGCGCATAGAATTCTTCGAAAATATTGAGGTAAACTTGTATATTGACAGTTTGATTAAAAAATATTGAACTACTCGCGTGTGAAAACATTGTAGGGTTTAAATATTTAAATAAAATATGTAATATTTTTGTGTAAAATATAAAAACCCCAAACATTTTGATAGATTATTTACTTGGGCAGAAATAAGTATCCTAAGAGAATATATTTTTGCTCTACTTAACCTGTAGCTTAATGACCTGTATTTTTTGGAATTTTTATTGGACCTAAATAGGCCTAATATAAAAATGTAATTTAAATAATTATTCAGGGTTTGTCTAAACTCTTCGGCAATTTCCCGGGAGCTTATTCTACTACTAAAAATAAGAAAAAAAGTTCATATAAGCCTAAACATATCTCCGGAAACGTCTTTATCTGTTTTAGTTAGGCTTATAGGAGAAACAGACTTAGGCTTACTGTGGACGTAGTTGATCGGGTAAAGGGACAGATTGTTAATAATAATAGGTCTACAGAAAGAATTTTTGTCAATACTATTTTTAAAACAAGCGGTTTCTCTCTACTGCTAAATTATAGACCGGTAAACAATTAGACAATTTATATATGTTTCTGGTGTAACAGGGGAAAAAGAGGACATTTACAATTTTTTTGTCAAATGTGCGATTTTTAAAAAAAATTTCTGAAGTTTTAGTTATAAATGGGTCGTTAGAAAGTATCTTGAAATATCTTGATAAAGAAGAAGGTACTTAGATGGGATGGATTGGGGTTACCTGGTGGGATACGTATGGCTGGTTTTAAAAATGTAGAAAGAATAAAATTTTCAGAATAAAACAAAAAAAATATTCTAAATTGTGAGCACGTGTGAACGAGTGATGAAAGAGTGAGTGAATGGGGTAAGTGGGAGGAAGGGTCTGGGAGGAAGATAGGAAGTGATGGCGAAAGGGAGAAGAGAAAGAAAGAGAGAAATGGATGTTTGAGACAACTATCTGAAGGAATAGCCTACCTGTGGCCTTCATTTCTAGCTACGTGGCACAAGATAGGTTCCTGCATGGATGGAGATAGTTTGTGCCTTTTAAAATGGTAGTAGGCCTGCATAACAATTCCAGGTCAAGGTATTCACTATTAAGTCGGTAACAGAAAGTTATGTTAAACGGAAAAAATTAATACCTCGAATTCTTAAAATGAACATTACTGCATGTAATAGCTACGCCGAAAATAAAATGGAACAATAGGGACTAGGCTCTCAAAAAACGCATAGTATCATACAGCAACATAACCTGGGAAGAGGTTTTGTACTGTATCAAACAAGAGTTTGTTATAACTCTAAGTAATTTTACCCTAAATGAAAAGCAGTCAGATTAGGCCAAAGTCGAAAATGCCTCCGCTTTTAAATTGTGAGTGGTTTCAATTGGAAGAAGGTACATAGGCACGTAACCAGGGGGATTAACCCCCTTCGTAACCCCCTTCGTAACCCCCTTCGTACTAGACTAATTGCGGGTCCCTGGTTCGATTCTCCAGACTCAGCACCTTCCCGAAAAATATTTTCAGACTCAGCCCCCCCGAACCAAAATTCTGGATATGTGTCTACATTACTTTTAACGTTTGCTGAGGCTCAGAAGAGAATGATGATAGAAACACTCAGTGATAAACGTAAATATTCATAAAGTTGCTTTTTTGGGTCGTCTGACTATTTTGCAATTACTGCTAACGCAGACGGTGAGAAGGGTGATAATGAAAATGAGTGATGAAACAATTCCAGACCTGACCGGGAATCGAACCCGGGACCCCGGTGTAGAAGCCAGTTGCGCTAAACACTACGCCAACGGGCCGGCCTAAGGTGCACACAGTTCTTAAAGCATAAGGGATGACGGAAAAAAGGTTGATCTAGTCGGTATAAACATAAGACCTTTGATTATTGTGTGACACACAATTCTTAAAGCATAAGGTATGACGGAAAAAAGGTTGATCTAGTCGGTTTAGACCTCAATACAGGACCTCAAAGGTTAGACCTCAAAGGTCACAAGACCTTTGATTATTGTGTGACACATGCAATTATTGTCTTAAGTTGTTAACAGCTTTTGATGTATTAGTAAAGTCAGTGTTGTTAACTAGTCCCCAATTTTATTCTTATTGTTATTGTTTTCCATATCGGTGAGTTAAAATTTTTTGATGATTTATGAAGGACTTCCGCATTTTTTCCATTGAGCACTCTGAACTTCTTTGGCATATATTGTGCTTTCATGATTTTGTTCCTTCGTTCGTTAATGTTATTTCTATGCTATTTAAACATTTGACTTCAGACCTTGTTTTCAAAATTTCCCCTGTAACACACTTATCATTTCACTCACAATATTTTCGACATCTACCGTTTTAATCGGACAACTATTTTATAGTAGAATTTTGGAGCTTTAATATAACTATTGTATTTCTAATTAATTTTCTGAAGAATTGATAGGAGTCTTCCAATCCTCTTTGGACAAACTGTGTAATAAACAAAATATTATCCTGCTTCTCCTGCCTTATTTCTTTATTAATGTTTTGGTTTGCGGCATGACTGCCTAAATGTTGAATTTCTAATACTTGGTAATACTTGGTAATACTGGGTAATACTTGGTGATGTGGAGCAAAGTGATGTAAGGGGATCGTGATGTGGAGCTCCGATCCTCATAACTTAATCTGACAACTACCAGTGTTAGTTAAAATATTATCTATTTTAGTTTGTGAATGACTTGTGATTCTTGTAGGTATAGCCTAATCGTAAACTTTTTTATCAAGATTTTTAGTATTCACAATAACCCTGAACTCTTCTGATATTTTACTTTGAACAGCAAGGTTTACATTAAAATCACAAAGGACAACCACATTTATAAATTGTTCTGTCAAAACTTCCAGCAGTTCACTGAACGATTTACAAAACTGACCCAATCACCAATGGGGGAGCTATAGACTCTCACCACAAGCTTCTTTACACTCATTTCCCTCCTTACATCTACCCCAACTTCTGTCCACTTCGTGAGAAAACCGTTCTAAATAAAGAAAATTACGAGTGTCAAGTTTCTTACTTAAATTAGCTAGTGAGTCGTCCACACAAGGAATTTGCGATCTTGCACAAACGTGCGTTTTCCCTGAATGTTAACTTCTATTTGTACATTTATTATTTTTAATATAGTTATAACAAAATTTAATGTACGCAAATGAAAAGATTTAAATGAGTCCAAGATATTGGTTTAAATTAAACTATATTTAGATTTAGTAAAATTTATTGGTTTAAGTTAAAACGTTTTATGATTAAAACATATAAATAAAATGAATTAACACCACATGTAAACACGTACATACGTACATGTTTCATTATAATTTTTTAGTTATAGTTAATTTTACTATGTTGCATTTTTAATGTGTCAACTTATTAGGCCTGCGAGTTAAGAGTGTTAAGAGTGAAAAATTTAACATTGTTTTTCACAGTCAGCATTTTTAATTTTTTTTCTTTTCCTGATTTAATGTTGTGTACTTACATAAAATACTTAAAATTCAATGATTCATAAATGTACAAAATTTTCATTTATAAAGATCTTGTCAAACAGAACGCGAACGGTCCGCGTGCAGTCCGCTGCGAACTGAGAGAACCTAACTTAACGCAGACAAATCAGGACGGACCAGAACAGTTGTAAAGAAAACGTGAACGAGTCGTGGCGAATTTATGATTTGTTTTTTTTCCAACTTTGAAACTTGAATTTATATTGTCTAGCAGTTCCTCAGACGAAGAAGAATTACTTCTGTTCGCTTTGAGACGGTGAAAACGAAAAAGAAAATGGGTGCACGAAATTAATTGCAAAAGAGAGGAGGTAGGCGAATTTCCCCGACTTTGCAATGAATTGAATTCCTTCGAAGACCGATTTTTCATGTATTTTTGTTTATCGCAACTATAATTTCATTATTGTTGATATGTGTATTTTTGGGTGGCATAATGATAGTAGTATCTTCGAAAATTCCGCTTTCTATCGTGAGTTCGTAAATAACAAAATTATTTTACCTTAAAAGTGACTACCAGGAACAGAAATCCCTGTGCGAGACCAAATTGATAATTACTTTAACTATTTTGAGTCAATGAATAATGTTAGTAATTAATAAGTCTATGACTAATTATAGATTGATACACTTTCAATGTACAGTTATGCTGTCAGTCACGTCGACAGTAAAAACGTATAACTAATTTTTTGTTATAAATATTGTAATAACAAAAAATAATCAAACTTGTGTTTAGTACTATTGGTTTGTTGAAGTTTTTCAGCTATTTATCTCCATGATTGTGCTTTCTTAACCAAGTTTTTGTAATCATTATCTTGCACATCATACAAATGTGGGTGCTCCCTAACAAGTTCAATTAATTTTTCGTCTTCATCGGCCATCCTGTCCGTCGCGGACTGTAGAAAAATACAACCCCCAACAGTCCGCCGCGGAATAGATTGGTACGCGGCGTAGGCCGCTGTCTATTTGACTAGGGTGATGCAACAATGTCTAACACAGGGTCCGCGCGTTCAAGAGCGAACCGTCCGCGCTCTGTTTGACAAGACCTTAAAAGTATTTCTTAAAATATAGTTAAGTACTGTTTTACAATTCTACTATTAAGAATAATTTTTGTACAAGAACACGTTATTATTACTGTAGTTCCTGCCACGAAAGAAGTCTGTTGTGTTTGAAGAGCTATTCAAAACGACCGAACGGACATTTTTTAACCCTATAGCAAATTAAAGCCTGTTTTCCTGCGTTAATTCAATTGACTTAAAAATCTTTTTATTTCAAAATTCGTCGGGTACACAGCGATTTGCGCATAAAAAGTACCCAGTTCTTAGCCGGTTTTTTGTTAATGTGATTTTTAAACGTCTGTTACTTCATTCAGGCTTTACAGAAAAACATCCGGGTTTAAGTATATTAAAGATCATAGTTTTCTCTATAATATAAATATTTTAAAAGTAAAACCCGATGTTCTATTTTTAATATGGCGGCCATTTACAAAAAAGTGTTATTTATGCTCCACGTGACGATAGGGAAATAATATTTTGACTGAACCATGCATTTTTACAACATTATTGTGCAAAGTATAGTCTTTTGCATTTATAACAAATAAAACGTAAACGGACGTGTGATGCAGGTCTGAATAGAAAATTCTATTAAATTGGTTGAAGGTAATTGGTCGTCACAGCGGACTTCTTTCGTGGCGTGCACTACAACTATTATTGATACTAATATCCACAAATTATTACTACATTTCAACACGTAGAGTACACTGTGATGTTAAATTCGTTTAGGTTAAGCATATATTAATTTTATAGGCTGCTTGTCAATTAATACTCGCAACAAGTTGTTGTAACATTTACTAAGTGACTAACTCTTGCTACGAGGTAGATTGCCACTGGGTAATAGATAAATGTTGTAGGGAATGTTAATGGGCGTATTGGGGATTTTTCGCTGGGTGCTGGAAGAAGCAGATTGAAGGGGAACATTTACATAGATATATGTTTAAAAGACAAACAGGAATAGAAAGGCGAAACCTACACTAATAAGTAGGCTACTGGTAGTGAATTCAAATTTGATTAAGTTGAACGGAAGGTGTTAAGTAAGGCCTACAGGAAACTTCCATATGTGGGTTGGAGGTGAGGGCTCTTTTGCAATTTGATTTTTAATGCACGTGTATCCTATATTGCATATGTAGTAGATGATTTTAAGGTACTTTCTGTAACTTTTCAGACCATATACCAGTGAAGCTAGTCAAAAAAATTTATAAATGGATTTTGGAAAACCGAGATAAAATTTTTCCATTGCTTCCTTAATTATTATGGATAGAAAGTGGTGACCATTCCTTTTCCATTGAATTGAGTCAGTCAGTTTCTAGCGAGTTGCTGAAGAATGTGGATGGTACGATAGATTATTCGAGTTCGATTGTTAAAGATGTGACTTTTAAAGGATTACGAAAGCGGAGTAGTGTTTTGGGAAGAGGTGGACAGTCTTGGTTCGATGACAAACGTAAGAAATAAAGAGATAAGGTTTTTAAGTTATTAAAATATTCCGAAATATTCATCACGGGATGTCAGAAAAGATCAGGTTGAGGTGCAAAAAATTTATAAAAAAATTAGTTTTCGTTTTTTAAAAAGAGACTTAAAATTATTAAATTAAAGCCAATTATAAACTGTATTAACACATTTTTTTAAGACTATAACTATAACCGAACACTCACCTTTAATTTAGTTCATAAATATCGATTATTGAGATTGCTATGGCTGAAGATACTATCAGAGACCTAGTAGGATCTAAACCGGGAACAGCACCACAGTACCTTTACCATGAAGGCAGTCATCATTGAAAAGATCTTTAATATTGGTGCCTTGGAACTGTTTTTTCTTAAGAGAGGCAGGCCTGTGATGTAGTGGTCAGCAAAACTGGCTTCTACGGCCGGAGTCCCGGGTTCGATTCCTGGTCACGTCTGACATTTTCTCATTAGGTACTCATTTTCATTTATCATCCTTCATCGTCTGCACCAGCAATAATATGCAAAACAGTCGGGTGTAAAAGAAAAAATATCCTTAAGGACACTCGTAACCGGTACCTAAACATATGTTAAAATGGAACCCACTTACGGTTGGGTCGTTGCACGTAGCCAATTAAAACTTTGCAATCCTATTAATACTTAAAATTTATAAATATTATACTAAAATTACTCATATTTTGTTATGTAATGTTTGAGATGTACAAAATTGAAATCGTCTGCAATAAGTCTCAAATTTATCAATTACTTACTGTGTTTAAGGACCAAAATACTTTGTATAATTAAAAACAAATTTACTACAGTGATTTAGAATTAATAGATGTGCATAATATAATGTAATCTTAATGGTGTACAATAGATGTAACATTTTGGCGTGATATCTCTGACAGTTCTTTGATAAATTGGTAATTTATGTGGAGAACAAGGAATTGGCGGAAATCTTGCGTAAAAATTCAACAAAAATTACTTTAAAACTTTTACTTTACTGATTTTTCGTTTTTTCAAGGAGAAGTTACGTTTTTCAAGTGTTAATATAAACACTTGAAAAACGTAGATAATAAGAACAAAATTATTCATATCACAGGATAAAAATTTCCTTCAAAATAAAAAAAAAAGTTTTGTAAAGATTGCATTTTTCGTACATTTTTGGGGACAGCTTAAAATACATTTTACACCATCTTACAAAGAAGAAAGTATTTTATAATATTCTGAGTTAAAACCTAGAAATTGATCGTTTTCAAATTTCAGGTCTACTACAAGACCCCTTATGAAAACAATACCATGTGATAACTGATTTTTAGCTCTGTTTGACTTGAAATAATTTGGTAATTAAATATAATGCCAACAAAGGCATACAGTGGTGCTTGCTCACGTTTAGCTTTCAACTGGTCACCGTTGTTGTTTAGGTCATCACCTAAAAGGCTGGTTTGAACCTGTAGAGGTTTTACTAAGTAAAACGAGGAGTGAGGTGGTTTACCATTGCCTTCCTCACTGAGTGGAAAAGTACACTTATCAGCATGCCGAGCCCTCTGAAAAGCACATATTTTCCACTCTGCAAATGACACCTTCACTTCACTCACCATGGGGCTTGGCTGTATAATGAAATTCATTACTTTAAGAGGAGATAACTCTGATTAGTGTCTTTTACATCTCTGCCTTTTCTTTTCTTAAATAGTTCAGTCATTCAATTGGTTGACCTTGTGATAAGAAAAAGAACTATTTATTTTAGCCCTGCAACTAACAGACTGTAAATAATTTGACACTCCACCTGTCTGATATGAGCAAAAGCTGGCCACCATGCCAAGTAATTTAACTAACCGCTGTTAATTAACAGTTATTAATGGATTCGCATCATCAGCTAGGTCATTATGATTAAATAATTTTATTTGTTCAAACGACATTGTCCCGTACAAATTAAGTTACAGAAGAAAGACAATTTTTAACTAAATTTTCCGTGTTTTATAATGAAAATTTACTAGCAAAAATTAATACAAAAAATTTGCTAAGTAGAAAAATGATTACTTAACAATTGAGTAGGTTGAGCTTGGTCATTGGTGACTATTGATGAAGTCTGGTTCATGGAGCGGCGGTTTCTACATTTCCAAACCTGAGATACTTAGAATCGAACCAGGATCTTTCTCTATGTAGTATGAGACTGCAACCACTACACTACGGAGGCGGCCATTGAAGAAATTAATAATAACAATTTTTGATCTAAGATAACTCTAAAAAAATTCACAACCATCTTTTAATATCTTACCTTCCGAGCTCCGGAGATGCAGCACAAATAAACTGGTAAAATAAAATGGCACCGACAGCAATCAACGCACTGCTCTTAAGTTTTGTCATCGCCGATGAAAAGTTGTAAAATACGTTTAGAAAATATTTAACTGAACAATGTTTAACAAGAGACCATCACTGTAGCGAAGTAATCGTGTTAATATAATCATGTCATTAGCAAAGGAACATTTTCCTTATGACTAGGGCGGACTACAATACTACTATTCATCGAGTCGTTATCTGAGGTCAAAGTATTCAAAATAAATTCAATTTGAAATACAAATTTATTATATCTACGTTTCTGAAAATTGTATAATTTATAGAGTTTATTATCTTTATTACGAGCCTAATATTTAGCCTAGTATGATTTTTAAAAGAAATATTAGAAACAACAAAATAAACAAAATCACTGATTACAGTAAATTGCAATAATTCATAAATTAAAGTAAGTTAAGACTAATCAGCTAAGTATATTTTACATGAATTAGAATTTCTGTACAGGATACTGTAAAATAGAAATAAGTAATGACTAATTAATATGCTGGGTTGTTTGTACAGTGTGGTCTCGAGATACGTAATTAATTGGGACCGCGAAAATAATCGCGTATCTCGAAATTACGTAACTCAAAATCCATGTTCAATGTAAAATGTCTACAATCCATTCATAATTGATTTCAATACAGTACATACATACAACGTAATGCACTTATATTAATTAAATTACCGTATGAGGTAAAACCAAATAATGTTTAATAGAAAGAAATTTAATTAATTCTTTATTTTTATTTCATTAAAACACAAATTAATATTTCTTATGCAGGAATTTCCAACATGCCGCAGCAATATTTTCGAGTGCGTGTTTTACATTGTAGTTCTTCCAAAAATTGATCACGGTACCTAACTGGAACATCGGCAAACACTGTTCAAACGATAGTTTAGTATAAAACCTTTAAAATTGGCAATGACTTGCTGATCCATAGGCTGAATGATGGACGTCGTATTTGGCGGAATAAACTCAACCCGGAAAAATCACTTTCTAATCTTAGCGAAGGAGAATGTGCTGAAGCGGTGACTAAAACTAACAAAGCTCTTCGATCTAAATTTTTTGATTTTAAATATTTCTCCACTGCTGGCTGAAAGAAGTTTTAAAACCAGTCAGAAAAAAATAGCTCGAGTTACCCCCGCTTTACCATTATCGGTCGGAGGGGACCCTCGTATTAGCGGAACCGACCACGTACTACATAAAAAGATCATACAGTATACAGTCTATACAGCCAACATTATATAATAACAAATATAATGAATATAACAAATCATGACAAATATAATTGTCAGGGCATATATAAAATCAATTGTAGTGACTGCAATTTTTGTTACATCGGAAAAACTAATAGATCGTTAAAAAAAGATTTTCTGAGCATTACGCTGCTTATTTAAAAAAGGAATGTAAAAATTCTAATGTGGCAGAACATCTGCTACCGAAAGGGCATAAAATAAGCAGTCACGAAAATAATTTAGAAATTTTAGAAATATGTTTCGATAGTAACAAATTATGGCAGCTGAAAAAATATTATATTTATAAATTCAAAAATAAAAAGATAAATTTAATGAACAGCCAGACAGACTTTGATAACGACAAATTCTTTAAAATTGTTACAAAGTCGCAATAAGAAATAAAACTAGGAACAAATTATTATACAGTCATTCGGCCGAATAACCGCGCGCGGCACGACGTGGTCTTCGACCGTAATTGGTTTAATCTTTTATGTTATATGTGTTTAGTGTGTGTATTTTAATCCTGATGATGTCTCCGAGAGAGACGAAAAATCTAGAATAAATGTAATACTCTGAGGTGAGTGTTATATTTAATTTGTTTTGTTTTTGGCTGTTCATTATAGGTACCGGGTGAGCATAAAGTCTTACCCTAATTATAAAATTTTATTACAGAATAATCGTTTGACGTAATAATTTAAATCTGGCGCTGTTACATAGGTTATTGTTAGTAGATTTTGTGACCAATAGGTGGCGCTAGTGCTCCTCAACAATGACATGGTCTGTTAGTTCACGTTCGTTGCTGGCGAAATGGCGTTGAAGCAGGAGAAAGCACAATGTGTGCTTTGGTTTCACGAAACGAAATCGCCCATCAGTGTTCAGCGTAATTTTCGGGCTTTTTATGGACGCAGCCCTCCTGATGTTAAATCAATAAAGCGATGGTATGAAAGGTTTAAAGAAACAGGCAGCGTTGAAGATCTTCCTAGAAGTGGCAGGCCTAGTGTGAGTGAAGCAACTGTTGATCTTGTTCGGGAATCGTTTCAACGGAGTCCGTCTAAATCAACTCGTCAAGCATCACGTGAACTTCAAATACCGCAAGCAAGTGTGGTGAAAATTCTTCATAAAAGGCTTAGGTTGCATGCTTATAAAGTGCAAATCGTGCAGGCCTTGCAACCGAATGATTTGCTGAGACGTGCAGAATTCGCAACTGAGATTCTCAACAGGATTGACGGCGCTAACGATTACTTAAATCGCATATACTTTACCGATGAATCCACCTTTCATGTCAGTGGAATGGTAAATAGGCATAATGTCCGTATATGGGGATCAGAGAATCCACATGCTACTGTACAGTTACAGCGAGACAGCAAAAATGTGAATGTTTGGTGCGGCCTCATGCATAATAAGGTTTTCGGGCCGTTTTTCTTCACGGAAAACACCATTAACGCTAACATTTACTTAGATGTTTTGCAACAGTTCATTGCACCACAGTTAGAAGAATATCAACCATGGATAATTTTCCAGCAAGATGGGGCACCGCCCCACTGGGCTTTGATAGTGCGTAATTTCCTGGATGAAACATTTCCGGATCGGTGGATTGGAAGGGATGGTCCAACACCCTGGCCACCCCGCTCTCCAGACATTACTCCCCTTGACTTTTTTTTCTGGGGCTATATCAAGGATAGAGTCTTCGCCACACCAGTTGCTGACGTTGACGAACTGAAGGCTAGGATACAAGCTGCTGTGGGTACTGTGACAGAACACATGTTACAAAACACCTGGCGGGAACTGGAATACCGCTTCGATATTCTCCGAGCTACCAAGGGGGCACACGTTGAAGTTTACTAATGTAAGTAATCTTAAAAAAAACTATTAACACTAACCTATGTAACAGCATCAAATTTAAATTATTATGTCAAACAGTTATTCTGCAATAAATTTTTATAATCAGGGCAAGACTTTATGCTCACCCGGTATATCATTATGTAAATTTGATTTTATACACTTTTGTCGTAAAATGCATCCTAAGGTTGAAATCTTAAAAAAAAATCGATTTTTCAGACGGTTTCGTTGGACGGAAATTCGCTAATTACCGCTAAACTATACATTATACAAAAAAATATTTGAAATAAAAGTTGTAGGATTTTAAATTTTATTAAACATTTTTGCGCTAAAATGCATATTTATTAAAGTCGCAATCTTAAAAGAAATTTATAAACGATAAAACAACCCCCTCAGAAATTTCAGCAGCATGGCGCCTTCCTTATCTTGTAGAGCATAAAAAATTTAGTAAAGGAGGTGATTAAAAAAAAAATTTTAGAAGCCGTTTTTGAGAAAATCGCAGAAAAGTGAAAAATGACACGAATAAACGACTACTTCCGGTTGACCGATTTTGATGAAAATGTTCTTGTCGGGTCTTCTTAGTAGTACGTAACTTAAGTTTCAAGTTTCAACTTCGTACGATGTTTCGTTCTTCTATTCTGTTCACACAAACACACAGACCTATCTCTAAAAACATGTTTTTTTTTGGGTTCAGGGGGTCTGAAAACGTGTAGAACCGGTGAAAACTCGATTTCAAAAAATCGACATGAAAACAATACTTTTCTTCATATATATTCATATAGGCAAGAGAAAGTAAAAATACCAAGAAAAAATTTCTAACATGAAATCAACAACCTATTTCATTTGACTCCTTGACCCTGACAAATTGGAGACGGCTATTCAAGAAAGTTTGTTTAAGTAAAGTTTCAATTTGGCTCTTTAATAGACTAGCTATTAAGCTATTTAATATAAGCAATTTTGGTTTACAGATTATTTAGTCAAGAAGATTTTATTACCAAAATGACTTAAAAATCAGCAATTGAACGTAAAAATAAATGATAGAGTTGTAGTTCTACCTGATAGAGTTTTTAAAAAGAAACCAAACCAAGCGATTAGAGACCTCTGGTTGTTCGGCTCCATGCCTACTTTTTGGACGTTCTGCAAACACCCAGCCAATGTGTCTAATATCCAAAAAGATATTAGATTTGTTTCATGATCTTGAATTCCAACCATTTCACCTAAAAGTCTAAAGATTAAACCATTAAAGATAACTGTCAAAAAAAATATGGTATAGTACACAAATTTGTTGATAGAGATTATAATTACAATAAAACAATCAGTAGGGCCTATTATAATATTATTATCTTTATGTATAAACTTATACACCACACATTGATACACATTTTATGCATTTGATACAATGTACAATTCAACTACAAGTATTTACATCCAAACCATCGAACACTCAGTAGTCGAACGACTGCTTACTTATGCATCTTATAAAAATTGAAAATTTATAGTGAACGCAATATTTTTCAAGATATTTTCTTGATTTGTTAGCCCCAAGATTAGAACAGTCAAATTTTGAAGACATTTTACTCGTAAATATGAGAGGTGAACAATTAAAAATCTAAGTGGTATGTTAAAAAATGATTATTTATTATGTAAACTATTATTATTATCTACAAGTTTAAAATAGTTGTCAACTCAATGTACTCATATACTTTACAGAATTTAATTGTAGTGTTTTTGTGAACAACTGTTAGTTGTTTAATTTCTCACATTATCGTGTTAGTTTCATTAACTATTATGGCAGAAGAACTCCAGACACTAATTTTAATAGCAGAATTATATTTTAAAATTCTACTGATTCATTCTTTATGCAAAACACGCTGTGAAATTATCTCTGTGAAGTGCACCTTAAATTAGCATTAAAGTTATCATGTCGAATCTTAATATACTTTTCTAATACTAAATATTTACGGATTCACTATTTTTCGTAAAAATTCTGCGAATATTAATTTTCATGATTCTGATTTAGATCTATTAAATCTGTGGTTGTTAAATATCTGTAGCATGAGATTCAATTTAGTGAGGTTAATTGTTTTGTAGTGCAATTAGTCTGAAAACAACTATATTTCTTATTTTTATGCCGATTTTTTTTCTGTACGTCCTAAAAATTATTTTTCTAGCGTGAAAAACTATAGTAAATCTCTTGCACCCCTGGAGACGTGCCCAGATTAGGTTTATAGAATCGGCCCTATCAAAGGAGCTAGTTGCTTTGACCGCTACACCAATCCAGTCACAAGGCCGGTCAAAACTTAATAGCAAACGGATTAAACCACTGGTAAAAATTCACTGTATCAATAATAGCTCAAAATCTGTATTTTAAGTTCTTATTTTTAGTCGCATCCAAATCGTGGTTAATAGTGACAACTTCGGGATACGAAACAATGAAAAAGGTTTTGACTTTGACACATAATAAATTCTAGGCCCTTGCCAGGAATCGAACCCGAGACCTTCCGCTAGGTAGGCTAGCGTGCTAACCACTACGCCACGGAGGCGGCCAATATATGTTTTAATTGCTGAAACCCCGCCGGTTTGGTCTAGCAGTCAATTCGTCGTCGCGAGTCACCTGTTTAACAGCTGATTTTCGGAGACGAAAGTTTCGTGGTTCAAAACCTAGTAAAGGTAGTTGAATTTTAAACGGATTTGAATACTAGACAGTGGTTGCTGGTGTACTTTGATGGTTGGGGTTCAATTACCATACTCTCTCAGGAATGGTCGGCTTGAGCCTGTACAAGACTACACCTCATTTATACGTCATGTATATCATCCTCATCTCATTGGGTGTTGAGGTTGTTTATCGTTCTAAACTGAATAGATTACAACACACATACATTGCGTAGAAGCGTAAGTAGATTACGTACACACATTAGAGAATTATAAAAAAAAGATTAGCTGAAGCTTTTCTTATAAGATGGGGCTTCGCCTGCTTACGTTATTGACCAAAATAATATGACATTGACAATATGAGGGACTTTCGTCTGTGTGGTTTTAATTGATTACTTGCCGGGTGCCGATTATGTCTTTATTCACTTGTTGATTTTTTAGTATACAGTGAAAGGTTTTAGTAGAGTCTATTGTGTTCTTTCTTTTGTTAATTATTTCTAGATCGGGTTATTCACTTCTTAATAATTATTTTTTTGAGTGTTTTTTTATCTGGAATGCTCACTTGCCCGTATTTAAAAGCCGCCGACCTAATTATCGGGGTTCAGACGATACAAACTTGTAAAACGAGTCGGCATGTAAACAGTCAGTGTTTGTGGTTAGAAACCAGTTATGCGTAAGGTATTGCATTTGAGTATACGTAAGGGGAAATAGTGTAATATTGTTGTCATTGTGTAGGCCTATACTGTAGGTAAGAATTTATTCATTGATTGTTTGATTTTAAATGACCATATTTCTTTTTAGTTAAAATCTTGGTTAAATTGTAGATCACTTTGCATTTTATCTTGTTAAGTGGTTTATTGTAATTTTTTATTTGTAATAATTTAATGTAAATAAGTTATTTTTAATAAATCGTTGTTTTAAATTATAAAACAAAACTATTATTAAATTTGTAATAATTAACCAGAATCATTGGATTTCTTTTTAAAAAAAGAACTCGGAATAAACGTCACTATACTCTTTATTACTTTTGTACCTTTAAATGCTCTCATTTGTATTCTTTATATCATTTTTACATCCTCGTTTTGTGGTAGGGCTACATCTTGAAATTTATGTATAAAAAGTTTCGTCATTTAACTCAAACTAAGTATTTAAAGTTTCTTTATATTGACCTTAAAATGTTTCCACTAACATTGTGAATATACTGTAAGGTTTGTAATAAATCTGCAGTCATAACTTTTATTGAAGAAGACCTCTGTAACTAGGATAAGGATATCTATTAATTCACTGAGTTGAAAATAAGGTCATCACTTCGTTATTTTTATGTTACCTTGTCGGCACATCTTATTAATTTTTACACTTCTTACATTTTAACTAAAATATTTTAATTCGTTATTGACTGCACACTTGTGATTCTTTATAACACAAATATCTAGTAACAGGCAACAAAACAATATTTTTTTTCTTTATTTATATGTGTAGTAATGTAAGGTTCATTCCCCTGCACTGAAAAGAGTTCGGAGCGATCAAAAATGGCAAAAGATTCTGTCGGGGATGATTAGTAATGTCCAAATTTTGAGGTGTGCCCTCCACGTCGTGGCCTGGGATAAGTGGAGTATCTGCTCTACTGAACTGAGGAGAACCTACGGCTTACAACCAAATCACTAAATCGGGTAGAGCGAGGTTACTCTATCCCACCATTTTTATTTTTTAAGTGACTTCAAAACACTTTCTTGATGGCAGTCTCTAATATCCTAGTCTACATAGTGTTAATGAGAGTAGAGCGAGAATAGTCTATTCCATAGTTCTTATTTTTTAGCTCACGGTTGAAAGCATTATGGAATGTTTATTAAATAGAACTATCCCATGTGGTAACCACCCTCACAGGTAAGAATCCATCGTCACTTTATGTGGCACACAAAAGCCTTCGGAATCTGGGGAACCTGTAACAACATGCACGAAGAAATTGGAGCCTTCTGGAAGCCATATGCATGACTTGAAGAGAAAGAATAAAAACTACTAGCGAAAAAAAACAACGGTAATATTTTGAAACAATCAATGTACAAACACTTCTGCAGACAAGTAAACTAAAGCGAACATTTGATTAAATGGAAAAACAAAATATTTTAATACTTGCGTTACAAGAGATGCGTTTTACTGACGCGAACACTTTTTTTGATTCTGGAAACTACAGGATATTCAAAGGACAACCTGGATCAAGAATAGAAGCGAACTTACAGCAAATCAGAACAGAATTCTGCGTACACAAACGTATCATCGACTCTCAATGGATCTGCATTTTAACCATGAAATGCGGAATTAAGAGATACACAGTTTCAATGCACACGCCTTTATCAACGCGGACAACCGGAATATCCACAAAAGTTCGAACCAGCAAGTTTCTGGGACCAGCAAGAGAAAGAAATACAGAAAACATCAGATAAGAGCGTCCGAATTTTAGTTGGTGATTTTAACGAACAAATTAGAAACGAAAAAAATTCCAGAAGGTTGTCGGCGATCACCCAGCACATCAGAGAACAAACAAGAACGGTAAACGATTAATTGAATTGTGTGAAACTTTTCATCTTAAACTGATGTCCACTAATTTCAAGAAACCCCCTAGGAAACAGAAAACATGGAAATCACCGGGTGAAAACTTGGAAGATACTACGACCGAAGACCAAAGAAAAGAAAGCGAAAAACAGCAGATCAGGAAAGACGGCTGGTGCACTTCTAGAAAGTAAAACCTTGTTGAAGAATACTAATGTGCCTGAATGTCCTGTAGACCTACTCCCTATTTTTCCTTTCTGGAGCATCGTGGATCCAGTTTGCAAAAAATGTGATATTCAATACATTCTATGATTTTTTTGTAATAAAATAGGAACAAAAGAATCCGTATTTTTTAAAAAAAGTTAAAAGTTTAATACAAGCAGTCAAATATTTTTAGCCTACATGTAGACAGACATGCATTTATAAACTTTCTTGTAGTAATAAAAATATGAAAGTTTAAGAGTCCGGAGTAGTTTAAATGACTAAGATGAATGATAATAGTCTGGATCTAATGGCTGAAACATACAAAACAAATATAAATTTTTCCAAGAGCCATGGACGCTCAATGTAACCGTTAATTAACTTATGATAAGAAGCAACCATGAACATTCGTGTTCTGCGTTAAAGTTTTTCCTAACACTCAGTGCGGCTGAAGATACTTAAAATTTGTGTAGCTACTACATAAAAAATTTAGGGTTAAAACTTAATTTGTTACTTACTCGATTACATATTCAGGTTCTAACGAATTATTAAAGTCAGGAATCGTTACTGCTGGATCAATAGAAGGATGAAAAGAATCCGTCAATGGAGGAAGAATTTTTGAATTTCTCGTGAATACCTCTCGAACATCTAGGTCACCTTCCTCTAGTGTTTCATCACTTATCGTTTTCTTTACTGACCTACTTACAAACTCGTCTATACTAAATTCAGAAATGAATTGTTCAACTTCAGCACATTCATCTTCAATGTCTTCCTCTAGTTCAAGTAGGGGTGGGATGTAAGGATCAGGTTCTCTACGTTTTGAAAGTGGCAGACTTTTCTTCATTTCAAATAAAAACAAAATATTCTGTTAAGAACTACAGCGAGTCTACCAAACAGTAACTGTAGTTTTTTGTCAACAAAATAAAAGTGAAGATTTAAAAACGGATGGTCTAGCGCAGACACCTTTTGTTTATATCGATTAATTTCAGTAAATGTATAAACTTTCGTTTGTTTTGACTGAAAAGTGGCAACTATTTAGTTTGTTTATTCTAAACATATGTTGTGTTACTAACCATAATTTAACAGTTTATTGTAAAATTATTTACAGTCAGTTTATTTACCAGCCCTAGCCGTGAATCGAACCCGGAACCTCCGTTTAGTTGCTTAGTACAGTAATCAGTACACCAAGGAGGCGGCCATTCTTATTTTTTTCATGTCTTTAAGACGAAATAGTTTACTTTCACAGCTTCGATTCTTCTTGACTAATTTTAATGATTGGGTACCAATGATTGTTTTCTAATAGACCCTTGCAACGCACAAATAGGTCTATGTCTACTAATTTTTAGTTTCTCTTTCCTGCATGAAAAACGTAAAAAAAAATTGTTTCAATGTCGATTTTCCAAAATCGAGTTTTCAGGTCACTGAACCCAAAAATCATGTTGTACCACTTGTTCTGTGTGAGTGAGTGAGTGTGTGTGTGTGTTTGTGTGCGTGTGTGTGTGTGTGTGTGTGTGCGCGTGTGGGGGAACGAATATCATACGCAGTTGAAACTTGGAACTTAAATTTGGCACAATGAGGGGACCCAACACGAACATTTTCATCAAAATCGGTCAACCGGAAGTATTTGTTTATTTTTGTGTAATTTTTCACTTTCTTGCAATTTTCTCAAAAACGGCCCTACGGTTTCTTTAAATCACTTCATTTAGCCTACTACATTTTTTGAGCTCTACGAGATTATGGGTAAGCGACATGTATGCTGAAATTCGAAGGACTGGGCTTCTGAAGTAAATGTTTTTAAGATTGCGGCCTTAAAATGAATTTTAGAGCAACAACGTGTTAATCAAAGTTGTAGAGAATTGAAAGACCTACAACGTTTATTACGAGCATTTTATTCTACAGCTTTTAACCCTTTCTAACCCAGTGTGCCATAGAAGTCACATTGGAGTAAAATAACAGCCATCAAAATGATAGGTATTAGTGACTTCTTTGGTAGAAAGAACGCTGGGTGTGAAGTGTAATAATTTTCTGTACCCTAGCCAGGAATCGAACCTAAGATCTCCGCTTTGGAGTTGCTGACCATTGCGCCACGGAGGCGATCATCAGTTTTTTTTTAGTTAATTTTAGTTTCAAATATTCGTGTTCATTAACTAAAATAAAGTAGCATTTCTTCGAATTTGTTGTATGTATGTTCAAGTATATTTTTTAGACTTTTAGTAAATAGTGATTTTATCCATTTTACCAATATATTTTCGTTGTAAAAATTTTTAAGTCTTAAATAAATAATGACTTTAATATTAAAATCATATTTAGTTTTTTACTACAAATATAAGTAAAAGAATATGTTTTGTTTAGGAAGCCTGAACATGATTTTACTTATTCATATTTTTGGGAACTTTGACACCATCAAGTCCCAATGTGATGTACGTGTCACACTTTTTTGTCAGGCCATCAAAAGGGCTAAAGCACTAAAAGTGATTTTATTACACTTAAATTTATGAAACAGTGTACACATAATTTTTTGTACAGTTACAGTTAAAAATGTTGGGATTGAAAGGGTTAAATATGTATGAATTAGTGTTTTCTGTATTTTTCTCATCAACATTCAGTCCATCAGATGCCGATTGTCATTCATCATTCACTCATGAATTAGGTTAATTAAATTGTTTTTCATTCCATATTGTTTAGGCATGCTCATGATTAAACATAGGTTATGTTTTTCATTGTTTAGATTGACTAGAGAAAATCTTGTGAGTATTTTACACCAGATTTTTTTTTTATTTGTTACTTATTAATTTCATTTCAAAAATGATGTTTAACTTACCCTGTATTAAAAAGGGTACCTACGTGATGCACTCTCAAACACAGGTTTTGTTCGGCATGTTGCATGCATGCATGCATGCAAAATAAATTGTATGTATGCGATAATTCTCCGTATGCAGACTTTTATTTTCTACTCGTCATCACTTAACAAAAGAAATGGTCAAAAGAGTCATTAAAGGGTTATTTATCAAATGAATACTAAACATAATATTTGAATAAAATGATATCACAGTAACTTTTATACTATTTATCACATAAAATATTAACCTAATTTATACAATAAAGTCCTGTTTATACGGGTCGAGTGTTTTTGTAGAATAGCCTACTCTATAATAAATTAATGATCGTTTACTACAGATTGAATGTTTTAGTCATGTTACCCAAATTGGTAATGTCTGGTAATTTTTTTCTAAAAGAGGGAAATTTTGTTTTGTGACACGAAGTTGGTAGCTCTACTCAACTGGTATAGATACGGCAGTGTGAGTTGATTTTCCTTGAGCTGTGTAACATTTTTGCCATTTCAGGTCTTGATATGAACAGATGTCTTTAACCCTAGAACAACGGGTTTTCTTGAACAATATTTTGCTACGAAATCGTACGCGAGTGTAATAGAATCATTTCAAATTAAATTCATTAAAAACAAAATAATAATTTCATTGTTATTGTTCCTCCACTAGAAAATATGTCGATTTCTAGGCTGTATCCAAGCTAAAGAACACCACTAGTTCTAGTTCTAGCCTGGAATTAAAGAACATCACTAAATAACAGTGTTTAAAACTTCGAATCCATTATCATTTACAAAAGACCTAAATCAACGGCGATATTGCAATCGCTTGTTTAAATCTGGCGGCTGAAGCTCCTGGACTAATCGTACGCGACGAATGCAATTTCAATTTTTTAGCAGCTTTCTGAACACTCAAATAATATTTGAGTGTTCAGAAAGCTGCTTTTTGCTGAAAGTTGGTTTGTCATATTATGACAAACCGTCTTGCAAGGAAAGTTTTCGTAAACTTTTCCGTGGAGAATTGAGCAATCTTGTTTTCACATTATCTAAAAAATCATCTGTCAAGAGAGTTGGTCAACCACTACGTTTTATGTCGCAAACACTACCTGTCTCACGAAATTGGTTTGTTAGCTTAGAAATTGACATTTTTTTCTGGTGGAGGAACACCAACAAATTTAATTTGAAATGATTCTTTTACACTCGCATACGATCGTAGCAAAATATTGTTCAAGAATGAAAACCCGTTGTTCTAGGGTAAAAGACATTCTTTCGTTCGTTCATTCGTTCGTAACACGACCGGAAACGGCAAAAAGTTTTACACAGCTCAAAGAGAATCAATTCACACTGCCCTGTCTATACCGGTCGCGTAGGGCTACCAACTTCGTGTCACAAAACAAAATTTCCCTTTCTTATAAAAAAATTACCAGACATTAACAATTGAGTTACAGGACTAAAAAATCACTCTGTAGTATTTGACCCGTCCGGATATGCTAGTTTGGTCGAAGTTAGTTTGTTTCACTTCCGACTGTTTTTCTCATTATTGTAAATGCAGACGATGGTGTATAAAATATGAAACCCGTCGTCCTGACCACTACACCATTCTGGCCAAGCGATTTGGTTGAATGTTGAGTTGTTAAGAGAAAGGCGGTACAGTCTGAATAAGACTTGTGTGTGGCTAGAAGCACCGCCCTTACTCCCCCTAACTACCCCTAACTCCTAACTTACTACCCCTAACTCCACACACCTTCTTGTCCAGGCTATTTCTCTTGCAGAAGTTGTAAAACATTTATTATTATTAATTTTTTTGGTTCCTAAACTAGTCGTATCAATTGTGGGACACTGGGACGTTTTGGTGGATCATGAGACGACCTAATAGGTCAAAAATTATTTAATAACTTAACAATATGATCAAGTGAAATTTACCAACCGTGAAATGTCAAAGATTACCACACTTTATTCTTTGTGCAATTTCGTGAAATAAAAAAAGTAATCTTTTTACATTTGTATATAAAACTTCTTATAAATTGTGTGGACCAGAAAAAATGTCAAAACTTGGAGGGCTGGGTTCCATGACAATCTAGTTTGCAAACCTCGGTAATCTATTTACTGTTTTTACGTAAACAATAGCCTAATGTTCAGGGTGTCTCCAAAAGGTATGTCCAAACTCTAGAATGTGATTGTGTAGCTAAAAATAAGAAAACATATTCACATAAAAATATACTTCCAGAAAGAAACTTTTCGTTACAGAGTTACGGTCGGCGAAAGATTTCGCCTGAAATTCAGATACCCTAATGAAATGAGCACTCGCTGAAATGTTTAAGGCTTTAATTAAGTGGTAAATACTATAATGGTTTTTAAACTGAAAAATTCAATAAAACAGGTTTCAGAACAGAACAGGTTGCCTACAGTTTTTAAGACATAACAAAAATTAGTGGTCCAAAATAATACTTTTTTGTTAACTTTCTTAACATCTTAATTAAGTAATTAATTTTTTTTAAATCGCTTCCTCGAAAATTAAATTCTGAGAAAATTGATGTAAATAAGTCAGTAAAAAATGAAATACAAGATAATTATATGGAAATTACTTTTATTTAAAACAAACCCGGGCTAAATTGTTGCTAATTGCTGTTTTTCAACAAAATGAGATAAGGTTTTTACAGGTTAGGAGTATTAATAATAATTTATCAACTATTTAATTCAATTCTGAAAATAATGAAAATTGAAATTGAGAGATTAAGGATGTTTCTTATTTCCTATAAAGTTGCTGAACTGCCCCCATTTTATTCAATGCTTAATTTCGCTTTATTAATGGGCAGTCGGTGAAATTTTGTAAAATACATCAGAAAAATTAAATCGAAGTTCACCAAAAATATGAAAAATGGAAGGACTAAACCACAAATTCTACGGTACTATGATAATATGGTGAAAAGGAAGTTGGGTTTTTGAGTAGGTGATGTGTAAA
This sequence comes from Catonia carolina, assembly GCA_035578175.1. Taxonomy (NCBI): domain Eukaryota; kingdom Metazoa; phylum Arthropoda; class Insecta; order Hemiptera; family Achilidae; genus Catonia; species Catonia carolina. The sequence continues at coordinate 108,166,694 of JAQMRL010000001.1, forward strand.
TCTTTTTTCTATTGCTTGATGTAAGCCTATTTTTTAATTTATGCCACTAGTGTTCATTGAAACTTTTGTTCTGTCTTTTAAATATATATTTCAAAACTGTTATTAGGGCTCACCGTTATAATTGTAACTGCTCACCAGGTGTAGGCAGATTTATTAATAATATGATCATAGGACATAACATAGGTTTAGTTAAATAAAACATCAACACTTTTTATCATCGGTTTATTACGCAAACGAATACAAAAATTTTAATTAATATACAAGTATCAGTAAATTCACACAAATCTGTTGAATCTATCACATCCTTTTGATCATAATGCTGGATTAATTCGGCGAACAAATCTCGAGGAGAGGTCATTTTCCGAGTAATCTTATCTTAGTGGATCAGAATTATTTTATGATGAGAGAAACGTTTCTAATTAATTTTTAATAACAGTCGTTATTGGCTCAATCAATTAAAAAACAATTATTTTTACTGAAGTTTTTATTCCAAATACAATAGGTACTCTTTATTGTAAACAGAAAATTGAATAAACATTCTTAAACATTGATATGGGATTTCACTGAGCATTGAATCTCAACGTGTTCTCCTCGATATAGTTGTTTTGTGGCACAACTACATGTTTATTGTGAAAAACATTTCAGAGTACGAACTTTCAAACGTAATTGAAAGAATTCACAGTATTTTTGTTTGAATTTTTTTTTTGAATTTAAAATAACATTAATGAATATACTTCTCTGTATCAATCAATATGACATAAAAGATAATTCATGGTTTAGTTCAATTCAGAACAATAAGCAAACCCCATGACCCAATGAGATGAGAATGATCTGTATGACGTGTAAATAAAGTTTAGTCTTGTACAGTCCTAGGCGACCGTTCCTGAGAGTGTATGGTTATTTGAACCCCAACCATCAAAGTACACCGGTAACCACTGCCTAGTATTTATTTATCCGTATAAAATAACTGCCTTTACTAGGATTTGAACCAGGAACCTTCGTCTCCGAAAATCAGCTGACTCGCAGTAACGACTTTACCTCTAGACCTACCCGGTGGGTAGGTCTAAAAGTTATTTTACGAACTTCACACTTTGAGGGTGTAGGAAATGAATATGTTTTTGAATAATCTAACATCGTTCAGATAGTGCGAGATGTAAGGGAACCTTTAACTTAATATTGTTTAATACTGATTAAACAATATTAAGTTAAGGTTTTTTGTGGTATCTTCTCATATGATTAAGTAGATTAGGCAGAATTCGGAAAATTGAATTTTGTTAAGGAACACCTATTTGGCCAGCGACCTTGTTTGGTGACCAGTTGACAGTTTTATGCCGATCCAGTCTTATGGTGACCAGTAGACACACCAACGAATACCCCAGTTTATATAAATATTCATGTCGAATTCGACCAATGCAGCGATATTAAATTTTTTGTTTGTTTATTAATAAAAAATACTCATCGACTTTTAAATTTACCTTAGATTTGCTTTGAAACATAAGAAGACCTCGTATATATCAGAAAATCCAGTATTCCTCGGTATCGTACAGGATTTCAGTTGCGGTTCCATTTTTCAGTTGAGTTGTGACCTAGTACTAGATGCTGAATTTTGCTACATTTAAAATATTTGCTTAACCGAGAATGGTTGATTGATCATCATTAAAAAGTTCAAATGTTCAAAATTTCAAATATTTCTTTAGAGCACACTTGGGCAGTAATCGCAGACGTACTAAAAATTACATGTTTTTAAACCGCACTCGTTTAACCTAAAAAAATAAACTGCTGTTTTTATAATTTAAAGAAGTTTTCCAGAATTATTCTAACCAGTATAATAATATTTAATAAATGAATATCACATACAATTAAAGATATTATCTTGCAGTCTGATGACACATTAGTTTATTTGGTTATGAATATTTGAAATGGATCAAAACTTAAAACGTTTTGGGTTACTACTTTAAATAGCGCATGATATCAATTTTTTATTGAAGATTAATATTTATATGGTAGACAAAGAGTAGCGTTACGTTTTGATTTATTATTAATTTTATTACTGTATTATTATTTTTTAAATAAAATTACTTATTACTATAGAGTTTCTTTGGAGTTCAGTAGCTTTCTGGAATATTTGCGACACCAGTACAGGATAATAAATCACTTTCTTCTTTTTCCATTGCACAGTATCCTTCATTTGCTGAGAATTTAAAATTTTCGTCGCACGTTTCTTCTTGTAATGGTTCGTTGTCTATTGTGTCTAAGTTTTCAGAGAATGTTGAAGCGTGATCTTCTTTTACAGATTCGATTTCGGATGAATCGGAAATTTCTTCGTTAGAATCGTCTTCGTTTTTGTTCGCATCTGTGTCCTGTGAGAAAGTTTCATGATCTTTGCTACCATCTGACTGATCTACCTGACAGAAATATTCCTGGTGGATATGAAGGCTTCTTCGGTGAGATACTGGGACAATTTGTTTCAATTCACATCTGTCGGGCTTTGTTTCAGATATTATATTTATCAATGTTTTGTAATGTCTTTGGTAAAGGTAATCGTACGCTTCTTCTAGATAAGCATCTATCTCATCGTTTACCTCCTCGTCATTTTTACCTGAATTATTGCCGTCAATTAAACTGCTACATTCCGATTTATCTTCTATGTTAAATTTTCCCATTAAATATTTCAAATTGTTCGTTTCACTTTGATAACACTGAATTAAGATTCTTGTGATCACTTTTTGTGCTTCTTCGGTGTTGTGAAACAAAGGCGTTTCTTTCCCTCGATGAAAATTTATTTCGCAGTTGGGAAAAACTTTAGTGCTTAGTACCATGGGAGTTCTAATAGCACCTAGCGTTTCCAATCTTCTGTATTTTTTTCCCTTGCGCTGACCCTTAGAAATACTTTGCTTTTTGTCCTTTCGACTCCTTATCGATGCTTTGTCCACACCACCTGAATGTTTTTTAATTTCTTCTTTCTTTACAACTGTGTGGTTGTCTTCAATAACTGTAGCTAATATTTCTTCTTTTTTTCTTTGAATTTTATCTTGTGGAAAATTTATAAACCGTTTTTCTCTTGCTTGCCTGCCACTATTTACTCGATTTTGATAGTTTACAGAATTACCAACCAACGAAAATTCCTTGAAGTCCGAGAAAACATTTGCATCATTTGTACTCCTGGCTGACAAAATTATTTCTTTTATTAACTGGTTTCTTTTTGGACTTTTTCTTGGAACAAATTTACGTTCGTCTTTATCGACAAGGAGCTGTTGAGTTGTAATTTGCAAATCTGAAGTCGCTTTACTCCTTTTCTCGGGGTGCATTTGATCGGAAGTGAGAGGTCTACAAATGTACCTGCAATATGATAGAATCAGTAAATGATAAAAAAACTAATTTAACACGTACTACCTAGTGCATGCACACTTTAAAAATTTGCCGTCATCGGCGTCCTTAAAACTAGTAGAGCTATAGGGCTTAAGGGTTTTTTTCTTTCTCGAGAGATTATGAACGCAGTACAAAATAACTATAATGCTTTTCACGGTTGATGAGCTCTGCTGTTCCACGCGTTTAGACCAATCAGAACGTTTGCCAGCGTTGTCAGATTGTACGAATGTTTCAGCCTGACCAACATTACGCGCACATAATATAAGAGCCGCAGTAGCTCATTCGTGTCATGCATATCGTATTGAACACATCGATTATAAAGCGTGTTAACATGCAATACTTTATAATTATAATCAGCTGATTGTATGTTCATAGGTTATAATTGTTATTGAAAGACCAAAAAAAAAAAAAAACAATGGCTGACAAAATGTATAACAGCGCTTCGAGAGCAAGTGTTGGCAACGTTGCTGGCAAGTCATTGGCTAGCTGTGAAGTGGTTAGGGGGCAATGTGTACGTTCAGAGCTGAATCCTGAATCCTGGTTGAGATGGCTAAGAAGCCCTATGATGGCGACATCGTGTTAAGGAACACCTGGTCGCTCGGGGAACAATATAACAGAATAATTGCAACCTCAAGAAATTTAGGGGGAATTTTATAGTTTAAATAGGAAATAGGATTCTGGTTCGTGGGACATTGGAACTGGGACTTGAAAGGAGGTAATTTATTTTTAGAAGTTATTTGTTCAGAGCTCATCAGCCCTGAAAAATAGTATAGCTATAGTAAGACATTTGTTCGTACTTTACTACATTAGAGTAATTCCATTTATCAAATAGATACTTGAACTTTTTATGTTAATTTCAATTAAATTAATTTGAAGGTACCGACTAGTTCTCATGTTTCGTTTTAAAAGTTATTATTTCTAAATATAGCTAATTACTGGCGTAGAACTATAGCCGATAAAAATCAAATAAAAATGCAAAAGAAGTTTTGTTCTATGGCAGTAATTTATGAGATTTATAACACAATCTCTATAGGGCGATCACATACTGAGTAGGCCTACTAGTATTCCGCACACAGACTGCAATTTATACAGATTACGTTATTTTATAAATCAATGGTTTATGGTGTTTAACATTGTATTTAGTAAAAATAACTCACAATTTTTCAAACGGAAGAATTAGGAACCTATACAAAGACTTCAAAGAGGTAAAGCAAAATTCAGTAACTTATCTAGTAGGTATTAAATATGTATACCTATGCAATATGCTTACGAACATGTTATGTTATCGTCTCGTGATAGATTAATTTAAAATTATATACCGTATCTTAACTATGTATTCAGGTATTGTACTAACAAAATCGTTAAATATGCTGAAAATGTTATGGTGAAAATTTGTTCTTTTGAAAACGACTACAATTTAAATTGCTCAAATGATTATATTTAGTATAACTGAATACTTTTTACAGTTTTACAAATTTTTTGTATAAAGCAATAATTAATTTTGTCAAAATCGGTTAACAACTTAATTATAGCAGAAATATAATAGCCTAAATCAGTAATTGTTTCAACTTCCTTCTCAAAGTTGAAAAGGTCAACATTCAAATAAAGATAAACAATAAGGCAATCCTAAGAACACTGAATTACATTAAGCCTGAATTGTTATAGGATATTGAATTTATAATTTTTGATGGAGATGGGAGATCAGAACAAATTCATATTGTCAACTTCGTTTATTAGTTGATCAACTGTCATGTCATTTGTACGTAATTTTGTAATAAATATTTCATCCTAAAAACTACAAATAGACCAAACCTATATGGCAATGAACGAGGTGCAGCAATTTTAAAAAGTCATGAAACCCCTACCTTTTTAGTTTGAGATTGTAAATTTAGTTTGAGTTCCACAGTTAAAAGACTATTTAATTTAATCACATCTATCAATTAAATTAGACATAGTATCATTAAAACAACTGGAGTGAGCACCATTCCTCTAAAGACTTTTTACTATACATAACCTACTTGATTATTAACCATTAAACGTAGACCTATATTATAGCAAAGTTGTTTTGAGGTGAAAAATTATTGCATCTATTTATTTTTTTATTTATTTTTTTTAGTTATAATATGAACGCCTAATGTATTAAGTGTGTTTAAACAAATTTAAATTACATAGCCTACCATCAAGTAGGCTATGCAATACAGATACCTGAAAATCCCCACTCTCCGCTAACCGTACCTGATTATTCCTCTCCGGTGGCACGCACATACAGGTATGTATACATTTTTATGATACACACGTTCACATTCTGATAGTATATTTAAAATAAGTAATAAATTTTTCTTTACTTTATTAATTTTATTCACAAATGTACATTCAAAAAGTAAATTAGAGGATTCCGTTGTGCGATGGTGGGTGAAAATATGACTTGAACGACTCAAGGCAGGCAATACTCAGAAGTAAGAATCCAAAGGGTTTACTATATTAAATTTTTACAAGATGTTTTTACTCCTTCTTCTATATATATATAGGTTTTTGTTTTCAGGAAGTTTCCGTTTAAAACGTTTGTAAGATTGATGAATGACATTGTTAACGCATAGTATGTGTTAATGTAACGTTTTGTCAGTTATGTACCACGGTGCGTCTGCAATAATTCGCACAATTAGACTGGTAGCGTTGTAATTTTATTATTACATAGGGCTTAGTGGAGCCAAATACCTGACACCCGTACGTCGAAACAGGTCGGAGATGAGATTTGTACAATAACAGGTTTGACCGCCTAAAGTTATTATTTTTGTTTATTTGAATTATTGTTTTGGAATAAATTTTAAACAACATTCTGGTCAATATGTACGAAGAGATATAATATATTGTATCAATGCATATACATTGTACGTTTAGTTGATCTGCTGTAAGAGTACTCCACCCGGAGCTAGTGCCTATAGGTTGTAAACGAAAGTTTTACGCTAGTTGGCCCGTATCTACCTCTCCGCCTGACAAAATTATCTTACACTATATTCCATCATAAAAATAACTACATCCAGCTAAAATAAACATTATTCTTTAAACGTTTTAATTTATATCGCTCAAATTACTTGTAATTATTGTAGTTTCATAAAGCGACTCCTTAATTAATTTTTTTAAGCATTACATTCAACAAAACAATTTTTTTCTTACTAAGGCAATTAAAGACATTATAACAATTTTTTTCTACTTTTTAACGGTTTACTGCTTTCATGTTTCAAAAACTCAACACATTCACTATCACACATGTTAACAAAACACAGCTTACAAAACTTTTCAACTTCAGTGTACGAAGAAAATCGAAATGAACCGATACAATGCCAAAAGATAACTGACGAAACTAAAGATGAGTTAAACACCGGCAAGTGCAAACAGTTGTATTTAACTAGTCACATACATTCATTTTAATCATATGAAATAAATAATCTGAAACGATAAACAACGAATCACTGGAATTTTTTACTGTCCTTTTTTAATTCAAAAGCATTTAATTTAAAAGCGTCTGTTACATTACTTGTGACCAAACATAAAACTGCGTCTATAATAAAAATGTAGTACTCGTAATTAATAATGTAAATAGTAAATAATGTCACGAAAAATAACAATGTAAGAGTAACAATAGAAAAAGAAGAATAACAAAGGTAAAACAATTAGTTATTAATGGTAAACTAATGTTCGATTTATGAAACATTTTCTAGCAAATGAATTGAACGTGTTTATTATATTAAGCTTACAACGAAAGCTGTATGGAATTTTATTTTTGGTCATACTATGCGTATTTTAAATTATTATTAAGCATGCTCAATTGTGTTGCTGGTTGCCTACTGGAGTACTTTAGTTGGAGTACTTTAGCGTAGACGGATTTTATGTATCTCTGCGACTGTAACTTTTTTTTTACTTCTCATGCGTGTGCGTTAGGCTAGGCAACCACTTGCGATTTCATCGCGCGACGAAAAAATTGAAAGTGCACAACATGCGACCGAGAAATCACAGAGATTTTCTGGTCGCATGTGCACGCACTTTAATTTAAAACAGCACGTTTCATTTTCTGTTGCACAACGAAATCGCAAGTGGGTGCCTAGTCTTGAGGAGAGGTTTGAAGTAAAGAGCAGCTATTACTAATTTGTGGGATGGGCAAGGAAGGGTAGTGGTACCACAAGTAAATGCCTAAAAAGTCTCTAAATTTATGGTTCCGACTATAATCCTGATCATAATAATGGTTTTTGTGTAAAATAAATGAAATGTATAAAAACCAAAGGAAAATGGATAGGTACAACGTTTGTTTGTACGTTTATTGATTTAAACATTTATTTCTGAAATTCGGCATGATTCCCCCAGAAGCACTTTCTTTTTATTGTCTAAAAATGCAAACGTTAATTTAAATTTGTTTAAACACACTAATTACATATGGCGTACATATGATAACGTAACCGTTTAAAATAGGCCTTAGGGGAAAATAAATGAATACAATATTATTTCCATCGCCTCAAAACCACTTTGCTAATAAATCTACGATTAAAACTATAATAACTATTATTTAAAATGAACAAAATAATAAATCTAACCAAGTTTAAATAGAAATCTCCGCGAAAAAATTTAGGATTCTTCGTATAAGAGGAGAATATTAGACACAGAAAGGAACAAAAAAGCCAACTTTTCTCGTCAGTTATGTCTACCTATTACCGATCTTTTAAGAACTATCATTTTACGAGTGGAATAATTGTGTTGTTTTGCCAAGCCTGTCTGTTGACGCTAAAACGTTTTTAATAAATGTTTTAAAACAACAAATCTATGATTTTTTTTTTGCTGCTTCCATGTTGTAGTGGTTAGCAGGCTAGCTAAAGTTCCAGATACGTATCTCGGCTAGCGACTGGTAAATTATTACACACTCAAACCCACCGTTCCTTAAAACCCAAAGGAGTCGATAATTACCAAACTGTCGTTGTTGTTTAGGTCATCAGCCAAAAGGCTGATTTGAACCTGCAGGGGTTTTACTAAGTAAAACGAGGAGTGAGGTGGTTTACGATTGCCTTCCTCACTGAGTAGAAAAGTATGCTTATCAGCATGCCGGGTCCTCTGGAAAGCACATATTTTCCACTCTGCAAATGACACCTTCACTTCATTCACCACAGGGTCTGGATGTACAATGAAATTCATTACTTTCAGAGGAGATAACTCTGATTACTGTCCTTTACACCTCTGCCTCTTCTGTTTTTAAATGATTCAGAAATTTAATTGGCTGACCATGTGATAAAAAACAGAACTATTTATTTTAGTCCTGCAACTAACAGATTGAGTGTAAATAATTTGACACTCCACCTGTCTGTTATGGGTAGCAAACTGTCGTTCAACTTTAAATAAACGAAAACATCAAATATTTTTAAAAGTTAAAAATATTTGAGAAACAAAATAAATAAGTACGTATTTGAGAGGATCATGTGTAATTTTTGACTAAAAGATAGTTACTTTGTAAAAACCCTTTATTCTGAAGGTGTAGATTTTTTTGACACATCTACAAACGGATATTAAAGAAATTACCTACGTGGGAGGAAAGGTTTTTACATTGTCATGTCGAGTTTTCACAAAGAAATCATATTAAATTTTAAAAAAATAATCAGGTTTTTCTTGATGAATTGGAGTGTCACTTTGGTTTGATATTATACGTATACGGAATAGGCTAGAGGCTTCCTCCGCGTTGTTCCTACAGATGATGATGACCAATATAACGAAATTTATTATAAAAGTTGAAATAGTATCAATCCAATCATTATTGAAAATATGGTTTTAGAATTTGTATGCCTAATGTTGTCAGCTGACGTCGTGACACTGTAATTTGTTTGTTATATGAGAAAATATCAGTAGGTCGACTCCACAGTATATTGTTACTGTGCTAGACTTTAAAGCAGAAGGTCTCAGCTACGATTCCCGGCTAGGATCTGGAAAATTATAACATGTTAAACCCACCGATACTCTCTCAAGCCACCGTAAACGCTAATGACGAGTTGCTGATATCACTATAAAGAACAAACCTGTACTTATTAACACGTAAGTACGGAATGTTAAACTTTATAAATCATGTAGACTTACTTTAATTGTTATATCAAACATACAAGTTAAGAAATAAATTTACCTAAGGCTGAAGATCCCGAGGAATTTTCAGCAAGTAGGCCTAAAGGAAAATAATATCTAACTTGGACCAAAAAATGGCCTATAATAATGAACCCTATTGTAATTATATTAATTATAAGCGACTAATGTACACATTTAACTTTATCACAAGTTATCAATGTCAAAAGAAGAATTTCTGTATATTCATGAATTCGCATACTTGACATAAAATGTGTAGCTACTCTGTAAGAGACCCTCCTATTTTTCTTTATTTGTGAGGTGGAAAGCGAAAGAGGCCTCTCGTCGGAAGAGAAATGAGTCGTTAGGGATTTTCGTCGATATTGGGATTTTATAGATTATTTTAGTTTACTTTCTCCGGTTGTATTTTCAATTTAATTAATCCTGTAGGAATGACTACGCAATAAAAATAATATCTATTCAAAAAAAATCAGTATGTTTGGTAAAGAAGAATGCCGAGACCTTCCGGTGGGTATACTGAGCCACTCAGTTACAGAACATAAAAGTGAAGGCTTTATTTAAAATAACCTTCAGCAGTGTCAAACATCAACATTTTAAAAAACAATTAGTATAACTTCTATGTGTAATTTGTTCTTGAATATGTAAAATTTAGAAAGGGCAGGTTTAAAATTTTACATCAATTTTTTTTATAAAAACCTTTTAAGCTGCCGTAACTGACACAATTTTTTAATTTTGCATAAAATTGGCCAGAATCTAATGCTAAATTTAGGGAATATAAAATTTTCAACAAGAGGTCTTTTTTGGATGCCGGCTCACATTCATTTAGGTATACATTTCAGTAAACACATTAGTATAGGTATTGAAATTGATGTTAAATTTCAGAATAGCTGGGAATTGAACCCGGAATCTCCTGCTTAGCAGTCCAGTCTTTTACCGATTGAGCCATCGAAGCGGCTAAAGATATTATTTATAGAACGTAATATAATTAATATTTTTATTTATACAAAATTTATTTAGCTAAGATAATAGACTGTTTAATGTTCTGTTTTATTTTTTACCGAGAAATACGTTTAACGGAAAGAATGTAAATGATACAACATAAAGTTTAATATTGAATGGCTAAGGTTAGATGAGTTGTAGATTCTTTCCGTGAAACTAACAGATAACAGATACCGTAATGCAAATGTACAATAAAACCTATCTCTGTATTATGGTTTACAGAAAATCAATAATAATTCCTTACAGCCTACATACTTTATTACAAAATATCGTCCTTTTTCAAATATTTAATATTAAATTTGAAACATTTGTAATAATTTAGCGTAACATCTTGACAATTCATGTCAGTAAGACTTTCCTTGAACTTAACTTTAAAAAATACAATATTTGTTACAATTTCATTTAATTCTCTTTGAATATTTTTACCGGCTAGACATATAGTCTATATTAACCAAAATTTTTAAAATGTGTTTGACTTTTATTTTATCAAAAGTATGTTACTAGATAATTTTTATGATGAAAAGCAACGAACGACTCACACGAATGAGCACTAAAAACCATTAAACCATTATTATGGTGTCGTAAATCTGAGACAAGAAAAATTGCGTAATATAGGTAACATATAACAGAATATTCAGGCCTTTCATTATCTTTTAAAATACTAATTTCAATTTTGTGTTAAGTTTTGTAACCCACCAAAAATCCAATGTATTTTAGACTTATTTCTTGTTATGACGCAGTTAAAAGGTGATCTTTAGTAGATTCAATTAAAAATAGAAGTGAAATATTTTAGCTTTGCATTAGTCACTAACGAAAAAAAATCTTGTAAATATTTTGTGAAAGCACAAAATAATGTATAAGAATGTGTTCATCTGGTAATAAAATAAATTACTCTTTTCTCCTCAGCACGTCAAAAATTTATCAGTGGTCCAAATGTGTAGTGATGTAGTGTCTTTTACTGGTTCAAGAAAGTTCTTGATAAGTTTGTAAATCTATCTAATCGTATTCTTGCATTGAACTTGTTACTTTTTCCTACTATAAATTTAGCATACAGTTGTCATTTTTACAAAAGAATATTGTTCTGTTTTATTAAAAAAGTATGCTGTAAGCTACAACAAAAATTTCGCAAAGTAAAATTGAGTATGCCGGGACAAAGGACTGACATCTGTTCTCCCAACTGAGTACTAAGAAGGTTAGTTTAAGACCGGGAAGTGTAATTTACGAAAAACGGTTGTTGACCAAGTTCACGTCGGTGGATCAAAGAACAACATAAAAATCAGCTATCATGCTTTCGTCTATCGTTTTTAAGAATACAAAAACGAAGGTACAACAAATCAACCTTCTGAATAAACGAGCAGAAATAGTGGGACTGCTACTTCCTTTGAAGAGACGAACTTTATAACGCACATAAAACAGCTCCGCGTCACCTACGGATAAACTACGGCAAACCTGGAAATCGTAGAGATTTGTACTATGGTGAGGTAGTAAATCAGAGAAGTAAAAATAAGACGCGAATAACAGCGGACGACCAATGGTTGCAGATGCACTTTGTAGATTATCGCGAAGGATCCTTCACAAATTAATAATTTTGAATGAAGAGTAGGGCCTACAGGTAAATACCTGTGTATCGTATAAAAGTGCAAAACGAATAATACAGAATGGGTGACAGACGTTTAACGAAACAATTTCTTTAGACTAGAAAACGGAGCATAAGTTTTACAGGTGATACAAAATTATATTCAGAATTTAAAATACTGAAATGGAACGGAAAACGTGTTTGACTCAACAACGTACAGATTGCACAGTATTGATGGGCTCTCACGAAGAACAAGCACCGAACATTGAACGGAAGAATGCTGAAAAGACTGCGGTGAAATTTAAGGAATGAGGTTGAAAGTGGTCTCTATAATGGACTATTTCTTGTGTGAATTACTCATCGTATTATGAAATTGCGTATAGGAACTAAACTGTTGCTAAATGCTGTAATAATTATTATAACATTTCGTACAATTTGTAAAATACGACACTGGAATAATGTTTAGTCACAGAAAAAGTGTACAGAAAAACTACAACCTGTTGGATTAATGTTCTCGAATAATTTCGATCTACTTCAATAATTTTTCCTGAAAGGAAATTCTAATTCTACTTAATAAATTTCTCGATCCTTTTTAAATAAATATAGACTAGTAATATCCGATAGCCTGTCATTAATTTCCACTATTATTGTTATTGATAAAATTAGTTTTAATTTATAAACTCTTAACGTCTAATGTAGTGACTAGTCTTCTAAGTTAACCTAGTACATGCACCAAGAGAAGCCAATTCAAATAAGTGTAAATAGTATAAATTTCTCAGCAGTGTCATCCGTAACAATTCCAAAAATCTACGTAATAAGCCTTGTTTTCATTTAGAACATGAAAATTAAAAATACAGCAAGATTCGTATTGTATAATTAAACCAGAACTGTTTATCCTTGCTTTCTGCTTTAATAGAGTAATAGAACCTGCCCAAATAATTTCTGAAATTAAGAATCCGATTTTTAACTCTCATTTGGAACTCAAAAAGGAGAACATCGAATATAAAATTTAAGAACATCTATTCTTCTATGGTAAAAAGAAAAAATATTTTTCTTCAGAAATTTATTGCCGCATGACCCCCTTAATTTTAAAACTCAAGTAAGCAGCCTAAGTGCATTAAGAAATTACTGAAACGTTGATTTTAATACATTTTCTAAACTTGTAGTTTTACTTTTACTGGGAAATTTGTATTCAGTTCATTTTCTAAACTTCTAATTTCAACTTAACCGGGAAGTTTGTATTCAAAAATTGAAACATTGGTAATCATTTTCTAAACGCGTAGTTTATCTTTACGGGGTAGGGGTTTATCGGGCGAATAAGTATCAATGACTAACCAAAAATTAAAACGTCTATTTCTTTATTAATTAATTTGGTAATATGGTTATCAAAATATGAAATTATAGTAGTCAAATGAGCAGCGGTTTTTTAATTACCATTAAGCCTACTCTTTCAACACAAAAATTACGAAAAATTGGTGATAACTAAATATTTTACTATTTTAACAATTTTTTTTTAACCTTATTAATTTGAAATTTTATGAAGTGAATTCCTTACGATGAAAATAAAAATTTTTGGGAAATAATTAATTTCAAAGAAGTGTTAAAATATATTAAAAAGAAATTCAAGGGAGTCATAAAATTTCAAATTAAATTAATTTCTGGTATGGGAATCACAAATTTTATTTGTAAATATTATTAGAATGATCGACTATTTAAATAAAGTTACTTACCAATGAAATCATAATATTGTATAATTACCCTAATTACTAATTGTGTTAACTGAATAGTGTCTAATAAAGAAAACATGAACTTCTCATTCAAAGGTATGCTAATGACTGTAAGAAGGGGTGGAAGTTCTCGATTATAACGAAGGGGTGGTATAGGAGTTGGTACCCCTCTACTTATAAGTGGAAGGGTAGTAAACTAATATCGAATTCCCACCGATAACAATAACCTGCTCATCACTGGCCGTACCAATTTGTGTTGTCTCCCATTGCTCTGTTGCTCTTATGTAAATGTGCATAGGCCTATATCGATATACTATTACTCATCGATTGTTGTATGTACTACATTTCGTCAGATACTCGATATAAGGATAAGTTCCGCCCCTGAACGTTTTATCAAGTGGCGTTCGCTTTTCCCTATTGTTTTCTTTATCGTACCTGACATGACTCATTTTGTACAGTCATTTCGCATGTTCGCTCATCATTTCGTATGTCAAGTTTTTTCTCACTTCTTTACCTCACATTCACGCACCTATAAAGTGAACAAAATTACAACATATTGTCTATAGTTGGGATATCGTGTCTGAATACCATATTTGAGATGTTTTTTTTTTACTTTTTGATAGCATAAACTCTATGCACAAACTGACTTTTTCATTTGATAAAAAGTTTGGAACTATTAGCAGAACTATGGCACGCAAACACAACAATTTAAATCAATTAGTAACTTGATACATTTACTTCAAATTCTTAAAAGTGCGTTCATCTATACTAATATTACAAGAAGTAACATTTGTTTGTTTGTACGATGTAATCTCAGAAACTACCCAACCGATTTAAAAAATTTCTTCAAATTGGAAGCTTAGATCTTTCAATTAATATTAAATTATTAATTAATATTTATGTTGTATGGTAATACCGTATATTATTCATTACGCAATTCTTTAATTTTGAAAAAAATTGTGACTAGTTAAACGAAGGTGTCTTATTTTATTTGCTCGGTGTAAGGTTGTTTTGGAAGATTTCTTTAATACCATTAGTATTATATATTTTATACCATAATACAGTATAATACCGATTATCCGTGGTGATTGGAGGGATAACTATACCGGATAACCGGAAAACACGGATAATACAACCCAATTCGGTCGAGACCACCTACGTCATAAACAAAACCACCAGTTACGCGTATGTTTTATTCTACTGATTAATACATGTTAATACTATCGGATATCGGAAATAAATAAACAAATTGTATTGAAATAAAAATATTTACTACATAAATTTATATAAATCTTACCTTAAACTACGTAACAAAAAAATCACAAAAAATCTGTTATTTTACTTTGTTTCATTTTATGCCGCAATATTTTTTCTTTTATTTTTCTTATATAACCACGAATATGTAAAATGTCCACGTAATCTGTGTCATCCTGATTTTCCATGAAAGTAAGTAATGTTTCGGCACCGGTTAAAGCTTCTTTGCAACTGATTTTAGGAGCCGGTTCTAAATCGTCATCACTGCTTTCGTCTTGCTGTAGTAAGGAGCTCGGTCCAGGAATTGGCTTGGTTACACTGTCTAGTAGATCGACATCACTAATTTTCTCATAGCCCGAATCACACGCATCAACATTTAACCACTCATTGTTATTGTAGTAAATCACAATAATTGTGATAATTACGATGACGAAAATGTCGGGAGTTGAAGTTTTGATTTGCAAAAGTTATACAGTACGTCATACATAATTAATTTTTCTAGTGATTTTAATTTTTCTAGCCGGCCGCGTTGGCGATGTTGGTAACGTGCTCGCCTCTCATCACGCGGTCTTGGGTATGAATCCCACTCGGGCATGGCATTTTTTCATACGTTACAAAAATTTCATTTCATCCTTCACCGTCTGCATTAGCAGCAATTTGCAAAACAGTCGGACGTTAAACCAAAAAAAAAAAAAAAAATTTCTAGTGATCGCACGGTTAATCCAAACCCCGGTTAAACGATCCACGGAAAATCGGTACTCTACTGTAGTATTATACAACAATCAGTTGTACAAAATGTATCAGTTTACGCCATCAGGTATCAGGTATGGCACAGCACTTCCCTAAAATATGAAATCATCTCGTTGATCTTTTTTTTTTTTTAATTTACGGGACAGATATCCAGAAACTATTGCAACATCCAATTTCTGCCTAAAAAGTTATTCAGTATAAATCTTCCAAAAGTCAAACAGACATAGGCCTACCATTTTTTAAGAAACAGAGTTTAAGGATTTTCTGTTATTCTCCCCCCCCCCCCCAGCATAATTTGTCACATTTTGTGGATATTTCCTATGTAGGTAACCTTACAGTATTTTAAACGATAAAAACGGGAAACATATTATTAAAAAAGTCGTATATCAATATTTTTCAAGTTAACGTTAGTTTTTTCTTTTTCTAGTTAAACTATTTGTTGAAAGTTATTAAATTATTTAATAATACTTAATTTAATGATGTTAATTTAATTTAATTATGTTAAATTAATTTAAAGATGCCATGTTGTCAGTGAGTTTATATTTTATTATTACATACATTACATACAGTATTGAGTAAAAACAAATGTATTTACTCTACCTATATTTTAGCTTAACTTTAAGAATATTATTTGAGTAGTTTTTTAAAATATTTTTCCCGTTTTTATTGTGAGAATACTGTAAGATTACATAGGAAATATCCACAATATGTAACAAATCATGCTGGTGTTGGGGTAGGGGAATAACATAAAAGACCGCAGATTTTACCTATTCTTTCTTATAACATACGCTCAGTTATTCTCAGAGCATATATTTCCCATTCCTCTGTTCATTCATATTGATGTCTGAAACTTAGATGATGTTAACAAACTAGCAAGACATTTTTTCCGATCCTAAACTACCTAACGATTATACGCTAATGAGGTAACATTAGAAAAAAATACCTATGGCTACTCCTATTTTCTAACGATTAGAGTTAACTCTCTGAAGCAACCCTTATTTTTAAAATTAGTACTTACATATTACTATTCTTATTCTCAAAAGTTAAATTTACCTAGCTGCAGAACTATATGTAGCCTATACTTATAATATAGGCTTACTTACTTATAATTTTCTTCTTACTTTGCTTCTTGCTTACAATAGGCTATAAACATAAAACACTTAAGAAACAGTATAAAGAAATACAGATTGAAAGAAATACACTTAATAAACAACTATATGACTACCCTATTTATTTTCTAAATAAAATTGTATTACATTCCAAAATAAAATATTCTTAGCCGGCCGCATTGGCGCAGTTGGTAACGTGCTCGCCTCTCATCATGCGGTCCTGGGTTCGAATCCCACTCAGGCACGGCATATTATCATACGTTACAAAAAATCATTTCATCCTCATTACACACAGTTACACCCCAACGTCGTCGCTAATGACCTTGATGTTGATGCAACGTTAAATAAAAAAAAATAAAAAATTCTTATTGACTAAATCAAAACAAGTTGAAGGTTTCCTGGCGCTTCAGTCTTCTTAAGTGAAGTTGAGATGGCGAGAAATTGCTCCGCCTCAACATTCACGAGGCGAAAAAGTCTTCGGTCTTTGTGACTCGTGCGAATCCGTTTCTTTTCCTCATGCACCGTTTCTATATTCAGATCCCGATGTGGGTGGGTTATCGTTCCGAATACGCCACAGAGCAATATATGCTCATACCTTAGCACTTTATTTTGGAAGCTTTGTATTACTTTTCAATTGCAGGATTTCTTACAGACCCAGCTGAATACCGTAAGTTCAAATTGGTTTTATCAATTGGCTATAATTTAGTAACGACCCTTACAAACCCCATATAAATAGTTGTTGTTGTTTAGGTCATCAGCCAAAAGGCTGGTTTGAACCTCTAGAGGTTTTGCTAAGTAAAACAAGGAGTGAGGTGGTTTACCAATGCCTTCCTCACTGAGTGAAAAATTACGCTTATCAGCATGCCGGGCCCTCTGAAAAGCACAGTCTGCAAATGACACCTTCACTTCATTCACCACAGGGTCTGGCTGTATAATGAAATTCATTACTTTCAGAGGAGACAACTCTGATTAGTGTCTTTTGCACCTCTACCTCTTCTGTTCTTAAATGATTCAGTCATTTAATTGGCTGACCATGTGATAAGAAACAGAACTATTTATTTTAGCCCTGCAATGGACAGATTGAGTGTAAATAAATTGACACGCCACCTGTCTGTTAAGGGCAGATATAAATAGATAAACCCATATAAATTAGTAGTTTGATTGTAAGTAAATTTTAGTAACAACTTGTAAATTAGTAATGTTTATAAAAAAAAAAAGGTGACTGGGTCGACTTCATACTGAATATTTTGCTGTGTTACAGTGTTGTACTTGCTTTTCTGAGGGTAGTTAGCCCCAAAAATGATTTTTTTTTTGGTACTAAAAATCAAATAGCGTTATTTAGAAATTCGTTTGAGTTTTGTGTTTCATCTCATAAACACTTCTCAAACAACTTAATGATCACTCAAGTCTTCAAAAACTGGCTTTAGGTATTGTAATACAGTTATATGAAAAGGTTTTGTAGTCATGAAATATTGTGAACAATTATGTAAAACAAGTAAAAGAATAATAATGCCATTTACAGTGACACAGTTGGAAAAAGAGGACTCAGCCGTTCTATTCTATTGATAAACCTTCTTGCCAACATTTAGTAAAATATTAACTTTTTACATTTTTAATTAGAATCCGATTTTTATAAAAATACCACCATTTTAAAGAGGGAATTTTAAACTATATTTTTAAGTAAAAATATGAAAATTGATATTTTTTAAATCTTTAAATTCACAGTGATGTATGTTGCTTCGATTGAAATAGATTTTCCCGATTGAAATAGATATTATCAATGGTGATTGGGCTCATGTGTCAAATGTTTGTTTACTTTGCAAATGGTCAACAACTGGAATCAAATGTCAGTAAATAATTTTCATATCCTCCTACTGGTAAAAACGAATCAAAAAATTTATCATTTTAAATTATTTAAAGTTCATAAACAAAATGTTCAATTTATCTTGATCTTAAATGATTTTTTCTGGCGATAATATAGGCTACTAACAACAACTGCTCAATAAAAATAATTAACTGCATCAAATTTTATCAATAACTGCATCAGGAAGGTTGTGCATGACAAGTCCCAATCAATATTATATATGTGTGTGAGAGTGAACGTAAATATTATTATCCATAAAAAAGCTATTTTGAACCAACAAAGACGTAAAGACCTCGTCTCATGATGAACTATGTGATATAATATACGTAAAGACCTTTTTGTCAAGATAAACCAAGTGATATAACAAAGTTTAGTCAGAGTTATCTCCTCTGAAAGTAATGAATTTCATTATACAGCCAGACCCTGTGGTGAATGAAGTAAAGGTTTCATTTGGAGGGTGGAAAGTAGATGATTTTCAAAGGGACTTGCATGATGATAAGCAAATTAAGTTTACGTAATTCTTTTTCAAATTTATGAATTAGTAACTTTATTTTTGAGTTGACGAGGAGTTGCTTCGCCTCAACATTCACGAGGGTAGAAGTCGTCAGTCGTCGTCGTGTTTCAATAACTTTGATATAGGTACGCCATATGTAAAAATGAAAAAAAGACTCAGCCGTACTATTCTTGAAAAACCTCGCCAACATTTAGTAATGTATTAACTTTTTCCTTTTTAATTATACGATTTTAAAAACATACCACTATTTTAAAGAGGGAAATTCAAACTATATTTTTAAGCAAAAATATATTATAAAAATTGACATTCTTTAATTTCTTTCATGCATTGTTTAGAGATGCTCAAACAGCAAAGTTGCTGTTTATCTGGTCAACAACTATTATAATCTTATGTTTTGGTTTAGGATTGTTATTTCCTCAGAGTAATAGTTACGTCAGGTTGTGAGTTGCTATGCAATATCAAGTATTCGCAATAATCAAGATTCGGTTTACTTCAAATAAGTAATAAATATAAGGTGTGTAACCTATAGGCCTAATAAATTTCCAAAAAGTTTTCCTTAAATATATTCAATATTTATTTAACTCTTTTAAGTTTTATCCTTATAATAAGTCTATGTAGCCTTATGTTTTAATCTTTGTAAACATAAATGTTGTCGTTGAACATTGTTCATAACAGGCAGGTGGAGTGTTAAATTATTTGCACTCGATCTGCTCATTCTAGGGCTACAAAAAAATAGTTCTTTCTTATCACATGGTCAGCCAATTATATATGACTGAAGGATTTAAGAACAGAAGAGGTAGAGGTGTAAAAGACACTAATCAGAGTTATCTCCTCTGAGAGTAATGAATTTCATTATACAGACAGACCCTATAATGAATGAAGACAAGGTGTCATTTGCAGGGTGGAAAGTAGATAATTTCAGAGGGCCTGGCAATGCTGATAAGCATACTTTTCCACTCAGTGAGGAAGGCAATTGTAACCCACCTTACACCTCGTTTTACTTATTAAAGCCTCAGAAGTTCAAACCAGCCTTTCGGCTGATAACCTGTAGGCCTATTTAGGCCTTTTAGATATTCTATTTTTTTTATCCGAAGCGGCGAGAAAAATTCATGTTCTCTCCCTCACGACGGGAGAAGCAGTGTTGGACTCAATTGAGGCGTCCTCGTCCAGCCCCAAGGAGGCCGCAACCGCCTACCAACCAAAAGCCCGCCGCCTGGCCACTTGATCCGACATCAGCAAAGAAACCTCTACCTCCCTCGGAACTGTTTATATAATACTATATATTTAATATATATAAGACAATGATAGAAACCATTCGTAGTTGCATTAGACAACATACTTCCTCCAACTGTAGCAGAAGTCTTAACAATTCGTTGCTATAGCTAATTTTCGTCAGCAAGTTTCGTAGCTTAAATCCTGCTTTTTATATACTACCAGAAGAAAAATTCAGACGTGACAGATCAGCAGATCTAGCCAGTCACTCAAATTCTCCTCTTGTTTCTATCCACCGACAAGGAAACGTGTAATGCAACTTTTTTGTAAATACGAAGGTGGTCATGTGACACATCATTTGCATTTAGATATTTGCGAAAAATCCGCGGGTGAAAACCATTTTTAAATATCTTTCTGTTATAAAGTTACAGCCCGTCAAACTCGGGAACACAGTGAAAATGGCCCATCTTGGATGTTAGTATCATCTTTCTAACTCTCTTTAAATTTTAGTTTACTGATTAATATGAACAAGCCAGTGAAAATATTTATTAGCCCTTACTTTTAAACGCTTGCACAATGCTAAATTTAAATAAGGTAGTACAACTTTCGAAAAGCCATTCCTATTGTTCACTATGTTACAGCTAACATTGTTAAATGGTAAACCGTCATAACAGTAGATATCAGTCGGATGAAAATCCTATAGGATGTTTGAAGGCTATACACAACATACAAAAAACGTTAATGTATGGGAGGGAATGATAGATTCTTAGATAATTGACCCATTTCTAATAGAAGGTAATTTAACAGCTGGAAAGTATCTAGAAATGCTGCAAAATCAGATTATTTCAGCAATTACAAATGCTGCTCGAATGATTTTATTGACATTAGTTTCAACATGCGGCGAGCCTCCACGTTATGGCCGAGAAGTAGCTATGCGTAGGCTATTCTTAAATTACACGTTTCCTTGTCGGTGGATAGCTGGCTAGATCTGGTGATCTGTCACCTCTGAATTTTTTCTTCTGGTAGTATATAAAAAGCAGGATTTAAGCTACAAAACTTGCTGACGAAAATTAGCTATAGCAACGCATTGTTGAGACTTCTGCTACAGTTGGAGGAAACATTTTGTCTAACGCAACTACGAATGGCTTCTATCATTGTCTTACATATTGTCAAGATCTCCAGGGAAACAATTTCAAGAATTTAATTTAACATTTAAAAAAACAATTCAATCAATTGAGGTCAGTCTATTGAATTCTGTATTACTAGTGGTAGTAAAGTCAGTTGATTAAAGTTTCTTGTTTTCAATTATTTATAACTTGTTTTAGTTACTTGTGGTAAAGTTGTTAGTTTGATGTTTCTTTTGGGCAAAACCATTAGCCTTAAATCAAATAGTTTCGAGTAGTGTAAAAAATTTTAAATTGAAAACTCAGTCTGACTGTATACCATTATTGGCTGGGGTTCATGAAGGTCCATTCTGCTCCACTTCTACAAATAGGCTAACATCTACACTTCAGACATTCCTCTATTCTTAATTCTGAGAAAAAACTTGAAAACTACCAGTTTATCACAAAATATACTTACAAGTGTATTAAATAAAAAAGTAAAGCAGTTTAAGTGAAGAAGACCAAAGACCAACAAATATGACGGTTGATGCGACGTTGTGTAAAGAGCTACATGAGAACAGCGCGCGAGATTCTGTGCCGCTGACACTTCAAGTTAGGCTGTTCCATCATACGTTACAGTAATAAAACATATAAGTAGTGGATTTATTAGTAAATTGAATTACCTTGTAGCGTTCACTACAGCTACGCTACATAAACTGGGTTAGAAATAAATTTAACACAAATATATTTTAGTTTTAAATGCTTTTAATTTTTACTTGATAAATGATTCTATGAATATTGAATTTAACAACAAATTGACTCTACTATTTTATTTAATATAATATCTCAGGGATTTTAATTTATTATTATTTGAGTATAAAAATTTTTATTTTACTTCAACAATGAAAATCTTAACCTAAACAAAAATTACAAATAGATCTTTAAATTTTAATTAAATCGAATACTGGTCTTTATTGGTTAATTATTAAAATTTTATAGATGCTTTATGAATATTGTTTATCGATCATACCGGTTGTTTAATTTTACGAAGTTTGCTGAAATATAATTGTATTGTTGAGTTGATGAATATGGCGTCCTAATAGTATTTGAATTCTTGAAATTTTACATTGATTTCTTTAAATAAATTTTGAATGTTCGTTTTAAATAAATAATAATTATGATTTCTTACTTGTTCCTCTATTCATTTTTATATAATATGTTAGTCTTCTTTGAAATTTTACTTGATATTTCTGATTTTAATTGGAGCTCGTTACAGTGTGGTCATCTCATCAATCGTCTCGTCCCGCACCGACGCTATGGCCGGATCCTACTTTCATCACTTTAGATTTTAAAATTTGATTAATAAATTTTTATTGTTCGTAAAAATTCAAATTATTGTTTTAAACGACGTTATTTATTTTATTATAATTATTCACATCACTTATTTAATTGTTCATCTCCGTTTTTTGATTCTTTAATTATTTTAACAATACACAATTTAGTTACACTTTTGACTCACGCAAATCTTGATTTGAATCTCGCTGTTGTTGAGTTTATAATCATATAAATTTTATCAATATCGATGCTTAACTGGTATGAATAATTAAACATAGAATATAATTTAGATTATGCCAGTATTATTAATTTACAAGACTTATTCATATTATTAAAAGAAATATTATAAATATATATCAAGTATATCTTGATAATGGTTTTACTTGTTATTAAAAATGTAGTGGTTAAACTGATCTGTGCGACCGTGACCAATAATCCAAATATAGGTCAATGTCATGCTACATTTATTCCCCCACTATATAAATTAAAAAAAATTAGTTTTATTTTTAAATAAAAAAATTTTTTTTTAATTTTAAATTAATAAACCATAAAAAATATACATTGAATTTAAATTACGTACTTAATATCTACAATTTTGTTTATTGAGTATCATTTATTGTTTATAAACTAACTCTTAAGATTACTTACGAAAACTATAAATTGTGAACATGAAATTTTATTTAAGTGTTGTTATGTGAAGATCTATTAGTGTCTATTGGTTTTGGTTTAATAGAAATAATTTATAAAGTACCTATAGATATACAAATACTTAGAAAATAAACTGTAACACACTGATTGTTTTCTTAATCAGCTGATACTTAAAATAACAAAAATAAATACTTTATATTACCATTCCTCCTTGGAATTTTTAATTTAATTATAAATATAAACATTTAAATTAACAAACATAACATATAAATACTTAATACTACCTAAGAAACAAAAATAATCACTTTGTAAATAAACATATAAAATTAGGTTATGTCACATCTTGACATATTAGTATTTTCCTAATATTTAAAATAATAAACCTTCTTTTGTAATTTTACTTATAGACTAATATAATGACATTATTTTACTTAAGTTCTATGAATTTCAACTCATTCTGTTGACTTATATTAATATGAAGTGAAATTTTCCAAATTAATTTGGCCTACATTGTAACATGTTCCTGTCATAATGAACAAACAATCAAACACCTATTATGTTATAATTTTCAATTTAATATACTTTAAATAGCTAAGTTAAAGAGTGTTTTAATATTAAACTTAATTTCAATTCAACTTATAATGATTTATACTCATTATTATTGTACAAAATCAGAGAATTTGACGATTTATGATAAACATGTAAAATATCTTAATTTTAATAGTATGTTTATAAATTTACACTTCTACTATACATAATATTAAACTTTTAAAATAAATAAATGAATATAATTACTCAATGTTAATAAATTATACCTTTTAAATTCATAATATACAAAAATAAAATAAAATCTACTTCTGATACATACTTGTCAGCTCAGGTTATAAATTAAATAAATTATCTTTGCAGTTTATTGGTTACATTATTCTGCTCAACATATTAACTTACTTCTAAATATACAATCTATGTATAATTTAATGATACTATTTATTGTTTAGTGTCAATTACTTGGCTTCATTTACCTCAAAATTCAGGTTTAATATACTTAGTCAGCTTACTAACATGAAAATGTCCAATTATTTTATTTGATTTGGTATCTCCAATTTCATAAGTACTGTTCCCAAATTTTTTCAGAATTTTATAAGGTCCTGCCTTTAAAATATAAAATTTACTGATCACTTTATCAATCAATGATGACTTATGATCTAATCTTAAATACACTAAATCATTAATCTCAAAATACACAAATTTTGTATGTTTTTTATCAAAACATTTCTCATTCTGCTTTGCTCGTTTAATTATTTTTTCAGAAGCTATTTTCAAGTTTATTTGATACTGTAATTCTTTGTTTTCATGAACAGATTTATCTGTTATTTGTGAAATATACTTGTTCCAAAATCTATCACTTTTCTGACCAAAATGTAAATAATATGGTGTGAAATTAGTCACATCATTTTCTGAGTTATTAATTGCTTCTACAACAAAATCAAGATATTAAATCCAGTGGGTGTGTTTGTCAAAGATACAAGTTCTAAGTAATTCTATAATTCTTTTATTGTATCGTTCAACTGGGTTAGAATTAGGATGTCGTATTGAAGATAACACATGTTTAATACCACGATTAATTAAAAATTCTTTCCAATTCTTACTAATAAATTGTGTTCCATGATCTGTCAAAATTCTGTTAACTTTACCATGTTTTTCTAAATACATACCCAATTTCCTAATAGTACTTAAGGTATTAGCTTTTCTTAAAGGATAAACAGTTACTAATTTACTAAAACAATCTACAATAACTAGTATGTAGGTAAAATTACCTTTAGACCTAGGTATGGGACCAATAAAATCTATACTGATTAACTCATTGCATTTATCTACAGTTATATGGCCTAATGGTGCTAGATTTATAAAATTATCATACTTGCATTTTTGACATATTTCACAAGTTCTAATTAAGCTTTTAATAATCTTGTACATTCCCTTAAAAATAAAACTTTCAAATAACATTTTAAATAATTTTCTACTACCTAAATGTGAATACCTTAAGTGTGTTTGCCAAATTAAGATCTTGTACATTGAATTAGGTATCATTATTTTATAATCATTATGAACTAATTTATATAAAACATTATCATGAATATAATAAACTGATTTTAAATTTTGAATAACATTATTGTTTTCTGGTTTGTTAGTGAGTTTATCGATAATTTCTTTCAATTTAGGATCTTCTGTTTGTAATTTACCAATATTTTTAAACATATTAATTAACTTTTTGTCTACAATAAATTTAAATGAGGCTAACCTAAATGTTTGTATCTTTTCTACCTGTTTGCTTTGAAAATTTCTGCTTAGAATATCAGCTATCTTATTGTCTGTACCTTTACAATGTTGTATATTCAAATCATAGTTTTGTAATTTAAGTATCCATTTAGTTAATCTTGAGTTTAAAAATTTACATGTGTTTAAATGTGTTAAAGCAAAATTATCAACAAAAACATTTACTTTATAACCTATTACATAACATCTAACCTTCTCTAAACACCAAACTAAAGCTAAACATTCCTGTTCATAAACAGTATAATGTTTTTCTGATTCTTTAAGAATCCTACTCAAAAATGCTATTACTCTGTGTTCTTTATTATCATCTAACTGATACAACACTCCACCTATTCCAACTGAACTACAGTCTGTGTTTAAATAAAAATCTCTATCATTCATTGCATGATTAAGCATCATGGTATCTACAAACTTACTTTTAATTAATTTAAACTGTTTCTCACATTCATCATTCCAATACCATTTAATTTTCTTACTTGTCAAATGTAACAAAGGCTGTACTAGATTAGCATATTGCTTTATGAACCGGTTATAAAAATTAGTCATTCCAATAAATGATTTTAAGTTTTTAGTATTCTTAGGTGAAGGAAAATCTAATATTGCTTTAGTTTTATCATTATTAGTTACAATACCATCTTTGTTTAATTTAAAACCCAAAAAATTCACTTCACTAGCTACAAAATTTGATTTTTCTAAGTTAATAGTTAGACCACAAGTTTTAAGCCTATGAAATATTTTACTTAAATACAAAATGTGCTGATTGAAATTATTTGACAAACACAGAATATCATCTACAAATATTAACATGTTATTATTTAAATCTTCAGTAAAAACTACATTAAGACATCTAATCAAGGCTGCTAAACTTACTTTTAAACCGAAAGGAACTACTGTATAACAATACTGTTTAGTTCTATGTATAAAACTGGTAAATTGTTGGCTATCTTTATGTAATGGTACCTGCCAAAATGCTGATTTTAGATCTAAATTTGATAATAAATTACAACCTGTACATCTTTGTAATAGTTGTTCCATTGATTCCATAGATAAATTATCAGATACCAACTTTTCATTAAGTGGTCTGCCATCTATACATAACCTAATTGACCCATCTTTTTTCTTAACTACTACTAATGGATTTATAAATTCAGATTGACACTCAACAATTATTCCTAACTCTAACATAGATTTAATTTCATTATCTACAGCTTTCATATAGCTTTCAGGTACTGGATAATTTCTTTTTACTACAGCATTTTTATCTTTTAAATATAATTTGTACACATATTTATTGCATCGACCTGGGTACTGACTAAAAATTTCTCTATTATCCATAAATAATTTTACTAATTCATTTTTCTCAGTGACACTTAAATTATTAATAACATTAACCTTATTATGTATTATTTTGACAATATCAGATCCATCATTGACTGTCCTGATATTACAAACTTTTGTAACTATTTCATCAGTTTTTATTTCATTTTTATTCTTTAAATTTGGCCTATCATGAATAATAGTTGTGTTATTGTACCTACTATACCCAACCGCGTTGTTATTCAAATTATCATGTTCTGCTTTACATGTTATGATACAATTATTATATTTACACTTGATCTGTTCATTTTCCTCGTACATAAACTCTACTCCTTGTTTTTCTACTGAATTATTAAACTTAATAGATTCATACTTGTCATTTACATGTAGTTTTATTGATTTATCTTGGAAATCTATTACACAATTATATTTAACAAAGAAATCTGAACCTAATATTATTGGTACTATTAAATTTGGTACTATTATAAAATTTTCAATAAAATCTAAGTTATTCAGGTTAAAAGGTAACAAAATTTGTTTGTTAATCTTTGTAATTGTTTTATTGTTAGCAATTTTTAATTGTATATTATTTATTGGTAATACACTTATCTGTTTCTTAAACTTTCCATTATTTATTAGATTATACATATTTAAACTAACACAAGATAATTGTGCTCCACTGTCTAATAGAACATCAAACTTTATTTTGTTAACTAAAACACTTACTTCTGGGCATACATCACATGGATAACTTGAATTCATTATATTAACATGAAAAGGTAATTCACAGAAAAAATTCGGTTCTGGAATCACTGAGCTAACTGTACCCTTTCCAAAATTATTAACTTTAACAGGAATTATAATATCAGGCCTATTCAATGATACATCTGTATTGTCAGACACCTGTACAATCATTTCAGGCTTTACATGTTTTTTGTATTCTCTGTTCTAGTTTGTTCATTATCACTCTCATCACATTTTTGTATAACATTAACGTTAGCTTCAATTGGATACCTAGGCCTATCCCTAGTATTCCTATTGTCACCTTGTCTATAACTATCTAACCTGCTCTTAATACTAGTAACCTTATATTCACTTTTATTCTGAGTATTATGGTTTCTATTATAATTATTATTATTTGGCCTACTATTATTATATTGTACATTTCTATTACTGTTATTATATGGATTGAATCTGTAATTATTATTATTATATCTAGGTTGTTGACTGCCTCTGTTATTCTGATTATTATTATTATTATTAAAATTACTAACTTGCCTATTTCTGTAATTACTATCCCATCTGTTACTACTATCATTCTGATTTATTCTTTCAGTGTTCGGTTTGTATGTGTTTCGATTTTGTTCTGCATTATTGTTTTTATTCTCCATCTCATCAAAGTTTTGTAAAATCAGTAGCATTTTACTATAGGAGTCTACTTTCTGAACTAATACAGCAGCTTGAATTTTTTCATTGAAGTGTTTTGATAGAGTTATTATCCTTTCAGCCTCACTCATACTTGTTAGTGTAAACTTTGCAATATTATATTTATTTTGAAAGTATCCCACTAAGCTAAGTTTACCTCCAGTTCTGTACCTACCTATTTCTAAATCTAATCTCACCCTTCTTTTTACATTTTCATTCCAATATACTTGCATGAATTGAACCTCAAACTCTTCCCAACTATTCACTTCTTGTGATATTGTCTGCAACCAAATACCTGCACTCTGAACAAATGACATTGCCAAAAGACTTCTAACAATTTTCCATGGACCTAACCTATAAAACATTTCCCCATATAAACATAAATAATCTTTTATTTTCTCAAACTCGAATAATGGATTTCTACTATTACCAGTAAACTTTGGAATTTCTTGGTTCTTTAAGCTATTAAACATTTGATTACTATAGTTGTACATTCCATATTGTGAACTCATACTCTGATCTACTGCATTCATCGGTTTTTCTTCTATATTTTTCTGTAATTCTCTTAATTTTTCATTTATATTTTCTATCGTTTCACAAAACTCACTATTATCAATACCTACTGACTTATCTTTCTTTAGTTCCTCTAATTCACTGTTTACTGCTGCCATATTTTGTTTTATTTCATTTCTAACATTGCCTAGTTTATTTTTAATCTCATCCTTCACTATATTTCTAACACTACCTACTTTGTTTTCTATATCGGACTTAACCTGATCTAACTTACTATTTACTTCACTCTGTACTGTATTTATCTTACTATCTACTGATTTTATTTTACTAGTAAGTTCCTTATTAACTATACTTTGTTCTAAATACTTTTTATTCGCATCAGCCTTTAATTCAACGAATCTTTCTCCTATTTCTGATTTCATATCTAACATATCTAAACTTTGTTTTTCCATTTTTTCCTTTAAACCTATTTCTAAATTTGACATTTTATTCACTAATTCTACATTTTGATTATTTATTTCTACTTTTAAATCAGACATTTGTCTATCCATCTTTTCATTCAAATCTGTTTTTAAATCTGATATTTCTACTTTTAAGTTTGACATATTTTCATTTTGTTTTACCATTTTTTCATCTAAACCTGATATTTGTTTTTCCATTTTTTCATTTTGTTTATCCATCTTTTCATTTAGACCTATTTCTAAACCTGATATCCTTTCATTTATCTTTATCATCATATTCATCAATTGATCCATCTGATCATCTGATCTCATTCCTCTATTTTCATTATCACTATTATCGCTATTATCGCTATTATTATCTTGGCCTAATTGCCTTCCCGATCTTAATTCTATACTAGCCATGGTACTCAATAAACCAACTCAAACAATAATAAATAAAAATAATTTTAGGATTCTTTTAATGTTAATTTTAATTAATTTAGAAAGTAAAACACGATTTTAAAAATACAAAATGCCTAAACGTTGCGGCGCCAAAATTTATGTAGCGTTCACTACAGCTACGCTACATAAACTGGGTTAGAAATAAATTTAACACAAATATATTTTAGTTTTAAATGCTTTTAATTTTTACTTGATAAATGATTCTATGAATATTGAATTTAACAACAAATTGACTCTACTATTTTATTTAATATAATATCTCAGGGATTTTAATTTATTATTATTTGAGTATAAAAATTTTTATTTTACTTCAACAATGAAAATCTTAACCTAAACAAAAATTACAAATAGATCTTTAAATTTTAATTAAATCGAATACTGGTCTTTATTGGTTAATTATTAAAATTTTATAGATGCTTTATGAATATTGTTTATCGATCATACCGGTTGTTTAATTTTACGAAGTTTGCTGAAATATAATTGTATTGTTGAGTTGATGAATATGGCGTCCTAATAGTATTTGAATTCTTGAAATTTTACATTGATTTCTTTAAATAAATTTTGAATGTTCGTTTTAAATAAATAATAATTATGATTTCTTACTTGTTCCTCTATTCATTTTTATATAATATGTTAGTCTTCTTTGAAATTTTACTTGATATTTCTGATTTTAATTGGAGCTCGTTACAGTGTGGTCATCTCATCAATCGTCTCGTCCCGCACCGACGCTATGGCCGGATCCTACTTTCATCACTTTAGATTTTAAAATTTGATTAATAAATTTTTATTGTTCGTAAAAATTCAAATTATTGTTTTAAACGACGTTATTTATTTTATTATAATTATTCACATCACTTATTTAATTGTTCATCTCCGTTTTTTGATTCTTTAATTATTTTAACAATACACAATTTAGTTACACTTTTGACTCACGCAAATCTTGATTTGAATCTCGCTGTTGTTGAGTTTATAATCATATAAATTTTATCAATATCGATGCTTAACTGGTATGAATAATTAAACATAGAATATAATTTAGATTATGCCAGTATTATTAATTTACAAGACTTATTCATATTATTAAAAGAAATATTATAAATATATATCAAGTATATCTTGATAATGGTTTTACTTGTTATTAAAAATGTAGTGGTTAAACTGATCTGTGCGACCGTGACCAATAATCCAAATATAGGTCAATGTCATGCTACAACCTACAACTTTTATTTAGCTTATTTTGTGGAAATATTTAGCCGTTTTGGTGTTATTTAAGTTTCAAACTAGTTTTAGAAGAATTTTTTACAAAAAATTTTAATTTGTTCGTAATTTTCTCCAAGGTTTTGCAGATTAGACATTTTTTATATTCAAAATGTTTGGCAACTTTCTATCTTTAATTTGGTGTGTAAAAAAAGATTGTACGATAATTATAACGGAAGATATAACCAAATAAACGAATTAATGACAGGAACGCTTGGCGGCCATCTTTAATCGCCATTTTGGTCGATTTCGCCGGATTTTTTTTTTTTTGGGACCATTGAATATTCTTGATGAGGAGGTTAAAACGAACACGTCGATGTATAACAAATTGGGTTGTGGGACGGGGGTGCGCGGTAATCCTATCTGGCCCACGGACTAATCTCTTCCATTTGACAAAAAGAGCGCCGACTTGGTAGGGGGAAGAATCCTTCCTCCAGAGAGATTCGACCACGTCCCCGCCTGGCAACACGGGTTTTCCGGGTTACAAACATGCCTAGTAAAAGTACATTAAAAGAAAATACGTCCCTCATATTTTGCAAACGAAATCCCTCCTAGCACCCGGTCTAAAACCAAAATTACGATAATTCTTTTCAAAACGATGTCATCTAGTTTAATTTAGGTAAATGTCTCTCATAAAAGATTAATATTAAGCCTAAGTTCTGAGTATTGTATAGTATAGGTAAGTTACTCAAAGGGCCTAGGCTATAACCCTTTTTATTTAAATGGCAAAACTTATTTATTTACTTCTAATGTCCTTCCTCATTTATTATTATTCCTCATAGCCGTGCTCACGTGCTCGCCTCTCATCACGCGGTCTTGGGTTCGAATCCCACTCGGGCAAGGCATTTTTTCATACGTTACAAAAATTCATTTCATCCTTTACCCTCTGCATTAGCAGCAATTTGCAAAACAGTCGGACGTTAAACCAAAAAAAAAAAAAAGAAATCCTCATTTATTGCATATAATTTGTTTTCTTTTAATGTCGTCAAGATTTATTGATATATTCATATCATAAATTTTATGATCAGTTCTTTTGCTACAGATTGCGTCGTATCATTGTGAGCTTCAATGTCTCTAGTATTACTCTCTAGATTGTACAGTAATTATAACGGAAGATATAATCAAATAAACGAATTAATGATAGGAACGCTTGGCGGCCATCTTTAATCGCCATTTTATTTTGGTCGATTTCGCCGGAGTTTTTTTTTGGGACCATTTGATATTCTTGATGAGTATTGCTGTGAGTATTACTCACAGCTCCCACTTTACCCGACATATTCCAGAGTTGCCGCGTAGGCTTATACAATGATAAGCAAACAGAATGAAAGGCTGTCATACAATAAACAGACAAAGTGAACTATTATTTAACTGAACGTCAAAGCAGAACTATAATACATTACAAATATATCAAATTATTTTGTGGTTACATCGTAGATAATTGTCTGTGCGCGTGTGAGGTAGTCATACAAATAGAACATGAAAAAGTGATCAGGCAACAACTGGGGCTAACTCCATTGACCTTCAAGCTTACAATTATATGACGAATAGTGTAGTTGATATGATGGTTGACTAGTGAGAAATAACGGCGTATATTTTGCTTAGTTAATGTAGCTACCATGAGTCTGCTAAAGAGAGAACTCTCCTCCATTCATCAGTTGGCCTGTGCGCATAAGCAATTTGAAAATTTGTAGTAGACTATAGGCTATCACTTTAAATCTCGATACTGGATTTTTTAAAGATCTCAGTACTTTTCAATCTGTAAAATACAGTCGAGAGAGAGAGAGAGGGAAAATGAAATATAGCTACATTATATAATATAAAATTACAGCATTCACACACCCAGAACACTGTCCTGACCCTGGTGATTAGTATGATAACTATATATACGACCTCAGAAGTGCTGTCGCTAGATTGCGTTGCATAAAGCTAGTCTAGTAGTCATCTGTGATGCCAGTCATGCATGTGCGCGCGCGCAGTTAGTGTTTGTAGGTGTGGGAATGTTAAATGCGAAACCAAGAAAGTATAAATGTTTATATAAATATTCTTTCGGTGATGGTTGCATTGAAATGAAATAATTAAATAACTCGTTGTTAAAAGACTACTGAAAAGGTATTTATATTTTCGAGTTCCTACACGTAGTAACGTTTGTTATCGGCAAAATTGTTATCACATAACCTTAACTTTCAAATAAAAAAATAACAGGTTTATTTTTATCATATAATTTTGTGATATTTGCAAATCGTGTTGATAACAATAAAATATTGTCAGTTGTAACTTGTCAGAAATTAAATGATTTCTTTAGAAAATTAACAAAGTGCAATTATATACCCCACCATACACTGCTGATGTAGTTTTCTGTGGAAAATTTTGTTCATAACAAATGAAACAGCCCGAGGTCCAATAGCGTTTTAAGTATTACATAATGGTATTTTGATTCGCTACCAAATTGCCACTTAACTGTGATAATTTTTAAAACAGTTTTCATAGTGTATTTCATTGGATGTCAGACCAAAATTCAAAAATGTATTTTGCTGATTAAAATGTGTAATTTTGCTAAGTTTCTAATTCAGTAAAGGCCTACCATATTCTGATATAAGAAGATGGTTCTATTATGTTTTGAATTCAGTAGTAGAAAAATATTTGGCAATTGCACAAATCCAATTGTCAACATTAAATGTTTTATAATTAGTCGCATACAAAGCAAAAATTTCATTAAGTTTTCTTATCAATGCAATAGAGTTTGTAATAAACGTTGACATTTAGATGAGGCATTGTTTATACCTGGTTATTTACTATCGCGTACAAGAATATTCCTACTTGTTAAAAGTGTGAATATTCATATGTGATGTTTCAAATTACACCCGGTGACATTGAAATTAAACCGGGTATATTTAAGCAATTTTTCGTGTATCACAGTAAGGAGAAAATTCTGTTAAAATAATTACTTAAACTGTACCTAG
The DNA here is from genome assembly GCA_035578175.1 of Catonia carolina. Lineage (NCBI taxonomy): Eukaryota > Metazoa > Arthropoda > Insecta > Hemiptera > Achilidae > Catonia > Catonia carolina. The sequence continues at coordinate 108,200,973 of JAQMRL010000001.1, forward strand.
TAACTTTGACAATTTTTTGGCTTTTCCCAATGTTTCCTTCCCTAAATATTTGTGTAGGCCAGAATGAAGTAACTAGGTAGTTTGATAATGAAAATATATTTTCAATAGGCCACTAACATAAAAATTTATTTATTTACTAACATAAAAATTGATAGTGTAATTGAAATAGATAACAAACTAAGTTCTTAATAAAAGATGTAGTCGCAATATCAACTTACTTTACTTACTGTAAAACATATCTTCTAGTTAATTAGCAATTTCAACAGATTATGAATCATCATCAATAATGCTTGGCTGCATAAAATCATTATTTGCTGTCATTATGGTGAAAACCTTGATGATGACGGAATGTTTTACCAGCACTTCATTGTCATGACGTTTGTGTCATAGCGTTGTTGTGCTGCTCTACGTACTGCAGTACTATTTCCTGTGCTTTTGCAGCTTTTAAATGCAAAGTATGCTGCTCCATGCTATATATTTTATTGGTTTCTTTGTACCTTCGCCAGAGTCCGGCATGATTTTGGAAACTATTTCTTCATTTGTAAACTGAAGACTATTCTACGTGTACAGTTTTGTGCTGTATTCTCATTAATTGTACACACTGCCCAACACCAGTCTGATACACATGCTTCATACTAAATTCAGCTATTTTTAGCTATTTTGTATCCAAAAATAAATCCTTATAATGTATCCTGCAGCTTGACATTAATTCTTTTTTATATAATAAATTTCACTAACCTTTTTTAAGCTACCTTAATTTTTTATTATTCACTTTTACACGTGTTTCGGTGGATCCACCATCATCAGAGTATATTATTACGTTTAACTAAAATTTGTTAAAATCTAGATGAAATGGATGTTACATCTTCAGTCATTTGTATAAAACTGAAAAAATAAAATTTTAGTTTCAAACATTATGATGTATTCTGATTATGGTGGATCTACCGAAACACGTTTAAGTGAATAATAAGAAATTAAAGCAACTTAAAAAAGGTTAGTGAAATTTATTATATAAAATAGAATTACTTTTGTATTATTTTCTGTTATGCTTATTTTTTTGCATAATCCAAACATTACAAAATCCAAACAGGTTCCTGTCCCAATTAGTTCTGATTAGGGGCGTTTTTGTGTACTCCAAATGTAAACTACTGAGATCCCTTGCAAATCCCTTCAAATTTTAGAATATTATTAAAAATAGAATTGATCTTGATTGTTTTAATTCAGAGAAGCTATGTACGCTAGTCTATAGGATTTTGTGTTAATGAGTCTAGATTCATAAAATATTCTTCAATTCATGTTTGTTTGTAGTCTAAACACCATTGCTTACTGCAGTCCAAAGGTTAAAAACAGTTCTAAATTTGTCATCTGAAAACATTACACTATATCTAAATAAATTATCTGGATTCACAATTAGCATTTTAATTAAGCTGACAAGATTATGTAAATTTGTTAATTTTCATTTATATTGATATTAAGAACTAAGTGCATACTCGTACTTATACTTTCATAAAATATAAAAATGTTAAGTATTTTGTTATTCTGTATGATTAAGGTACTGAAATAATATGGCACAGTTCATTGTTGTGAAATTATGAAATTCAAAATAAGATTAAAACATGCTAATTCACCATCTAAATTAGCGCAGTGCCAAGCAGCAATTGGTAAAATTATTTAATTAAATTATGTAATTGGGTTAAAGACTCATTTACATTTTTAATTGTGGTATCGTATATCTCATTTCATACTTAATATTTATCGAACTGTAATCATTTGGTAATCCACTTATTGGTTTGTTAATAATGAGGATAATAACAGAAAATTTAAAAATTGCTGAATTTAGTATGAAACATGCTTATCAGAATGGTTTTGGCCAATTGTTAATGCTGTATAGATTTATAAATTTTCATCACTTAATGCAATTCAAAATCATTTTAGGCCCTTGTGATAATTTTATCTTTAAACAATTTTTTTGTTTGTTTTGTGTGAATGGTTTAAAGGCAGTTGAAGTTAAAATGTGCAGCACATACTTAAAAAGGAAACTACCTGTTACAAGTAAAAGGTGTTTTTCTTTCAATACATAATAATTATATTTAAACTTTTAGTAGAAAAAATGAAATATAAATAACACTTTTTGTAATTATTTTCAGATATGTTGTATTGTCCGCCAAATATAACAATTAGCCAGATATGGCTAAATCATGGCACTTCAGAATGTTTTGCTGCAACATTTACGTCTTCCCTGTTGGGTTTATTTGTTCTTGTATTTGGATCAACACAACTTTTTATGTACCATAAATATGGAATTTATGTGCCTATAACCAACAGAAGGTCATTTCTTTATTTTCTTCAGTATTTTCTTTCATATTTTCTTAGTGCTCTTGCTCTGAGCCGGTTTATATTGCAAGTCACGCTTTTTAATCCGGGAGCTGTTTATGGCTATATGGTAAGTACGAATATTAAAGTTCCTTAAATTGCTGTTGATGTTAAAAAATATTAGTGGCGCCTTTTTTCAGCTTAGTAGTTGGCCACCATTTTATAAACTGTTGTGGTTGAACTGTGCATTGGTTTTAATGTAGGCCTACTGTTAATTTTTAAGTATTGTTACAACTTGTTATAGTAAAGTAAAATTGTAAACTTTAATTTCATTAATTCACATATATATTTATTCAACAAAATTATTTGACAAAAACAACTAACCAATGAAAATGACAAGAATGAAAATAAGTTATTAAACATTTAAAAAAAAGCAATTCATGCAATTTATCAACAATAAAATAAGAAACATTTTCCCTTACCAAATCAATGATAAAGTAACCATGTCTTATGACAAAATAACAAACTTAACCGTAACGAAGAATCCTGTACATCTAGGCCACTAACAAATTAGCCATTTAAACCGCGGTCCGTGATCCAACAATCAAATGTGTCTTTTTTTATAATTCTTCAGCTGTTTTTTTTTAAGCAGGCTTTCATTATAACACTATTATTTAAAATTCCTGGTGACTAATCTTAATGAATTAATACAGTGTGGAAATTTTAGTGGCTGTGAGATTTAATTTATTCTTCTTGGTGCAACTTTATTTAGTTTGAATTGAGTGTCAGAACTTACTTATGATTTGCTTTTATCCAGCTACTGACATTTCCCTTTGAACTGGCTTCTATACCTGGAGTCCTGAACTCAATTCTCAGTCAGGTCTGGCATTTGTTTTATCTATATCACTTCATATCATTATCTATGGAGAAGCCAAGGCTTATGTAGGCATCATAATCTCAGAAAAAGTCTATAAATAAAAATTTAAAGAAAAAATCCATACATTTTGCCATCATTGTCGGAAAAAGTTTACCACCTGTTTACACAGTAACAATGTTAACACTATGTTTATGGTAGACTTTCAACCATTTTTGTAGGAAACTAGTACCTAATAGAGAAAAAATTTTATGTTAAAATTAAGATCTCTTAAAGTAATTTAAACATCTTTACAGAAATTCAGTAGTGTTTACTAAAGCGTGGGTATTTTCACAAAATATTTAAGTCAGTTTGGTTTAAAAAGTAAAATTTTCTTAAAAAATGAAAATGAAATGAACTGAAAAAGGAGTGGAAATCCTGAATACCAGTCAGGATTTATGATTCTGGTGTCACAAATTGTGATTATTTTGTTATGGTAGCATTCCACCTGGAAACAAAGTACAGTAGAGTATCCATGTTGTATTTTTAAGATTATTACTTTTATTATTCACTCTGACCATTCATCTTGTATTGTTTCGTATTCAAGAATTTTGCTGTGGTTTGTAATAAATAAGTAAATAGAGAGAGGATTCTGAAATAACTGTCAGCATTTTTAACTGTTAGAAAACACTTTTTATCATCAGTTGTTTGAGCATTTTTATCTCTTATCAAAAAACTGTACTATATGAGCATGGGTTGATCCACTTATACAAATCATTTACAAAAATTGTACAATAAATTTAAAAAAAAACTTATTGTTACAAGTGCTTTGTAATGTTTGAATGTTAAGCTTGTCAATCAAAAGTAATGAATTCATGGTTTTATTCATCTTCAAGTGTGTTGATAAAAGTTTATTGACGTTTGTTAAATTTACTACTTCATTTTAGTTTAAATTTGTCTGGTCAGAAACCGTGTTGTAGAATATTTCGTAATAAATTTACACTCATAATATACAAAAAAAAAAACACACTTACCTGAATTCATGAGATATAACAACCGAAAGCCTAAAGATAAGACGTTAACATTGAGCAATAAAGTTTACTGAAATTAGATAATTACAGATATCATGTTATACAGTTTACTAGCCATACATAAACATTAAATTATATATTTTTTGCAAATAATAAATATGGGTGCATAAATTTTATTGGTTTTCTGTAATGTAATTTATTTTATTACTTACCTATCTTGTTTTATTGTAATGAAATAATTTGTTCAATATATTATTTTAACTTTTATATCTTTTATCTTTTTGTATTAAGGGTTATCTTGTTATATTGGCGTAACTATTTCATTAACTGGCAATTTGTTCTTTACAATAATTATTTGTATTTTCTCTCAAAAAAACATATGGGTCCGAGAGCTAGGATGAGTAAATGTATTAAAAATAGTACGATATTTTCTAGGATCACTATAAGAATGAAGTATCCCATATTTAAAAAATTGATTTGCGTGATTCTAGAAACATAAGTTTCTTGAATCTTAATAAAATGTTGCCTTCACACATAATGGAAACTAAGAAGTGCGATTTCCCATTGCGATAAATGTACTGAGATCATGACTATTATGTATTTTATTTAATTAAATAGAGGATGTTCAGCAGTGTCAGTGATGATCAGTACTGCAAAGAATTACAAATAGATAGATATTCTCAATATTATAAAATCCTAGCTGTTGCTAGCTGCAGAGAAGTGCATTAAATAGATTTATTGCTTTTCCCAGTATCACTCCGTTTTTTACTTCTGGGCATTACTTTTGAAATACATTTTGCTGACTTTTATAATTGCTGCTCTTTAAGAAGGTGCTGAAATAACGTCTTTTGTGTTAGGCAAGTTAGCTCCATTTCTATCCTTTTGGAGCTGGGTGCCAACAATGAAATGCTTTACTTATTTCTGCACCACAGAAAGACGCCTTGATGTACAAATTTTTCATTAAAAGAAACAAACTATATGTTGGGCCCCATCTCTGTCAATAGAGCATAAGATGAAATAGGGGTAAGAAAATCAAATTACAAAAGTTAGATTCATAAACTGATTTGATAAAATATTTAACCATATGAAATCCAATTGCTCACACGAATTATACTTATTTATTCCTATTCCTTTGATAAAATATAGCCAATTTTTGATCTTGTGAAGTTAAATCTAAAATCAAGCTAAAAACTCTCAAATAAAAATGAATTAAATTTGACTTAAACTTCTTAACTCCTTACATGGTAATGTTTTTTCCTCCACATCCTCCTGGCCTCCACAAGTCACAATTTCTGGCACTCCTTCCGATGCTTCTGAATCTCAACATCCTAGCTTGATTCCCCGAATCCGAAAGGACTGACTTGACCAAACATGAACTAGAAGAAGCATTTTTTCTGCAACTGACTAGCCTCCAAACCCCATCCCTTAAAATTCAACCAGCCTGGAGTCCTACAGATGAAAAACGACCTCAATTGGGTGAAAGTGAGGCAGTATGATCGAACAAAGGCAGGTGGGACAACTGGTTGTTCCACTAGAATTCTCAGTTGATAGTTGGTTATATCTTATTATGAAAATTGTGGGTTCCTACTTACACGTTAGTTAGGTTTTTACACGTATCTTAGAAACAATTGTAATTAGGATTAAATACCATTCTTGTTTATTGTTAAGGCTCTTTGTTCCTAACGATGCATTCTAAATATCTATTACCTAATAAAGCCTAGCAATTTCAAGAAATGTGGGTAGCTTTGTGGAAAGAAATAAAATTGTATTGAGTAGGGTTTTACCCTTTAGGTACAAGTAGTTGAAATATAAAAAATACTTCACTTTATATGTTCAACCCGTAAGGAACATGTGTTCTGAATTTCAGCTCTCTAAGTGATTGTGAAGTTAAAGAATTACTGATGAGTGAGTCAGTGAGGACTTTACTTATGTAAAGATGAATTACCCATGTTGATATAAATATGTGAATCTGTTATTTTTGTGTGTGTACTTGTGCCAATTGTTGTGCATGAAGAATAATTTTATAAATTTCATGCGAGAGGATTTTTGGGTAAAGAAACATTGGCATGTATGTTCATAATGTAATAAGTTTTGTAAAGTGGTGCATTATTTTCTAAATTGGTTGTGTATTTTGTTTAGATTTTGTGGACCTCAGTTAGTGTTATTGTTTATCCTTACACTGCAATCCTATTATGGCTAGAATGCAATTATCAGTTACCATCTGTTCCACCAAGGGGGCACGGTCTGGTTCTTTTATTGTTCTGGACATTAAATTTTATCACAGAAAATATGACACTGGTTAATCTTGGACGTTTTGATTGGTGGTTTCATCCAAAGACGTAAGTACTCATAATATTTATATAGGTATAATATACTGGGTGTCCCACGAAGAGGTTGCTATTTTTGAATTAACATGCCGGATGTACCGCACACTCCACAGACTGGAAACTGTACAGTTAAATAAATAGGTGTGTAAAACAAGTACCCTCGAGTTTCATTTGCTTGTGATTAATCAAAACAAAATGGCAAAATAAGAAAATAATATCAAAAATGAACAATAATCTTTTGGATAAAACCACTAATATTTACAATAGGTTCAGATAGAAAAAAAACAGCTGTTTTTGCCATTCCAAATCAATCAGCTGATTTTGTGAACCCACAACAATGAAACAATTTAGTAATAAAAATATTTATTTACTACCTAGTTGTGTTGTGTTGTGTCATATCTAACAATGAATTTTTCAATTGAACAAAAAGTGATATGTTGTTCCTGGGCTGTTGCCTTTGAAAATGAATATGAAATGATAAGGCGTTTTGAACAAATCTACTCAGATGTAGTTCCTCCTTCAAGGACATCAATTCATAAATGGAAGACTACCTTACTGGAAACTGGATCAATTATAAATAGGTATCATAGATCTTATAATAAAAAAAATGAAGAGATTGCATGTTCTGCTTTACTGAAATCTCCAAAAAGGCCCAATTCAGTCAGAAAAGTTGCATCTGCTACTGGGATACCAAAGTCATCAGTTCAAAGATAGGCCAAGAAAAACAAAATAAATAATTATAAAACGTATTTAGTTCACGCATTGCTGGAAGGTGACCCTGACAGATGAGTGGAATTTCGTTCGAAGGTAATTGAAAAGACTGAAGAAGATGCCAAGTGGTATGAAGGAATCGTATTTTCAGTGAGGCTACATTTTACCAAACTGGATCTGTAAACAGACAAAATTGTCATTATTATAACACACTAAATCCACATAATTATCTTACATGAGAACTTGAAATCAAAGGGTATAACAGTGTGGGTTGCTGTCACCAAGGATGGTGTTTTATCGTATGACATATCCCATCAGACAATGACTGGAGACAGATACGCATCAATTTTAACCAATCATATAGTTCTTCATCTTTCTCTGGCGGAGTTGCAGAATTTTTTTTCCAGCTCCTTCACATGCTAATGGGACCAAAGTGGTTTCAATCCAAAATCTTCCTAACCGTTGGATAAGTCTCGGCAGTGGCCTCATGGACTGGTGTCCAAGATCGCCAGACTTGTCTGTTTGCAATTTTTTCCTGTGGGGCTTTTTGAAAGAAAAAGATTATTCTCACACCATTGCAACAGACAATGAATTAATGAGGCTGATTGAAGAGGAACTGCTGTTGATACCTCAGCAATTTTTTTAAAAACGCTTACGATTTATTTTGGTTTCGTTGCTATCAGTGCATAGCTATTGATGGACATCAGTTCAAATAAAGGTTAATGAAACAAATTGTGTTCACTAATAATTCAAAAATAGCAACCTCTTCGTGGGACACCCGGTATATTCATCATATTATATGATAATATAATCAATTACCGATAAATAATTTATTATATGTTTCTTATTCTAATGTGATTACATATTGCGTGTGGTGTATGTAAAAAATTGTGTGGGAGAATTGTTGTATTATGTGCATTATTGATTTCCATGGTTCTTTGTTGCAGGTTTGCTGACAAAGTTGAAATGGGATTATTTGTTGCTCGTTACGTTTGTAGTTTATTAATGTTTGGGCTCGGATTAAGAGCTCCTGGTATTGCCACAAGAGATTACTTTAATATCAATGATCTTCCACAAAATATTGCTGGGCCTTCTACCAGAGTATGTATTGTTTTCTTGTATTGGATATTTATTGTAGATTATTTATTCAGTATTGTCAAGATGAGAACTAAGTGATTATGTTGTTTAGGTCAACAGCCGAAAGGTAGGTTTGAACCTGTAGATGTTTTACTAAGTAAAACGAGGCGTGAGTTGGATTACTAATGCCTTCCTCACTGAGTACAAAAGTAGCCTATGCTTATCAGCATGCCAGGCCCTCTGAAAAGCATTTACTCTGCACCCTGGAAGTGACACCTCTACCTTTTCTGCTCTTAAATGCTTCGATCATAATTGGCTGACCATGTGATAAGAAACAGAACTAATTTATGTAGCCTGGAACTACCAAAGCGAGTGCAAATAATTTTAACACTCCACTTGTCTGTTATGGGCATTAAGTGATTATAATAAATAGAATACTGTTTTCCATTAAATAATGAGTTTGAAGTTCTATTGTAAAGCAATCACTATTTCTAATAAAGCATGAAATTAAAATTAAACTGGAGTAATAGTTACTTAGGTACTTTTTTGTTGAACTTAATAAATGTTCAAACCTGTATTATATTGTCTTAACTGTAATCATTTAATAACTGCGTTGTGTATTGAATTTCATTTCATTTCATTATCTGACAAATAATGTAAGTAAAATTGTATTGTCACTTTAAATAGTATGTTTTTGTGAAATTTCACATTTAAGTTTAACAAGTGAGAGAGTGGGATGAATGTGCTTTGCATTTATTTTTAGTCAATATTCTTTTGTGGGTAAATTATTTAAAGAAGTGTTAATAATATTCAGATTATGAAGGCATAATCACTCTGGGTTGATCTTGTGGTAAGGTCATCGCCACCGCAAGTCAATTGATTAAACACCTGTTATGTAACATTTTACCCAATCGTAAAAACAGAAAAATACCATTTGTTATAGAGAAGTTATTAAATTGCATGGTAAAAGTCCAGCATCTAATATGTCAATGCTAGAGTACTGCATTTCTTAGGAATTAGTCCAAAAATGTAAAAAAAATTATACCTACTTTCTCTTAATCTTGATTTCTGAGTTTGATAACCAGTCAGCATTTTTTCGTCACTTATTTTCTTCTGTTGTACTTCATCATCTGCATTAGCCATAATATACAGAACAGTCAGACGTAAAGAAACAAAAATATTTAATGAACAGAATGTAACATAAGGTTCATATTTTACATATTTTGTCTGATTTAATAATATTCAGAAGTCGTTGCTAAGTAATTGATTTTCAGTAAATAAAAAATAAAATCTGTTAATAAAGTAGTGTTAAACATTTTAAGTATAATTAAACTGAGGGTTTTGATTTCTTAATTTTTTTAATTTGTTGATTTAATAGATTATAGTTTTGAAAATTATTGTGCAAATTTTATTCTTACACCTACAGTCATTAATTAGCTACATGTATGAAAGTGTTTTATAATTTATTATAGTCAATTTTGTGTGTTCTATATATTCCCATCTTAATGCGCAGGCATATACTACGCATTAACTAATATATTAATATTATATTATTAATTTAAGATTGTGCCCTGTTTTGTACACATTATGACTGATTACCATAACAACTTTTCTGTTTATTTTAATATGTTTTTATTATTATTTTTTTATCTTGCGCCAATCAAATCCACTGCTCAATCGTAAATTCCCTTGTAAACTTTCATTTACTTCATTATGTATTTTTATTTATAATCTTGAAATTTTGTGCATTTGTTACAATGGATGATCTAGCTAAAGAAATTTCATATAAAAAAGGAAAGACTCTAAAATCAGATTTTGATGATAAAGTAAGTATACTGGCAAGCAAGCAGGTATTTGTCTCGCGTCACATAATTTTCTTATTCATTTTTCCAGTAAATGTTGAACACTTCTAATTTTCTAAATCTGATTTTTTAGGATTAATAAGGTGTTCCAATACTTTTTTAAATGAATCCTCCTACGTTCCTTTAAGGGTTTCTCTCCTCTTTCACAGTTTGTTTGAGGACAAAAACTTTATATTTTTGTATAAAGTGACTTTTTTTTTAAAAATAATCATTTTTTCATTTAGGATGTTTTCAAACTATTTTTTAAATTCAACAGAGTTTCACTAATTCTTTTTAAAATTTCATTGCAGCTGTATATCTAGATTAATTTAATTAAATGCAAAGAACCATAAATTCAAATTATGCCTAATGCTCCATTTATGGCTCAGATTTTTTGATATCTAAACAAGATACGGTTGGCAGAATAACGGCTGTGGAAATAAGTTTCGAAGAAATTGTCAGTTGACTGTGCTAGATTGAATTAGGAAGAAATCTTAAAGAAAGAGAATACAATTTTTATTGATCAAATTTAAAAGACAATTTATCTGGTACGGTTATCTGTGAAGATTGGAAGAGAACAGGTTGTCACAGAAGATTTGGTTATGAGTTCCAGTTAGATGGAGGAAACGAGACGTCCCAGAAAGGAGTGGATGGATGGTATTATGAGAGCTGTGAAGAGAAGGGGTTTAAGGGATTTGTCGGTTTGGGTTGTAGTAAATGGCCAGGTGCTGTAGAACAGCTACTATAATAATAAAAATGTTACCCCTTATTCTACTCCTAACAGTTGGACTCTGTTTTCAGTGCTGAGTTTGTTAGCACTAATTAATGTGAGATTTATAGTTTAGCTGGTATGTCTGTGTGTTGTATCATTTTAAAACATAAAAAAATACTCGTAATACTGTAGATTTTAAAGTACAAGAGAGCAGTCGTTTGGTGGATGCACAGGACCATTTTTGTAGTGGGAGTAAGCACCCAGTGTACAATTAGAGCTACACAGGTTTCTTGTTTTAACACTGATTGCTAATCATGTCATTTTATGGAATGACAAAACTTTTACAGGTGTGGATTATGTCATTTGACGGAATTCATATTTATACGGTTATGCCATAATATCTTGTTAATAGATTTGAGTCCTTTTTGATTCTAGTAACATTTTAGTACATTAGTACCAGTGTACTAATGTACTAAAATGTTACTAGAATCAACAACAAGTAGTGTTAGAACACTACTAGAACAGTGGATTCACTAGTAAGTTTCTATTCACTTATAGCAAAAATAAAAGTTGAGGTTACATGTGTTTACTTTCATGTTTGTCACACTGGATCCAATCTAAGACCCTTGTCAGATGATGCAGTTAATATTTATTTTTTAGAATTACTAAGTGATTGTGAAGATATGGAATTTTATGATGTTTAAGAATGATTCTGATTATGTAAATGAAGATGCTAGTGAAGATCTTACTTATTTTTTTTAAGGTGCTATAACAGAGTGATAGTGTTTTTTTAAATAAAATTGCTTAACAATTTATAATATTTTATTGAAAACTAGAAGATTTGATGTTTCCTGCCATAAAAAACTATTTTAATACTCTATATAGTTTTATTTTTATAACATTTCAAATGTGGGCAAAAATGGCCAGCCTTCTACGAATGGCCTTGTTTTTAACTCCAGTACTCAACGTGTTAACTAATAATTATCTGTCACAGCAGAAATGTCATGATTGTTTTCCATTCTAGTGATTAGTATTTTATTGAGTTCTTGTGTTTGTGTGTCTCGTATTTCATTACTAATTATTTGTAATTTGGTAATATGTACGAGATAAATTACAAATATCTTTTTACAATAAATACATATGATAAAGCAGCTTTGTGCATTAAAAGGCATCCTGAAATATTACTATTTTATAAGTGTACATATATGTCCTTAACAGGCAGGTGGAGTGTTAAATTAATTGCACTCGATTTAAAGTTTCCAGGGCTACAAAAAATAGTTCTGTATCTTATCACATAGTCAGCCAATATGACAACTATTTGAGAACAGACGAGGTAGTGGTGTAAAAGACCATAGTCAGAGTTATCTTCTCTGAAAGTAATGAATTTCACTTCACAGCCAGACCCTGTGGTGAATGAAGTGAAGGTGTCATTTGTAGGGTTAAAAGTAGGTGCTTTTCGGAGGGCCTGGCATGCTGATAAGTATACTCTTTCAAATCAGTGAGGAAGGCAAAGGTTAATCACCTCGCTTCTTGTTTTACTTAGTAAAACCTCTAGAGGTTCAAACCTGCCTTTCGGCTGTTGACCTAAACAATAAGTGTACATAATTGTTTAAAAATAATAATATTAATACCAATAAAGGAATTCATTTACTAACATGGTAACTTATGCATTTGTATAATAAATGTATATAACTCGATGAATAGAATTAATTGGTATATATAACTTACAGTTTTATAGTTTACCAACAGAATTGTAAAATTGAATGAGTGCTGTTGTTTTTATTGTAATAGGTGACTCATTGCCCTTATGTACTGTAATTAGGTTAACTTCACATAATTAAATTATTAGTTTTAAGACATGTAATGATGTGTAGTGATTGATACTTATAGTTGGTTCATGTGTGCGTACTGTTCCCTTGCTAAACTTGCCAAGACTTAAAATTCCCAATTGTACACGCCTGTTCAATTAGATGCTCATAATTTCCCTCCTTTTCATCTGCTAGAGGCGCATTCAATGCTGTTTTTTTTATTGTGAAACTTAACTGTACAAATTTTAGATTGCATTATAGTGTACATTTAAAAAATGGTATTAAACCTTTAAAGATATGTGTCACTTTTAACAGATAAATTAAAAGTGAATTCAATAAATACTTGAATGATTAAATTAGAGTAAGAGTAGCCCTTTACTCTTAAGATTAGAATTACAAAAAAATTTGAAAGGCCACGAATAAATAGACATAAATTCTATTGTTTTACTCAACAGCAGTGAGCTCTGATATTAATCTGGTTGTCTACAGAACACCTTGAAAGTGGGGCTATCTAACTTGATCCCTGTTGACCCTGTTTGGAAAAACAAACATCGAAACTTTGTTTTCAAGGTCATTGACTAAATAAAAGTTTGGAAATGTAACCAAGCAGAATATCCACTGTATATCTTTCTAGAATAATGGAAAAAAGCCACTTACAATTCAAGACTGAAGAAGTCTGCATTAGACTTTATGTTAACCAGTTTATTTACATAAGATTATTTCTTTTTTGTATTTTATTGTGGCTTCCTTCATTAAATTTTTTACCTTTCCTGGCAGTAAAATTGGTATGATAACAAACTCAGCAAGTTATAAGTTAGCAGCCTGAAGAAATCTGATCATGTTCTATTAGATTCCAAACATTTTGATTTGTTAAATAGGAATAAAAATATGATAAAAGATGTAAAATATGATAAAAGACGTAATGCCCAAAACGGGCAGGTGGAGTGTTATTTTAATTGCGCTCTATCTGTTTGGTTCAGGGCTAAAAAAAATAGTTCTGTTTCTTATCATATAGTCAGCCACTTATATGACTGAACTATTTAAGAACAGAAGAGGTAGAGGTGTAAAAGACACTAGTCAAGAGTTATCTCCTCTGAGAGTAATGAATTTCACTATGCAGCCAGATCCTGTGGTGAATGAAGTGAAGTTGTCATTTGCAGGGTGGAAAGTGAGTGCTTTTCGGAGGGCCTGGCATGCTGATAAGCATACTCTTTCAACTCAGTGAGGAAGGCAATGGTAAACCACCTTACTCCTCGTTTTTACTTAGTAAAATCTCTAGAGGTTCAAACCAGCCTTGCGGCTGTTGACCTAAACAACAACAAAAAGACGTAATCATAAAAGGGAAATTACACATTGTTATACTTCGTGTGTCTAATGCAATATCTATTGTTACAGTTCCACTTGTTTGTTTTGATGTAGTTCTTACACAGTTTTGTTTTGTTTTATAGGATAATAGAGGACAAGGTAGTACTTGGATGCAAGCATGGCAACGCATGTCAATATTAACACCATTTTTATGGCCAAGAAAAAGTACTCGTCTAAAGTTTCATTTCTTTGCTTGTATCCTTCTTCTTCTTGCTGGTAGAGTTATAAATGTATTCGTGCCTCTCTACAGTAAATACATCGGTAATTATGAGTTATTGTATTAAGTGTTATTGCAATTTTTTTTTATTACTGTACTGTATTTCACTTATTAATAATATTTTTGTTAGTAGTTAGCTCTTAATAAAAATGGTATCATTGTTTTCCAATTGAAAATTCTCAAATTTTATAATATTTATAATAGATTTATGTTTAACAGATGTTTAGAAAAGGAAAACTTTTTTTAGATGACATAAATATTATACAAAAATATAAATTAATGAAATATTTATTATAATTTTTTGGAACAATATTTAAATTACCATGAAACTTACCATTAACAGCATTATAATAGATGCTGAAAATGATTCCCTGTGATCCAAATGTAGGTTCATGTGTGTTTCTTAACATTTATTGTTACTTTTCGTAATGTTTGCTCATCATTGTTGGCTTTCAATCCATAAAGTGTATGAGGGTTGTTTAAAAAATTGACAATTTTCTATTCCCCACAAGAAAAAAACTGCTAGTATAAGAAATGGGAATCTTGGAGGCCCCAACCCTTTCGATATCAAACGATGGGCAGAAAAATCCCATAACATGTTTAGCGTGTCATAGGCAGTATGGCAAGTTGTGTTAGCCTGCTGGAGTGTGTTGATCTAATATTGCAATAAACCACAATATCCACAGATTTGTCAAAAAATAAAGACCCAATTACACTACACCAAGAAATATCACACCAAATGCCAATTTTACTTGCATAATGGTCGTTAATGAAACGCGTGAGAATTTTCAGTACTCCATATTCAACATTTTTACTGTTAATATAGCCATCCATTTGAAACCACACTTCATCATTAAGTTAAACGTGTTCCAACACATCAATACCGGTGTCATTGACAAGAGAACATACCAATGGTAATACTGTAAACATATTCCATGGTCTACTTTTTGGAGTTCATTTACGGCACTGATGCAATATAATTTTTTAGTAGCCCTGAAAGCAGTAGATAGTGAAATTTCACCTTATTAAGACAGCTTCCTGAGCAATTTTCTTGGAGAGTGAGTCAAACATTATTTTACATCCTCCAGAACATGTAAAGTTATCACTGATAGTCGACCTGTGCTTTTGTGATGTACACTCCCAGTCTCACAAAATTTATATAACTAACTCTAGATTATTGACTTATTTGGAATCTTAGAATTGGGTTCAGCTAACTGAAACTCGTCTTTTACTTGTCCGTAAGATTTATAAGCCAAGTAAGTCTCAAGAACAAATACACATTCATCTTGGAAAATGACATCGTTGACACAATAGAGATGAATAGGTACTGGAATAGCATTGATGTACAAGAAACACTTTTCAGTTGTTACAAGCTGTTGTCAACTGACATGTAAGGGGACCTGAAATTTGCCTATGCGTTACTTCTACCTTCTTAATGCTACGGTTGCATACTTGTTAAAACGTCCTTGTTAGAACTTTATAAACTCATGGGCTGCCCATAACAGACAGGTGGAGAGTCAAATTATTTACTCTCAATCTCATTGCTGGGCTAAAATCATTAGTTTTGTTTCTTATCACATGGTCAGCCAATTAAATGTCTGAATCATTTAAGAACAGAAGAGGTAGAGGTGTAAAAGACATTAACCCTAGAAAGCTAATGTGTCGTATTTCCTACGAGCGCGAATCAGTTTTTCAGTTCCCTCTCCCTGAAGTGGCAAGCAATAGATTCGTTCATTACGGTCTTCTCATATACCATACTGACCTGTCTAGTCTTGCTTCCGTTTGCAATTAGTGCAGTGTTTCAGTCCGTTTTTTTGAATATCGCTCGTAAATTTTACGACTCATTAGCCTTAGCGTATAAATGTTTAGCGAATATATGTGTAGCCGAAAAACCAGAAGTTGGCCAATCTGTATGTTTTACGGTATGATAAACATCATATTGGTGAATTCTTACGTTATTTATGTCCACAACATTGCTAAGCTGGGCCAAAAACCAAAGTCAAGGCGAAATTTTGCAAAAGAACTTTATCATGAACTAGTGGCACCGTGGTTAGGGGTACGTTTGGAAACCCCAAATTTACGAAGGCAACTCCGGCAATCCATTGCAGATGTATTGGGTGTACCATTGCTGAAACCTCAAGTTGGTCATCCTGAACAAGGTGCAAGAACGATTTGCAAGATATGTTCATCTGCCAAGAGGAGAATGACGTCCGTGTACTGCCGTGCGTGCAACAAGCCGATTTGTGCCGAGCATCGTGTGCTGTGTTGAGTGTGCTGAAGAACTTTGAAAACCGTTTATAGCATAAAACATTATTTTAAGATATACTTTTTTAATTGTATTTAATAAAAATAAGTTTTTTCGCCTAAAACAATTTTTTTTTATATACATACCGTCAGTCGTAAATTTTACGATACATTAGCTTTAATGAAATTTTTTGATAACCTTAGCTTTCTAGGGTTAATCAGAGTTATCTCCTCTGAAAGTAATTAATTTCAATATACAGCCAGACTCTGTGGTAAATGAAGTGAAGGTGTCATTTGCAGAGTGGAAAATATGTGCTTTTCAGAGGGCCCGGCATGCTGATAAGCGTACTTTTCCATTCAGTGAGGAAGGCAATGGTAAACCACCTTACTCCTCGTTTTACTTAGTAAAACCTCTACAGATTCAAACCAGCTTTTTGGCTGATGACCAAAACAACAACAAACTCGTGGGCTTCCATTGCATACGACTAGTGCCATTGCCTACCTGCAGCAGAGTGGAATGGCCACAGACCAGGTTTTTTAAGGAGAAGAGTTGTCTATCAAAACGCATACAGAACATCCACCATCTACTCATTACCTCGTTCCATGCCAGTGCAGGTAACTAGAGTAATCTAATAGGATTTACTGTCCCATTTATTTTTTGTATGTATATTATATCAGTATTATAATTATTATTATATATATATATATATTTTTTTTTTTACTTTGCAGTGGACAGTATGACAATAGCACCATTATCATTTCGTGCTGATCTTGTCATCACATATGTGTTATTCAAATTTCTTCAAGGTCAGGGAACAGGAGGTATGGGCCTCCTTAATAATTTACGATCATTTCTTTGGATCGGTATTCAGCAGTATTCTTCTAGGCAAGTTCAGGTGTGTAATTTTCAGTTGTACTTGTATTCAGAAGAGTTTCAGGAGAGTCATGTTTTAATATTCATACAATCAGTAGAAAATTTGTCTCGGGAATGTTATTAATCACAAAAAAATAATATAATGGGCTGACCTATTGCTGTAGTGATCAGTGTTACTGGCTGTTCAGTATTACATACGTTCAAATTTGAATTCTGCGCCGGTTGTTAGCGCGCGGTTTTCTCCTATCTCTTTGCAACCTGTTGCAACGTCATTCCTTGCTTCCTTCCGTTTTCCTCACTCTTGTACAAGCCTTCGTTATGGCTGCTCCGATGTTCCAAGCCGTTATCTTCATCCGATATCATCCAAGCTGTTACCCCGCATTATGAATAACTAGTGTGTATTATAGTATTGTTTGTGCACTATGTGTTGTGTTTCTTCAAGCTGTTGAACTGTTTAAGCCGATTTCTACATGTTATAAGCCGTTTCCCGCTAGCTGCTCTACACCACGTGTCCACGCCGATGACCGCATTGCTGAATATAAACTGTCTGCTGTATATAAGTTGTTATAAATAAACGTAAGTACAATTCAATGCTATTTGCTCACTGGTTATCTCATTTTCTGTGTTCTTATCCTGGTATTATGTTTCTTTCTTATTCCACCGTTATACGCTAAATTCATGGCGTCGAACATGAATTGGGACTTAAGTGTCCATCAAGTATTCTAAGGACAAAAACTGAAAGTCTTAGTTTACAATCCGTTTACCGCTATATACTGGCTTTTACTCCAATGGTCCTGGGTTCAATTCTCTGTTAGCTCTGGTGTCACTGACCACCATTAAAAAATGATTTGATGCAAAATAAATTGTTTTGCAAAGCAAATTTGTTTTGATGAAATTTAAAGAAATGAATGATCTGTGAACTTTTGATGCAGTCCTTATTAACATGTTAATAAAATTTTATTATTAATTAAGTAATATTATTTTTGATCAAGTTTTGCTAAACTATTTTTTCGTGGGAATTTTTATTTTTTTTCTTATTAATTTTTATTATAGTAAGTAATTTTATTGAAACATTATTTTATTTTTATGAGAAAGAGACAAAAAGTGTACTAGCATGTATATTCTGTAAATAAATTAGTAATTAGCAAAGATTGTTTTGTAAACATGTAAATTTTTTATGTTAATAAGGCTTATATGGATAAATTCTGTTAGCCTGTATATTGTTGTAAATATATAAATAAATAATTGTATAGAGTAGAGCGGGGCAAAAGTTCGCACTTAATTTTTGATTATTTCGTAATCGATAAAGAAAACACTTAGAAAAATGAAACTTCGCTATAATTACTAGGTATATTTTATATTTAAAGCTATATACTTCCTGTATCGTTATACGTTTTATTAAATTTAAAAAACACTGTTTTTTCACAACATACCAAATTCGAACTTTTGCCCCATATGTGGGGCAAAAGTTCGCTAAGCGTGGGGTAAAAGTACGCACAAAACAACTTCAATGTAAATTTTATTTAATCAGCTCTAAAATATTGTATTGTACTTTAGAACATAAACAAGACTTATTTTAATTACTCTTATAAAATTTAACATAAATATTTAATAAAATATTCAATAAGATCTTATTGTTTATAATTTAAAACAGTCACTAGTTAAGCAAACAGTAAAATGACGATATAAACTTAGCAGGTAATGACTTATAAATAAATAGCAGGTATTAATCTATTAACAATTTAAACTGAAATACTGAAACTAAATACGATAGTAAAACTAAATGTCACTAGTAAAAAATAGACTACGCTAATTAAAAATATAAAATGAGACTAGCTAAAATTTAGCTACATTTAGCAACAGGTAACACGTTTACACCACAGTTAACGAAAATAAAATGTTCTTGAACGCTAGGCCTATTAGAAGAACAGTAATTTGTCAGAATTAACAGTAATCACAACTAAATTCACCTCCACCCTCGTAATTATCGAGTTTGGTGGCATTTATCATGCCACCAAACTCAACATTTGTTACACTGAATCCAGTCTTCTTCTGGTGGATTGAGGCATTCATCTCCACAATCTGGGCATGAAACCCGTTGTTTAGAAGTCGAGGGCTGATTTTCTTGTTTGCTAAAGTCAAGTTTTATTATATTTTCTACATTTTTGTCAGGCCTACGTCTTGGAGTTGGTATACCATATTTTGTTTCTGTCCTTGTTTTATTTAAGTTTCTGCTTCCCTTTTTAAAGATTGATTCTGCTCAAGCAACACCTTATCTTTTCGGCAAAGGCATCAGATCTGATGGCGAAGTCCATTTCTTTTTCTCGCTACCTGGAGCATTTCATTACTGCAGGTTTTCTCACTGCTTTTCTCTTGCAAGTCCTAAAAAACAATGAAGGATCGGATAGATTGTTTAATTATTACTAACATAGATAGAAACTTCGCTAAATTTAAAATTATATGCATGATATTGCTATAGTAATATCGTGTAACTAGTAGACTATTATGTTATTTCAAAGCATGCGTGCCAGATGTTCGCATCTGTGGGGCAAGAGTTCGCATGCAAACTTTTGCCCCACGAGTCAGTTCGAACTCTTACCCCACTGCCCAATTTCCAACTCAATGATCAATGCTGTTATCTATGTGCAATGTTTAAAACATTGAATGGCGTTTTTCTATAGATTAATTAATGTTCTTTCAGTTGGCATAACATACACCCTATAAAAGTTTTCCTTGTATTGCGTAAGCATGAACTTATTTCCTATGCAGTGAAATATTGTATCAAAGAAAGTAAATGAACATCTTACCTCATTGTAAAGCCAAATATTGTAGTAACGACGCAAAACTTCGGTCACATACTTCTGTAGGCACAACTAACGGACTAGCATCGGAAATTTCCAACTGCTGGAGGTGTAACACTAAAATACCTTCACTGCGAATTTTTACCCCGCGCGAACTTTTGCCCCGCTCTACTCTATTATTAATTTTGTGCTTTTAAATTGTTTTTCTTTGGTAGGTCTCATTGTTTCAACACTTACATGGGCTCAGTTTAAACTGGCATTTAAAACGAAAAACTGGTGAAGTTTTACGAGTGATGGATCGTGGTACAGATAGTATCAATAATTTATTGAGTTACATATACTTTAATATTATACCTACTCTGGTTGACATAGTTGTGGCTGTTATTTACTTTGTTAGCTTGTTTAATGGCTGGTTTGGTCTGATAGTTTTTGTTACTATGATGTTGTACATTGGTGAGTATTATTTTATATTAAACATATAGTATTAATTTGTATGTGTTTAATATATATTGACTATCTTTTAAGGAAATAGGAATCAGTCTATCAATTTGATGTAAGTCATGATCCCTCCTTTCTTATAATTTTGTTTGCTGATGATCAAGTTTTACTAGCTGAGTCAGAAAAAATGCTTCAAGAATCAATGCAGTTCATACAACTAAAGCATATCTAGTATGAAGTGCCAAGCCGTGACAAGGCCTTTTGTTTTGGAAATTTTGTTTAAAAGGACCCTTTAAGATCAAAGATTGTGATTAGTAATGTCATTATTGACCAGGTCAGAGTTTTAATTACTTCTGTTGCCACTCTGGTTTTGATGTTGATAAAAAATACATCTTTTTAAAAGAATATTTAAAATGATTGCACTACACTGCAAGGAAATAAACCTCACTGTTGTACTTTGATTAGATTTCATAATGTAGTGGCAGATTCGACTCTTGTATGGCAGTGGAACTTGGGTTTTGAAGAAAGAATGAAACAGAAATTGAAAGCTGTGTAGATTTATTTTGTACAGAGGGTCAAGGAGGACATATTATAATTTTCTTTAAGGGAGGACACAATTTGGAGTATTGTGATGCAGGGCAAGAGTTGTAAACAATAAATGTAAACAAGACAATTAGTTATTATTACAATAAATGGTTAGAGCATCTTCTAAGAATAAAGGGAGATAGAATTTCTTAACAGGTTCTGTAATACGGGCCAGAAGAAACAAGAAGCTTTAAGAACACCTCCTACAGTGGTTATCGTAGTTTACTTAATTATAGTTTTTAAATGAAAAAATTCAACATTTTAATGCTAAAACAGGCTAGATGCCAAGAAGAGAAGAAGCTGTTTGTTGACAATTTGATGTGAAGAACTACTGAGCTATAGTTTATGTATAAGTAGGTTATGGTGTGAGTACCAGTATAGTAGAATACGAGGAAGACGGGTTATTTTTTTACTTTGATGTGTGGTAAATCATCTGGAACTCTTTAAGATACTGGCTGATGAAAGAACTTGAACATGAATTTATATAATAAACTCATTATATAAAATAGAATTAATTTCAAACTGCAGGATGCATTATGAAGATTTGTTTTTGAATTTCAACATGTTTCCAAATTTAGTTCATTGGCATGTGTACCTATAACAATGCTAAGGATAAAAATTGTGATAGGTTTTAAAATTCAGTATTATTGAGTATTATTGTGTAAGAATTTCATCGGTATCAAAAGATAAAGAAATACCTTTTATATTGTATAAACAGTATAAACAAGTTGTACGAAAAATGTCTGCTGAGATGAGTATTGGTTTGTAACACAAGTTTTAGTTTACCCTCCATATCATATGATTTGCTTGTAACTTGGATCAAAATAAAATTATATTGTAATAAAATTAAATTATATGTATTTCTAGCTGCAACCATTATTGTCACCGAGTGGCGGACAAAATATCAACGAAGTATGAATCTTGCCGACAATGCTTCCAAAGCACGTAGTGTTGATTCACTGTTGAATTTTGAAACCGTTAAGTATTATGGAGCTGAGGAATATGAAGTTTCAGCTTATAGAGAAGCTATTCTTCATTATCAGGTAAGAAAACTGTTTTAGATTAAAGGCGTTTAATATGTATCATGATTTAATTACAATTTGAATAGTGCCACTTAGACATTGTTATATTAATTTACATTTTTTAAAGACAGTGGTGTTTATAAATTTGTATAAAAATCTTTTAAAAACTTAAAGTAGTGACTTTAGGATGATGAGAGTTTACAATTTTAGAAATTAAAAAGTTATAACGCAGTTGATATATACTTAACCCTTATAACTCAAAAAAGCCAATGGAGCCAATTTAAATTTTCATGGAAGACTACCAAGAGCAGATGACATCAGCTCTTCATATATGGCGCATATTTCAAATATTTCTCAATAGATCGTGTTCATACTTTAAAGGATAGTAGTACATGTGTCTATCTAAGGATGTACTGTGCATTAGCCGAACATATCAATTGTTTCTATTCATACAAACATCAATAGTTTTGAGTGCACCAACAACAATGTTTGTTTTGGTTACTGCTATTCTCAGTGTGATTTTTTGTGATTTTGTTATTGTGTGTTTGTACAGTACAAATAATTATTGTTATTTTACAGTTTTAAAAGAAAAGAAAGCCCTTTCTTTTGATGTAAATGAAAAAAAAATCAAAAAATATTAAGACTGATCAACACTTTTGAAAATTTTTATTTACAGTTGAAAATTTATTTTAACTTCAAATTTCTTGAAATTTTTTCCTATTACTACTTATGTGAGCAGAAAGAGCAGAATTTAAAGTAAAAAATGATACTAAAAGCTTTCTCCTGTGTCAGTTCTAAATTTTTTTAAAATTGCCTAGTAAAATAACGGGATTTTAGCTTGGCATTCGTTGGACTAGCAAGTACAGGTAGTCTGGCAGCGTTAGGGTCCAACAACCTAAAACTGGTTCACTTTGTGCACGATGTCACTTGGTGACATAATTTCATTTATCCGTATTGTTCTGATTCTATCTGTATGTGTCTACTCCATATAAACAAGTGCAGTTTATGTATTTATTTGTATAATTTACAAAATTTTAATATTTTCTATTAAAAAATAGAAATGCACATAAAATTTATGCATATTTTAAATTATTTCTGTTATGTATTTCCTTACAAGTACATTCTACATATGTCAAGTTCCTCTTTGTGCATCTGGATGAGCTTTCTGAATGTTGTCATTTGCTATTAAATAATAATAATAATAATGTTGTTAATTTCTATTAAATAGAAATGCACGTAAAATTTATGCATATTTTAAATTATTTCTGTTATGTATTTCCTTAAGAGTACATTCTACATATGCCAAGTTCCTCTTTGTGCATCTGGACGAGCTTTCTGAATGTTGTCATTTGCTATTAATTAAATTTGTTACAATTATTTATAAAAATTGTATACTAGTTAGATCAGATTTTAACTTTCTGTTTTGCTTTGTATTAGTAAGTATTTCTGTTTGTATTTTTTAACTACTAGTCTGTTATTTTTTTATTCAGGAAGAAGAGTGGAAAAGTATTGTTTCATTGCAATTTTTGAATTCTCTGCAAAATATTGTTATATCTGGTGGTTTGTTGGTTGGCTCGTTGTTATGTGTTCATATGGTCACAGTAACTCGTGAACTTACAGCTGGTGATTATGTCCTCTTTGCATCGTATATTATTCAATTATATGTTCCACTTAACTGGTTTGGAACTTATTACAGGTAACGTATCATTATATAAATAATGTAAAAGTTATTTCATACTTGATTTTTAATCACTGGTGACCTGTATACATCTGGATTATATTATGTAGTTTTATCTATTTGTTAAAATATGAAGCACTTAATGCTTCATAGGTTTTTAAATTTTCTTTTCTTTTTGCCATTTTGAACACGATGGTCAATTGCAACACAGTCGATTCCAGATAATTGGTCCACTGGTTAATTGGGGCAGCCGGTATTTTGGGACAGTTCTTTAATGAATAAAAACAATGGGATTTACATTGATACATACTCCGTTTATTCGGTCCATAATGCCGCTTATTGGGGCCAATCTGATGTATGTACAATATATGTTTTATTAAACCATTACAGGCCAGCGACGAACAGCACGTGGTTCTAAGCAGCAAGATAAGATAATGGGCAGGATAGAGGCAGTAAACATTTCGACAGATAATCAACAGTAATTACATATCAGTCATAACAGAGATGTTATTTACAGTACAATGTGTAGGCTACATAATTGTCATCGCACAAATTTCAGTGAGTCGTATCCACTAGTTATGCCCAACCTTACAAGCTGTATAGCCTCCTTGCAACTTATGGTTAGTTGTCACTTGTCATCCGTACATAGAACGTTTGTAATTCCATGCTTCTCATCAGTTTTTGTGATTTCATGAGTGTCCTGTAACACACTGTTTTTCGAATCTGGTTGTTTTGTTATCTGCAGGCATACCTATTTTTTTTTTTATTTCTGGCAGACGGCCTCTATGTTATGTCATAAGTGAATACAGTAGTAACTTAATTTATTTTATTTTATTTCTTTTATTTTTTCTTTGTAGTTAATGTATAGTATTAAGTGTATTTTGTAAGGTAAATGTATGTAATGCAATATACTTTTTTATTTTTTTTAATTCCATTCGTTTCACACATTTCGTTGATATTTTTCATGCGTAGGCTTACAGTACAGTACCTACTATCAACGTCTTTGTAAGTTAAATGCCGCATAATGATTTGACTATATGAATGAATAAAGCTTCTTGACAAAATAAAGACGCATCCACCTAACTTAAGCCAATGTAAACTATCGAAACTAACCTGTGTACCGAAAATTACAATATCTTGTATCGTGCTCCAAGAAAATAAAATACGCTAAGTGTAGGCATTAAAAGGTCATGGAACATCTCAGAAAAGAAAACGTGAAGAAAGGATCCATTTGTTGAGAAATGTTGAATTAATGGTTTGGCATTGTAACTTCGCTAGGTGTTAGTGTCAATGGTCCAATTTAAAACCAAAGCAAAAGGTTTTGGTAAAAAGTCAATCATTGTTCTGATACCTTTTATTTTTTTCATGTGTATGTGGATAGAACTTGCTTGTAAAATTTATGTATGTGATAATTTTAATAAAATTCTATCGTTTACGCCACAGTTTACGAATTCGTTTTAATTGGGCCAAAATGCTCCGGTCCCGATGTGCCCCCCATTATCCAGAATTGATTGAATACATTTTTTATAGCTTTTCTTGTGTTTGTTGTTTATTGTACTATTCTATACTGTATTCTATATGTATTTAGTATTTTATTTTACTATTAGTATATTTATATTGTATAGTCTATACTATATGTACTGTATATAGGGTTCGATAAATTATTTTGTACATCACTAGTGTGCCAGTTAGTCAGTCTTAAGTCACCTAAATGTATGTGATATATATGATTTAATTCTATAAATCCACTGAGCATGACTTCCTGAAGGTTGAAATGTGTTTTTATCATAATGAGATTATCTGACCTATAGCTGGCTTCTTGAAATGTTTTCATCTCTACTGCTGTTTTCTGCTAATATCTTAATTTTTTGGTATCTTATACCCCCTTTTAAATAGTGTCTATTATTATTCTTTGATATCCTCTATCTTTTTTGCCTTCTAATGATCCTTTTGATTTTTTTTTTGTCAATTGATGATCCTTCTCCTTCATTATTTGTTTTAACTTTCCTCTATAGAATCGTTTGTATCAAATTCCTCTTCTCATTGTTTTTAATATCTCTACATCCCTCACTATGTCTGACCACTTAATTTCCTTGAATTGTCTCCAAAACCACATTCCATCAAAAACTTTCTAGACTTGTCATTCTATTTCCTTAATATTCATGTTTTTTCTGGAAAGCAGTATACTCCAAATATAACATTTTACTAATCAATTCTTGAGATTTAACTCCATTGTGCTACATAGCATAGGGTTTCACTCTCCTTTGAATACTTCTTGGCCATTCTTATTTTTGTTTCACTTCTGCAATCTTCTGTTGATGTGCTTGTGCAGTACCGTGATTGCTTTAGACATTGAAACACTCAATTAGTTTTAACATTTAATTTGGAAGAAGTGATTTAAAAGACAGTTTTTAAAAATCAAGATGTATTTTGCAATTAATTTCTTCTACAACAGTAAAGATAACAGGCTGAAACATTTTAAAACATTGGACTTAACCTTTATGATTTGTTAACCATTTAACCTCTTTTTCTACTTTCACTTCTAATCATTGTTGTCATCTCGTAATTGGCATCTTCAGCTTGAACTACTTCATGTTTCAAGATAATATACAGTTAAGTCACAGGTATATTTTATTTTTTGAAACACTACTGAGTATGTTTTATGTTTTCATTCTAAGAACAACGTTATTCTTATTTTTATCATCTTTGCTTAAAGTTTATAATTACATTTAAAAAAAACTGATTGCAAAAGAATAAGAATCTTGATCTTGTTAAAATAAAGTTTTTAACCAAGATCATTGTATCATTTTTTAGACATTGTCTGCTTTTCTGTTAATCCTTCATTATTAAATTTAAATAAAACAGTTGTAAACTTTTACTGTAATTTTATTTGTTTGACAAGATAAAGATTTCCATTGTCTGTAACAAACTTACATCAGATGCTTGAAGATTTACAGTTCCAATATTTTGTTGGTAGTAACCCGCCATTCCTGAAAGACAGAAGCTTGCTACCACCTAGTTAATTTGTAACAAAAGAAATGGTAGTAATTTTTCTTTTCATAAAGCTATTGTTTAAATTCCTGACAATCAAATATTTTTTGAAGAAGATAAAATACATTGTAAAAACTAATTAAGTGATGAAGTTAATTTATATTTGCAAAAGAAGTTTTATTGTTGGTTTCTGTTGTCAAAAGAATTTTATTGTATTATATATGTTTTCCAATAAATAAATCACCTCGTGTTCAAAATTTTGGTTACAGGGCAATTCAGAAGAATTTTGTTGACATGGAAAATATGTTGGATTTATTATCTGAAGAAGCAGAAGTCATAGATGCACCTGGTGCCTTGCCCCTTGCTATCACAAAGGGGGCTGTTGAATTTAGAAATGTATCTTTTGCGTATAACAGAGAGAGACTTGTTTTACGTAACGTTTCATTTACAGTACCACCTGGAAAAACTGTGGCCTTGGTAATTGATATATTTGTATTACAATGCTTTCTTTAGTGCTGTAAATCTCAGTTAATGATCATTGTCTTTTGTAATTCTTCATTCTTCTATAATTTATTCTAGTATGACTGCATCAGTGAATGTGTGCAGAAATGCATTATTCATTGTTTTTCAACTATCTGAAATCATCATATTTGTTCCTTTGTGACAGCATGGAATATGGACTTAATGAAGTCAATTTATGAGATAACACATTTATTATTGTAACATGTACTTTGACTTTTTTTTGGTTTTAGATCTGTTTTACAATTTCTGCTAATGCAGACGGTATGTACTTTGATGTTTAGAAGAACAATCGTATCTGTTATTCTAGAATTTAGAATTAGTTCTAGAGTCTTAACTTAAAAACTTTTAAAATTCAGTTACATATGAATGTATTTAGTTGTTTACTATTAGAATTTATTTATTTATTTATTGCTAAAAACAAGTACAATGAATCTTATCCTATCTTATTTCCTAATACCCGCATAGGTCTAGCCTGTGCGCGGGTATGAGTTGATTTATTTTATCATTTATTCTATTGTAATGATAGCTTTTTATATCTACACTAAATTTACATAAAAGAAAAGAAACAAAATTTACAAAAAAAAACATACAACAAAATTTCCTAACGTAAATATACAAACAAATAATAGTATAAAAAATAAATTTAAAAAAAATAAAATGTCATGTAGTGGCAAAAGATGAAGCAGACTTTCGATGACAATGTTAACAAAAATTCTTTAGCTGAAAAAAGAGGAAGAGCAATTAGTTTGAATAACTAAAAATAATTAAATCCTCAGACTGCCCTCTCCTTAAATTAATCACTAAGTTGGTTACTCGTCTTTTGTATATTTGAGGAGTTACATCAGTATTTTGGATAGCCTCTGGTAAATTAAGGTATGTGATTGAGGCAATATAATGTGCTGCAGTGCTGTTAATGGTTTTATGCAATCTAGGGGCTTGATGTCCAATACAGGTTACAGCTCTGGTATGATAATTATGAATTATTTTCTGTAGTACAGAAAGTTTATTAGATCTTATGTACAGTAATAAGTTCCTTATGTAAAGTTGCCAAATGTCAAGTACCTGAAATCTACTGTATAGTAAATCAGAAGGGAATTTATTTTTTTATTTGTTTATTTAATGTCGCATCAACTACTGTGGTCATTAGCGACGACGTTGGGTTGTAACTGTGAATGACGAAATGATTTTTGTAACGTATGAAAATGCCGTGCCTGAGTGGGATTCAAACCCAAGACCACATGATGAAAGGCGAGAAGGGAATTGTCTGTCACAATTTAAAGCGCTTTTGATCACAGC
Source organism: Catonia carolina (assembly GCA_035578175.1). Lineage (NCBI taxonomy): Eukaryota > Metazoa > Arthropoda > Insecta > Hemiptera > Achilidae > Catonia > Catonia carolina. The sequence goes on from JAQMRL010000001.1 coordinate 108,229,679, forward strand.
TTTCTGAGCCGTTAACGAGTGGTTCCAATGTCGAACGGAAGGCTTCACCCCAAGGGATGATTCCGTACTGCAGCAAGGATTGTATCAAGGCACAATATATCTCTCGTAGATCATTTTGTGATAAAATTCTATTTATGCGGGGAAAAATATAAAGGAGTTTTCGGATTTTTTGTTTCAAGTGATGAATATGGACAGACCATCTCATTCTTTCGTCAAACCAGATTCCGAGGTACTTGTATGAATTAACATGTTCTAGGACATTACAGTTACAAGGTATAATATTCTTTTGACACGAATGAAATTGTAGGATTTTTTTTTTGAGTCCGTAAATGGTTGTAACAATACTGTTATATATTTAGTTTTATTTTCGTTCACAGTAAGGGAATTAGAATTGAACCGCCTCTTAAGCAACATTAATGTTTCTGCGGTGCTGCTGTATACTTCATCCCAGTCAGATCCTTCCAAAACAACGGCGGTATCATCAACGTAAAGGAAGAGCCTACTGTTCCCTGTTTTTAGTTTTCCCAAATTATTTATATAAATAAAAAATAATATAGGATCGAGTGTGCTGACCTATATAATGCCAAAATTAACTGCCATATCGTCGCTGCTGTGTCCCTCAATTGAAACCATTTGTTTCCTGTTACTTAAGTAACTACAAAACCAGTTTAATGCCGTTCCCGTAATACCCATTTCCTGTTTTTTAACTAGTTACTTTATCTATAGAGTCAAATGCTTTGGCTAGATCAATGAAGATTATTAACACACGTCAATCTTTTTCAATCTTCAATATTAGTATTATCATTAGTATATTTTCAATGGTTAATTCGTGTTGCATTTTAGTACAAATCTGAAAAAGAGCATCATTAATATTTTTATCGTTTCTAATTCCAAACTGATTAGGAACAAGAAGACCGCTTGACGACAGGTAATTTACCACTTAGTATTTTACACACTTTTCGAGAATTCGCTGTTGCGTAGTTTTTATTCATTACATATCATTATAGTTAACACGTTCGTTATGTGACATTTGTTGACCTATGATGGCCTTCATTATGGTATACTTCTTTTTCTCTGCACTATGGCTCATGTTGTTCCGTACAATTGTGTGTAGTTATGCTTGATGTTCTCACTTCTATTAATGCTCCGTTTGGTTAATTTTGCGTTGCCTTGAACTACTCCTTGTATAATCAGATTGTAAAACCTATATGAGCCACATTGTAGCCACACTGGTATCGGGAAAATTTTTCGCATAAAGTACTAAAACCTATGGGCCACAGTGTGCCGTAGTGCACATCCCAGGAATTAGTTTGACCTGTATAACATTACAAAAGAAAGCTGTTACTTATGTCGCAGCATTCAGTGGAATCACTTTGGCCTGTAGAAGCTCAACAGAAGCAACAACTCTTTTCTATTCTATGGCAACCATGTTCTCACTTCTCTTTGCTCTTGAGATTGGAATATCTACAAGTTATAGGTATTGAAATTTAATAATTCATCAAATGTTAGATATTTTTCAATTTAAAATTGTGGAAAGAATTTTGGTGTAAAACTATAGTTAAACCCATCAAAACAGCCTTTCCTTTGTCTGAAATTTTACTATTATTTAATAGGTACAATTGATACTCTATTGTAATCATGTAAGAGAGAGAATCAAAACCTATTTTACAAAAACTAAAGACAGGTCTAAGCCAATTGTTACAAGATATTATTTTTTGTTTGCTAGGTTGGACCTTCAGGTAGCGGTAAAAGTACTATCATTAGACTACTTTTCCGTTTCTATGATGTGGACCAGGGTGCAATTTTAATAGATGGACAGAATATTAAAACTGTTCGCCAAGCATCGTTACGGAGAGCTATCGGAGTTGTACCTCAAGATACTGTATTATTTAATAATAGTATAAAGTAAGTTAAGCTACTTTTACATCTATTTTATAGAATCTGATGCAAAAGAAATTTTGTATGTGCCATTTAAAAAGTTATTTTACGGTATCATTTTCAGTGGTCATTTTTTAAACTGTTTTGATAAACTTCCCTAAGTTAATTAACAATATACAATTCATATAAAAAGGTTTAATCAGTAGGTAACTTCATGAAAATTAATTTTTTTGTGTTTTATAAACAATTGTTGTTTACAATTTAGAATGTACTGGAGTGACAACAATTTTATAAGGTATTATAAAGCAAGATTTTTTAGCAATGCAGAAAATGTTAACTGTGTTATTCTTGTTAGTGGATTTTTTCCCTATTTGTGATATTTTTTTGTGGTTTTTCAGTATTTTGCCCAAATTATAAATTAAGTGATGCTATTCCTTAGGACAAATTTTATAAAATGCATTACATTTTTATGAATGTGTGGTTATTTATTAAAAATCCATGAGTAAGTTTTGTTTAAAGTTCCGAGTAAATTTAATTAATAGTGTGAATCCGTTGTTGGAGGTACTGGTTTACTTCAGTTATTTGTTTGTTTTCAGATTCAATATTCAGTATGGTAGAGTGAATGCATCTGATGGTGATGTCATAGAAGCAGCTAGATCTGCTGATATACATGAAAGGATTCTTACATTCCCTGAAGCGTATAATACAGTGGTTAGTACAACATTTTATTTGTAGGCTGGGGTCTGTGCTCACAGTTTCACTCAATTTAATTGGGAATATGTATAGTTTTTGTTGAACTGAATTTTTCATTGTGAAAGTGTTCTTTATTAGCAGCACCCTATTTACTAGTATTAGGGTGGACATGCAGGGGGAGGGGTCGTTACTAGACCTGTGTGTATGCAGCTCGTTCAAATTTGGTGGTTAATCATTTTTCATGTTGAATAAGCTATTTAATGATCATGATATAAAAATCATATGCTATGATTCAAAATACCTATTATTTACTTTTGATAATCAAAATCCTCTGACTAGTCTTTTACTAGCATTCGCTGGACGGGAGTGCCAACAGTAATTGCTATCATTCTGCAGACTGTATCTGATATAAGTTAATTCAATTCGTTTTTTCAGCTTTCTTGTGAATAACATTAGCCTCAACTCAATGTTGAATATCTGTCTTCATGAGTTTTATTTTTTTGTACTTTTTGAGTATTGGTAATATTTGGTAATATTGGCAGAAACATATTAATTTACATTTTTAAGCCTTGAAGTCCTGGAAAAGTTATAAATTCAAACACAAGAAAGCTTAATGACTAAAGTGATATGCTATTTATTCTTCGTATATTTCATTTGTAAGTTCCTGTCTTTAAAAGCTTGTCCTTGAAATAATTTTCTATAAATAATTACTTTTTTAACACAGGTGGGTGAAAGAGGTTTGAAATTAAGTGGTGGTGAAAAACAGAGAGTTGCAATTGCTAGAACTATACTGAAATCACCTGCTGTTGTTCTTTTGGATGAAGCAACAAGTGCACTTGATACACAGACTGAAAGGAATATTCAGGTAAATGTTTATTTTTTTTGTTGGATTTTTATTGTGTCTGTTTAACCCATAAACAGTGGTAACTATTAAGTTTAAATTTTGAATTGAGTTTCATGTATCATTTTTATTATCTAGAAAAATATTTAATACAAAACACTTATCCTATTTTTCAATTTTTCATTGCGGTACCATATGGTACCACTCGGTGGATTCATTGTCATTAGAATTTTAAAGATTTAATTGCTCCAGGCATTACACAACCTAATTTTGTGTTTCCTGGTTATTTCTTTCATGAACTTTCTTTAACAAGAAACTTTATGAAACTTTCTTTAACAAGAAACATTATGAAGTGTTTAATACTATTTTAGCTACCATTGTACATTTTTGTCGTACAGTTTATTGTTTCATGTATGTTGTTAGTAGTATAGACCAATTTACTGACATACATAATTTTTTTTTACTTTTATACTTTTTTTATTCATTACATGCTTTTACTAAGGGCAGTTATCACTGTACACTTTAATTTGTCCAAACTGTGGAAAAAAACTGTGATTTGGCTTAATTTAAGTATGCTATTATCTATTGTATCTCACTTTTTTGAGGCAGACATTGGATTTCCTAAAAAAATAAATCTTTATAGATGACAATAAAATACAAACGTGAAATCAATGAAACTTTCTGTGAAATTGGTAAATTTAATTGAAAATGCTTTTTACAATAAACTTTAATAGGCAAGTTAAAGTCAATTAGAGCTTTTAAGTTTATTGTTTTTTTTTAATTGTGTAATATTGACATTGAAATATTAGTTATCATAGTCATAATTCTGTAAAAATTCCCTTTATTAGTATGGTATGGCTTTAAATAACTGCAAATATATTTTTTTAATTGTGTAGGCTGCTTTGGCAAGAGTATGTGCAAACAGAACAACAATAATTGTGGCTCATAGGTTGTCTACTATTATCCATGCGGATGAAATTCTAGTCGTGAAAGATGGAGAGATAGTTGAGAGAGGAAGGTAAGCTACCAACAATATACTTAAGCAGCTAATAATAATTTTAATTTGTGTATTTTTAAATATGTATTACCTGAATTTTTATAACAATGTAATTTTTTCTGACCAGCTAGCTGTTTTTTGTGGGAACTATTAGATTCTTCTTGTTGGATAGATAGTATCTAACAATAATAAAACAATTTTTTTTTAAAATATTAGTGTTAAAATTTTACTTATGATGACTTTAACATTAGTCAGTTCCACATTGTAATTCCTTATCTAGTACCTTCTTGAAATTTCTATTTTTTTCCGTTTGCTATTATGGCATCGTTTCTTTCAAATTCAGTCAACTAAAGACTGTGGTACTCAGTTTCTTTTTAACATTCTTTATAATTTTTTCTTGTTTTTCATATTCTACCAATATTCTTTCAATCTCTGCACATGTTTTCTCCATCTTTGTTCTGAGCATTTTGCTCCTTTTTTCTGGAAACCACATTACATTCTCCCATCAATTTTCTAAATTCTATTCTATCTTCTACCCGTTTTCCTGTGTTTTCTCTCTGTATTATTTGTTCATTATTTTTGAAATTTTACATGTATTAAATTAAATAACTGATTTTTTAGTCGTTAGCAATCATTTCTATGAAGATTTATTTTTATAAAACTATTTTCTTATCTTTATTGTGTCAGTTTTTTTGCCCAATCTCATTGTTAGATTTATATCTTTTGTTTTACTTTGTCTTCGTATCTTTCTAGCTACCTATTCTTATTTTTCCATTTCTTTCTTGTATTCCTATTTTATGAAAATTTAATCGCATGCACAAATAGTTTGTTGTACGTTCATATTTTCTTTTAATTTGTACTACTGTATTAAGTCTGATTTTCTTTAAAATATTTGGATAATTTTTTGTTGCACGTTTTTTCAGGTTCATCGTGGAATAAGCAAGGTTAATTTTTTTTACTTCTGCAACCGTTGATATATCTTCATCTAAATTTTCAATTATTCATTCACCTAAGTATTTAAAATGTTTGTCTCTAAAAGTGCCACTAATTTTTAATAAATGAGCTCTTATGTCTAATAACTGTACTTTCAGTATTTGTTTTGAGATCTTATTCAGTCCCTTTTGTCTGTTATCCATGTACACTCCTAAGTGTGTATACAAAAAATGATCTGATATCCTTTGTCTTTCTGACTTTTGCTTTGTTTAAAATTAATGTTTAAATCTCTGAATTATTATGTTTTAAAGAATATAGTATGATCAGGAGAACCAGCTCCTAGTGTTGGGACATTCTGTATGTTCATTTTCTCTGATTCCAAGGATTCATTATATAGACTAAAGTTTCACTACATTCTACTACAAAGCCACCTTATGGAGAACAGCAACTACAACATTTTTCACTATATAAGTAGATAACAGTATTAACTGCCATGTATATTAATATGATGCACAAAGTTCGCTTTTCTGCTACCGAAGTGCATCACATGTATGGTGACGTATCTGTAAAATTTGTATTGAAACTACTACTAAAAATGTTATTAATTTTGTACAATGATTGATAAATTTAAGATTTTTACTTGCGTATCCACAATTTATACACATGGCCTAGTAGATAGAAAATGTGTACCTCATTTCAAGTTCATAATTTTGTTGCTGAATAGTAAATAAGTGAGGTAAAAAAAATGTATAAAAGTGCACATATTTTGTATAAGATTAAAAATACTATCCTGTCAGACACGTTACAGTAAAAACAGGAACTAAAACAGTGCAGTGATCCTGTGGAAAACAGCTGGTTTGTCTAAGTTTTAGATAAATCCAGTCAGTACTACCAATGTAGTGAAAAAATACCAAACTATTATTACTACTTGCAAGTAGGAGGCTTGAGCTGAGAAGAATCATGCTTAGTTAAATTAAATCTGTGTACGAAAATCATACTGCATGTGAATGGGTACAGCCATACATATCATAATTATACACACAGCAGTTATCGCTTAAAAATAAAAATTTTAATTGGCACAATGAAGGGAAATTAAGATGTACCGTTTGGCAATTAATGATTGAAAAATAGAAATTAGCCATATCAAATATGTCTAGTTATCATTATTTTTACAAAAGTTTTAATATTGTTTTGTTAGCAAGACTAGACAAAATGAATAGTATATATTATATTGTTTTCTGTAGTATTGATTATTGAAAAATTACACACATATTTTTAGTAAAAGTGCCCTTATGCTTTTTTATCTATTTTCAGACATGAAGACTTAATAAATTCTGGAGGTGTGTATTCAGCGATGTGGGAGCAGCAATTAAAAAATGATGAAAATGGAAAAAAACAGAAGTCAGATAAAGAAACTGAAGAGGATGATAATGTTGATAGATCATAATTTAATAGAACATTACTCTAGATAGTGGTTTAGGTGATCTAGATCATTGATAAAGTTTCTGAATATAGAATTTCAATTGCCTTGTGTGTGTATATATATTTAAAACTGCGTAATATATTTGTTAACGTAATTTAGACTTTACATAACAATTTAATGTTGTGTATAAAACTTCCTTTAGGTTAATCATTTATAATAAAAGTTTTATTTTAGAAAAAAAACCATTTGTGTTCACCATTACATTTTTTATTACTGAATCCCATTTTTATTCATTTTTACCTAACCTAACAGTGTTTTGCACTTGAATTGAAACTTAACTGGGTTTAAACTAATTTCTACTGATTTTTTAAAAATATTTATATAAAACTACTGTTTTTATAAAAATTTTTGGGAGACATTAATAGAAATTATTAAAATTGTGTGCTAACGTTCTTCTTTTTTAACCATTTACTGTAATATAGCATAGCTTGTAGAGAAAGTCTAGAACTCTCACTTTATAAGTTGATACAATAAATAGCATTCTTTATTAATATAACTTTTAGTCAGTGGCAGAGGGTGGTTCCACATAATAAAATAACCCCCTCGCATTCCTTTTACAAACCTGCATCATGAGCCATCACCCCTATTTGCTATACATAAATTGTTAAATACTAAATAATTGTTGTAATTAAAAATAAATTTTAATTTTATTAATAATTAGCAAAATATTTAAATGTAAATGTGTTAAAATATGCACACTGGCTTCCAGCTTGGTCTTGGATTTAGGATTTTAGAAATAGGCTTCAGCATCGGTCATGCGCAAAACCCATGCTATCTTAACTTAATGGCTGAGTGCAGTGTTTGTACACAGCTCTACACACACACACACACACACTGCACTGTCTTTTGTACTGGAAAGAATCATGTCCAGTAACAAATGGCCCGCATCTGAACAAGATTTTCCTACCTAATGAAGTTCTACACAAGTAAATAATTATAAAATGCAGTGCTGTTATGTACCATTAAAGAATGCTCTTTTTACGTTAAATTTTTAGGTTCGGGATATTATTATGGTCATTCTCAAATTACCTAGATTTCCTTGAATATCCGCTGCTGCTTTTGGTGATAGTATGTAGTCTAGTAACATATAGTTAAATGCAATTCTTATATCAGTTACTCACAGTGTTATATATTATGTCACTCAGTTCTGTGTGGATTGGGTTTAATATATAAAACGATGAAGAATTAAATTTGTGTACTTTGGGGTTTATTTAATTGAGCTTTAATTAGTCACTGTTTCACAATTGCCAAATTTTTGCAAAACCTTATATGTATTATCCATTCATGCAACCAAAACATAAAACCAATTTTGCTGAAAGTAGACAGATTGGTACACCAGTTACATTTCTCCTTGTATTGTATCAAGGAGTTGTACATAATATTGGTTATATTTTCCTAGACCTTTTTGACACCACCTATTGGAAATAACGTTTTCATAGGTTGCAGTAATAGTGACATGATGGAAGGTGATTTTAAATAAAACAAGTCAATGTTTGTGTCTTGCCATTTTAATAATAGTTTTACATTACAAATTTAAGTAATGCTTACTTTAGTTTTACAAATTATTGAAAATTACCATAACAAAGTGAATATAGTAAATATATGTAGCACCTGCTGAACAACTGGGATATTAAAATAGTGCTATATATATTTTAGTATAATTAACTTTTGGGTTTGGAAGATGATTCACAGTAAATTAAAATGCATATATTTTTTGCTAGTAACACAATTTGACTTAATATATGAACATTATACTGATTTTATTTTAATTGTGGTATATTATGATTATTAACACAGCAACATGTGCAGCAGTAAGTAAAAGCAGCAATTTTATTATATTATTTGTGTTCAAAAAGATTAGCAGCAGTAACTATACGGTACATATTGTTTAGTAATTCCAGCCGTCAATTAACTCGTTCCAACACTAAGCCGTATTATTGTTATTAAACTGAGTTATTTTTTGCGACACCTTTCTTCTTATACATTATTTAATTAACGTAACAGTCGATCACATTTAATCATCAATTAAAAAACACACTTTTAAAAAAGCACCCTAACAGATACAAATTATTGAACAGATTTTTCATTTTAATATTATAATAATGCTTCATACTATGTCCAAAATAAATATAATAATTTAAACTCTCATTGCTAGTCCATTTATTCCACAACGTCACATAACAAATTATTAAATTAATGATAATTGGTTAACATTTTTAGCACATACATCCGCCCTCCGAGTCTTGTTGTTCATTCTGGGATGATGGTTGTGTTTGAAGATCAACAGCTAAAAATATGTGTTAAGGAAATTATCACTTTTAAAAATAAACATTTGTGCATGTAGAGAATCATTCATCTGTAACATCCTACCTTCAATGATGCCTTAATGTTCAACACCATTTCAGTAGAAATAGATTAGAAAGAAAATTAAATGAAATTTAATTACTTATGATAGGAACCAAAATTGTGATCAAAACGTTTATTTATAGTTGCATCAACTGAATTTCAGCAGTTACTATTGGTTTCAACATTCAATAATTCTATATACTAACTGGAATCAAACCCTGGACCTTCTACTTTGCAGTGCAGTGCAGTCTAGCACTAAACTGCTGGATTACAAGTTAACTTAACAAGGATACCATAAAGTAAAATTACTTTACTTATTTTTTACGTACCTGGTAACACAGTAATTTCTTTGCATTTAAGGAATTTATACATCTTGAATTTTTCTAATTTTACAACAATGACAAAAGAATGGTGACCACTAATATTTTCATTTAATTTCATCCTCTTTACTACCAATTTAAAAAAAAATGAGTATAGGATCACATATGTCTCAACTTGTATAATAACATAAAATAAGAAAAACTCTGAATTTTCCGAAACTCAAACCTGCCTCCTTTCAGGAGTCAGTTAAAATGTGATAAAGAGAATACATTTTTTACGTTCTGGAATTTTTGATCATATCTGTATATCTGCATGATTGACCAATTATATCTGTATATCTGCATGATTGACCAATTATTAAATTTAGCACTAGGACTTTGTTAGCAGATTAAAAATTTGTGGAACAGCTTTTTATGTTAAATGTATTTGAATTGAATATACTTCTTTGGTTTTTAGTGACTGTTAGGTTACAGTTTGGAATCAGTAGATTTTAATGAGTAATAATTTTCAGGCCTTAGCTGGGAATCAAACCTGGGATCTTTTGCTTTACAGTTCAAGCTAGTGCTCTAACCACTGGGTCATGGAGGTGATTAGAATACATTCATAATTCTCACACATTCTACCACTTGTGCAAGTCCAAGCACTCTGTAACCATCTGTCAATTCATTACAAGAAAAGTGAAAATTGTTTATATTTTCAGGTATTAACGTACCAGTTTAAATGAATACTTAGTAATTATTATAAAGGAAAAGAGAATATGATCCATCACTTTTAAAAACCTATCTGATGACATTGCTTACTGTGTAATATTCGGTTATTTTTTTGTAATTAGGAAGTGGTCTAAAAACTACAATATCAGGCACTGAATGACAAACATAATCAGAACAAAGCTACATCATTGGTCCAGAATTTACCTTTGCTTGTTTATTATTAAATTGAAATTTTTGTTTTAAAAAGTGATCAGGAAAACAAATAAAACTATTTTGCAAGTCCCATGGCAGTCATGAGTACTTACTGTAATATTTATTTCTTTATTAAAGAGTGGTGGTACCATGATTTAGGGTGTCGATAAGGTGTAAGTCTTGTAGATCTTAGATCATCCAGTTATAATACAGTGGCTTTTTGTTAAAGCAACAGCATAAAAAATTATATAGAACAATTTGTTAAAGATACAAAGGTAAGAGATCTTAGTTTAGTGTAATTGTAAGCAAAAACAGAAATAAAACAAATTTTTAATCTTTTTTTGTACTTACCATCTTATTAAAACTAAATGGATCTGGAGCTCAAGAAAATAACTTATGTTCATTTAGAATCATTACAGGATAATACTGACAAAAATAGGGAACACTGGTCATTCACTGAGAACCTCAGTGCCCTCTGTTGCTACCAAAGCCAACAGTTCTTAAAACAAGTTGGTCAATCTAAAATTTTGAAGTTTGTAAATCTCATAAAAATTACATTTGGTTACAAAACTATGGCTCAGTACAAATGTAGTTCAACGTTTTTACAATCTTTACTACAAAAATTAAAATGAAATGAGAGTGCTCCAATGGCTTGAAATACCTCAGCTGTTGTTACTACAAATTCGAAAAATTATTTATTGGATTAGGGTTGCAGATACAGCGCGCTTGTAGCAGACTCTTAGAATAAAAAAAGAATGGCCAACTGCTCAGCACATATTTTGGAGGAGAAACAACGGAAAATCAACTCAAAAACAAAGGTAATGGTTGATTGTAAGCAACACATTAGGCTTTATAAATCTGCTGTAAATTTATATTTTTAATTTTTTCGGTAATGTTTTAATAATATCCAATTAAATTGTTGCTTTATCATTAGAGCACATTTCCAATTTATAAGAGAAAATAAAACTGAAGACTGAAAGAAAGAAATAAGCAGGAACTGTTAAGTATTTAGGTAGTTTGATAACTAATGGCAATACAAAGTAGTAATGAAGAGTATCTAACAGTAAAACGTAATTGATAGTAAATAAATATATAAATATCAAGATAACGAAACAGTTTGTGAAAATATTTATCTGGCATACAAATATATTACATGGAAGTGAAACATGGTTTTAGGAAAGAAGGATAAAGGAAGATAAGAAGCGATGGAGATGTGGTTGTGAAGGTAAATGCAGACAATCAGCTGGACCGAGAAAAGACAAAATAATGAAGCAATAATGATGTAAAAGTTACCACACTTCAAGCTTGAACAGAAGGAAAGTGAAATGTATCAGGCACATTTTGAGATGTAATGATAGCATAGTGATTCTTTAGATGGCAAGATGCTTATAATAGAGAAGAAGGAAGACCAAGAACTTAGAATGGTTAATGGTAGTGATGGGATATTCGAATAATTATGTTTTAATCAAATACCTACTTTGAAAAATTTTTGAATAAAGTTGAACGAATAAACTGAAGAATTTAAAACTGTATTTAATTTAAAAAAACCTACACATGTTTCGGTGGCACCACCCTCTTCAGAGCAATATTAAACTAAAAGCCAAACAAAGATCACAGGTTACGATAAATTTCATTTAAATTTAATATGTTTAATGAGCCTAAAAACTGTCATTTCATGATTTGTTATGTTTGTTTCCATGAATGGCGCCAGATGCAAATCGTGGTGTGTGTAGTAGAGAATTCGAACGGTTGGGGTTTAGGTGTCAAATTACGGAGAAACACTGAGGAGGATGGAATAAGTCACAAGGGTCAGAGGGAGATAGAAGACTGAACAATGCAACAACTAAAGTGATAAGTTCATAACAAGAATGAATAAACTGCATTTATTTGAATAAAATGCACCCTAGAACTTGATCAATAAAAATGAAAATGTTTTATAAGTTTTCACAAACCTTTAATTCTCTTTTCATTTATTAAGCCACTTTCTTATGTAATATATTTTGGGTATGTGTAAGAAAGTGAAGAGAAAATTACAGAACCGAGAAAAGTTTAAAGTATTCTTCATTTTTACGAATGATTAATGCTAGTACACATAACCATATTTCACTCTTTTGGGTACAATATAAACTTCCTTCTTTCAGAACAGGTGACTTGAATCTAAGTACTCAAAAAAGAAAAATTTTGCTTCAGTTCCTTACTTGCAGATCATTCAGCCTTTTAATTAAGTTTTCTTGATTTATACCTAACTGATTTTTATTTTTACGTTACGTAGAAACTGTTTTGTCTGTAGTAAAAATGAAGAATCTAAAACCACCAACTGTACACTTCATACACTACAAAAAAGTTTTTTTAACAAGATGACGTTTTAAAAATTCATTTTCTGTTTCTCATTGTTTTGGAAGTTTAGTAAAAACAATTAAACTAAAATTAAGTACTATTTTGGTTTAATTCCAGACCCCAGCCAAAAATCAAACATGGAACCTTCAGCATCTCAGTCTAAATACTGAACTAACAAAGATCAAATCCAATGTCTATTTATTTAATAACATTATTCATAAAATTCTTCTAGTGAATAGACTGCATTTTACAATACCTTTGGAAAATGTGACTAGTTATAGGCTAACACACACACAACAAATAGCATGAAAATAGGACAAGCTATAGCACCTTTGGTAGAAAGAAAAGGGTGATACCAACAATTGAGAAAATTTACTGGGAACAAGCTGTAAAGTCTGGCTTTATGAGGCCAATCATATCTTTCTGTGGACAAATGACTGTTAAAATAGTTCTTACTTTTATACTCGTAGGATCTAAATTACAGTAAAAACTGTAATTTTTTTCAAAATTACAGTTTATTTATAATAGCATATTTTGAATGAAAGAACAAATTTAGGTTGCAGGATAATTACAAATCAGCTATTAGAAAAAGTAATACTGGTTAAAATTAGGTTTAATTCTCTACACAGCATTTTGCTAAACCAGATTGTTTGCCAATTAACATGGCAGCCAACGAGTTTTATAATTTAATACAAAAAAACCTGCATAATCCAAACCCTGGGTAGTCCAAACTCAAAATGTGTAGAAATGGTAAATGTTACACCTGTAGTAGCGCAACAGTTTTATCATATTGCTCTATATTTAAGTATTTTGAAGAAGATGACTCTCATTTATTACATGTTGACTTCTGCAATTTGAAAAACTGGTTTAAAGACATAAAGAACAGGTTTAATAAAGATGTGGGAGAATATTTCAAACATAAACCTAACGGTGAAATTATTTAAGATGTGTTAGTATAATTACAGTATTGAGGAATTAGTAGTGAATTAAGAATAAAACATGAAAGTGCTACCTGAACATTGAATAAATGTTATTCAGTGGGCAGCAGAGAGTGACATTTTATTGCATCAAATACTTCTAGTTGCTTAGATACTAAATCACAACACCAGAATCGGTAACTAAACAAAAACAAACTAAAATAGAACGAGTAACTAATTTTTACTTTTGTAATCTTCGCTCAATATACATACATCCTAAAATCATACCTGAATTTTATGTAATCCAAATAGCTGCAGTTCACATTTATGGGTTGTTCTGTACATACATGGTTCAAAATTTGTAGAAAAACATATATTTGTTGCGTACATAGAAATGTTAATAAGTTTTAATATCAGTGTAGATCTATATAACACTAAAAGCCACAATGATTTTCAAATTAAGCTTAGTGGGACAGGTCTAATACTACCAGAAGGAGCAAAACATGAATTTTATAACATGCAATAAGCAGATGTGTGTTCTACATAATGCAACAATTTGTTCTGGGATTTCACAACACTGCTATGCAACAACTACTGTGTATTGATCTAATAAATAATTTAACTATAAATTAAGAAACAAAAATATGTTTTACAGCAAATTATTTACTGTACATGCAATGCCAAAATTTACAAACTAATCTAGGAAAAGCTTATTACAGGTATTAAAGACACAGCAGGAATGAAACAGTATTCACTCATGAATTGTCATTACACTATAATTTACAAGACAAATTCTTTAATATAAAAACAAATAATTTACTGAAATGGTTCCTAGTTTTAGCTTTTGATTATTTAGAAAACTACTGAATTTCATTTTCATAACATTTATAAATATTTTATAAGAAATTTGTTTTGTTAAATACTGTTTTATTAAGATAGATGAAATTATATCTCCTTTAACTTATGTTCTCACCAATCAGGGATGATCATTGTTGTCACTCCTTCAGTACTTTCTATATTTTGGTAGTTGAATTATTGGTACAATGGACTCATGAACTTGCCACATTGCAGCAAGAACAAAAATTTCATGTATTCTGACTTTTCTTAGATTCTATAATATCATTCCAGATAAAAATTTAAAAAATATATGCTAAAGGAGTAGCACTACTAAAAGGAATAACAAAAAAGTTAGCATGATGTAACAACCTAACACTTGAGTTAACTATGAGCAAGGCATATTACTGCTTTGTATTATCTGATATCCAAATAACTAATCAAGAGGGCATCCCAATTTAAAACTCTACTCTGTAACTAAAAAATTTCAGAGGTAACACGTACACATAAAACTGCCTCAAAAAGACATCTCTTAATCAGACAGTGGAAGGTTATTAACTCGTAAATCAATTTGATGCCCAAAGCATGTAAGTATAACACTAAATTTTAAAATCATCTAAATTCAAGGTTTAAATTGGAATCCATTTTGTTTTTACAATAAGCTGCGCTCACCATCTCATAATACCACAACAAAATTAACATCAAAAATTATTTTTATTTGTACAAATTTAAACATAGGTTTTGAAACTTCAAAAAAATCATGCTGATGAGTTTTTATTTTAAAATACCTTTCTTCTGTTAAAAATTATAGGGTGGTATGCAAGTTACAAACAATACAACTGAACTTTAGCATATAATTGTTATAAAGAAACAAAAATGAAAGTGTTCTGACAAAAGAAAGAAAATTAAAGAGCTACACAAAACCCAAAGAAAAAACAAAAAATTAGAGCTAATTCACTATATGAGAAACATCATTTATTTGAATTTTTACAGTTTTTAAGGCAGTTGGTAAGTAAAACTTGAACTCTTTTAATAAAAACCCAGCTTATAGTCAAAGTAATATGTAAATAAAACGAATACATTTAAGAAAATAATTTTATTGTTTTAATGGAAAATTATGAATACAATAGAAACCCATCTTATTACTGATCCCTGAAATTGTAAAAAACAATTTTTGCTGAAAAAAGTTTTTAAACTTTTTATAACATAAATGTTTTCTTTTCTTTACAGATCAACAAATAACTAACTAAAAATTCCAGTTAAAAAAAGGGGTTAGAGTTAACAGGTAAACAATATCAATAATATCTCACCACAAAAAAGAGATGTACCAAACTAGATTTAAATTAGCAATATTAACATAAATTTAAAATAGACATTAATACTCGTATTCGTGAATGGAACAAAGGATTTTGCTTTACGTAATATTTGTACATATAATTATTTACTAACTTTATGGGCCATACATTAGATTTCTTATCTTTACCAATTCAATTTTGGTTAGACAAAAATATGGGCAGTTATTACACTTTACAAAACATTATTTTTATAATAAAATAGATTAAGTAGGCCTTCCACGCAGGACTGAGGTGAAAATGGCAATTTCACAATAATTTTATTGTGTTCTGCAACAACTAATGAGACTTGCAATTCCAAAAAATGTTAACTTTTACATGAATTACTTGGGTTGTAAACAATAGATTTAAAAACATTTTGTGAGATTTTTTGCCAAAAGTTTAAATGCACGATAGTTGAAAAACTCCAACCGCACATTTTAAAATGTCCTTAATTTGTTACCTATATGTCAATAACTTGACATATACTAGACTTGGCAAATAAAAATAAAAGTATTTTTATCAGATTTCCTATCTTTGCCATATCTTGGGGCAAAATTAATTTTATAAAAACAGCTACTATCTTTACAGTAACTACACATCAAATTTTGATAACCAATTCTGATGAACCTAAAGGAAAACTTTTTGGCTTATTAAACAATTTTTGTGGATGCACTTTATATAATAAAAAAAGAAAGCGTAAATAATGGATAATAAGAAATAGAAAGCACAAATATACAAAATTCAAAACTAATGAAACACACTAAATTAAGTAGATTCGATGCTACTTAATTTTAACGTGAAAATTTCAATACATCATTAAGAACCAATTTTAACTGAAGAAGCATAAATTAATATTTTTCGGAATCTAAAAATATTTTTTTTAAAGCGAGTTTTCTTACAGCCACTGCCGCTACTATTCCCAGTCTCCATCCTCCAATTCCTATACTCTGTCCAACAGTTGGAAGATACCATTGCTTATATGGTCAGAGCCCTGTCATAACAGGGCTCTGGCCATATAAAGACAGTCAATACAGTACATATACTGTATTGACTCGCGCTATGAAAATAAAAGTTGATCTTATTGTACGCTATATTATACTTATGATATTGAAACAAATTATGTTTGCAAGTAAAAGTGTTTACGTTATTAACTGAAATATTTATAATTATGTGACATAATTGTTATTACATTTGTAATTGAATATAACTATTTATAGGGTGATGTACCTACAGCATTGTTTGTAAAACCATTAAATGTTATAAAAAGATAATATTAAATTAAACTTCTTTTTAGTCTTTCAAAATCTATATTTATCCATTTCATCGCCATAGGCCTATAAATTCTATAAATATAACTATTTACATTTATTTTAAAGTATTTCATTTCTTTTTAAATTTTAAATACTGTTTCTTAATCGAATATTGGGGCCGAACATTATTCTTTACATAATAGTCACTTATCATTTTAACTTTAGTTTAAATTACAATTACTACTAAAAGTTAAACATTATTAATTAAATACTACATATGTTTGTAGGACAGATAGTAGCAGAGAGTGCATTGCTCTATACTGTACAACCAATGTTTAATTGGAATCGCCTATCTTTCCCACAGTCTCAAGTGACTATTGGATGTAGTATAGAGAGCATATCCTCCCGTGGCTTGTTTATCCCATGTTTCAAGTGGTCGCCCACACTTCCTCATTCCTTGGGGTTTCCAGTTCACAATCCTCCTTGACCACCTATCCTCTCCCATCCTCTGCATATGTCTATAACTACACGACTACACCAGGTGCCTCTTCTCAATTTTGTACCCTATACTATCCAACTTCTTCAACCTTTCCCTACTGACCACATCCTTCACTCTCTCTAATCTAGATTCTACTATTTCTACACAAAAAATCCATCTCGACAGCTCCAATTCTGTCCTTTTCTCTATTGGTCATCTCCTATGTTTCTGAACATTAAAGTAAGATACTTTGCACACCTGCAAGGTACAACCGAACTTTCGGTCCCTCTGGGGTATACCCTTTGACCAAAGTAAGGAATTCAGCTTTAGTGTCGTTTGTCAAGCATGACCAATTCTACTAGTTATATTTTTCCTCACACCTCTGAATTGCACGTACATTAATTTGCAAATATCGGATTCTCCCCCTCCCACCAGGTATTTTGTCTTCAAATAATGATTTACTTAAAAAATACACAAAATCAAATATCCTATACTTTTTTGCCTAAATGAGCAAATTTTCACCCTAGTCCTTCCTTAATATCTCACAGCCAAAACAATTATTTCAGTAAACTGGTTATAGCTAAACACTTAGTTTTTTTTAAAATAAACTGGGGTGATTCTTTCTTACCGAACTTCAACTACTTTGTCAGAATTTTTCAACTTGTAACAATTTATGTAACATAGAATTGCTCATATGGCACACAGTTACTTACAAATAAGTTTGTGAAAATACACCATTAAACTACTTGAACTAACAGTGCAAACAAATAATGTACAACTACAAATAGGGCTATTAAAAAATACATGTATTTGTGTATTAACTGGTACTAATCTATATTTTTTCTGTTTATTCCATCAATCTTCATTAGCCTGGTTTAATACAAATAATCTTGTAGGCATCACCTGAATGTTTGAATAAACAAGTTGAGTTTCAAGAACGATCTTTCTACTTCTTCCATATATTCTTTTGCATCAGGGAATTACTAAACTAGTTTAATAATTAAAAAATATGTACCTCCCAAGAATTTCAATGATTCCTAACGAACACAGCAATCTACACATTATTACATGCAGAGAATATAGCTGTCAAGTTAATTTCTAATAACAAAGATATTTTGAAAATAAATGGCTAATCACAGATAGTGAATATTATAAAACGCACAAGAATGCTCAGGAAACATATTTAACTGCATAAAATTAAAGTTACATACGGTAATTTAAAATAATATCTGAGAACCAGAAATGTATACATACTATTTTAAATAAATAAGTCATGAAAACTATTACAGAATATAATATATAATTTTTTAAAACGCTAGTATAATATTCTGAGGTCTAAATCACTGACATTAAAAAAAAAAAACAATTCGGTGCATCAACTAAACAAAGTATCCCCCCACAACACTTTAATTCTCCAAAGGAAATATTATTAATCACCTAGTACTTGGTTGTATAGTTCCTTAGTCTAGTTATACATAAAATATATCAAAGTACTTGAAATTCAGTTTCAAATTAAAAATAAAGGTTTATTTTGGTGACACAGATATGGAAGCTTTGGACCAATATGGTACAACATAAAAATTTTTATTAAATTAATGGCCAATGGTGCCCTAAAAACCAGGAAATGTTTATCACAGTTGTCTACTAACTATTACCAATATACTGTTAAGAATATTGTACATTAGAAATGTAACATACAGAATTTTAATTTATTGTTGTAAAGGAAATAAATATTTACATTGTATAAACAAAAAAAATTTATCAATTACGATATCATCTCATACCAAAATCAGTATAAGTCAAGCCAAGAATTCCTACAGATCTGCGATAGTTATTTTGATGAATTATTCCTTTTTTAGAACTCAGAAAATGTTTTGAATTAAAAATTACAAAATACATTGAAGAAATAAAAAAAGAGTTTCCATTGTATTATTAGTTTAATAACAAAAATATCCTGTACATAATCAATAAATACTATTTATAAATAATGTAACTATTATATAAATTATAATACAATAAATACTTATAACTACATAATAAGATATGAACTATTTATAAGTATATCCTGAAACAATAAATATGCGATGTCGTTATGACATGCATTCAACTAAAAATGTTAGGAGGGTAGAAGGAGCTAATATTTTGATATTCAAATTAAAATACTACTTAAAAATTCTCAGTTGCATATTCAGTGCTTTTGTAACTTTGCAATTAGTTTTTCCTTCAAATATGACGAGGAGACAATATAAGATCTCTTAGGAGAAATTATAAGTGTTTTTTTGTCACTGATTGCATAATCTGTCTTCAGAGGATCTAAATAATCACATAAACAAAATAGTTTTGTTAAAATCAGGGAACTCAAAATAGTTAGTCATTACTCAATTTTTTCAATTGACTACATTACCAGAACAATAATAAACTATATTAGGCCTGTATTGCACCTAAAAAATGTGTAACACGTCTTGTACAATATATCACAAAAACACTTATAGCAATGCCAATAAAGGAATCCAACCCTATCTTGAAATAAAACCCTAAAATATTTGCTGACAAAGTACTTCGTACGGTTTGTCTAACTAATTGTTACCATTTTGCTTTTTAATACATTTTTTTTTAGTTTATTTATTTAAAGTCGCGTCAACAGCTTGGTCATTAGCGACTTACAGTGGGTTAAGGAACATTAGGTTGTGACTTGTTATAATTTCCAGACCCTAGCTGGGAATCGAACCTGGGACCTCTGCGTGGTAGGCCAGCTCGCTACCGCTAAGCTACAGCATAATTTTATTTAAAAGCAATTAAACAGTTTAATAATTTGAATAAAAAACAATTATTTTTCAATAAAAAAGTGGGAGTTTTAAAAATGTCTAAAACAATAAAAAAACACTGTTTTAACAATTTCTAAAAACAATGTTTTTATTTAATTACTCTTACTAAACCAGACACTGTAAAGCAGATTTCATAATTATTTAAAATAATTATTTTTTAATTGAAAAAATAAATTGGGATTATTTAAATCATAATAGAGTGAATCAATGATTAAATAACATGAAATTCTGTAACAAGGGGAAATCATAAAAAATGGGTTATATGAAATAATTACTAGCAAAGAATAATTCTTAGCTTTAATTTTCTTTTCAAAATTTCTTGATCTAGTGTAATTACAGTTGCTTAATTCAAAATTTTGAAAAATATAATGATGTAATCCTTTTCATTCCGATTCCACTGTAATGTATATTTCAATTCAAAAAAAAGATTTTATGAAGTGGTATTTACATTAATTGCGTCAATAAGGGATTACGAATATCAAATGAAAACTTATATTAAAACAAAATAACTACAATATTACGTAAGACATTATTTTTGGCAAGACTAATACAATAATTCAGCCACTTTTGATAGTAAGTAAAAGTTTATTGTAACAAGTATAATGCCATTAAAATTAAAAAACAAGAAAATTGTTCTGAAATTAAACAATTATTTAGCTACCAATATTATAATATTCACTAATTTTGAGACCAATTCAAAATTGCAACAAATACATTTATGTATACAAAAATGTAATAATTCAGAAGTAGAAAATACCATATTAACTTGCATGATAAGCCACAAAATAATTTTATTAATCATAAATGAAGTTACTAAAAAAGAACCAACAGATTAATCATTTGAGCATCAGATTAACCAACCAGAAAGAAAAAATGTTTGGCCATAATAATTATTAAAAATATATTTATTTGTTACAGACTAACTGTAAGATGTTTTATGGCCAGTGAAAAATTACCTGGTTTTATAGTTAAAAAAATACAAGAAAAATGTTCATACTTGTTATTTACATACTGTTAATTAACAAAAGTATTACAATTCTCTCTTTCAAAGGTTTTTTTGTTTTACAATTAACTGTTTTGCACATTGAGGCTCATGCTGACGATGAAAAGTGATAGATGATAAAAAGCGAACTATGATAAAATTTCAGACCTACTAAAAATCAAACCTGGGAACTCTGGTATACAAAGCAGTAACCCTGACCGCCAAACCACAGCCCAGCCTCTTTTGAAAGAGATAAAAAAGAGGCATAAATCATTATTTAAGAGTGAGAACTTGCTCCTACTCCTCAAAAATACTTGCTACTGAAATGAATGTAACGTAGAATAATTGGTATAAAAGTTTAACAATAATTTATGAACCAGTGAATAATTAGTGCAGTGCCATCAAAGTCCCATTACATGTGCTCAAAACAATTAAAAAACCCTTTAAAAACAAGTATAAAATAACTACTTATAATTTCCTCCCATTTAAGATATAACATAGCAACATTAATAAAAATTTGGACCAACACAACTTACAACTAACACTTCAACTCAAGATTAAATAAAGAAATACATATAAATATATAATAATGACACCAGCACATCCATGAATGCAATTAAGTTTCATAATTTCTGGCACAATTTATAACAAATTAAAGTGTGGCTTATAAAAAGGATAATATGGTCACATAACAGAAGTAAAATAGAAACATAAAACTAAACTAAATTAAGAAAACAATTCACGTGAAGAAGAATGCACGAATATTTTACAGAATTGATAACATATTTTGATGAAAGGTACAAAAAACCATGAAATTTTTTCGTCAAAGTTTGAGCAAACATGATTTATTAAGAGCAACGAAACTTTAAAATTAATATCAACTTTCAACTACCATATTTTAATAAATGAATAAAATTCTTTTGCATCTGTTATAAAATCCTTTAGGGAATGAAATATCTCATATACATAAATATTAATTATAAATAACTCAAGAAGATAAATATCTGTTTTGATTTTTTTCAAGCAAAAATTACAATTAAATTTTTACATTTATTAAAACAACACTTAACTAAATTATAAGTTTTATTAATACATAAAGGCATTTTATTTGTAAGTATAAAAATAAATTAACTTTAGTTACATATATACTTCGATAATAAAGTCATATAAAAATATTTGCCAGTAAATATAAGTACAAAATTTTAATAGCACAATCATTTTTGTACCTAGTACAAACAGTACATTTTGAATGTAAATAGTTTGAAATAAGTTAGCATCGTTATTTTATAATTATATTTAAATTATTACATCAGTTACAATATATATGGGTAATGTTACTGTATTATAAATACTGTTGTCTAAATAAAAAAATATTATATATCAATTACAAATTATGTTAAAGATAAATAAATCGATTGTAATAAAACAGTAGATTCAAAATGTTCTTTTGTAACCATTAAGTGTCTACCAAATAGATTGGTATCCGATTGTTTTCAAATGCATTCATCGTCCTATCAAATTGATTTAAATGACTCGTTCGGCATTCTTTTCCGTTCAGCATGCACAACCACTTTCTTGGTTACCTACTTCGTTAGGTGTATCTTTTAAAATAACTTCTTGCACTGTGATACGCAAAGAAAAATATAGGTTAAGGAAAAAATAAAGCAGATAAAATAATATAAATGAAACAAACTCAACAACAAATGATACGATATAAAATTAATTAAAAAAAAAATATCTTCACATTAGTAATTCACACATTACATTAACAAAATGTTATTTATTATTTATAACTTTTAAAAAGCATGACTAACTCATTTAGGTACAGCACATTCCACTTGTACACTTGAGCAGAGGTACCCCTAAGATTAAGAATGATGATTATGTTAGGCAAAACGCTGAATGACTGATGACCGCTATGATTTTGTTTTTAGTATGGTTACTCTAAACGACTCAATTTTTTTATTATTATTGATACGACATTACATCTGAATCATTACATAGCTAATAAATAATCATATACAAAGACATATAGCTTTTGAATAATAACTTTTTTTTATTTGGTTTTATAGGAGACTGTTTTGCAAATAACTGATAACGCATAAAATGAAAGGTGATAGTAGATAAACAACAAAAAATGCCAGATATGATCGGGAATTGAATAGGAGACTCCTAGCACTGAAGCTCTGCTGAACACTATACCAATTGGATCATAAACTGTACAATGTATTAAATTGTACGCATAAATTCACAACCTACACTTAAAAATCTGGTGTGAAACACTCAAACAACTTTCTCTTGCCAAAGCAAATAATTAATAATATAACCTAACATCAGTATTAAACAAAAAAACTAACCTCAAAAAACATAATCTTATTTAAATCATGAGTGAAACATGCAAAATGAAAATCAACCTCAGTTTGGTAAAAAATACAGAAAATCACTCTTTCACGCTAAACTAGGCTCTGTTGAGAAAAATGCTCTAAATAAAAATTGTAGATCTTTGAATTATATGTAAATTTGATCACACTTTTGTTGTAAAATGCATGCTAAGACACAAATCATTAAAAAATTTATTTTTTTACATGTTTTCGAGAGAAAAAAAAACAGAAAATCAC
Source organism: Catonia carolina (assembly GCA_035578175.1). Classification (NCBI taxonomy): domain Eukaryota; kingdom Metazoa; phylum Arthropoda; class Insecta; order Hemiptera; family Achilidae; genus Catonia; species Catonia carolina. Next base: position 108,253,648 of record JAQMRL010000001.1, read on the forward strand.
CAATTTCCGCTAAACTAAGCGTTATACTACAACTTTTATTTTATAAATTTTTGAGCTAAAATGCATATTAAGGCTGGAATCTTAATAAAAGAATCTTTTTACGAGGAAACAGCCTCCCCAAGAATTTCAACAAACATAGCGCCTACTCTACCTTGTAGAGAATAAAAAATTTAGTAAATGAGCCGATTTTTTAAAAAAATCGTAGGAGCAGTTTTTGAAAAAATCGCAAAAAAGTGAAAAATGACACGGATAACTACTACATCGGTTGACCGATTTTGAAGAAAATGTTCGTGTCGGGTCCTCTAGTGGTACCTAACTTAAGTTTCAACTTCGTACGATGTTCCATTCTTGACCTAATTTGTTCATACACTCACTCACACACAGACCAATCGCTAAAAACATGTTTTTCGGTTCAGGGGGTCTGAAAACATGTGGATCCGGTGAAAACTCAATTTCAAAAAAATTGACATGAAAACAATACTTTCCTTCCTATACATTCATATAGGTAAGAGAAAGTAAAAATTTCCAATAAAGATTCTGAACTAATAGTTTCTTTTAATGTTCAAGTGAAACATGGTTTTAGTATCATATTACTAGCACCCCAACTTACATTTTAAAAACTTTTAGATCAAAATTTCAATACAAAAAAATGACTAACTTATATGCTAAGATTTCTCTAAACAATCTTTTTTAAAGTTTAAAAGCAGCATTTAAAAAAAATTGACACAGGACAGTGTGAACCTGAATGTTACTCTATGTAATCCACCATAGCGAAGAGTTCAATAGAGAAAAACATGTAAAATTAAAAAAAAAAAATTACACAATATCCTATTCAATCCTTAATTAGTATTTGAAAAGTCTTCCAGAATGCTATAGGAATCTCATTACAACCAACAAATGACTGGAGCTCATTTAGAAATTTATAATCAACAATAGTTGCAATGGTTTGATAAAAAAATATAAAAAAAGGATAAAAAAATTAGGTGTCATTAAATTTGTAGCAACAAAAACCCAAATACTTCATACGGCCTACACTTATCTATGAATTGTGTTTTTTCTTAACCTGAAGTAACACAATACCAATCAATGCAATTCAAATGCTTCAATAATTTCTTTCAATTGTACATTTGTGAAAAACAATTAATGTTAATCATTATGCGCATTTACAAGTTGAGCATGAAGGCAAGAATCACAGATCCATCACCATGCCAGCATGGCTCCGCAGTGAAAAATCTACAGTAACACTGATTGGCGTAATCTGTACGTACAAATAATCTTCCTATTTATTTAGTAATTCATTGGCTAAAAACAGGTTTTTAAATACTTTGTTCATAACTAAGATTTATAATTACTCAACAATGTTCAAATGACACTTAAAAATTCCAGGCAACAGCTAAGTAAAGATAACGTTCCCTGTAGGGTTTATAGTATCAGTCTAAATGCCTGTAAAACATTCAGTACTCCTGGTAATGTACCACAGTTTAAATAAAAGCTATAGAAAACAAGTAAGAACAATGATGCCTGAAGGCATCCTTGGGCACCAATTTGTTGTAAAGGGCATTCCGATGATAATGAGCAAACATTAAGAAATCAAAAACTCATATAAGATTTAACACTTCCCTCGAGACTTTTCATTGGATAAACAAAACTCTGTTCTTCTAAATTAAGACTTTAAAGATTAGTAATAAATATGTCTTGATAACAAAAATTTTTACATAACCTTACAGTGGTGCATATTGAATACAATAAACTCAACTTCCCTTTTACCAACATAAAATATAATAAAGCATTATATAAAAAGAAATTAATTCTAAAAAAATAAAGTAACAATTTATAAATAACTTCAACACACACAAATTAATGATGGTTAAAAAATGAAAATCAAAGTAGTTACTGAATCAATTTGTAAACATAACAGAAAAAAGCGGATTGGATGAATTGAAAAAAAACATAAGTGTTGTATTTACATGTCTAGCAACACAACATGAAAGTTAAAGCACAAATTATAATACAAATTATCAACATTTATCAGGACATTTACCTAATAAGCAAACTGGGGTGCGAGTAATATAGGATAAAATTTTACATGTTCCATTCAGCATAAATTCTAAAATAAAGCAAGCAGTACAATGTGCCATACATTCAAAACACAACAGATAAATTGTCATGCATTTAACTATTTTATACTTACCAAATGTGTATGATGTAATTGAAACTATCACAAAATGTACTTCTAATTATAACACGTACAAAAACTCATTACATTAATAATTAGCACAAATTCTCTAAAATATTACAAGGACAGTTAAAACTAGGAATTAACTTAGAAAAAACTGTCGGAAAAATATGCTTATTCAGTGAGTACACCTATTAAAAATAAACTGAACATTATCATTAAACTATACATAATTAAATAATTTAAGACTCAAAACACACACAATTACTTTCTCATATGAAAAAATTATAAAATGAATGAGAAACTTTATTTTGAAATTTTAATTGGAAAATATGTGTCAACTTTCACTGAGACACGTGTTATTCAAAATGATGATATCCCATCTTATCAGTCTAGCACAGATCTACGAAGCAGATCAATTGAACACTATCTAATCAATTTAGAACATTTATAATTTTGTGTTTTTGTTTAACACACAAATCAGATCATTTTCCAATTTCTTAAATGCTGAAAATTAGGAATATTACCTCCACAAAATTTTCTACTGTTCATTAGAGTGGTTTGGCTCGTGCTTCAAATTTTCTTGACTCATGTTACACATCTAAAACCTATTTCAAATCATTGGTGCTTAAGAAGTACACCAAACCATAAGATACAACATGTAAATTACTTCTATACACAAATATCAATTTAATGTTTTTATTTGAGAATTAGGATAATGTAGGTACATATTTTCAGTCAGGGAAATGAGAATTACATATATGACTACCTTCCTGTACAGACTAAAATACTAGAAGAAGCCTGATCAGTTAATAAATGTTACGGTTGGTCAGGCAATCTTTCGTTGATCTCAGCTAACAAGCAAAAATATAAAAACAACTTTTACTGAATATCAAGTAATTTTATACGATGACAGTAATCCTAAACATAAAACATTAGTGCATTATATTTTACCTCAAATTATAAAACTACAGAAACTTAAAACATAAGTATTTTTGAAATAGGAAATAAATATTTTGGGTCAAAAAATTTTTATTCCGTGTGATATAAATACACCACGAAAAAGAAGAAAGTTTTCACAAATACAAGCAGGAATTCACATGACTAGGACTTCTGACTTAACAGCCAATTTTTCTACTATACTTTAACAAGCATCTTGGATATTAGAGTTTAGCTATGCCATAAAGAACTAAACTATTAGCTAAATAAATAACTAAAAAAATTATAGTTTTATAGATAACCTTGAAGAAAGCAACCTAGTTAACAATCACTTATTACTACAAAGCCCTCAAACTTGCTAGAGCAAGTTAAAATTTTAGTTAATTAGATCATTAGACAACTGGAAACAAAATTATTATCGAAAAATCCAATCTCTAACCTAGTCAACATAGTCAGGATTTTGGTTGGAGGGCAGAATCTGGCAATATTTTAGGTTTTACATTCAACTATTATGCAGATTAAAACTATTAAAAGGCAATAGATGAAAACCAGCGATGAAAAAATACCAGACCTAACCGGGGAATCAAACCAAGGACCCTCAGCATGTTAGTCTGGTATGAAATTTGTATTTTCTATTCAGGAAGGAGCTGCAGCCCCTTAAGCCCCCTCCTTGGCTACATGCCTGTATCTAGTCATTCCAGAATCATTAATCTAAACTACTTTGATATGGAAGTTGTTTTTTGAGACACGGCTCTGTAGACAGTCATAACTAACAAGCACAACGTGGTCTCAGATTTAAAACAACAGCATCTAATCACGACAAAAAGATAGAATTTTACATTTTTTCATAATTTTCCAAATAATTTCTTAAAATTTTGTAAAACATTTTTAATCTAAGCATAACACAAACAATGTTTGCTGTCACTTATTGCTTACTTTTTCTTTGGTTACCCAAAGTTACTATAAAAAACTTAAGCACGTTTTGGTGGTACCACCTTCTTCAGAGCAATATTAAATTAATATGCAGAATGGCATTACCATTCAGTTGTATCAAATAAAACTCTGTTTATTAGATACTATTTTTTCTGTTTACTGAATGGTAATATTATTCTGCTTTTAAATTTAATATTACTCTGAAGAAGGCAGTACCGCCTAAACATGTGTTAAGTTTTTTAAACTAAAGGCAACAAAAAAAAGGTAAGCCATAATAAATTCATTTATATCCTGACTTCATAGAACATTACGTTTAAAGACAACATAAAATACTACTGTATATTTTTAAAATATATGCTAATTACACAGTCATATTTTACAATAACTGTCAGATTATTCACTACATCAAGTTAGAGATAAAGTAGACATGTTGACAACACTCAAAATAATGTTTCAATATAGGTCAATTGTTCTGCAATTAAAAACGTTTAAATTTTGAGAGTAGTTAGTCAATCAATGTAAGAATATAATAAAAAGTATGGTACCATATTTCATTGACGGTACCTACTTTTATTACCCTTGTAAATACATTAAATATTTTCAAATGCTCATAAGAAGTATGACTAAATTCATACAAAGCAGAGCAAGACTGTTAGATACAGGGTGATTCACGAAGATATGCAGAAACTTTTGGAGCCAATTGTACATGTAAAAATAATGAAAAAAGTTTATATAAACATGGGTCCGGAAATGCTTCGTTACCGAGTTACGGCTAGCGAAAGATTTCTCCCGGATTTCAGCTCACCAGGTGAAATGAGGTCTTCCTGAAATTCTGGAATTCTCAAATTCAATCGTTTCTTATGGTTTTTGATCTGATAAATTGATAAAACAGATCCCAGAACTGAAAGTTAAATAGTTTTTGAGTAAAACAAATTCAAATGGAAAAAATGGAGTGAAAAAAACACATTTTTTCATCTTGTTTTTCCGGTTAATTTTACTTTGTACTGTTATGAATAAAAATTAATTTTATCAAACATCTATTCACTTTCTGTGTACTTCATTTACACCGGTTTGTTCAGAATAAATTTTTGTACATGTTTTATTCAAAAATTTTAACTGTTTCTTGGTGAAATAACAAGGTTATTCTCGCCCAAAGATGAAAAAATGCGTTTTAATTCAATTTTTTGCATTTGTCACTGGATTTCTTAAAAACTATTTAACTTACTGTTCTGGGACCTGTTTTATTCAATTTATCAGATCAAAAACCATGAGAAATGATTAAATTCGCCCCTTAATCATCTTACCAGAATTTCAGGAAGACCTCATTTCACCATGTGAGCTGAAATCCGGGCGAAACTTTTGCTAGCCGTAACTCGGAAACGAAGCATTTCCAGACCCATGTTTATATAAACTTTTTTTATTATTTTTACATGTACAATGAGCTCCAAAAGTTTCTGCATATCTTCGTGAATCACCCTGTATATTATTTAAAAACACCATAATTTTAAAACTACTAAACTGTAAAGGATACTGTCTTCAGGAGGTTTATTTTCTGTCGAGTCCATGCCTGGAAGTGCAGCAGCCACACGTCTAAAAAGCTGTAATCAATTTAAAAAAGAATATCATTTACTGGTTTTTAGCTAAAGTTTAAGATGAATTGAGAAAAACTAAAATGTTAAAAAAGTTGTCCAACATATTATATTTGATAATTTACTAGCATATGCTCCAACACAGTTATATTGTTTAAAGAATCATGCCTTTAAATCACAAAAACTATAATATTTGAACAACTGTTTTATTTCCTTGCTTCGTATCAATTTTAAAAGAAATTCTTATAACGAAATCCCGCTTCTCTTGTTTCCTTCTCAATTACCTTTCAACAAAATAACCAAGCAAACTGTTCGTTAACACCCTTTAACAAAGAAAAATACAGTGAAAATATTTTTCAATGAAATACATTTGTGGTGTAAAGAATTTACAGAATCCTTTGAATCCGGAAAATTTGTCATCCTAAGGTACTGAGTACACATTTATTTTCGTTCTCTCAACTCAGGACTACAATAATCATGAATGTGTTCTCTTTCAATTTTCTTTGATTTTTTTCTTTCTTCAATTTTCTTTCAATTCTCTTTCAAGTTCTTACTTAGATAAGCTTATCAAGCTTCAGTTTTTTACTCTTCAATAACTCTCTCTTTTACTTCATTACTTAATTGTTTTACTTCATTAAATTTAAAAATGTTTTCTTTCTTTCATCACTCTAGAAAACCCTTACGTTCTTCTATTGTTTTTTTTTTATTAAAATTATTTCTATATTTTAATACACCTTTACCTGAATTTACTGTCATAGGTATTTTTCTGTTTTTTTCATATTCTTTCAGCTTTTCAAACACTTGTTTTGATGAATCGAGTCTTTCTTGATTCATCCTTACCAGATGTCCATAAAATCTCATTTGTTTTTTTCTAATTTCAACTTACTATTAATACAATATCAACATTATTAATACAAAATTTAAATACTATATATTCTTCAAATAAAAATTGACAAAAATATTTTCATTAACTTCAGTCTGCAAATCAAAAGATATCAATACATCTAATTAATTTATTATATAAACCTTAGTTTTCTTTAGACACACCTGTTTCACATTATAACCTGCCTTGGCACTCGTTTCTATAAACATTACATTTAATTCTTTTGCTTTTCGATCACCCTCTTCTGTTGAGACTTGCCGTTTGTCAGATAAATCTGTTTTATTGCCAACCAACATTATAATGACATCACTTCCTCGCTCTGTCCGTACATCATCGATCCACTTTGACGTTTGGTGGAATGAATTTGCATCTACACAATCACACAAAAAGAATACAATATCAGTAATAGTGATTACGTAAATAACCATAATGATATTTAATGATTCAGACCAATACACACTGTCTTCTTGAAACATGTTTAGTCCCATGACACAATAAATACATAACTATAAAAAAATCCTTCACTTAATACTAATAGCTGCGACCCGTTATTTTGTTACATACTGTCCTTAGTTAATATATTTTGGTAAAAATATGATTTTTTCAACAACAATACTTTAACAACAGCAAAGTAATACTTAACAAAAATCATAAAAATTTACTGGCCATTCCAGCATTCAAGTTTTCTGCCATATTTAGCTGGTTATTTTTTTATTAAACATCCTATGTAGGATTTTTAAACAGCCGTATTATTTAAAATTGAAATATATATTTTCTAACCACCAGAATACGGTAACATAAAACACTTACCAATGTTTATAGCGCTTTCGTGTATCTTGTACACATCTTCCGTAAATTAACATTTATTACAAGTCAAAATTTAAAACTTCCTGCTCCTACCATGGTAGATAATTTAAAACTTCCTGCTCCTACCATGGTAGATAAGGAATCCTTATCTACCATGGTAGGAGCAGGAAGTTTTAAATTTTGACTTGTAATAAATGTTAATTTACTGAAGATGTGTACAAGATACACGAAAGCGCTATAAACATTGGTAAGTGTTTTATGTTACCGTATTCTGGTGGTTAGAAAATATATATTTCAATTTAGCTGGTTATATTTTATATTATTAAGATTATAGTAACCAAAATTTTGCATTAAAAAAATCATGAAATTTTGACTCAACTTTTTTTTATCAATGCATTTCACTCTCTTTTACATTGGAAAGTTTAAAGTTGTTCTTCATAAATTAATATTACATAAATAAGAACAGGTACCCCTAAAATATATTCACTTAACTGCCTGAAGAATTATGTGGTTTGATAATTACAGTAATTTAAATCTATGCATAGATCTAAAATTGATCCTGAAACTGAAAACAAATCTAAATGAAAAAAGACAACTAGTTCTCACGAACCTGTGTACTAATTTTTGATTTTCTACTTTTTTATTTATACTAACATGTTTCGGTGGATCCACCATCAGAATATACAACTATATTGACTCATATTGACAATTAGTACATATACAACTCATTGAAATTGAAACTTATTTATTACAAAATGTTTTTTAGAAGATGACATAATATCTTCTAGAAAATAATTAGTTTCAATTTGAACGGTTTACATATTTTGATTATGAAGGATCCATCGAAATATATTAGTATAAAATACAAGAAGAAAAGTAAAGTAACATTAAAAGGAGTACAAGTTAGTGAAAACTCGCAGTTAATCTTCATTTGAATTTAGATTTAGCGTATATTTAAGGCCATCCAAAATTTATATCAGAATTTAAAAAATCTGATCTAACCAGCTGAGATGCCTGATAATTTTCTTCATCCATACAATATAATAAAATTAAGAAAAAACTAACTTGTGATGTCATAAACTACAACAGCAACAGTAGAGTCTCTTATATAAGATGGTATCAGACTTCTGAATCGCTCCTGACCGGCCGTATCCCACAACTGAAGTCTTACCTGAAACACACAAAAATATAATTTTTATTAAAATAATAAAGAAAATTTTGGAACATAATTTCTCACAGATTCATTAACTACCCGAAATTGATCAACTGGGAGTAGTAGCTTAATTGTGTTATTTTTTACTTTTTTTGCAATTTTCTCAAAAATGGGCCCAATGATGTTTTTCTAAATTGCCCAATTTACTACACATTTTATGCTTAACAAGATATGATAAGCGCCATGTCTACTGAAATTTTTGGGGGCCTGTGCTCTCATGGTAAAAAATGGTTGAAGATTGCGGCCTTAATTCACATTCAAGAGAAAAAGTATATAATTATAATCAAAGTTGCCAAACATTAAAAAACTTACAACTTTTATTTCAAATTTACCATCAATTAGTGATTTGTATTTTGCTCATCGAAATTGGTAAAAAAATGGAATTTTTTAATATTGCGGCCTTAGTATGCATTTTACAATAAAAGTGTTTGAAATTTAAGTTATAGAAAATTAAAAAAATCTACTACTTTTATTTCAAGCATTTTCTTTAACAGAGCCTAATTTACTACCAATAGGTTATTTTCCATATTTTTAAGTCGTACAGAGATTGATTTTCATTTTGCGTCACTCATTCATGATTAAAATTAGGTTAACTTGATATATTATACATATAACCTGAGTGTTTGTACACGAGTGAGTGCCTTAGAATGACCGGGAAGGTGGTCTAAGAGAAGCAGAGAAATTTGTAAGAAAGATCCTCTGCAAGATAATTGGCTCGAAGATAATAGTTGGACAATATAGGTTACGAGGTCGAGAATAACTGTATAAGGAAAATGAACAATTAATGGAAACAATTAGAAAAAGAAAACTAAAAAGGAAAGAGAATCTAAAAAAGAATAGTTTTAGAAAGGCTAATTAGGCACCTACACAGAATTACAACCCCTATGGTGGACAATTGCTGCGTCTACATATTCATCCATATTTCAGAGGAGTTTTAACTTTTACACAGTTGAAAACAGAAATTGCAATAAGATCTGTCCATAACTTCAATTATTTTTAATAACTTCCTATTATTTTTTTAATAAGTCTTAGCACAACATTCAGAGCAATTTTAATTAAAGCCCAGCTTGTAATAATTCAGAAAGCTTTGTTATACAATACAAATTAATATACATGCAGAATTTTAGATTTCAGCATGTAATTTTATAGTTTACAAAAATACCTTGCAAGCAGATAAACACTATCACTTTTATAATGCATGTTTTACTGTAATGTGCACTAGAAAATTAAACAATAAATTTTAATCTAAACTATATTCAAATAAAACATGCAATATTTTTAGAGTTTGTACAGTATCGTAAAATAAATTATTTATAGCTAAAAATAATTAATTATTCTTAAGTTTGAATAATGCTTTTAATTTTTATTAAAATTAGATAGTTGTTCAAATTAAATTATATTAGCTGCAGTACATGGTATAAAAAATACTATTTCAGGACCATTCATAGTTCGGCACATTTGATATTTATTTGTTGTTTTACATCCAACCATTATGGACACTAAGGCTAATGCAGAGTGAAGGGCGATAGATGAAATCAAGCAGTGAAAAAATATCACTTCTTACTAGGACTCAAACCCAGGACCCCTGGCAAAAAAAGCCAGTTGATATTTAGCCCAAATTAATTTAACTGGTAAACAAGACAACAACAATTTTTTTGCCGGCTGCATTGGCACAGTTGGTAACGTGCTTGCCTCTCATCATGGGGTCTTGGGTTCGAATCCCACTCAGGCATGGCATATTTTCATACATTACAAAAAATCATTTCATCCTCCATTGTAAACAGTTACACCCCAACGTCGTCGCTAATGACCGTTGTAGTTGATGCAATGTTAAATATAATATATATATATATATATATATATATATAAAAAATAAAACAATTTTCTTTTTGTGTGAATCTTCAGTTTCATATCAGAATTAAAACTTCTATTACATGTGACAGCTTCCCTCCTACTTTAATAAAAAAAAAACTACTGTAGTACTATGTTTTAAAATCATAGATTCAATAAACAAAATTTAGTAGCTGTCAAACCTTACTTAAAACAAATCAATACAAGAAATATAACACTTAAAAAGGCAAAAATAACTCCAAAGTAACATAAGTTTACATAAAGCTCTGTTATTCTATTCTTGAATAAATAATTTACTTATTTACTTAAAGACTAAAGAAGCCATAATATTTTCTAGATCATCGTTAGAATACATGCAACTTATGCAATTACTGAAACCTAGTGACTTGCTTATGTAACATGGAAATAACAAGAAATATACTACTGAAAAATGCAACGCATTATACTACTGACGATACCTAAACTTGAATAACATTACTTGAATCTAATTCAATAATTCAAAGTAAATTTAAGTACATTCAAACTAAAATACAGCTTAGTGAAGAAACAAAAAGCCAACTTCGAATAATATGCATCTTGCAAATCCTAATATGAATTTGTACTGCAAGCGGATCATTGGAAAATACAACAGTACATAATACCATGCGATCTGAAAGTCGCTGTGCACCAAGTGACATGACAGGGAATAATTTCATGGCTAGGTTGGTAGCTCTGTGCTGTTCAATTGTTGCCGAACACGTCGAGGCCTGTCAGTCATTGAGTTGAAGTTGTATATGTTTCATTTATTGCAGTTATGTTGCACGTTTTTTGTTGTTGGACGCGATGGTTCTTTCAGTAGAGGAGCGCATTTTCCTCGTTGAATACGTATTTCGCGAAGGTGACAAGTACAGTGATTTAGTGAAGCGCAAATTTTCTGAAAAGTTTCCAGATTCAATTATTCCTCACCGTAATGCAGTACGAACACTGATAGAAAAATTTCGGGCAACTGGCTCTGTTGAGGACGCTGAACGTAGTGGTAGGCCCCCTAAGCTAGACGAACAAAAGCTGCTGGATATTTCTGATTCTATGGCACAAAGTCCAAAAAAATCAATGCGTAAGTTAGCACAACAGCATAATATCGGACTTGCTACCGCACATAAAGCTGTCAGACAAGAACTTAAACTATTCCCATACAAAGTGAGGTGTGTTCAAGAGCTGAAACCTTCAGATAATGACAAGAGACTAAATTATTGTCATTGGTTTCAACGTTTCATCAACCAAAATTCCGAAGACATCCTTGACGTAACGTTTTATACAGATGAAGCGTGGTTTCACTTGGGAGGGTATATAAGTTCACAAAATACTCGAGTATGGTCGACAACTAACCCTTGCGCTTTACATGAACAGTCCTTACACGAAGCAAAAATTGGAGTCTGGGTTGCTGTGAGTAGAGCACGTATTGTTGGACCAATTTTTTTTGCAAACACAATCAATAGTGAACGTTATTGTTCTGATATTTTAGAGAACTTTACGCATCAAATAACACAAGTGGAAATGAATAATGGTTGGTTCCAACAAGACGGGGCAACAGCACATACATCTAACATCTCAATGGCTTTCCTGCGCAACGTGTTTGGTGAACGAATAATTTCAAAGAATTTGTGGCCTGCAAGATCTCCTGATCTGACTCCCCCCGATTTCTTTTTATGGGGTGCGGCGAAACAAACTGTGTATCGGAACAGACCACACACGATTGATGAACTTAAAGCCGCAATAACGGCATACATTCAAGGAATCACTGTTCTTCAGTTGCGAAAGGTGTTTGCAAACAAAATGAAACGAGTGCAATGCTGTATTGATGCCAATGGAGGTCATTTCGAACACCTTCTATAAACAATGTAATCACGGTTTAACAATGTAATTAAGGTATTGAATAAATTTTTTTCCAAAATGCTTAGTCATTTCTTTATACATATTTTCATAAATCCATAGTCACAATTCCAGTGCACAGCGACTTTCCGAACGCACATAACAAAATCTGGTATGAAACACTCACACGACTTTCTCTTGCCAATGCAAATAATGAACATTATAACCTAAGTAATAAAATATTAGAAATAAACCAAAACCTAACCTCAAAAAACATAACCTAATTTTAATCATGAGTGAATGATGCTAAATGAAAATCAACCTCCGTTTGGTTTAATACGAAAAATCACCCTTTCACGCTAAACTAGGCTCTGCAGAGAAAAAAATACTCTAATTAAAAATTGTAGATCTTTTAATTCCCTATAAATGTAATTATATACTTTTTTTAACAGTCGGGCGTTAAAAAAAAAAAAAAAACATACTAAGGTCAAAATCTAAAAAAACCATTTTTTTACAAATTTTCATGAAAAGAAAACAGAAAATTATGAATTACCAATAAACTAAGCGTTATACAAGAAAAACGTTTGAAATAAAAGTTGTAAGTTTTTAAATTTTCTACAACTTTTATTATATACAATTTTGTGCTAAAATGCATAAATTACAGCCACAATCTTAAAAAAATCAACTTTTTCTACGAGAGGCAGCCTTCCCAAGAATTTCAGCAAACATGGTGCCTACCCTATCTTGTAGAGTATAAGAAATATAGTAAATGAGGCGATTTGAAAAAAAATCGTAGTAGCCATTTTTGAGAAAATCGCGAAAAATGACACGAATGAACCATTACTTCTGGTCAACCGATTTTGAAGAGTGTTCGTATCGGGTCCTCTAGTGGTACTTAACTTAAGTTTCAAGTTTCAACTTCATACGATGTTCCGTTCTTGAGCTAATTTGTTCACACACGCACTCACACACCAATTGCTACAAACATGTTTTTGGGTTCAGGGGGTCTGAAAACATGTGGATCCGGTGAAAACTCAATTTCAAAAAAATCGACATGAAAACAATACTTTCCTTCCTATATATTCATATAGGCAAGAGAAAGTAAAAATGATTGATACCAACATTAAATATTATTTTTAATTTCTTAAGCAACAAAAAGTAATTAGTCAGTATTACTGTTAGGGCTAAGTTTGTAAATACATAAACAGGTTAGGATCTGATCTCATCAATCATCATATTGTGGTGAATTAATGAAATACAATACTGGAATAATTTTATAAAAAGTAAAAAGGAGAGAAACTCTTTTATTATCGAGGATGATATATATCTTTTTAATATAAGGAGAGTAGCCAATACAAAATAGAATATTTTATTCCTTCACTAATCTTAATGAAATTTTTGGTTGAATCTCAGCTGCACATTATATAGTTACAAGCATCTACTTTCAGAATTCACATTCTGAAAGAAAATATAGGAAAACACAATAATAGTTTTATTATGCGTTTTCTTTTTCTGGCTAACTAAATGCGAATGTAATAGATCTTCTGGCTTGCCAGTACTGGATCATAATATTGTAACAATATCGAAGAAGGGCATGGTTCGTGAAATTTCTAGCATTTCATTCATGAAATAGTAAAGTGGATAATAGAATGAAAAAGTAACAATAGGTCAATAGTAACAATAAAAGTATAACTATTTATAAAGGATATCTATTCATAAAAATTATTTAATAGGACTGCGCTATTGTATATGATAAAAGGTTATTGTTGTACAACTATTTATGAAAGGGACCTGTAACATTTTCCATTTACAATAGATCTATTGTTACTTGTTTACACCAGTTCATCAGTTATGACTTTTCGAGAACTAATAAAAAAGTTTATTGATCGAATCTCTGTGTCGTTCGAGAAGTCTCTTTGAACCCCCCCCCCCCCTATATAAATAGACCCCCGAGTGCGGTCAGTGAGTTAGTATTTGTTTGATCTTTGACGAGTGGCTATCGAGCGTAGTGCAGGCACGTTCTGGGCATTGTGTTGGTCAACGATTGTTATACTGTCTTTGTTTGTGCGTGCATTGTGTAAATTTGTGTAGGTGCATTAAATCCAGTTTTTGTGTATTCAGTTTCATTTTGTATGTGTTGTCTATATAATTGTTATAAGTAGTATTGAGTAAATTATTAAGTTATTTATTGTATTACTTATTATAGTTAGTTTATTATTTATTTTGTAAATTTTTTAGTGTAATAAATATTTGTAATTGTAAACTTTAGTGTGTTAATTATTTAATAACCTAGATCCCAAAACGGACCTTAGCGATAAGTGTCACAATATATAGCTTGATACATAAACCTCATCTTTTATTATTTATGATGGTTCATTCACAAACTTAATAAGAATGCTACAAGTGAGATGAATTACACAAACATATTTGTCTTTCTAATACTTGTATACCACATATTATAACATGTAATAGTATGTATGGTTAACTTTACCAGTATGAAGACAGATTTGAATCTCAAGAAAATAATTAAGAAAATCCAACAATTGAACATACTGCATGTGAAAAAACCCACTTAGTGTTTTTTTTAAAAGGTCAGACTGTTCTGCAATTACTGCAAATGCAGATGGTGAGAAGGAAGATAGATGAAGATGAGTAATGAAAAATTGTCAGACCTGACCGGGAATCAAACCCGGGACCCCCGGCATAAAAGCCAGTTGCACTAACCACTACGCCACAGGCCAGTCTTCTGAATAAGTAATGAAAGAAGTGTTTTACTTTCTTCAGTCATGCCTGAAAAATGTTTGCGAATCAACATATATGAAATTTAATGAAATGTGTTAACTCTTACTTTGACTCCTTACAAATATACAACATAACCTATTTTGTCATCAGTCTCTCGGCTGGTTTTATGAAGTTCTCTGATGAATTTCAACAACTGGTCTGATGAAGTTTTTAAAGCTCTTAAAGACCGGCATATACTAAGTAAGCCTAACCAGAATCATACATTACCTTAGTATTTTCTAAAAAAAAAACTATCTTGATAAGGGTTACTTCAACCTTTGCCTTTTTAATGTAATACAGTTTTTTAAATGTAAAAAATACAGTTATTTTCTTATGCATCTATTTGACAAGACTTGATAATGATAAAATACATTTTAAAATTTAGCTCATTGATATGGTTAACGCTACCCACTGAACAAGTCAGAAATATATTAGATAAATACTATGTGGGCGATAAAAAATATATTAAAATTAGATTAAATAAATGAATATGTACGAAACCACTTATTAAATATGATTAAATACAAATTTACAACTGGTGCAATTAAGTGAAAGTGACGCTCTTTAACAAATATATAAAAAAAAGCATGTGATTGTCAGAAACAAGTAAATAATGAACATTAATCATCAAATAAAAAATATTGTTATAATTAACATGGTTTCATAACAGCTATACAAATAATAAAATAAAATAAATTAAGTCTTCTAATAAATTATCACCTGACAAATATTTCATACACTAGTAGACAATAATAATAAAAATAAATACTTACTGTTCTATCTTCCAAGTACATTGTTTTTGAAAGAAAGTCTATTCCTATAGTTGCCTGAAAAAAATAAAATAAAATTAATGATAAAATTTATATAACAGTTAAATTTTATAAATTTAAGTTTGAATATGAAGACCCCACAGCAAGAATGATCAAAGTACATTTTTCCTAGATATTTTAATCCTCATTCTGTAGCAGATAACACATAATTTTTCTTAAGTATATCAAAACATACCAAAATCGATCCTTGTCAGGTTTGTACAAAGTATTGTTCATAATAGTCATCGGTAATTCCGTTAGTTTGAGGTTATGTTCATAGGCTGACTTAATCATGAACATACATAATTAGTATAAGTTATAGGCTACACCATTTATACAATTATATTATAAAATTTTGCAAAAACCTTTCAGCCAACATCGGTTAAAATTGAACAATGAGAAAACCAGAATGAGCAAAATAAAATTCAGACAACTAACTACTAACTTTAAAGATTCTTTGTAAAGCAAAAACCGAACACCGAGTGGACAGAAGAAATGAGAAAAGGGTACAGTGAACAAATGCTGAGTGAGAATTTGCGCAGCAAAAAGAGCTTTCAGAGCATCTAAAGTCACCTTACGTGGTCTAAAATTGGCCCCACATGGAAAAAACATTGAAAAATAGTATAAAAGTAAGGATAGATAGTTTATACGTACGAGCTGTGTTTCATTTATTGCACTATCTAAGAACTGACACTGCAAAATAATAAAAAAACTGACTTAGATCCTTCTTGCAGAGGGGTCTTCATATACAAATGAAGACCAAACGGTTTATAATTTTTAAGTAGTTGCAAATTTTTAGACTATTTTTCACCAACCATAAGTAAAATTACTTTTAGCAAATCTGTCAATTGGTGAGTAAACAGAGATTTCTTTTATGCTTCTAACTTCTATTAAATTTTATGGTTTCAATACATTTTCAAATATTTTTATGGCCACATAAATAAACGTAGCTACCATAAATAAAATTAAATCAGCGACACTAGTTTAATTAAGTATTTACGAAATTAATCTTTCATTAACATGTATTTGTAATGATTGATATAGGTAATACAAATGACAAACAATAAGCACACAACCACCATACAATAAGAGAAATGCTCATATCAGCACTGGTTGACAGTGGTGAAAATGAAAGTTATCAGAAAACTAATTAACGAATACAGTTTTGAAAATTTGTCTGCGGCAAGAATACATTTAGTAATTATATAGATTAAGTTCATACATTTAATCAATATTGACTTCTCAAATTTGCCACACCCATTACTGCAGGTTTTCTTCCCAACCTATAGCATGGAAAAGAAAAATACACGCAAACCGCTTAAAATTTGTCATACAAGTGTATAAATTTTTATAAAAAGTAACTTGAACAGGAAATTTAAACAAATGGGCTTTCATCACAAGTTAGACCTACACCACTATTTCAGTTAATCCAGTAAGCCAAAAAATCTCTCAGGTCTACATATAAAAATTCTTTGCAACTCTTTTCACTCAAAGATTGAAACAGCAGCTATATATTTATTTTTTTTAAAGATAAATGCATTTCAAGTAAATAAGTTAAATCAAGTGAAATATTTAAATGTAGAGTTAAACACAAGTTTCTGTTCCACATTATGAACGTACTAGATGTTCATATAGAAACAAGTTTTCTACAGCTTAAAAATCCATTCCTTGCACCCTAAACTCCACAGCCTCCTATCATGCCAACATTTTTCATTCAAGCCTCATCTAACCATCGCCTCCATAACTCCTTTCATACATTCTCTTGATGGCTATCCATGCTTCCTTTTTCTCATGTGGACACCAGTCCCACACACTTCTAGGCTATCTACACTCCTCCATTCTCCTGACATGGCCACCACTTCAGTCTCCTTCCACCATATCATCAATCACAGTCCTTATAGCTCCCACTAATCTTATTTTTCATTTCTCAAGAAGTCCAACCTAAAAATTCTACAGCTTCAGCGCAATGCATTCATTTCCACAACCAGCCATCGCTCCTGCTCTTTCTTCCTCACTTCTTAAGTTTCAAACCACACAACAGCATATTATTCACTAGATGTTCTTAATGAAAACACCCAAATGGTGGTGGACAAACATCGAAAATTTAAGTTTTTGATTTAGGTTACAGACAATTTAGGAGACAGGAACAAGGGGACATGAACAACCATAGTTGCAATGGGGAGATTGGCATCACATGAATGGTGAGTTTAACTAGACACAGCACTAAACACAGCGTGATAGATGAAAGAGCGTGCATTCAGCAAGCAAGAAATATGAAAACGTTGAGAAATTTGCAGGAGGTTTTTGTTCAATATTGGACAGACAGGCTACAAAACAAAATGTCAAAGAATGACATATAAAATGAATGTAATTCCCTAAAACTTCTTAAGTTGCTCTTTTTAAATAATTCTGAGTATGGTATAAAACTAATAATTACCTCTGAAACAAACTAAATTTTTTAAGCAAAATTGAGTACAATAACTTCTGATTACTGGTTCATCTAACGGTATAAATGTACCAGCATTCGCCAGTTGACAAAACTCTTTTTTATTTATCAGTAGCCATACAGAGGGTACCAATAGATCCACTTTTATTAATTTCTAACATAAACCTTACCATTTACTATATCAACCAGTACTTCAGAATTTTTATTTGTTCGTCTGCGTGATAGATGAGAGTGTAAATTAAATTAAACTGCAATGCTTTTATTGCACCGGCTGTCTCCCATACGTTTAGCCCTTAAATAAGAATACATATGGAAGATTGAAGATAGGAGAGAGGCAAATACGCTCCACTGGGGCTCAGCACCTGAAGACATTCATGATGGAAAGTTATCTAATATAGGCTAATACACCTTTCATTTACAAACTGAGCAATTCATGGATTCATTTTTTTAATTCAATAATAAAAAAATTAAATAAAAAAGGTAAACAAAACTAAATGAATTTAATCTACTTAAATCAACAGACGTTTACCAAAGTTAAGCAATAGCTAAACTAATTGATGAATGGTACACAATGACCTCGTTCAGAAAACAATAACAACATTATTATAAGAAATAAGCATGAAATATCATGACATCAGAAGCAAATGCTATTTCTAACAACAAAATGGGAGTGCTAATAAACTGAACAGTGTAGAAAATCATACGACCTTTCCATTACTTGGATCACTTGGCTGTAAATTAAATCAGACATTAAACTGAAGGATGCTTTTAACTGTTATCTAAGAGTTCTTCATTAATCACAATTTATTTTTAAACGGCTACAGATTAAACATGATGGGAAATGATTCACTAGCACTTGACACTGATACCAAAAAAAATGTTGACAGTTATACCAAATGTTCTATCCTTAAATTAATCAACCCATGAAAATAATATAAATATTTATTGCAAAATATTCCAAAACACAATTAAGAAATATATTTGTATCACCGATAAACAATCATTCACACACACACACACACACATACACAGTAACTAATAACACAATAAAAATATTTTTGTCCTAAATTGTTAAAATAGCAATGTGATAAAATATAGTAATTTCTTATCAATTAATACCACTACAATTTTATCAATCAAATCAGACAAATGCTTCTGTACCTACTAAAAATTGCAAAACAGCCTAACCAAAATTTTTAAAATTTCTATAAAATTTGGTTTTAATAAAACGGCTGCAATTTTTATGGTTTGTTAATGCTATTATTTGTAATGCATAATGGTATATGCCACATGTTAATTATTTTATACTGAAAGTTGAATGCGGAAGCAATAACTCCACTTCAAAATCTGGGATTAATCTTTATAAAAAAAAAACTTGGGAAAAGGAACGGTAAGTTTAAACAAGTAATAATAACCAGCAATAACCTTTATTTTATAAAATTTTTTAGAAGAACCCATTTATTTTGAATGAAACTCATGCATGCATCTTCAACTCTCTTCATGACCAACAAGCATCATCCTTTTGGCTTTTCATTTTTATTACAACAATGGATATTTAAAGTTTAAAATTTATTGACATAAATCAGATGATACAAGCCCATTAGTATATCACAGTAGAAATTCATTCCAGGGGTTATGATAAAACATAGAATTAATTCGCTCAGGCAAGTTAGCAGACTTTGTCTGAGTTTAATACAATGTCATTTGCAAACTAACAATAGAAATGAATATCAATGAAGCAAGGAAGAATATAATATAGCTAATAATAGTATTTAATATCCGATTAAAAATAATAGCTATAGTAAGAAAACACTGCGTTCATTAAATGGATTTAACTGAATTTACTTCTCATTACAATTTCTACATATTGGACAGAGGCATTCACCCCACCAGGCAAGATTCATGAGACTACTACATACATAAAAAAATCTGGTGTGAAACACTCACACAACTTTCTCTTGCCAATGCAAATAATTAACAATATAACCTAACATTAGTAATAAACAAAAAAAACTAACCTAATCATGAGTGAAAGACGCAAAATGAATACCAACCTCTTTGGCTTAAAAATACAGAAAATCACTCTTTCACGCTAAACTAGGTTCTTTAGAGAACAATGCTCTCAATAATATTAATAGTTGTAGATCTTTTAATTTCCTGTAAATTTGATTAGTATACATACACTTTTGTCGTAAAATGCATACTAAGGCTGAAATCTTTAAAAAATTGAATTTCTTTTACACATTTTCATGAAAAAAAACAACAGAAAATCGCTAATTACCCCTAAACTAAGCGTTATACAAAAAAATGTTTGAAATAAAAGTTGTAGAATTTTAAATTCTCTACAACTTTTATGATGTACATTTTTGCGCTAAGATGCTTCTTAAAGCCACAATCTTAATAAAACAATTTTTTTTACGAGGCTCTCCAAGAATTTCAGCAGACATGACGCCTACCCTATCTTGTAGAGCATAAAAAATTTAGTAAATGATGCAATTTTTAAAAAAATCGTAGAGCCGTTTTTGAGAAAATCCCCAAAAAGGGAAAAATGACACAAATAAACTACTACTTCTAGTTGACAGATTTTGATGAAAATGTTTATGTCGGGTCCGGTAGTAGTATCTATCTTAAGTTTCAAGTTCGTATGATGTTCCGTTCTTGATATTCTGTTCATGCGCGCGCACACACACACGATTCGCTAAAAACATGTTTTTTGGGTTCAGGGGTCAGAAAATGTGTAGATCCAGTGAAAACTCAATTTCAAAAAATCAACTGAAAACAATATTTTCCTTCCAATATATTCATATAGGCAAGAGAAAGTAATAATTTGGACTTTAACATCTACTGAACCTTAATACAATCATGAACAAAACAGAAAAAATGTTTCTTACCATAAGGTTGTTTAGATAGAAATTAACAAAACTTTAACAAGCTCTTATTTTATCATTTTCTGAAATTTCCTCAACTTTGTTTTTTACATAAGTAAGTTATTTTGCATCAATTATAAGAGAAATACATGCAAATGATATGACAGATGATTTAAAAAAATAACGACAGCAGAAAAAAGAGATAAGTCACCTCTGCTACACATGGATTCAGATAAAAACATGCACAAAATAAAAAATCTACAACTTTACTTACAATAATAAATAACACTTTTTATTTCAACAGCTATGCGAGATAATCAATTATGAGTTTTATATGTATTAATATCTTAACAAAGATAAAACAATAATTAAACTAAACAAAAGAAAAAAGTTTCTAATACAACTAATTACGCCTCAAAACTATTAATGAGATAAAAAACAATAAATTTTTTCACAGATGTAGTTGTCTAATTGTAATATTTTTCCAGAGTAACAAAAATTATTTTTGTCAAAACTAAACAGAATGTTTTATTAACATAATTTAAAATTGATGAAAAATTCAATAAGAATGAAATTTTTATACTATTGTACTTAAAATAATTTGATGAACATATCTTTACAACTTAAAATCAACTGAAATAACAGCCTGTATTAATAACAAACTGTATTCGTTTTAATGCTACTTTAATTTTCTTTTCATCCAATCTTCTTATTAAAATTTTTATTTTTTCTAACATGTTCCGATGGATCAAAGCGTATATAAAAATGTACTTATTGATCCATCAAAGTACATTACAAAGTATCATATGGTATTTTTATTTTTTTATTTTATCAAACACCCTATCTAGGATTATCAACCGTCATATTTAAAATTGAAATATATATTTCTAACCACCAGAATACGATAACAGAAAACACTTACCAATGTTTATAGCACTTTTGTGTATCTTGTACACATCTTCAGTAAATTAAAATGTTTTTAAATATTTTTCATATCAAAATATAAAACTTCCTACTCCTACCATGGCAGATAAGGAATCAATGGTTCCTTATCAACAACAATAATCCTCATCAACAAAAATACCTTATCTGTAAGTATTTTCTGTTACTGTATTTCGTTGGTTAGAAATATATGTTTCAATATACTTTTAATATGTTTCAATGAGCATCATACGTACATACATATCAGTAATATGGAATCCAATAATTATACTAAAACTTTTGTATACATCTTTTGAAAAAACCTAAATAATTAATTCAGTCACTTTGTATTTTCCATTTCTTGTATAAAACATACGACTTTTAATACAAGGTAATGAAGGTAATATAAAGTAATGAACTTCTTCTAAAAAAGTTGAATTAAACTAATGGATTCAATGTTAACGGTATGGCATATATAGATCTCTGATGTCAGTAGATCCACAGAAACATGTTGATAAAAATAAATAAATACAAAGAAAATTAACGCAGTGTTAAGAAGAACACTGATTGCTGAAAGCTAATGGTATGCTGTCATCTAGAAAAATAATTCTTCCCACAGTATGCACAGCCAAGAATGTAAATACAGTATGGTTGTAATATCTTTTAACTTTTGTAAAAATAATTGCATAGTTGTTGATTCGTTGGTAGTAATAGTTATTTGTACATTAATTAAAAAAAGGACACATAATAAAATACGATTTTTACGGCTAATGTCCATGACAGTCGATGCCCAATAAACTATAAAAAATAATTCTTACAGAATAAATTAACTGAAGTACATAACTTCACTCATAATTATAAGAAAATTTGTGAAATACATAAAAACTAATACATCCAACTAAAAAAACCCCGTTACAAATTACTTACAAGTTTTTTATTTGGTAATACATCTGATCTAATGCAGACAAAGGGTGACCAGATGAGAATGAGTGTTAAAAAAAATGTCAGACTTGACCAGGACATTTGGTATAAAGCTATTTGTGTTGAATACTACACCAATGGGCTGATCACAATAACGAGGTGACTATAATGTTTCCATATTACAGTAAAAAAATTTGTCATAATGGAACAATGTCTAACAGGCTGTATAATTAATAACACAACCTACTGAAGATTATTTATGTGAATATTGTTTTAAATTTACTATGAGAACTTTCCTTTTTAAAATTGCGTAATACATTAGTTCAAAACAACAAAAACACAAACTCACCTGGTATGTATTATCAAAACTATCGTACATGAACCTTGTAATGAGCGATGTCTTTCCAACTGCAAAACAAGAAAAAATGTAATCAATATTTTTACATTTAAAATGTTAACAACAAGCTTACAATACCTTAAACAGTGCTGTCAAATGATCACTCATAATCAGTTAAATTCTTTATTAGCAGAACATTTAGTGTACATGTAAATGTCAAAAAAAAGTTGAAAATTATTCTGGATATTATGGTAAATCATTTAATAACACTATAAAATTAATGAAAATGTTTAAAATGAAACAATTAACGAAAGAAACCAAAAAAATTAAAAATTAAATTTGTTATTAACTATATTTTTATAGTATCTCATTCGAGCAGTACTTATAAAATCTGATTCTCTTTCTTGACATCCAGCTGACTCTGCAGTTGGTTCATAAAATTGATTTAGAACAAATATTCTTGGTTGGTCAGTTTATGGCCTATTACTGTATTAAAGTATTCTTTTATTTCCCAGGTTTTATGACCAAATAGTTACTCATGCAAGTGGACTGTAAAAATTCCATTTCCGAATACTGCAGCTTAAAAAAGAATTTATATAATGTACAATACCGTACTTGTATACTTTCTTTAAATGTTTTATAATATATACAAAAAAAGATCAATAAAATAATAAAAAAAATAATACAGTTCTTTTAAGAACAAGATTTTACACTTAATAAGAAAAAAAAACAGAAAAATTGCACACAAATTCTTGCCATAATTCTTCAAAAATCTATTAACAAAGACATCAATTTTACACATATGAGAAAAATTTTTGAAAATATTTGCAGACAATTTTTTAATTAACATACCACAAATACATTGATAATTTATTTATCTCAATCTTTTTGATGTCTATCTTCAAATAAAACTAACTTCCTCTTTAACCAATGATATACAAATCTGTCTTAAAATGTCTGGGCCTCCAAAAGATGTAAATATGGTCACACTTCTCTGATTTGACTCTAAAGGAACAGATTCCCTCTTATTCTTTTTGATTTAGGGAGGTTTCTATTCACAGAGGAAAAATATTCAAACTCGAAAATGTAATTCAATTGCATGTTTTAATAAACCTTGTATTATTATATAAAAAGTACATTACAAAGGTCAAAAATATAAATAAACTACCAATTTAAATGAGAAACAATTACTACAAATATTTTTTATTCACACTGTGATTAAGAATTACATAAATGTGTTCGTATTACAAGCTGCATAGTATCCAAAAGTAGACAAATAGAAAAATATTAAAAGATATGATGAAGTATAAAATAAAGTCAGG
Source organism: Catonia carolina (assembly GCA_035578175.1). Classification (NCBI taxonomy): domain Eukaryota; kingdom Metazoa; phylum Arthropoda; class Insecta; order Hemiptera; family Achilidae; genus Catonia; species Catonia carolina. Next base: position 108,278,291 of record JAQMRL010000001.1, read on the forward strand.
AAAACTGTAAACAGTACATACTAAAGTAATACGGTACAGACAACAAAAAATGAACTACCAGAAATTTTAACTAAGCAGAAAATTATATAACTTAAATGAATACCATATAATTACATATAATTATATTATGTGTATTTTTTATAAAAAAATACACATAATATAATTATATGTAATTATATAAAAAAATACACCAAAGAAGAAAAGGCTGCACATCTTTACTAATTTATTGAAAAAACTACAGTAAAGATTTTAACAGTACAGAATGGGACAAAAATCACATGCCTCACATTCTTAGAATTAATGCCTGTTTTGGGTTAACTGCATTGACTGCCACGTATAATTCATTAGAAATCATGTACACTGTAAAAATTCTTTATAAACAATGGCTCAAAAATGTTTTCATACAATATACATGACCATGAAACTCTCCAATTAAAGGTAATTCAATTCAAATTTAATTTTAATTTAATTTTTTAAGGGGATATATTAAATATTCAATTTAGGGAGTATTTTAAATTATGGAGATTCAAATTAGTGAGGTCCGACTGTAGACATAAATTTTGAGTAAATTATTAATAATTTTTACAGAATGATGTATGATGCACTATAACAGCTTGTAATAGAAAAAAAATGTTTTAACTTAAAATACTACGTAATACAGTGAACTAAAACTGTAGCAAATTGAATAGCGGAATATTGAAAAATTTCCTTGTAGAAAAACTTAGTACTTATTGCACTGTAGGTAAACTCAATGCAACCTACAATTTTTACAAGATTTAGACTGATGATCTCAAGCAAAGCTAACTAAAGCCACAATTCCTAAATAATAAACTTCGGAACACACAAAATATCATGAAACTACATTATTTTTCTTAAAATAATTTTTTTAGTTTATTTAAAGTCACATTAACATCTTGGTTATTAGCAACTATGGTGGTGTTTTTTTTTTGTTTAACGTCTGACTGTTTTGCAATTGCTCCTAATGCAGTAGTAGTGAGAAGGTGATACATAAAGATGAGTAATGAAAAAATGCCAGACCTGACCGGGAATCGACCCCGCGGCCCTGGCATAGAAGCCAGTTGCATTAACCACTATGCCAATGGCGGGTTTGACTTGTAATAATTTCCAGACACATTGTAAGCTAGCATACTACTACTATGCTACAGAGGCAGCCTTGAAAGAAATTAAGCTGTCAAATGTTACTGGAACTTAAAGCAATTTCAAAAATTAAAAATATTATTTTCAAGCCCTAAAATAATGCTAGGAATTATTTAAACAATCTTAAAAATACTTGTCATTTTAGAACCTGCTGGGTAGTACTGAATAATTATGAGAAAATAACAAATTAGCATTATTTTTACAAGTAAAAATATTTAAATTTAAAAAAATTGTGTTGTTAATGTATAAAAATTTGTCTCGGCCAATAAGAGAAAGTACAATAAAGTCACAGTGGCCCTGCTTACTGCCCTTCAAATATTCAATTGAGTTTCAGATAATTTTAAACCCAACCAAGCTTGACAAATACAATAAACAAAATCAATAAATCACAACTACTTCCATAAACAACAGTAAAATACACCCAATAGAAGTGCTCATTTTATTTTTGTTTTATTACAATTACTGCTAATTCAGATGGTGGAAAATAATGATATATGAGAATAAGTGATGAAAAAACGCCAGACCTGACTGGGAATTGAACCCAGGACCCTGGCGTAGAAGCCAGTAGCACTAACCACTACACCAATGAGCCAGCCAGAAGTGCTCAATGCACTTAATAAGTTTTAATTTTTTTTATATAAGAATAACCTTTTAGAAAAATACTGCTTAACATGTTTTTGTAACAAAATCGTAAATTCATTGAGAAAATATTTTAAACACAAATCACTATATTTACAAGTTTTTTATTGATGCACACAACATGACAGTAACGCATTAACATATTGCAGTTGAATTTTTAAAACATACATATTTACGAATAAAACCCCAAAATTAAATTTAGACTGCTTTAGGGGTGCAGTGGTAGACTGAAAATATGAAAGGATGCAATTTCTCATTAGGATCAAGAAGATTAATGAATTTTGTATAGTACCCACAAAAAAACATACTAAAGTATGGTCATGATGAGTATGTGGGATAAGAATTTTTGTTCTTTTCTAATTAAAAATTTGCATATTTTTACATGAAGTTGTTGGTAATTTGTTACATAATTTTTGCAAAAAAGAAACAAATATATTTAAAATTGCACAAGTAAACTACTAGAGTGGATGCCAAATAAGCTTGCCGGTGTAGCTGCATGAACAGTTCATATTCAGTCGGTAGATTTCTTGTCTTAGTATCGAACTGCTTATCAAATCACATGTTCCAAACGATGTAAATTATCATCTATTAGCGACGTTAAAAACATTCAATTGTAAACATTATAAAAAACAATAAACGCCTATTACATATAACACATTACAGACTAATGTTTTCAGGTTAGCTGATATATAACTTTGCGAGAGCGATGTGATTCTGATCTCAGCTAGTATAGCACTGACCCCCACTACTCGCAGAGGCAACCAAGTGCGCCACTACCAAAATAAACCGTCTGCGCACTTCAGAAAACCGACAAGCTTATTTGGCATCTGCTCTACGTTTGGTTGACTGACTTTGATGAAAATGTTCACGTTGGTTCTCCTAGCTTAAGCTCAAACTTTCATGATTTCTGATCGTGAGTTATTCATTCATACAAACACAGACTGATAAATAAAAACATGTTTTATGTTAAGAGGCAAGAAAATTTTTACAAATATTTCAATTTTTAGTTAATGTATTACACTCTTACGTCTACATTAAATTGACAACCCAGAAGCTAATTCAGTGAGAATATAATTCAAGAATATACAAAATTGCAGAATTTTCTTATCAGACTTAAACAAATAGGAACAACAACCCACAGCAAAGAGTCCCAACAAGTTTCTTATTTAATCAGATGAGTAGATTTTTCACCACAATCAGTCACCAATTAAATAGAAACTGAAGTGATTAACTAAAAAAAATGTGAGTTAAGAAACTGAACTTTGTAACAAATAACAAATAGCACTTTCAAGTAATCCAACCTTCGCAAAAGATGATAATTTTAGTTTCAAGCCTCATTCTCATGTTATTTACTGTAAAACCTTACTGAGACCTCAGACTCTTATATTTATTGAAGTATCCATATTAAGTGGTCCAGAGATGGTTGCTCGACCATTTTACTAGATTTCACTGGAAAGATCCCAATTTGTTCAAAACTTTTAATTATTTATCCTTTTCTAACATATTCATTTTCATTTAAAAATCACAGCTGTTGCAAGTGCACGGATTTTTTAAGTTTATAAACATTTGCATTCAATGTAATAACTTTTTCAGGTTTGTTTTCAAGATTTTAAACAGAAACTACTTCTTTCAGAACATGTTTCGTTGTGTTATGGACATTTTAAAACAATTTTTAATCAATAACAAAACAGTGCTATTTTCTTTAAGTTTGTACTTAAAATTTTCAAATCGGCCAACTTTAAGATTTTCTTCACAATGAAAAGAATTTTTACAATGAAATGTTTTATGATACATACCAAGCAATGGGCAGAATTAATTTTTACTGTTTAAAATAAATAAATAATTTTAAAAAATCATCTTAAAAATGGCCAATTTGAAAATTTCCAGTACAACACATTAGATATCCTGACTTTTCTAAATATCATTATTCAGAAGGAAATTATAAACACAAAAAGTGCAAGAGTAGTCAAGAATATCATCAGAAATACAGTTTACTAAGCATATAACACAATTTGCACAGCTCAGTGTGTTAAATAGTAAGTGTAAATAAACTGAAACGAAAAGCAGGTACAACATTGGAAACTGCTGAACACAATAAGAAAAAGAAAAAAATATGATATTGAGTACTACTCACAAGTTATAACAAGTTATTTATTCCTTTCTTTGGTTTAAATATTTGTAAATAAATTTAAGGTTATAAAGGTACATGAAAAAATCTGAAGCAATCAAATATGTCAAACCAGTGAACTAAACTAGCTGACTAATGACAAAAAGAAAATGATGTAGCTGATTTGAGACAACCAGGTCAATCAAATTATGAATTATAAATATGACAGTATTAAAAATTATATACTTGCATGTCTATTCAACACAAACACTCAAATGAATTATGAGTTACATAACTATCAGTACAAATAGCACAGTAATATCAGCATACCATAATCCAACATTTTCTTGTATGTAGGTTACAATGTTAGTAATAATGCAATAATTTTCTGCTTTTTCTAACAATTTAATCTATTTTTCAAGAGATTAACTGTTTGAATAGTCATTTTACAAAGAGTTACAATACACACAGTTATCTGTGTATTTTACTATATTTGATTTATAATGAAAAATTACATACATAAAACAAAACAAAAAACTTTTCAAAAATAACCCTATAAAATTTTCATGTTTTTTGCAGTTTTAAGTTTGGAGGACTAAAAAACTTCAACTTCTATCTCTCAATTTTGTAAGAAACTTAACTTTTAAGTGTATAACTGTATAATAAAAACTATGACTCTTTTTACCAATACCAATGCAAAAAACCTAAATTATCACCATACTAATCAACTACCTATTCTAATATCTTGATTACCTACATTTAAAAAAAAAATAGCAAACCATAATATCATTAACAGTCATGTCATGTTAGAATAAGTGTGACCAGCAGTTAACTTATAAAAATCAATCAAAGCAAGGACATAAACAACTAGGTCACCTGTAATAATGGACTTACAAAAATAATTGTAATTGTTTTACCACATTTTTCTTTCCACCCAAATTTAGTTAAATATATTTGTTTTTATTTATAAATTAATTAAAAGCTTAAAATGAACATGCATAAAAACATATGCAAAAAAACCTCTGAATAATTTATTTATCTTTTTCAAATAGTACATTTTAAACAACTCGAATGTGTTATATTGTCCTCACAATTGACAATCTTAAATCAATCAGTTATGGTACCTACAAAAGATACACAAACATAACAATGGAAAAACCAAAGTACAAAAGACCATTAACGATGTAGCATACAACACTTTCATGGAAAGAAAGAAGCAAAGTTTTTAAAGAACTGCCGTGAGAAAAAAAAAAATGATAAAACAATTTAACAAAATTATTTAATTACAGAAACTATATCAGTGCAATTGTACATCCTGTATAAACATATTTGTAGGTCAACAACTTCTCGCCAAACATTCACGAATAATTATTATAAGTTGCATGAGAAAAACCCACATATTGTCTTTAAATGATTCTACAGCACTCAGATTTCATACAATTATATATCCAGTGAAATTTTTACAGTAAATTATATTACACAGCTATATGTTAAAGAAATAAAACAAAGTAATATCGGTAAAATGTTCAACCTTGATAGTATTTGGGTAATATTATATTAATATATGTACCACTACTAATAATCCTAATCACCAATTTTATGCAGGTGAAATGTTAAACTCATTGAACTTTATATGCAATTTTTACAGCAAACAAAATATGATAGACCAATTCTTTTTACTTTCTCTAGCCTACATGAATATATAGGAAGGAAAGTATTGTTTTCATGTCGATTTTTTGAAATAGTTTTCATCGGATCTACACGTTTTCAGACCCCCTGAACCAAAAAAACATGTTTTTAGCGATTGGTCTGGTGTGTGTATGTGTATACAGAATATCTCAAGAACGGAACATTGTACGAACTTGAAACTTAAGTTACATACCACTACCGGACCCGAAAAGAACATTTTCATCAAAATCGGTCAACCGGAAGTAGTAGTTTATTAGTGTAATTTTTCACTTATTGTGATTTTCTCAAAAACTGGTCCTACGATTTTTTTAAAAATCGCCTGGTTTACTAAATTTTTTATGCTTTACAAGATCTAGGGTAGATGCCATGTTTGCTAAAATTCTTGGTGAGGCTGTTTTCACGTAAAAAAATTGTTTTTTTAAGATTATGGCTTTAATATGCATATAAGCGCAAAAAAGTTGTAGGCATTTTAAAATCCTACAACTTTTATTTTAAACATTTTTTGTATAACGCGTAGTTTAGTGGTAATTAGCGATTTTCTGTTTTTTCTCACAAAATCGTGTGAAAAATTGATTTTTTTTTAAGATTTCGGCCTTAGTATGAATTTTACGACAAAAATGTACCTGTATAATCAAATTTATAGGAAATTAAAAGATCTACAACTTTTATTTTAGGCATTTTTCCCTACAGAGCCTAGTTTAGCGTGAAAGAGTGATTTTCCGTATTTTAAAGCCAAACTGAAGTTGATTTTCATTTTGCATCTTTCACTCATGTTTAAAATTAGGTTATGTTTATTGAGGTTAGTTCTTTTTTATTTCTAATGTTTTATTACTAATGTTACGTTACATTATTAATTATTTGCATTGGCAAAAGAAAGTTGTGTGAATGTTTCACACAATTTTTTATTTTGCTCAGTCGAATAAAATCGCCCATGAAAAATTTTGGAATACAGAAACACCAAAAAATTGTTAACACTAACAATGAAGTTACTAAGAATGGTTAGAAATCAGTAATTATTTTAATGAGTGCACATTAACCCCATTAATCTGAAAATTGCTAATCCGAACACACTCTGCGACTCTTTAATTTTAATATCATGAGGATGAAAATAAACAATGTTTTACATTAAAATAATATTTTTAAAAAATTTTGACGACAAAATTTAAATACATTAAGTTAATAGACACGCATCGAGCCCACCCATGCAAGGACAGTTCACTCAAGACACATTTTGGCCTCTGGACCAGCCCAGTCAGTCCACTGATAGAAAGTTGCTATTATTCATTAAGTAACACCAGTTGGGCAAGTGACTTTGTATGGTAACCAGCTGACAGCCATCCATGAACAAACTCTACTGGGGGTCCCTGTTCAAACTCATGCCTAATGCACTTCAAAAATACAGCGATCGATTGGGTAGTTGTCAAAAATGTACAGTTCCCGATAACAAATAAAAGCTACTAGTGGACCCGTGCGAATAAATTCGCACAATATATACTGGAACGGTATTACAGAGCTATACGTTGTAAACAATATATTTTGTTCTTTTTCATTTCGTAAAATGAAGCTCGGATTTAGCATGAATTTCAAGTTTAGAACTTTTTACCGAATCAGGAAAGAATACTCTTTAAAACCATGTAAAAATTATAAAAATCCGTTTGGTAGAACTCTGTATTTAAGAGTTTAAAGAATTCCCATTTAAAATACATTGGAAGTGATTTTGCGTTTTAAATATATAGATAAACAAAATAAAAATTAATTTAAAAAAAAGACATTTAAATTTAACTAAATTCTCTTAATGAAAATTTGATTGTATGATTGCACTGTATTTCAATTAAACCGTACAAGGTTTGGTCCCAATTTGTTTGGATTAACAGGGTCTGAGTGTATTATCAGGAAGTAACTTCAAAACTAAACAACAGATTAGGGAAACAGTGGGATGTTATGATGCATAAGGTAAAAGTACACCTAATAAATCAATTTCTGTTTAGCCCAGTTTTATATGAGGAATTAGGAACAGTTATTGATAGATTAAAAAGTAAGAAAACAGTTGGTCAGAAGTGATGTTAAGTATTGTTAAAGAATGTTAATAATTTTTAATAACTCCTCTCCTTCATTTAACAAACTTCTCACTCAAAGTCAGATGTACTTCCAAAGAAACTGACAGAGCCTAAAATATTGCCTATTTTAGAAATGAGGATAGCCAGTTAGTTAAAAATGATACGCCCGTAACTACTTTAAACAATAATAGTAAAATTTTTGAAAAGGTAGTATTTGATAGGATGGATACTTTCATGAAAATTAATAAAAGAACACAACGAAAGTGTTGTGCAGCAGCAAGAGTGGTTTAGAAGAGATGGTCAATTTAAAAGTAGGCACCAAAAACATACAGTAAGTTGGAGAATTCTGCTACCTAGGGAGTATAACAAAGGATGGTAGCAGCACAAGTTATACCAAAATTAGGATTGCTCAAGCTACAAAAGCCTTTGAAATAAAAAACAGCTTACTGACAACAAACATTTCTTCAATACTGTTTGGAGTATAGCATTGTACTGGAGTGAAATGTGGGTGATAGGGGCTGTAGAAAGGAAGAGGATAAGACGCTTTTGGAATGTGGTGTTATAGGAAAATGTTATAGATTAGGTGGGTGGACAAAATAAGTAATTTTGAGGTTCTTAGACAAGTAGATGAAAAAAAGAAGCATATGGAAACATCTTACCAGAAGAAGGGATAGGCTAGTAGGGCATATCTTAAGACATCCAGGTATTGGTCTATGAATAATGGAGGGTAATATTCAGGGAGTGAATTGTCGGGAGAGGCAACGATTAGAATATGTAAAGTAAATTACAAAAGATGTAGGGTGTTATAGGTATGTAGGTATGAAGCGACTTGCGCAAGATAGAACAGCTTGGAGAACTGTATCACACCAGTCGAAAGACTGATGACCAAAAAAAAAAATTTGAAAGAGGTAAATCAACTAAAACTGCATTAGTCACTTGCTGAACAAGTCAGTGGATATACATTGGATGCAGGAGAAAAATAATTAGTTCTTAGATTTAAAGTAATAAGCATTCAATGGTGTTGATCATGAAATCTTAATGAAAAAATTAAAATCATAAGGTGCTAGAGATATAGAACTGAAATGGTTTCAATCTTACCTTAGGAGACAAGTCATACAGATAACTAGGGTTGTTGGAGTAAATTAAAAAGAAAAGTCTACAAAGCTTGATAGCAAAGCTGGCGTTCCACAAGAGTCAATTTTAGGTCCCATTGTACATTCATGGGTTACCAGAAGTCATACCAAATGACAGAGCTTTATTGTTTGGTGATGATGTTTCGATAATCTATAAAAGCTTACTGGTAGATGCTCTTGAAGTTATACACATATTAACATAAAGCTGTAGAACGGTTCTTGGATCGAATGTTATCAACAGTTATGTAATCAGATAACAAAATGTTATCTCCTGTTCCATGCGTTTTGACCAATCAGAACATTTTCCAGCATTGCCAGATTGTACGAATGTTTCAGCCTGACAAACAACACGCGCATATGTGCATAAGAGCCACAGTAGTTCACTCGAGTCTTTGCATCTCGTACTGAACACATCTATTACAGAGTGCGTTAACATTCAATACTTTATAATATAATCAGCTGATTGTATGTTCATAGGTTATAATTGTTATTGAAAGACCAAAAAACTGGCTGACGAAATATATAACAGAGCTACGAGAGCAAGTGTTGGTAACGTTGCTGGTAAGTCATTGGCTAGCTATGAAGTGGGTAGGGGGCAATGCGTACATTCAGAGCTCATCAGCCCTAAAAAATGGTATAGATAGATATTTATCTTGGGATTTCTATACCGATCAAGTTTGTAGTGAAATATCATCTGGGGTATTAGCACTAAAACAAATTACTAGATTAATGATAAAAAAATTAATAATGGCAGCTTATCATGGTCTAATTCTGTCTCACATCCGTTATGGTATTTTAGTGTTTGGTATGAGTAACATGGATAGTTTTTAAAATTCAAAAGAAAACGTTTCGGTGTAAGATAGGAGCTAACCATCTTACCTCATGCAAGCCACTACTAAAGGAGTTTAATTTGTTTTTGTTTTGAGATAAACTCTACACAATATTATGCTATATAAGTGGAAAGTGATGTAAAATTTATATTAATGCATTGTTGCGCACGAGAAGTGATAAGTCAACAATATACCGGTAACCTATATGGTGGAACGGGCGAGGCCAGGTAGTGGTACAATAAGTAGCTGCTACAAAAGTCTCTATTTTTATGGTCCATAAACTTATTTTTTTTCCTCTTTAATTCTTTATTTACAACTGTAAAATTTTACAACAAGCAAATGTTTTTTTTTTTTTTTTTTTGTTTAACGTCCGACTGTTCTGCAATTACTGCTAATGCAGACGGTGATGGATGAAATGATGTTTTGTAACGTATGAAAATATGCCGTGCCTGAATGGGATTCGAACCCAAGACCGCATGATGAAAGGCGAGCACGTTACCAACTGCGCCAATGCGGCCGGCAAATGTGATGATTATGATACTGTAATAATGTAAATGACATGATAGGCATGAGAGGGGTACGGCCCCCATTGGTGCCTCCCCAAGAATGAAATTTGTACATCAAATTAGCAGGACTCTACTCCAGCGTCTTTTAAGGCGTCACGGGGGATTATCAGGTAAATGGACGGTGGAAAGTGAATGCACCAGGGTGTTCTCGTGTTCAAGTGACTTGTCGTGAAAGCGTTTGTATAGGTATTCAATGGAATTTTGTACAAGTGGTGTTTTCAAATCTGTATGTAAGGTTTTGTTGCTAACGTAAAGAAGTGCATTTGCTATAAAGCGTAATATAAACATATTAAAATCAAAAATAATTTTCCGGATTGAAACTGAAATTGTAATCTTAATAAGTATGAAACTTACTTAACAACTGCATCTAACTTTACTATATTTAATTAAACTATACTTTAATTCACTTAATTTTAAAACTAAAAACAAATCATATAAGTGTATGATGGGAAGAATGAGTCTAATGAGACAGACTTCTGTATCGGATGGCCAGGCACCAGTGACAAGTCATGCTATATCAACATATTTGTTTATGTAAGCTTCTGTCACAGTAATAGGCTACTTTGGTGTTACTTACGTGTAGTTTAGTGTTTTATCATAGTTAAATATGATTTTGATTAGGATGCTAAAGTAGTTTCACAATATGGATGGCCCAACCTAAGCATTTTCTGTAACTACAATAACGCACCCAGCCAATAGGAGAGCAATTGTTAAGAACAGTTCCAAAGATAAGTGGAACTACAGAAATGTTTTTCCCGATATAACTGTTAAGAGTTACTCAGCCCAACACAACACTTGATTGTTACTTTTTTATTTTACTTGAGGCTTTAACAAAAATCATTCTTTATAATATTACTGGCAGAACTGAATTAACTATAAGATGTAACATGGTTCTAAAGCATTAATCAGTGAATTATCATTTCCACTCCAGAAAATAACCTTATAAGTAATGAATAAGGATGCATCCTGTGGCAAGCAAATAATCTTTCTAGTTTCATACAGAGAACTGAAGCGGTAACCAGTACTAAAAATATTCAAATCAATTTATTTTCAAAACTATAACCCATCTACCATAATTATTAAGGCGTTATGTTTAAAATCTGTTGGTGACGTATATCTTCAATCAAAAACGTTTATTATATCTCTTGAGATGTAGGCCTACCTACTAAAAATAGGCTGATCACAGTATAACCGTAATTTTGTAATGAACCTACAAATAGCTAACCAGAGTTGTTAAAAATAAAGCAATATCGAAATTCAATTGAAAAATTATTATTAAATTACCCTCAATAACAGTCCACTGCATCCTACTTAATTGTGTGTAAATCAGTCAAAACTTTAAATGTAAGAAAAAACTTAAATCTACGGTACAGTACCGTAACTAAAATTCTAACTGTTATTAAGCACATGGTACTGTATTCAATTCTTTTTACGTGGTAATAATAACAAAAACTTACAATAAAGTTCTTCTGTAGCTGAGAATAATCACTAAGCTCACAGACAAACATAAGTGGTAATGATAACTCTGAATGGTTAAATACTGTGCATACAAATAAAAACAAAAAAACCCATAAGGGTGGGATGAGTTTGGGGTTATTGACATTTTGTACGGAAATCCATTTTTGTTTACAATTTAGTTTCAAAGAAATAAAAAAATTCACTTTACACAAATAATATCACATAGCTCAGTAGCTACATTTTCCCAACACTTTAGTTCGAACTGTGGTAAGTAATAAAATTGTTAAACGTAGACATAAAATTGACCGTACAACATAGCCTATTAATTAAAAGTTAACACTTACCACTTTGTTCACCTAAAAATACGAGTTTGAATTTCCGTAACGGATTTCCAAAATCCCCAGATGATGACATTTCGGGACCACTAAACACTAAATACTTCAAAAAAAGATAAAACGATTATCACATTTGTATCACACAAAACGCACAGACGAACTGACAGCTTTTCAATGGCGACTCCACTCCACCAGCAGATTTTGGGAGCCACGTTCTCCAAGGACAGTTGATGCTTCGGTCAATCTGTAGACGACAAACCATGAAAATAAAATTTATAAATCTGTAAGAAACTGAACTAACAATTAAATTTGTCAGAAATCACTTAAATATTTTATTAATAATGAACTTGTTAGAACTGACGAAATTTAATCCATAAACATACTATTATATACACATAATTTCAATTCAAATTCAACGAATTATGGATTTATAATGAAAAAGATATCATAAAATTTGATTTCTTAACTTTTTCATTTTCTCATGTAAACATTAGTTAAAAAGAAACACTTTCCTTGCTGGTTTCAGTCGATACTGGTTTTCAAATTTAAATCCAGCACTCATAAGAACTGTCACTGTGACAGCCTGACGTGTTGTATCATTCTGCTGTTTTGTATTTCGATATTTAGGTTATAGCCGGTTTCAGTACCAAGTTGTTAGAAATGCGTAGTAAAGTAATAAAAACATTTAAGAATATCTTGTGTGCAATTTTAAGATATCATTAGCACGTACAATGACTCTTGTACATTATTTGACCATTATTTTTTAATTAAGTCAACATGTAATGGTTCGATACCTTAATCTACAATACTTCAATCACGAAAATGCACAAAAGAAATAGTTATAAAAATGGTCCTGAAAAAGAAACGAAAACTGATGATAAACCTTCAGAATCAAATAAATCCCAGCCTAAAATTGAAAATGAATCTGAGGTTGTAAATCTTAGTTTAGTGTCTTACTGGTTTTTGGCTGGAGTTCGTGTACTTTTAACTTTAATTCCTCAGATTGGTTACATTCATCCAGACGAATACTTCCAGTCAATAGAAATCGTTGCTGGTACGTTGGTTGTTTAATATTGATTAAATCAGTAAAATTACAATGTTCTTAGTTACTCTAATAAGCAAGCACTCAAAAAGTTTAGTTGAATTAATAAAAATGTTCATGAGTATTTATTTTATTTAGGAGTGAAGAGTTTTTGTTGCAGTTGGGGATAAAATGATAAAAGTACAGCCAGTTGGTTAAAGTGTTTTTGCCTAACCATGCAAAAATCATGAGGGAACAGCCAATTTCTTTTCTTCTTGAATATTGTGCACATAAAAATAAAAAAGGCTTATTCAGTAATTGTACTTTCTACTCTAAAATAAAATAATAAGTGACTTTCTTCACATTCTTGAGTAGAAGGTTCTAAGTTAATGGTTTTTTTTTGCTAGCTAATTACAATTATGAAATTTTTTTGCAGTGTATATGTGAAAAGCACATCAGTTACTAAGGCTGCATATGAAACTACATTAAATGTTTGAATAGAATAAATTTTAATCAACTAAATATTTGCCCAAGTACTATAAAATTTATTTTGTGTATAAGACTATCACATACAATAGGATATTATATAGTTTAATTTTGTCATTTATTCATTGTGCTATTGCTTTATTAATAAATCACTATCAGATTTTATATTATTATTACTTTATTCGTTTACCACATCAAATAATTATATTTGTTGGAGAAGTGAGTTTTGCTGTTTAGGCCAGTGGATATTGATGTAGGTTTTTGTTTAACATAATTTTAGACTGTGTCAAGTAACTTAACATTTTGTGGAAGCTTTCTTACCATCTACTTTCCCAGTATTATTTCTACTTTTCCATTCATTCCTGTTTAACCCACCGAATTGGTCTAGAGGTAAAGTCGTCGCCAAAATCAGCTGTTTAACAGCTGATTTTCGGAGACTAAGGTTCCTGGTTCGAATCCTAGTAAAGGTAGTTACTTTTATACGGATTTGAATGCTAGACAGTGGTTACCGGTGTACGTTGATGGTTGGGGTTCAATTGACCATACTCTCTCAGGAATGATCGACCTGAGTCTGTACAAGACTACACCTCATGTACACGTCTTACATATCATCCTCATCTCATTGGGTCATGGTGTTGCTTATTGTTCTGAATTGAACAGATTGCAATGTACACATATTAGGAATTAAAAAAAAAAATTCCTGTTCTGCTTCTGCACCTTTTGGTAGTTATGCCTAAGTATATTGTGTAGTTGGTTTAGTTTTGGCTAGTAAATTCCATCTAAAAAGTCCTTTCTGGCTTATTTAAACCATTGATCAGAAGTCTCATTGTTTATTCAAATAGACGTGTAATTTTGAAATGATTTATAAGTGTTCTTTATTAATTGCTGAGCTACTGTATTGTAGTGTAGTTACCCGGCGCAACCTTCATTGTAATCCAAGTTGTATTTTTTCTTTTTTGTTGGTGTTGCTGTAATAAGTAAAATATCATTAAAATACTTTTGTTATTTTTTTAGGAGATATTTTAAATGTTGAATCAGCACGGCCATGGGAATTCAACTCAACATTTCCAGTTCGCACCATTGCGCTACCTTACATAGTTGTAGGAATACCTCTAATTTTGTTACAAATTATTTCTCCATTTATTAACTTATGGTTTAATTTTAATATTGTGACACCGTACAGTGTACTGGTTCTTCCTAGATTAGCATGCTGTTTGTTGTCATTTTTAACTGATTACAGTCTATACAAGTAAGTTAATATTTTATTATTTAAATTATTTTAGTTAAATATGTGTCAGATATTCTAGCTGACACGCGTATTTATCTGTACACTTCTCGATCAGCTACACCCATTCCGAAGGAATTTAAGCAGCCTAGTGGCTCCGAAGATATTCTAGCTGACAGCTAGATGTGGTAAAAGTGCTTTATTGTACTTAATGGAATCTAGTGACAGTTGACATCATAGATTCTCAAACATTTTCGTCCACCACCTAGATTGAGAATCAAAAATTTTGTAGCTCCCCAAAATTTTAATTTCTTTGTTGATAATTAAATATTAATGTTTTGTATATAATTAATAAAAGTTCAATAATTTTCCTTGATTTATTTTAAGTAGTCATCAAAATAAAAGGCACATTTGGTAACTGCTATACAAAACAAAGAAAAGTTCAAACTTACATTATAGTCCAGGCTGTGAGCTCGCTCCCGTTAGCAAAATTATTCGGACTCGGTTTCTTTGCACTATCTTATTCAAAATTGGTCCCTTATAACCAATCCGCAAGAAACCACGGGCCACCGTGGTCGAGAAATTTTTTAAACAATTTTTTTTAAACAAATTGCAAAAATTGGTTTTTTGGCCGCGGACAAAATTTTTTCAGGTTTTTTGGATCATTCTGAACAATAAAAGTCCTTAGTAACTTTTCTCTATAGTTAATAGTTTTCGAGTTATAAGCAATTTAAAATTTGAAAAACGTAAAATCAACCATTTTCAATCCTCTATATCTCAGTTAAAAAACATTATTTTTTAAGTTAGAAAGTGCTTAAAGTAAAGTTTAAATATCCTTATACAAGATTCTGATGTCTTTTTTGAAATTATTTTATTGCAAAACCTTTGTTTTAAACAGTTAACAATGCGCGCGCGGCGCGTACCGCGACCACGCGCTGCATGTTGCGTCTCTCTCGCACTAACGCTGTGTATACGTACCCGATGGATTTTTCGCCGACGCTTGAAGTTATACCTAATTAATTGTTGTACGCGCCGCACGCGCATTGTTAACTGTTTAAAACAAAGGTTTTGCAATAAAATAATTTCAAAAAAGACATCAGAATCTTGTATAAGGATATTTAAACTTTACTTTAAGCACTTTCTAACTTAAAAAATAATGTTTTTTAACTGAGATATAGAGGATTGAAAATGGTTGATTTTACGTTTTTCAAATTTTAAATTGCTTATAACTCGAAAACTATTAACTATAGAGAAAAGTTACTAAGGACTTTTATTGTTCAGAATGATCCAAAAAACCTGAAAAAATTTTGTCCGCGGCCAAAAAACCAATTTTTGCAATTTGTTAAAAAAAATTGTTTAAAAAATTTCTCGACCACGGTGGCCCGTGGTTTCTTGCGGATTGGTTATAAGGGACCAATTTTGAATAAGATAGTGCAAAGAAACCGAGTCCGAATAATTTTGCTAACGGGAGCGAGCTCACAGCCTGGACTATTAGTAAAGTGGCTGTATAACAAACACTATAAACCGGTTTTATTTCTTTATTTTGTACTATTGCTACATTGAAGTAGGTATTTAATTTTAATTTGAAATATCAGGAAAATATATTTTCTCACGTTTTTTAATCAGCCATAATCTTCCTAGATTGCCCAAACTCTCCCAATTTTCTATGGGCCTTCTACCAATCCCCTGAAGGCATCCAGTGCCCACAACGGGTCGTTATCACCCACTTTGAGAAAGGTTGGTTTACATTAATAATTATCTAATAATGCATAAGTTGATTCAAAATATTTTGTTAGCTTTTTTATTGGTATTGTTATTACAGTAACAACTTTGGTTGGGGCAGTCTCCCATTTTGTTCTTGCCTTTGCTTGTGAATTAAATGTAATGAGCCTAAACCAAGGTTGAGGTGAATCAAAGCATTCCAGTGTTAGTGGTAAGATACTTTTTCTTACCCAGAAAAAAACTTTTGTTTTGACTGGGTATCTGTAAACCAGCTTATGAATGTGTGCATTCTTGCGTGGGATAGAAGTGGTTGACCAGTATTTGTTGCTCTGTAACTGGAGGCTGTGTGGTTTTTGTTAAACAATTAAAAGGTTTGACAGTTTTACTAATGTATAATGCTGCACTAATGACTCATGTTAATATCTTAATAAAATTACTAGATTGGTAGTAGACTGGTGAGTTGTTGGACAAGTTTTACAATAGGTATATTTCAAAATTTTTTACCAATTTTGTTGATTTTTTTATTTTGGTTTAACATCCGACTGTTTTGCAATTGCTGCTAATGCAGACGGTGAAGGATAAAATGATTTTTGTAACGTATGAAAATATATCGTGCCTGAATGGGATTGATGAGAGGCGAGCACAATTTTTGATGGGAAGGACAATTATTGGTGCTCGCTACCTATGATATGCAGCCTAATGCATTATTTTTAGTGAAGTTTGTATTTTTTGATGTGATAGCACTGTCCATTAGCACTCTTTGTGCGTAAAGATTCACATATTGTACATTAAGGTTATGCCTTAATTACAGTTAAGTTATGTGTAAACTAAACGTAAAAATGGTTAAAGATTTCTATAGAAATGTAATTGCTAATGAAGATTTAGCACAACCTACTCGACAGTCGACACTGCAAAAAATGCTTTCCTATGTGATCGATGTGGGAGTATAATGGAAAAAAAAGAAAGCAAGACAAGCAAGAGGTATTTGTATTGATTCTTCATTGCCCTCACCATTGTGTTATTATCCTTATTATTGTCGTTATTTTATGTTTTTTCTTTAAATTATCTTTTATTGAAAAAGTATGCGAAAAGTGCTAGTGGACAGTGCTACCATGTCAACAAATACAAACTTCACTGGTAGGCCGCATACTATAGTAGCACCCAATTATTGGCTTATGTGTTGAGTTATGTAGAAAGAGACTTTTCAGATAATATAATATTTGGTAAAAGAATTAGTACTTGATGTACAGAAAAGATCTAGCAGAATAGGTTTGGGGGTTTCACTACCCGAGAGGTAGGAAGCGCATATGGTACTTATTAGATAAGATGTCCTGAGAAATAATTCACCTGCTTTTTATCAGAATTTGATTTAATCAGGAAGTTGCTGATGGAGCTGAATAAGGGACAAGTTAAGGCTGTAAAAGTACCCTAGTTTGATGGCCATGAATAGAAAAGTATGAATTAGAGTTAGACCTACTGTGTATTATACTTTTATACATGTAATAAACTTGTGTTTTATTACCCTTATCAACTTTATTACTAGAATGAAAATTTTTCAAATGTGCATGTTTTCCTTGTTCAGGATATGTCTTATGTATGGCCAAAATTACAGAATACGATTGTTAACACTGGCAAGCTCATATGTAGTACTTGTTTATAGTACTCATACATTTTCTAACACTATTGAAATGGCTCTTGCTTCAGTACTTATATATCTGGTAGCTGATTGCATGTGTCGAACTGATTTTGTAAGTATTATCGTTCTTTTATTTTCTTACTAGCTTTGACTACTTTTGATTTACCCATTGCCTAATAACATTATGTGAATACATCTGTATAGTAGGACAAAACTTTGAGAATGTATTTTCAAGGGACCAAAAAAAACTGAGTGGCTCTAAAAACCACTTATAATATTTAAAAAATAAAAAATTTTTGTTTTATTATTTCTAAATAACTTTTCTCACATAATTTAATTTGGGTCTTTTCCATTTTCTGTATGCCACTATCAACTCCGAATTCCCAGAAGGGTTGCACACTTCTTCCACTCCTGTGTGTAGTGCGCCAATCTGACTAGCAATATTCCTGCGTAATGTCAACTCCATTTCACAATTATTTACTGTACAGTCTACATAGTCAGTCTATTATGAATATTGTAGAGTTACTTAATAATATTCAGATGGAGGAAGATGCTGTAGAGTTCCTTTAGGAAAGGGGGTTATTGCACAATCCCAGAAGATGTGACATCTAAAAAAGTGTGTGAAACACTTCCAATGTAAATAATTAAAAAATATAACGTAATAGTAATGTAATAATAATTACATTAAATTACCTATAACGGGCAGGTGGAGTGTTAAATTAATTGCACTCAATCTGCTTGTTCCAGGGCTCCAAAAATTAATTCTGCTTCTTATCACCTAGTCAGCCAATTATATGACTGAACTATTTAAGAACAGAAACGGTAGAGGTGTAAAATGCACTAGTCAGAGTTATCACCTCTGAGAGTAATGAATTTCACTATACAGCCAAACCCTGTGATGAATGAAGTAAAGGTGTCATTTGCAAGGTGAAAGTGGATGCTGTATAGTATCCGAAGGGCCTACAGGACCTGCATGCTGATAAGCATACTCTTTCAACTCTGTGAGGAAGGCATTAGTAAACCACCTTACTCCTTGTTTTTACATAGTAAAACCTCCAGATGTTCAAACCAGCTTTTCGGCTGTTGGCCTAAACAGAAATAATTAAATGTAAAATATACTGTAAATAATTTTAGAATAAGTTATAAGTAACTTATAAATAACAAATTCAAAATAAAACAACAGAACGTGTAATATAGTACTATATACTGGGACTAGCAAGGACTTGTATACGCGTGCATGAGTGTGTCTGTCTCAGTATGAGTATTCATTAAGGCAGGGAGTGGGAGAAATGAACACCTGTGCAATCCTTTAGGTACTTTGGATTTGATAGGGGCGTTCAAAAAACGGAAAAACCCTTTAATTTCTGTAAAAATTTAAAACATGTATGATAAGAATGATCTTGAATTTTGTTTTAATCCTGTAATGCATTAATTATGACCATTACTGTAACCCCTACTTAAATGGGTTATTTACAAATGAAATAGGTACCAATACGCTGATACCATGCGCCATTATCTTGAATGATCGTAGTACCAATCTGTCGATACCCTATGTTTTGTATAGTGAATTTTTATTCTCGTTTGGAACAGTTGACAGAGAATATCTGTTCAATATGACCAATGAAGAACTGCATATCAAATCATAAGCAATTTTATCGATGTATTGATTGCTAGGTTTGTCAGAATATTGTGTTTTGAAAGCTTATGTTACATGTAATTTTACATCACTCAAAAAAACATTCAGAAAGAAAACTCGCTAAAAACAATATTTTAATAACCTCATTTGTAAAAATATCAATTGAATCGTGATAGAAGGAATCATTTAAAAGTAGGAATTGGTTTAAATCGTGGCTGTTAAAAAGCAGCATCTGCTGGCAGTACATAAAGCCAACTATTGCAGCAAAATGTGGTGAAGAGATAATCATTATATTGCACTCTTCACCTTAATTCCTAAAAATTTTATCTTTTGAGAATAAGGATTTTAACTTCTAATGCTTAATTATTCACATTTTTCAAGGATTTGGTAAATATAATTTTTTACAACGTAGAAAAAATTAACTGATTTATTAATTAGATACATAGATGTACCAAACAAGTTTTTATCTCCTATGTTTATGTTTTAGTACTGTCAATTGCAGACAGTATAAGTTGTGCAGTCACTTCAATAAATCCAATGTTGTGTGAAAAGTAAATAAATATTAAAATTTAAAAGATTAACTACAAAGTATTTTAATTCTACTTTAGAGTGGTAAAATATATACTAATGCTCATTTTACATCTTCGATAAACTGACTAAAATTTTCTGTTTGTACACCAAATTAGTCAACATGATCTTTCTTTAACGAGTGGCATTACAAAATCTGGACATTTTTATTTTGTTACTTAAATTATTAATTTATTCAACAACTAATAGTAAAAGTTGGCCCTCTCCATGGTCCAGTGGTCCCCGATTATGATTCCCAGCTTTGGTCTGGAATTATTACATGGTAGATCCCACTGATTCTGTACCTGCCATAAAACAGCAGTCGCTGATAAAGCAGTCAATGTGACTTAAAATAAATGAAAAAGGTTAACAATACTGTAATTTTACTATAATTGTGAATAATTATTACGGTCTCGTTAGATACTTTATTAAGAGATAATTTTAATTCTATATTAAGAATTGATTATTTTAATAAAGTATCAGGGGTGCTTTTTGTATTTTAAATTTAGTAATGTTTTTGACTTCCATGTTGCAGGTAGTTTCAAGAGATGAGTTCCTCAGAGATCAATACTCAGCAGCAGAGTCTTGGAGGGAACGTATTTATTTTTATAAATTACGTACTTCATTACCTGGGCATTCATTAAGCAGATGTTTAGCAATTTCTACTGTAACTGTACTTGGTGTATTTAATCGCCCAACATTTTTGGCTTTTGCATTTGCTCCCATATTTTTCTGGTTACAGCGTGGTATGGGATCTAGATACATAGGATTTACTGATTTCAATAAACGTTGTTTCATCCTCACTATTGCAGCTGTTCCATCGACATTATTATTGATATTTATTGATTCTGTTTATTTTGGTTATTTGACACTTGCTGAAATTTTAAATCAAAATATTGGATTGGAATCGAATTTTGTGGTAACACCATATAATTTTATAAAATATAACATGAATACAGAAAATTTAGCTCAACATGGGCTTCACAGCAAATTTACACATTTACTAATAAACATTCCAATATTGTATAATGTTCTTGGCGTGGCTGGAATTTATGCCTTTCTCAACATTATTATAAGGTAAGTATACGCAATATTTTCTATACTTATTTTAAAAAATACTTTTATTAAAAATTTTACTTACTAATTTAAAATTACTTTGCAATTTAGTCTATAATTATTTTGGAACAGCCATGATTTATCCGGTTATTTTATTAATAATTTTTAACGTTGCAAGTTTTCAAAGTTTTTGGTCAATAAAATGAATTACTTTGGTTGTGGAGTAAAAATGCATGTATGAATAATTTTTGTTGTTGATAATTGTTTTTAAAGAAAAAAGTCAACTTAGTTATCTGTAACATTGCTAACGTGATTCATTGTAGTAGATATTTGGATACAAGTGAACTGTATTGTACTCACACCCTGCATTTTGCCAAGATTTCTGTTATTCTTTTTTATCATAACAACAAAAATTAGTTTTTTTAAAGAGAAAAGGATTAAATTTTAATTTAGCTTTAAGACTGAACAAAGTATTTATTTCAGTCAGGTTAGTTTGAACTTCATAAATTATGTGATTGATTTTTCATGACTTATTTCTTTTAAAAAAATTTCTTCGCCAGTGGTTTTTTCATATAAAATGCAGTTGCTACAGTCAGTTCTGTTTTAAATAACTGTTTAAAAGATGCATTTTAAAATGATTAGTCAGTATACAAAATCATAGTTAAGAATTAGGTAAAAATTTCAAATATATATGTTTTTGAAATGAAAAGATACCTTCAATGTAATATATTTTTACGTGTTAATATTTTTTTGCAGAATAACACAGAAAAGGTGGAGTGAATTACCTAGACTTCAAAGTCTCATTGGACTCATGATCACTTCACTCATCATTCCATTAGTAATTCTATCTTTAGTGCCCCATCAAGAAGCTAGATTTTTGATTCCTTGTACACTATCTATGGTATTTCTTCATTCTCAGCGCATTCGGAATGTCAATGAACGCAAACATATATATTCAAAGGAAAATGATGGTTTTAAAGTATTTTTAAAAAAAGATGTCAAAATGAATAACAAAGATGTTATTCTAATGATATGGTACCTAATCAATATTATCTGTGTTTTCTTCTTTGGGTTTTTACATCAAGCTGGTGTCTATCCTCTTCTAACACATTTGTCACATGAACTTCAATACAAACCTCGTTTGACAAATGTGCATTTGGTCACCAGCCATATTTATTCTCTTCCTCAATCATTATTACTTGTAAAAAAGTATTCAATGCAAGTTTCAAGAGGATCAGGTGGAAGGTAATATTTTTTTGTGAATAATAACTAATAAACATTAGATTTAATTTTTTTTACTTCTGTATTTATTATATTTTATGTAATAATAATGATGTGAATCTATAAAAGAGGTGTATTCATTTCAGGAATTTTTATTTAAAAAAAATTATTTATTCATTTGTAATCTTCTTCAAAATAATGTCCATCAGATATAACACACGTACGCCAGCGCTTCTTCCAGTTCCAAAAGCACTTTTTGATTAGTTTTTAGCTTTTTCAGTGATGTGCTTTTAATCTCGTCTTTACTAATTGTAAAACGATATACCTTCAAAGTTCTCTTCAATTCTGGGATCAAAAATTCTTATGGGGTCATGTCTGATGAATATGGTGGCTGAAGCATTATTGTAGTTGGTTTTGGCCAAAAATTCACGAACAAGCAATGAAGTGTAAGCTGATGCATTATCATGATACATAAAATTGTTTTACCACAAATCCTAACATTTTTTTTGAATTGCATTATACATACAAAATTGGTAGTAACAACATAACAAACTTGTAGGTAGTACTCTTTATTGATCATGGACCTTGTGGTAAAAATTCAATGTGAATTATGCTGATAAAATCAAAGGATACAGTTATCATAAACTTCACATTTGACTGCACTTTGTCAAGCTTTATTTGGTCTTGACGATCCAGAATGCCTCCACTGGGATAATTGAGTCTTAGTTTTAAAGTCATATCTATAAACCCATGTTTCATCAGCTGTTATAACATGTTTTAGTGATTCTGCGTCATTGTTGACGTCATTTAGGGACTCCTGAACAACTTCCATTTGTCGCTGTTCAAAATTCAACAATCCTGGAACAAATTTTTCTATCCTACATTTCTTACCCCAAGCATCCAAAAAAAATTCATGGAATGAGTTTATTGATTTGCCAATATCAGCAACTTCTCTGATGGTAATTCGATAAGGTGTTTATAATCATTTCATTCAAATTTTCCATGTTGTCAAAGATTGTTGTTGATTTGGGGCATCCATGACTCTCATCATCTTTAATTTCATGGCCATCTTGGAAATGCTTATACCACGCATAAATCCTTGTTTTACTCATAGCAGACTCACCAAGAGCAATATTTAACATTTCTAAAATATTGCTGCTCATGATTCCATTCATATCTATTACAATTTTGTGAAAATTCTCTGATTCATTTTTTTCAACAAATAAACAGTAGCGTATCATACCAAAATAAATTTAACCTTTTCGACAGCTGAAAACCGACAGACTGAACATCTAATGTGGCTACTAATGTTGAGATATTTTTAGACATTTTTGCAAATACAACAAAAATGGTGAGAATTGAACTAATACTTCCTGTGAAATTCATAAATACCCGTTATATTTTGCACACTGCATATGATCTTTCCTCTGCTAAGTAAAGGGTTTCTTTTTATCCATGATAGAATATTAAGGCTTCAGAATGGAAGAAAAGTTAGCAATTTGTACAGCCTAAAAGTGAAACATGCTATGATGATGTTTGTTTCTAAAATAGTATTTCATTTTTTGACAAAACCATTTGATTTTCTGTAAGGGGTGAACTTGGTGTAATAATTTGAGTACAGCTTTATTATTTTTTAAATATTGCGCTAGGGTTTTGTTAGTAACTATTTTTATAATTTTAAAGAAGCCATGTTAATAATGTTGAGAAATACTCAGTCAACTTTTTAAGCTAAATTCTCAAATACTTTTTACTACCCAAGCCAGTTTAAGTTAAACTTAAAATAGATGATTAGTCCACATTCAGTAATTTCTGTGTATTTGAATCATTGGATAACTGAATTGGCCACATTATTGAATACATTTTTACAACTCTTGTTCATTTCCATTATACTGGACAAGGAATTGTGCTATTATTGCTGTTACATTAGATTAATGATGTATTAGGCCGGCCGCACACAGAAAGGAGCAGGAGCAATGAAACATTTTGCTTTGAGTAATATGTATATGCTTTGTCCCTTGCAGTGTGTAGTGCAAAGGCTGATACAAGCCCCGAGGATCATGGAGCGGCTATTGGATTATTTGAGTTTGAGATTGACAGAGTAGACATGAGTGCCAAGGTTGGGGAAGAAGAGGTTAATGTTGCCATAGCTTTATGGGAGTTCATTCAACGAATTGACATTTGCTCCCGACCAATTGACATACAACATAAATTCAGAGCTGATGTTGAGAATATGCTCCAAGTGCTGCGTGGTGTTGCGAGGCGTTGCGACACACTTGCTCCCTATGTGTGTGGTAGTCCCATTTAATCACTTATAAAAGTTGTGGTTCGACAAAAACAAAGGAGCAAAATGTTTCATTGCTTCTGCTCCTTCCTGTGTATGGCCGGCCTTAGAATAAAAAGGAACTTGAATTAGTGCAGAACTTTTTCTGTAGTATAACCTGCTGCTAAATGTAATTATATGTAAATGATGTGTGTTAAAATTTGTACCGCTTCCAAGGAAGTCTGAATGAGGTTTCCAAACGTGATTGCAATAAACTAATTTACTCTAATTTCAGGTAGTAGTTAAGTTATTTATTATTGTCGCCAATCAATAGATGAAGGCATTTAAAGAAAATTTGTTATTTCATTGTTAAACATGACGATAATATAGAAATTGTGTTAGCAATCCTTGAAACATCACATTATTATGTACTGCTTTAATAATCCCATTTACATAAAACAAATTACTCATATCTATTTTTCAGATAAAATTCTGTGAATTTTATTTCATGTAGCGCCAATACTTTCCAAGTAGATTTTTTTAAGAACGAAAACTTATATTTCCTAGAATTACAACAAATAATAAAAAATGTGATACGGGTTTCTTTGACTAGTTTTTATTAAATAATTTAATTACTGGCATTTACGTGTGTAGTAATATTTTATTTTATTTTGAAGACATACATGAGTTTCATTTATTTTTTTTGCAGGTACACTAGAGCAAAAGATTTTTTCACATACGAATTAGGTTCATCTCATGGTATGGAAGAGGTGGCAATGAAAATAAAAACAGTATTGAACTCTTGTGAAGAGAAATGGAATGAAAAACGTCTCAGGTACAGGTTGTACTTTGCACTTCCATCAAGTCTAACTGAAGAGTTTCAAGATGCTGCATTCAGAATGAATATAACTCATTCAATAGACGAAGTATTTTATCCACATGTGTCAACTGAAGCTTTACCTAACCTTCGTGTTGATGCATTTAAAAAATGCAGAAATAAGTTAAACAGAGATAAGGAGTCTTTTGTGTTTTCCGACTTGGGAGAATGCAATTCCGATAACAATTTCACATGGGATCAGGATTTAAGTTGGGATCTACCAGTGCGTTATTTTTCTAATCTTGTACATCAGTTTGGTTTAACATTGTTTACTATCAATAAACATTGATACAATTAAGACATTGCTTACTGTAATGATTATTACAAAGTTTGTAATTAAACAGCACATAAATGTAACTTATTAATTTGTACATGTATTAGTGTTATTAAGCTAGTCTTTAATTTTTTTCTATTCTAGTCATAAGTGTAAGTTGTTGCTTTGTTAACAATTATAAACGTATATTATTGTATTGCAAATACAAGCTGTAATAAATTACTTTTTCTTACACTGTTTCTCATATTGATTATTGACAATTTTTTAATAGTAAAATGAAAGTTTTGGTTATTCTGATTAGAATGAGTAACAAACGGTTGCAGCACTAAATTGTTGTCGCGACTCGTTATTACTTTTGTAGCGTTAGCATTCATACCTTAATTGATACCCATACACTCAGATTCAGTTCCTGAAATGGAAATTCTTACACATATAACTTTTTGAGTGTGGAGAACTAGTAAAACATTTCAAAGATTAAGAAAACATTGCAGATATTATCAGGTGACTTTTCTGATATACTTGTGTAATATAAGAAGACACTTATACGCACACACACATCTATACATACGTACATTCACACGACAAACTAAATACATTCACGCATAACATAAACATATAACAGATGATTTCCTACCTTCAGGTGTGAAAGATAAAAAGAATAATAACATAAAATATTTCAAAGGAAATAAAAAGAACATTCCTTTTTTTTATTAAAAAAAAAAAACAAAAAGAAAGGATTGTTGATTCATTCTGTTTTAAATCTTTTAAAGAGAGAGACGTGAATTTACATCTTTTAAAACAGGAAAAACTTTTAATAATTTGGACACAATATTATCTGGAAAAAATAAAAGGAACCTTATTTTAGAAAATTGGTTCAAATAAGTGCTTCAAGGATTTTTAAAAACATTTTAAAGATTTTAAAAACATTTTAATAATTTTAATAATTTTTAAGAATTTTAAGATATTTACAAACAAAAGTTTTAATAAAGATCCTTGAGTTGTCGAATTTAAAATATTTTTATTATTTTGCGAACTTCTGGGACACTTGTACAACCATAAAATGTCATTATAATAGCGGTTTCTGTGTCTGCACATAATTCTCTGGCTTCATCTGTATTACTGTGTAGCCTGTAAAAGTTTAAAGATCTTGAATGATCTCATTTTTAATAACAAATTATTTTATTTCTATAAACCAGTTGCCAGTTTCTTTTACCCGCATAAGCTGTAAAGACAGAAGGATACTTTAGTAACCATGAAATTGTGAGCCTGAATCTAGTTAGACAGTAATACAAGTTGCCACATTTAATTGGGTGGGAACAAACTTTTTATCTTTTATTATTATCTTATCATCATAAACCGTATAAGATTACAAACTTATTCAGGGTGGGTGAAACTGGTAACACTTTAAGGCAGGACAGGTGGAGGTACACGACTGCTTGGTTTACTAGGAAGCTCGCAATTTTATGGATACTAGTATAGTATTCTACTAATTAAATTTAAAACCCTTTGATAAATTGTCTTTTAAGTCAGTAATTTCTATTGTTAGAGTGAAAATTTCACTGACAATGATGCATAAATGTGTTTCTTTAATGAACAGCCCACTAAAAAAGCTTTTTGTTTTAATAATTCAGTTTCATTAATGAGATGAGCAACATCCGTTTATGTGCTTTTCTTATAATAAATTCAATTAACATCAATTGAGTTTATAGTGGTTATATTTCATTCATAGTGTTGGATTGATAAATTCTAGGTTTTATGTGTTTTAATGTAAGTTACATCTGAATGCTACAAAAAAACTTTTGTTACAAACTTTTAAAACTTTTTTTTGTTACACTAGTCTTAGTTTTTTTGAATTGTAATGTTAAACTTTCAATTACAAAAATGTGTACCTTTATATGGAAAGTGGAAGATGGTACTGAGGATTGTAATATTCCACCTGCTCTCAAAAATACCTTAATATTTTTCAGGGACCTGTTAAAGCGGCAATACCACTCTTTTACCTTTTTATTGGATAATTTTAGTTTTTACTGACATGTTTCAGTGGATCCATTATCATCATAGCACACAAATAAAAAAAAAACAGAAACTAAACCTATTAATATCTGTAGAAGATGTTTCTTCAGTCATTAAAATAAAATGAAACTGTTTAATTATTCAAATTCAATCTCCTTCATATCTGTGCAGATGGCAGCAGCGCAGATATTGTATAATCAGTTAAAGAATATGTCATACAATGGAAATTGAAATAAACAATAAATTAAATTTTAATGGACACACAAAAAATAATAACAAAATAAGAAATGTTTTTCATATAAATTATATTGCCAATCGCTATTATTAACAAGTCCTCTGAACACCTGTATTCACACGAAATGGCTGCTTATTACAGTACAAATATAGCATATAAAAGTGGACACAATGAAGGAGAATAAACAAAATAATGTATAAACTTAAGAACAAATTGCATTTGGAAACAATGCTAGAAAGAAATAATCTTAAAAAGAAAAAACCATACTTCTCTTTAAAGTATAGTAGAACAAGTACAAACATGTTCCACAAAGCAGTGAATAGATTTTTAAAGTATCATACAGATGCTACAATAAGAAACTGTTATCCACAAACATGTTTCAAGTAATAAAAAGGGTTTGTATAAAATAATATGGTTATAAGGATTGTAATAAATATTATATTGATATGACTGGTCATGATTTTCAAGTAAGATAAAATTAACACTAAAAAGCACTTAAATTTTACTACGTATATTTAATCAGACAAATCTTATAAAATAAATGAAACCTTAAGTTCAGTAAAATAGACAAACTTTGGTTCAAACAAACAAATTTCAGTGTGATAGAACAATGTAATAATAAAATCAAAAATTCAGTTGAAAAGTAGATGATTTTTCATGTTCACAAACATTTTGAATGAACAGTTTAAATTTAAGTATGATGAAGTAATCAAAATTAATTTGTGCTGTTAACACAGCAGTCATTACTGCTCTGTCTATGTCAATATTGTATGCTGCCATCCAAACAGAATATGAAGGAGATTGAATTAGAATAATTAAACAGTTTTATATGAATGACTAAAGATACAATGTCATACAGTTTTTAATAGGTTTATTTTCAGTTTTTTTTTTTAATTTATATACTCTGGTGATGGTGGATCCACCACCAAAACATGTCAGGAAAAATTTTAATTGAGTTATAAAAAAAGTAAAAACGAGTGGTATAGCAGCTGTAACAGGCCAGTGAAAATTATTTTTACAATAAAATAATTGCCAGACACTGTGGTGAATGAAGTGAAGGTGTCATTTGCAGAGTGGAAGACATGTGCTTTTCAGAGGGCCCGGCATGCTGATAAGCGTACTTTTACACTCAGTGAGGTAGGCAGTGGTGAACCACCTCACTCCTCGTTTTATTTAGTAAAACCTCTACAGGTTCAAACCAGCCTTTTGGCTGATGACCTAAACAACAACAATAAAATAGATTGTAGACTGCAGGATGCAATGTTCCAAAAACATTGATAATAATTTGAGATATATTATTTTTGATGGAAGGCAGTATTTAGTGTAGGTAATAGATATTAGAGATAGTCCAACATCTTTGTTAAATTTTTCTTGTTATATTTAAACTAGTTAAGGTTTTCTATTGAAAGGAAGCATTTTTTATACAAAAGTTGGTTAGTACAGTCAGAATTTGAGGACAGTTTGTTTATATTTGTATGGACAAAATATTGTGAATATTTACGATGTACACCATTTAGGAAAGTAAATGTCAGTCGGGTGTAATCACAGCATCAGTAATTAATCAAGCTCTATAGATGACAGCTCAAATTTTGTATATACAGTATTTATATATGTTGTAAAGACACACTACTAGGTATGCTACCTGTCCTGCTGTTTCAATAAAAGGAACAAAAAAATGCAATTTAATTTGTGTCTCCTACCAAATAGCATGCGTTATAAAAATATTTTAAATCATTATTTTTTATGAAAGTCAATAATAACAGTAGTGAATTATTGATTTGTTCATAAATTACAGAAATATGATTTCTGTTACAAACTGTAGCTTAACTCTTTAAACTGATGTGGAAAGTATAGTTCCCACTTCTTTATTTGTGTATGAGTCATGGTATTGTATTTTCCCTGTAGAATCAATGTTGCTGTCTAGTGGAGATGTTCTGCAATATTATAATAAAACTAAGTCCTATGTCTGTTATCACCTTTTAATCTGATGTTCCATGTGTTATATGACTAATAGAGGTTGTAGGTAACCAAATCAAATAATTATTTTCCCATTCAAGAAAAAAGTGCATTACCAACAAACATTTCAAGAACAGATACTAGGATGAAATTTGTTGCTGTAGTTTTACTGACTAACCTAAAATTTGTAATGTAACTGTTCTTTGTTTTAATATCTTAACCTTCTTTATCTTGAAGGAAGAGATAAAAGTACATTAAATTCTTTATTATTAAGTGAGAGTTAAGTATCATGGGAGATAAGCATTAATGACTTGTTTTAAATATTTTTATTAAAGATGTATTGTATACATTTTTATGTAGTAATTTTTTTTAGATATTTTCTTGTGTATTGTTTGAAATTGAAGACCTTAGCAGATGAACATGTTATGTTAAAAAATTATAGTTTTGAAGAAAATGTGGTCAAAAATCTAAGGCTCCCAACTTTTTGTGAGTTTGTTGATTGATTTTATTTTGGTAACTACTTATTGTCCGCTCACGAAAAATAATATATGAATTTAAAAATTCTTCAAATTTTGCTTTTTGACATTATTCTTCTATATCAGTTTTCTTACAACTTTCTCTGCATATAACTCCTTCATTTACAAAAATTCTGTTTTCTTTGAGAATAGATGAACAGTAGGCTATTTCAATAACAGAAGACCAGGTTTTTCATTATAGAATTTTTTTAAGAAATTCCTAATCACAGCTTTTATTGATGATGTTTATTGTTTATTAATAGATTTAACTGTTACTCTAAAATGATATCTTCTAATCTGGAGGAACAAGGTGATCTTTACCCCATTATTTAATAATAAACACAAAATTGTAATGGTACATGCCCCTTTGATCCTCTAGTATTTCCTTAAACTGTTGAAATAGAGCATTCTATGCCACCAAAATAACTAAAAATGCATGTAATATTCATCAATCATGAAATCTGTGTTTTAAAAAAATGTCACATAGCACTTTCATCCACTCAGCTCTTCAATTATAATATACCAGGGTTGTTTTTTTCAACCTCTGATAGGCTTTAAATGAAAGTCAAGTTGATGTAGATAATGTGTTATTACTAAAATTTACATTGACAGTTGATGCATATGTCGTACCTGTGGAAAAGCTTTCTAATACGCTCTTCATAAAATGTTGCTGCTAATGAATTTAAATGAGTCTTGATGCTGTCTTGAAATTTTTCGTTAATCTACCAGTACTCCTAGCCACTTCTTCAGTTCAGGGTAAAGATGGAGGTGGCTCGGTGCTAGGTCGGGCGAGTGATTGAAAAGTATCATTGAAACTGCTCAGTGAGTTGTTATATTGCATCAGCACTGTGAGGACGGGCGTTTTCATGGGTCAGAATAATTCCAGAAGTCAGCACACCTCTTCTTTTACATCGTCTTTTATTTTGTATGGCCCTCTGCAAACTTTGTAACATTTTACAATAAACAACACCATTAATCGTGATCCCCGGCTGCATGAACTCTACCAGTAACACAACGAAGAGCTTCAAGGCTATTTAAATTCATTGGCCACAACATTTTATGAAGAGTGTATTGGAATACTTGTCCACAGGTTTGCCAAATGCTTTAAGCGCCAGAGTGATTATGTCAAAAAGTAGCTAATAAGTATAGGGCGTAACTTTTAGTAATAAAACTTGTTTTTTATATTCACTTCTCTTTTATTTATGGCGTGTCAGAGGTCCAAAAAGTCGACCTTGGTAATGTAGCAAAATCCACCAAGTACACAATAGATTGGTGTATTATATTGTCTATTTATGTACGTAATGGTTATTTGAACTCATTACAAGTTGAAGATGACACGTACTGTCATCACTATAAATGAGGTATATTCTTGTTCAGGATCAGGCTAATCAATCTTATTTAACTACAGTTTTACCCACGGTCTTAATAATCATCTGATTTGTAAGCTAAATTTTCTACTAATTCATTGTTTAATCATTCAAGATAAATTGTTCTGAATAATGTTAACAAATCAGTAAAGTATTTCATAGTCGATTAAATAATTGGCCATTTTTAAGTGTACAATATTTTATTATTACAGGTAAAGAAATAAAAATAACAACTTGCCCAACCACTTTTTCATTTAAAAAAATCATTAAAGATGTTTCTTTTTTCTTTTGTAGTTAATTCGTGAGATAATGTTATCTTTCAAGTTCAGCATGTCCCTTTGTGGCGAGTTATCATGTTAGAAAATATAAATATCTGTTAATGATTTCACATCACCTTGATTCAGATATGTCTGCTTATTGTAATCCATTGAATATGTAGTTCAGTACCAACAGAATTTATGGAAGTTACGTAGTGTTTCATGCATCATATTATTATTATATAGGTCACTATGCACCATTATTGATAGTGTTATGACAGTTAACAACAGTTTATTAATGTGGTACATGATTATTACAGTTTGTTGATGCATGATTTTGTGCACTGCGCAGCTTATAAAAAGGATATCTTGGAACATAATTTTGGTTAATTTTTAATAAATTCTTGCAGCAACTTTCACTCCATACTATAGCTGAAAAGTTAAAAAGTCATAATTACAATAATTTTTATACTTGGCTCTATTATTTTCATGAAATATGCTTTTAGTATTTTGAACTGAACTTTTTGTCTTTATTTTACTCTGCACAATAATCTCGTGAAGTCTGGCTTGATTTTTGTCACTGAACACAACTACAAACCCGTATGAATGTGGAGAGAGAAAATAAATTATCATAATGTTTATAAAGTTAAATTCATTTTATATTTATTTTTAAAAAAATCTAAAATGAATACTTGACTGCTGAAACATTTATTCTGTACTAGATCACCTTTCTAAAGACTTTTTGTTTGAAAATAAATGTATAACTAAATGCTAAGGTAAATTGTGAATTGTTTATATATTATTAGATGATATACTTATAGCAAGTATACACTAAATATTTATACCAAATAACATTATCCAAGGTGTGCTGTGTATTTACCATTTGATAGTGTCAGAGTTTCATAAACAAAGTATGTAACTAAACAAGTACACTAGGTAAAATTTTCATAAAAATGTAATGTACCATTTGGGTAATATGAAAACAAAGTAGTAAATAATAGGTTTGGTGTTAATACATGCTTAAGAGTTTTATCTCGACAAGTCCTGTACTTCATTTAGAGTCTCCTAGATGCAGTCCTCAAAAAACTGGTCGATATTATTCTTCATAAGACACCCTCATATTTCAATATTTGGCACATCTAACCGTAGGTGATGTAAAATGACCAGAACATAAAATTTGAATTATTCACTTTGTAGTATTTTCAATTACCTTGTTCAAATGCATCATGACTGTTCATTTTCGTGGCTTTCTGTTTTGTAGAACATATTTTAGGTGTTAATAAAATACCAAAAATGTATTTTGGTTATTGACTTTTCACCAAAATAATTCTTCACAGTTCTAACAACCATAAAATTATTTTTTATATTAAATATGGACTGTGTGTATAAGGAAGGCCCAAAATAAAAAATATTTTAAGATAAATGAAACTACTTACGAAAGTCGGGCATCATTTTAAAAATATTTGGCATGTGAATCTGATTTTCCAAATCTGAGTTGCTTTTAGTTTCAAATAATTTAAAATCTTTTTTGAAAGGAATATTACCAACAATCAAAGGCATCTTAATGATAATTGGATCATTACCGCGTGAAAGTTCAACATAAACCTGCAACATTGAAAATATTTGTTACGTTGTGTTTTAAAAGAAATCAAGACTATGCAATTAAAAGATTAAATTGATTTTTTAACAGATAAAGATTTTGATTCCTTTTCATGTTTCTGAGTTATGATTTAAACCAATTAAGGATGAAAATTGACAGCATAAAATACATTTACAGATTACAGATTTTTGAAAGTATTAAATAACAGAAGAATTTTTAATAGCTAGTGTACTATAATAATTTTCAAAAATCAGTGGTAGTACAAACATGTTTCTTACATACATAAAACTTGTATTAGTCGAAAACGAATATTGTTAACAAGTCATATTAATGGTTGAAATGATGAAATGACTTTATCTTAATCTTTGACATACTTCTGTCACTGCTATTTCTCTTGTAAGATTAATTATCTTATAGTAACTCTTCGTATAAATACTTAAAACAATTGTTCTTCCCAAATATTAGTTTCAATTAATTGGTTTTTGTTGCAATTAACCTAATAAATTATCCTTTTTTAATGATTCATGAACAAGTTGAAGTAATTAAAGTACTGAGATAATATCCTCACCTGAAGTTTGTAACTGATTGAAATAATCTTGCTTGATATTACACCAAATGAAGAAGGTGGCAATGGTGGAACAAGCACACAGTCTGTCCATATCACAAAATCACCTTGTGGTACAGGACCTTTACTACAAATTGTTACTAACCTTTCATCTTCATAAATAAGTACACCATGACGACTGTGGTGAGACGTTACCTGTAAATAAAAAATCTGGTGTGAAACACTCGCATGACTTTCTCTTGCTAATGCAAATAATGAACATTATAACCTAATATTAGTATTAAAACATCAGAAATAAACAAAAAAATAATCTCAAAAAACATAACCTTATTTTAACCATGAGTCACTGATGCAAAATGAAAATCAACCTTAGTTTGGCTTAATAATACAGAAAATCTCTCTTTGACGCTAAACTAGGCTCTGTAATGAAATATCCTCCAAATAAAAGTTGTAGATATTTTAATTTTCTATAAGTTTCATTTATAGACTTTTGTCGTAAAATGCATACTAAGGTTGAAATCTTAAAAAAACCATTTTTTACATATTTTCATGAAAAAAAAAACAGAAAATTACTAATTACCGCTAATTTAAGTGTTCCACAAAGAAATGTTTGATATTAAAGTTGTAGGTTTTTATACTGTCTACAACTTTTATTACATTCAATTCTACATTAAATTGCATATTAAGGCCACAATCTTAAAAAACCCAATCTTAAAAAAATGTTTTTTCTACATGAGCACAGCCTCTCCAAGAATTTCAGTAGACATGACGCCTACCCTATCTTGTACAGAAT
Source organism: Catonia carolina (assembly GCA_035578175.1). Lineage (NCBI taxonomy): Eukaryota > Metazoa > Arthropoda > Insecta > Hemiptera > Achilidae > Catonia > Catonia carolina. Next base: position 108,313,545 of record JAQMRL010000001.1, read on the forward strand.
AAAAAATATAGTAGTTAAGGCAATTTTTTAAAATCATAGGAGCCGTTTTTGAGAAAAAAGTGAAAAATTACACAAATAAACTACTACTTCCGGTTGACTGATGATTTGATGAGAATGTTTGTGTCGGGTCCTCTAGTACTACCTAACTTAAGTTTCAAGTATAATTTTCATACAATGTTCCATTCTTGAGATATTTTGTTCACACACACACACACACACACTGACCAATTGCTAAACCCATGTTTTTTGGGTTCAGTGGGTCTGAAAATGTGTAAATCTGGTGAAAACTCAATTTCGAAAAAGCGACATGAAAACAATACTTTCCTTCCTATACATTCATACAAGCAAGAGAAAGTAAAAAATATGTGTCTTCTCTAAGGCAAAGTTAAAGTGAATAAGCAAGATTATTCCTGAATTAATTAGGTACTAATAAATTTCTTAAATTACAGGAATAAGCAGTTAAATTTAAAAGAAAATTTTTAGGATATTCATAATTTGAAAGCATCTTGTGGTAGTTGTATTGCTAAATTTGTTTTTGTTTTTGTATAACCACATCCAGGAGACTCCAGAGGGGAGTATAGGACATGTCAAGATAAAGCTGATAAGTTAAAAATTGTAACATATGATAAATTCGTTACTTACCAGTATTTATTACTATTATTACCTTGCTTACTTCAAAGAGAATACTTCATTAATTTCAGTAAGCATGTCATCAACCTACTTATATCAAATAATACACAATATCTGCTCAACGTCTAATTAGAAGTTAAATATTTTTCAACCAAAAACTATTTAGAAAGGAATTCATTTATACTGCAAAATGTTTCATCAATCAAGTATTTTTTTAACTTTTTTTAAACAGACTTGAATAATTGTCTGACTAAAATGTACATTGCATTTTAGGCACACATGTACATGTCTTTAATTTATTGTTCTTACTAAGAATAACATTACATGAATTAAAAATTAAAATTTATTGTAGATAAATTACGAAATAATATGTATTTCATTATTCAAACCAGCCCTGAATTCAATCAACATCATTTTGTCTTTTAGTTCCATTCGTTAATTCAAAGTTATTGCTTAGATACTGTTGTAGGAATTAGTTTTTAATTAAACTGGAGTAAAAATTATTTAATGGGTTAATTATTAGCTAAGATAAATTATGAACTAAACAGAACAAATACAACTTGGTGTCGTGTAAAATGTTCAAACTTCATCAAAGTGTTTTAAAGTAACTGTTTTAGTACATGTTAAAATTCAGTATACAGGCTAAAGCAAGTACCTAACATAAAATTGAATGAATAAGCGAACATCTGTTCTGATATTGGAAATAACTACAAGTAGATTGTTGTACCTGAATGATTGAAATAAAAGTTTCAGCAATGTACATGTTGCTCATATTTTGAATATCAGTTTCTAAAGGCACCATTTGACCAGGCACTACTCCCAGTCGATTCAGTCTTGTGGTAACAACGATGGAACCTCTTGGGCAACATAACAGCCAACAGCTTGTAGTTTTAGTCATATCACAATCCAGCTGTATGTAACACAAAATTAATATTAGTACAGAAGCCGAGTTTAAAAAATTTTCATACAGTTTCTTATTTTAGTACAAACACATTGATAGTACAAACATTGACTATCTAATTGATACCATTGATATAATCAGATGATTATCCAAACTCATTAAAAATTATTTTATCCAGTTTTATACAGGTAAGAAGCGATTTAATCTGGTCAGCAATTTTTAGAACCTGTTAATTTTGGTGCAGTGAAACCCTGCTTATCCAAAACCCTATCAACTGTAACCTGACTTAACAAAAAAAAAATTTTTTTTTGATTTGGTAATTAGTATACTCGGTTCCAATACTGTATATGCACACAGTGCAGCACATAGATGTGTGGTATCATTAAGGTACAGATTAGTGTCCAATGATGTGATCAAAAATCTCACAAGGAGATAAGTGAAAAATATGAGAATCTTGTTGCAGCTGAGGATGTATTTAGTACTTAAGATTCAGGCTAAACATTTAATTTATAAGTTCAGTATTCCCATGCAGAAAATAACCTTCTAGCAAATCTCATGAGAAGACAAGCGACAAATATGAGAATTGTGTTACAGCTAAGGATGTATTTATTGCATAAGATCCAGGCTAAAATTTAATTTATACGGACAGTATTCCCATGCAGAAATAACCTTCTAAAACTTCATCAGCACCCAATTTCTACAGAAAATTTTGTTTTAAGTTGTCTTATGTTCTGTTGAACAATATGAAGAATATTCAACTTCAAACATGCTTCTAATAAAGCAATAGCATGATATTGCCACAAAAATCTCAGACTATTTTAGAAAACTAAATGATTAAAATAAGATACAGTAAATATAAATAACTGTTCAATATTATATTTTGTTCCCTTGGAATGTTTGTATATTCATTTATACTTGCTAATAAACATTGGCAAAATGTACTAATGAACTAATTCAAACATTCTATTTCGCTATTGTTAAAATTGTTAGTCAGTTGCCTTAGTCTTTGTAAAACTGACCAAAAAATTAAATCGGTTAAAATTTGCATTTAAGTGTTTTATAATTACCTACTTAATAAAATAACTATCTCTACACACAACATACATTTTTCATTCATTAAAATAATGCATGACAAGCAGTAGAAAACTACTACAGTTTTTTCATTCGTGTGACCTAAAATTTTTACTTCATTCAGACTTCTGTCCTACATGTATTGTTAGCAATTAAAATAAAACTTTATATCATAACTTAATAATGTTAACTTACATCAGCTTTAGGTTCATGGTTTATGTCGGCTATATTTGAGACACTAAAGTACACTCTTCGTTTTTCAATTGGAGCAGCCCATCGCTCTAATAATGCTTCACAATAATAATGAATAAAACTAAAACGCCCACTAAATGTAGCTGGAAGACTAACTGGCAATGTATATTGGAATGGCAATTTGTGTGTACCTTCTGATAGGTGTTCCCTAAAACCTGCAACATGCTGAAACACGCTGTATTTACAAATTTACAATAAAAAACCTATTAGCACTAAGAAATGTTTATATTAAATATAGTTAATATATTTCTGTAGAAAAAATAATATTGTACAAACTAATACAACGTTAAAAGGCTGTAATAGCTGATGAAATATATTATGAAATCATTTACTGTGAGAATTAAACAGAAGAGAAGAATGATAATTAAGAATGTAAAGAAATTTTGCAAAAGTTTGGAAATAATTTCATGTGTAACGTATCCATTTCAAGCTTTTGTTTTGCAAATCTAGTTTTCAGAATGATACTGTAATTATGTTCTGAAAAATTAAAATAAAGCAATTCTGCGCTCTTAAGAAAATAACACAAGATTTTCTAAAATTTAATCATGTACATATTTTTTAATTAGATGCGAAAGACAAAAGAAATATGAGATTTTCTACAATCAGTACGGTTAGAGAAATTTGTAAAACCATGTTCCATGTAGAGGTGAAAATATTTTATCAACTGAATTTTAGTTTAGATTAGAGATTATTTATTTATGCAAACTTCTGTTACATAGTGTGAGATCTTGAGTTAATTTTTAAACTAAATTTTTAGTAAGTTAATTAAAAAAAAAAAATCCCAGGCTACTTTTTTAATGTCAAAATTTAATAATGATACCTACATTTTAATGTAGGTATCGCAAAACAGCAATTTAATTGTTAACTATTCATAGAAAGGAAAGCAGTTACATTTTAATAAAATTTACTTGCTGTAGATATTACGATCCTTGAAAAACCCAATCTAAAAAAAACAATCCGTTGAAAATTGTACTATTTTTCTTCTGTAAATACACATTATTTAACATTTGCTATGCAGCATTGCATTAATATGCACACTAATGGTTTTCATTAGTTTTGCATTAAGTTTCCTATCTTGATTTTATTAAGCACTACAATGTTAAGAAAAAATTATAATAAGAAAAAACTATAAAAAAATACTGACTACTATACTTATGTCCAAACAAAAATATGCCTTTATCAAAATATGTTTCTTTATTTACTCGAAATTCACGTTGATTTTTTTCTTTTTTAATATCGTTATCTTGTTTACTGGTATTTTGAGATGTATCAGTAGGAATTGGTGCTGGACCACTGGAAAAATACAAACGTTACATTACAAGTAAAATAAACAAATAATATTTGTTAAATAATAATAATATTTGTAAAAACATAAATCATGACTACATCACTAAAACATGACTACTACATCGGAACGCTAAGAAACAAGATTTTTTTTTACCGCTTCAGTTATTATAGAACTTGAGTATATTTTCACTTTCTCTTGTTCTACATAAAAACATACATAGGTAAGAAAGATATTTTCATAACAAATTTTCGGAATTGAGTTTTACCGGAAATACACATTTTCAAGTCCTTTGAGTTTAAAAAAACTTGTTTTTAGCGATTGGTCTTAGTATGTGAGTGAACAAAGTAAATAAAAACCGGAACATCATATCAATTTCAAACTTGGAACTCAAGTTATATACTACAGGAGACCTGACTCGAACATTTTTATCAAATTCGGTCTACCGCAAGTAGTAGTTTATCTATACGATTTTGCACTTATTGCAGTTTTCTTAAAAACGGCTTCAACAATTTTGATTAATATCACTTCATTTACTGCTTCATACTGTTCACATACACTTCATTACTGTTATTTACTGATCTGCAAAATGGGGTAAGCGGCATGTAGGCAATCTGGAATTTGTGCGGGCTGTGCTCTCATAGTTGCAGCTTTAATAGTCTATGCATTTGTAGACAAAAGCGTGTATATAATCAAAGTTATAGATAATTAAAAACCCACACTTGGTTTCTCAAGTTTTTTTTCTACAGTGCTTAATTTAGTGTCAATTACTAGTGATTTTCCATATTGTGCTCACTAAAATTGATTATTTTTTACATTGGCACGAGAAAGTCGTGTGAGTGTTTCACAACAGATATGTACTGTATATATACATTATCAGTCATTTTCGGCATCCGGGACGCCTGCGCTCTGAAATTGGAGTTTCCCTGGTCAAATTGAGGTTTATGGCAAACCCATACTTGGGACCGTACTCCCTTAGCACCGGTGATGCGGTAATTTTTTTTATGCGTCAACATTATAAAATTTTAATAAGAATTTAAATATTTACGGTGTCAAATAACCTTTCAAAAAGTGATATCTCATTATCTTATAAAACCAATGTACTTCACGGTTTTGAAATCAGATAAAATTTGTTTTGCGTACGAACGCAGAATGTCTTCCACATAGATGAATGTACAGGGTGTAGCCTACGTTACGTCGTGCGAACGTTAGCCGACATTTTATGCTACATAGGCGTGTTTCTACTTTTCGTTACTGGTTGTGCAAATTTATTTTTCGTAACGTCAGACAACCCGTGCTAAGAAACGTTTTACTTGGTTTAACGAAATACAATCATAAAAAAATATCAAGCAAGTTTTATAATAGATTTTTAAATAATATTTTTCATATATGATATTTATGTTATTGTTATTTTGAAGAGTTCCCATTAATCAGAGAACATCCAGTTACAATCATTGCCATCTTGTAACATTAAAAATTATGTTATTACATAATAAAAACAATAAAATTTAATATCTAGCATTTTATTTATTAAATACTTACACTTTGTTATTACGTTGCGGTTTTCTTTTTGTTTTCTTCTGTTTTTCATGACGATTTACAAGAAGAAGTTCTGTTGGTATTTTGTATTTTGCTTCACCAATAAATTTTATCATAACACCTAAAACGTATTCATAAAACTGGTTATTATAGTGGCTGGTAAAATGAGATAGGATTTTTAGAATCTTTGCTAGATTGCACCTGTTTGCTTTTAAATTCTATATTCAAAATGTCTCGGTGGAATAAAATGTAATAATTTATATTGTGTAGTCATAATATTTTCGAGCAAATAAAGTGGAGACAGAAAATTTATGGTTAGAAAAACAGGTTGTTATCACATAACTTTCTGTACGTACAACTGAGTTTTTCGTTGTATTTGAAAACGGTATTACGACAGTTCGACTGAAAACTTGTTGTTTATTCTCATTGTTAGGTAGATGACAAATAAAACAATAACCCGGCGGTAGAAATTAAAGTTTATTCTACTTATCTTTGGAACTGATGTAAAAGAAAACGTTCTGCTCTGCTATTGGCTGTATGCGTAATTTTGAGGTTACAGAAAATGCTTAGTTCATGCCGTCCCGAATGCGAGAATCCATTCTCACCTAATTTAAGTTGCATTTAACCGCAATACAGAACATCATCAGAGAAAGAATAAGCATTGAACTGCTCACGAGAAGCTTCGAAGTATTAAAACTATCAGACACACACACAGTATGCTGACTTTTATCAACATGACTCGCTACAGGCGCGTCACGACAACTCATTCTTCCAACCGTACAGTCATACGCTTTGTTCCGAAGTTAAGTGGAATGAAATAGCCTTTAGTAACAATCAATGATCGTAGCTTCTTCTTAATTAGAGCTTGACGTTTAATGCAATATTAAGAACTTTAGTTGCAGTTCAAACAAGACGTGGCCACAAACAACCACATCGAGAATTATATTTATTGCTGAATACCAGTAAAATTAATTCATCATGTTACTGAATGAAATATACGAGTATTATAGTACAGACTAAACACTGCTTTTTATGCCAGTGTTAACAGGACAACAATAAGATCTAGAGCAACATACAATCTGCCGGTGAAACCTAATTAATCTGGCAGAATCTGTAATATGAAATACTGTTTTTTTTGTCAGTTACTGTAATTTGTAAAGCTACGTACAGCAAAAATTACTTATAAATTTTACTTACAACGAATTGGAAGAGGCGAATCGAGTTTTAATAGTACATGTCCAGTTACATTATCTCCTGAAAAATGCACTTTATTCGGTTGATCTAGAATTATATCAAACTCTTGTATCATATCATCATCTTATCAGAAGCTAATACGCTTGATTTGGAAGGAATTTATACCTAAAAATTTAAAATTATTACTTTTTATATTGACTCAAAGGAGCACTTTTTACTATACTAATTTTTATTAATATTGTTTTCTTGAATTAACCTTAAAACAGTCTTGAATTCACCATATTTTTAATAGAAGTAAGTTGACACGTTCAGTTTTACATCAGTTTTTTAGTACTCTACTTAATAAAATAGAAAATGTTTCTTTTTGTCTTTGTACTAATTATTTCTCATTCGATCAGCAAAATAATGAGAACCTATGGGAACTGATTTTGATAGTTTTTTCATGAGTATATCTTTTAGGTAGTAAAAATAGTTGGATTCAACGAAAAATATTATCTTCAGCCTCTTTACCTTGGAATAAAATGAAATGAAAACTCAATAATCCAGATCTCATTAATTCTGGCTCCGAGATAATGCGGACAGATTATAGTAAAATTTAGGGAAATAAAAAGGAATCGATCTAACATTAATTTCACATATAAATAAAGAAATTAACACGAGATAATTATTCCTCAGAAATTTAATCAACAGTATTAAACATTCCTATAAGCAAACTGCTTAGTGGAAGATCCCAAATTCGATTCAAAAGTAGGGTTTGGAAATTATTCAAACTTACTGGGAAATTTAAACCTACTTATTTTAGGTAAAGATTATCTTGATCAACCTTATGATTAATTAATTAGGGTACCTGAAAAGTTCAGGTACCCTGAAACAACCCCTTATCACTTTTGAATGAGACCAACCCCTTTACCAAATTCTATCAACAAAATAGTCCCTCCAGAGTGAGGCCTTTTTACTACGGTTGGGTTCCTGCGAATACCTCTAATGTGGAATTAGGCTAATCTTTTAAGTTACATAAATATTTTTTTTGCATTTATAGAAAAAAGGAGGAGAAAAAATCCGTGCTATAATTTGCACTTGAAACGGTACTACTACGTAAGCCTACAAAGTGCATAAAATATGGCAGAACAATATCATTAATAGTTTACAATATATATGTGTCTGTAGACTGTTTAGGCTATAATGTTTATCTACAAGTGTAAAAGGTAAAGATTATTATAGAAAAATCGTACACCTTCACTTATCCGGATTTCTGGCAGTCCGAAAAGGTCGTGGTCCCATCGAGACCTGATTAACCATACTGCGTAGTACAAGAGATTAAAAAAACATTAGATTTAATTAATATTATTCTACGTCATGAAACTAAAATTTAAAATAATCTGCCAAAACAAAAAAGAGGTTTTGTTTAAAATGAACTTTGTTAATAGGCTTCTGTAGCTTAATCTAAACTGGAAAGCAACAAGTGTTGTCAATCTAAAGTAAACCAAAACATGCATTTCTTATGCCTGTATACCGTGTAACACGCAACACAAAAGTGCACCCCACGGATCAATAAAAATATAGCAAGCACATTACGTTTGTTTGTTAAATATTGTAAAAATTGTTTACTTCACAATACATTTAACTGTTTACTATGGTGTTATGGTATAAAACTTTAGCGAAATTGAAGTAAACTTTCTATTGATATTATTATTGATATTGATTTTACTTCAAACACCCTTTAACTTAGAATTATAAACCATTAAATTATTACAATCGTACATTATGTTCACTATCGAAATTTTCATAATGATATAAAATTGGATATTTTGTTTGTCAAGGAATTAATCTTTAAAGAAGGTTGTATATCGTTTTATTAACCAACTTCAAAAAAGAGGAGGTTATCAATTCAACGCGTACGTAATTTTTATATCCACTTTAGGATCCTCTGAAATGTCTGCACCAAATTTTATTAAATGTAGGACACATTTAACAACATGCTCCGGTGGTTCCATTCATATTTTATCAAAATCAGTACTGTTCGTAGATAATTGGCTAACTAGGTTTTTATTCTGTTGTACAGCGTACAAAAGTAATTATCCACTAACTTTTTCCATATATTTTATTTAGACGTTCAAAACCTATGCCATACCCATTTATGGTTATTAAATTTTGGCGGCCATCTCATATATCCGCCATATTGAGAGAAGCTTTTAAATATTAAATGGCATCAGGGTCGTGCAATTCATCACTTAACAACGCTGTTTTATTTTAAAACTGACTTCTGAAACCAATTCTCGATATTTTATATAGTTACAAAGACATTCGTCAAATATGTAAAACAGTAAACACGGTGAATAAAAATAATATTTCAGAAAATGAACGGATTATCTAACTCTAAAAAGTTACAAATTAAGAAATGTTATATTAAAACGTTTAACTACTTAAAAAATAGGGCCTACTGCCTCGAAAGAAAAACTGATTTACATATAATTGAATTCATGGAAATAAAAATTTTGACATAGCGCCGTCTTCAAAGAATATCGAGTGTAAACAAGCGTTAAACGTCGTAATTGACAGATTTTTATTTTGAGGTAGTTTTTCAGCTAGCTAAACGTTACATTCTACATATATTTTGTTTTACTTCGTAAAGCATCTTTCATTAGTAATTTTATTTTATTCGGTTTAATTTTTTTGAAAAGTTTTTTCTTAAATGTGTAGGCCTATTGGCTGTAGTATTTCAAGTTTCAAAATTAAATACTATAAACCGTTCTCAGCACTACGGAATTTCAGAAATAATTCCTAACAAATAAGTTCTCAAAATCAGCGCAAATTTAAGCAAAATTAAGAAATTTTTCGGCTTCAGTATTGTAGTTCGTAGAAGCCTCAGCAGAGCGGAAGTTTTGATCACCGGCTAAGCTTTTGAAAGTTAATACCGTTCTAAAACCGTAACAAATATAAACTACAGATCGAATTTACAGGTTTGTTAGTAGCCATGATCTTGATTTAACGTTAAAAGAATATAGGGACCTCCGTTGCGTCAAGAAAGTTGCGGGTATGCCTAACTCTCGATTGAAGGCGTTTCACACAAAAGTATTCTGTTAGAATTGATAACGTACTAATAAAAAAATCTTAAATACCGGTATTTATTTATCTATTCTAATATTATAAAAACAAAGCGTGTTTTTTGTGCAGGCTAATTTCCAAAACTACTGAACGGATTTTTATGAAATTTTGACAGCATATTCGTATTTATATTCACAGCCACGTTTTATTTTTAAATTTTCAAAAATGATAACCCTAAGGGCCCTAATGAAGATTTTCATAAATATGTATTGTGACGACTCAAAATCATTGACAGCTGGCTTTGTTTATGTTTTGGTCTGAAGTAAATGTAAATAGACCCAGCTGGTGGAAATAAAATAATAAAAAAATAATTTAATTTTAAGAAAGTTATAAACAAAATCTGGTTGCTAGACAACTAAAGGAAGGGGAAGAAATTGTAAAAAGGATTTAGTGTGACCTGGAGATCTGAAGGTGGAGGAGGTCATCACATTCACGCTTAATTGTTCAAATTATATATTTAATACATTAGAAATACATAAATGAAACAATATTAGATAAAGATTTATATGTTATCATATTCAATATTTACAAAAAAGAAACGTTATATGGAAAGTACAAGACATTAAAAGATTGTAGAACGACATTATTAAAAGTAGCAAAGAATTGTTACGTAACAAATTGTGTACATGAAAGAGATTATACATTATAATTATATGAAGTTTAATATATTGATTTTGAATTTATTATTTTAACGTTACAGTATACGTGCGTGTAAATGTGAGTACGTATTGCTGTTGAAGTAGATGAAGGTGATAATGGTGAGAGGCGTACGCGGGGAATTTATTAAAACATTTAGTGTGTGTGTACTTTGGAGTAGCCTATGCATTCGATGTTTATAGCAGATACACAATTTCTGTGATTTTATTTAAAAAAAAAAAAAGATTACCCATGTTTCGCGTTTGAAGCCGCGCGGGGCATGCTAGTTATTTATAAAATCTAAAATATTTTATAGATTTCAAACGGATTATCCTTTATTTATTTACTTAGATAGTTATTCATTACTTAGTATTACTTCAGTTAGTATTTCATCATCATCATCAACTATACGGCTTAGGCTTTACCCAGCCTGTTCCGTTGCAATGGTAGTTGTTTTCTTCTTTTGTTGCTTTCTTTTGAAATTGTCATTTGTTAAAAGATTGTATATTTTAAAAGTATACTTTGTAATTTAGTAAAATTCATCATCGAAACCTGCGTCTTTACATAAATTATTGCTCCTAATTGGAAAGTTCGAGTCCATTCCGATCGATGCGTTCCTACAGTTGGTCCTCCCATCGCTTCCTCGGTCTCCCAATTCTTCTTCTTCCTCTCGCTCTATAGTGCCACAAAAACTTGGGTATCCTACTCTCCTCCATTCTCTCTACATGTTCCCTCCAACTGTTCCTATATTTCCTGATAATATCGCTAATATTCTCAACATGAAGTTGATTTCTTATTATCTCACTTCTAATCCTATCCCTGAGAGTGCAACCCGCAATACTTCTCAGAAAGCGCATCTCTGCTGCCTCGATTCTTCTGTATTGACGAGAGGTCAGTGTCCATGCTTCGGAGCCGTACAACAGAACCGGCCTAGCCATTACCTTATAAAATTTAATAATTGTCTCCTTCCTTACTTTCCCTTTTAATGTTCTGCTTATGGTTCCTAATAGACGTTGGAATTTATGTATTTTCCAGTCCACATCTTCACTCTCCCCATAGGATAATCTACATCCTAGGTACTGGAACCCTGACACCTGCTCCAATATCTGATCAGCCAAAACAATTTTGCTTCTAAGAGGTTCCTCTCCAACAAAACCCCACACCTTCGTCTTTGTTGCCGATATTTCCAAGTTATATTCCTTATAAATTTTGCTCAGTGAATATACAGCTCGTTGCAAATTATCCTCCGAGTCTGCAAACACTACCTGATCATCTGCAAACAATAGAGTGTCTAGAGGCATACCATCTACTAAAAACCTCGTTTTTAATTTGTTTCGCCAGTTGCTTACGGCATCGTCAATATAAATGTTAAATAATACGGGTGATAAGGGACACCCTTGTCTCACTCCTTGTGTTATCTCTCTTTTTCCTGCACCAGTTTTACCTCCCACTTTTATCTGTATTTTTGTGTTCTGGTACATACTTTGTATCACTCTGACTAGATGTGTAGGTATACCCCTTTGTATTAAAATATCCCATAGCTTCTTTCTCTTAACCTGATCAAAAGCCTTCACATAGTCCAGAAAAGCAACAAACGTCGGGACGTTGTACTCTCTATGCTTCTCTACAATTTGGTTCAAGGCGAAAACACAGTCTGAGCACGACCTTCCCATCCTGAAGCCGCTTTGTTCTTCACCCAGTATCCCCTCCGCGATAATCTTCAGCCGGTTAGTTATAATCTTTGCATAGACCTTGTAGCCCGTGTTAAGGAGGCTGATGCCTCTATAGTTTCCGCAGTCTTTCCTATTTCCTTTCTTAAATACTGGTATTACCGCAGACTCTCCCCATTGTTCAGGTATCTGTCCTAGCTTCCAACACCAGTTAAAGAATGACAGCAGCCTCTCTAGGAAACTCCGAGAGGCATACTTGATCAGCTCAACATTAATTCCATCCGGCCCCGGAGCCTTCCTATTTCTACTTGCTCTCAATGCTTCCGATATCTCTTCCATAGAAAGGTCGTCCACATTAGTGTCATTGGGCAAGTTGGTTACATTTTCTTCGCCAGACGTCCATAATTTCTCGAAAAAGTCCAACCATTCCTCTTCTGGTATAGGATTTATCGATATATTATCCTTGACCTCTCTGTTTAACCTGCTTAGAAATTTGTAAGCATGCTCCTGTCTACCATGGACGTCATGCTCAATTTGGCTGACAGTTCTTTCCCATCCTTCTCTTTTGCGTTTCCGTATTTCTTTTTTAGCGGCCGCCGACCTTCTGTGGTATTCTTCTAGATCCTGTTGCGATCTACTCTGCAGATATCTCAAGTAAGCCTCTTTTTTAGTTCGAACCAAGCTTGCCAATTCTTCATCCCAAAACGGTATCCCTTTGCGATTACCTCTCTTTTTCCTCTCACCTAGAGACTCCGCTGCAGCTCCTCTCATGCAATCCACTAATTGCATCCATTCCCTGTTAATATTTAAATCCATCGGGTATTTATTTATATGCTCGTCTAATCGGTTTTTGTATAGGTCTCTAATACTTGGTTGGTCCAGAAGATTGACCCTATAAGTCACATCTGCAGTTATTTCTTTTTTATTTCTTTTAAATTTACGGGGTAATACTATTTTTGATATCAGCAGAAAATGATCACTGTACACGTCAAACCCTCTATATACTCTAGTATCCTGAACTAACGGGAATAGTCTACTGTTTACTATAACGTAGTCGATGATAGACTTACTTCCTCGAGCCGCCCACGTATATTGGTGTATTTCTTTATGTGGGAAAAAGGTATTCATTATTTTTAATGAGTTCCTCGAAACAAAGTCTCTTAGAGCCGTTCCATTATTGTTCAGTGTCCTTTCTCCATATTTACCAATCGTACCATCCATCTCTATGCTTCCAATTCTAGCGTTAAGGTCTCCTGCTATAACTATATAATCCCGCTGATCCAGTCCCTGCATGAAGTCCTCCAGATCATTATAAAAGTCTTCCGTTTCGTCACCCTTACCCTCTTCTGGCGCATAAACTGCCAATACTGTCATAAAACCTGCGCTTGTTTTCATTCGTATACTCATGATTCTCTCGCTGAAAAAGTTATAAGACTCAACCCTGTCTTTAAATTTTTTATGCATTACAATTGCTACTCCTGCCTTCGCTCTCACCTTCACCTCTACTCCACTATAGAAAAGCATGTAATCTCCAACTTCCTTTGAGCCTTTTTGTTTCCTCTTAGTTTCACTGATCGCTATTATGTCTATCTGTGCGCTCTTCAGCTCCTTCACCAAGATCTCTTCCTTCCGGTATAAACTCCTAACATTCCATGTTGCTATTTTCAGTCTTTCCGATGTCCAAAAATCTTTTTTATTTTTTCGTGTCCAGTTTGTTTTCCGTGAATCCGTCCGGCTATTTCTTACCATTGCATTGAAAGTAGAGTATATTCCCCCAAATCCGTTACTGGCGGATTGTGAGGTAAGACTAGTGATGGGGCTGCCATCTTTGAGCCTCTAGCCCTGCCCTGGGTTTAATTCGGAGACCCAACTCCTAGACTCTTCCGCCCTCTTCGCCGTTGGGAATTCTTCCTCTTCCGCCGTCGAGGCCGTTGATCACTTCCTCTGGTTTTTGTCAACCCTGGGTATTTTATTTCCCCAGTACCCTCCAACTAGGTTGGCGAGCGTACCCCATCGCCAGGGGCGGCCCCCGATAGCTGATCCAGCAACAGCCACGGGGTTAGTATTTCCATAGTTATATTACTTACTTTATCTTAAAAATAAAAAATGACTTACATTTTATTTTGGAGGCCAGTAATCATGAATGTCTGGGAGGATTTGTTGGACCAAGTCCTCGTAGACAACCAACAAATGTTGACAAACAAAATATGTTTATATTTTAGTTATGTTATTGGTTGTAGTTCATAATGTCATCATTAGAAATACGTAGCCTATGCTGATTAATAGAAAAAATAATATTTGAAAATTATAATATAATATTTCCATTCAATTTTTATGTATTAATAAACTCATTTTATATATATATATTAATAAATATTTTCAGTTTATTTAACAGTACGTTATCGAATTGCAACAGAACACTTTTGTGTGAAACGCCTTCAATCAAGAAGTTAGGCATACCCTCAACTTCAATGGCACGACGGATAAGATTCTTAATTTCGTTTATAATATCGATGTTAATTTTTCGGCAAGATCTAAATTTTTGGGCAGGGGCCCAATTGTTCAATTATATCGTTGCCCTACATAGCATTTATGATGTTTAACTAAGCGGCAGTTCGATCGAGTGTGGTAGCCGGTAGTTCAATGAAAGTTTCTTATTAACGTTGATTATGATTAAGCCTACTAAACAATTCGGTAAACCGAAAATAAAATCTTACTGTTATTCACTACATTCGGAAAAAATCCAAAATTAATCATGTTACATTTTATGAATCGGAGTAAAAGTTACTCGTATTATATTCACCCATTGTTTAACATTTTATAATTTACCAGAAATTATTGTTCACTGCTGAATTACTTACAGTAAGAATCACTCTTACTTCTTTTATTTTAATTTATTACTTTTTTAATGATACACAATACTGTGTTAATATGTGTTTGTGGAGTTATTTATACTGAATGAATTTTTAGTCTTTTCAGTTAAAATTAATGCAAACATTTATCTTGTAACCACTTTCAAAGTATTATTAGCTAATTAATATAATAGTACAGGGAAATAAATAGTAGGATCTGCTCCATGTGTAATTCGAGACAGGAGGAGGATGTCCTTCATTTCATAGGTAGGTGTTCTGTATTGTCAGAAATTAGAAGTCGTTGGTTGGAAATAGGCTTTTGGCTAGAAATGAAGTTATAGAACAGTTAAATGGGGCTAACTGGCTTGCCTTAGTTTATTATGTAAGGGAAGCATTAAGGTACGGGCAATGTTTGATTATTTAATTTATTTTTTAAGATAGTCGTAATTTTGTTATACTTTATTTTTTTCTGTATATACTGTTGTTTTATTTTTCTCTGTACTTTTTTGCATTTGGGGGCTATAATGTTCTAGACTAAATTATAATAGTATAAGTTCAAGGTTTGTGGTGTATTTCATATACTTTTATGTACTTTTTTATTTTATTTTAAAACTGGGATTATTATTTTATTATTAATGGGGTATATTTATTTATTTAGAATAATATTATTGGTGGCTAAACCTCTTAACCTGGGAGACGACCATTGGTCATGCTCGTTTTAAAGCGGAGTTAATATGTGATTTTGGGGATCTTATACGTTTTAATTGACAAATTTTTGTAACTTTTTGAGGAACAGATGTATGACTATGTATTATTTATGAAATAAACGCACTATAATAATAATAATAATAATAATAATAAAATAATAATAATAATAATAATAATAATAATAATTATTATTATTATTATTATTTACAATATTATATATATATGTATATATATATATATATATAATATTATATTAATAATAATAATTATTATTATTAATATAATAGTATTATTTGTGTTCAGAAATCGGTAAAAAAGGCTGTACAAAATACAAATTATCTGTTAGCCTATAACAAAATATGTGTCAAACTGTAATAACAAAATAAGTGTCCTCAGTCTTATTTTCGGACTATTTTTGTTTCCTGAAAAGTTTGTGGCTGAATGATAGTTTTCGAGTTACAAAATTTTTTAATCAATGCAATTTTCAAATTTGTATCTTATTTTTAAAATTCAATATATTAATGTTATTGATGATTTTTCTATATAATAGCGTTTATAAATAAATAACATTTCAAATTTAGATTGAATGCTTAGATGTAGTGAAAAGTTCTAAGAAAGAGTTAATGTCTAAGTTAAAATTTTTAGATATTTTTTTTATGTGAATTTCTTAGAACAAGGTGAAAGTGAAGAAAAATATTTCGTCTTATGTATAAATAGAGCACACTATACATTTTCTAAACTATAAAATTTATAATATTAAATATATTATAATATTTAAAAAACATCTTACATTTTTCAGTTGGAATAAGACAGTTCGTTTTTATTGTATTTGAACAGATATTCTTAATTTGTATACCGCTTTAAAATATTTTAAATACATCACTGGTTGCATAAAATGTAGAAGTAGAAGGCTAAGTATAGAAGAATTGTATGAAACAAGTACATAATGAATAATTCACCAGAGAAGGTAGCACGGCACGCTATGTAAATGACTAAGGAATTGGCTTTACGTTCGGTTCGTTATAAGGCGTTTATTCTCCTTTTTTCTTAATATTATATTAATGTATTCTTTGACATACTATTGTATATAGCTATTTTAATATCACTACATCATTGAAAAAATTTATGAATGTTAAAAATCGACCTTCATAACCTATTTTGAACTACGTTTATTATTTTACTTGTTTAATTAAAATAATAGTAAAAGCTATCATCCGTATAATAATAATAATAATAATTATAATTATAATGCAGTAATTGTTTAATACTATGATTGATTTGTTAGTTAATATTTAAAAATTAGTAGCAGGGCACAAAATATTTTGTCAGTTTAAATCGATTTTATATTAAATTATACAGAAGTGTAACGTCTACTACTACTGATTCACTAAACACTGAGTCTACGTCACACAACTTATACGCGTATATAAAAATTGTAAGAAGATATTCTTCATATAGAAGGTTATCATTAAATTTTGAAATTTTGGCAAAAAATCCAAAATACTGGTAATTACCGGAATACCAAAAAACCGGTTTTTGGTTTTGGTTAGGTTTTTTGTTTTATTTCATCATAACTAGAACCACTGTTCGTTATTAATTACGTTATTACTGAATTAATTGCACTCGATCTGTTGGTTCCAGGGTTACAAAAAATAGTTCTGTTTCTTATAATATAGTCAGCCTATGACTGAACTATTTAAGAACATAAAAGGTAGAGAAGTAAGAGACACTAGTCAGAGTTATCTCCTCTGAGAGTAATGAATTTCACTATACAAACCCTGTGGTGAATGAAGTGAAGGTGTCATTTGCAGGGTGGAAAGTGGGTGCTTTTCAGAGGGCCTGGCATGCTGATAAGCATACTTTTTCAACTCAGTGAGGAAAGCAATTGTAAACCACCTCAATCCTCGTTTTTACTTAGTAAAAGCTCTAAAGGTTCAAACCAGTCTTTCGGCTGTTGACCTAAACAACAACTAGAACCATCTAAATTAGAAATAATTCAATAGAACCGGTAATTCTTCGGCTATCTATACTTTTGATATAATAAAGAAGAAGTTAACGTTTGTTTATTGGTTTGTACGAGATAATATTAAAAACTATCCAACCGATTTCAAGTTTCAAATTTCTTCACTGTTGGAAAGTTTAGTGATTCCTTAGTAACATAAACGGCATATGTCTGTATTTCATTATGTAATTTTAAATTTTGGATAACAAAATTTTTGATTGGTAAAATTACGTCACGTTTTGGTTTGTCACAGTTAGTTTTTATGTATCTATTCTATTGTACAGTAAAATATAAGGACTATGTATATAGGTATCAGGTAAGTACGGTACACTACAACTTTACAGCGCATTATTCTGCACGCTTTCCTTTTGCAAAATTTTTAAAAATTATTTACGGAACAGGTATCCAAAAAATATGTCACATCCGAGTTTTGCATATAAAGTTATGTAAACTTTCCAAAAATTCAAGAGTAGCTACTATTTTAAAATAAATAGATTTTATTAACTTTTGTAACACATATTATCAGTTATTATCAGGTTGTATTTTCCCTTCCATTGGTGATTCATAATGATGTGAACAATATTCCTGTTCCTACTAATAATTCGTTTTATCTGTACAGCGTGATTTGTCTTTCAAGGTGTAAGATGGTGAAAAGTTAAATACTTAAGATTGCCGTGAAGCGTTACGAGCGCGGGGTTGCAAGTTTACTTGATAAAACTTAATCAAATAAGAAGTATCTTGGTTCTTTTGCGGATCTTTCTAAATATTGGTTGAGTATGGATGGTTTCTTTAAAAAATTTGGCGTGTAAGCTCCCGAAATTACAAGAAAAATATCTTTGGCAGCTTATAAATCTCTTATCTTAACTAATAGTTTGCAACAAAATGTGTTCATCTACATATTTTGTGAAGAAGAGAAATAACTCTCATTCAATATATGTTTAAATTATTGAACAGTTTACCTCGTACGCACAGGTCAATTTACAATATAATATGTGACAGATTTTAACTGAAACTCAGCTGTATACACTGAACAACTAGAAAACCTTACCCTCAATCACGCCAGTTTACCTCATCTTAGTCGGAAAAATCTTACTCCTAAATCAATTAATTTATCGGATTGAATTCTTTTTCGGCATTCAGAGATGAAAAATATGTTTAATTGTTAATTAAACAATTTATTTATAAGTTTGTTTATTTTGAATAATTAAATGAGCTTTTCAAAAAGACGCATTATATTCTTCATTCAAAAGTATTAAATAAGCTCATCTTGATTTCGTCCGTAGGTTTACCTGCAACTACTTAGTATATAGTAGCCTAATGTAAGTAGAAATCTGTAGAATGAAATATTTTGAGTCAAATTCTTTTACGTTTGCCAACCATTACTACCTTTCTATTCGGCCACATTTCTTATAGTCGGCCGCATTGGCGTGATTGGTAACGTGCTCGCCTCTCATCATGCGGTCTTGGGTTCGAATCCCATTCAGGCCCGGCATATTTTCATACGTTACAAAAAATCATTTCATCCTTCACCGTCTGCATTAGCAGTAATTGCAGAACAGTCGGACGTTAAACAAAAAAAAAACCTTTCTATTAGACGTAATCGTCAGCGTGAAAATTATTAACCGTCCTGTCATAGTGATTAGTTAGTCAGAGAATAACAGATTTGAAAGCATAGTGCTGCGTATATCGTATCATTTTACTGAGAAAAGCGACTGCAAGAAAAAAGAATTTATAACGTATTTTATCGCATAACATTTTCTTTTAGTGTATTTTGTTTTTGAAGCCGGTTCAGTTTTTCTGATAGCTTAATTTTTAATAGTCAAGGAAATTATTATAGAAATAATACCCAGTGTTGGCTATTCTTTACAAAGATGTTTCACAAATTCTTTTAACTAGCCTACTCTAGGCAACTTACCAAAATAACCTGTATGGGGTATAAGTAGGCACAGTTGAAATAAAAAGGATCCTTAATACGAGTCAATGGAATTTTCTTGTAAACAACACGATTGCCTAGTTACAAGTAATTTAGTCTTTGTAATAAAATGTAGGAACCAAAGTTATACATTTTTAGATGTATATACTTCACTCAATTTAATGTCATCCGAGAATTGACGCTGGCCTGTTAGTGTAACAGTCAGTTTAACCCGTTTCTGTGCCAAGGGCTCGCCTTTTTCATTACACATATTATCTGTTAATCTGAATCGACTGGATTACCATCAGTGTGAAAAAGAGTCAGGAGTAAAGTTTAAAAAAATTCCAGAGTCGAAATTTGCGAAAAAAACTCAAATTTAGTCTATTTCAATCTATGTCATGTCTATCATATCAACGTCTATCACAATAAATTAAATCTGAGATTTTTCACAAATTTAGAAACTATCAACTCTTTTTATTAAGAACTAAGTAAATAGGTATCAGATACGTACGGTACACTACAACCTTACCGCGCACTTATTAATAAATGGGTCGAGGCCTACAATTTTTACATTCTTAACGTAAGCCTACCTATATACTTTTGTTTGATCATATTATATTAACATTTATTTATAAGAATTTCGAGTGTTTTTTTTTATATTTTTACTGTTAAAATACATAATTTTATTTGATGTCAATAACGTCAATACACAATTCTGTTGTGCATTTAATTTGACAGATTCACTCTCCAATGTTGTGATTAAGGTAGTATATAATATACCATCTTCTTTTCTGTACAACTAGATCTTAATATAGATCTTATTGTGTAGAAAAGAAGATGGTTTCATGAAGTTTTGTCTATTCGGAACAAGATTATTTATTCAGTTGAATTGAATTTCTCTCCCTCAATTTTAAATTCTATTCTTACTTCTCGTGAATTTTCATTTATTTTATTTCCCATCATCCATAATTTTTCATAAAATATTATTCTCCTAATTGTGCAAAGGCCAGCCCAGTTGGTGTAGTGGTCAGCACAACTGGTTTCTATGCCAGAGGTTCTGAGTTTGATTTCTGATCAGGCTCTGGCATTTTTTCATCATTCGTCTTCGTTTTCATCATCTGCGTCAGTCTTAATGTGCATAATAGTTTCAAAAATACAAAAAAAACATCATAATAAAGTACTTCTGCTTAAAATGTTCGGTACTTTAAAGTAAATTGGCTTATCTCAACGCCTATCTAAAAATAAAATGTTTGCATTTTGGGCATGTCCCGTATTCACTTGAGAAAACGTTTTACGCAAAAACTTACTCTAGCACTACTTTTGAATTATGAGTACTTCTGGGTAGCAGGGCATGCCGTAAGCAGTGACACATGTTTTGAGGAAGAAATATGTTGTCTATAGGCTACATTAGAAACTTACTTTTATAAAGAAAGTAACACCTTTGTGAAGTACACCTTTCAAAATATTATTAAAATAATGGGCATTCAATAGCGTTAGTTATGTGTTTTGTATTTAAAATTTTATTGTATATTTAATGTGCAGTCACTACTTTATAATTTGTGGCTACAAAGAATATTTTTTTTAAATCAAATTATAACGCACAAGTGGGGGTTTGGTGTGAGTATTTTTAACACCTTGTCGAAAGCTGGGGTCGGATCTCCTAATTAGCAGTTGAATGAAATTCTAACAAGGACAGTTTACCGTACGTAACATTTATTATTTTTTGTTACAATTTTGTTAAACGAACGGATCCAATGATTTTTTTTATCGTGTGAGAGTAATTTAGTGTGTATTCGGTGTTTTTTTTTCTATATTGTATACTTCATATTATTCTGAAATATTTACATGATTATTAGCATAATTATAACATTTGTGTTAGGTTTATATGTTTTTATGAATCATTATGTGTTTTGTAGGTTAGTTTCGTAGATAAAATTTTGTTATAGTAAGGCAGGTTTTACCACAAATAAAAATCATAATAGGGGGAATATAAATTCCCCCAATTTATATTTATAAATTTATAAATTCACCACAACTTAATTATTGAAATATTAGTAAACGTGTTTTTGGTAGGAAGAAACTTATTTGAAAGCCTCAGAAAAAGTAGGGTAATTTTTCTTTAAAGTTGATGGTAGTAGTGAAATTAATATTAATATAGGTCTACCACCACAATGGACAGAAGATAAATTTTAGCATATATAAGAGAAAAGCTGATCCGATTGATTAATCATATCAATTAATTGATTAATTTGTTCGTACGACTAAATAATGTTAAAACTTGAAAGCAAGAAGCAATACTTTATTGCCTTTACACAACTTTACATCGAACAATATTAAAATTGTCCGAAAAATATTTATTTTATAAATACTCAAAATCTTACTGTTTATTTGCACCCTGTTTAGTATGAAGCAAACAAATGATATAATGTAGCCGGAATCGTGATCAAAATGAAACTTAATACTGTATTCATATTTCTCTGTAAGACAGCTCGTTAACTTAGAACTGACAGGAATCGAATCTTTCGTGTGTAAAAGCCAAAACCCTTATGGACCGATTCCTATCTGGCAACCGATTTCCTAAGTGGAAATCTTAATTCGAGACAAATAAATCTGACAAAGGAATTTGATTAAACCATGTTCCAGGTAAGGAGTAGTTTCCACAGTTAAAGAATAACTTTTTCTGTGCTGATGGCGTTTCATTGATGAAAACTGACCTCTGAAATTGGGAATGTCATATAATTAATAAAACAAAAAATTGAGAAACCCAGATATCAGCTCTTAACTCTCAAAGCTAAAAATCCAATATTTTGTAAGCAAATCCCTTGAGTTACTCGTAACATATAAATCGGAGTTTATTAATTGTTTTTCCTAAGTGGCAGTAATCCGGAAATAAAATAGCTGGAAACATAGATGGTCTCCTTCGTATCTTCTGAAAGTACTCCACTGTCGCCCTGTTGTCGAATTAAATTGTAATTAGACTTCTTTTCATAATAGCAGTTTAAATATTTTATGAAAAAAAGAAATTATCGTAGTACACCTACCTTAATAACACTAATCTTGATGACCCTTACTCCGAAAGACTGTGACCTGTGAGCTACAGGGTAAAACAGCTTTAATCCTTAACTCGGACTGTATACACGCTGCCTTTTATTAATTACCATATTTGCGTTGATAAGCGAGCGGTATACAAACGAGCGCATGCTCCAAGTTTTTTCAGGTTTAAGTATTCTCCTCAGGTACTTAACATTCAAATTATGGTACGGTCAGAGGGGGTAGGAGAATTTATAGTCACTGGACGGCTCTGATGAAGGCCTCGCCAAGGCGATCAATTTCGTGGTTTTAAAAGTTTGCATGTTTTATTTTACAGTAAATAACAATAATAAAGAATTTATTACATGATAATAATATGAATGGAGTACATGTTAAAATTAAAGTCTCACAAGTTTTAAAATTAACACATTCAATTTAATATTTTCATTTCCTTGAGTATGAGAGGTTTCTTAACTAAAGATTCGACTTGACTGACTAGTTTATTGTTAATTTTGCAAAATAATGATAATGCAGAAACAGTATCAGCCATCTTTATCTTATTCTTAATATCAGTTCCTACCGCCATACGTTCTCATATTTATAAATTGAAATTTAGAAAAATTACCGACAACTTAAAAGAAAAGTATTCTCTAAGTATTCAGCTTACGTATTAAAAAAAATCACGAAAATTTCTAGTAGAGCTTGTCTATTGGATCGTGTTCCCTTTGCACGAAACGAAGCTGTTCATTAGAAAACTATTCTCTTCTATAAAAGGATAAAGTAGTATAATTATATAATAAAAAAATTAACTTAACTTATATTACGCTGCCCTAACGATCACAATGATACTGAAGTAATTTTAAATTATTTTGATTCCTATGTCGGTTACGTTATTTTATATCAATAAAATCCTAAATATTTAAAATTCAAAGAATGATTATTAAAAAAAATATTTAAGCACCTATATCGAACTATCAACTTTCGTTAATTTTATTTAACAAATTTTCTATGCAATGAAGAAGAGTTATGTATGTACTTTACGGTTTTTCTAAGGTTTAATTCTTTTTATGTTCTCATAGCTACTTTAGCCGCTGCAGACACATTCTACAATAATATGAACCCTCCACATTCAGGTGGAGGGTTGTTTGCTGATGTCGGATCAAGTGGCCAGGCGGCGGGTTTTTTGTTCGTAAGGCGGTTGCGGCCTCCTTGGGGCTGGACGAGGACGCCTCAATTGAATCCAACACTATTTCTCCCATTGTGAGGGAGTGAACATAATTTTTTCTCGCCGCCTCGGATAAAAAAAGACACATTCTATAAAATTTTCCTGGGTTCAATCAGAAATTTCCTGTCATGTGCTTCCGCGGTCAAGTAATCTTTAATAATGCCTTGGCTTTGTGAACCGCAAAGCAAAGAAATTAATTTTTCCCCAAATTGTGTGTAGGGTTAAGTATTTGTGTATCTTTCCGTCCAATTACAAAAATAATGCAATTTAAGTTTTACAACGTACTTGAATTCTTAAACCCAGTTGTTTTTCTATCGCACAAATTTAACTGAAATGCATTACGTACATCCACTTATATTGTTCACTAATAAATAAAATATACGTATTAATAAATAAATAAAAATATGTACCCTACATAAAGATATACCTGAATTTTTTTTAATCCCTAACGTGTGCGTACGTAGCAATTTATTCAATTTAAGAACAATAAGCAACACCATGAGATGAGAAGATATGAATGACGTGTAAATGAGATGTAATATAGTACAGTCTTAGGCTGACAATTCCTGAAATGTGTCGTTAGTTGAATCCTAACCATCAATGTACAACGGTAACCGCTTCCTACTTAACTACTTCTACTGTCACTTTAACAAACAAGTTGAGTAGATGTACCTACCCGTTACATAAAAAAGTTACGTTTTTCAACAAAACGCTTTACAAAAAGTTTCCATTTAATTACGTAGGACGACGAACATTTGACTCATTTAGGAAGCCAAAATTATTCTTATAGTTTAACTTCGTTTACTATAGTTTTCGGATCGGGTTGATCAGAAAGGTGAGTGACTGGGCTAGTCAGTCCATAGACTATGACTTGAATAATTAAGTACGTAGGCCTAAATAGAGGTTGCGCGAGCAACTCGATTTGGTGACCAGCTGTTAGCGTGCAGAGTGAACTGTCACCGCTGTTAATCTTTTTTCAGTTTCACGTCTACTCGAACTAAAATATTCACTAAAAATCTGTCACTGCGACCAAGTTGAGCGTTGTCTAAAATATATCATTCCAATAATAAAGCATAATATTTAAACAAAAGTTTTTAGGCCGTACAGTCCTTCTAACTGTGCTAATGAAACATTTTTAAGATACAAGGTTTTTAGAAGAACAATTTGAGTTTCTTGTATCATCACGTTTTAAATATTCTAATTTTTCATGTTGATCAAAACAAAAAACAAAAGTAATCCGGGGCATGATTAATATACCATTAATTAATACGCCAAAGGCTGTCCAAACGGCCGGTCGGCCACGGAGTTATAAGTGAGAAGTGCGGGGTGTGTAGGATAATGCTCCTATACCATTTAACTTTGACAGGGATTTCATTTCTTCCTGGGCTGATTTTAGAAAATCGACCTTTGTTCGCCTGGATTGGCCAATCATCCCTCTGTGCGACGCTTAGTTCAGCAGTAATTTAATATTTCCTGTCTGTAATTGGTACAGAAAGCATCAAAACGAAAAGCTTTCAAGATTGGTCAAAATGAGTAAAATGTAATACCAGCGGTTTCGTGAAAATTTAATAAAAATTTAAACATATTTGATTGTTGTTTACTTTCCATAGAAATAAATGAATTTTTTTTAAATGTGACATTTAAGAAACTCAGAACAGAATTATGAATAGATAATGAACGGAATAGAGTTAATCAATTTGTAAGATCAGCAGATCAACAGAAGTCTAAGATCAACAGAATAAAATGGACGAATTGGTACAATGACTAGCAGACTAGAACAAGTGGGCAGACTAGAACATCTGCATATCATCCAAGTTGGAGGAAAAACGCAAAAAATATTGTCAGTATATTACCATCATTATATTGAAAATAATAACAGGTCTTTTTTACGTTTATGTTATTACTGTACGTACATAAAACTAGTAAATTTGAGGATTGCTTTCTGCAATGACGTGTTAAAATATGACGTGAACGACCTAGGAGACAACAGAACTTAGTAGTAAACACCATAGGTCATTTTTTAAATTTTTTCAAGATGTCTACTCCATCTTCTGCGAAGTCGGAGTGGGCGATTATTGGGTAAATGTGGCATGTCGAGGTTTCATTTTCAGGTTATTTGATTATAATTTATTTCAGCATCTAATATTAACCAAATTAATAGTGTAAGGTAAAATGAGGACACGACACGGTGTCTTCACCGATTTATGTAAGGGAAACAAACGTCTCCGGACATAAAATCAAAAAAAAACTAACTAATAAAAAAAAGCTGTACCAGTCAAGACGTATCCCACCAACCAGTTGAGATGAAATACCTCAAAACCGATACATTCGGGGGCTGTAGCACAAGGTGCAAACAAAAACTCCACCACCATGGTCAGAAGAACCAGGTATGGAAACGGCCAGGAGAAACCATACCCCAAAAGCTAGAATTAACGGTAGAGCAACACAACACTAAAATGCGGAGGCGAGATGATAAAATCTATGCCGGGTCAGATAAATGATTCATTACACAACACAAGAATATGAGTGACTTAAAGGTATTTATTAATAAAAACAAATAATAACGAAAAATTATTAGCCCAAAACTGAGCTGGCCTAAAACGTAAAAATCAATAATAGCCTAGTGAATAAAATAAACTTATAAACTAACAATAGGTAATGATCAAATAAAATATTTAAACGTACATAAAACTTTTAATTACGAAACAGAAACAAGTTCTTAGAAATGTTAAATTATCAATAAAGAAAAACAGAATGTAAATACGAATTAATATTTTTTGGAATGAATTTTTTTTTTTTTTTTTTTGGAAATTTACATTAATTAAATATGTAGGGAAACTAACAAAATCTTTACTTAAACAAATATTAATAATAAAAAAAACTTTTACGTAATGAACATTAGATATTACCTTACTTTATAAAAAAAAATTACTTTATTTTATAAAAAAATTACTTTAATGGTTAAAAAAAATGAAAATATTTATGGTTATTCATGTTCATTGGCAAATCATCCGAAAAATCGAATCAAAACAAAACACACCAGTCCTAACAAAAGAATTAGGAAGAGGACCACAGAGTTACAGAATTAACAAAATAAAAAAAATGTTCTAAAGTAAATAAAACTAAATTTAAAAAAATGGAAACAAAATTTTAAAGAAAAAAAAACGGAATAAAAGAGATCCAAGATTTAGAATGGAAATTACGTAAAACAAAAATTCGGGTGACTTATCAAAGAACAAAGAATAAACTAAATCTTAGTTTGATTCCATTTTTAAAATAATCAAATTTAACATATTACATTAATTAAATATATTAATTAATTAAATTTTTTTTAATTTAAAGTCCAAAAAAGAAGAAAGACTGAAACTGCGAAAAGGATACACGAATATCCTGAACAATGACTAGTGTCGGGTGTAGGTTTTAGTTACAGTTAAACCGTACATCCCCGAAAATAATAGGAAATAAAAATTTAATCAAATTATTTAAATTAAAGAGAAAAATTAGGAAATAAAAATTTACATTAAATTATTTAAATTAATGAGGAAAATTAGGAATTAAAAATTTACATTAAACACCATATTAATTGTTAACCGAAAAGATCAAGAAAACAGACAAGCCAAAATATTTAAAAAAAACCAAAATTCCGAACCAAAATTTAAATTAAAATTTTCGATATTTAAATCTAAGAAATTCAATAATGAAGTTCATAATGGAAAAGGTTACCTGAAAAAAATTCTAGGTGAAACAGTCGTCAAAGGTTCCCAAGTCGAAAGTGAAAAAAATTCACACGCATAAGAAAAACGTAAAAAATGACCATACTCCCCTCTCCTACTGCAGGAGGCCAATAAACCAAGTCAGCGGACTCAGCGAAAAAAGGGAATAGAACGTAAATCGCGCGTGTCAAATAGAACTAATGTGATTTATTGAGATTGAAAATAATTAAATTAAATACAAGGAAAATATTTCAATAAAATACGCAGTAGAATTAAAAATGAACTTTGAGACCGGAAATGCATAAATAATAAGAATCATACGATGAAATTCTATTAAAGAAAAATTAATTTTTAAATAAAGGTTATTATAATAATGTTAATGAAAAAAATTTATAAAATCACTACAGTATGTCCCAAAAGTAAGGTGAACATACGACTTGAAAATAATAGCAATTTTTTTTATTTAAAAGAAATGCAAAATTTATTTAATCAAAATTCTAAGGGGTTTCGAAGATTTTGAAACTCCTTACAATAGTCATCGTATTTTAATAAGAAAGCTCTGAATTATAACTGGAATATGATACTGTGACACATCGGCTGAACGGACAATAGGGTTTTGACAATGTAATTTTGTACTAGTGTAACAAGTATGACTTATTGCTGTCCAGATGCAGCTACTTTTAGTAAAAAGGTAGAAGTCTACTGTATTCCACTAGGCGATTATGTCTATGGGTTTTTTATTTCTCTAGTTTATTCTGTTTCATTATTTTTGTTCTATTATTCTGTTTATTCTTTATGTTTGAGAAAATTCTATTTGTCCATAAAACCCGCTACGCTCTTGAATGAGTTAGTAAGGTGTAAGTCATTGTGTAGTCAGTATGTAAATAGTTTGTAAGATCGGTCTGTGTTTAGAGCATGAAGGGTTTTATTGTTAAACCGGTTTGTATGAAGTAGTTCATTTGTAACGAGCAAACAGTGTGCAATAATTATAACTGTGTACAACTGTAAGAATTAATTCATTATTTCATTGTAAATGGCCATAGGCTTTCTTTTTAATAAAGTTTAGTTTGTCTTTAAGTTTTTAAACATTTTGTAATAAACTCAGTGTTATTAAGTAGTTTATTGTAATTTTCTTGCTGATAACTGTAATAATTTGTTAATAAACGTTTTTTAAGTTTAAAAGGAAATTTTGTTATTTATAAATAAGCAGATCTGAAAATACCCGCAACAAATGTTACGAAAACCTGGTTGGAGTTTGAAATAAGTATCCAGATTTCTGTCTTCGGAGGATCTAATATGTAATTTTCCCGTTTCACTGGTAGATTAAACAGAACTTCAAAGTGAAAGAAATCAGGTTGTTGATTTCTGACAAGTTTCGTAAAGTATTTTTACAAATTACCTCATTACAGCTGCAAACGACCAACCTTTTGTTGCAACAAAAATAAAACTAAATTGATAATTTCTATATTTCTTTACTACAAAGGTAGTTCAAAATTGTATTTCACCTAAACTTACTATTTGCCTTTTGCAACCATAATGTTTCTGAATATTTGATTATGCAGTACACACGGTTACTTTTCTAGAGTTTTAAAGTAACCGTGGCAGTACATGTGTTGTCTATGTCTTCATTTAGACAAACAGATGACTGATTTAAATTAGTAGTCTCATTTTCCTATGATCGAAATGCAGTTCTTTTAATGATAAAATTTCTACATGAACATTTTCATGCTGTACAGTATCATTTTCATGAAAGGATTGTTCAATTAGACTAAAATACTGATAAAAACAGTATTTTCTTTTTGTAATTAGTGTTACACATTTATGTTCCAAAAACTATTTTATTTACGAATGTAAATAAAATAGTTTTTATTCTCTTATGTAAAAGGTTCATCAACATTTTTAATATTTTACGAAGTGTATGTGGTTAATTCTTGTCATATACTATAATTTGATTGTACTGTAAATTATTATGTTTTTCATTTACCCAAACCAATTTCATTGGCCTTATTTTTTTAGGTGTAGTTAATTACAAAATGTTCTTCCATAACATCTTCTACCTAGTCGGGCAGTGGAATAGTGACTAGCGCAACTGGCTTTACTTCAGGGATTTCGGGTTCGATTACCGGTCGGATCTGGCATACATTTATCACTCATTTTTTCTATACCCTTCATAGTCTATAAATTAGTAGTAACTTAACGAGCAAAACAGTCGAACGTAAAACAAAAAAAAAAATCCTACTCTGCACAACACATGGAATTTTATCACTGTTCAAAAAACATTAGGGCCAAAAACATTAGTAGTACATTAAAAATTATACTTATTTTTAATAGTTACATGAATTTTATGCGCATTCTAATTTGAATTGCAAACTGGAGAATACACCATCTCAGTTTGATTCGGCTGCTGCATTTACGCACAATTTACAGGTATAGGCCTAGGCTACTTAAAAATTTTTTGTTTCAGCACAAAAAGCAGGGTCTATTCTAGATTTATAAATCTTCACTATTTAAAAAAAACGACACGTACAACTACTCGATCACTTCACTTTTAAGTCTTATAATTTTCTTCAAGTATGTTATATTTATAACACGCAAGACTCAGGTTAATGAACCAAGGAATCAATGTTAAATAAATAACATTCTTCCAGCTTCAGAAGTAAAAATTTCTGCTAATAGTCATTTTATTTCTCCCCTTTCCATTGGTCGATATCTACTGACTCTGTCACTTATCATTCCCCTTGAATTTTAGAACATTATCTTATCGCCCATTATTCTGTAATAAAAATAATAATAATAATAATAATAATAAGTTTATTGTTACAATACATTTTACAATTACCATATTTGTTAGAAAACATATGATTAGTCATTTTAAGTAACAAAAATGATAGCCTACACACTTATTTACAAACAAAACAAATCGAAAATACTACAAATATATCATAATATAGCAGCTCTACAACAGTAGTACATTATCCTTCAAGAACAAAGCAAAACCACTCGTGTATGTATGTATACACTCCATTTTTTTATTCAGTTTTAAAGTGGTGATTAGAACAATCACATAATCACCCTGGTACATAACAAACAACAACGGTACTACACAAAGATTTAAACATTCCTACAATTAAACAAGAAATACGCATATTCAGTACAAACAAAACACCAAGACTTGAATCACACAAAAATTATCTCGCCATCACACTTTTAAATAATTTAAACCTCACTCGCCGACTGAAACGAAGACACCCTTATTTTAAAACAACCATAAAACACACAGAATAAATTTCTAAAGTTCCTCCGTTAAAAGGTTTTCTTCGGTCATGTCACAGGGAAAGCAAACTCAGTTGCTTATTATTCTGCGTAAGAATAGATTGCAGTTTTTGCTTAATTAAAAAAAGTGGTGATCAGTGCACGCACTGTATTGTGCGCATCAGATGTCACGCTTTGCTTTGTTTGTCAATCGAGTATAGTGTAGATAAACAAATGATCCTATTTACTGGTCATTGTTTTATAAGACATTATGTTAAAAAAGAATCGGGATCCTTAGGGTTGAAAATTTTATTCAAAATCAAAATACAATTTTGATTCAGCCTACTGAACATATTCAATGGTATAAAAAGTAAAAAAGTGTGAACAACGCGATTTGACCGTTATAATCTGGGGGTTAAAAAACCAAGTAAAATGTTTTGAAAAATATTGTTTTTACTGCGAATTTTCAATTTTTGTTAGGTAGATAAGTACAAATGAGCGCCAGATAACTGAGCGATTGTGTGGTAGTAAACATAGTTTCAATTTGAATGGCACACAGCCAACAACACAGTTACGGCCACAACTAATGCATAAAATTCAGAATGTGGCGAAAAAGTTTAGAGAAAAAGATAACTACTACATTTATATTTTTAATGCTGGTTGTTTTATTGTAAATGTAACCTGCAACAACCTGTATCTTTGACAGCTACCTTTAATAGTATAATCTTCAGTTTTAGGTGAAATGGTTGGATCACTAAACAAATCTAATATAGTTTTGGATATTAGATACATTTGCTAGGTATCTGCAAAACGAAGAAAAATTAATCATGACACTAAACAACTAGAGATCTCTTTAATCGCAAGGTTTAATTTATTTCTAAAACTTTTCAGGTACAAAATACTTTCATCTATTTTTACATGTAACCATGTAGAAGCATTATGTGCCTTATTGACTACTAATAATAATAAATCAAGAAAATGTAAACCCAAATTAAATTAAACACAAATTAAATACCTACTAAAACTTTCCTGAAATAAACATTCTTCAATAGTTTGTTTCCAATTTTTAGGACTTTGTATTCAAATGAAACAGGTTTCAATGCAATATTTACCGCCGTCCACTTGTAAATTTCGAAATTTTCACCTAAGAAGTTTTATTATTTAAAATATTTTTTGTTAAAAGTATCCTCACAATTTTTCTCTTAACCTTTAGTAAGTATTCTTTTTTACTGCATATAAAACACTATTTTCAATATTAAGTCATGTATTAACAAAAATGATAGTTTTTATGAGAAATATGAAAAAATTAAGGACTTTTTGGGGCGGTTTTAATTCCTTGAAGTGGCTGAGGTGTTATTGAGCACGGAAGTTGCCAGCGGCGGAGGCAACGGTGAGTTATGTTATAAATATAATTGCTATTCAAGAGAATATCTTCATTCTCGCTGGATACGAATTTAAAAAAAATTGCAGCCAAAATGAGTTAGCTCATAACAAACCACGGTGCTCTATCAGTTTTTTTTTAATTTCCAGTACCCATTGTTGGTATATTGAAGCATCATATCGAATGATTCAGTTCAGATATTTTGATTGCGGTACACCTGTAGAGAAGAAAAGATTTTATCGACATAGTTGCTACGGTTGCCGCTGTTGTTATTGTTGTACTGACGATCTGATAACACACATCGGATACAACTATAACTGAGTAAATAAATCGGATATTATAACTGAGCAAATAAATCAGTTATTATTTCTATTTTACACATTCTGTACCTCCGGAAATTCTGATTCACATAAAATAAACATGGGTTATTTAATCTTACTTTTATTTATGAATACAATTAGATATTTAGTACCTAAATATTTTTATTTTTTTTTTAAAGACGAATTGACAGGTTGCTGATTAGCGCTACTATCGGTCATGGTACTGAAACAGTGGGTTCCAGACCCTCGCCGGGAATCGAACCCGGGACATTTAACTTTGTAGGCTAGCGCACTAGTCACTACGCCACGGAGGCGGTCTATTTTTAATTTTTTTATTTCTGATCTAGACAGTGGTTCCGATGTACGATGGTAGGAGTTCAATTACTCATACCCTCTCAGGAATGGTCGGGATCGTGAGGTTGCTTATTGATCTAAATTGAACAATTTGGAAAGTACACACACACGCGCGCGCGCGCGCGCGCACACACACACACACACACACACACACAAGGGATTTAAAAAATATATTTCCGATGTATTTAAAATAAAAATCATAGTTTAAATGTTAGGTTCATAGTGATAATCGCTGTGAATAGTGATTAGTGCATAGTGATAAGATAATCGCTGTGAATTACAGGATTTTTATTACAGCACGTTTTTGTTGCAAGTAAAATAAAATACTCGCTGTAAATTACAGAATTTTTAATAAACACATCTGCTTGAAAGTATAAGAACCTTTAACCTCAGATACCGATTCGATTAATAATAATAAATCAGCCTATCTAAAAAGCCGAAACAGGAAAAACCCTTGCGTTCTTTTGACAGCCAAACTATATAAAATTACTGTGCTACTGTGATGATCTCCAGCTTACTTATTCAGTTTTATATTTTGTAAATATACCTCAGAACTTTTGTTCGGCGATGACAAAATTGAAGAACTGTGCGTTAACCTCCTTCTTTGCCATTTCATTTTATCCGTTAATTTGTACTTCTGTAACTCCGGTTCACAAAAGGTGAGATTTTAAAACATTGTTATGCATTTTTAAGATTTATCTTAGATCATAAATAATTATTATTAATTTCTTTAATGGCCGCCTCCATAGCGTAGTGGTTGGCGTGCCATACAACATAGTGAAAGATCCTTGTTCGATTTTAAAAATCTAAGGTTTGAAAATTTGAAACATACTGCTTCATTAACCACACAGTACTTTATCAGTAGTCGCTTATGACCAAGCTCTTGATGCAAATTCACTGTAGCTAAACTTATAACAAAACTAAATTATAACAAACAAATTCTTATAACTGTTAAGTAACTACGGTTGAAGAACGATTTGGTATGATGACCTGCTGACAGCCAAATGTGAACAATTGCCACTGTAGATTGTGGTGTACTTAATACCTTGCTTTTCATCAAATCTACTTTGATCTATATGACTTGCTATAGTGCCTTTGTTGGATTACTTACACCAAATAGAGCTAAAAAGTAGTTATTACGTAGTAGACTATTATTATTTAAAGAAAACTGCAATTTTTAAATTTCAAAACAATTATTTTTTTTAATTTTTACTCGAAATATTCTAGACTTTCTTCTGCATAAAATGGTGTAATCTTTACTGTGTACAATATTTATAGATCTGAAAAGTTAACGTTGCACAATTAAAGGGTAAAGGCTCAAAAATATACGAAAAATTTAGTTTTTACAATATTTATTTGTTAATATTGACAGGAATATTATTTATCCTAAAAATAATAATTTTGTTCTTATTAGGGCCTACATTTTGCAAGTATTTGGTTTTGTAGTGTACTTAAAATCGTATCGACAGCTTGGTCATTAGCAACTAGCTTAGGTACTGCTCGTTTTGGTACTGTGGGTTTTATCGAGTTAAAATTTCTAACCTTAGCCGGTAATTAAACCCAGTACCTTCCGCTTTGTATACTACGTTGCGGAGGCGAGCAAGTGCTTTTTTATAATCAAACTGAGATATAATCAAACACTGAGATAACCTTTAAGTTTTGAAGTGATCTATTTGAAGTTAAGAGCTTTGACGTAGATTCCCGTAAATTCTTTTTTCCCTTGCTCAGTATCAATTAGGCTATCTCAGAAACAGTTTGAAGTATAAAGCTGACATTTTAGGAGCATAATATTTACATCCATTATAAATTACTATAGTAAAATATTAAAAATTGTAGCAAAGTATTTTGGTTTTTAAAAATAGTAATTTATATTTTCAATTTCAATTTTATTTCATTTTAAAATTTTATTTACATTTTCAATTTTTTTCTCTATCTCAGACATTACTTATCAAAAATAAATAATTTTTAGTACTACATTAAAAAATTATACGTAGGCCTATTGATAGGATTGTAAATTTTCAGTTGGTTAAGTGGTTGAGGCATAAAGTAGATTACGTGTTAACATGTATTTAGGTATCTGTAACGCGTTCCTTTGGTAAAAGCAGTTCCCAATTTCAAATATAAAATATAGTTTCAATGAAAACCTTAATAGCACAGATACTGTGGTGCAGCTAGGGTACTTGTACACTATTAAAGCTGAAAGACCCGATTTAATTCCAATTAGATTCGATTTTTAAACATTCTAGTCACTAATAGTGTAGCCATAGTAAAATCGCCTAATCTAGATGTTATACCACTAAAATAAAGATGAGTGATCGGTTCCAGTCACGGTCTGAGGTTCAATTTAAAAAAGTATCATAATATGATACTTAAAATACGCTACATATTATGTAGCGTAATACATTGTCGTATACTTTACTTTTTATTTAATTACGGCAGGAGTGGGCATAATGAAGTAAAAAGGTATCAAACAAAACCAGGCTGCTAATTTGTTTTTATCAAATCAGCAAAATTACAATCTGTTCTGTTATAAAAAAAACAAGAACAATACGTAATAAGGTTAACATAGAAAAGCCAAATTTACAACAATATTATACATTAATAATATAATTGTTACAGATAATTTTTTGTAATTTTAAAAAATTAATTAATTTTAAAATGATTCAAAATTTGCTGCTAAATAATTTATTTTTTACAAGTGTAGCCTAAAATTGGCTCTAATTTTAACCAATTAAGGATTAATTTTGAAGTCTCTAATTAAAACACAAAAATAATTTTTACAAAATCTTTGCGCCTCAACCTGATCTGTTCTAACATACTTCGAATTATTTTAACACAATTCCACGTTCTTTCCTATGTTTTCTCTGTTTGTATTAATTTCTTTTTATTGTTCAACTCTTAAATTATCCACTGGGATGTATATATTCTTAAAAACAATTCCGTTTATTTTTCATGTCATTTGTTGATTCAAAATTTAGTTAAACATTAGGACGGTTCTATATTGTGTAGTTTCTGAATAATAATTAAGTTAAAAAAATACCTATTTTCTTTCATCTCACAGTTGTAAATAATCTCTTTCCTAATCGTTATAGTTTCCCCTACTCATATACACGAGGAGAACATTTTCCCTCTTAATTGAATAATATTTTTACCGCGTCATTTGACCATAACTTAAAATTTTTTGCAGAGCCAGGATCCGGTTCCCTGTACCCAACATTGGCCCCCTATTGCCCCTACCATGAACCGATTACCGAACTGGCCGGTTTCCAGGAAATACTGTGATAAGGAAATTTCCTGCTCCAATACTTCCGGTTTCTGCCATCTCTATAAATCTGTACACTGAAGGTATAGGGCACAAAGTCCATTTTTTCAAAATTGACTTTTTACATGGTTTTATATATTTTTGTGCTCTTTTCAGAGGTATACAGCAACGCTATGTCCAACACCTAATAATACAGGATTTAGCTAGTAAGAAAGGGAACCAAGTAAAGAGCACTATATAGACATGTAGCTTTTTACTTTGCATTATTATTAATTTCTTAGGCATCATGTCCACATAGTGCTTTATACCTCTGACATTGTAAAATAATACCTAATGTTATTAGACTTTCACAAGCACCATGTCCACATAATACTTTTCACCTCCTACATTATAGTATGATTCCACGAAACATATGGGCATAGTGGTTTGCCTTAAAGGCATGAATAATTTAAAAAAAATATTGCAAAGCAAAAGGCACCAAGTCCAGTAATTCAAAAACTATGGAAAATTTTAAAAAAATTGAGAAATGGGTATTAAAGAGCCTTAAATTATTAATAAAATCCCATAAATTAATTTTTAAAAAAATCATTAAAAAAAGTGATAGATTAACAAACTTGGAAAAATATTCATTTAGCTCTCCTGTAAAATTAGCAAATTGTGACTCGGTGCCCTTTACCTCCGGTGTACAGAAATGTTTGGTAAAGGAAGACGATATCAAAAGCGGCAAGAATACGAGAACGTCAGAACTAATATTGTTTTCGTGTCTATCTGTTAGACGCCCCGCAGTCTGTTAGCGCGCCTACAAAAACTGCAAATGTAACATGCAACACAATACACCATTGCGGGTTGCAGGGTGTATTTATATACTTCACGTGCATTGTGACATGATACATACTTGGTTTGTAACTGATGAATCTCCACTTAAAAATATCAGCAGTTAACTATTTTAACAGTAATGCTAATAATATCACTTAAGTTCCACTTTATTTCGCTGATGAAGTTTATTGTTGTTTATCTGAAGTGGAATTTATTAGTTACGTAAATTGTATGAGTGGGTGTGCGTGTGTGTTACAATACACTCTTCTCAACCGAGTCCTTTATCTGATAATTTTTCAACATGTTGTATTTTTAGTTTTTGTACGCGCGCTAACAGATTGCGGGCGTATATCAGATAAGACCCTTGGTTTCTGTTTAACTCTCGAGCGGGCGCGCCCGATTTTTTAAAGATTTCAGCCCTATTATGCATTTTATGATAAAAAAGTATAATCAAATTTATAGGAAATTAAAAGATCTACAACTTTTATTTAGAGCGTTTTCTCTATAGAGCCTAGTTTAGCGTGAAAGAGTGATTTTCCATATTTTAAAGCCAAACTGAGGTAGATTTTCATTTTGCGTCTTTCACTCATGATGAAAATAAGGTTATGTTTATTGAGGTTAGTTTTTGTTTATTTCTAATGTTTTATTACTAATGTTCGGTTAATTGTTAATAATTTGCATTGGCAAGAGAAAGTTGTGTGAGTGTTTCACACCACATTTTTTTTTAAGTTTAACAGTGCAAAAATACTGGTGATGTAGTTTCACTTGTATTGGTATTAAAGAAGGTTTAATTACGTATTTTTTGTAGTAATTTTTATTCATTTAATTAGTAAAATTTTTCATAACCCAGTTGTATTAAAAAGTATTATGTAGATGCACTTTGAGATTTTATTTATTACAATGTGATAAGGTCAATTGACTGATTCTACTGAAAGTGCAAGTGAATGAAAGTGTACTGAATTGTTTATCTATAACTTATGGTTGATTATTTTATGTAAATTGCATGATGGTTTATATTTGAGTTAAATACAGTATAATCCGCTTAATACAATTTTCATGGGTCAGACAAAAATTAGCATTTTAGGTGGAAATTCGTCTTAGCCGAGAAGTGGCAAGGACAATCTTAAGAGAGTGCTTTTTAAAGAAATCATTATTATAGGCAGAAAAGTGTTATTATTTTAACATTCTGCACATGTGAGAAAATATTAATAATAGTAATTACATACAGGTTAGGGCCTATATACAAATAAATGTCCAGGTTATAAAATGTAGTTCATAAATAAATGTAAAGATACATACCTTTTTTTAAACATCACGTTTAATTAAAAAAAAACACAAATAACACCACTAATATAAATGTACATAAATACTGTAACTAATAACGAATTTCCATTACTTATTTTTAAAATAGTCATCAATTGAGCGCGAATCAGGTGGGACTGAATGCGTATTAAGCGGAAACATATTTTACCTTATTAATCAAGGGACTTCACGAACACCGTGTTTTTAGCAGAAAATTGTTTTAGCCGTGAGTGTAATAAACGGATACTACTGTAGTAATTTATTTATAAAAAGCAGATGTAATTATTATAATAAATCTGTTGTAATGGGTAATATCAAGGTAATAACTATTTGTTTTTATTTTATAAAAAAAATATTGCTAAAAAAAAACAAGAAGTACAATGAATCTTATCCTATCTTATTTCCTAATATCTGCATAGGTCTAGCCTGTGCGCGGGTATGAGTTGGTTAATTTTATTTATTCTGTTACCTATAATAATAGCTTTATATGTCTACACTAAATTTACATAAAACAAAAGAAACAAAAAAAAACATAAAACAAAATTTCCTAATGTAAATATACAAAAACACATAATAGTATAAAAAAAAATAAATAAAAATAAAATGTCATGTAAAGGCAAAGGATGAAGCAGACTTTCGATGACAATGTTAACAAAAAATTTTTAGCCGACACAAGAGGAAGACTAATTAGTTTGAATAAATAGAACTAATTAAATCCTCAGACTGCCCTCTCCCTAAATTAATCAGCTAGTTGGTTACTTTTCTTTTGTATATCTAAGGAGTTACATCAGTATTTCGGATAGCCTCTGGTAAATTAAGGCATGTGATTGAGGCTATATAATGTGCTGCAGTGCTGTTAATGATTTTATGCAATCTAGGGGCTTGATATCCAATACAGGTTGCAGCTCTGGTATGATAATTATGAGTTACTTTCTGTAGTACAGAAAGTTTATTAGATCTTATGTACAGTAATAAGTTCCTTATGTAAAGTTGCCAAATGTCAAGTACCCGAAATCTACCGTATAATCAATCAGAAGGGAATTGTCTGTCACAAGTTAAAGCACTTTTGATCACAGCTTTCTGAGCCGTTACAAGTGGTTCCAATGTCGAACGGAAGGCCCCACCCCAAGCGATGATTCCGTACTGCAGCAAGCATTGTATCAAGGCACAATATACCTTTCTTAGGTCATTTTGTGACAAAATTCTATTTATGCGAGGAAAAATATAAAGGAATTTTCGGATTTTTTATTTCAAGTGATGAATAAAGACGGACCATCTCATTCTTTCGTCAAACCAGATTCCGAGGTATTTGTATGAATTAACATGTTCTATGACATAACAGTTACAAGGTATAGTATTCTTTTGACACGAATGAAATTGTAGGATTTTGTTTTTTGGGTCCGTAAATGGTCGTAACGATACTGTTATATATTTAAGTTTTATTATCGTTCACAGTAAGGGAATTAGAATTGAACCACCTCTTGAGCAACGTTAATGTTTCTGCGGCCCTGTTGTATCTTCATCCCAGTCAGATCCTTCCAAAACAACGGCGGTATAATCAGCGTAAAGGAAAAGTTTACCGTTCCCCATTGTTAGTTTTCCCAGACTATTTATATAAATTAAAAATAATACAGGACCGAGTGTGCTATAACTCCAGTTATTTCAGTTCGAGTGTGCTGTATAACGCCAGAATTAACTGCCATATCGTCGCTGATATGTCCCTCAATTGAAACCACTTGTTTCCTGTTACTTAAGTAACTACGAAACCAGTTTAATGCCGTTCTTGTAATACCCATTATTTCCAGTTTTTTAACTGTTCATGTAACATGTTTGTAATATTTTATTTTATTTATATTCTGTGAGCTCAAGTCCACTTCTTTGTGTAACTAAAAGTTAAACACATAAAGATAACAATGTAATGGTTTTTTTCAGGAACTTAATAGCAGATAATGCAGTTACTAATGATTGTAATATATTTGAACTTAACAACAAGACACTTGATGCTGTCCAACAATTTGGGTCTGTTTTTAATGAGTTACATTTGGGATTGAAATTATTAGAAAAAAATGAGCGTAAATCAATAAACACAGTGATGTTTATTGGGAATACAGGTGTTGGAAAAAGCACATTGGTTCAGTTATTGTCAGGAGATAACAAAAAGCTTTTATCTAAGGAAACTAATCCAGATTCTAGTGATTTCATCATAACAGACAATGATAAAATTGGTACTGACACTATCACATCAAAAACTCTTTACCCAAATTTGTTAACAGATTCTAAAACTGGAATCATTCTTTGTGACAACCCAGGTTTTGCAGACACACGAAGCCCGATTCATGAATTGATTGCAGCAGCTTCACTGAAAACTGTCTGGAAATTCAGTGAAAATATAAAATTAGTTTTAGTGATCCC
Source organism: Catonia carolina (assembly GCA_035578175.1). Taxonomy (NCBI): domain Eukaryota; kingdom Metazoa; phylum Arthropoda; class Insecta; order Hemiptera; family Achilidae; genus Catonia; species Catonia carolina. The sequence continues at coordinate 108,354,369 of JAQMRL010000001.1, forward strand.
ATATTCATCTGTCCAGGTTGGTTCCTACAGATCTGATTTCACCAATCTTTTAGAGCATACAGTTGATCTGATAAAAGACATTGATAAATTTAAGAACAGCATATATCTTGTTGCTACAAAGGCAGAAAATTCTGTAAGATTCAAGAATGGTGTTTTTGAAACAATACCGGATGAAAATTTAATTAATGGAGTATGCAATTATTTAAATTTGACAAAATTCAGTTTAGAAACTAAGGATTTTCAAATAAACAACACAGCTCTTACTAATTCTATCAAGATTATTGACACTTTGATTGCAGATAATGAATGCATAAATAAGATCAAATTATTCAGGAAGCCGATTGAAAGCGGACCAATAATGAATATTGAATATTTGCAGAATGAAAGGGAGGTTATACGTGAGGCACTGTTATCCAACAAAAACTTCACTAAAATTGATGAAAATGATTTTGGTTTCTCCCTATCTGACACGGCAAGAGTTTATGCCAATGAACTATACTTTGGGTGGAATGAATACATTATTGCACTATCAAAACAACTTTCTGAATATCTTTTAAAGTATTATGACAACTACTTAAATTCTATAAACAGCATTGAACGAAAATTAACAGAATTATTTTCCATTAAATCTGAAATAATATTTTTATCAAATGAGTTAGGTAGATCTGAAAATCCAAAAGCATTTCTTAATGCAATTAAAAACTTTTTAATCAGCAAAAATATAAATTACAACTGTAATTTTACAAATATATCTATTTTGAACGAATACATTTCAAATTTAGATAACTTTTCAAATTATACAAAATATACCCCCTTACAGTGGAACTCATCATTTATACTTACAAAGAAATTTATAACCACAAAAATAGAAAAATTAAATTATTTAAAAGATGCATTTAATATTTTAACTAGTTATACATACCAGAAACAAAAAGTAACAGGTCCAAAAAAAAGTCCAGTTGACTCAGTAATTGAAAATGATGTTAATACATTTTTAAGAAATAGTGAAGTAAAACAATTACCAAATGATCTCAAACTAGATGGTTATTTTTTGGAAATGTTTAATCAGGAAATTTATTTAACAACAAAATTGATAACAAAGATATATTGTTCATCAAGTGTACTGCACATTGAAGGATTTATTGTAAAATTGTCTGAAATTGATGACAGTTATATTGAAAAGTGTAATGATTTAAGATATGTATCAATATTAGCAATGCACACTTTATACATAGACAAAAGTTTAGATAACAACTCATTAAAAGGAAAACAGATTTATATTATAGCACCGACCTGGAAAGTGATTGGATCACAAAAGATAAGTGTTGAAGGTCTGTCAGATAAGAAATACATTAGCAAAGCAGGACCTCAAGAGGTAGGGAGGAATGGGAAAACAGGTGGTAATGGTGGCCAATTTTTTGGTGTGAGTGAATTATTTGAAAACTGTCAAAATTTACTAATAAATGCAAACGGTGGAGACGGTCAAAATGGAGGTGATGGTGGAGATGGTAAGGATGGAAGTAATGGTTCTACTGGAACGGTTTATGACCACACAAAATATAATGATAAAATATACGCTGTTTATAATAAAGATGAGAAAACAGTTGTTTATAGAGGAACTGATGGTACACCGGGATCAGACAGTGGGGCAGGGGGAAAAGGTGGTAAAGGAGGGCAAAAAGGAAAAGTAATTTTACAAAATGTTGGAAAAAGAGACAGCAAAATACAAATTGAAATGAAAAATGGGAATGATGGAAGAAAAGGCCAAGATGGAACACCCGGAATTGGAGGTTGGGGGGGATGTGATACTTATCATACCGAGAGGACTCACTACGCACTTTTTTTCCGAGTCAGGAAAATCCACAAAGTCTCATCTGGCAACTGCAGGGGGAAAAAGAGTAATGGCAAAGTAAGATATTCCTCCAGTTATTCTGAAGTATTGCCAAGTTTTTACTCAAAAGAGTTAAATATTTGCCATATAATAGATAATTATGTAAAAGTTTACAATGAACAATATCAATCACAGCTTTATGACCACAAATTTGAAGCATTCAAAAAATTGGTGAAAACTGCTCACTCATGTTAAGATAACAGCTCATAATTATTATTTTTTAAATTAATAATACTACATATATTGTATAAGCACTTTTTAAATATTTTTGAAATAACTGGCAATTTATAACATTACCAGCATTTAAAAATAATTTTCTAATAAACTATACATATCTGGAAAGTTGATGATTGAAATATAGATTTTAAAACCACCCAGTTTTATTAAAATGTAGTATGTCTAATTTTAAAAAAATGTTTAACAGTGTCCCCAAATAAAATTAAAGAAAATTACCTTAGCTTTAAGTTTATTTTGAAGTGCAAAAATAACTAGTAACACTTCATTGCATAAGCAATAATTAAAAAATGCTTCCATAATATCTGGAAGTATCTTAATTACATGATGATTTAATGGTTCTACTGGAACCTTTTATGATCTCACAAAATACAAAGGCAAAATATATGATGTTTATAATAAAAATGAGAAAACAGTTGTTTATAGAGGAATTGATGGTACACCGGGATCAGACAGTGGGGCAGAGGGAAAAGGTGGTAAGGGAGGGCAAAAAGGAAAAGTACTTTTACACAATGTTGGAAAAAACACAGCGAAATACAAACCTTGAAGTGAGTGAAAATCCAACTCTGAACAAGTATTTAACCATAAATTCTGATTGGACTTCAACAATCTGATTTATATAGTATCTATTACATAACATTTATTGCATGCAAATAACAGCTATTTGTTAGAGAATGAAATACGTTCTGTCTTCAGCGGTTATACAATTTCGAAATAAAAATGTACACACAAAAATATTGAGCACGCAAGTTTACCTTAACTGCCCAATTGACCAAAAAAAGCCTGAGTTATCAACAGTTGATATTTGCACATTTTTTACTCTTACTACGTTTCAAACGTGTCACAAGTCACAATAATACAAATCAACACAGTTGAAAATAACCTTTACGCACTCATGCACCTAAAGCACTAAATAAAAGAAACACATACATAAAAAGAACAAAACAGATAATATAAAACATAGGACTTAAATGTTTTGTAAACTTTTGAGGCTTGTGCCTCTACTTCAGACAATTGAAGGTAAACTACGTTGCGTCTATTGTGGTAAGTTGACAATTTTTTATTGTGGTAAGTTGTCTATTATGGTGGTTTATGGCAAGAAAATATGTTTTTGTACAAAAGTGGGTAAATTGAAGAATGATATTCTACTGGACTGTTGAGACCTGGACTGGAGGGATTATAATCCAGAAATGCTTCTTGAAATTTTTTTAAAATATCTCATTAATTTTTTTATTGCGAGTCCTGGCATGGGATAAAAATGGTTAAAGGGAATTTTATTTGGTTACACAGGAATTTCTGTGGTTGTTTATTTAATAATTGAGAGGTTCTACTAATATCTAACTTCTATAAAAACAAATATGCCAAAATTAAACCCATTTAAGGTTTATTTTCACTATACGTTCCATCTCCATTCCATAACCATTCAGTTAAATTCTTGCCTATTCACATTTTCCGTTCCTGTTCAGTTCATCGAGTATACAGATACGATGTGGTCCGACAAAAACTTAATTCTAGCTGCTATTTTATTAGACGAAAATGATTGTTTAAAAGGAAAAGAAAGAAAAAAATTGATGATTTTGAGTGAAGAGAAGATATATCGAGGGAGAATATATAACAATATTTAGAGAACTGAAAGATAATGAAACCAAATTTCATCAGTATTTCCACATGTCATAATATAAATTCGAAAAATTACTATAAATCATTCAACCAATGATAAAAAAAGAAAAAATGATATTCAGGGAATCGATTATAGCAAAACAAAAACTCTGTGTTTGTTTACGGTAAGTTACTGAAATGTAATGGAACGTTCCTACTATTGTTGGATGTTCCTACTATCAATACCGGTTGCGACACGTGTCAGCCTATCGGCCAAAAATTATTTGCAACTATATGGAGCGGAATTGTTTGGAAATGGTATGTAAATTGAATGGAAGCAGTGTATAGGGACGGTCATTTACAGTCAAAAATATTTTATGAAAACGGAACAGTTCCAGTATGGAATGGAAAGTATAATTAGAATCAACCTTAAATAATCCCCCGATATCAGTGCTGTAAATATCTAAGCTACAAAATCTGCCCTATAATAGATTCTTCTAGAAGATTTTCCAGCCCAGTAATTAGGTATACCTACCAAATTCATCATACCAACCAACAACTGTACACCAAAAAACTGCATTTGTCTTCTAACCTGCACAGTGTGTCCAGCCTTTTTATGCAAGTGAAACCACAACACTTCTCTATTATCAAATAAATGACCATAGACATTTCTGGTACCAAACTAAACTTTGTTTTACCGGTACCATCTCAATGTCTTGAAAATTAATTTTATAGACATGCACGTCTCTCTACGTTATTACTTATCTGTTTTTGTCAGCATTACAGTTTCTTTCATGTTTTAAATACATGATTTGATGTAAAAAAGGTAATCCTGTATTGTGCTGGCTGCTGGTGCTATGGCTTTTTAGTGTATTTATTCTATTGAATTTTACTGATTTAAAACAAATCTAAATTTAATCTTTCTTTGAATTATTTCTGATTTGATATTGTTTCTGCAATCGAATATATTATATACTTGAGTAAAGTAATAATTAAATTCCTTTTTAAGCTTAAATAATTACAACTTGTTTTATTTAAAAAAGATAATTTATTGAATATTATAAATCATGCAATACAAAGATTATCTTCTAAATTTAATTAAAGAAAATAATTTCAATATCATTTAACTGCAGGTTTTCCAAAGATAAATGGTTTATCTTTAAACAGTTATAATTTAAAAAAAAGGAACGTACTCGTATATGTCACATTTAAACATGTTCAGTTTTGCCACTGACCTCTTTCAACATTTTAATCAAGCTCATTAGTCTTTCAAAATTTCAGGGATTCTCCAAACCTGAATTTAATTTTTTTTGAAAATTAATTACTTCTTCTTTCAATCACACAGTTACCAAATGAGCATATTAAATTATAAAAAAAATTAAAATGGTATTTCCATTCAGTCATAACAAATATAACTGTCTTAAATTTTCAATCCTGTATTTGTTAAAATTTATTGATATAATGGCAGCAGCTTCTAAAATTAAATTATCATCTAAGAATCTCAACTGTTTGTTAATTATTTTACAATATTTTAAATTTATATGGGACATAATAATTGAAATATTTCACTTTTTTATTTTTTATAGTCATATGTATATTTTTCAAATATATGTAGTATAAATCCTCTTCTATTTTTCCAAAATTGTGTCCTGTGTCTTTAACATGTCTGTATAATTGAATTCCAGTTTTTATCGTATTTGAATCTAATTGTACAAATATATGTTAGATACAGGACACAATTTTGGGAAAACAAAAGAGGATTTATGTATACTGGAAAAATGAACATGACAAAAATATAATATATAATGAAATATTTCTAATATAAATTATGTTCATATAAATTTAAAAGATGATACAAAATTTTTATCACGTAATTATTTTATAATAATAATTATTATTATTTATAATATTTAATAATTAACGAACAGTTAAGATTCAAAAATAATTATTTAATTAATTAGAGAAGCTGGTGACATCTATAGTAATAAATACAAATACAGGATTGAAAATTTAAGACAGTTTTATTTGTTATGACTCGAATAGAATCACCAAAACGCACGTAAGTTTGTTTTAAATGAAAAGGCAACCAAAGTTAAGGAAAAGATAAATTTCATTTATTCTGTAATTTATAAGTTAAATGGTTAACAAGATGTATTAAAAAATTTGTGTATTACCAATTATTTAACCTATTAAAATGGTTAGCCACTGAAAGTTGGTTAAGTTCCTATGGACTGTTTTTTTCTAAAAGACGTACCGAGTAAAACAAGTCATATTTACCCGTCCAGAGCAGAAAAAGACAAATGATTCTAAAAGGCAGAAAATCAATGGACATATATAAATGCCATCCTGTATACAGCTACTACTATCTAAATATCTGTATAAAATGTTTAATTACTGTTAAAGTTACTAATTCTTCAACATTTAGAAATTGGAATTACAAACTATTGGTAATACAATGTACACCTGTTAAACATGGGCTTACAAATTAAATAGTTTTATTCATTTTAATAAGATAAAAGTGTGTAAAAGCATCACAACTGGTGAAAATCTAAGAAATATGCAGAAAATTAATACATGTAGTCAAATTTAAATTAAAAAAATTTATGCAAAAAAAGGTCATAACAATAACTTTTTGTTTTTTGTCCAAACAAATAACAATTATGATCAAAAACAAAAGTTCAGTTAAATAATAAACATTCATATAAAAATAATTAATTAGCTACACAAAATTGTACAATTTGATTGTATCCATCACCTCATACAATATAACTTTCAGAAATGGACTCATGGTAGTAAATCCACTCTTCCAAAACAAATCGTCAGTTTTCAAAACAACAATATGATCACACTATACAACAAAATAATATCATTCTAAACTTGACACCTATCAGGCCAATGAGTTTTATTATGTCTTAAAAGATCACTTTTCTGTATAAAAGCTTTACTGCATACTGTACAAACAAAATCCTTTTGACCTGTATGCAATTTTGAATGTTTTAAAAGGTCACTTCTTTGAATGAAACCCTTGCTGCAGACTTCACAAATAAAATCTTTCTGACCTGTATGTAGTTTAGTATGTCTTAATAGATCACATTTTTGAACAAACGCTTTGCTACACACTGTACACACAAAGTCTTTCTGTCCTGTATGCAATTTAATGTGTATTAACAATTTATTTTTATGAGTGAAACCTTTGTTGCATATGTAACACTTGTAATCCATGTCTCCTGTGTGTAATTTCATATGATATTTTAAATTACGCTTTGATATCAATAGTTTACCACACTGGGGACATTTATGTGTAGATTTTTCAGGAGGACACGACGGTTGATTTTCTGATGTCTGAGTTGTTGGAGTAATTGGTAAACTAAGATCAGTTGAGATGAGTTGCTGGGGACTGATTCCTCCTCGTTGATTGACAACAGCTGTCAATAACCGATTGTGCAACCTGCTGTGCATGTGCATTAATAGATGCATATTATCTGCTAACTTCATTGTGTCAGGCCTTCCAACTTCAGTATGTCCATTGGGATTACACTGTAAAAAGATACATAATTCATAAGAAAAATAAGTCTGTACCTTTATGCAATTAACTCATCATCATGATGAGATAAATAACAAATAGGATAGGTCGAGAAAAACTAAGAATTTGCAACCAATCAAAAGAAACAGAGTTTAGAACTATACTTGCAGTTATTTTATGCATTACGCAAATAGAATACATACCAATGCAGAAGTACAATAAAACTAAAACGAACAGAAATTTTTTTTTTTTGGTTTAACGTCCGACTGTTCTGCAATTACTGCTAATGCAGACGTTGAAGGGTGAAATGATATTTGGTAACGTATGAAAAAATGCCTTGCCTGAATGGGATTCGAACCCAAGACCGCATGATGAGAGGCGAGCACGTTACCAACTATGCGGTAACCAATGCGGTACTACCAGTAAAATATTAAGAGCATTATTCACGATATACCCGCAAATTGCATTTCAGAACAGAGATTTCTCATTAAGAAAATATTTTTTAATCATATCAACAGCTTGGTTGTTAGTGAATACTGTTGGTTCAGCTTGTTAAAATTTCCAACCCCCTTCTTTTAAAGTGAACCTGGGATTTTAAATCTTGTAGCCTACATAACTACTACACCACGAAGAAGCAGCCAGGAAAGGTTTTATTTTTTTGTAAATATTAAAATTTAAGAACTAATTTGATACCATTTTTTAATTTTTTTTATAACTATATTAAACAGGATTTTACTAGTCTATAATACGCTAAAAAATCTGAAGAAGAAATATCAACAATTTTAATGTGATAGTATAAAAAATTAAAGGTCAATGTACTTTATGTCACTTATAACCCTTACCGGGCTATTGATGATTTTGTCGACTGACGGATATAACTGGATATAGGTTTCATGGGGTTCTGCAAAAATATCCACATATTACCTTAAACACCTCTTAAAATAAGAAACATCATTTATTTGCATTATTATCAACCTACAGAATCATCAGAATTATACAATTAATATATGAGTATATAAAATGACACCAGGAACCAGGCAGTATCATTTATAATAAACAATGCGGTGTAAAATATTAGTAGCATAAAAAATAAATAGAGTTTTGTAAAATATTGCGTGATTTGTTTCTTTGGTAAGTACACTACAAAAGAGCTATTGGCAAGTACACGTGTACCTACACATTGTAACAATGTCATTAGGGCTGACTGTGGATTTATTCACCGCATGTTCTTTTGTTAAAAAAACTCAAGAAAAAACTGAGAATTCAGAACGTCTTATAAGTTTTGAGTATTTTTAAACAATATATTAATATAAAATATAAAACCAATTTACTTCCACTAATTATAATTTTTTATACATACATATGCATTCATTCAAATATGTAGCATGAAAAACAATTTAAAATAATTACCTAATCAACGTTTATAAAAATTATCATAACATAAAATTACTTTTTACATTGAACACTTTTTTTAAATTATTTATTTTATGTTTGTCGTTTTAAAATTATAAGTTATTTTATAAACATGTAATAAACTGTGAAGTGTATCAAGAATAATAACATTGTTTATAGTTAATAGTAAATATTAATTTGGATATTCAGGTCAAGATTTTTACGCAGTTCTTGGCAACTACAAGCAAATCTCTGTTCAGTCCCTTTTTGCATGCTATGCAATAGAAAAATCTTCTGTTTCCAACCTAACAATTTTCCATCTCTTATAATATATGGTAATCAACCTGTTAACTTGACACTTAAGTTTAATTTTTTATTTTCTATACTGTCTGAATAATGGAAATTATGACTAAAATGTTGTACTCAGTTTAATAGTGATATTGATTTATTTATCTACAACTACATTACACAGCAAAAAAACCAAAAACACAGCAAGTTTTATTCCTTCTGTCTTTGAGAACCCACCTTATATTGTAATTCTCTCCTACTGCAATGATTCTCACATTCGAGGACACTCTGTTGAAGGTCAGAGTATATCTTCATAGTCCTTACCAGAATATGGATTGTCTCAGACAGTGTTGAATCACCCCACTGCTGCATTCCACAACGGGGTGGTAAAAACAACACAAAGAATAAACTATGATTTTCATATCAAAAGAATGAGAATTATTAGATAGTACCAACACAGCAAGCAAGGTAAAATATCACAAACATATGATTTCCAAATGTCTGATAAGCTCACTACAAATTTTTTTACCGAATAACTCAGCCTTCACAAAAATAATGCATTCCCAAAGAAAATTTTATACACAAGAGCAACAATTTTCAAATAAAATATATTAACATTTCTAACGTTTTCCATCGTGATAATACAGTTAACAAACAGTAAGTCATTAACTGCTCCTGCAAATTTTTTTATTCTATATAGTTACCTTTTCAAAAAAGTACATAAAGTTACCTTTTCTTAAATATTACCTTTTTCAAAACAAAAAAAAATGAAGTAATTATTTTTTGTTTAATAATGTAAAGGATTAACCACTAACTATATTAGTATTACAGCACCAGGCCATGGTCTCAAAAACTAATGTTAAGAGTTTAAATTAATGTTTAAGAGTATAACAAGTCAGCTGATAAAAGACTGCAACATCGGCAGTGTTTTACTGCATTTACTTTGTTCATAGTTAAAAGAAAACAAGTAACACATAGAACCAAGTCTGCGTATTTTAATAAAATCTGTCAGGTGGTATAGCTCAAATTTATTATTGTGTGATAATGAAGTTTAAATCTGGGTCAAGAAATTAATTTTTTTAGTTTATTAAAAGCCACATCAACAGCTTGGTTATTAGCGATTACAGTGGGCTTTAACTTGTGAAAATTTCAAGACCTTAGCTGGGAATTGAACGTGGGACCTCTGCATTGTAGGCTAACAAGCTACCACTATGCTTTGGAGGCGGCCAGAAATTAATTTTGTCTCTTAAGAAGTATTTAAAACCTTAAATAATTATGGATAACTACCACTTATTTAATTTTGGTCTAAAGACAAAAATGTATTACATTATGTAAAATTAATTAGTTAGAAAAATAATATACTTCAATATTAATGAAATAAATTATGTTAAAAGGTTCTGCTTTTAAGTAACATTAATCCACCGGATTGGTCTAGTGGTAAAGTCATCGCCACAAGTCAGCTGTTTAACAGCTGATTTTTGGAGACAAAGGTTCCTGGTATAAATCCTAGGAAAGGTAGTTACTTTAAACGGATTTGAGCTCTAGACAATGGTTACCGCTGTACTTCGATAATAAGGGTTCAATAACCATACTCTCTTGGGAATGGTTGGCCTGAGTTTGTACAACACTGTACTTCATTAACATTTCATACACATCACCCTTAACCCATCGGGTCATTGGGGATGCCTATTGTTCTAAATTGAACACATTGAAACAAACACTTGTTGGATTTTGAATAGTGCTAAAACAACACAACGAATTCATCAGCGCTACAACAGTACACTGTGCCACAAACTCTGTGCTAATCAAGTCTATTCAAGAGATTTAAAATGTTTATGGAGAAAATTCCCATGAGTGCTACACACATAAAAAGTGGTATAATTAATTTAAAAATGGCCAAACATCTGTTGATAGTGAACTGAGTTCTGGCAGACCTTCCACCAATAAAAATTATGAAATCATTGCAGAAGTTGAGGTTGTTGGGCTAGTAGATTGTTCCAAAAGATCGCAGAATTTTGAGTATGTTTTGGATCCACTCACTCCATCATAACCGAGAATTTGTTCATGAGAAGAGTTGCCGCCAAATTTGTGGAAACACTTCTCACAAAAGAACAAACAAAGATTTGTTTGAAGTCATGCTGAACTACATAAGGAATGATGGTGAATTATTGAACACTATAAAAACTGATTATAAAATGTGAGTATGTGGTATGCAGTCTTCACACAGGTGACATTCTTCAGCCCTCAACCGAAAAAAGCAGGTGCACCACAATGTGAAAGTCATGCGGACTGCTTCTTTTTCTGATAGTAGAGGTGTACCATGAATATGCTCCTTAGGGTCAAACTGTTATTATTGAAAACTATCAAGAAGTCCTCAGACATCTTCGTGATGCCGTACAAAGTAAATTACACGATTTGAGAACAATAGGAACATGGCAGCTTTATTATGACAATACTCCTGTTCATTCGTCACATCTTATACAAAGCATTGTGGCAAAACATTGTGTTACAGCGGTATATCAGCCACCTATTCACCAGAAATGGCATTGTATGACTTTTGGCTCTTCCCAAGCTAAAAATGCCTTTAAAAGGATAAAGATTTGATTCCAGAGAAGTTGTAACGGAATACGCGATAAATGATCTAAACACCAAAAGAAGCTTTCCAGACAGATACTTCGGACAGTGGCAGCACCAGTGCGACAAGTGCATGGAGTCTGAAAGGGACTATTTTGAAAGGAACTAGGATAAGTTATTGAATATTTATAAAAACAAATTTTTTGATTTGAAAAAGGTGGACACTTTTTGAACAGACCTCGATGTGTTATGTACATATATAAGAAAATTTAATGAAATAGTTCCACGTCCTAAAACCCTATCATATCAGTGGTTTACATTAATATTTTTCATAATTTAATACTCTGAATTTAAGCAATAAAGTACACACTAATATATGATAGTGTATCGTCAACTTGATATAATTGTTAAACATGATTAGCTAAGAATAATTTCAACTACACCTAACACAAAACAGAAAATTGTGAACTAACCTGAACATCAGCTGGTGAAGTAAATCTTGGACTCTCACAGTAAAAACAGTTATCTGTTTTAGAAGGCAAAATATTTTTAGACTCCCTATTCAAATCCATCTAAAAATGCACAATAACAATAAACATTAACAAATTGCAAATTGCTTAAACAGGTAATAAAAATTCTGCGTATTTTAAAAATAATTATATCGTTAAAGTCCTACATTCTGTATAGATAACATTTTTTACACTGCTTAGTTCACCATAGCACCGTGTTCACATCTCAAAGTGAGTAAGTGTCCATGGCCAGCTGTGGGAAGAGTCTTTGGTTGGATTAGAGTCCAACACTTCAACTGCGCGGGCAGTTGGTGCCATAATCGTTTCCTCTCCTCCAAAATTAAAAAGAGGCTATCTAGTTATTATCAGCCAAAGACAAAGTACAGTAAATGTAAAAAGACACATAACAAAATTCATGTATTGTAAATCGTGTAAGCATGATTTACTAGAACTCAAACGTTATGAGTGATGAATTTGGTTAAGATGCCCTAGTACAGGTACTGAAAACAACTAATCATCGAAAAATAGTATAGGCTAAAAAAATGGCTTATTTTAATTGCAGGTCTAACTACAACACTAAATAATGCACTGTTTAATTATTCTTTTGTTTGAGACTTACAGGTTTTTGTATGCTTTTTACTTAATAGTTGTAAATGGTTGATATTTCTTGATGCTTGCAAGTAATGGAAGGAAATTTATAAATAGCAGATAGGACCCTACCTTTATTTTACAGAAATATAGATGATAGAGCAAGATGTTTCCTATTTCCTTTTTTACAATGTACATACGACTACAAACTCCGCCAACGGTGCTGTTTAGCACTGTCGGTCGCAAGCCCGGGGCCTCATCTTGCAAGTGGTGAGGAAGGAGGAGCGGGAGGAGATACACCTCGTTAAAAATCCAGGGTCCATCTGGCTCCGGATGGTAGCACCCTGTGAGGGCCCCTGCCCAGGGTCAAGGGTGAAAACCGGTCAACGGCCTCGAAGGCGGAAGAGGAAGATATTCCCAACGGCGGAGAGGGCGGAAGAGCCTAGGGAGTGAACCCAAAGAAAATCCAGGGCGGGCAAAGCTCTGCAAGCTGTAGTGGAAGCAGTTTGCCAATGGAGAAGAAAACTCTACGCAAATTACCCGGTCCTCCAGGTTGGGGGTTGGTGCAATGGGCTTGCTCCTCATTCTCCGGAAAAACACAAACTGCAAAAAGAAGTAAAAATACGCCTCGGATTGGAACGGAATTAAACGGAAAACAAAATTGGAAACGGAAAAATTTAATGAATTTTGGATGCTGGAAAATTCAAGGACTTAGGACAAAAGAAGAAGAGGTCTTCCAGGAAATAAAGAAACAGAATATGGATATTGTAGTTCTAACAGAAACAAAGAAGAAAGGTTATGGAAATGAAAGAAAGGGAGAGTATTTACATTTTTTCAGTGGTGTGGATAAAGAGAAAAGAGCTAAATCTGGAGTATCAATAGTAGTAAGTAAGAAGTTAGAAAAATTTATAAAGAACTGGACTGCGATAAATGAGAGAATAGTAACTTTGGAAATAAAAAGTTCAGAAAGTGTGACATATTTCATTGTAGGAGGATACGCCCCTACAGATGATGCTGCCTTTGAGGTAAAAGAAGAATTTTATGAGAAATTGACGGAACTTTTAGACACCATAGGGCAAAGAAACGAAATAATATTGATGGGAGACATGAATGGAAGAACAGGAAAGAAAACACAGGACGAAGTTGTAGGACAGTTTGGAGAAGACATAGTGAATGATAACGGTCGGAGATTGATACAGATGTGCCAACAATACAACTTGAAGATACTAAACGGTTTCTTCCAACACAAGGACATCCACAAGTTTACATAGCAACAAAGTACCAGAGGACTTAAATCAATAATAGATTATGTAATAACCAAGCAAAGATCTTGTATAAAGATACTGGATGTCCGAGTGCAGAGAGGCGCAGTGTGTGGATCTGATCATTTCTTACTCAAGTCAAGGCTGGTAATGAGAAGGAAATTTGTAGGATGCAATAAAAATTCAGATGAACTTCAACAAGTACAAGTAAGATATAATATCGAAAGCTTACAAAATGAATCCACAGTCTTTCTTTATAGGTTAAGATTGGCTTCAAGGGTAGAACCACCACTAGGTGCTCCACAACAAATGTATGACCAGTTAAAAGGATGGATACATGAAGCAGTTAAAGAAGAGTTAGGAGAACAAAGACGGAAAGAAGTAAAGGGCAGAAGGAACTATTGGTGGAATGAAGAACTGGAGAATTTAGTGAAGGAAAAGAAGAAAGCGTACCTCAAATGGCTCTCTACTAAAGATGATCAAGATAAACAGTTATACAGAAGGTTTTGTTATCTTGTAAAAAAGGAAGTAACAGTAGCAAAAAATGTATTTTGGGACAAGACGTGTACGGATATTGATAGCCAGTTAGGAAGATCCAGATCTAGAGCAGCGTGGGATATTTTTAAAAAAATTAAGAAAAAATAAAAAAGAAACTTTGACAATCGACCCTATTGGACAAGAAATGTGGAAAAGGTACTATCAAGAATTGTTGACAGAAAATAGAAATGAATTCAAAGAGGTTAGGTATGATGTAATAGAGGAAAAGAATCAAACGGAACCTTTGGAGAAGGATGAAGTGAAACATGCAATTAACATAATGAAAGGTAATAAAGCAGCGGGTCCTGGAGGTATACCGATTGAACTATATAAGAATGCTCCCGATGTGGTTATAGAATATGTAGTAACCTTATTTCAAAAGTGTATTGAAGGGGAAGATGTACCTACAGAATGGAAGATTGCCCACATTAGTTCACTGTACAAAAAAGGGGATAAAAGAGAGTGTTCCAATTATCGTGGACTGAGTGTAACAGCTTCAACCGGTAGACTGTATGGACGAATACTAAGAGATAGAATTGAAAAGGAAATAGTAGATCAGGAAGAACAAAGTGGGTTCCGAGCAGGAAGGTCCTGTATTTATAATATATTCTGCTTGAAACAACTGATTGAAAAAACAATTGGACATGGCAGTGAACTCCATATAGCCTTCATTGATTTGAAGAAGGCTTATGACAGTGTACCAATAAACAGATTATGGGAAGCCATGGAGAGAAGTGGAATAAACAATACATACATCAACGCAGTAAAAAAGATGTATGAAGATAATATGAGTTGCGTGAAAAGTCGAGAAGGAGTGTCAAGCATGTTTTTTGTCAACAAAGGTTTGAGACAGGGGTGTTGTATATCTCCTACCCTGTTTAAGATATACATGAATGCGGCACTGGAAAAATGGTGTAGAAAATGTAGGAATATGGGAGTCCAGTTGGGAAGAGACTACATTCATACACTTTTGTTTGCTGACGACCAGGTTGTTCTAGCTGAGGATGAAGAAGATTTGGAATACATGTTGCGAAAATTAATAGAGGAGTATGATAAATGGGGGCTAGAGGTGAACACGGAAAAGACGCAGTACTTGGTTATTGGAAGAGATGGAAGAGACCTTAATGTAAACGGAAACATCATTAAGAATGTTGAAGAGTATAAATATTTAGGAGTGACGTTTACAAAAAATGGAAGGGACGAAAAAGACATAGCTAATAAAATTGTGAAAGGAAAGGCATTAACTGGTCAACTGAACTCAATTCTGTGGAGTCTCAACATAAGAAAAGACATAAAGAAACGAATATTTTCAGCAATAGTGGAAGGTACGGTGACATATGGGGCAGAAGTGTGGACCATTGCGCAAAACATGAAAAATAGAATCAGTACAGTGGAGAACAGATACTGGAGAAAATGTTGCAGATTGACGTTACGAGATAGGGTAACGAATATAAGAGTAAGAGAGATAATGGGCATTGAAGACTCAATAATAGACCATATTGAGAGAAAACAACTGCACTGGTATGGTCACATGCGAAGAATGAGCAACGTACGAATCCCACTGAAGGCATGGAACTGGAGACCGCAGCGAAATAGAAAAAGAGGAAGACCGAGAGGGAGATGGATGGAAGGTATTGACAGAGCCATGGAAAGAAGAAACATAGAGGAGGAGTCATGGCAAGACAGGCAAAAATGGCGTTTTGACTGCGACAAACGACCCATAGTGTTGTAAATAGTCGCCACTATATATATATATATATACATACGACTACAACAATATCAAACCCAACCGTTTCAAACTGGATCACCTTGCCATTTAACACAATAGGCCAACTATACACGATAAAAGAAATTTAAAGTTATCAAAACTTTGAGTTTTATACCGAAGTATACTTTTTCTTTCTATAAATTTACTTTTTTCTTTGTATTGTAAAATTTTTTTATACTTAAATACAATCTTAGTCAACAACTATTAATAATACAGAATAAAAACATTTCAGTTGATAAATTGACAGATGGTATTAACAAGGTGTAAAATACTTTCAATTTTTTTTTGTCTACCTCCATGGTGTAGTGGCTAACAAATTAAACTAGAATGATGACGGTCCTATGCTTGATTCATGACTAGAGTCTAAAAATGTTAATACACTACGACCCACTATCATAACCTACAACAGCTTGTTACGACCAAGCTGAAATTTAAAGACTAGATTTTAAAAACTAGTTGACTAAATTTTAAAAAGCAAATAAACAAATTTTCATACCTGAAGACCTAACTGTAAATCACCCTTAGAAATTCCTGACTCTGGCTGAAGTGAATTAAGTTTTCTAATTTCATTCTGATCGTTAAACACACAATCGATTTTCTGCTGAACAAAAATAAAACATAACATGTTTATAAGTATAACAGATAAGTTCAAGTATAAGTTTATAAGTTCAACAGATTAATCATAAAAATCTACAAAGATCCTGTCTTGGTAAGGAAAAGTCAGACCAATGCGTGTACAGGATTTGGTCTTCATTAAATAAGCAACCTGAGCCATAAAATTCTGATAGATATTTAATAACAACAAAAATAATTACAGATAGTAAGTAATTGGTTGCACATATTAACACATTAAAGACCAGGGAATCCAAAGATTACACGCACTTAAACATTATATTTTATAAGTATTACAAATTTACTAACTTTTTCAGTTGCCTTGATCTTTATGATCTACTTGTACTTGTTTTGGTGGATCTATCATCATCAGAGTACATAAAATGTCATATGAAACTTTAAAATTTTAAAAACCTAAAGATGATGTTTCAACTTCAGTCATCTATTTATAATTGTTCAATTGCATAATGATAAAACATTTCATATTTTTAAATTATATTTTTATTTATTTATTACACTGCTCTATTATACCAATGGCCAGCCCGTTGGCGCAGTGGTTAGCCCAACTGGCTTCTACACCGGGGTCCCGGGTTCGATTCCCAGTCAGGTCTGGCTTTTTTCACCACTCATCTTCATCTATCATTCTTCTCATTATTTGCATTAACAGCAATTGCAAAACAGTCAGACATAAAATTAAAAAAAAAAAAATATATATATATACATCCCACTAACAATTCCACGTCCTTTCAAAAAGCGTGCATTTTGCACATCACTTATTTGAAGAGTATATTCAACTTTGATGAGAGTATATAGGGTATTTGTTACACTTACACCCTGAGTTTTGGTATTGGTTTGTCCAGATATTGAAAATTGAGATTTTTTAAATTTTATTCACGGTGCTATCACTTCAGACTCCTTTTGAACTGGTGTAATTTCGCGTCCGTACAAATTACCGACAATTTCGCGTCCGGCATCGTTCCCGCTATTATGACTTATAGCCTGCAACAGTGTAAACAATGTTGCCATGTCGTACCGGCACGTGTACGGTAGCATTTGCCACTTCTACGTGTTGTACTACTGATTGTAGTTAGATATTCACATCTCACCCTAGTAGGCCTACTTCTCCACACAAGACCATCGTATGAAAACAAACGCCTTCTCGGACGGAATCCAATCTAGTCATTAAAATAATTATTACATGTTGCCTATTATTTTGAAATATTTTTTTAAATAGGTACTTATTTTAAATCAATGTAAAATCAGAATAATTAAAGAACGTATATTTTTTATTTGTTAAAGTTTTTCAAAATATCCTAATTGTTACTAATACAGTCAAACCTCCTCATTCAAAATCCTCCCTAAATCAAATATAATTATATGCTATCCCCTTGAAAAATCCTCTTTAATATGAATTAAATTACCTCCCTATTCGAAGAATTTCGAGAGTTTCGTGGTCATTTATATTGTATCAATACATTTTTTGATACATTATTAATAAAATAATTACAAAATTTGCAATTTACACATTGTAAACAATTTTTAATGAAGCATGCGTTAAAATCCCGACAAATAAGGACATAGCAAGCATAGTACAAAACTACAAAACGCTTCAAAAAGAAAAAAATTGAAAATGCAGTTAATTTTAATTTTTAAGTCAGAAGAAACCAGACGAAAACACAAACAATTACACTTTTTACAAAACATTATTGCCACAAAACCTTACGACCAAATAAGGATAGCAAATGTAGAACAAAGCTACAATACTCATCAGGAAAAATTGAAAATTCAGTTAATTTTTAAATCAGAAGAAACCAGACAAAAGCACAAAAAATTATTTAAGCTAAATTAATAATGCAGTCTTTCCTTCTTTGGTGTATGATTTTCATACAAATTGGTTTAAAAAATATCGTAGCTGTATTCATTTACATTAAGCAATATTTTACTACGTTAAATTTCTAAAATTTTCGGTACCTGATTTATTTTTCATTTTCTGTAGGCTGACCAAACTTTCGTTTGTTGGTATGGGTGTACTGTTTACGGGTGTCCCGATTTTATTTTACACTGTTTTTTATGTCGTTTTTTCAATAATTTGTCATATCGTTCTTATAAGTAGACTATTCTTTTGCTTTTGAGTACTAATAGAGCTTGTAATACCAACACATTCCCTTAATTCTTAATCACAATATTAAGTAAAAAAAAATCTGGTGTGAAACACTCACACAACTTTCTCTTGCCAGTGCAAATAATTAACAATAAACCTAACATTAGTAATAAAACATAAGAAATAAACAAAAAACTAACCTCAACAAACATAACCTAATTTTAATCATGAGTGAAAGACGCAAAATGAAAATCAACCTCAGTTTGGCTTAGAAATACGGAAAATCACTCTTTCTCTCTAAACTAGGCTCTGTAGAGAAAAATGCTTTAAATAAAAGTTGTAGATCTTTTAATTTTCTATAAATTTAATTATATACACTTTTGTCGTAAAATGCATACTAAGGCCGAAATGTTAAAAAAATCGATTTTTCTCACGTTTTCGTGAGAAAAAAAACAGAAAATCGCAAATTACCGCTAAACTAAGCGTTATACAAAAAAATGTTTGAAATAAAAGTTGTAGGTTTTTAAATTCTCTACAACTTTTATTATATAAGTTTTTGCGCTAAAATTTATATTAAAGCCGTAATCTTAAAAAAACAACGTTTTTACGTGATAACAGCCTCACCGAGAATTTCAGCAAACATGGCGCCTACCCTATCTTGTAGAGAATAAAAAATTGAGTAAAATAGGCGATTTTAAAAAAAATCGTAGGACCAGTTTTTGAGAAAATCGCAAAAAACTGAAAAATTATACGAATAAACTACTACTTCCGGTTGACCGATTTTGATGAAAATGTTCTAGCGATTGCTAAAAACATGTTTTTTGGGTTCAGGGGGTCTGAAAACGTATAGATCCGGTGAAAACTCGATTTCAAAAAATCGACATGAAAAAAATACTTTCCTTCCTATATATTCATATAGGCAAGAGAAAGTAATAAGAAATAATATTAAGTAAAAAACCCTGTGGTGAATGAAATGTAGGTGTCATTTGCAGAGTGGAAAATATGTGCTTTTCAGAGAGCCCTGCATGCTGATAAGCATACTTTTCCACTCTGTGAGGAAGGCAATGGTAAACCACCTCACTCCTCGTTTTACTTAGTAAAACCTCTACAGGTTCAAACCAGTATTTCGGCTGATGACCTAAACAGCACAAGTAAAAAATATTTGTAGTAAACTTTCCTCAATTAAATTAGTGGTCTATTAGTAATTTTGACTTATGTAATTTAATATTTTATGGAATTATATAAATATTTATTAAAACGTGCAATTTTTAAGTAAATTTTTGAGTTTCAATATTTTACCTCTGTACATTGAAACCTGCCGGTTCCATCAGATTCTAATTAGGAAGGTTCGACTGTAATTACTATAATATGATCAATAAGTAGACAATGCAATTAAAATATTTACTTAAGTTGACAAAATTATGTAATTATTGTAAAGCGACATAATTTGTTCAGTATTCAAACGGAGTACCATTCACCCATTGTCTTTTCGGTGTTCAAAATGATTTCATCATCATCATCTGTTAAGGATAGGCTCAATTGCCTGTTCCGGTATCCATCTTTTCTTAGGTCTTCCCAAGCCTCGCTTCTCTCTAGGTTTATATTTCCATGTTTCAGTGACTGAATCAAAATGATTTTTTAAATTTAAAAAAGTACATTGGCTAGTAAAATTTCTACAACCTTTGAAATGCAGTCCGGTCCAGCTATAGTTTGTATTTTTATTCTTGCTCCTCAAGTAATGGGAATCTTTGATTTTCAACAAAGTATACATTACATTAATACTTCTTCTTGTATCCAGCTGTTTTGTACACGTTGAAGTTTCCTTTAACAGGCCATTTCCAAGTTTATTTTTCGTCTAAAAAACTTTCGGTCATAGTCTTCCAAACCCTGATATTCTTCTCTGCTTTGATATTTTTTCTTTTAAATTATTCAGTGTTATAAAAGCCATGGTGGCCGCTTTTTGATGACATCCTTTTGGTTTTTAGTATTTTATTTACAACCGACCACCCAATCTGGGAATCATCATCACAAATAATGAAATAAATAAACCTTATTGTCACGTAAAATAATGTGCGTTATATATGACAAGTCAAAATGCTTAGGATAAGGAACTGGAAGGTTATACTATTGCACAGAAGACAAAAAGGAGACGACAAGGCATTCACTTGGAGAGGCCAAGAAAAACTATGCGGAAACCTTGACCAGGACAGCCAAACATTATATTGGGACTAACTGATTACAAACGAATTCTTAATAGTGTACAGTGTACATATTCATAATTCAACTTCATAGTTGTTCATTAAATGTTCAGCATTATAATTGACAAAAAAACAGATAAAAAATAATTATATGACGAAACAATTTAAACATTATTTGATACTTTTACACATACATTTGAATAAATTTAACTGTGACTAAATTTTAAAAAAAATCCACAAATAGACAAAACACCTTATACACTCGAGTAACCTTTGCCCTCGAATAAGCCCCGCACCACGATTTTATGGACCGAAAATCGAAAAAAAATAACTCGTGTATCATCTAATAAGATACAAAAAACAACAAGACACCCGATGGAGAATATGAAGTATTTATTCAGTCTTGTTTAAGTTACAATACTAATTAGGTAATTAGTATTACAATATTACATTAACAATTACCTATTCATTTGAGAATAGGTACGGCGTAGATATAATGTCAGCATATACAGCTTACAGAATCGGATACTCAATTCTGTAAAACAAAAAGAAGATACCATCTTAAAAATATAGTTTCAACAGGCATATAGATAGGCCTACCTATTTTAGTATAAATTTTTATTGATTAGCTTTTTTTAAATTATAAGGAGTAAGCGTTTAGTAGGGCTACTTATTACATGTTATTCCGGACTTTCATAACACTCATCGTCTGTAGAAGAGTTGGCTCCACGTCGCTCTGCCAAAGGTGATCATATCATCGAGTCCGTTAGATATTCCACATTTTTAAAAACTCTTCTGCACTAATTCGCCGGAAATTCCATTCCAAGCATCTTTTATTCAAACACAAATCTGGTAAAAGATCACCCGGACGCATTGGCATATTTGGTAACGTGCTCACCTCTCATCATGCGGCCTTGAGTTCGAATCCCACTCAGGCACAGCATATTTTCATACGTTACAAAAAAATAATTTTATCCATCACCGTCTGCATTACAGTAATTTCAGAACAGTCGGACAGTAAACCAAAATTGGTGTATTGTTTATTTTAATGCAAATTTGAAAGGTTTATTAATGCATACATCGTTACATCTCCCCACTGCTATCTTGAATTTGGTTCCATGAAACCATTTCAGTACCCACTTCTACATAAATTGGTACTAAAAACACGGAATAAATTACCGCGTTCGAGTAACACCCGCACACTAGTTATTTCTTCTCCAATCCACGAAAAAAAGTGTAGGGAAGTACTAGAATAAATACGGTAAGTAACAGAAACTAAACATTAGGCCTACACATTAAATAACAAAGAATTATAAAAAACCAATCAATAGAAACAAACATAAATAAAAAGAAAATTATTTAATTACATATAATTATTTAAAAAAATATTATTATCATACTATTATAAAATTTCTAGGGCGTTAAAAATGACCAAAAACTTACTATAAACACGTACACTCAGACGACGCTGTTAAATCCGGTTTTTCATAAATTGATTACAGTGGATACTAAAAAATTCTTGGATATTAAAAAATAGTTTTCTAGAACAAACCGTGTTTAATTTTAAAACTGAGACGAAACATCTTCCAAATGATTCAGTAGGTTGTTATAAATTTTGACAGAGGCATAAACGGTGCTTTTTCGTATCCGGTAGTTCTGGGTTGGATAATAGGTACTGAAATAATTTTTGTGTCTTATCGGGTACGAATGGATAGCTTTATTTTTCAAGAATAAATGCTCGTTCTTCTTCAGAAATAATGCACTCTCATAAAAAATTTAAATGCATGAGAATGTTAGTACATCTATTTTTTAAAAAAGGTTGTAAGAATCACGTCGTTAGCTATCTAAGATGGCCCTAACAACACGTTTCTGCATACAGAAGGTGACACCTGTTTTACTTGGAGATCCCCAAGACGTAACGTTGTATTTTAAATGTGAGAATTTGTAAGCAAAATAAATACTCAAAGATATTGGTACGCTCAGTACCTTATTTTAAGTGTTTTAGGGCGTAGCAGTAGGATTTATCTATTTTGATTTTCTAAACATTTACAAGAGTAGTAAAGTAACATTCAGCAAAACAAAAGTTGTTAGAACACCGAACTGGCTGCATACTTCCATGTGAAACGTCATAGGTTCGATTCCTGACTAGGGTCGGGAATGATTATTACATGTTAAACGCATAGTAGTCGCTAATGACCAAAGTATTATTTTTTTTAACAAATAAAAAAATTAACAAAAGGTTTTTAAAATCACGACTGTTTCTTAGGTAACAAAAAATATTTCATTTAAATATTTTATTTTGACTGATGAACACGAACGTTAAATTTGATTGCAATATTTTGTAATTTCATAAACTTTTGGAAAGAATTTCACAATCTATAAAAATATGTCTACAATTTCATTCTTAAATAGAATCTTGTTATGAGGATGACATCATTTCTCTGGCCTGGTTTAACCTGGTTTGGTCAACCCTAGTCTTATATTTCCATACCAGCCATCTGCCATCAAACTGCCATCCAATGCCAAGAAGAACGAAGAGGACTCCAGGATGGATAAATTGGAGAGAAGAGTGCGAGGTCAAGAGAGAAGAGGGAGGAAATATTAGTACTAGTGCTGACAATCATCCAGTGGTTTTATTCCAGGAGGGGGATGATGTTACCTTCTAGCAAGATTATAACAAACAATAAGCTAAATTAAATAACAATATAAATTGAACGAAGTGAAAATAAAAAAATCTGGTGTGAAACACTCACACAACTTTCTCTTGCCAATGCAAATAATTAATAATAAACCTAACATTATTAATAAAATATTAAAAATAAACAACAACTAACCTCAAAAACATAACCTTATTTTAATCATGAGTGGAAGACGCAAAATGAAAATCGAACTCAATTTGGCTTAAAAAAAAACGGAAAATCACACTTTCACGCTAAACTAGGCTCTGTAGAGAAAAATTCTCTAAACAAAAGTTGTAGATCTTTTAATTTTCTATAACTTTTATTATATACACTTTTGTCGTAAAATGCATACTAAGACTGAAATGTTAAAAAAATCGATTTTTCTCACGTTTTCGTGAGAAAAAAACAGAAAATCGCAAATTACCGCTAAACTAAGCGTTATACAAAAAAATGTTTGAAACAGAAGTTGTAGGTTTTTAAATTCTCTACAACTTTTATTATATAAGTTTTTGCGCTAAAATTTATATTAAAGCCGTAATCTTAAAAAAACAACGTTTTTACGTGAAAACAGCCTCACCGAGAATTTCAGCAGACATGGCGCCTACCCTATCTTGTAGAGAATAAAAAATTGAGTAAAATAGGCGATTTTAAAAAAAAATCGTAGGACCAGTTTTTGAGAAAATCACAAAAAACTGAAAAATTATACGAATAAACTACTACTTCCGGTTGACCGATTTTGATGAAAATGTTCGTGTCGCGTCCGGTAGTGGTATGTAACTTAAGTTTCAAGTTTCAAGTTCGTACGATGTTCCGTTCTTGAGATATTCTGTTCACACACACACACACACACACAGACCAATCGCTAAAAACATGTTTTTTGGATTCAGGGGGTCTGAAAACGTATAGATCCGGTGAAAACTCGATTTCGAAAAATCGACATGAAAACAATACTTTCCTTCCTATATATTCATATAGGCAAGAGAAAGTAAAAATCTGGTGTGAAACAGTCACACAACTTTCTCTTGCCAATGCAAATAATTAACAATAAACCTAACATTAGAAATAAACAAAAACTAACCTCAATAAACATAACCTAATTTTAATCATATATATGAAAGACGCATAATGAAAATCAACCTCAGTTTGGCTTAAAAATACGGAAAATCAGTCTTTCATGCTAAACTAGGCTCTGTAAACAAAAATGCTCTTAAGCTAAATTATAAATTGAACGAAGTGAAAATAAAAAAATCTGGTGTGAAACAGTCACACAACTTTCTCTTGCCAATGCAAATAATTAACAATAAACCTAACATTAGAAATAAACAAAAAACTAACCTCAATAAACATAACCTAATTTTAATCATATATGAAAGACACATAATGACATTCAACCTCAGTTTGGCTTAAAAATACGGAAAATCGTTCTTTCATGCTAAACTAGGCTCTGTAAACAAAAATGCTCTTAATAAAATCGTAGATCTTTTAATTTCCTATAAATTTTACTATATACATTTTTGTCTTAAAATGCATAGCCTACTAATGCTGAATTCTTAAAAAGTTCGATTTTTCACATTTTCGTGAGAAAAAAACAGAAAATCGCTAATTACCGCTAAACTAAGCGTTATACAAAAAAATGTTTGAAATAAAAGTTGTAGGATTTTAAATTCTCTACATTTTTTATTACATAAATTTTTGAGCTAAAATGCATATTAAAGCCGTAATCTTAAAAAAAACAATTTCTTTACATGAAACCAGCCTCACCAAGAATTTCAGCAAACATGGCGCCTACTCTATCTTGTAGAGCATAAAAAATTTAGTAAACCAGGCGATTTTAAATTGTAGGACCAGTTTTTGAGAAAATCGCAAAAAAGCAAAAAATTACACGAATAAATTACTAGCATACTTCCGGTTGACCGATTTTGATGAAAATGTTCGTGTCGGGTGGTATCTAACTTAAGTTTCAAGTTTCAAGTTCATACGATGTTCCGTTCTTGAGATATTCTGTTCAACAAACACACAGACCAATCGCTAAAAACATGTTTTTTGGATTCAGGTTTGAAAACGTATAGATCTGGTGAAAACTCAATTTCGAAAAATCGACGTGAAAACAATACTTTCCTTCCTTTATATTCATACAGGCAAGAGAAAGTAAAAAAATCCTTCCTACAGAAATTAATACGGCAGGGAAGATTTTTTTTCTGTTCTTATATCTATTTTGATTTTCTAAACATTTGCAAGAGTTGTAAAGCAACATTGAGCAAAACCAAAAAGTTGTTAGAACACCGGACTGGCTGCATACTGCCATGTGAAAGGTCATAGGTTCGATTTCTGACTAGGGTCATGAATTGTTACACGTTTAACATATAGTAGTCACTAATGACCGAAGTATTATATTTTTTAACAAATAAAAAATTAACAAAAGGTTTTTAAAATCACGACTGTTTCTTAGGTAACCAAAAATATTTCATTTAAATATTTTATTTTGACTGATGAACACGAATGTTAAATGTTATTGCAATATTTTGTAATTTCATAAAATTTTGGAAAGAATTTCACAACCTATAAAAAATATATCTACAACTTCATTCTTAAATAGAATCTTGTTATGAGGATGACATCATTTCTCTGGCTGGTTTAACCTGGTTTGGTCAACCCTGGTCTCATATTTCCATACTGGCCATCTGCCATCAAACTGCCATCCAATGCCAAGAAGAACGAAGAGGACTCCAGGACGGACGCATTGGAGAGAAGAGTGCGAGGTCATGAGAGAAGAGGGAGGAAATATTAGTACTAGTGTTGACAATCATCCAGTGGTTTTACTCCAGGAGGGGGATGATGTTACCTTCTAGCAAGATTATAAATTGGACGAAGTAAAAATAAAAAAATCTGGTGTGAAACACTCACACGACTTTCTCTTGCCAATGCAAATAATTAACAATATAATGTAACATTCATCATAAAAACATAAGAAATAAACAGAAACCTAACCTCAAAAAACATAACCTTATTTTAATCATGAACGTGAAAGACGCAAAATGAAAATCAACTTCAGTTTGGCTTAAAAATACGGAAAATCACTCTTTCACGCTAAACTAGGCTCTGTATAGAAAAATGCTTTAAATAAAAGTTTTAGATATTTTTATTTCCTATAAATTGTATTATAAACACTTTTGTCGCAAAATGCAAACTAAGGCCGAAATCTTAAAAAATTCGATTTTTCACTCGTTTTCGTGAGAGAAAAACAGAAAATTGCTAATTACCGCTAAACTAGCGTTATACAAAAAAATGTTTGAAATAAAAGTTGTAGAATTTTAAATTCTCAATAGTTCAATAGTAAATTCAATAGTAGATTTTATAGCAGACAAGTTCTTTAATACGCCTGTTCCAGGATAGTTTGCACCCAACATTAATTCTAAAAAATTTGTAACTGACTTGTTACAGGAGATTTTGATATATTGTCATTAATGGAGATATTTTTAGTTTGGTTACTAATTTCCTTACAACCAGTGAAGCACTTGGCCAGTTTTATCTGAGTTGAGAACCAGATTATTTTTTGCATCCAGTCTACAAGCTTACTTCAAGCTTCTTTAGTCTTAAACCTTGTTCACAGTTTTGATCTTCGGGAGATATTGTCACATCATCAGCAAATAATATAACAATGAATGAGATAAGAAAATCAGCGAGATCGTTAATAAAAATTAGAAATAGCAAGGGTCCTAAAATGCTATCTCGTTGAACTCCACTTTTAACTTGTAGAAAATTAAATCTGTATTTTGTTTTAACTTTGCTGTGATTGGATAACAATTCGACGGATTGTTTCCTGTCACCGAGATAAGATATGATCCAATCAATAGCTGCCTCTCTAATACCACACACCTCAATTTTTTTGTGGTTAAATCGTACGAGACAAGGTCAAAAGCTTTACATAAATCAAAAAATAAATAAAATGGGATTTTTTGCTATTGATTAATTTCACTAAGTTTCTTCAGTACCGGGATATTACAGTCTCTGTTAACCTACACTTTCGGAACCAGTGTTGGACATTCGTGAGTGTACTGAATTTACTTAAAAAATCGACTAATCTACTCTCTTATCAATTTATTATCATTTGTAAAAAATTTTCACAGTTTTGTAAAAATTTTCTCGATGTGGGTATTCTTTAATTTATCAATTTAAATTTACTCGCCTAAGAGACGAATAAACTGCATGTTCTGATTGTTAGTGGCAACTGTCTTTAATGAAATAATAGTACTATAAGGAGTTTCACATAACAGGCAGGTGGAGTGTTAAATTATTTGCACTCGATTTGCTTGTTCCAGGGCTAACAAAATTTAGTTCTGTTTTTATCACATGATAAGCCAAACATATGACTGAAGTATTTAAGAACAGAAGAGGTACAAGTGTAAAAAATACTTGTCAGAGTTATCTCCTTTGAGAGTAATGAATTTTATTACGCAGCCAGACCCTGTGGTGAATAACGTGAGGTGTGTCATTGCAGAGTGGAAAATAGGTGCTGTTCATAGGGCCTGGCATGCTGATAAGCATATTTTTCAACTCGGTGAGGAAGGTAATTGTAAACCACCTCACTTCTTGTTTTACTTAGCTAAACCTCTAGAAGTTCAAACCAGGATTGTAAAGTTGGCTCCCATACAAAAATTAAAAAAAATAACTAGTACAATCGATTGTTGTACGTTTCTACCGGATTATTCTGGAAATTGTTTGGCTAGTTTCGCCCAAGTAAGTGAGTAAAACGTCGGGAGGGGCTGACTTCACACTGGCCTCCCCCCGCTCAACTTTTTAAAATTATTTTGCTCTTCATGGATAAACCTTCGTTTGTTTCGGATGGTTTCGTTACTAAAAGATTTTGTTAGTTTCTCTTAAATAAGTGAGACAATCGAGAAGAACTGGGTGGTGCTAACTTCCCACTAACCCCCTCTACTCAACATTTTAAGTTTTTTTACATAGATTCACAGCCCTTCGTTTGTTCCGGATATTCTGCAAAAATGTTCGTTTTTTCTGTTCAAATACGCGAGAAAATCAAAGAAAATTTTAGAGTGGTAAGTATACGACCATGCATTCAATACTTTAGTGTTTTTACTTTAAATGATAACTCTCATTTTTTCTGGATTGTTCTGTAAAATGTTTTGTTTGGTCTGCCGAAATTAGAGAGAAAATCATGAAAAACTTAGGAATGGTGGTGATGCGCTAAGAAATTCAATTTAAACTTTATCGTTACCCCTATCGAGAGTCCTGCTGTTGTTTCAAAACGTTCCATAAAAATTACGACTGTTTAACTCATACTCACAAGAAAATCGAGGTAAACTGGATGGCACTAACTTCACTCTTGGTCCCCCCACTCATTAATATTTAAACTTTTTTGCCTAAATCGATGGCCCTTCGTTTTTCCGGGTATTTTTATAAAAAAACGTAGTTTGTTCAGATTATGTAAGCGAGAAAAGGAAGTAAAACTGGATGGGTGTTCTTTATTCTACCTTTTAACATTTTTTTTCTGGTCAATCTGTAATCTCCGTCCAGAATTTTATGAAGAAACAAAATCAATGCAGAATAAATATTAAAATAGCCCTCCTTGGTTCAGGTCTGTCTAGTAAAGTTTGCTATTTCTCTAATTTCTTAGTTTAATTTTTTATCGCATTGTTTTTAAGCGTACAAAAAGGCTAATAATCATATACTGTTTGTCCATTTTTTATTTTTTATGTTTAAGAAAAAGTTTATCTCTCTTTAATGTTTTATTTACTGTAAAACTGCTAAAACTAGTAATTGAGGCGTGACACTTAGTTACATGATATGAAATAGCATTACAAAAGTGCACTTATAATCACTTTGCAGAGAGTGTGGGCATAAAGAAAAATGCACATTCTTCTTTCATTTTGTAAACGTAATCAGGAAATATTGGTTTGGTGATTGTCAGGCGGTGTAATGTTTAAACAAAAATGAAATAAAATGTTAAATTACTTAACAAATTTTTGTTTTGTTTTATCCCTAATGTGTGTAGGTTGCAATCTTTTCAATTCCGAACAGTAAGCAACCCTAATGACCCAATGATATGAGAACATGTATGACGTGTAAATGAGATGTATGCTCGTACAGACCAACTGACCATTCCTAAAAGAGTATGATTCATTGAACCCCAACTATCAAAGTACATCGGTTGGCTGTACCAGACACTGTCTAATATTCAGATCCGTATTAAAGAACTAACTTTACTAGGATTTAAACTTGGAACCTTGGTCTCCGAAAATCAGCTGTTAAATAGTGACTTGTGGCGACGACTTTACATTTAGACCAACCCGGTGGGTACTAAAACAATTACGAAAGGTGTTGCTCATGGAATCGTTAATGGTTGGTTTATGCCTAATTTGAAAACAAGAAACCCAAGCGGCGTGCGATGAACTCATGTATGGAAGGCGACAGAACAACGGGGAAAACTCTTCAAAATTACCTTGTTTATTACAATGCGTTTAGAAATAAATCTGTCAGCCATAACAATAATTTAATCCTGACACTACTATTCGCAGCATTGGTTTCCTTCCAGGATAGTTAGTCAACTTAAAAAAATTGTCTATCAGAAAAGAGAGTTTTTAATTCTATAAAAAAAATATAAAAAATAAAACGCACATTCTTAACTGCATAAAATATTAGGTTGGGAGTAACAGCTGATAATGATCAGCTGTTACTCCCAACCTAGATATTAGTTAATATTTTATGCAGCTAAGAATGTGCGTCTGTTTTGCTTTTAAATAAAGCGAAGTTTCAATATCTCTTATTCATTTTTTCCTGAGTAATTCACATGAATCTTTTCAGAATTAAATTTTCTACAAATTTATTTAAGAAAAAATACACCTTTATTTACCATTTATGGAAGTAATCTTACGTTAAACACAAAAATGTGTTATTTCTTTGCACCAATTCTTGTGTTTTATGTAAGATATCTCTGGAAGTATTGCATTTACTGCTCTGGACCTAATTTTATTCAATTTTTCAGATTAAAAAACATAAGAAACAATCATATTTGTATCTTTGTAAAAACCTTTAACATTTTTATACGGCCTTACTTCACCGAGGGTACAGAGTTCTAGGTGAAATTTTTCGCTAGCCGTAACTCGCTAACTAAGCGTTTTCAGGCATATGTTTATATGAACTTTTTTTCTTATTTTTAGCTATAGAATGAGATCCCAAGAGATTGCAGTAAAGTTTTGAATCACCCTGTATACAGGGTGATTCAACATGATTTGTTTAAGCATGGAAATATTATATATATATATATATATATATATATATATATATATATATATAAACAAACACTTCAGTATAATTATATTATATATTGAAATGTTTGTTAAAGGCTGCATTAGATGACTAAAGATGCAACATATACTGAAAGTTCTTAATATTTTTTAAAGTTTCATAAGATATTTACATATTCTGATGATGGTGGATCTACCAAACAAAACATGAATAATTAAATCATAAAGAAATAAAAATCACAGCAGTTGAAAAGGTAGGTAAAAATAATTTAAAATATTTATACATTAGAACCTATATTTCAGTACATGAGAGCGTATCTTAAATAATGCTTTGTCTGTTACTTTTAAATAATCTTATTCTTAAACAGAATTTAAATGATCAAAATAAAAAGAAGAAAAAAATTGTCATGGTTGTTTAAAGGTGAAAGAAAACATCCCAACAAGTTTCATAAAAAATAAAAATTTTGGGCATCTTAATGTTACTATTTTCTTTTGTGGCTGTATTCGCATGAAATGACCCTTTGCCATTTTTTTTCTTTCTTACAATCAAAATTCTAAACAACATTCTCCTAGATTATTTTTTCATTAGAATAATTTTTCACATAGTACATTTTTTAAAACTGAAATGCCAGTGTGAGGCTGGTAATTTGTACAATCAAGCATGATCAATACACACTAAAATTTAACAGACATAACCAATAAATAATGCAAATTATGCATTACTATAAAATAGCCTAGATGTGAACTTTTGAAAAATACTCAACAATTATAAGCGTTACGATCTTATTATTCAAAGATTCTAGCTCCAATTCAGCAGTAGGTGAATAAATATGTAAAAAAACAAAAAAACAAGAACAGGTAACAAGAAAATCTACACATAATCTGTAGAGAAAGTATACAATGAATGGTATTCTGTATACTTACTAGGCTTCATGGTTCCTAAACAAAATATTGATTATTTAAACACAGGTATTTAATACAATTTATTATCATACCTTATCATTAAAAAATTCCATTTTTTCTTGTTGAATTGAGTCCATTGTTTTTTTTTTCAGAACTTACAAAATATTAGCTTTCAGATTGAAAAACTGGATGGATTAATGGAAGAACACATTTATACCTGGAATTTAAAATAAAAATACAAGGTATTAGGTATAATAAAATTATTTGATCAAAAATATACATAATATTATCAGATAAAATTTGAGATAAGGTGAATCAAAATAAGAAACCTTGATCAGATCAACCAGATAATAATTGAACAAATCAGTTAAAAAATTGAAAAAAAAAACAAGGACATTCATCAGAAAACTAAATAAATAGACATGAAACAGTACAAAGCACCAATGAAATGATGAGCCGGACATACACTGAGACAGACACATGACTGATAGAACAAAAGAGAATAATGGTGGTTCTTGCTGGGAAGGAGAGGTAGAGGTCATCTCTCCACAAACATGATAAAAATTAAAACTTAAAACTAGTAGGAGAATAGAACTGAACAAGAAAACTGGAGAATAGGGAGTTGTGGACACAAACATAGGTCTATATCTAACACTAGATGATGAAGAAAAAGAGGAATAAATCAATTGTATTAATTTCCCAGTCTTGTAACTCAGATCGCAAGGAAAAATCACCATCTAATGTAAAGAACTGTCAATTCAAATATAGATATTATTATAGATACAATAAGAAAAGTCCTGACCTCACTTAATGCCACACTCCAAAACTAAGTGTCCGGATTGGATAGCCAGCTGTGAATGGGAAAACTTTTACACTTAATAACAAAGATTGTACATTGAGTGATGTAATGTAAATACTGAACTTATCCTACACACATTTTGAGTTTTGTATGGATTAAAATTTAAATAATAATAAAAATAACATTTTAAGTTACAATTTCATAATTATTGTAATAGCTAACTACCATGTAACTGATTTTACAGAAACCCCAGTTTAATATGCAAGTATGCTCATGAGTGTTACAGACTATTATTTTATTATTAGGCAGAGCCTATATCAGCCTAGTCAGTCAGCTGGTAGACAGTTTCTATAAGAAGTTAGGTTACACTGATTAGGTGACCAGATGACAACTAAGCATGGCATAAAGAGTAAATGGGTATATTCATGCCACTGCTCAATTCGGTCCACTTCATGCATCTACATCACACATGGAAGATGAAGTATACTGTCACCACTACTTATCTGCTATAGTTGAGTCAGCCAGTAACTGAATGCATTCTGTTAAAGATACCAATTCGTACATTAATAATGAAGTAGGAAATTACAAACACACGAAAATCCTGCAGTTCAAAACAAAATTAAGATCTTTTGTTTTACTATTCTAAGTCATTGGAATACTTTAAAAAGTTACATTAGAGAAGAATAACCATCTAAATAATAATTAGTCCATGAATAGGTGTACTATTCATGGAACAATTATAATTTTTATTTCTGCGGTAATACCCCTTAAATATAAAAGCATTGGTATTTTTTTCAGACTGAAGCAACTTCAAATTGTTCATAATATTATGTTATTTTCTCTACTATTAATTCTTAATTTTTACATAAAAGCTCTTATATTTTCTCTAAATTTACATTTTCTGCTTCAAATTTTCAAACTTTTCCTTCCCTTTGATGTAATTTCATTACATCAGTCTCTTTAAGAATCAGGAATTTGTAATAGGACACATTTTTTGTGCATAGGTCTATATCAATTCACTGGGAGTGGCCGTCTGGCCAGCTCATTCAGTCAGCTGGTTGAAAGTTGCTATTATTTGTTAAGTAACACTAGTGGGGCAAGCAACTTTGTACGGTGACCAGCTGATAGTCATTCCTGAACAAACTCCACTAAGGATCCCTGTTCAAAAATTTATGCCGAATCACGTCAAAAAATACAGCGAAAAGCAGCGATCAAAGTGGGTGGTTGTCAATAAATACAGTTCAGTTCCCAATAACAAAACAAGCTAAAAAAAACTGGTGTGAAACACTCACACAACTTTCTCTTGCCAATGCAAATAATTAACAATATAACCTAAGATTAATAATAAAAGATTAGAAATAAACGAAAAAACTAACCCCAGTAAACATAACCTAATTTAATCATGAGTAAAAGACTCAAAAAGAAAATATACTTCAGTTTGGCTTAAAAATACGGAAAATCACTCATTCAAGCTAAACTAGGCTCTGTAGAGAAAAATGCTAGAAATAAAAGTTGTAGATCTTTTAATTTCCTATAAATTTATTTACATACACTTTTGTCGGAAAATGCATGCTAAGGGTGAAATCTTAAAAAATCGATTTTTCCCATGATTTTGTGAAAAAAAAACAGAAAATGGCTAATTACTGCTAAACTAAGCGTTATACAAAAAAAATGTTTGAAATAAAAGTTGTAGGATTTTAAATTCCCTACAACTTTTACTAATACATTTTTGCACTAAAACGCATATAAAAACTGCAATTTTTTACGTGAAAACAGCCTTTCTAAGAATTTCAGCAGACATGACGCCTACCCTTCTTGTAAAGCATAAAATATTTAGTAAACCAGGCGATTTTAAACAAATTGTAAGACCCGTTATTCAGAAAATCGCAAAAAAGTGAAAAGTACACGAATAAATTATTACTACTTCCGATTGACCGATTTTGATGAAATTTTTTGTGTTGGGTCCGGTAGTAGTGCCTAACTTAAGTTTCAACTTTCAAGTTCGTAAGATGTTCCGTTCTTGAGATATTCTGCTCACACACACACACGCACGCACGCACGCGCGCGCGCGCGCGCACACACACACACAGACAAGATCGCTAAAAACATGGTTTTTGCATTC
Source organism: Catonia carolina (assembly GCA_035578175.1). Lineage (NCBI taxonomy): Eukaryota > Metazoa > Arthropoda > Insecta > Hemiptera > Achilidae > Catonia > Catonia carolina. The sequence continues at coordinate 108,389,215 of JAQMRL010000001.1, forward strand.
AGGGGGTCTGAAAAAGTGTAGATCCGGTGAAAACTCGATTTCAAAAAATCTACATAAAACAATACTGTGTAAAAAACAATAGTGTGTATATATATATATATATATATCTTGCCTATACATTCATATAGGCAAGAGAAAGTAAAAATTCACTAGGAGTAATATTTTCACTGGTTATTACTCTTAAGTAAGCTGTATTTCATCATTCTCATCTAATTTGCCTTATGACGGCTTTGTGCTGGTTAGGTTTTCCCCAGAAACAGTTTCTGTTGGAATTGCACCTGATTTTAAATTTCTAAAATTTTTCAGATGGTACTGTAGCAATCTTGCTTTATAAATTTATCTACCCTTTTACAAGGATTTACCCACTGTTGCAGAAGGGTACTTTCTTTGGAAAAGCTATAATACTAGTGTCTTTTATCATACTGCAAAGGTTATTTTTTTAAATAAGGTTCGTTTGTGAATGAGAGAGAAAATGATGCACGATCGCTGCAGTACAGATGCGCGTCTGCTCCCAGCATCCTTCGTGTGCATTTAAAACCGTTTGCAGCCACATTGTCAGTATGTGTGCTAAGCTATAGAAGTTTAAAATGTTTAAGAATTGAGTCACCCACCAACTGTAAAATACAATCTGTAATTAGATTCTTGATTGCAAGAAATTTGACAACAGTCGCTATTCACCATCATATTAGTGAAGTTTATGGTAATAATGCTGAGAAAGGAAGTTCAAAAGTGGCCATGAAAAGAAAGAAAGCCATGCCCTGGCCAACCTTTTCTGATTTCTGAAGATTTAGTTTGTGATGTGGAAACAAAATTTGAGATGATCAAAAATTCACAATTTCAAAATTATCAAAAGTTACAAGGTCAGTTTTGTACACCATTATTTTGGAGAAACTAAATTATTAAAAATTGTGTTCTTGTTGGGTCCCAAGACTGGTTTCTAATGATCACAACACAACGATTGAGCTATGCTTTCTTGTTTTTGACTTGATACTATCAGGAAGATGAATTGTTGGACCACATTGTTTTACATGTAATGAGACTTGGATGTCTCACATGTCTCCAGTCAATGGAATGGCAACACACACTATTACCAAACACAGTGAAAGCCGAAAAGGCAATGTCAGCACGAAAGATCTTGCCAACTGTCTTTTGGGACAGGAAAGAGATTTTGTTATTAGAATTTATGACAAGAGGGACAACAATCAATTCAATTGCAAGACAAGGCCACATATTTCTGCACAAACACAAGATGTAATTCAGGTCTTTTGAATGGGAACAACAATATCATTCACCTTACAGTCCTGACCTTGCACCCAATAATTTTCATTTATTTTGGTACTACTACAAGGAGTTCTTTGGCAGTTAACAATTCAACAATGACAAAGAAGTGATGGACAACTGCAGTCATGGATTGGGCTTCTTCACAGGCAGCAGATTTCTCTGAATTTCACAACTCATAAACTTGTTGAGTGCTGAGCGATATGGCAAATGTTTTTACAAAAATGGAAATTATGTAGAAAAGTAGACAGAACTATGTAAATATGTAAAAACTATATTTTTAAGATATTCACAGTATTTATCTCATTAAAAAATAGACCTAATTTAAAAAATATCCCTCTTACTATACTTTTTACAACGAAATACTGCACAGACAGCATTCATGAATACATCTTCAGCTTAACACCACAGAAAAATATATAAACAGATAATAAATGTGAATTAGTGTTATGGTGAAGTGAGTAAGACTTCACAGAACAACTGATTTATTGTCAGACATGTGCATCTGCTAACCTATTCAACTCTTTTCCTTATGGTAATCACAAGCTGACCCTGCCGAAAATCAAGTCAACATGATTTAAAACACTTTGCAAAAATGTTAACAAAAGTTCATAATTGTTAACAGAATGAAGTTTTGGATAATAAAATTACACTGTCATACAAGATACAGTAGGCCTATGTCAGCCAATATAGACTATTTATTTGAATCTGTGGTTCGCTGTTATTAACCCAAAGAACATAGAATTGTTGAAATGTAACTGATAAAAATACTGCTGTCTTCTTCTATTTGAAAAAATACTGTTAATATAAAAAAATTGTGCGGTTCCAAGCTCTGTGTAGTTGTGGGGTGTAGGGATGGGTGAGGTATAATGAATGAGTGATGCATGCTGGGAGAACGATTGTTGTATTACTCTGATACAAAACATTCGTTTTCAAACTTTCTGTATTTAACATTATTTGTTTGTATTTATTACATTTATTTATTTACATATTTTGATATAAATTGATAAGTTAAATATTATAAATCCGACCAAGTTAATAACCCAGTAAGTATTTGTTAAATTAATGCGCTGGATGATAAGAATATTTTTTTAGTGTAGTTAGTACATGCTACCACTATAAATGCGTCAGCTGTGAAACACTATTAACTTATTCATTCTCCCATTACTATAACAACGCACTGCATTTCTTCCAACTACATGGAGCTGGGACTCAAGCAATACAAATACACCGAATTTATTATCATAAATACTGTGGAACATCTAAAAAGAGATGGTTTTAACAATTTGTTTCCAGTGATCAGAACTCTAACTTGAATTTATTTATCTGTTTAATAATCTCACAGAAAATCAACTAGTAGGTTATAAGAGACTTCAATGGAAACTGAATTATACAGGGCTAATTTTGAAGTATGAAAATTTTGTAGCTTAGAACCTGTCTGAGAATTGGCCCAAAATTTCTTAATGCGGCATAAAACAAGTGAAAAAAAACTCCTAATTCTAGTTTCCATTAAAACCTACAACTAATATCCCTTTTCACCTAACCTTGACAATGCTATCACAGAATTTTACAAATTAAGATATTTATCTTATGTTTTCAATGTCTGAAATTGTACACATTTCAAGTGCAAGGACATTTTAGTTTAAACAAAAAGTGTAAATGACGCACGGATGGTCGGTCGGTACTGAAGTGCGTAGGCCTATACGCGCTGTGTAAAATTCAAGACAATAATCTGTAGGCTAATATAGGACTAATCTATAAAAAAATTTCTGGTAAATTTTTACTGCGATAAAAATACAGAATGCTATTTTAACATAAATATTCCTTAAATTGGATTCACGTTCAATAACGCAGCTTTACAAAAGGTAGGTCGCTCATTAAAATTTATTTTCCGACGCACAGAAATATAAAAATTAGCGTTAAGGAGAAGAAAAATGTTCGAATTATAAAGAGAATGACAAAAAAAATCTTTAAAATGGAAAGTATATTACGCTCCCAAATAATACTAATTTAAATTTACCTAAAAAAACATAACCTTAACAAATATACGCCATAAAACATACCATGAAAGACATGTATCACCACTGTCCTAAATATTTACATACTTTAACAGCTCAGTAAGATACCTATGAAAATTGATACCATACAAATATATATCTATTTTCTTTAAGGAAAATAAATAAACAAATATGTGATTCTTCACGGATGTCACCGAGGAGAAATTCAACATAACAAACAAATGTCGATAACAACGTTGGGTGGAATGCCTGGCAATTGAGTGGATGACGTCATAGCAAATAGTTCGAATGTTTACGTTAAACATAAGAATAAATTTAATTCTTTGAGGTATAGTAGGTACTGGTATTACAGTGGACTGTAATTTATGTAATTACGTTACAAACTAGAAACGTTATTATTTTAAAGGCTGCCAAATCAACCATCAGCATGCACTTTCTCTCACTCGCCATTAGGCCTAGTTACATCATATCGCACTCCTAATGCAAGACTATTGTAACTCAAAAATTTTCATTTTTCTGTTTATTCATGATTTGGCTGTTATTTCTCATTATCTTCCTAGTGCCAGACTATCATAACGCTAAATAGACTATAATTGTTTATTTTTAACATTGTGATAGTAATTTTTTTTCTAAAAATGTTCTCTCATCACATGCAAGACTAACACAACTTCAGTTAGTATAGTCTTGCACATGACTTCTGTCATTCAAGACTATCGTAAGTCGAGATACGATAGTCTAGCATTGAATAATATTCATCGAAACGTTTAGAAGCATAGTGGAAGACAATCGCAACTCGGCAAACACAATGCCCTCTATACCAAAAACGAAAGATTTATGCACTGTTTTTACGTGTTACAATAAATAGAAGTAGTTTATTCACTATACCTACTATTTATTTACTTCGGTATTATTATTAATATAAATAGAATAATTCTATTATTCTACAATTATTGTAGTACACCAGGTATTCCAATGAGATAATCATAATATATAAATAAAAATTAATTAGCCCTACATAAAAGTTAATAAAAACAATTGGGAAATAACCGCAACCAAACCGAATAACTCTTAAGGATATAATTACCAAACTAACTTTTACATCCAATAATCTTTTCAAACCTAAACGCCAGCAGACGAACCAACAGCCCTACTTGTTGGCTATAATCAATTGTTTTGTTCTCTGTTATAATATTTTTGATTATTTTATAATACTGTAAATTTATGAACTCATTATTGTATGCAGTAATAAGCGTACATAATAAAGACATTGTAGCATATAGAAGCACAGAAGACAATAAATTATTGATGTAGACAAAACGTATCATGTCTGGGCGACTGGAAAATAATAAACAGCCTTCCGTATTTTATTTTCATTTTGATATTTTTTCCTGATGGTTCTTGGGCGACTACCAATAAAGAGAAAGCAGAAATGCTTGCTCAGCACTTGCATAACACATTCCAACCGCACAACCTATAACACGAAGATCATTCAAACATAGAAAATTTCCTTAATGGTCCTCTGCAACTTAGCCTTCCTCTAAAGCCAGTTTTCCCCGGGGAACTCTTCCAAGCAATTCACGATCTGCCATTAGGTTAAGCCCCAGGATATGATCTTATTACTTCAATACTTTTGTGCCATCTTCCTAGGAAATTCATTATACTCTTAACTCACATCTATAATTCCATACTCCAAGTCGCTTCACTTCTCTATTCAGTGGAAGTACTCTATCATAATTCATTCCTTAAAACCAGACAAGCCACCTCGCCAACTAACTGCTTACAGACCAATTAGTTTACTCTCTATTCTCACTAAACTACTTGAGAAACTCCTTCTACCACGCCTATCCTGATCATCAGTTCGAATTTCATTTATCTCATTTCACACTTCAGTGATGTCACCGCATTATTGATAATATAATCTCTTCAGCTCTTGAACAGTCAATACTGTTCAGCCGTGTTTCTTTATGTAGCTCAAGCCTTTGATCGGGTCTGGCATATACAAATTGAAACTAATACTTCCAGATAGCCTGTACCTAGTAAAAAAGTATTTTTTAGTGGAACGTTACCGTAGGGTATGAAACAAAATGTAATTTACATCTTGTTTTAATTTTCGTACGAAGTATGAAGTCTAAAGGTAATAAAATATTTATACGTGCAGTAGTTCTGTACAACCAAATACAATAAACTAATATGTAAACACGAAAATAGAACAGTTCAAAATTTTTCACTTTTTAATTTGAATTCTTTTTTTCATTTTTTGAGCGTAAAGGGCGAAGTAAACTTTAAAATAAGGTATAAGTTTCTCAGTCAATAGGAGCAGTAAGAGAGAAGAAATTCCTATACTGTATTTTCATTTTAAAACCTATTTACGATGTATGAAATGTATTGATTCACTGTTTTGTTTCAATGCGAGACTATCGCATATGCAATTTTAATGACAATTTTTGTTTAAAAAGGAAACTTGACCAATTAACTTACATTCTTACGGTAAAAGAAATAATGTCCCCAAATTTTATATCTGTAACTTATTTGAGCGAAAAGTTAGAATCAATTAAAATTTGAGATAAAAATTTGATTGTTGTTGTCTCAAAATATAGATTTTTTGACTTAGGATAGTCTTGCATTAGGGATTCGATGTGTTAATTCACTGTTTTGTTTCAATGCAAGACTAACACATATGCAGTTTTAATGACAATTTCTGTAAAAAAAGCAAAATAGACTAGTTCACTTATATTCTTATGATATAAGAAATAATGTCCCCAAATTTCATATCTGTAACTTATTTGAGGGAAAAGTTAGAATCATTTAAAGTTTTGGATAAAACTTTGATTGCTGTTTTCTCAAAATATAGGTTTTTTGACTTGTGATAGTCTTGCACTAAGGGTGCGATATGTGCAACCAATTACATACACTAACTTTCAGATATCATAAAAGGTAGGCTATCGACCCATTATCAATAGGCGGATCGAAACGTGCGAATGAATTAGGCGTACTTGCAGTAGGTCCTGTTTCTGATTCAATGACACCAACATTGTCTGATTACTTTTATGTGCTTTGTACATGTTTATTGTCACCCTGAACCTTAAATCCAGTGTCCTTCGAAAATTATTCTTTAAAATTATCTACGTTACATTGAAATTCACCAGGAATTTATATATGGCGAAGTAAAATCCAGAGACAGCTGAGTAGACACTGTTTTCGATAGAGAATTTCAATAAAATACTATGTTTTTCAAAGTTATCTTCTATTTCCTTTTATCAATCTGGATCACTGGTATAAATGAATTGAATAAAAATCATCAATTGGGTCATTGTCAATTACTATGGGTTATAGCATCCTGGGTTTTGACTAATTATATTTCTACTTACACTCAATCTGTTAGTTGCAGGGCTAAAATAAATAGTTCTGTTTCTAGTCACATGGTCAGCCAATTAAATGACTGAATCATTTAAGAACAGAAGAGGTAGAGGTTTAAAAGACACTAATCAGAGTTATCTCCTCTGAAAGTAATGAATTTTCATTATACAGCCAGACCCTGTGGTGAATGAAGTGAAGGTGTCATTGCAGAGTGGAAAATATGTGCTTTTCAGAGGGCCCGGCATGCTGATAAGTGTACTTTTCCATTCAGTGAGGAAGGCATGGTAAACCACCTCACTCCTCGTTTTACTTAGTAAAACCTCTACAGGTTCAAAACCAGCCTTTCGGCTGATGACCTAAACAACAACACATATTTCTACTCTAGCTGGGAATTGAACCCTGAACCTTCTGCTTTGAAACCTTGCACAAAAAACACTACACCACCATTTTGGAGGCAACCAAAATTAATTTTTATCTGCATTAATTTAGGCGATCTGTTTAATTTTTATCTGAAGATCAACTTAATTTTCTAATAAAATCTTGAACAATTCACCAACAGAAATAGACAAATTGAATAATCTCAAATTTTTAAATTCCTAATGTGTGTAAACTGGAACCTTTACTGTTAAGAACAAAAATCAAGCCCATGACTCAATGAGATGAAAATGATATCTATGTGGAAATGAGGTGTAGTGTTGTACAAACTCAGGCTAACCATTCCTAAGAGAGTATCATTACTTGAACCTCAACCATCAAAGTACTCTGGTAACCACTATCTGTTATTAAAATCTTTATAAAAGTAACAATACAAGGATTAACCTTCGTCTCTGAAAATCAGCAGTTAAAACAACTGACTTGCAATAATGACCTCATCACTAGACCAACCCAGTGGATAATCTCCATATATAATCTCAATCTTGTGTTTTTGAATAATAACGGGTGGTTCAAAAAGAGCGCCGGTTTTTAAACGGCTGGTAAATTTTTGTTTATCGGTTGGCAACATTGTTAGACCTCATTTCTATTTCGGAGAACATTCCGATTGACGATTCAGTTGTAGTTTCTCTTGTTCGCAGTGTAGTACTTTCGCAGTCTGTGTCTAACCATGGAGAAGTTTACTATTGCACAACGAGGGTTAATCGTCAAAACATTTTACCAGAGTGGAGAGAGTTATGCGGCTACTGTCAGGCGACTTCGTGGTACTCTAGGACGTAATGAAGCACCGAATGAATCAACAGTTCGCAGGCTCATGAAAAAGTTTTTTGAGACGGGTTCAACAGTCGACCTTAAAAGTTCTGGACGTCGTCGTTCTGGCCGAACTGAGCAGAACGTTGCGTTGGTTCGTGACAGTGTGGCTGTTACCGATACCGTACGATGATTAGGGAGTTTTTGTGGCGTCATTTGGATGGAATGGACATTGACGAGTTGTGGTTTCAGCAGGATGGTGCCACCTATCACGCTGCACGAGAAACAATGTTGTTGCTCCGTGAACGGATCCAGGATCGCATCATTTCTCGTAATTCCGACCATCAATGGCCACCAAGGTCGTGTGACTTGACGCCTTGTGACTTTCATCTTTGGGGTCATCTGAAGTCATTGGTGTATGCCAATAAACCCCGAAACATCAATGACTTGAAGGAGGAAATTCGACGGGTTATCGGGCAAATAGAAGTCGAAACTTGTCGTGCAGTAATATCCAATTTCATGGACAGAGTTGATGCGTGCCAGCGCAGTAGAGGAGGACACATGCATGACATCATTTTTCATACATGAAATCGGAAGGTAAGATGAACTTGTTGATGTATTTATTTTCAGTTTTTTAATAAAATAAATCTCTTAATTTGATATATCAAAACCGGCGCTCTTTTTGAATCACCCTATATATTGAATTGTTTTTTTAATTTCTAATGAAACTGGACAAATCAGAATAAACTGGTTCAGAAATAATAAAAATACAAGAGTAGTTTAACAATATATTTATTTAAATAAATAATTAGCTAAAATAATAAAACAAATTCTTTATTCAACATTTTTTGTTTATCATTTATAGCACCTAATATTTGATACATACAAGAATTGATACATCATTTCGAATTGACAATACTTCAACATAAAGCTAATATTTACTGAAATACTGGAAGGTTTATCAGGAAAAAGAAAAAGAAATAGGACTAACAAAATACTAAAATACATTAAATTAAAAAATCCTTAGGATCGTACAAGATAAAAAAATACTATTTATGTTTAATAATATATTTAATAAATATGAATGTTAAGATCATAATGATAACCATACCTGTGATGCCAAATTAAGGCACAAATGGATAAGAGGCCACTTAAAGTACAATATGCAATCAGTTAATACCTTAATATAATGGTTAAAAAATACTCATTAAAAATTGTTACACTGAAGTAACAATTTACACTTAAAAATGTAAGCTCATTTTCAATTATTATACATACCTACATTATCAGTTGTATATCACATTTTCATACAATTACTTACATGGTAATAATAATGGAAATAACTATACTAAAAATATCACTACATTGACTAATTCAGACTTATATGTTAATTTCAAAATTAGACTCAAGTTCTGTTTTCTAAAATTTTCATTTTTACAAATTTTACATGTCTTTTATACCCAATAAAGCTAATCTTCATTATTTTACAGATTATATTCAAATCTACTTTATTAAATCACAAAGTTGTTCTAGATAATAATACGATACTGTAATCTATGTAAAAATAAAACAATTCTTCATAACTTTCAAAATGTAAACCTGGAGTTACGGAAAGACAGTACAACAACTATACAATTGAATTTTCAAGATATCATAGTAAACTAATCTTAAACCCTATTATTAAAAAATAATAGTTTTATGAAGCATCATTTTTTTGGGATAACTATAAAATTTTTATGCCCTGTTACTGCTGCAAACTAATTGATCTTATCTTTTGCAAGACTGAAGGAGGACATGTAAAAATCTCATAAGAAGTTAATTAAAAATTGCTGCCAGTCCAGTCCAATGTGGTAGGGGGTAGTAACCTTGTTAAAAAACTTTGGCCAGGATGTGACAATAATCTTGAAGGCAGAGAAGAACATTTTTGATAGCAAATAGAAAGAAAAGCCTGCGGGAATAAGCTCAAAATGTACATCAAGCAAGCCAAGAGGCATAAAAGGGATAGCACCTCTCAAAGTTAACCTGGGTGAAGAGCTTTCCACACAACATAAGCCAGTTCAAATTCAGAGATCAATAAAAAATAAGCTGGACGGAATAACAGGCATAACGACTGGAAATGAATCTGTTTAGAAGAATGGGCAGGATTAGAGAGATCTCGAAAGTATATAAGATGGTCCAACTACCCAAGGCAGAGAAGAAAGTTAAAGAAAAAAAAATTGATTAAATTTTGTGTTTTTAATAAATCATTGCATAGATGATCTCATAGTTAGATTCATTAGGAAACGTTTTCATTTTCTCTTTATATTCAAAGGTACACAATGTTGCAAATGAACAGAACAAATACACAAACTGCTTAAATGTATTATGGTTGAAAAACAAAATACAAATATTTAAGTAACATTTTTCTGATAGGCTGTTAACACTTATATTGATGTTCTGTATGCATGCAGATCAGTTACAACTAATACATAACTTATAAAATATGAATTCAATAATTAACTTGCAATATGAGAATAAATAATTTTTCAGGCAGATACAATCTTACTTCTCTTCACAAGTCCTTTAGTTAATACTCACGTGACTTTACAGACTTTCAAAATTGTGTCAGGTTTTTCGGCAGTTTGATTACAGTTGCTCATATTTTTTCATGTTAATTTTGTCATTTTAGATCAGTAATTAATTAAATGAAATCTAACTAATACTTTAAAGAAACTGCAGGTAATAGCCAAAACAAAACAAAACAAAATTAATAAAAAAAGAAACCTTAGCATTTGTAGATTAATCTGAATTAAATTTTGTTAGCATAATTTACCCTTGTTCAATTGTCTGAATTAGCATACTTTCAAATTAAAAACAACTACAGAAATTGGATAAAATATATTGAAAACAAAATGTAATTATCCTACTAATGAATGTTATAAATACAAGTATTAAAATAATATATCTATGATATGCTAATGAAAGTATCTACATCTACAAAAAAATTATAATTTGCACTGAGAAAGATACATATCAGTAACAATGCAAATATCATAATACTGTTGCCTTTCCATCAATATATTTTATTATTATTAAAATTAAATTAACATCCTACAATGTTGTAGAGGTAACAGTGCTAATTCCATGTACAAGTACAGTTGCAGGTAGATCAGCAGTTAATTCGGTAAGATACTGAAGATACAGGGCGGACGATTCAGCATCTGATGCATGTGGAAGAGGCAGGTAAATCAAAGTTAATGCAGTTAATTCTGACTGCTGTCTTATTATCGTATTTGCACTGGAAACAAAACAATAATACAGGGTAAGTAAAATTAATAAATTATGTTAGAACCATGTGGAGAACATTTCATATCAAAAAGGAATATTCCAATTATACTGAGAAAAAATGGTTTTGTGATTTATGAATGGATCTGGTCCATCTTTCAATGAACATTAAAATAAGATTAAAAAAATGAAATAATTTATTACACAACAATTTACTTACTTAAGTAAATAAGCACGAGCTATATTATCAGATGAAACTTCTGCATCTTTTGACTTAGCCTGAAAGACGGTAGAACCTCGCAATGAGGCTAAATGTCTGGACCATTCAGCAACCTGAAAGTATAAAAAAAGTAAGGATAGTATTTTTATCTATAACTAGATAATTTAATAGTAGAAAGTTGGTTCTTCTGCAGTCGAAACATAATGTATCACACAATATCTAAATATCATTCCAAAAAACCTCAACTCGAACCCTACATTTTTGCCACCTTTAGTTGCTTTCATAAATTAAGTAAAAATAATTAAATTCTTTCTGTGAAGAATAATATTGTACTCAGGTAACCTGTACAATGAAAAGTGTATTTCTTAGTTATGTTTTTGAAAACCTGCTGCTCTGCTACTCAAAACTAATTAAAAATGCTCTATATTCATAGTATTAAACTTTTTTGCACATTGTTGCAGCTCTGGCCATCTCTTGCATCCAATATGCCACCCTTCTCTATCCAACCAATCTTCCTCACTCAAATTCCTGGTGTACATGACATGCAACATTAGACCACACCATGATTTGCAGGCCTACCATGCCTTCTGTGCCCTGCTGAATTAGAATTTATAATTTTCTTTATTCATTTTTCGTTTTCCATCCTTTGTGCATGACCCAATCTCATAAGATGTTTTTCTCAACTTCCTCTATCACCGTCTTCAGTTTCCTTATAATCTTTCTTATTTCTGTATTCTGGACACGTTGTATCTCAGAGATTTGACTACTCTTACGTAAGTAGTCCATTCATTTACTATCTGTCTATCTGTCTTTGCCATCTCCCATTTCCCCAAGCCATACACCAGAATGCTCTGAACCACAGTCAAATACAACTGAACTTTTGTAACACTTTTGATAGATACTCCTTGACCAAAGCAAGAAAAATCTAGTCCGTGTATAGCTTCCCAGGCCTGCCTGCGAAACCCTGATGGAGCTACCTTTCCTTGAATTTATCTCCTGTATTACCAAATACCCCGGATATCTGTATTCTTCACATTTCCTAACCAAATTTCCTTCTATTTGCAGATCCCTTGTCTCACCTCCAGAATAATAGTAAAGTAATAACTCAGTGGTGTTTCTCATGACACCCTATCAAGCTTTTCATTCTACAAATTTTGTAGCTCGCATCAATTGCACCCTTTGCTAAGAAAAATTCCTACAAAAATTTAATTCAAAATGGTGTCAACTATAATTATCAAAATTGTCAATGAGTACAAAGATAAGGATCGGATCATTAGCATAGCCAACCAGTGGTGTGGCAAGTCGAAGGAAACACATAGTACTAACAACTGAGTACACAGAAAACTAATCAGTATAATTCTGTTTCAGGAACAAATAACTGATTAGACCTGCACTTTAGTTGGGTGGTTTAAACGGTAACTACAACCACATCATACTGAGGAGTGTACCATGACCTGAACTCTACTGCTAGAGCATGAGAATGATATTTATAACACATGCATTTTACAATTCATCTGACAGAGGACTTGAACACCTATCTGTTTCTAGCACTAGCTTGTGTCTGAATCCTGCAAGAATAATAATAAGTCTTTCTTAGCTTGGCTGGCACTATCTCTGTATCTGAACTAAAACTATCAGATTCTGTACTTGTATAAAGTTACACCAGGAACCATAAAATCTTATTCAGATCCACGACTATAACCAACTCCATTTTGATAGACTATACCTAATCAATACGGCAAGAAATATACATCAAATGTGATAATTGCCTCATGTGTTATACATTTGTTAATATAATTAAGTATCCATTGCTGAAAGAGATCTAATACCACTGTTAATGGCCAATTATTATTACACAGCAGGATCTGGACAATTATACTTATAACAAACACTGTTTATAATTCATTCGACAAAGTAAAAATTATATTGCTTAAGTATACAGTCTATACTAAGTCTAATGAAAGCTTGAACATTTTAACTTAATAATCTCAAAAACATTTCAAATTATCCGAAGTAAGAACAGGATAGATTAATCCATAGCCGACTAACTGTAATAACCTTTACTAGCATTTTGTAAAAAATTAATTTTCACAAATAACAATATTAATGATAAGATTAACTTACAGGATAAATTGATGCCTTTATCCTCAGCAAATGTAACAACTGGCGCAATCTCTGTTCACTATTCTTTTGAGCATGAAATTCTGTAAGGCCAGCCTCATTAACATTACTATCACAAAGAAATACTCTTAGTTGCAGGTGCTTCCAGTCGCGTACCTTAAAAAAAATTTATTTGTTAAAACAATAGCAATATACAATTTATTTATTTTTATTTTGACAATCCAAGTGAATAAAGATTTTTTTTGCAAATAAGTCCACCATATCTAAATAACGTAATGAAGACATTGTGCCTAATAGTAATGTTTTGAATACACTAGTTTTTGTTGTTTGGTCAATAGCAGTTGTTGTATAAATATGGTTACTTTATACTTAAGAGTTATGTTCTATTATTGATATCTAATTTTATGTATTGTTTTGTATTCTTTCATTATCTGGATGAATCTAGCATTGAATTCTTTTAAATTCTATTTATTTAAGTTAATTATATAGTCATTGTTTGTTTATTAATCTGATCAAATCTCTGAGTAGCAAGAAATTCTAGTCAGAACATGAAAACCGGCCCTGTGTCCGGGAAAGCAATATGGTGTGAGGTATTATAAAGTGCGAATCAGCTGTTGAGACAGTGTCAGTTGGATATATTATGTAAAGTGAGTTTTCGAACTGGTTTGTGTGTGCAATGATAGTAAGTGTATGTACAGGAAAAAAGAGATGTATTCGGGTAAAACTTTAATTTGTAGCCAACTTTTCTTTACAGTTAGGTTTAGTTCAGGCTTTAAGTGTGTAATAACATTTTAAGTAGTTTATTAGAAATCCAAGCATTATAATTTATTATTTTGGTTATAAATAATTGAGTTTAAAAGAATTTGTCTATTAATTATTATTGTAACCAAATCCCAAAAGAACCTGGAATAAGTGTTACAATATCATACAAATGGAAATAATACTAAATTACTGCTTAATCAATGCTTACTAAAAACAGAATATTGCTATTAATCTAAACAATCGTTCATACATCAATTTTGAAAAAAAAACACTTGTATTTCAGATTAAGTCCATACTACACAAGAAAAGTTTACATAAAATTTTAGAAACAGGCTTGTAGCTTTGTTTATTTTATACTTAAATTGACAGAGGTGTGCAATTTATTAGACTCACGGAAAGAAATCAAAACAACAGCACATATTTTCTACAAAACTTTGTTACTGACAAAATGTTTACAACTTTTAATATTTAGTGATATCCCTTTGTTAATTATAATCATTTTTATACAGTCCCTTCTCAGGGACTATGAGACAGGACCAATACAAAAACGTTATTTAAACCTGACTCCTTTCATAGTTGAATGACTGGTTCCCTGTTTGAGACTTTGTGTTCATGTAGGATGGGACTCCTTGCCACAAAGCCAGATCAGTTAGAAAAATTCTTAGAGAAAATAACTTGAAAATCCTTCCCTAGCCTGATACAGCCCTGATGCAAGCCTGATAGAGAATCTTTGGGCACTGTTAAGAAAAAAACTTAAGAAGAAGAAGAAAATTACTAAAAAGACTGATCTCGTAGCTGCACTAATCAAACAAAATATGGCATAGGAATGAAGAAATTCATAGAAATTATGAATCACTCATAACAAGCAAGCCATACCATAAAAAATAATTATTATAAATAACAAAGGGAATAAATATTAAAAGTTGTTAACATTATGTCAATAAAGAAGTTATATAGAAAATTTAAGCTATTGTTTTAATTTCTTTCGATGAATCTAATAATTTGCACACCTCTGTGTAATGAATCTTTATTCACTGCATTTGCTAAAAAAATACATGTATCAAGAAAATGTGTATAAATACCATATTGATGATGCATGCTAGCTGAAGCATAAATAAGCTACTAATATCAAAAGGATCTTCTGCAGTGGGCTGGAAGAAATTGACAGGCCAAACATCAATGTACTTCAGTTTCCGAGACCTACAACATAATACAATAACACCCATTAATAATAATTACAAACAGACACAAAACCAAGGAGCTTGGGGCTTCAGCCCTCCTCCCAAACAGAAATTCAAATTTCATACCAGTCTAATATGCTGTGGGTCCCTAGCTCGATTCTCCAGACTCAGCCCCTCCTAAACCGAAATCCTGGCATGTGCCTGATTACAAATGAATCCTTCAATAAATTATTTTTTATTGTTATTTGTTTTTGAATAAAAGGAGATCAATACCTTATTTAAAATACAAAAATATTTTATTTTAATTTACAAAAAACAAAATTCAAATCTGAACACAATTATAAAATAAGAAAACATCTTCAAATTTTCTCTGTGTTTAACTGGGAAAATGTTTCCCACACAAAATAAAATATTTGAACTGGAATTTTTCTCAACTTTCTGTGCCAATCTCCTGGTTATTTGCAAACTCAGAAATCAAGCATAGGAATTTAAATAAAATAGAGCTTATTGTTAACTTACTGCCCTTCACAATCTAGATCAGTCACAATGATTATCTTAATTTATGGATGAATAGTTCTGGAGTATAAATCTTATTTAGTTGTTCAATTATACCTTCCTTTAAAGAATTCATAAATTTTTGACCAGCATAAAATTAAAGATACTTACTTGGAGATAAGTCCTCTCTTAAGATTACTGAAGTGTCGACATAGACATACATTTTTCTTCATTCTTATTATATCAGAAATAAGTGAAACAAATTCGACACCAGAAAGATTTTTCTCACTTGATGACTTTCTCAAACCGAATATCTCACTTCCATCCACTGTTTGGAATCTGTTAGTCTTGTATGGCGATTCCTGCCTAGTAAAAAAAATTTAAGAAATCAAATTAAAAACGGTTTAAAATATTTTTTTAGAAATTCAGAACTTTTTGTAACACATTATTAACAGTGATATGTATTGGTTTCATTAAATTTTTTTACAATATTTATCTTATAAATTATACATTTTGCAACTAACTACAAGCAATATCACATTTTAAAGATTTTGGATTGTAAGCTTATGTTATTACAAAATTTTTTGGACTATGTTGTTTAGGTCATCAGTCGAAATGCTGGTTTGAACCTGTAGAGGTTTTACTAAGTAAAAGGAGAAGTGAGGTGGTTTACCATTGCCTTCCTCACTGAATGGAAACGTATGCTTATCAGCATGCCGGGCCCTCTGAAAAGCACATATTTTCCACTCTGCAAATGAAACCTTCACTTCATTCACCACAGGGTCTGGCTGTATAATGAAATTCATTACTTTCAGAGGAGGTAACAATGATTAGTGTCTTTTACACCTCTACCTCTTCTATTCTTAAACGATTCAGTCATTTAATTGGCTGACCATGTGATAAGAAACAGAATTTGCCCTGCAACAGATATTTTAGCCCTGCAACAAACAGGTTGAGTGTAAATAATTTGACACTCCACCTGTCTGTTATGGGCAGAGTTGGACTATATAAAAGACTATATAGTTGAACTATATAATTTTTGTTATAGATTCTTCAGGTTCAGAATATTTCTTACCAGTACACATGTTGTGTGGAATAAAAGAATACAACCAGAAACTTTATTAATTCATTCATTCTTAAGGCTTTGCTTGGTCACTACAACCACAAGTTTCTTTCACTAACCATTGTTTTTATGTCTATGTACTTCACATCTTTCATTAACCCTGTTAAGTTTTGGTTCCTCAGTCTTTTCTTTCCTCTCTTACTGAGTATCTCATAAACAAAAATATTCATAAAGAATTATTGTATCTCATAATGTGTTTGACACATTTCACTTCCTTTCTGTTTGACCTTGAAAAATTTGTATTCTCTTTTGCATTACTGGGAAGTAATACTACTAACCTGTATTAGGACACACATACTGACAAGTATTTGTATCTTTTGAGTATACTGGCTCTTTTTTAGAAAAACATAAGGATAAAATACACATGAGTCTTGGCTTGTGTGTAGGTAATGATATGAGGTGACACAGAGATGAAAAAGTGCCAGACCTGACAGGGAATCAAACCTGGGACCACTGGCACAGAAGCCAGTTGCACTGACCAATACACCAAAGGGTCAGCCTGTTGTTATAATTAATATTGACTCCTACTAAAAATTATTATCCCAATTTTAAAAAAGAATTGTAAATTACTCCTACAGTATGCATTATTTATAATATTGGAACAAAAATTGTTATTCTTAACAGCTTACTACCCTTACGAAGCACAATAAAATGGTATAAGACAAATATTGTACTGATAAATGCTATGAAATGATAGTGACAAATACAATAAGTATAATAAAAAAATATATTTCATACAATACAATCTGTTCACAAAATTTAGGCTGTTTGAGGAAGTGGTTATTTGGAGGAAGTGGCCATAAAAGCAGTCTTACAATACCGGTACTATTTTTACCACAATTTCAGATACTAAATTAAAAAAGGCAATTTGAACTACTGCAACAAAATCTGTTTATTACTTACTGTTGGAAGTAGTCCCGTGGAACTTCATCATCGTAAAATCCAAGAACAATTGTATTAGGCTTCATGGCCCCCATACCTGATATTCGAATAAGATGATGCATCCCTTCACGAACTGTCCTTGCCACTGTCAATTCAATAAATGCTTTCACCTGCAAAATATTATTATTTGCATTACAAATTAGACAAAAATACACATGAATAAAACAATCTTAATCCTACATAACAACGCATTACATGTAGTGCTCTAACAACAATTCAGTCACAGATTTTACAAATACATTAACAATGGTACAAACACTTCAGTTTTAGGTTAAAGTTGGTAACTCATAATTGTACGCACAGAAGAAGAAAAAATAATATTTGGTTGCAGCACAATTCTAGACATCTAACACTAAAAGTTACTTCACAGTTAATCTCAGGAACTAGAAAGAGTTAAAGGCATGATTCACAAAAGAGGTTACACAATATTTATACACTTAAAAATAATGTTATTTCAATTTCTTTACAAAATAGTATTCATGATTGTGATTCAGTATTAATCTAAATTATACTTAAGTGCACATCAAAATGTGATCATCAACATCTGCATAACTAACAGCTCCACTTCACCTGTCATCCTCCAGTATTGCTACATATACAGATAAGTAAAAGTAATTTAATATTGTCATACAATAAACGGACAAAGTAAACTCCATTATTAACTGAAAATCAAACAGAACTGTAGCCTAAAACATCCGTAAGGTATCGTATTTATAGATAGATACTGTAGTTTTAATGAGCTTATGAGCTTCAATGAGTGAGGTAAACGTATACGTAGTACATTGAAAATGCAAAGTGGCAATGCTGTTGCTACATCTACCTTCAAGAAATGATATGCCACATGTATAGAAATAAGCTAGATATTATTTAGCTTGACATCAAAAAGGTTTGTGCAGATTAAGAGTTAACAAACTATTTTTAGTTTTCCGTCTCAAGTTGTGATAAGTAGTCATAATGTGACTACTCTACTGTGCAGTAGAAAGAATTGTGAAAGGAGTACAAAATAAACTTTCAGGTACAAAGTGTTCAGTATTAATCTTTTTGATTTCTTTGATATTTTATATTTCCCGCCTTGTCCACTATTGATTAGTTATAAATTCATTTCTTCTTTCTCACCACATCTTAAAATCTATTCAAGCAATTAGGTTTTTTGCTCGTTCGTTTTTTTCAACTGTAAATGTATGGTTTTTTCACTCTCATTTCTAATGTAATGTCAGCTACAACATTTTTCATATCTTTTTGTTAAATGTTTTAAAGTCATAAATTCAGTTATTTTCATTTTTGTCACTCTCAAGATTAGTGTTTGAATAATATATTAATAAACTAATTATTTAGAACTCAATGTAATCAGCATTTAAACATCAAACTTCATTAATTCTCCATTGGAAACACATTAAACTGGCCAGGTGACCAAAATTGTGTTGTGCACTTTATCAAATGTACAAATTTATTCATTTATTCTAAAATGCACTTATTCATTTTAGTTTTTAGTGTTTTTATTATATTATTTATTCTTTCTCATAAAATTGGTTTTCTTCTTTTTGTCAAAGCATCCGGTTCGAATCACAAGGTGCTAAAGAAAAAAAACATTGCAAGCTTTCTTTCATAAAATAAAACTATGTGAGTACGTATTTAGATAGAAAATAAGATTGTAAGTGGAAAGGGATACACACATTAGAAAAAAATCCGTCTCTCAAAAAATACATTAAAATCAGAAATAAATTTTAGAAGGAGAGTTTAAAGGACAACTCAGTTAAAATAAAGAAAATGAAAGACAAATTCTTTAAGTGTCTTAGCAGAACAAAAAAAGCATACATGACAACGTAATGGTATACACAACTTTACACAGAAAAAACTGCTAGTACTGGTAACTGATTCTATTTTTAATTACATTACTTTATTACTACACATAAACAACCTACCTTCATATGATCAACTAAAGAAAGCCAATGAGTGTATTCATCTAAAGTAGGATCCATTTCCATATCTGAAAATTCCATTCCAACTTTCACATGCCCCAAAACATATAAACCACTTTTCTTCAAATCATTCACAAAATGAACAAGTGGGCAAGATGATCTTGGGTTGGCAACCATCAAAAGCATCTGTGGTCGCCAGAATTTTACATGGTCCTTTCTGGAATCTAACATCAGCAGGTACTTTCTTACCTGTAAAATGAATACACAAAAATTATGATTTTTAAAATACAACCATCAATGTCATTAATAATTAGAACATATAATCTCAAAAAAATTCTAAGAAAAGGAATCGCACTTGAAAACCTATAATTAACAGATATCTGTAAAAAACAAAAAGAATATTACTAACTTTTTAAATAACTTTTCGTTGTATTTTTGAAATGAAAACCTTTAAACACTTCCAACAAAATTTTCAATGTATGACATACGTGTATATATAATAGGCTAGTTTCTGAAGCAAATTCAATAAATTGAGATTTAGAGCATGATTAATTTATAAAACTAAGTAAATAGACAAAACTTCCCAATTAGGAAGTAAGCTTTAGTTAATATAGGAATGTTATGAGTATAATGTTCATTTCGCTAGTTTAACCGGCACTTTCAACATAACAGCCTTTAAGACTAGTCGTTGTCAAATCATCAAGAACCTAATATACATGGCAGAAACTGTTAATACTTAAGTAGTGTATTTACTATATAATAACAATTACGAATGCCCAAAACGGGCAGGTGGAGTGTTATTTTAATTGCACTCTATCTGTTTGGTCCAGGGCTAAAAAAAATAGTTCTGTTTCTTATCACATAGTCAGCCAATTAAATGACTGAATCGTTTAAGAACAGAAGAGGTAGAGGTGTAAAATACACTAGTCAGAGTTATCTCCTCTGAGAGTAATGAATTTCACTATGCAGCCAGACCCTGTGGTGAATGAAGTGAAGGTGTCATTTGTAGGGTGGAAAGTGAGTGTTTTTCAGAGGACCTGGTATGCTGATAAGCATACTCTTTCAACTCAGAGAGGAAGGCATGGGAAACCACCTTACTCCTCGTTTTTACTTAGTAAAACCTCTAGAGGTTCAAACCAGCCTTTCAGCTGTTGACCTAAACAACAACAACAATTACGATAATAATTGTAAAGGATTAAAATAAACCAAACAAAATTAAATGACAATGCTTAATGAGTTTAGTTGCTGAAGCATTATACTGTTTGATTCCTAGCTAGGGACTGGAAAAGTTTACCTTGCAGTTACTGTCCAATAACTCATTAAACTTAATAACCAAACAGTCGAAGCTACTGTAGATACATAAAACTAAAAAAAGACAAAATTGATCAGAAGATTATTCGTGACAAAAAATTTTATTAAAAGAAGAACTTGGTAAAATTCTGACACTAATTTAATATAAAGTAAAATAATTTTATTCAGTTTTAAGACTTCAAAACAACCGTAATGTACAGTTTTTTCATAAAGATCTTTTCGTGGGAATTGGGTAAAAACAAAGAAACTGATACAAAAATAAATTTACAAGTATAATACTGTACTACATTTACCTGATGAAAGATCAATGCTTGAGATATTGATCCCCAATGAGCAGATCTTGATGGTGAAAACAGGTGTAATAATAAGATCAACAGCATACAAAGAACAATACTAGATGCTGCATACAAAGAATTTATCACAAACATCATGATGAATGTACCAACCAAACCTATTAAAGCTGTGTACCATGAGAAATACTTGAATGAAGGCCTGCAAGGATAAAAATAAAAAATATTTGTCAAAGCAGACAATTATTAAGTTATTAGAGGAGACAAGAAGTTTTGTTAAACTACTTCAGATACTGCTGAACTATGACAAACAATTAAGTTATTGATAAATGCATTAATATCACGTAATCAGTATAAACAGGTTAAACAGTTCTAAACACGACTAATAGTCAACAGGTTAGACAATTAGTATATTTTGAAAGAGCTAATGAATAAGTCTTTTTAACAAATGATGTCTCGATTTTACTAATATATGTAGGAATACAAGGAAAAGCTATAAAATAAAAAATAATTAAGCCTCAATGAGCTTTACACATAAATATCTCCTTTGATCAACATTTAAAGGCATGATTGATTCTGACTAAAGACAATTAAATATCTACAAAGCCAAGGTGTAATGTGATTTTGAATCAAGCACTAAATAGGTTTGAGGCAGGTTACCCTTAAAAGAACTTTTAAAAATCTGAGAAACACCCTTACTAGCCTTCAATAGTCATAAATTAAATTTAAATAATCTCAATTGTAATTATCCTACCAATAAATAAATTTCATGTAGGACTCTACTTCTTCCGTGTTTCCAGATGAACTTTTTTGTTTTTGCAAGGAACATTAACTGAAATGGCTGATATTCATCAGATTGTATTAAATCAAGATGTACATCAGTCTCAGCAGCAAAAATTTTTTCATGTGGTTGGACAGCCTCACAAAGTAATTAATATGATGCACCCCCGAATAGATTGTATTTTATGTAAAGAGTAGACATTTGGGCTAGGAATAGGTAATGCAGTTCTGTCTCAAATTATATGTTTTAAGTTGTACCAACAAGAGACTTTACTGGTTCATCCTACAATCTATGGGACAGTCTAATTTATAGGACAAGATCATTTATCTTGTTTAATATAGCTGATGAAACTTCACTCTATATTTTAAAGGGAGGATGGTATACATTAAAATTTCCTGAAGTAATTTTTATAGATAGTGAAATAAATGTGAAAGTTAAGTAAAAAACATGTTATGATGTATAAATTACCATATTTTATCACTTCATAAACGTACATTTCTGCCATCACTCATAAAAACTCATTAACTCAGCGACTGACTTTGAAATTTTACAAAAATCAAGTCAAAAATTTAAGAGTGAATTTACAAAAACCCATTTAATTCCTATAATTAAATAATAAAATTTTACTACAAAGTAAAATAACTATAGCATAAATAATTATCCGAATGTAACAAAAAGGAAAAAAGGAATGTAACGTAGACAAACTTAGTTGTTTATTAAGTTTTTTTTTAACAAAGTTACATTCAGTAATTAGCTGAAATAATTATGCTGTATATCAGTAATTATGCTGAATACAGAGTTCAGCACATATCAAAGTATTAAAACTTAGACGCTGATAACGGTAACTAATAAAGTGCTAATTAAATTTCATGTTGTTTAGGCCTACATTTATTTGATTATAAAACGAATATGCATTTACTTAATAATTTATATTATAATTATTTTTCTCAAAACATGTAACAATGATACCTGAAATTAGGAGCTGAAGCAAGATCAAGGCCAAGACATGCAAGATTGGTTGCCAAATATGAGAGAAGAAACAGCACTGAGTTAATCTGGGCAATAGTGTTGAGAGAACCAATAAGTAAAATTAGTTGAACAAGAAACCAAGACAGCAACACGGCTGCAAGTGGATTATTTCCCCACACGCCTTTTGTAACAAAAGTCAGCAACTGGCCTAAAATTTCACGGAAAAAAATTAAGACAAACATTATTATTCTCATGTTTAACTTCCAATCAAAGTTTTAAAGGTGTTTATAAGAGTAACTTCAAAGCTAGACTACAATGTATGAATGTATGTATGTATGTATCCAACAATGTTAAAGTGGATAGTAGCGACATCAATATAAATTTTTTGTTTGTGTTGAAACTGCTATAATTGTACATGATCAAACCAACCGGTTCGACTCCAGGTCAAATCTGGCATTTTTTCATCACTCATCTTCATCTATCATCCTTCTCACTGTCTGCATTAGAGATAATTGCAAAACAGTCAAGCGTAAAAGAAAAAAACAAAAAAATACCTTTAATTTGCAAAACAGTCGGACATAAAGCAAAAAAAAAAAAAAAATCATAAGTAACTTTTAAGTTAATAATATTTTTATTATATTGTAGTTGGCTAAAATCAAGATTAATGATCTACATTTTACTAAATTACTAAAAGCAATTATTTTTGTTAATTTTTTACTTTCACAAAACAGCAGAGAAGTTTTTAATATTGTAAGCAATACTAATAAAGTTAAGGTTATTCATACACAACTAAAAACAAAACTGAACAATTAATGACCTAATTGTTTTCATGCAATGCTTTCAATAAAATACACTAAGTCAATGAGAAGTGTCTGGTCACTGGTGAATGACTCACAGCATCTACATCACTAACTACATCTTCCACAATTTATTAAAAGTACAACATTAATTCAACCAAAAATATAATCCTTTCAGACTGTAAAATCCAGCTTCTTTTAATTACACTGAATTTTCTTGCGTAATAAAGTGAATTTTATAGCTATACTGGAAGGATGTAGCAGTCCCAGTGCGCATTGTCAAGTTGGGGTAAATCCCATTCCAAATAGCCTCACTACGTTAATATAAAACATTCTGTTGCCGAGTCTCTACTGTGAAATACTGCAATGGAGGGGGTAATGCTTTCCCACCAAGGTTGACACTTGGAATGCTCGCACTGCCATTTCCTTACAGTATGCCTATAGTTCTTACACTTTATGAAGATCAGTTAAAACAAATGTATTACTCTTATCTTTATTAACAATTTCACACCTTTAAAATACAGGACAAACGAAGTTTTGTTAGTTAAAGAGAAACAAACCTAATATATTTATAGTCAATTTAAAAATAAAATAATTACCAAACACATTATCCTTAGCAAGTGCTTCAAGCACCCTGCTAGATCCAATAAGATTGCTCAGACTAGCAGAGAATGTTGCTGTGAGGATACCAATAGTCACAAAAGGAGGCCAAACATTTATTGGCATCATAAAAATGAAGTTGTTTTGCAAAAGAAATCTACTACAGCTAGCAGCTGTTAGTATAGATATGGTAATGTAACACAAAAGGGTAAAGGCAACAGCAGAAAGTGTGCCTCTAGGTATATTTTTCGCTGGATCCTTTAGTTCTCCTATAAAGAAAAAGACAATTAGAGTCAGAAGTAAAATCTTATATAAACATATTTTAAAATCTAAAATTCTTCAATAAATTATTCTTTGAAATTCATTTAATCAAATCAATTTATATTCCTGACAATTATTATTTCAATTACTGGGAAGCCTAGAAGCATTTAATATTTTTTATGACAAGGCTTTTAACAAATGATTATGAGTATGGTAAAACAGTAAAATACTGTGAAACTTTGTTATTTTAAAATACTTTACAACCAGAATAATTATTTCTAAAATATCATTTACTGGTTACATTATTAGAATCCTGACAAAATTATTAAGTTTACAAGACCAATTACATAAAATTAACAAGTATACATATAACATTTTGGATTGAATAACCAGAATTTACCAGAGATTGATGTAGGAAAGCCTGCTGGTATATAAACTAAACCAAACTAAACATATGACTTTAAATTTGATATAATAATATTATTATTTAATCCAAAACAGCTGTTTTGATAGTTGTCATTTTTGTTGCTTCAAACAGGTTGTCAGAATAGAGCGAATGCCAAATAAGCTTGCAGGTTTTCTGAAGTGCACAGAAGGTTTATTTTGGTATTAGTGCTCGTTTGTCTCAGCGCGTGGTGGGGATCAGTGCTGTACTAGCTGTGATCAGAGTCATGTCTCTCTCGCAACATTATACATTATAATATCAGCTTACCTGAAAACATTAGTATGTAATGTGTTGTATTTGGTAGGCATTAATTTTTGTGTACAATGTTTACAATTAAATATTTTTAATGTCGCTCACAGATGATAATTTAAATCGTTTAGCACCTGTGATTTAGTAGGCAGTTCGGTATTGAGACACAAAATCTACCAACTGAATCCGAACTGTTCGCGCAGCTACACCGGCAAGCTTATTTGGCATCCGCTCTATGTATGATTAAAATATCTTGGTTGATTTCTTGTGAAACTGAATTAAACAAATTTTCTTAATAAAGATAACCCACCGGTTGGTCTAGAGATAAAGACGTTGCTACAAGTCAGCTGTTTAACAGCTGAGTTTTGGAGACAAAGGTTCCTACTTCAAATCCTAGTAAAAGTAAACACTTTTACTACCATTTTTTTTTTTTTTTATTTGTTTGTTTAAGGTCGCATCAACAATAAAGTCATTAGCGACCACAATTACATAACAATCTTAAATTAACAAAATTTACATAACAAAATATGAATTAAAATGTCTTGAGTGAACAAAATTTGAATTAAAATGACTTGTGAAACAAAATTTGGATTAAAATACATTGTGTAACTGTAAGTCCGTAAGGTATAAAATCACATTCTGTATACTCTCGATGTCCGTCAGCATGATTTTCGTATTTTGTGTTAAGTTATACTTTTCTCGTAGATTACGTAATCCTGGACATTTTATCAGTAAGTGTATTATTGTTAATGTAGTATCGTTGCAAAAATAACAGGTCGGTGCATCAGTCTTTTGAAGAAGGTATTTGTGTGTGAGATTAGAATGTCCAATTCGTAGGCGTGTTATAAGTACTTGATTTTGTCTGCTACTTTGTGGCATTAATACATCATGTGTGTTTCCCTGAAGTCGTGTAGTTTACTGCGATGACCTTTCCATTCATCGTTCCACACTCCTTGTGTCGTCTTGAGAACAAATTTTGATAAATCAACATATGAGGCAGCATGATCATGAAACACTTCTTTTATGGCTTGTTTGGCAGCATTGTCTGCCTTCTCGTTTCCTGATATACTAACGTGTGCTGGGGTCCATACAAATTCAATTGTGTTATTAATTTTTGTATTTGACACGAAAAGCCTAACTATTTCTTGAATTATCGGTTCTTTAGTATTTAAATTAGAAATGCTTTCTAGAACACTTTTAGAATCGGTAAAAATTACAAATTTGGAATTTCGAGATTGAGATGCAATTTCCAGAGTTTTATAAATAGCATAGACTTCACAAAAGAATATAGAAGATACGTTATTAATTTTGTAAAGAATCTCTGAATCAGGAAACACAATTCCACAGCCACAACCTTTAGTTGTAAGTGAACCGTCTGTGTAAACACTCATGTAGTCTTTGAATCTGGCAGTTATTTTTTGAAACAGAGGCCTGAAGACAGCAGAATGGCGGTTTTGTTTTTCAAGAACACTAAGACTTAAATCAGGTGTTGGAAGTTTTAGGAGCCATGGTGGTTCATCGGGTTGACAAACTTCAAAAACATTTGGAAGACGTATATTTAATTCCTTGAGGTAGATGTCCACGCGATCACCTAAAGCTTTCGGTACCTTGCTCTTTTTCTGGTAGAAGTTTGGTTTCCTATGGATATTGCACTATATACTGGGTTCATCGGTGTTGTAGATATTTTAACTGCAAATTTGATACATAAGTATTTTCTGCGATATGACAACGGTATGTCATTGCTTTCGGCAATGATACTTTCCACCGGGCTGGTCCTGAACTCACCCAAAGCCATACGCAAACTTGTTGTATGAATAGAGTTTAAAGAATTTTTAACTGATTTTTGTGCAGAATCATAAACAATCGAACCATAATCTAATTTGTTTCTAATTAAAGCCCTGTAAGTATTTAAAATTATACGTTTATCAGCTCCCCAACTGCATGACGAAAGTAATTTAATTACATTCATTCGTTGTAAACAGTCAGCTTTAAGTTTTTTAATGTGAGAAACCCACGTAAGTTTCTCGTCAAATACCATACCTAGTATTCTAATTTTATTTTTCCGTTTAATTTCATGGTTACCTATAAAAAGCTGTGTATGTTCATCCGATGAGTGTTTTCGGGAGAAAATAATATAATTTGATTTAGTCAGTGAAATATTAAATCCGTTATTCAACGCCCATTTCTGTATATCACTCAGCGTTTTCTGTAAACAGTGTTGAGTTGTTTGGATGATTTTGCCTCTAATAGTAAGTCACATCATCTGCAAATATGTAGCATTTTACTGGCGGTGATATTAATTTTGTTATATAATTTATAGCACAAGGAATAAAGTTACACTCAAAACGGATCCTTGAGGAACACCATTTTCTACAACAAATTTTCTCGACAGACTTCCATTTGCCTTGACCATTATGACCCTGTTTTGTAAAAAATTTGAAATGAAGTTTAGGATCGGTCCATTAACACCATACTTTTAACTTTTACTACCATTTTACTTTAACTTTTTATTAACTATTAACTTTAACTTTTACTTTAACTTTTTACTACCATTACTTTTAACTTTTACTGGTGTTTTTAACTTTGTACTGGTGTACTTCGATGGTTGGGGTTTACTTACCCTTAATATCTCAGAAAAGGTCAGCGTGAGTCTGTACAAGACTACACCTCATTTAAACGTCATACATGTCATCCTCATCTCGTTCGGTTATGGGAGCTGCATATTGTTCAAAATTGAACAGATTGCAACATACACACATTAGGGTTAAAAAATAATAAATAAATAAGTAAAAGATATTAGTTTCGTTACGAAATCATTACCACACATGACAACCTTTCTGTAAAAATTAACTATTTAGACGATAACATTTTTTGACTGTTAATTAAGTTCCCCAGAATTATCTCATTTACATCTTGCAGATTAAATGTTTAAAATATTAAGAAACAAAATTAATAAGCGTGGTAGTAACTTGTACCAAAATGAATCTTATGACTGACACAGATGAACGAGAATAGTAGCCCTGGTTATTACTCTGTTGGTACAAGTAGCTTTCTTAAACAACAAAAAACCATCAAGTAGTGATTTACAAGATTGATTCAAATATATGCTACAAATAATCCAAAATATTTAGTTGTATGATAAATTTATGTACAAATTGAGTTTCCAAGTATTTTAAATCACTTTCCAACACACCTGACATATTAGCACCAGCCATGATTCCAGTAACACCACTAAAAAGAACACCAAAAACTGAAGCAAAATGTGTAAATTGACCATCAGATGTATAATCTTGTGAATATGATGGATATAAATTATTTTTTAATGTTACAGCAGATAATCCAGTGTACGTGGCATTTACATGATATGTTGCATTCTGTACAATTGTATTTGCATCTGGAATTGGCACCTAAAACACAAAGATAAATTATTTGTATTAAAGGCAGACCAAAGAGTAGTTGTTTAGGTCGTCAACCGAAAGACTGGTTTGAACCTCTAGAGGCTTTACCAAGGAAAACGAGGAGTCAATATTACCTTCCTCACTGAGTGGAATAGTATCCTTATCAGAATGCTCGGCCCTCTGAAAAGCATCTACTTTCCATTCTGCAAATGACATTCATTCACCAAAGGGTCTGGCTGTATAATAAAATTCATTCCTCTCAGAGGAGATAACTCTGACTAGTGTCTTTAACACCTCTACCTCTCCTGTTCTTAAATACTTCAGTCATTGATTGGCTGATCAAGTGATAAGAAACAGAACCATTTTTTGTAGCCCTGGAACTAGCAGATCGAGTGCAAATAATTTAACATTCCACCTGCCCGTTATGGGCAGGTAGTATTTATTTATGAGAAAATAATATTCTTTCCTGCCGGTGGAAGTTTATTAAACAACTGTTTCTTCTTCTTCTTATTATTATTATTATTATTAATAAAATTCTAAAGAATACAAAGAAAGCGTACGGAACTAACCTCAGCGTAACCCTGTACACAGTAGCTTACTATCACAGACATTAGGCTTATCGTTACTATACCCAGTATAAAAACACTGGTTTTTGCAAACAACCCAGCACCAACTAAACATACTAATAAATTCAGTACATTGAGAACAGAGCAATAGAAGAAACGCCACCAATCTCCATCAGGTAACAATGCTTTACCTTCACCCACCAGATAACCTGAAATAAAATAACTAAGGTAAGTTACCAATAATAAATACATTTCATACCACTTAATATTTTATTACTGCCAAGTGATTAAGATATCTAATTGTGAAGTGCCTAAAAATATTTAATTTTAATATATCCTACAGATACAGATACTTTATCCCAATATTGACTTCTCTCTCTCTCTCTCCAGTTAACAGCCATAAGGCTGGTTGGCAGCTGCTCTTCATGCTCCTCGGTCATCTGCTTTCCGCTTCAACTCGCAGTATGAAGCACATCCCATGTCCTCTAGTAACTGCTTCATGTACTCCAATCTGGGTCTTCCCCGCAAATTTCTCCCCTCCACAACTCCTTCGATTATTCTTTTCAACATACTGTCATGTCGGAGTATGTGGCCTATCAGCTGGGCTCTTCTCTGTCTGATCCATTTTAGGAAGCTCCTTTCCTCCCCCGCTCCACTGAAAACCTGTTCGTTCGTCATCATTTCTCTCCAGCTGACCCTCAACATCCTTCTATAGCACCAGGCTTCAAATGCAGCTAATCTTCTCTCTTCCCTCACACCAAGTGTCCAAGCTTCACTCCCGTAAGCTGCAATACTCCACACATATGTCTTCAGCATGCGTTTCCTTACATCAAGACTAACATTCCTAGAAGTGAATAAGCTCTTCTTCTTATTAAAAGCATTCTTAGCCTGGGTAATCCTGCTTGCAACATCCCTGTAACTCCTTCCATCATTTGTGATCTTACTGTCCAGGTAATTAAACTCATTCACTTCCTTTATCACCCCATTTCTCAATGTTATCGCTGTGCTGTTTTCTCTGTTTCTGCAACATACCAGAATTTTTGTTTTGTGGATGTTTATTTTCATGCTGAATTCCTCATCCATTACTGCATCCATCCTATTCAGTATTCTTTGTAGGCCCTCCTCACTTTCTGCCATCACCGCTATGTCATCCGCAAACCTGAGCATATCTATCCTTTCCCCATGAATTGTCACTCCGAGGTTCATTTCTTCTCTCACTCTGTCAATTGCTTTCTGAACGTATAGGTTGAACAAGTATGGTGATAGGGAACATCCTTGTCGCACACCCCTCTGGATGCAGGCAGATTCTTCCTTTCTTCCACTTCTAACTACTCCCATTTCTCGTTTATATATGTTATAGATGAGTCTTCTGTCTCTAAAGCTGATACCTACTTGGCTTAGGATGTTGAATAACACTTTCCAGTTTACCCTGTCAAATGCCTTTTCAATGTCAACAAAGGCTATGCAAGTACGTTTCCCTTTTTTCATTTGCTTTTCAATCACTTGCCTCAGGGCCAAGATCGCCTCTCTTGACCCCACACCCTTCCTAAAACCAAACTGGTCCTCAGACAATTGTTCATCTATTTGCTTTTCCATCCTTCTGAGTAGAATTCTAGTAACTATTTTAGATGCATGGCAAACCAAGCTCAATGTTCGGTATTCTTCACATGATCTTGCATTTGATTTCTTTGGTAAAGGTACTATTATGCATTTTACAAAATCTTCAGGTAACTCCCCAGTCATATAAATATTACATACCAAATCATACAGTGCCCTTTTCAACTGTTCTCCAGATTTTTTCAAAAGCTCACCTTGTATATCATCCACTCCTGGAGCCTTTTGTTCTTTGAGGTCTTGCAGTGCTCTTTCAAACTATAATAAACTTTTCAAACATAGCATTTGCTCTTTCAAACTATAATATTGACTTATGCAACCAAAACATGGACAGGTGAAAGGAAAGCCAAGAGACAAATACAACCAGCAGAAATTAAATTCAAGAGGAGTATGCTAGGAAAGATGCGAAGAGAAAATAAGGGAACTGGGAATGGAAAGCTTGATGAGGAGGTTTGAACAGAGAAAACTATGATGGTTTGGTAATATCAGTAGGATGGATGAGAGGAGACTGCCTAAAAAGCTGCTGTACTTGGAGATACAGGGGAAAAATCAAGAAGCAGACTGAGAGTGAAGTAGATGAATTAAGTTGTGGATGAACTAGGGATAAATGTGTTTTTTCAAACTATGTTAAAGTTAAAGAGCAGAGATAGTTCAGGAATAGACCGAGGCAGAGAAAAGTTGTGTTGGGGTTGACCTGAGGAAACTTGGAAGAGCGATAAAGAGCATGATGATAATATCCTACAGAAAATAAAACATTTTCCCAAACAACACTACATCTACTTTTATTGTACTGTAAATATATTAATACAAGGGCATTTTCCAGCCACCTCTATAGTGGTTAGCTTGCTTCACTACAAAGCAAAAGTTTATAAGTTTGGTTCCTGGCTAGGACCTAAAAATAATTGTAACCTGTAAAACTCACATAACTCACTACATTCACAAATGACCTTATGTGTGAATTTAAAAAAAATAAATTTTTATTTATTTATTTATTTTTATTTAACGTCCATCAATTGGTTAGTCAATATCATCCACAGCGGTTTGTGGAATGTAGTATATGTACAGTACTATTGCTTAAAAATGATATTACATAACCTATCAAATGATAGATCATTTGTTAAATGGACATTTGGTTAATCAATGCCCTACTGCATTTCCATTCAGTAAATTATAGAACATTTGAGTTCAAAAAAGACAGCTAGGGTAACTTACTTGTTGGAACATACTAAACACACTGATTTTTTTGTAACACTGATTTTAGTAACACAATGTAAATAATTTAATCTTAAACAATTTTCAGGAAACAAGATGGTTTCCAAATTAAGAGATTTGCCTGAAATACTCAATAAAATACCAATCTACAAATTGATGAACTCGAACAAATTTAGGAATCCGTTTGCAACAATTGGTCGCTAGGCAGTTAATACTGACAGAACTAACTCACTTAAATGAAGAATTAAATGCAAATCAACATAGAAAACATAAAAATAAATAAATAAATAAAATTATTTAATATTTAAAAGAATGGATGCCCACTGTCACTAGTTATTTTAACATATTTATGAATTTTGCTTTTAAGAACTGAACTATAAAGTCTGTTAGGATGGGTTTTCAAATTGGGAATGGTCATATCCACACTCTTCCATTTCCTGATGATAAAGTGGTATTTGCTGCAGATGAATAAAGCTTATTAGAGTATGACAAGTAGGGACTAGAAATTAATACTGAGCAACCCTCACAGATGGTCATTGGAAAGCCCAGACAAAAAATCACTGACAAGGGGATCATTGAAATGGCGCATGACTATCTTGATAAATATCTTAGCACCTTTTAAAGTCCAATGATACAGCAGAAATAAAATTTTGGAAAAGATTGGCAGTGATAGGGCCATAACCAGAATATTACACTAAGTTTTAAGGAGAAATTGGATACAAACATTCAATGTACCACAAGGAAGAGAATCTCAAGGAAATGAATCTTTATTCATTAAAAGCTCCTCCATTTACACAGCTCTAAGCTTTGGATTCTCTAACGAAGATTTAAAAGCAGAATAACAACTATGGAAATAGGTTTCTGAAGAAGTTATCAGCTGTGACTGTGTTAGAATGAATTAGGAATGAATATCTTTTTAGTAAATTAACATGAAATTTTTATTAATCTGTAAAATTGGAGAAAGACAACTCACTAGATGCGATCATCTTTAAAGAATGGAGAAGAACACATTGTGACAGGATTTGCTGAGTTCCGGCTAGAAGAGGAAGCAAGGAAACCAAGAAAGGACTGGATGGATGGTGTTATGAGACCTATGGATAAGTGGATAAGAGTGCTCTAAGAAATGACGACGCCTTCAATAGGAATTAATAGTGTTTTAGGTTATGGTAAATGGCTTAGTGCTGTAGATCAGATGCTATAATAATAATAAATTAAACACTAATGTCTAAACTGGCTAAAAAACATAAAATTAGTTAAATATTAGAATGTCAGGAATGATTCTGACAACTGTCAACTTAGTTCATGGTTAATTAGTTTACATAAATATTTTGTATTATGTAGTGCTACTATTTCTTATCAATACATTTTCTAAAAAAATACATTTACAAAAGATGTCTTATAATAACTCTTTCCAATTCCTAATAAACAACCATGAAATCATACTTTAAATGACAGATTAGTTGTGACAGCTACACGTTTTCTAGCCTAAGTAGGCCTAACGAAAGGGCAAAAATAATTGGGCAAGTCAAAACATGGCATTGAACGATTTATTGCAGTTCTGAATATTTAAATAATATAATAGACAAATATTACACGACAACTAATTTACAAGTGAAATATTGCTGATTACAGAATTAAGATAAAGTAGCAAAATCAACATAAACAAGAACAGGAATGCGTAACAGGGATTCTTACAAAACAACATTCATGTATTTTTGAATTATTATATACACAGTTTAATCATACTGCATGTTAAACATTACAAATACGTTTATGTCACATTCAAATTAGGTATAATGGTGTAATTGCTACAAACAATAAAATGAGTATATTTAAGTCAAAAGTAGCTAGTTTGCTTTATCCTACTGATTTTGTAAATTTTCAGTTTGCAATAATCTGATGGAAACCATGAAGTTTGAAATTACGAACAAATTGAAACACAAAAAAGACAAACTGCAGATCAGCTACAAAAATATTACCACACAATTCACTAATCATACTGCAATATTGTGTTTCTCTCTTAACTACAGAGTGATTTTTTAGTCCTGTTTCCCAATTGTTAATGTCTGATAATTTTTTTCTAAAAAACGAAAAAAAATTTTGTTTTCAAACACTAAGTCGGTAGCCCTACTCAACCGGTATAGGCAGTGTGAGTTGATTCTCCTTGAGCTGTGTAAAATTTTATGCCATTTCCGGTCATGTTATGAACAGAATGTCTTTTACCCTAGAATTTCCTCTTTTAGCTGTTATGAGCATTACTCTACATCAGACTGTCCTTGGAACACAAGATTTTCCCCTGCTTCATCAGGGAAAGAATGACATGAAAAAATTAAGGACATGTGCCATTGTTTTTCTTTTACACTTAAATGAAAGGTTTATCATTTTATATGTGATGATGAAAACAGATAAACTAGTTGACTGATAATGTCCAACTATTAAAAAAAAAACAAATAGGGTCACTATACAGTAATAAATTTAGAAAATAATATGTATGTTACTATTAATGTGCAGAATAAACAAAAGGCAGATCTAAAAAGTACACAGGCCTCATGTTGAAACTCTAAAACATGTTGTTTTATAAACAATTAAATACCAGAAACAAGTTATAATTTAAAAATGAGAAGACAACCACTTAAACAATTTACAATATTGAACAACATTTTGAAGTAAATAAGATTTATTCTTAATTGCACAAAGTGAGGTCCTTACATTTAGCCTCTAATGATTGACGATTGTTGACGTCAATTTTTACGTCATGTACAAGAACATGAAAGTGACTTGTATTTTTATTTGTACATGACTTCTGTCAAAAAACAAACTCATAAATTCAGTTTTCTTCTTCTGGACTATTTTATTTATTACTACATATGTCACTTGTACATGTATAATTATTTTTATGTCTACGTTTAACAGTAATATAATATATGTCTCTTTAAATGTCAGCTCTAAAAACTTCATGTCCAAAAATATTATATTCATAAATTACAATGATGTCCAGTAAAATTTGGAACAAAAAAGTTATAAGGACATTTCTTTTTAGTTATATACACATAAATTTATTGTACTTCAGAAAACATGTACTTCTATCAGAGTTGTCTCAATTAATTTGTCATTTCAATAGAAATACAACACGTCTAAATAAATATACAGTAAAAACTGTATTTCTTTACGATTTTGAATTATCAACTTCAGCTAGCTAGTTTTCAACTACTTGAAAAAATATTCCATATTTCATATATTAACTATGATGAAAAAATATTTCAAATTCGGGATTATACGTAGGCTAAAATAAAAATAAACATCATTTACATTAAAAAAAACATCATTTTAAAATAAAAAAAATCTGGTGTGAAACACTCACACAACTTTCTCTTGCCAGTGCAAATAGTTAACAATAAACCTAACATTAGTAATAAAACATTAGAAATAAACAAAGAAACTAACCTCAAAAACATAACCTTATTTTAATCATGAGTGAAAAACGCAAAATGAAAATCGTACTCAGTTTGGCTTAGAAATACGGAAAATCACTCTTTCTCTCTATACTACGCTCTGTAGAGAAAAATGCTCTAAATGAAAGTTGTAGATCTTTTAATTTTCTATAAATTTAATTATATACACTTTTGTCGTAAAATGCATACTAAGGCCGAAATGTTAAAAAATCGATTTTTCTCACGTTTTCGTGAGAAAAAAACAGAAAATCGCAAATTACCGCTAAACTAAGCGTTATACAAAAAAATGTTTGAAATAAAAGTTGTAGGTTTTTTAATTCTCTACAACTTTTATTATATAAATTTGTGCGCTAAAATGCATATTAAAGCCGTAATCTTAAAAAAACTATGTTTTTACGTGAAAACAGCCTCACCCAGAATTTCAGCAAACATGACGCCTACCCTATCTTGTAGAGAATAAAAAATTGAGTAAACTAGGCGATTTTAAAAAAAATCGTAGGACCAGTTTTTGAGAAAATAGCAAAAAAGTGAAAAATTATACGAATAAACTCCCACTTCCGGTTGACCGATTTTGATGAAAATGTTCGTGTCAGGTCCGGTAGTGGTATGTAACTTAAGTTTCAAGTTCGTACGATGTTCCGTTTTTGAGATATTTTGTATACACACACACACACACACACAGACCAATCGCTAAAAACATGTTTTTTGGGTTCAGGGGGTCTGAAAACGTATAGATCCGGTGAAAACTCGATTTCGAAAAATCGACATGAAAACAATACTTTCCTTCCTATATATTCATATAGGCAAGAGAAAGTAATAATTTGTTGTAGATAGATTATAATTTTGTAGGTAATTAATATTGATACAAATGTAAAATCAGTGAAAAAATGCAAATGTACATAGTAAGTAAACTACATTGTGTAACTTTTGAACATTATAGACTCAACTATTGACATAAATGATGTCTATTTGATAAATAAGGCGAGACTGGTTATCACAGACTAATACAACCAGCTATTTTTGCTTTAAATTAAGCTTTTGGCAATTAGCTGTAGCTGGAAAGATAATGCAGAACGATTAAGATATACAGAAATATAGTTATACTAACATAGAATAATATGACTATGACCACTGTATCTTTTCTGTGTCAAAAATGTCTGTAGTCTCTGATAAATGACACCAAGTAACAAAGATTAGTAGAAAAAGAAAATGTGTAAAATAAAACTGTACGAAGTAAAAGACATGTAGTTATTGTCTTTATAAGCAATATGTTTTGTTAACAGTATAAAATTGACAATGCCCATATTTTTTGTATATATAATCACTAACACAATTTAATGATAATGTTAACTGTCTGGAAGCTTCAAGAAAGCTAGCTTACCAACATATAAATCAGTATGTACTAATCAATCCATGATGAGTCTAGTCTGAGAACTTCTAGTGTAAAGTTAAATAAAATGTGTTGTCGTTCAGAGTTCAATACCTAGTTATTTTTTTAATAATGAATTGTACTACTGTGACGTTGAAATACTCCAATTTTTGAATTAATTATTTACCACAATTAAGTTCAAATGAAGCTAGGCTGTATATAACTAGTATAAATTAGCCAAATGCTGGGTTTTTATATAAATTACATATTAACATAGTAAGAAATATGTAAAGTAGATTTACGCACCTGATGGGCCAAAGTTCTCAACCAATCCTTCGGCACACCCAACAATGTAGAGAGCACTACTCACTACATTAGCCAGAAAGAATAGTGTTCCGATTGATCCACCAAATTCTGGACCCAAGGTTCTACTTATCATAACTGAATTATAAAATAAGAAAAATAAAATATGGCACAAATAATTTGTAACATAATTAAATATCTGTAAAACAGAATTTTGATGGCATAATAAAAAAATCTACAATTAATCATGAAATAGCCAATACTATTCAAGAAATTTTAATAAAATAAGCGCACCTATTATGTATATTTTTATTAGCAGTTACTGGGACTTTGCGAGCAGAAGCAAAGCATTTATGCATTGAACATTTAGTCAACTAGCGGTTTACATAAAATTGTTTAAATACTTAAATCTGAAATTATAATATACCAAGTTGATTTCATGGAAATTCTGAAATAACCTACAAAGGCCACTTTCTTAGCCCTTGGAATTTAAACGCTCTACATGACTGCCCAGGTGGCTTAGTTAGAAGCATACTACTTACGAAGCTGAAAATCAAGCTGCACTTTCCAGCTATGGTCAGTAAAATTTTTGCAGTGTCTGTTTGAATCTCATTTTTATTTCACATAATGGTGGCATGAGACAAAATATTAATCTGTAAACTGTACCTTAATTTCTACTAACAGGAAAGGAAGAATTCTTTTTAATAATACAGATTCTTCCAAATATATACTGCAAGAATTGATCAAACCAACTCCTGGCCGGCCCGTTGGTATAGTGGTTAGAGCAACTGGCTTTTACGCCGCAGTCCCAGGTTTGATTCCAGGGCAGGTCTGGCATTTCTTCATCACTCATTTTTCATAATATCATCAAATTGCAAAACAGTCAGATGTAAAAAAAATCAACTCCCTATAAAGTGCATTGACATACACATCAGTTAGTTACATTTAATTTATAATGAAAACAATACCCAATACAGATTTATTCTACATTGGTTGAAATTGTTTTCATTTTGGTATCCTAAACTAACCTATGCCTCATTCGCTAAGAGTGAACAAAACAAAGTATAAAGTTATTTAAAGGATACAGTAAGCACCTCCTCCTTCGACAGCACCATTCGTTGATATTGCACAGACAGAAGCTACAGTAAAAAACAATATTCCATATGCAATTCCAAACTGAGCTAAGGTAGTAAGCAACCCTGCATTGCCAATAATGAAGCCTAAAACAAACAAAAATTGCATCTAAATTATAAAGAAACTAAAAAAACTAAATCAGCATAAAATTATTATTATAAGAAAACATTAATCTTATTGTATTTTCGTAAAACTAAAATTTTTCTAACCGTACAAAACATTTTGATCATAAAAAATACTTAAGCGAACTCAATAATAAGAAGCTAAAATATAAAAGATATGCACTTAAAATTTAAATTTAACATGCACAATTATGTACTGTAATGCCAAAAACTGTGGTACAATGTGCAAGATGCACTACCAAGACATCATTATATCTTTTAGGAGTGTGTGTAAGACATAAGTTAAGCACTTGGTATAATAAGTGGGCAAGTTACTTAAATGCCTTCATTATGACCAAACCATGGGATTACTTATGTACACACGCAAAAACCTTATGCATACACACACTTTTACTATCTTCACTCATAATAAAACACTCAACTTGATTAAAAATTAATGTGTTTAATTACTTTAAGAAACAGGACACAGGATTGCAAATTCAGAAAATTGTGTATTAAAGTACATGCACAATTAAATTTTTATTTATTTAATTAACTGCATCCAGGAGACTCCAAATAGAGAGTATAGGACATGTCAAGTTCTGATGGAAAGGGATACCACAGAAAAAAAAAATTTTTATTTCACTAAACACTCAAAATTTCATTAAACACCTCAATGTCTCAGTAGGAAATGTTCTTGATTGAAAATCTGTTGTAATTTTCAATGTAAGTGACCCAATGTGATTGCTTACAACCAAAACTTCACATTATAATAATAAAGAGTAAAACCTTAAATATTGTAAAGTATATTGTACAAGTCATAGTATTACTTTCAAAAATAAATTAAAGCAAAAGAACTTCCAACATTACCATAACTAAAAAATAAAAGACAAGAACATTTTAAATACTTAAAAAAATGTAGGCCTATTGTATTACACTATGAAATCTAACACAATAAATAAATAAAATAATGTAATAATAAATTTATTTTTCATTTTTATTATCCACACAAAAAGAGATACTTTTATAAACATACAGTAGTTATATCTGTAAAAAGATGAAGGGTTTTTTTATAAATGTTTATCATAAGAGATATTCTATTTAACAAGAGGCAAGCTAAATAACCAGATTTCTAGCTTATACTATCCTACAGTAATACGATTCAGACATGGAAAATAGTAAACTTAAACCATTAATGCATTAATTCAGAATGATCTGTTTATGAATACAAACATTTTCTTAATTATGTAATTTACAAAACAATGATCATATTATCTGTCTTTCTAATAACACAAAATGAATGGATATGTTAAACATTTAAAAATACACTTGTTATAAGAACTAATGAATTGACTAAATTAAAGTAAAATACAGCAATGTGTTCAAAAACAAGTTTAAAACTACATCACATAATTGATAACATTATTTTTTATATATGCAACTAAAATAATTTGTAGCTAGATTTTAATTAACCATTTACCTATTATAAAATATATTAAAATCAACTACACCAGGAGTCCTGAGTTTTAATCCCAATCCAGACTGGCAATTTTTACATAACCCATTTTCATCTATCACACTTCATAATCTGGATTAGCATTAATGTGTAAAACAGTCAAATTAAAAAAAACCAAGAAAATACAAATTTAAGAGTCTGTTGTAAATATCTCACAGCCCTGTAATTATTATAGTTTGTTATCAGTATAACATTTCCATCATGATCTGAAAGTTAAAAATGCTATTGATATTCAACCTTAACAGTTTAAAGGCACACATAATATTAATTTACCCAAATATTGAGAAAAATATTAAGGAACTCAATTCCAGTTCTGATATTGGTTTTCTAATAATTACAGACCAGGAATCTAGAAAAAAATTTAAGCTACGGCAATTAAAAATACCTCAAGGTTTTATACTCTTTTACACATTGTGTAAGTGTATACAACAACTCTGTTACGCTTTTATAAATTCACCTACGTAGAAATTACGGAAACAGAAACATACATTTCAAACAAGTACTACTGATATTCCTCTAACATACTGATTGACAAATTTCTTAAATAGATTGGCATAGTGGTTAGTGCAACTGGCTTCTATGCCGGCGTCCCAGGTTCGATTCCCGATCAGGTCTGGAATTTTTTCATCACTCATTTTCATATATCATCATTCTCCACAGTCAGTATTAGCAGAAATTGCAAAACAGTCAGACATAAAACAAAAAAGTTCTTGAAGAAAATCTTTTACTGAAACTGTTGTAAAAAATAGATGGCTCAGATCAAAACATTTCATTCCAGTCTACAAAACTGAACACAAAAACCCATCAGATAAAATAAAATATTTAAATCTACAAGATGGAACAGAAACTTAGTTAAATCCAGCATGTTGGCAATGTTTGTATTTCAGTTTCATGAAAGTATAAATTAGATGATTAATGATAATGATCGGATAAGGAACACAGAATAATAATAATAATAATAATGATACAAGAAACACAGTTGAAGATCACTTGTCATCACACTTGTCATGATTATGGAATCAATATTACCCATGTTATAAAAACTTTTGTTCATTAACTGTGTATTCTCATAAATTGAATGAATATATCAGTTGATAAATGAAAAAAAACCTATTTATGGAATTCATTAAAAAAAAAACAATTTAACAAGAAATGAAACTGACCACATGTACTTTTGAGCATGATCATTTTCTGTTACAGTACAATTGAATAAAGAGAAGTGAAAAACTATTTTTTTAGATGTATACTTCGGTATAATATTCTGTTGAATCATTATAACGTAAACATGAGTTCATCACATCGTAACAGAAATCAACAACATTTGTGTGATTCATGTTATCAGAAGTTTTTGAGATGTAAATAATCTAAACAAACACTATCAGTTTCGAGTGCCAAAATCTAGTAAAATAAATTATTAAAAACCTATATAAAACAGTTTTTACAGGTTTAATCAATTCATTTACAATTTATAGCCAGTAATACAAAGTTATAAAAATTTAACGGAAAAATTAATAATATTAGGGAAATTTAATTTTCCTTCACATTCATGAAAAGTAAATAAGTTATTTATTTTTTAATTAATATATAAAATAAAATGTAAAGCATTAAAACAAAAATATTTCATTTATTTAAAACAGAAAAAGTTGTCTAATGTATTTTAAATAAATATTCTGTTTAGTACATACAAAATTCTACCAAACCAATTTAAATATTTTTACATGGTTATAAAGAGGGCACTTCGGGATACTACAAAAAATTTGAAAATAAAAATAGGTAAAACTACAATATTTTGAGAAGTAAATAACAAAAAAAATTTTATGAAACTATTTTGTACATTTAAATTGCTAAGCGATTTTACACATGCTTATTTCTGAAGTTCAAACTCGTCAATTTTTACAAATCTTGCAGTGATAGGATTCTTATATTATGCTGTGTCATCAAAAAGTGTTAAATAATGTACAGTAAATCTAGACAACTAATGAAAATTGTTTTAAACAAATTTTAAATAACTCACTTATTGATTTGATGGTGCTGTTACTTTTGTGGTTACATTGCAAAGTTAAATTTTCCACTTAACCTGTTCCCCAATGCTGCTAAGCAGCCCACATATACTATTACAGTCAAATTTCTCTTAATGACTAACTTTACCCAGCAGTCATCCCAATTTACAACCAATGTTTTGAAGAACTGGTTATATTTTATTTGAGGTCCACATATTTTTAACCCTCCAACACGATTAACAATCACCAAGACAATTAAAAGTGTCAACACTAAAATTTAAAAAAACTTTAGTAGAATCAACACTGACTTGAGGGAATTTAAAACTTCTAAATTACTTGATAGTAGCAAGTTGTGGGTGAGAGAGTAGACAAAACCTTATTTTGCCCCTAAATAAAAACTTGATCCACAACCACATACCAGCCAGATTCCTGGGTTTAAGTTCCTGGTAAAGTTTAGAATTTTCATCTGTAACTTTTCACTGCCTGGATTACCATTAATATAGAAAATATTCAGACATAAACCAAACGATTTTGGTTATTAGGATTATTGTGGGATACTAATAAGTACAAAGTTTTTTTACTATCAAATCCGTACACAAAATAGTAGTTCCCCAGCTGAAATATTTTAAAATTGCACCTCAAAGTTTTTAATTCTTATGTAGTCAATCAAGGTAGCATTTGTTCTAAAATGAATGAACTGCTTCCAATGAGGTCTGCTGGCATTTTATTTTTGTTTTAACCAAAAAATATTTGAAATATAAAAATATACTGGCAAAACAAAATTTTTTGAACAGTTTGGAATAGATCAGACGACACAAATCATTATTATAAGCTCATCACAGCAAAAAATTTGTCATAGGGATAATGTTACACAGGATTCATTGTGTGAATTTATTCACAAGAGAAAGTTAAAATAAAAACTTTTTAACTTTAACCTTACATTAAACACAAAAAAGTTAGCATTCAACGTGACCTTCATAATCAGAAAGACAATTGTTAGTGGAAGAACAATACAATTCTCAATTTTGTTTTATTATGAAAATCAGCTATCAAATTCAATTTTTCTAAATTAA
Organism: Catonia carolina; assembly: GCA_035578175.1. Taxonomy (NCBI): domain Eukaryota; kingdom Metazoa; phylum Arthropoda; class Insecta; order Hemiptera; family Achilidae; genus Catonia; species Catonia carolina. The sequence goes on from JAQMRL010000001.1 coordinate 108,432,518, forward strand.
TTATACTCATTCTAAATACTGTAACAAGTACATAATACTGTACATACTGCAGCATTTAATACTAATTAGGCTAGTTTTCTACAGAAAATTTCCAAGGTGTACATTCAGGTTCAAGATAAAGTGTTAAACAAAAATTAATACATCAAAATAATGCATTTTGTGCACTATTTCAGAACAGAATACACACAGATATTATTTGCACAAGCCTAGAAATTGGGCATATCTTATTTCTAAATAATATTCTCAATCAGTATTCTGAAAGTAAAACAAAAAAATATGCCGTTTATTATACCTATAAAATTTTAATACCATCCCAAAGTTACAGAAAACCTACATAAATGTCAAAGCACTTAAGAGTAGAGTACTACTTTGTTAAATTTTATTTTTAAAATTAAAAAAATGAGAAGTTGTAACTCATACAGGAAACAGAAATATTTAGGAAAATGAATGTAATCTCTAAAATACAATTCATTTTTAAATAATGACAATGTAAACAAATGGTTCCATTAAACATTATTAAATAATATTACTAAATTTTAGTAAACTGTGTGTATAAATAGCAGATTAGTTAATCAGTAGCAGTACATGAACAATAATAATATTAATAAAAGTAATATTGTGACACTTATGAAAAGTGTCAGTGGAACTGGCTTCTATGCCAGGAGTCCTGGGTTAGATTCCCAGCCAGGTCTGCCATTCCTTCATCCTTATATCACCTAATATACGCATCATCTATGCACAAGCCAAAGGCTTATATAGTCATAATCACCAAATAAAAAAATAAATATATGTATAATTATAATATTAGTGTACAGAAATTACTGATGAAGAGATTGTTTTAATTTAACACGGCTACTTCAGAGGTGTGTGATAAAAGTTTCAGATTTCAAGACTAAAAATCCCATATGTAATTCCCAGCTAAGGTTTTGAAGTAACCTTTGTAGTAAACTTTGTTATCACAACAAAAATTTGTTATAAAATCAAAGTAATCGCAAATGACCTCAGCAACTTATGCAATTGCAAACTATTAAAAAAAAATTGTTGTCTGCAACTGACTAAATAAGAGAGTGATCTATAATAATAGCGCGTAGATTATTATTTATTATTCGATTCAAAGAAGGAAAACAATAAATATTGACATATACCAACGATAGCCTATTTATTTGTATTTACGTATTTCCCAAACAATAGCAAAAGTCATGACCTAATAAATTAAACCAATCATAGACTTTATTATAATCAGTAAAACCTTTAGAAATATTAAATTAATATCTTGGGAAGAAAAAAGTAGCCTGTACATTTTACTATTAGTATAATAATAGCCTACTTTTGTATTATAATAAAAACTATTTGATTTATTAGTTATTTATATGCAATCAGTGTCTATCAAATTTAATATTTTTAATTTGATTTTGTGCAACAGAACTAACTGCAATACTTTTATCTTAACTTTTTGATAAACATAAAAATATCTTTGAATTTTTTTAGGCTCATAACAAAGGAATTGCACAATTTTTTTCGTATATGAATAATTTATCAATATGTTACGCATTAAGTCTACTATTAGTAATTCTATTTCCATTCACGACAATATTTTATTACATCTGTTAAATTATTATTCTCTGGTTGTAAAATACTCAATGACTCACTGTTCAATTAACAATAAAAATCTGATAATGAACGATAATAGTCTTTTAAATTATTTAATGTTAACGGTGTTTTGGAAAACAGGGTAAATGACACTAGTATCTAATACAATCAGTAAAAATATTCTAGACAAACTACTAAATAAATAAATAATATATACTACTAAATAATAAATAAATATACTCAATGAACCTGTTAGCCCAGATCCTGTAGGATTTATTGAATTAACCATAGCATTTTTATTTTTGAAAAAATAGCTTCTTTTAAATTTTTTTTTGGTTTTACGTTCGACTGTTTTACCATTACTACTGCTAATGCACTCAATAAATAATACCTATAATTTGGAAACAGTAGCTATAATTTTATTGGGGAAAAATTATAAATCAACATTTGAGAGAATTCCTTCGTGACTAAATTTTCTTGTAGAATATAAAAATATTTATCTGAATAATTTTTAAAAAGATATAGGTCTTCTACATGTTTAAATATTTCAAGCATGAATATTTTTTCTAAACATTAACCTCAATGGTTTTTGTTTTCTTGTATTTTGTGTATAGCCTACTATTTCAAGTTTTTATTGGTAAATGTCTTCAATTTTGTCTTTATGATTTAATTTGTACTTAACATAAGTTAATGTTTTAATTGTTTCTGTTATTTTAATTGTTAAAATTCATTTTGTGGCAATAAATATGGCTGTTGTGATCCAGGTTTACACAGAATACTCCAGGCAAATGCCTTGTCAACCCCTTCTTTTTTTAGACAATAGCAGAACCTTCCCAACCCCTATCCCAAAGATAAAACCCATACCGGTAAAGTACACATTATTTTATGTGAAAATAAAATTTAATTTAATTATTTACAGATCACTTAGAAAATATGAGTTAACTAGAAAAGACGTTACAAAAAATTTAAAACTGAAATACAAAAATATTTTTATTGGTGAGTTAACAAATGTTTCCAGGATTCAAATGAAGAATTTATGTATTTTATGAAAATTTTATCCAAAGTTTATGTGCGAAATTGGAAGTACATCCCTTTTCATTTTATATCACACAGCAAAAATTATAATGCTAAACCATAGCAAATAATGTTCAACAAGGAATACATTAAAATTTTTGTACACATTGTATACTTATACATTTTGACACGTGTCTTAACAGACACATATATTTCTTTAATTACATAGATACATCACATATACTCAAGGTCAGCTACATAAGAATACACTTTGTGGTTGTAATGAAATAAATTATTATTAGTATTACAAAATTAATTTTCTTGTAATGATACAGATGTACATAAACAAACTAGTTTTCCTAAAATATGTACAATCTTTGGCTGCTCAGTTGTTTTGTTAGTGGTCTTTGGATTCCAGTTGGAAAATGTTGAAATTACAAGGGAACATATATGTTGGAATACAAAGGTAAGAACAGGTCAGCAATTTTCCTATTATGTTATAACATTATAGGTAGAAGATATATATACAGGACATAAATATATTATATTCTGTAAACATACGAAAATAAGTTTAAATTTCTTTTCATAATTGTTTCTATTAGAGTAAAACTGAATAACATGATCTGAATTGACAAGTTTACAATTTGAAATGTACATTTTAAAACTAAGAAAGGCTGTGCACACTACAACAGATGTTCATTTATGATTACTGTTATCCATACAGATAGGCTATAATATAAATAATACAAAGAACAGACATAGTACTGTATACAATAACTGTTTATCTTGTGACATACAATGTTTAATTTTGATAGCAAACTGAATAGCAAGGTATAGTATCATACAAGTTATTTCACAATGAATCACAGCACTTAATTCTTCAATTCTCTTCTTTTTCTCAAGCTCAAAACAAGCTTATAACTCAAAACATTACATGATTTAAAATAAAATCCAACAATTCAAAAAAAACCTTTTTTATAAAGTACTTATGAGACATTGTAAGATGTTCAGTGACATCAATTAGGCAAGAAAATTTGTAAGATAACCAAGTAACAGCTAACCATGGTCATATTACTAAGTACACATTCCTCTTAATTTTTAGAGCCTATCCTACCAAAAATTAGCAAAGGCCGCCTCCCTAGCGTACTGGCAGCACGCTAGCCTACCATGCAGAGGTCCCGGGTTCGATTCCCGGCCAGGGTTAGGAAATTTTCACAAAGTTTAAAAAAAATGGTAGTCATCAAATCAGTAGTTAAAAATTCTGATAAAAACAGAAAAGTTTAAAAACACTAAATGAAAAAAAAATCATCACGAAGAGCTTGCCTGGAAAATACAGAAGACTGAAAGATAGAAAGAACCTATAAACTAAACAATTTTGTTCAACTTATACATAAATGAAACTGAGATTTTTTTAAACCCAAAATTAGCATATTGTGTGAACAACGTGAGTGTTTGTATGGAATATTTTTGACAAAAACACATATAAAGATATCTCAAAAAACACTTCACAAACCTCATATATTTGTAGACAAAAAGTAACAAACCTATTCCAAAACTAAGTTCACTTGCAATAAGAGGAATACATCTTACAACTTAAAAGAATTCAATTATCAGCCAGGCAAAATTAGGTTAAATTTATAACACCTTGTTTTAGAATCAAGCCAAATATTTGTTTAATTACAATAAAAACATAGTTTGAGAACGTACTGCAATTCTGACACAGAAACTTATCAGGATATGAAAAGTATAATAAACTAAAAATATTATTATCTAGTAACATGAGAAAATTAAATTATTGTTTTTTTAGGACAGTACAGTATAATAAAACACCCATTAATATTATTGGCAAAATACAAAAAGAAATTCTCAGAAATGTCAGGAAAGTTCATGCAAAATATACCATATGGTCGACTTGCTTTAGCTACAATAGCTATAAAATTTTAAACAGACTACTTTTTCTTTAGCAGGAACATGCAAGTTAAAACAATAGTAATGGACAATCAATACTGAGGATTTTCTTTTGAAAATCACTCTTTATACTATTCTTCTACGTAAATTTGTAGAAAATTAAAAAGGAAACATATATCTAGAAAAAAAAGAAGAAAATTAATGATAATATTAATAAAGAATAACTGGAGCTAAGAGTACCAGTTTAATTGAAAAGCTCTCTGAATTTTAGCCAACAATACACAGAAGTCATTAAGAACAACTTTGGGTTAGCAAAAGTAACAGTAAATTAAATATGGGTCACCTTTAGACACTAACTGGGAATCAAACTTGGACTGGCTTTGAAATCTAGCACTTCTAACATTTTTGTCATAATCACCAAAGGGTTTATGAGTTTAAAATAAATTAAACCAGCTTATGTACCACAAAACTTAGTAAATCAAATAGAAGTATACAGTAAATACCAGGGGCGGACTAAGAAGTTGAGACAGCCAAAAAACCTGTTTCTTCACTAGTTCCATTTTTTTCCGAAAAAATTCACAAATTTTTGGTACATAAAATTTTATTTATTCATAATTTTAGCAAAAAAACTCTAAGTGGTCAAAGAAAATAAAAAAAATAAAATAGAAAAAGTTGGCAGAAGAATCTAAATTGTGTTACTAATTGAAAAATATGCCTCTATTCAAAAAGTGTCAAAACGCGAATGAGATCACATTTGATTCCAAAAATTGTTCCCTTTTTCCAATACTTCTAACGTATTCATATTGACCGAAAACTTTTAAATAATCTTGATCAACAACGTGCTGCAAAAAACCTTTGATGAACCAATTCTTCAATCAACCCTTCAGATTTGCCGGCCGCGTTGGCGATGTTGGTAACGTGCTCGCCTCTCATCACGCGGTCTTGGGTTCGAATCCCACTCGGGCATGGCATTTTTTCATACGTTACAAAAAATTCATTTCATCCTTCACCGTCTGCATTAGCAGCAATTTGCAAAACAGTCGGACGTTAAACCAAAAAAAAAAAAAAAAAAAAAAAAAAAAAACCCCTTCAGATTTATGCCAAAAACTCATGCTAATTAAGATTAAAGTATGATAATATTTGGAATATAAGTAGTACAGTTCAATACTTAAAATCTTAACAGGCTTCTTATTTTTACATTGTCAGAATAGTGGTTGGTACAATATTCAATGTGAAGAAACTTTATTTACGGCCAAGGCACCCCTTCCTTTTAAGATGTATTCCCTTAGCATAAGATGTATTTCAAATTTCATTTTATAAATATAAATAAAAAATTACTTCATGAATGTTTTTTATATAAACAAAATCAAATCAGAGAATTGTTTGGAAATATATTCTGACAATAAACATTTTTATGGACTTTTTCTTTTCAATAATCTCAGAATAGCAGTTGTAAAAAAACATTTTTATTTATTTTTGGCTTGCATGGCTCTTCGGTGATTGCATTGAATGAACCTTATGCGACAGTCTGCCTCTGTAAATAACTGGTGTAAATTAAGAATGGTGTAAGCTATACAGATTATGTCAATGGATATGATCCATTCAAACAAGTGAACACCAGTATCATTTATATTTAGGCCTACATAAAACAAAACGTAGTAAATCAATATTCATAAAACATTAGAACTAGTGAGTGAATATAAAATGAGGCCATGATACATGACATGTCACACAAGCAAACAGTAACATTGCATCACATAAAAAGTACGAATCAAAGACGTTTATAGCCTATACCTAACTCAAATTAAAATGCAAAATATTAGAACATTTTAAAAATAATAAAAGCATAAACAAAATTTTTTTTAAAAACTCCTTCCTGGAAAAGTACGAATAACTAATTTATTTTTGAAATTTGCCATTTTAGTTTGCTAGAAATGTCTTTAGAAAATCGTGTACATACAATTCTAACCATGTGGCCTCTCAACGGTATTTAAGAAGACTTATTTCTTAACACAATAGCTGCTAAGAATATCCATTTTACTGCACAGAGTAGGTTTTCAATCAGACAGTACTGAGCTTGCACCGGTGCATGCATTGCAGAGGCCACGTGGTTGAGTTGGGTTTACACTTTGGTCATTAGTGACCACTTTGGGTTAAAGAACAGAAGGTTTGAACATGTATTAATTTTCCAAACCCTAGCCAGGAATCGAACCCTCCGCTTTGCAGCTTGCACGTTAACCACTGAGCCACAAAGATGACTGCTATATTCAATAAAGTACTGAAAATGAAAGCAGATAACATAATATTATTAGATCCTGATTTCATAAATGTTTATCTAAATATGTCATTTAATGATATCTTTCGTGTTACATCAAAAACCTAGATTACAATTAAGTCTACAGAACCACAATTGTACACATAGACCTACACAGGTCCATACAAAATTATTTAGAAAATTTCTTGTTACCCAATAAAACTATCCAAGTCACCTCTCTGGCCCACCAGTTACGCTACAAAGTGGAAGTCCCGGGTTCAATTCTCGACCAGGGTCTGGAAAATTATTGCACCTTTAAAACTCACCATTCCTTGACCCAACGTACTCATAAACAAATGGATAACAACGTAGTAAACAAATTGGAATAAGTTGTTCGGAAATCACTCAAAAAAATAAACAAAGAATTTCAACCACTGGCAAAACAACAACCTATTTCTTTTTATACATTAATTTATCTTTAAAAGTATTATCTGATCATTTGGCCATTTTAACTTACATGTTTGTAATATAGTTAAATTTAAAATTTCGAACCTCATAGGCTAAAAAACACGTGACAATATAACACTTAACCTATTACAAATAAAACAAATGCATACTAATGCATTTCAGACTGAATGAAATAAAATGAAAACCTAATTAGGCTAAGCATTACAACAAAAATGTCTTAATTTACTTGCAGAAACACATAACTGAAAGCTGTCTCACACATACCTGTGCATACACTACACCCTAGTATAGATTAAGCGAGGAGCCAGAAAATTATCTTAACTATTCCAAAAAACACACAACCTTTTGATTTCTGAAACTTTATGAGCTAAAAAGGTTATAGTTCTTTTAAGAAATATAGCTTAATGTTTTAAAACACTGTCTTTCATTTACATTACAGAGATACTATGTTACTTTCATACTTACACGCAATAACTTCAATGAGTTTGCAACTACAAAAGGTCCTCCTATTTAAATAAAAATATGTTTTATCCCTATCAAACCAAGGGACAATTCATTTCATCTATATTTATGACATTTAGACTGGACAGCTTCACTACAAGGCTACCTGTACCTAAAAAATGGCATCACCTACAAGTGAGCTGGTGGAAAGACTGTAAGACCAACTTCTAATCTATGCATACTAACCTCCAAATTCATGTTCCTTTCTCATTACAGATTAGTAATCCATCCAGTTAATATCCCAGTAATTAACAGAAGAAATGCAATACAACAGCATATCCTACTTCTGATAGGAATGTAAAACATAGAAAAGAAATACCTCTAGAGATCACCAAATAATGAAAACACATGATATCCCTCATTTAATCTGATATCTTTATAATCTAGTCAATCCAGAAACTGAAGTGGTTAAAAAATATTGTAGGCTACATCAAGAGGCAAACCCTTTTCTGTATCTTTGTCAAGCATGACATGAGCCATACATTTATCAGCAGTATACTAATTTTCAACTGAATCTTACTTAATGAAAAAAAAGAACAAAAACTTCCTGTACTAAATGGTATCAACCAGAAACCTTTTTACTACAACTATTTACCAAGCAGCTAGGTTTTTTTACATTTAATCACACTTACCAACTCTCAGGAAAAGTAGAGCACTAAACATCGATAGAGCAACCGGGCAGAATACTCCAGCAAATGTTCCCAAAGTTCTGCCATTTGAGAGATCACCAAGGCTTCCAAACTCTACATAACCATTTTCGGACGAACTCCTATCAGTACCGCCCCCCATATTACACAAATTTGTAATTTTACGAAGTAAATTATTTCTATGAAGCAAAGGCAGTTTTTCATTTCCTGTATTAACCACAGTCACTGGTGGCACAGGTGGATCGTTATTTGTAGAATGATCTGGAGAAGCATACATTGTTCTTAAAAAATTAAATATTACACGGATTTATTTCATTGACGCAAGGTACCGAAATAATACTACGGACTACTCTTCTACTCTAACAAATCTCAGATTTCAGTTTTAAACAACAGTACTTAAAAATCTTCATAAAATAGTGTTTCTGTATAATGAGGTTACATTTCTACGTAATCAAAGCTTACAATTAACTTTACACTTGAAATAAGAAATAATGTAACAAGAAACGATAAATTAAATCGGTATACTTTATACGTTACTACAGTGTAAAATTCCAACTAAATCACAAATCTTTATCACGAGCTTGCTGCTGACCAAACACAAGCGAGAAGACACACGATAACACAACTCCAGTCACGTCGCCATCACTTGACACTGACAGTTCATAACAAACAAGTTCAACAACATACCAAAGAAAAATTTCTCTTCTTTACTGTGCACATTTACGTAAATATTTTACTATTTAAATTATTGCATTATTTTTGTCTCGTAAAACATATTTTTATTTTATTTATATTATTTTCTGGTTATTTTTATGATAAATAATTTTATGATCTAATCGATCTGACTGCTATAAAAACATAATAATTGTAGTCTTTGATTAGGTCTATACTGTGCCTATACTTTGTAATACTTCAGTGGATTCCAGTGGAGTTTGGAATATTTCAGTGCACTTTTGTATAAATACAACTTAACAGTGTTAATTGCATAAATATGTTGCGTAACAGATTCAGACAAACTAATAACACTTTAAAAATGTGTAATGTGCTGCGTACGACTATTTGCTTAAAATGGTAACTTATGTCACTGAAATGCATGGTGCCATATACCTGTTAAATAGCTTCGTGTTTTGTTGGCTTTGCCAAAAAAAAGTTATATTAAAACATCGAAAGGTATCTCCAAAAAAGTGTATTTGGTTTCTTATGCAAAAAAAAAACAGCGTTGTGTTTAGTAACCAGGAACAAGGAACAAGAAAAATTATGTTTTTTCTTTGCTCAGGGACTAGGGCCTATGTAGATGATGTTTTCCGAAGGCTTGAAGTTCTTTCTTTCAGGAAAACGACTACAAAATTGTTATCATTGCCTGAATGTTAGTAAACTATATAATACATATAGGTATACAATATTATACACGAATTGGTCAACAGGCATGTAAGACGTTTGAATTAAATTTGTATTAGGTAGGCCTATAGCCTACTAAAAAGTTTCGTCATATTAAATCGCATTTCATAATTTTTTATGCATAAACGTTTGTAATAATAATATATTAATGATCCTCGTACTGGTAAAGATGTAACCTTTTCACGTGACATATGAAAACACCTCCCATTCTACAGTTCAGCCGTTGTTAGTTTGCTCCTACTGTCAACAAACAAAAGCCACCTACTACAGGGTGCACGCTAGAGTCTGCGGCTTTACGGATGTCGTACTCCTGTTAAGTTAACTATTTTTTTAAATTATAAGTACTTAAAGTACTAAAAACATCAGTCATGATATGATGTAGGCCTAACAATTTCATTTATAAAAATACTTATGAAAGTATTTTGTATTTAAATATTTTTGAAAGTATTTTGTTGTTACTTTTTTATCCGCGTGTACACATTTTAATATAATGCGCATGCTCAGTGATGTCATTATTTGTTTACATTAGGAGCAAACTAATAAGAGAGGCTGGACATTACATGAGTGAATTATGCAAAACGAAAATCAACCTCAGTTTGGCTAATAATAGGAGATATTACTCTTTCATGCTAAACTAGGCTCTGTAGAAAAAAATGCTTGAAATAAAAGTTGTAGATCTTTTAATTTACTAAAAATTTGATTATATGCACTTTTGTCGTAAAATGTATACTAAGGCTGAAATTTTAAAAAATCCATTTTTACAGATTTTCATGAAAATAAACATAAAATTACTAATTACCGCTCAACTAAGCGTTATACAAAATAAATGTTTGAAATTAAAGTTGTAGATTTTTAAATTTTCTACAACTTTTATTACACCTACTCTATCTTGTAGAGCATACAAATGTAGTGAATGAGGGGATTTAAAAAAAAACTCGGAGCCATTTTTGAGAAAATCGCAAAAAAAGTGAAAAACTGACGCGAATAAACTACTACTTCCGGTTGACCGATTTCTGAAGAAAATTTTCGTGTCAGGTCCTCTAGTAGTAACTAACTTAAGTTTAAAGTTTAAAATTTGTACGATATTTTGTTCTTGAGATATTTTGTTCACATACACACATACAGAGACTCTTCTTCTTCATGTAGCATCTCCATTACGAAGGTGTGCTAGCATCATGGCAATCCTGACCTTGGAAACTGCAGCTCTAAATAGGTCGATGGATGACAAATTAAACCACTCTCGCAGGTTCAGTAGCCAGGAGGTTCTTCTTCTTCCAACCGATCGTTTGCCCATAATCTTTCTTCATACAGAGACTAATCACTAAAAACATGTTTTTTGGGTTCAGTAGATCTGAAAACGTGTAGATCCGGTGAAAACTCGATTTTGAAAAATCGACATGAAAACAATAGGCTACTTCCCTTCCTATATATTCATGTAGGCAAGAGGAAAAAACCAGTTATAGTGGAAACTCTTCCCATCTTCAGTTGGCGCTTGCACATAGAAACTTTTTACTATATTGTTCTGTATACTGACCCATTTGGCCTACAATTTTGTATGTAGAATAAGTAGTGCTTTGTTTATTCTTGGAGCTTGCAACGAGACAGCTCCCTCTCTTTGCGGATCATGTGAGTTGGCGCGACTAGAAGAGTATCTGTAAATCTTTTATTATGACTAACATTCTCTTACACTTAGGTAAAGGTTGCTACACAGCTGGTGGTTGTTTTCCATGTGGGTTAGAAAGCAGAGTGATCATTTGTTTGAAATACTGGTCAACTTATTTGTAAAAACAATAAATGATAGAAAATATCTGAGAAAATACATTTAGTGCAATGCAGTTATAATAATCTAAAAATCTCTATTACTAACTAGTAATCATAACATTAAAATTTCTTCTTTTAGTTTATAAATTCATAAATTTAGGTGAAGTTTTTCATCATTATTAAAATTCAATTATAAAACCTACCACCAATCCTCATCTATGGTTGTCTTGCTTCACTAAGAATAAACAATGCACAGCTCAACAAATTACATATATTTTTCCATTGGTGAAAGTACCATGGTTTCTTAGAAATTTGCAAATTAATGGCTGAATTCAGAGTGTCTGTGTCAAATTTCCTTGTTGAGGCGATCTAAAATATTGTTGGGTAAATTACTCCTTATTCCAGGTTGCACTTATTGTCAGCTACAGTGACAACTTAATGCATGGATGAACCTGGTGGTCACTAGGGGGGCCTCAAAATATTGAAAACAACAACCATGCCATTCATGAATTTGTAGGCTGTTAATTGTTTTACCTAAGATACCTGTTTCAGGTTTTACTGCTTCATTTTATGATTTCAAACATCTGAGTCATGTTAATCATTACCCAATAAAGTAGTATATCATATTAAGCAATGCGTTAATGTGTGGCTCGCTCTGAAACACAAGGTATATTAAAGGCTTGCCGAAAACATACACACAATTTCTTTTTTAACATTTGTACACATTCAGTTGAATTGTTATAAGTTCTTCCTCTCTTGTTACTCGAACGGTAAGACTACACATATAAAAACAGCAACTGAAATTCTTGGAAATTGATTCAATTCTCAACCTATTAGTTCCAAAAATTTCAGTTGCTCATTTTGTATACATACAAAACCAGCACTACCAGTACCTACAAAAGAAATTTTATTTCAACTGGAACAATGAGCAGATGAATCTGAAGGGATGAAAAACAAAAATTTAGCTCGTTAAACTTCATGGAGTTTATTATATTCAAATGAGGATCCAGGTAATGTCATAGTCAAACATGTCATTGAAGGACTTCACCAACATACCTTTCATTTGAAGAAAGATTTAGCCTCCCTCCATACCCCTCCGACTTAAAGTTAGATGTACAGTCAGAGTGTTGTTGAAAATTGACAACACCCATAGTATTTTGTAGGCATGCTGTTCCATTATTGATTACATACGCTGTGCTTTTGCTGTTCATACAAGACTATACTAATGCAGACGCACGTTTTGCCTAGCGCTCTCCTTACAAAAATCAGGCTATACCTAGGTGGTGACAAGTTCTACTCTGGAATTTATGAATGGCCTGTATGTGAAACTGAAGAAACTGAAGTTTTACAGTAATGTTGTAATCTATTATTTATTGATGTTTATATGTCCAGGTAATTGATGAATCAGAATTTATGGTGTTTATTGATTAATTATTTATTGAATTTACTGATGTTATTCCATTGAACCATTACAGTTCATTTGTGATACCCCCACATCTCCCACAGCAAAAATTAATTATTTCATTTATTTAGTTAAACTAAAATTTTCACTTTATACTTTATTTTAATAAGGTCAATGAAATTCTACTATAAAAAAACCATTGTCATTCTAGAGTAGAATTGTACTTAGATTTTTAGTTTTTCAAAAATTTACATTTTTAGAGATCTGGGGTTCCTTAAATGACTGATTTATTTAGAACCTACTATACAAGTTTATGTAAGATGTACCATTTGGCAGATTCGGATGAATTTTAATTACAACATTTAACAAAATGCTATGTTCATTTTTTTTGTAGCGGTTTGCATATTTTCTATATTCAAGTCATTCACATGCTAATGCATCTTTAATAATAATTAATTTCAACTGATTACTATTACAAAGCTTTTAAGGGAAACAAAACTACATTAGAATTAAGAGAAATATGAACTTTTATAATCTTTGTAGACACAGTTGGGAACAGTGGTTACATTATGTAGTTGTTATAGGACAGACACAATTAACTTAGGCTCCAATGCAAATTATACCTGTATTATGTTTAAACTTAAAAATAAATTTTTAAGAATTCAGTGAAATTTAGCAAGATTGTTGAAGTTAATTTTTTGCAGAACTTTGTTGCAAATATTTTGAAATCCTATATAGTCCTGTTTACTCAACTCGACCAATCTAATGTATAAAAATACAAAAATTTGTTTTGATTCATAGGTGGAAGATGTGGTATTGTCCGAAGTACAGTAGTACTTATTAAACAGTAAAGACCTGAACAGTTCTTTACACCAGAATTCTATACCCACAGCAACATTTTTATTATTTCTACTAAAATTTCAAATAATTAGTTCTCACTATGTTAAATTTTTGATGTTCTGGTAACGCACTGTAAGTTGATGATTGTACCTATTGTACAGAGGACAATATACTGCCCATCCTACTAACATCGGCCAACATGAAAACATAATACTAGTAGCACAAGACGTATCAAGCATGTAACTCACAGACTAACTGGTCTATTACTACTACAAATGTCAGTGTGTGTTATTCAATATACTACTGATGACTAATAAAGAATACTAAATATAGCTTAGGCCTAGTGGTATGGCTTATTTAGAATGAATGTTTATTGAGGATCAATAAATAACAGGTACAATAGGATGTTTATAAAACAACATAATTATAAACATACAATAAATCAATGTAAAGTAAATAACTACATGATGTCATGTTTAGAGCTATTGCTATGATGTAATTTACAAAAGCACACAAGTAATACTTCCTACCCTCGCATAGTTCACTCTTACACTTGCTGATGATCGTCAACTCATAGCTCGTTACCAGCACGTGTTGAAAACATACATTTGAAACTGCTAATTTACTGAAACTACCAGACCATTCAGTTGCTGTCTACATAATTTCAATAACCTGCTGACTGTTTACTTCTTAAATCAATTCACTTGAAAAGAAATTCTTTCAGTTACAAAAAAGAAACAGTGTAATGTAAACAACTCACTACTTGCTCTTACAGGTGATGTAGGTATGAAAATAAAGAATGAATTTCTTGTGCTACAAATTCTGTGTCTAACTTGTCAAAAATAGATTTTCCTTTCTACCAGGGACAAAAAAAAATTTCTCTTGGAAGCAAAAACTTCTGTTCCTATACTTATCTGAGGGTTTTGCACCTGTTTATAAATAAAATACAAACAATTAATCTGATTACTTTGAGTTAAAATCTCTAAACTGTACTTTTGAGAATCAAATCTAAAACTTTCTGATTTGCAGTCAAGTGCAATTTACCTATGTACCATTAATGTGGGACAGTTCTTGAAGGTACAAGTAAAATTGGCAATGACTTTTTTATTTTTTTTATTTTAAAAAACATTACAGGGCAAACCAACAATTAAATATAAGTACTGTACATAAAAAAATTATAAATTCATTAAATAAATGCAATATTATGTTTTAACTTTTTTCTTAATATAATATTTTGAAGGAACAAATGGTACTTTGCAGATTTCCATATCAAAAAATTTGTCTCTTATTTGAATCTGAACTTTGGTTCCAGGACTTGAGTAATCTTTTTTCATATAACCCATAGCAATGTTGCATCCCAGTACAGGTGAAGGGCACCCGCTAGTTATGTAACCTACATTTTCATTGTCAACAAATACTTTTGCTCCTTGTCTTGCAGGGGGTCCATGTGACAAGCTCTTAAAACCAACTCTTCGTTTATATGGACCCGATGACATTTCAAGTAAAATAATTGGAGCTGCTGGAAAATCTTTCCTTTCACGTCTTCTTTTACCTAAAGCAGAAATAAAATTGGTTTAGGATATGCAGACTACTTAATATAATATTGTTGTAAAGGAATTTTATGTTTATTTAAGGATACCTGCAACATTTAAAAAAATCCTTTTCAATAATAGGACAAAATGTTCCTTTTTTGTATGAGATTTAGAAGAAAGTAACGCAAAAAGTGTAATATTCTGTCTATTATTCTAAAAAAAACTTTTTTTACAGGTTTTCAATAAATCTGTGCATGATAAAATGGTTAATATACAGTAACACTAGGATAGAAGTAGTTATGGTGAGACCAGGTATTGTACGAAAGCACTCTTTTCATACAGTATTGTTATGTGACTATAGTCTATCCCACAGAACCATGCAGCACATAAAAACATAAATGTAATAAAATTGTGATTGGACTTAGCGTTATCCATTCGAGTTACAAAATATGTTCTTTGCTTCTCTAATGAAACTTGCTATGTACTAATTACAAAATACGACAGTACCAGTAGAAAGAATTCATACAGTAGGGCTATTATAAATAATATTACTGCTGAAATGTGGAAATATGGAGGGGAAACATTGGTAAAATGCCTACACAGAATAATTGCACTGGTATGGAGGACAGAAAAGATGTCAAGGGAGTTGGAAAAAGGCTTAGTTTGTCCAATATATAAAAAAGGAGATAAATTGCTGTGTAATAATTATCGGGGGATCACTTTGCTGGACATAGCTTATAAAATATTTTCCCTCATTCTGACAGTGAAATTGAGCAAGCTTGGAGAAGACATAATAGATGAGTATCAGTGTGGATTTCGACATGGCAGGGGCACTACAGACCAGATCTTCACCATTAGACAAATCATGGAGAGGTTTTATGAGCACAACATGAACTTGCACATGCTTTTCATAGATTTCAAACAGGCATTTGACAGAGTGAAGAGAGTGGAAGTGCTTGCAGCATTAGACAGGTTTGGTTTCCCAAAAAAATTGATCAATTTAGTGAAACTAACAATGATTGAAACAAAAGGCATGGTTCTAACTGAAGGCAGAGTAAGTAGAGAGTTCACAATCTGTGATGGAGTGAGACAGGGTGATGTGCTGTCGGCTTTGCTCTTCAATATTGTGCTTCAGAAGGCAATGGAAAGTATTGACAGAAAGGGCAACATTATGAATAGAATGACCCAAGTTATGGCATACGCCGATGATGTTGTCATAATTGCAAGAAGCATGCGGTCACTGGAAGAGATCTTTTTGAAGATCAAGGAGGAAGCAAAGACAGTCGGTTTGGAAATAAATGAGGGAAAAACCAAGTATCTAGAAATGAGCACCAGAGGATTGAGAGGACAAGGAGCAGTAAAAATAGGAGAAAGCATGTTTGAAAAGGTGACGAGCTTCACGTACCTGGGAACTGAGATCAATAGCAGTAACAGAATATCAAATGAAATAAAACGCAGGTTAATGCTGGGCAATCGAGCTTATTTTGCAAATAGAAATCTGCTTAAGTCAAAACTCCTTACTAGGAACACAAAAATGAAAATCTACAACACGCTAATAAGGCCAATTGTCACCTATGGTAGTGAAACGTGGACAATTCTCCAGGAAGATAACAAAGCCCTGAAAGTGTTTGAAAGAAAAATAGTAAGGAGGATATATGGCCCGGTTTATGAGAATGGTGCGTGGAGAATCCTGAAAAATGCTGAGATAGAGATGATACTGCAAAGAAGGAGTATCCTCAGGTACATAAAGGCAAGACGAATAAGTTGGTTTCGTCACATCGAAAGAATGTCTGATGAAAGAATGCAAAAGGTAATGCTGAAAGAGAAGTTGGAGGCAGTGAGAAGAAGAGGGAGGCCGAGAGCACGATGGCAGCAGGATGTGGAGAGGGATTTGAGATCGATGGGAGTGAGAGGATGGAGACGGACAGCAAGAGATAGAGGAGCTTGGAGGCGAATTGTGGAGGAGGCCAAGGCCCACATCAAGCTGTAGCGCCAGGATAAGTAAGTAAGTAAGGGCTATTATAAAACATCTGGTCTGTCGCCGGTTGTTTTGACTGGATGCGTTGGTAGAGTGATGTGATTGCCACATCACACATGTGATTTACTACATAGTATTAATTTCGATCAAAATTTATTTTTGAATACGGAAATTTTATCTGGGAAATTTTTTAAGCGTCTAATTTTTCGTATGAATTGCTATTTTGGTTAATTTTATTTAAAACTATATTTTTTAAAGTCTGATAAAAAAGTATATTACTTAGGTAAAATAGAATAACAATACTAACTGATAGTAAATCCAAGCCCTGCTTGTGATGGTGTAGTTGAAGCATCTATGTCATTTCCATACAAACACAAACCAGCTTCCAGTCTGAAAAAAGTTAGTCCATACAGCAATCTTTCAATAATACATTTTCCAATACTACATCATAACTTCCACAACTGCTATATTTCGTGTTTTGGTAACACATAAACATTGTGTTAATGTTAATACCAGGTGCAGTGATCATCAGAATATGTTTCTGTGTACTGTATGTAACCTATATTTTACAAAGTTCTAGAGACGTCTGACAAGCGTTCTTGAGCTGAGAGATGCGCAAAAATAATTCTAAATTATCCCCATTACTTTACATTTTGTATTAGTTTCTCCCAAAATTTCATTATTATGAAGAATGTGTAGCCTCCAGCAGATATCTTGGTTCACTGCACATCTTTCAGTGAAGGTTCAAAAACGAGTCACCAGGGTATACCTAAATTTAAGTTACGTATTCCAGATTTCGTGTCATAAATAAATATGGATTACTCTGGAGATTTTTTAATTATTTTAAATAGCAACATCTATCACTCATCCATTAGCAACAATGAGGTGCTATGAAACATTTTACATGTGCGGTGTGATATCAAAATCTTTCAGTGACTTGCCAGGAAGTGTCTTGCTAGAGATTTCAGTTTAGCAATAAAGCATATTATACTAATGGAACCACTAAGTTGGCCAAAACAAACAAGCTATTATATTAACAATAAATAAGTAGGCCTATGTATTAGAATTTAAGTTGGGTAAAATTTGAAACTCGTGGTTCAATGGATTCCAGTATATGAGTACAAACATAATGGTAATAGTAGTCTGTAGTATTTAGTATAATATATTATTATATTAATGTGTGTGGTAAGGCTGGATAATTTAAGATAATTTCTTGATAGATTTTTTTTGGCACAGAAGCCATAGAAAACATGTTTTAAGGAAGAAGTCTGACCAAAAGAAAAACTTTTTTCTTTTAAGGAGTAAGAAACTGATGATTCACCAGGGATGCAAAGGATAATGTTTTTCTAAACTTTCATAATTTTTTGCCACCGCAGCCCCTTTAATAGGGATGGGGTGAAAGTCACTACCTCCTTCTTGAAAATAATCATATCTCAGTTGATATTTCCCTAATCAACTTTATTCAAAAACAAGAAAAAAGCAAAACAGTACCTAGGCCTGTCTAGTAACAAATGCATTGACCATAAGATACACTTTCGAAGAATATTTATTTAATTTTAAATTTTTTTCACAACTTTTTAACGCTATGAAGATTTTTCTGCTGAGTATTCTCATAGATTACTCAAAAGTTGTTACCTATAAATTTTGTCACAAACTTGTTCAAATTCATATATTAGATTGTAAATGAATGTGTTAAAAAAAATTCATACATTCAATTTGGGTCTTTTCCGTTCTCTATATGCCACTATCAAATCCGAATTCCCTGAAGGGTTGCACACTTCTCCCACTCCTGCATCTAGCGCGCCAATCTGACTAGCAATATTCCTGTGTTATGTCAAGTCCACTCCCATTTCACAGTTAATTACTACACACGTTACATAGTCAGTCTACTATGAATTTTGTAGAGTTACATGATAATATTCGGACGGAGAAAGATGCTGTAGAGTCCCTTCAGGAAAGGGACTTATTGCATAATCCCAGAAGATGTGATAACTAAAAAAGTCAGTGGAAACACACACGATTTTCTCTTTCAAATTTAAATAATTAAAATATTTAACGTAATAGTAATGTAATAATAGTTAAAAATGTAAAATATAATGTAAATAACTAGAATAACTTTAGTGATAGTTATAAGGAACCTGTACATAAAAAAAATAAAATAATAAAAAACTCAAAATGAAACAATCAAAACAAGAAATAAAACAACAGAACGTGTAACTTAGCACTATGTACTATGACTAGAAAGGATGTGTGTGCATGTGCATGAGTGTGTCTGTCTCAGTAAGGGTATTCAGTAAGGCAGGGAGTGGGAAAAATGAACACTTGTGCAACCCTTCAGGGAATTCGGATTTGATAGTGGCATACAGAAAACAGAAAAGACCTGAATTTTAATATTAGACAGTGGCTACCGATGCACTTTGATGCCGGGGGTCAGTCAACAATACTATTCAGTAATGGTCTACCTTAGTCTGTACAAGAATACAAGTCATAGGTTCATAATAATTATCCTCATCTCATTGGTTCATGAAGTTGCTTACCGTTCTAAATTGAACAAATTGCTATGTATACACATTAAGGTTAAAAAAGTTACTTCATTTTTATTATAACAAATACTTAACAGTTTTTTCATTGCGATCTTTGTTTGTTCTCACTATGAATGAATAACTGCCTACATCTACAATAGGGAATAAATTACATTTACATCTAGGTGTGCTTACCAAAAATTTAGTTATATCAGAAAATAAAAAGGAGGCTATGGAAATAATTTTTTTGGGGTCAGCATAAAAATTCTAACGAATATTACCTTAATGTATCACGTGCACCGAGTCCAGCAAGTTTAACTTTATCAGAACCTGATTTCAGTAAGTTTTCAACTAATTGTACAGAACTAATTGCTGGTACCTGCAAAATATAAATTACAGTGAAATGTTATCAATGCATGTAAAATCAAAATATTGAAACACTTGACTAAATAAAAAGTTATAACCCTCTTTTAGAGAAAGGTGCAACTTTCTTGTATTCAAAAATATGTATTTTTGTTACATTAAATTATAAAATGAAAACCTTTAAAAAAAATGTCGTGGTATGGAGTGATAGTAATAGGATATGTTATGAATCATTATTTGGTGTTCATCAGGTAATTTAGCTGATGAAGAAGTTTGTTCAAAAGTGATTACAAAAGTATTTTGGAATGGGTTTTAGAAATCCATGAAGCTGTTTTGTTTTAGTGATGATGTTGACTAAACAAAGCAAAGTTATTTAATCCGGAAAAAGAGAAAATAACTGTATATATTCATGATGCTACAATACTATGACAGCTACTGCGCTAGTTAGACTATGTATCATAATATCTTCGTATAAATACACATTTGTAGTATCAATAAGTGTGGAGTGTATACTGCTGTTGTATTTCCAACTCTTTCTATTGACCACATGTCAAAACAAAACATAAATCGATCAATATACTTCACTTGGTTCAGTAATACCAGTTTGTTCTTATAATGAATTTTAAATGAATGGTTTCATGGTAAAATGAATGTGTAGGTGCAATATTGGCACTCAGTGCCAAACTGAATAACTATTTTCATGGCTTATCTTTAACCTTAAATAGTGAAAAAACCATCATCCAATAATTATTATATTTAAAGTCTTTCTAACTATTGGTCATTTTGAAATGTGAAATCAATAATCCAAAAGTAACACTGGAAGATCATCTGGAGTAAAGGCAGCTTTTATGGTAAAAATAAATGAGAAAGAAACCAAACTGAAAACTTTTTGGAAATAAATTACTGTTGGTAAATGGGGGAGAGGAAAACTCAGGTTTGAGTAGAAATGTAGGTGTTGCTGAGGATGTAAAGAAATACGGCAATTGTTAAGAGGTGGCTTATAATAGAAAATGACATTAAATAGCAGCTCGTAAGTAAAAGCAAAACATTAAAAAATCTCAAAGTCGTAACTAACTTGAATCAAGAAAGATCAATAGGTACCATCAAGAAATCGTCTAGAACAAACAAGCTTCACTATCACCCAGTTGTTTTAATTACTGGTTTAATATACATTTAAAAAAGTAAATTACACATTAAAGTCAAATATAAAGTTAAGAAAAAGTTTACAAGCTCAATGCTACAAAACATATGAATTTCAATTTAATTTGTATTGTGTGCATTTTGCTTATCGCGGGCATATTTTGATAGAGCGTAAATTTGACCTGCTATTTAAAATGTTTCAGTTTGGCTATAAAAATAGATCTGCTTTTTCTTACATGAACAGTCAATTAAGTCAGTGGAGTTTTGAAGAACAGAAGAGGCAGAAATGTACGTGACTCTAATCAGAGTTTTCTCTAATGAAATTAATAAATATCATGAATGTAAAGTTCAGTCAAACCCTCAAGTGATAACTCCTTAAGAAAAGTATTTTTTGATCATTAGCAGGAGGTGGTTTAGTGCAGCAACAGCAAAAATATAACAATTGTAGTAAATGACTCTACTAGTCTGTTACTACAAGGCCTTATTTGCTTCATAATCAGTTTTATGTACACACACTGCTTTACAGTATATTTTTTTAAGTTTTAATAATATTCATTGATTGTTTAATTTAGAAAATTTAAAAAAATATGTGTATTGTATTGTGGAGTTGCAGAGCCTCGACATTTAAGTGACGTAGAAGTTGAGCCTGATAACTCCTTGCAAATATTCAGCAGACTTGAGTAAAATAAATTAGATTATTATTTTTGTTTTTTATATTTAAGTACATACCGAAATTTCAACACCATCTTCACCAGTGTAACCACATCTGGTTACCCTGCAGTCTTCAATGCCACCAACAGTACCTGTAGCACTTTGCATGAAATACAGATTACTTAAATCAATGTCCGTCAAAGGTTGTAGTATTTCTGCAGTTTTTGGCCCTTGAACGGCTAAAAGAGATCGTGACTCTGGCTCAAGAAATTTAATTATTACTTCTTTACCATTCTTTTTAAAGGCTTCCTACAAAACAGAAAAGAAAAGAAAATAATTTACACAATTTTATTAACACCATATAAGATTTAGACTAATCTACGTGTCTCACGAGTAATCCGACAAACTTCTAAGGTGGTTTCCTCTCATCAAAATAATGAAAAAAGTTTATATATACATGGGTCCAGAAACGCTTCGTTAGCGAGTTACGGCTAGCGAAAGATTTCGCCCTGGGTTCAGAACATACGCCTAAATAAAGTCATCCTAGAGATCTAGCAACCCAATTTTATAAGTAGATTTGATGGTTTCTTATGTATTTCAACCCAAAAAATTGAATAAAATAAGTTCCAGAACCATATCTTCAGTAGTTTTTATAATATCCAATGAAAAACAGACAAATCTGTGCATAAAAATACGTTTTTTTAGGTTTGAAGAACAATAACTGTGTAAATTTATTTAGCAAAACTTGTAGAGATTTTAATTCTGAAGAGAATTATATAAAATAGACCAATAATAAACCAACACAACGTTTAAAAAAATTATGTTTAATTAAATCAACACTTACGAAAAATAAGACAGAAAATGCAATATCTTTTTAATTAATGTGCTTCATAAACACAAAACATTTTAGCCTAATTGCTGAATCTTTTATTTCAATATCGATACCTTACAAATGGTGTTCAAAATGATTTCCTTGGTCATTTGTGCATAATCTAGCGCGTTTAATGAAACCACTTGTAGCCTTTCTGATACCATCTTACTGAATATTCCACAGTATACTGGGAGGATTGCAAGGCCGGAACAGTCCCTTTGAAGATACTTGTATAATGGACGGATTAAAGTGATCCAAAATGACCATGAAATGTAATAGAGGTACACTGATACCAAGTTTTGGTACACATATATTTTTACAAAGAGTTATCTCATTATCTTGTTTTATTTATTGTGAAAAACTTTTAACAATTTTATTAGGCCTATGTAACATTTTGAAAATTGTCAACTTAAAATTAATTTGATTATTTAATAGATTAACACAGAAATCCGATAAAAATTTATATCTTATTGTTGAGGGAATATCTACATTAAACTGGCCAGTATGTAATTCTTGGCACCCTTGGGCAACGTAATAATGTTTTCCTAATTTTTAAAACACTGATGCAAGTCGCCTCTGTAGCGTAGTGGTAGTATACTAGCCTACCATGTGGAGGCCCCAGGTTCAATTCCCGGCCAGGGTCTGAAAATTTTCACAAGTTAAAACCCACCATTACATATCCCACTGTAGTTGCTAATGACAGAGCTGTTGATGCGACTTTAAATAAAATAAAATAAAAAAAAAATGATGCATGGGTAAAAGTTGAGGTAAAAATCTTGTGTTGTCATTATTTACGATAAATATTGAGTTTGCATGATTCTTGTTATTATATTTTGTGTTAGGTAGTTTGTCAAATATAAAAAAACAACCTGGCTGCCTCTGTGACCAGAGGTTAGAGCGCTAGACTGTGCTGCTCACTACAAAGTGAAGGTTCCGGGTTTGATTCCCAGCTAGTGTCTAGAAATTATTTTCAATTAAAACCCAATATTTCTGAACCATAACCATGCTAAATGCTGATTACCAAAGCAGTTGATGTGATTAAAAAAAAGTATTAAAATGCCTATAATTTGCAAAAAATAATTTGGTTTCTTTGCCTCAAAGAGTGGAAATAGAAAACAAAAATTTTAGTAACGAAGTAAAATGTTTATAACAGACTGTTATTATAATTTTTTTATCTAGTATGTACTTAATTTGGTGGTATCACTTTTCAACTTTTATGGCATTTAACCTTAATATGAGAAGAATGGGCGACTGGGCCCCATTTTTAAACGCTTTTATTTAACTTACTCATGGATCCATAAAATCTTGCAACTTAAAATTTTAATACTTCTACTGTATCAATATGAATGAAACTTTGCACACTTGTTTATCTTCGATGACAATACGCTGTCATAAAAAAAAATTACAAAAAAATTTTTTTTAAACGCTTTTATTATTACAAAATAACTTACTCTTGGATCCATCAAATCTGGCAACTTAAAATTTTAATACTTCTACCTTATCAATATGAATCAAACTTTGCACACTTGTTTATCTTCGATGAAAATAGGTGTTTGTAAAAAAAAATTACAAAAAAATTTCAAAAAAAATTTTTGAAAAAATTTTTTTTCAAAAAAAATTTAAAAAACGCTTTAATTTAACAATTACTTAAAAAAAGTAACTAAAAAGAAAAAAATAAAAAAAATTTACAAAAAAAGTTACAAAAAAAATCACAGAAAAAAAATTATAAAAAAAATAAAAAAAAATAAAAAAATTTTTTTTAAGAAACGCTATTATTTAACAATGATTCAAATAAAAAATGAACTAAAAAGAAAAAATAAAAAAAATTACAAAAAAAATTACAGACATTACTGTTACAAATAAAAGCGTGGCGCATTTTTATACAACGAATATTTTACAATAAAATGCGCCACGCTTTTATTTGTAACAGTAATGTCTGTAATTTTTTTTGTAATTTTTTTTATTTTTTCTTTTTAGTTCATTTTTTATTTGAATCATTGTTAAATAATAGCGTTTCTTAAAAAAATTTTTTTTATTTTTTTTATAATTTTTTTTCTGTGATTTTTTTTGTAACTTTTTTTTGTAAATTTTTTTTATTTTTTCTTTTTAGTTACTTTTTTTAAGTAATTGTTAAATTAAAGCGTTTTTTTAAATTTTTTTTGAAAAAAATTTTTTTTAACCTCATTGCTTTGTCTGTTTGTATGGTGAGAGCCTGAGTTTAATTAATGAAATTAATGACAATGAAATACATTATTATACCTGAGTTTTTAATAGTAAATTTGAATCATGGTCTCGACGTGACGCATTTGAAACCATGTAAAGATAACCCTCTGAAGTTTTTGTGACAATGAAATCATCAAGTATTCCACCTGTATTGTCATCAATAAATAAACTGAGAGCACTTCCATTTTCTGGTAAACCTAAATAAAAATTTTAAATTAGATATTAGTTAAACAGAAAATTTACTTCAAGTAAAAATTAGTTTACCACTGAATTTAATATAATGTAAATTAGTGATTAAACTTTTTCAAAGCCAAATACTGGACCAGAATATTATTGTAGAATGAATAAGTTCTTATTTTTTGGAGACATATCAAACATATTAAACAGCAATAAATTTTGTTTGATATGCAATAAGTTTGAATTAATAATTTTAACAGTAAGTTTGTTAACTACATTTATGCTACATAGCTCGTAAACAAAACTAGGGTCTTAATCTAGATACTGCGTTGAGCGTTGACAAATAGATTTTGATAATGTAATCACTACAATAGTTTACATATAGTACTACAAGACAGAGTCTAAATAAATCTTTGTACCCCTATGTAAACTACATTTCATTGAAACAGTTACATTTTTGTGTAGTAATCAGTGTGGAAAGTGATTCCTTTAGCATGGACTAACTTAAAAACACATATAAATATGTCATTTTTGCAGAAAATTTTTAATTGTTGCTTAATAAAGTGTCCACCAAAAAAATGTTATACACAAGTGAAGTGAAATCTTTCTCTGATTTTTGTTTTTGTTTACTGTGAAGTGCAACATTAAAAAAAAAATTAACCTAATAAATGTGCACATAATCTGTTCAATTTAGATCAATAAGCAACCCCACGACCCAATGAGATGAGGATGATTTTATGTATGATTTTTAGAGTCTTAACAGCATAAAAAACAAATAATTTAAAACATAAAAATGCAGAGAGCAAAGCCCTCAAGAATTTTTCACTAATATACTTATGGTTTTCCTATAATGAGGAAAGCAAATACAGAAAAAAGTAGAAGTTTAATCAACATTTTTAGAGCCACTTTTGAGAAATTTTATTATTGATTTTTGCCTGGAATAAAAACAGCCTACTGTCAATTTAGGGCTAGGTAGCTGACACATTTGTTGAGAAAAACTTTTTTTCAACATTCAGTATAATTGGGCTATGTGGTCGTGATACAACGGTGTTTTTTGGAATATTATTAATTTGTCTGGCAAAATTTTTGACATGCTGATCCTTACAATACTACGTATAATAGAGTAATAGTAATAATAATAATAGTTCAATGTTCTATTATCAGGTTGTTTTATGTTTTGTTGGGTAATAATGCCACACATAAGCTTACGAGTATGTAATTATGTGATATGATATGTAGATGAAGAAGTTCCGGATCTTTCCGGTAATCGAACCTGGGATCCCTGGTATAGAAACCAGTAGAAAGTTATCAGGTATGAAAGACGTCATCTACTGTATTTGAAGGTGATTTTTTCCTAAATGCACAAAGCTCGAACAGTTGTAGTGCGCTAGCCTACAACGCGAAGATTCCGGGTTCGATTCCCGGTTGGGGTCTGGAAATTATTACGTCAAAACCCACCATTCCAGTTAGATAACCCACCGAAGTCACTAATGACCGACTTTAAACTAAAAAAAGCTCCAATAGTATTGTACTTGCCTAAATAAATCTGTGACAGGTAGGTACCCTATAAATTAATCATCTAACAAAAGTAGTGATACAAAATAAGTGGCTTTATTGAATTAAAATCTACACAGCAAAAAACAAGAGTAAAAATTGACTGCCTCCGTGGTGTAATGACTAGCGCGCTAACCTAGAAAATTAAGAGGTCCCGGGTTCAACTCCCGGCTAGGGTTTTAAAATTTTAACACGTTAAAAATAACCGTCACAGTGCCAAAACCCACAGTAGTCGCTAATGACCAAGCTGTTGATGCGACCTTAAATAAACCAAAAAAAGTACGAATTTGTTCTGATTTTAGTTGACGTCGTGTGTTAGATAAACTAAACATTTCTTAACAGAAAAATATTAAATAAAAAAATAAAATCTTATTGTTCTACTATTAAAAATAACGATAAAGTAACGTAATCATAAGAAATTTCATTATAGTTAAAGCAATAATGTTTTTATTCTGATTGGTTGTTTATGGACAAACCGATATATTTTGTGTATGTTATCACCAATTGACACATTTTAAAAACGTGATTGAAAATAAACGTATTAAATTGACCGTAAATAAGTCCACGCTTAGAAAACATTGCCCAGTTTATGTTGAAAAACCATGTTTCTGAATTAGGCCTACTACACAAAAAAAATTGTCAATGCATATTTCATTTTTTTTACGAGTAAGCCAAAGAGAAGTTTTCAGATAAGAGAAAATGAATAAAATAAAATCGAATTTCATCGTTCACCGATTGAGAATAAATTACAGCTTAAACGAGAAAATCCATTAAGTTTCAACTTTTTAGGTTCTTAACTAACGCTTAATTATAAGGAACAAAATAAAATCATAGATATAGTATTTCACAGAGTTGTTAACAACAGTAATGTAAATTCACAATTCATATATGCCTTCTGGCCACTCCGAACAATACAGTACGTCAAGGCTAAAGGAATTTCGCTAATACTCATATTAATTTAATTGAAGTACTGGTGGTAAGATAATACTTACGAAAGATTTAATTGATAGACCTACGTTAATATACTTCTTATTTATGTTCTTCTATTGTTAAAGTCCCTGAAATTTTTCATTATTTAAAAGCTCTAAGTATTGTACACATACAAAGTATTTTATTTAAAAAAAATTATTTAGTAAGGGTTTGTAAATTTGTAAGTAAATTTTCCAGTAGATTACATGAAAGAGTTCTGTTTTGTTTCCAATTATTCTTTTGATTAAAATAAGGCTATATAACCTCCTTTTTATGAAAATTAAAAAAAGGAATAACAATCAAAAATAGTAATAATAGTAATATTTTTCATTTTTATTGTTAAGTACAAAATGACGTTAGCAACTACTTTATGACGCAAACAAGATTTGCTTTTGGCTATGGCACACTACACTACACAGTATCCTAGAGGACACACGTACTCGTACATGCACGATGATTTAGCATTTTAACTTCACACACAAAAAAGAAAAAACTGAAATTTTGCAATGTGTGTATTTTTATAAATAAATATTTTCTTACCTTCTATGTCAGTAGTACAGATACTTTCTAAAAATTCAATTCTGTCTTTTCCCCTTATTTCTGTTTGTAGCATATGCGATACGTCAAATATGGAACAATTATTCCTGGTGTGAATATGGGACTGCGAAATTCCTTCACTTCCATACTGCACTGGTAGTTCAAATCCTCCAAAGTTAACTATTTTGCCTTTATGAGCTACGTGTAATCCATGAAGGCTTGTTCTTTGTTGATGTACAAATCTATTTACCGACGTAAATGGGTGACGAAATTCTAAAAATGAATACACAGTATTAATTGTTATCAGTAATGGAATATAACATTTTAATGGGAACGTAAAGCTCAGAAAAAACGAAGACGTTTTAAAACAATTAAAATCCGTAACAACACGAGGAGGATTTTTGTTTTACTTGATTTTAGGAGCGACAACGGTTTGTATTTATCAGCAATTGTCAATAGGTTTGATTTAATAAACTTTTTTCCAGTATCTAGGCTAAAATCCAACCTAGTATCATTTACTATGACTTGTCTAATACTCTACCACTACTCCAATTTTCTTCCATATGTGGGTATCGCCAGGAGTAGATTTGTCTTTACATAAATTTGCACCAAGAAACTAGGTGCAACAACTGTCTAAGTAATCTGATTCGTTGTAACGGAATGTAGAAGAATTTCTAAAGTAATTTAAGAAATAATTAACAAATAAATCTTCTTACTTAAGAAGTAGTAGGTGTAAGTACAGATTCATGTAATTTAAAAAATCAATGAAGGTCCTTTAAAAACGACAGATAAATATTTCTAAGTACATAGGTAACGTATGCAAGTAAAAGATAATGAGTTATCCTATTAAGATGGACGGTTTAGGCCGGCCACCCAATTGAACCGACAAGTTTTCAACCGTCTAAGACCGTTCACGGCCGAAAGATCCGACAACAAGAAAAGGCATTGGCCGCCTCCGTAGCGTAGTGGTTAGCGCGTTAGCCTACCACGCGTAGGTCCCGGGTTCGATTCCTGGCCAGGGTCTGGACATTTTAACGTGTCTAATCCCACAGTCAATGTTATATAATCCACCGTAGTCTTTATTGACCAAGCAGTTGATGCGACTTTAAATTAATAATAAAAAAACGAGAAGGTATTTTGTTGTTTATTGTTTTACGTCTGACTGTTTTGCAATGCTGCTAGTGCAGACGATGAGAAGGATGATAGGCCTACATAAAAATGAGTAATGAAAAAATGCCAGACCTGACCGGGAATCGAACCCGGACCCCAGCGTAGAAGCCAGTTGCGTTAACCACTACGCCAACGGGCCAGCCAATGAGAATGTATTGGAACGCGTCTACTATTATTCCCTATTCGGCCGTTTACGGCAGTCTTCGGCCGACTGACGGCCCGATCCAATGGAAATGGAATTTTCTGTTCCCATTCGGCAGTACAGCTGAACAAGCGGAATTTTGTTTCTCTGAAATTTGATCAATTGAGATTGATGAAGAAATAGCACTTAAAATTAATATTGAGATGTCTCGGAACTCATCCGATAATAATAAAAAAAAACTTGAAAATATCCTCCTGGACTTTGCTGTGTAAAATTTACACAGGTAAGTTTCAACATTTAATGTTGAAACTTACCTCAGCGACACCTTTATGAAAAAATCTGATGTACCCAATATTATTTTCGTTAAACCAGAGTAAATAACCGCATTCAGCCTGTAGTGCGCTCAGTCTAATTGAGGGCAGATTCTAAATACTCATACATTGTAGAGAAGTAAGTTGAATAAATTTGAACTTAGGTAGAGCATGCAGACTTTTTAACGTATCGTCAACAAAAGTAAAATTTAACCGTCTTAAGGGCGGTCAAATATATCTCGGCACTAATTTACTAGGTTAGATTCCCCAGTAAGGGTTAAAAGTAGCATAAGCAACAGTTTCATTTTATTTTAATTTAGACAACCCCTGAATGTACGTTTAGTTGCAGTTTTTGGCGTGATTAGACACGAATTTTGAACAGGGACACCTAAGGCCGTCTGTTTACGTATGACTATCAGTTAAACATCTTTCATCAAACAAGTGTGACTTAACAATTGAAAGTGAGTTTCTACCAGCTCTCTGACTAAGCTGGCTTGGAGGCCAATATTAATTTTTATTAAATTGTTATGGTCAATGAAAAAAGTAAGGGATCTCTTTAAAAGAGGATCTGGTAAAAACTAAAAATATAAAACCCATCTAGATAATTTGAAACCTCCTAGTCACTCAGTACGTAATGTATTCAATTGCCAGACCGAAGGTCCAGGCTCAATTTCTAGCTGGGAACTAAAAATTTGAACACATTAGAACCCGCTGCCACTAATCTGCTATGCTATGATTCGTGATGATTACAGCCTACAACACCAATAAACTAAATCGAAATTATCGAAGAAAGTACTTATTCAGTATAAAAATATTTATAAAATTTTGTTGGAAATTTTGGATAGATAACTTCTGAAATAAGTTATTTAAGTTCGAAAATAATTTTGGAGTAAAACTGAACCATTGTTTTCGCAACTCTACTTTTTTGATTAATCTACCGGAAGCAATTATATCCTTTGGGAAAAGAAAATTAATATCGTTAAAAGCATTTAAATTTTTGCTTTGATCTCCCAAAACATTTTAAAATAATTATTTTAACGTTCAATAAAATATGGTCCTACTCTTCCTTAACGAAGAAAACTAGTGAATTTAGGTAGCCTCTTATTAAGAAAAGAATAATTTCACTTTTTTGTATTTTGGTTTTTTAATGAACTGAAAATATTTTTCGTAGTCGGTTACAAATTGACGGGCTTTGTTGTGCGAACAAGGGGATAAAAACAATTATGCCCACTGCAAAAAAAATAAAAAATAAAAAAATAAACCTACCTAATTTTAAATATTTTCACATGAAACGAAATGTAATTCAGTCTAATTGGATTTTACAAAAAAAAAAATAAAATAAAATAAAATAAATAAAATAATTATGATTATAATCTTACCTTTCAGTTTTACACTCCTTGAAATTCGAGGGTAACACCGGGAAACATTACAAAAAACTGAAAATAACGATCCACTATTTTTAAGCATAGTTTGATAGTTTATTCAGTTAAATTAATTTTCAAACGCTTGTTAACTAAAGTGACTGGAGGAGTGTCTTCGTGCAACTGAACGTTATCTGTACGATACATTCGCTTTGACCTTGATAATAGTAAACAAAGGTCAATATTATTCAGCTATTGAACAATGTTCTTGAATAGTATGGCGTGAATATACATAATCGACTTTTTATCAGTGTGCTAACAACACTCTTACTTACGTTAAAAACAGGTTGCATGACAGGTTTTTAAGGTTAGACAAACCTGATTTTTATTACATCAAAACGTAAGTGTTTTGTTTACGTCTGTTTTGGCCACCAACTAGGAAGAGATACCAGGCTAGTTAGTGTATTTTGTTTATAAAATGTTAGACTCATGCGATGAGTGTGCCTGTGCAATTATCGCGTGCGTTCACAACCCCAATATCACAGTTTATCAACACGGACTTTAAATTCTCTGAAGTAAACTGTGAAAGTTTATATTAATTATTTATTATTCTTATCTTTAGCTTAGCCTGTATTAAATGATTGTAGGCCTAGTTATTGAAAATAGCACCATCTTTAAAAACAAACTCGGGGTGAAAATACAACATAGGATAATCATTCTTATATTACAAAAACTGTTATCCTCTACAATATAGAAACAGAATTTACAGAAAATATCTTCCATAATAACTTAAGATTTACAAAATTTTACAAAATCGACTTGAGCCTTAAAAATTTTTCATATTACGTTATTTTTCTACATTGCTCGATATTATTTACCCCAACTTTAACACGCATTCATCGCCTATAACCCACTTTTGGACATTAATACAAACCCTTAGGAAACCAGCAATTCCAAAAAATATCTTATTCATCAAGATATTTTTAATGAGTTAAATAACAGGACTGGTTGCAATCATCACATTCACGTCAACGCTAATCTTACAAACACTTGGTGCAATAGACAATAAACTTAAGACTTGTTTTAAAATTTTGTATAAGTTAACTCGTATTGAATTTTATTACATCAAAATTTTACTAGAATACCATTTCAAATTAAATGTGAAGAAATTAATATATTATTCTGTACAGGTCCTACTGTGTTGAAATTTAAAAAAAAAATGAAGAAAAGTAACTGAGTCAACTAAATACGATTATATTTTCCAGTCTGCGCTTCGTAAATTACGCTTTGATAAAAATTGTATTCGCCCAGGTGTTATTACCAACAGTAACAAATTAGTACTCGTAGATTTAGGGTAATAAAAGTAATTTTCTGTCGATGCACTTGGTTGAGTTTTCCGTCTTGAGTCTAAATGAAGCCTAAAGTTATTACTTAAATAAAACTCAAAAATATAGTCGTTTATGTGTTTATAGTGTTAATGACCTAGCAGTTGATGCGATGGTGAAGTAAACAAAATGAAAGTCAAATGCCAGATTAAGTTTAACGACATTTCTATATTGTCCTCTAATCGGAGGGTGGTGAAATAAAAAAACTGTGAGTACTTCACGTACTCGCATCTCTCAACCGTTTCACAGACTATTATTTTGTTGTATCGTAGACATTTGTGAGTACTTCTTCACTAATCCGTTTCCACTAGTTTTGTCCGTAAAAGAAAATATGACTGATTGTATTCCTAAATAATTAATATTTCATTATCTTCTTTCTATAAGGTTTAGTTCTCAACATGTTCCGATGTCCTATCTTCTGGGATGTCTGCCTACATCTACTTGGGTCATATTGAATCGCCATCGCAGGAATCCTATCTTAATTCATCCGCCGAGATGCTCACACGACCGTCCCCTATAACTTCTAATCCTGTTGCTCATGACCGGTATTCCCGGAGATCCTTCTTGTTCTGACATTCGGAATCTTATCCAGCAGGTACATCTATTATTACTTCTAAAAAATTTCATCTCCGCTACTTGAATTATGTTTAAAACGACTGACATTAAATTTATACATGTTTCACAAGCATACAGAATAGTAGGAACGATCAACTTGTCAAAGAATCTTAAATATGTGTCTATCCTCACTTAATTTTTTTTGGGGGTGTTACATAGTCACGGAGATATTTTGGAACCTGGAAAATTTCTCTTTGAGTATTAACGTAATATTCTGTTAATATAATAATATAACATTGTCATATTTTTAACTTCATTAATAATTTTTAAATTGAAAAAATATTTTTAAGCAATTACAAGGAAAGCTATTGAAAACAATCTATAAAAGTTATCATGGTAGCTATAATTAAAAAACTTGTTCATAAGCAGTTCTGCTAAATAAATTTTCCTAAATTTGAAGAATCACGGAAACACTTAAAACTGCTCTTAATTGCATTTGTTGATAAGACTTAGAAGCTTTAATTCAAATTTTGTGAGTACTATTAACAATCATTGACGTTATTTATTTAATTAAATTTTTTGTACTACTTTCGCTTAATGTTTTATTCCTATATAGGCCCTACCATTGTTTAAAGCTGAATTTTATTCGATTTAATGCAATGTATCACGTAATTACTTTGTCACAGTAAATAATTTTCATAAATAATTTCTGCCAGTTAGTTTTAACGTAGTTGAAGTAATTTTTACGTGAAAAAATCGCAGTCCAGTAAGTTTCTTGATTATAATGTAATCTTGTTACACTGGAAAGACAACTATTTATAAAACTGACTCATTTACGTAAGTGTTTTGTTTATGTAGTAAAGTTATGGACAACTGCAAACTTAATATTTCGAGTTATTTGACATTGTACATCGTTTATTGGTGCCAGTAGATACAGTATTAATAAATACATTTTTTTCACTTCCGGAACATAAATTTTGTTTTCAGGTTTTCGAGAATTTACATTAGCACGGTACTATTGGTATAGTTACTGCAAGCTATCCATCAAATAATAACGCAGGTTATAAATTTGGTTTACTGCCTGTCTATTCTTTCCACATTGTGGCGTATACTCACCTACTATTAAACCTACTCTAAAATTTTTTGACAAGATGCTGAATCTGATTAAAATATTTTAAAATGTAATACTAGTTCGGCGTAAAATAATTTCTAGTAACTTTTCCGTAAAGTACATATTCGCTATAATGTCTTTGGAAAATACATTTAAGTCGACTGCCTCTGTGACGCAGTGCTAGTTTAGTGCAAGACTAGATTGAAAAGCGTCAGGTCCTGGGTTCGAAAACTTTCATAGCCTTCAAACCCATGGTTACTACTGATCAGTTTCCATCAGTCTCGTAACCAAGTAGTTGATGCAACAGTAAATAAAAAAAATAAAAATAAAACCTGATGAATCACCCAATTTAAAAAGTTTACGGAACTGGAAAAATTGATTTTACTGTTGTGTTTGTTTTATATTTTTATTAAAAACTTACCGGTTTCACAGTTTAAAGGAAAATTAGATCTAGATTTTTTTAAGTTTACCACAGCTAGCCTTAGGCGTGTGACTATTGCCAAAGCGATTTTATATAAATTAAAAGAATTATCAGGTGAAGTTTCATTTGTGGCAAACATTATCTATTATAAACATATTGTATAATTATAATTTTATAAAATTATTTTTTTTCTATTATGATATAATATTATCATCTATTTTAACAAAAGTGTTCATAAAATGTTCATTTTATAACACAAGTTGATAAACTTCGTGTTAGACTTTATCAAAATCCTGTGCTACATCCAGAAATATAATAGAACACACTTTATTTCCAAGGTTATCTCTGAAGGGAGGGATAAGTTGATTTTTTCTACAATCGGTTTTAAACTTTCTTTTTCGAAAAGCTTTGATATTATGGGACGTAATGAGATTGATCTGTAAGAGGTAGGCTCTGTAATATTGGTTTCTATATGGCATCCAAGCGCTTAGAAATGTTGCCCGTTAGTATCCATGCCTCAATTTCATGATTAAATATTGAGTAGACATATTTAGGAATATTGAGAAACCGTGTTCTGGTTGTCAGATAAGACATACTATCGCTCAATGTTTTAATTAGGCGGTTAAATGCCCTTCTCGATTTCTCTATCCTAAATTTTATCTCCCTTGATTTATACCATTTTTAATTCAAGCAGTAACCAAGATAAGTAATATTCTCGACACGCGGTAGCACTTCTACTTTTATATAAAAACTAAATTGATAAAATATCATAAAAATAGTGTTTACATTTTATGCAAATTAATAACATTTATTATATTATACGTTGGGATTGTTGAATTGTTTTTTTTTGTTACATTGTGTATTGAATTTTAAAACAGTTTGGCAGTTCAATATAGTCAAAAACATTTAAAACTGCCAGGAAATGGCCATAAAGAATACAGATGTATAATTAATTAAATTGTGCAGAACTATATATGGCGCATCATGCTATTATTGACTTTAAGGCCTAAGAATAAAATAGTTTGTACCTTATAAGTCTATACCTAGATTCTGTTAATTAATTTTCAGGTAATGTTTTCTTTACCTCTAATTGAAATTTGTTATATCTAAAGTTCTTACCATTTTAGATATAATCTTTTTTTGTTTTTAAATAAAGTTTCATAATGAATAAAAAGAATCTCTGTAAACTTTGATGAACAATTTTACAAAACTTCTTTATCTACCGTACCCTTCAACAAAAATGTTGAAATAAACTAATTCAGTTTTTTTCAGTTTGATGTTGTAGAATTTTTACTGGATTTTTGTTATACAGAATTTTTGCCAAGTGATCAAAGTTACCCATAACTTCGAAACTGTTAACGTACGAGGCAGTACTCCAACCAATATGCATGTATGATATGGACTACCATACCTAGATTTGAGTGATCTAGGTGCAGCAAAGCCGACGGTTATTTCCACTGAGTATAGAATAAATAAATTAAGTAATTACTTCTATACTCTGTGGTTATTTCCCATAGATTATCCAGCGTTTGCAAAGAAAATTCTTGCGGCTGATTAAAAATTCGTCAAGACACGTATCCAGTAAACATTACAGAATGACTCACATGTACTTTGCAATGTATATTTTTAAATGTTTACCCTAGGTTCAGACAGAGACTTCAAATCTTGGAAAAACAAATTAAAATTATGCTGATTTACCAGATTCCACATAGATGATAGAGTTGAAATATAGGCTATCACTTACGTTAACATTACACTAATATTGAAATAAATTAATTCAAATTTTTAATTTAATATTATGTTTTGATTTTATGGAGGACTCCTATTGAGGGTTGTCCTCCTCTAAGCCATTAAAGTCATTTTATTTTTTATTTAATAAAAATTGTGACCCATTTTGCTAACTGTCATTGTATAGTTGAAAAATTTAATGAAATACGTTACAAAAAGCCATATGTTTTTAATTACGTTCCTTCCAAAATGTACTACACTTTAATAACTACTCAAATAACTACTTTTGTACAAAACTTGACACTGCCCGCTCCCGCAGGTTGTTATAAGTAATATAATAAATAATTAAGAATCTGTAAGTTTTTATCACAATACATGTTTCATTACTCAGAAAAATACGTACAATCTGCTCTCATTTGGAGCAATGATCAAACTTTTAACATAAATTGAACACGACAAGTATACCTACTAAATATATCGCATCTTAATTAAAAAGTCGTCTGCAGTATTGTAGAGGTAGATCTTTGAAACATACTCGATAGTTCCTTGGTTTATCCTTGGTACGATACTCTTCACTGACTCATTCGCTCACTTACTCATTCACTCACTCCTCATTTGCCGGTCTGATATTGTAGTTAGTTAGCGGAACTGTTTTTTAAGCCGGGGTTTCGGGTTCCATTCCCGGTAAAATGTGGGATTTTTCATCACTTATTTTAATTTTCACCCTTCATCATATGCATTAGCTGTAAATTTTAAAAAATCCGGATGTGTAAAAGAACAAAACATTACTCATAATTAACTTCTCTGATTTTCCGTTGGCCTAGGGAGTTGAAATTCGGGACATTTTCCTATCAGGGTTCGACATAAAAATTACAGCATTTGCAATTCAAACTTCTGAGGACCAAAAAGGGTGTAACTACCCTAAAGCCACGCATATTATTTCTATACCTTTTCCAATAGCTGTAATTCTGAAAATCGGTATTAGTAGGCAACGCTTTACGCTCATAACGGGCAGGTGGAGTGTTAAATTAATTGCACTCGATCTGTTGGTTCAAGGGCTACAAAAAATAGCAAGATAAGTTTTTTTATCACTTAGTCAGCCAATTTATATGACTGAACTATTAAAGAACAGAAGAGGTAGAGGTGTAAAAGATACTAGTCAGAGTTATCTTTTCTGAGAGTAATGAATTTCACTATACAGTCAGACCCTGTGGTGAATGAAGTGAAGGCGTCATTTGCAGGGTGGAAAGTGGATGCGTTTCGGAGGGCTTTATTACCTAAAACGTTTTGCCTTCAGGTACAAACTAATTGAATAAGAAAGCTCACACTATAATAACAAATAAAAAACTGGTTTGTTTTTGTTTCAACTCAGTGAGAAAGGCATTAGTAAACCACCTCACTCCTCGTTTTTGCTTAGCAAAACCCCTAGAGGTTCAAACCAGCCTTTCGGCTGTTGATCAAACAACAGGCTACGCTTAAAGTGATATTTAGAAAAAACGGAGTGAGCACGAGAAAAATATTTTGTAAAAGATTCTACATAAAATGTACACAGCAAGTATATTAATAAACTTGTATATTTAGGTTTGCCCTACAAGTTAATCTAAATTGAAGATATTGAAGGACGAACGCGTTATACTACAGCCGGGAAGGAACAAGCAACGATTGGGAAGAGTGGTTCCAGGGGAGGAAAGAAAATTGCGCTCGGAAAGGATGAAAAAATATTGGGCGGAAAAGAAAAGGAAGAAAGAAGGAAAGACTTTAAATGTAAAATGACTAAAGTGGTCCTTTGTAGGCCATAAAATTTTAATAATAATAATAATTAAGAAACTATTATTACAAACATATAATTGTTATTTTCAGAAAGTAGGGTACATTGTACATCACAAAAAGTAAAAATATTTTAATTGTAAATTGTCTTTTAATAAAATAAGGAATACAGAATTTACTTAGTCGAAAATAACAATGAAAATTAAAAAATGAATTAAAAATGAAATGAAAATTTCAATGCGACTTTTGTGCACGAATCTTTCTGACTAGCTGAGGAATTCTAGGTTTTAGGCTCTTGCTAAGAGCTACTCTCAAATCACTGCTTATATATAGCCGATTTCGTTGTTTGTTTTTAATTAACAATAAACTAGAGTACCCCTGCTCACACAAATAAATGGTTGACAAAAACCATAAGATACC
Organism: Catonia carolina; assembly: GCA_035578175.1. NCBI lineage: Eukaryota > Metazoa > Arthropoda > Insecta > Hemiptera > Achilidae > Catonia > Catonia carolina. Next base: position 108,471,189 of record JAQMRL010000001.1, read on the forward strand.
GCAAAGCTACTTGCCGAATCTTGGGGAAGCCGAGGGCTTTCTTACACCACAACTCTTCTACCTTTACTTAATCTGAATCTTGAATGTATTTACTTAATCTTGTTCAATGAAAATCGTAACTTTGATTTAATCACGGGAAAATATTACTTTTTTATAACTAGTCCGGACTCTCACGGACCACCTTTGGTCCGCGGACCACCGGTTGGGAAACACTGATCTAAATCTATCATATTATTTTTATTATGTGCTAAAAATAAAGGAATCAGGCTATTCAATATTTGAGCATGACAATAGTTCAGTGTACTAGTACCACAAGTGTGATAAAATGTTTTACTGTACACACTTTGCATTGTGTTATCGAAATGTAAATAACTAAAAAAATATAAAGAACTAACATAAATAATAACAGTAACATTTAAAAACTGAGCAAATATTTGTTCAAATGTATAGCCTATAGCACTGTATGAAACTATAAATAGATGAACATGTAGTAGCCTATACTTGAAAATAGATTTATTACCTAAAACGTTTTGCCTTCAGATACAAACTAATTGAATAAGAAAGCTCGCACTATAATAATAAATAAATAACTGGTTTGTTTCTGTGCAGTTATAACCAGATTAAAAGCGTTCAGTTGATTAGAGTCAACAATATACTTTTATCTTTGACTGAATAAGTCAAAGTTTCTCTTAAGTTTCTTTGGGGTTGAGTGATAGTTAGCCTATAAAGGGGATCCTGGGTTCGATTCGCTGTTAGGATTTGGGGATCTTTAAGATTTAAAACCTATTTTTGCTGTTCTGCTACCCATTGTACTTGTTACTTACCTAGAAGTTGATGAAAGTTCATATATACTTAAAGTTGAACCTAAAAAGTTTTTTCTGGCAAGGGAAATAAAAAAAGTTTGGTATTACCTATACAATAACGTACTTGATTGCTGTGCCAAAGGTTGCTTATTTGATTCCAAGCTTAACAATACAATACTGCAGTTATATTATGGACCAAAATTATTTCAAACGCAATAGAGGGTAACAAAAAATTAGTAAACCTACTCAATGTATACGGGATTCTATTACTAATGAATATTAAAAAACGTCCCTACAAATAAAGTTCCAAAAACGCCTCGTTTTCTATCAATTCGTAGTTTTGTATTTTCAAGAACCTTTTTCCGGAACGGTTTGAGATAGCTTTATGAAATATGTGTCAACGCCACCCCTTCTAATTAATCATTTACTGTGTTGCCGGCTTCAATAGTTCTCCCGGCCTTTAACAGCATAGCGACAAAGCTTTCGGCTGCGCATCGCAAAGGCCTTTGTCATCAAGGCCAATCCAGTAGCCGCTCTCTACCACAGCGCTCCCGGCAGCTATATAAAGAGCGCTGCACTGAGCAGAGATTTGAATTCCAATCAAGACACCGAGGGATTCATTTCCACCAGACAGCAGACGAGACGTCCACCACAGCACACGGCTGCCGGACTCCAGCGAAGAATAATCGACGACCCCGCAACAGAGAAGATGATGCTTCCGCTCGCCGACCCGTCACCGTAAGCCGTCGACCGGACCGTCATCGCCCGCGAGCGATGCCCACAGCGGTCCCTCGACCGAGCCTTACGCCCACCGGACCCGACGAAGCAGCCATCGACGCACTACTGCGAGGGAAGAAGATGACGTCTCCGCTGGACGACGACACGCCATGTCGCCCAGCTCCTCGACCGCCACGACGACTACGACCGACCCCTCTCCAAGACGACCACCGCTTAAACGGCCCTTTTCAGAGCCACCAAACTAATAAGGTTAGCCACTTAACGTCGCCATCCGGTGACATTTGTTACACTTATTAATAATAAAGTTCCTTAATAAATAAAAAGTATGTTCACTTCATAAAGCCATATTTAAAAATAGCGGCTGACCAAACTTTATTTAATCGCTCAGTAAATTTTTATTTAATAAAATATCTTTCTGTTACAGATAGCCTATTTTAAGTATTTCATTGTGACTAGTTACGACCATACCTCGTGTGTTTAAATTCGATTTCAAATAGTCGAGATACGATGGAAATTATAGTTCATTTCATAGCCTATATTTTTGGAACTGATATAAAAGAACGCTATGTTCTGCTAGTAGCTGTACCTTATTATTGGCATTTGTCCTGCCTGTCTCATTAGGCCTACACACACACGCGCGCGCGTAGGCCTGCGTTTTCTTCTTAGTACAAAGACAACTAAGGAACAAAGGCAGTTGAACGAGTGCAGTTGAGTTTATGAAGCCAGCTAGAGGAAATGATATGTAGACGGGAAGAGTAGTAATTGCTTTTTAAGGTGGGGCGTAGCCCTGTCAAGGTCGGCGCTTCGGTGGGACTGGATCCTGAGGGAAGGTGTTTTGGTAGTGGCACCAGGTGGATGGAACAGATCAGGGGAAGGTTGCAGGTCCTTGTTACTCGATGCGGGTCCTTGCTGTCTGTGTGACATGCGTGGAGGTCCCTATGGTGTGTTACGATATGCATGTGTAGGTTGAGTGTTTTTTCTGTTTAGCGTGGATAGGTTTTGTGTTATGCGTTATGCGGTTCCAAGCTCCGTGTAGTTGCTGGGCGAAGGGTACGGGTGAGGTTTAATGAATGAGTGACGCATGCTGGGAGAACGATTATTGTATTACTCTGATACAAAACATTCGTTTTCAAACTTTTCGTATTTAACATATTTGTGTTTGTATTTATTACATTTATTTATTTACATATTCTGATACAAATTAGCAAGTTAAATATTATGAATCGGACGGAGTTAATAACCCGGCAGGTATTTGTTAAATTAATGCGCCGGATGATAGGAATATTTTTTAGTCTAGTTAGTATACGCTACCACTACAAATGCATCAGCTGTGAAACACTACTATCTCATTCTCCCAATACTATAACAACGCCCTGCACTCCTTCCAACTACGTGGAGCTGGGACTCGAGCAATATTGTATGCGTAGTTTGTGTGTGTTACCTGTGTGGTATGCGTTGTACGGTTGACTGGGGGAGGTGGGAGCAATTTTGAAAGTCATTTGCTTTGTCCACACTCGCGCGATGTAGCATGGGATGTCGCACGCAATCTAGCATGCTTAGAGGCGTGCCATTCACCTGTCCGCGCACTTGTTTGAAGCGCTTTATCTAAAAAAAAAACATAGCGAATATTTTGAACACTACACTAAATTAAAGCCAGTTCTTTCCTGCGTTGATTGGTTTGACTTAGATTATTTTATTTTGAAACTAGTAGGAGATGCAGCAATTTACGCAAAAAGAGTGCTCGGATTTTGGCAGGTTTTCAGTTAATGTGGTTTTTAAACGGCCGTTACTCTGCCCAGGATTTACATAAAAGAACGGCGCTTAAGTACGTTGAAGATCAGAGTTTCCTCTATAGAATCATTTTAAAAGAAGTCTGATGTTCCATTTTAAAATGCCGGGCATTTTTTTTAAAGTGTATTTCGGCTTCACGTAAAGGTAGAGAAATGATTTTTGGACTGACCCATGCATTTTTACAGCAGTATTTTGCCATGTATCATATTTTGTATCTGTAATTAGAAATAGGTATGTGGTGTTAATAGAAAATTCTATTAGCCTCTAAACTTTTTGAGGGGAAACTGAGCTGCATAGTGGTATCCGCTTCTAGTATAGTCGTTTAGAAATACAAACTTCTGTGTTTTATCCTGCTGCAACTCATTCCGTAGCTCATTTTGAATTATATAAAGTTGTTTTTATTTAAAAAAAGTAAACACTTTCCTTGACATAATACTGTTGTGAAAATGCATGTTCAGTCCAAAATTCATTTCCCTACCTTTACGTGGAATCAAAAAAACACTTTTTTAAAAAATGGCTGGCATATTAAAACGGAACTTGAGATTTAACTTTTAAAATATTCATATTATAGAAAAAACTCTGATCTTCAGCGTACTTAAACGCCGATTTTTATGAAAAGCCTGGACGGAGTAATGGACGTTTACAAACCACATTAACGGAAACCCGGCTAAAAACTGAGTACTTTTAAATTGCTGGAGTTATCTCCGATTAATTTCTAAATAAAACAATCTAAATAAAACCAATCAATGCATGAAAACAGGCTTTAATTTAGTATATTGTTCAAAAATATTCGTTTGGTTTTTTTTGAGATAAAGCTCTTCAAATGAGTGCGGAAAGGTGGTATGTTACTTCGCAAGTCGAATCACAAGTTGAAAAAGAAAGCGCACGAGTGTGGACATATTTCGGGGTAGTAGTTTTGTGGAGCAGTCTGGGCTAAACAGTCAGAGTGTTTTGGGTTTTCTTGTGTAAGTCATCAGACTCCTTTGAGTGTTGTGTTTGGTAAGGTTATCTGGTTAGCCCACCTGTATTTTAAGACATTCATTTTCGAGTTTAAGATTTGTTGTTGATGGTCTATGCATCTTGTTTTCCTGGTCTTGCCATTTAGAGAGTAAATCCTGGTTTAATTGTTGGCCAATTTAAGTGTTGAATTGTTGTGTAATTGTGTATTTTATAAGTAATTTCGGGCAACTGGAAGAGTAGTCTTTTCTTCTGTTATGAATTTGTAGAATGAGAAGTGCTGTTTAAAATTTTTGTATAGGCTATCAATTTGAGTCATACAATGTCTTTTCATTGTTTGGGCGAGTGTCAATGGAGGGGCTGTTGACCCTACCAGACTATTGTTGACGATTATGGTAGTGTTCCAAATTTTAGTCATGGGCTTCTGCTTAGGCAGGGAGCATTCTCGTCTCTGGCAGTTTTAGGCCGGAGTGAGAGTGTTCCTCCAGCCCCCAAGATGACTAGCGAGAGGCCTGGTCACTGACTTTCTATATTGGTTAGAGTTGTGAAGATTAGGATCTATTGTAAATATCATTGTTAATATTTGTTAATGAATTTTGAGTAATTATTAAAATATCAGTGTCTTAAAACTTATGTTTTTACTTTCTCTTGCCTATATGAATACATAGGAAGGAAAGTATTGTTTTCATGTCGATTTTCTGAAATCGAGTTTTCACCGAATCTACACGTTTTCAGACACCCTGAACCCAAAAAACATGGTTTTAGCGATTGGTCTGTGTGTGTGAACAGAATATCTCAAGAACAGAACATTGTACGAACTTGAAACTTAAGTTAGATACCACTACCAGATGCGACAAGAACATTTTCATCAGAATCGGTCAACCGGAAGTAGAAGTTTATTCGTGTCATTTTTCACTTTTTTGTGATTTTCTCAAAAACGGCTACTACGATTTTTTTAAAAATCACCTCGTTTACTACATTTTTTATGTTCTACAAGATAGAGAAGGCGCCATGTCTGCTGAAATTCTTGGAGAGGCTGTTTTCGCGTAAAAAAAATTGTTTTTCTAAGATTGCGGCTTTAATATGCATTTTAGCGCAAAAATATATAATAAAAGTAGAAAATTTAAAATCCTTTAACTTTTATTTCAAATATTTTTCAGTATAACGCTTAGTTTAGCGGTAATTAGTGATTTTCTGTTTTTTTTTGTTCACGAAAATGTGTAAAGAAAATCGATTTTTTAAAGATTTCAGGCTTAGTATGCATTTTACGACAAGAGTTTATATAAGAAAATTTATAGAAAATTAAAAGACCTACAACTTTTATACAGAGCATTTTTCTTAATAGAGCCTAGTTTAGCTTAAAAGAGTGATTTTCTGTAATATTAAGCCAAACAGATTGATTTTAATTTTGCATCATTCACTCATGGTTAAAATGAGGTTATGTTTTTTGAGGTTAGTTTATTTGTTTATTTCTAATGTTTTATTACTAATATTAGGTTATATTGTTCATTATTTGCATTGGGAAGAGAAAGTTGTGAGAGTGTTTCACACCAAATTTTTACAATGATAATGATATTTTTTACAATAAGCATCTGTTTCAAAATATGTCTTCCAAATGGAAATATATTTTCTAGTGGTGAATAGTAACTTATCTCTAAATAGTGATAGGTAAATCAGTAATAAATAACCTATCTGAAGGTGTAGTTATTTCAAAAGAGGATACTACTAATTCTCTGTTTTGATAATTTTACATTATTTTAATATTTTACTTTTACATCGTTATTGGGTTGACAACAAGTGAAAATTATTTAAGGATGGATCTAATAAGGTTTAGAAATAAATACCGCTTTTATTGGAAATTAAAGAACACAATAAAATTTTAATTAAGCTTTACAATGGTTCAATATTGTATTTACTTTATAATCATTATTACATTGAAATTTTTAAGAGCATTATATTTTCTTATTACATGTGTACTTCTGAGAATAAAATTTTAATAATTTATAATTATATAGACAATAATTGAAACTGTATGAAGATAATTTAAAAATAAAACTTGAATATTAAATCTTCATCAATATAAACTTTTTTTAATTGTTTTTGTTTTCAGAACAATCTCATATTGAGCCAGTACATAAACACTAATTAGTTAACATAAACACTGTACTCTTTATGTACAATGAAAAAAAAGTATCTGTAAAAACATACGTATTCTTTACTCCATTTATAGTAGATATACTGTATTGTTTAAAAAATTATCAGTATACTCTTGAAATAGGTGAATTAAATTAAGTAAAAATATGAATATTGACAATATACAACAACTAATATATAAATATTATTGTAGTTATTAAATATAAAACACACATTTAAAAATTATTATATCAATTTAGTTTAAAAATGACTAGCTTAAGGTAAGTATATATCTTAACACTATTATTATAAAATACCCATAAGAATCTATATCAAACTTCGTTGTCTAAAATCCAATATTGTATTGCTCTTACCCGTACAATTACATACAAAATAATAAAACAACTGGGGTATGAAAATAACAGTATACATTATTTTAAAATATAAGAAATAAAAAGGTACTTTATAATTATTATACATAATTTAATTTTAATTCCTACATCTAATATTATAATAATTAGTATTTATTATCTAAAAGAATTAAATACTTTGCAGTCTCCTGTGTGCGATGGCTGGATTAATCGTTGTTAAAATAACATATAAATTATTTATTAAAACATTTTTACAATACTTTAAAAAAAATTCTCTAAGATACACAATAATAAATTATCATAAACATAGAAATTTACAGAAAAATGGTTATCTAATACTAAACACATTTATTACATGAAAATATTCTGGAAGACAATAAATTAAATGTTGGCAATAGGCCTGACAATGTATTGCATACATACAGAAATTAATTTTTTTCAATTATTATGTAAAAAAATAACCACTCATTATAAAAAGTTACTAAAGAATAAATACATTATAAAAATCGGCTGTTAAGTCAAATTTCTATACAAACATAAGATACTATTTCTTGCTGTCATGGTTATTTAAATAAAAAACTGATTAATTAACATACAAAAATAAAACAATGCAAGGCCTGCATCAGTGGCCCAGTGATTAAAACTTGAGTTCAATTCCCAGCTAGTGCCTACAGTTTATTATGCATTAAATACTACAGATTCCGTAATCCATAGTAGTCTTTAACAACCAAAGCTATTTGTGACCTTAAAAATAAAACTAAATAAAAGCAAATTGCGAATGAATTCTATTACAATAATTAATATTATTTCCAACATTGGTTTTAATATTGAAATGCATCTAATTAAAATAAATAAGAAAACCATATTTATTTTTTAATATGGCTATCCATTCATTAATGTAATTTTATATCCCTTCATATAAATTACCTTTATCCACAACTATTTTTTATTGATTTATTTCAATGAAAGATATACTAAAAATGGTTAAGCAAATAAGTATTAACCTGTTTTACTCTCACACTGGAATTGATCCGATTACTGTCTTTTCAGAGAAAAACTTATATAAAATTTTATGTTATTAACAAAAAAATTTTCATGTTAAAATAATAGGTGACCCACCGGGTTGGTCTAGAGGTAAAGTTGTCGCCGTGAGTCAGCTGTTTGACAGCTGATTTTTGGAGACAAATGTTCCTGGTTCAAATCCTTGTATAGATATCAGATGAATTAATGTCCCATAGCCGGGCGAGTGAGAGGGAGATATTTGGCATAACAATGCATGCGCCCAAAGATCTTTACCATTATAATCCAAATCTGTAAACATACTACAGTCGTTATTTTGCTTGTTAGTTTACTGTGTGCATTAACGCTTGCTCACAACAATGAGTAAAATTATACAATGTTACTGCAATGGCGCGTATGGCTTGTGTGAGTGAGAGCATTATGCATTCTCTCACTCTCACGGCTAGGGGACTTTAGTTCATCTGAATACTGTAAAGGTAGTTACTTTTATTCGGATTTGAATTCTAGACAGTAGTTACCAGTGTACTTTGATGGGTGGGGTTCAGTTAACCATACTCTCTCAGGAATGGTCGGCCTGGGTCTGTACAAGACTACACTTCATTTACACATCATACATGTCATCCTCATATCATTGGGTCACGGGGTTGCTTGTTGTTCTTAATTGAACAGATTGCAACGTACACACATTAGGGATAAAGAAAAAAATATAATAGGTTAAGTAACAGCCAGCAGAAATATGAACTTATTTGCTTGCTACATGCCCTTCTTAACTACTCTTTTGTTCACTTGTAATGGCTTCATCAGAACCATCGATCATGAAGTTTAAAAATTATCTGTAGTTTTTACTTTGTAATGGGAATTATAGGCCACTGGCTTGATTTAATCATTGCTTTTCAACTTGAGTAAATATGAATTTGAACAGGAACAATGCTTGGTAAACATATAAAGTCACTTGGACAACCAGTGAAACTTAACAATCTAAAATGATTTTCTACCAGTTGATTAACTCAGCTGGCTCGAAGGCCAAACTGTTATACTCAAATAAAACAAGTATCTTTAGTGATGCAGTGGTAGGCCTGGTCAATGGTAAAGCTGAAGTTTCTGCATAATGATTTCCAACTAGGGTCTGAAATTTTCTACTTATTAAAACCCAACACTCAGTAATCTACAGTATTCCTTAACAACAAAACAGTTGATATGACTTTAAATAAAGTAAAGAGTAACAATTGTAAACAAATAAAAAAATTTAAACTCTGGAATTAATCCTGTTTTTATATTACAAGGCTAATGCAATACAGTACCACAAAAAGTTTGAAAGTTATTGCAAATTATTTAGGTACTTAACAATACATATTTTGTACATTTGCATACATATAATAATTATTCACTTATTGTCTACAAAACAAAGAGGAAATAAGTTTATTATTGCAATTATAAATAATTCAAATATACTTAGGCCTTAGTAATTACAATCACTCAAATGACAATATGTTACACATACACATTTAACAATATACTATTTACAAAAAAATTGTAATAATAATCCTGATGATTTGCACAATATAAAAGATAATTAATATCAGTGTTTCTTGTGTAGAAATAAAAAAGTAATTAATGAAAGATAAATTTATTTATTTTGTAAAATAAAATATACAAGATTAAAATGTTTAGGTTTTGTAATTCACCCGTCCAAATAGTCGTGGTATTTTGACCAATGAGACTTGTAGTATGGTTTTTTTAATTTTGCGTATTGTTAAGAAAATTAAACAAATTTTTCAAGTTTTATACCAAAAACCTACATTCTGAATTGTCCTCCTTAATATTACAGGAAATGAAAGTATATGTCTTGACTAAAATAAAATAGCACATAAATGATTATTTTAACTTTTTGCAGTACGTACTTATGCTGTGAGAGATAGTATTGTGATTGTTTTAAAAAGAATTTCAAGTTTGTGACTAACCGTTACTTTAAAATACCGTTACTGTAACTACAAAAATACTAAATATTTGTATTTTATAACACCTTGAACTGATTTAAAAATTTCGTCTGACCATTGGTCTGTCTGGAGAATTCCAACCAATCCAATCAATTTACCTTATTTGGTATTAAGCGTCTGTAAGATTCCTTGAAAGGGTTTTTGTATCAGCCATTACTTTTTTACTGAAGGTTTACTTCTGGTGAGCAGTAGTGTCTAGCACACTAATCATTTAAACATTGGTCCAATACATTTGAGCCAGTCTCAATAATAGTTACACTATATAGTCTGGAATGGCTTTATTGACTACAGTAGTACAAGCATTATTTTTGACACTGTGTGCCTAGTCTTTCCTAAGCTGCCTGTCCATTCAGTCATCAAGAACAGGGGCAAATCTTCAATAAAAGCACAGTCTTTACAGAAGTTACATATCTGTACCTTCAAATTGTTGTTGTTAAGGTCATCAGCCAAAAGGCTGGTTTGAACCTGTAGAGGTTTTACTAAGTAAAACGAGGAGCGAGGTGGTTTACCATTGCCTTCCTCACTGAGTGGAAAAGAACGCTTATCAGCATGCCGGGCCCTCTGAAAAGCACATATTTTCCACTCTGCAAATGACACTTTCACTTCATTCACCACAGGGTCTGGCTGTATAATGAAATTCATTACTTTCAGAAAAGATAACTCTGATTAGTGTCTTTTACACCTCTACCTCTTCTGTTCTTAAATGGTTCAGTCATTTAATTGGCTGACCATGTGATAAGAAACAGAACTATTTATTTTAGCCCTGCAACGAACAGATAAAGTGTAAATAATATGACACTCCACCTGTCTATTATGGGCAGACCTTCAAATTACAATACTAATTGGACACAAAAATAAATTTAAAGAATTCTTGCAAAAATAGTAATTTTAACGATTAATAATGATGATTTTAATAATTAATAGTGAGTGTTGCTGTCTGTGACAGCGAGAGGGGAAGTAGACTACAGTTCCTGTCCATGCTTCACTGACAGTATGTACATTTTTTAACCCGACATTTCCCTTGTATTACAGAAACAGTTTCGAGGGAGGTGGTGGGTTGTTTTCTGATGTCGAATCAAGTGGCCAAGTGGCGGGTTTTTGGTTGGCAGGTGGTTGTGGCCTTCTTGGAGCTGGACGAGGATGCCTCAATTGAGTTCAACACTACTTCCCCCATCATAAGGGAGTGAACATGAGTTTTTCTCGCCGCCTCGAATAAAAAAAAATAAATAAAATTATTAGCAATATGTATTGAATTTTTAGAGTCATAGCTACTATGAATTGTGTTTACTGTAAGATTTGAAAAATGTATACTTAAAATTCAAAGTAACACTGATATTAATTGGACATTTGATTGAAACTTTGTCAGTTATGTATTATTTTCACAGATGAAAATTACAATTTTTGATAGTTTTTTAAAAATATGATGAACAATATCATCATTGTACATCAAAATATATCCTAGTTTCAAGGTCTCCAGAAAACAAACAAAAAAACATTTTACCTACATGAAAACAACATCATCATACAAATTCTCATTTCAATTATTTCATTATCAGCATATAAACTGAAGGTCATCATTACGGAATGTATTATTAGATTTTACATTAATTATTGCAATTGTTTGTGTTTTGACAAACATGATAAAATTTTAATTTTTAAAAGTAGGAATTATTATCTTAATGTCTTTTAAATATTTTATAATGAATTTTTGAGGTTTTTGTAAGAACTTGAGTAAAAGCAAGTAAGTGGCTGCCTTCTTGCGGAGCATTGGTAGCATGGTATACTTCAAAGGGAAAATTCCCAATTCAGTTCCCAGATAGGGTCTTGAAATGACCTATTGATACTGTTTTATAGCCCACCACTGTCACTATGACTAACTTTTAACAAACTTTAAAAAAATCAATCAGTATGAACTTTTCTAAAGTCAACTAAAGAAAAGATAGTAGTACTAATATAAAAAAAGAACAAAACACAAAAAGACTGTGTATTTTGTACACTATTAAATTATTCAGTAAGGGAGATTTTTGAGCATTGTAGCAACTTGTGTTGCACTGTTATTAACAGCTGCAGTTATAATAAAAACTTCAACTGTTAATTCTAAAAATATTAAAAAACATGTTTTTCTTCATGAATTAGCAGGCCTACTGGAATAAGATCTCGCAAAGGTAGCACAGATTCAACGTCAGCAAATTCAATTCCCCTACTTCATTCCTCACTTAACTGTAACTATCATGTCATTTAAATCTTATTTTACGCTCAACAGTCCTGTGCCAATTGGTGGTTTTACTTTTGGGTAGACATAATATTAAAATTTTTACATTTGTGCATTTTACACTTTTGGGTATAGTTTAGTAATTAATGTCTATGATATTATAACTGATAATGAAATTATTTTGCAACTTTTGCTATTAATATGTAAGTTACATTATAATATTTGAAACCAAAGTTTGTGTTAGAATCTAAGTGGCAATAAAATGTAAGATTTATAATTGAAGTAAGATTTAATTATTGTTTAATGAAATCTTATCCAATAAAATTTCTTACTTCTTTAACGTTTTTTACAGTTCTCTAAATTATAGGCAGTTTATTTTATTTATAAAGTTTTATTAGCTAAGTACATTCACCCTGACTTATAGAAATTAATAAATTGGTAAGTATCAATATTTTTAGGCCAATTGAAAGTACAGTTTAAAATAAAAAATATCTGTTGTTGTTTAGGTCGTCAGCCAAAAGGTTGGTTTGACCCTCTAGAGCTTTACTAAGTAAAATGAGGAGTGAGGTGGTTTACCATTGCCTTTCACATAACTACTGAATTTAAAAACAGAAAAAATCATTACATAAAAATAAGTTTTATCAGTGTTGTAGTATTCATTATTCTATTACAATGTTGAACTAATTAAAAAATTAAAAAAATATTTTAAAAATGACTAATATATTAATATCTTCTTTAATATTCATACTTGAGTATTTTTCTTCAACTAAATTTAAAATCACTTTTGAATTGTAACAAAATAAAAATGTAAATTCCATTAAAATTAATTTATTAAAACAATTTAATTGTGTAACAATGTATCAGTGTACTTAAAACATTTCTGCCAGTTGAGATGCCTACATTATTGTAGCCATGCATACATTATTATATGCAAGAACAACTAAAACTAATTTGTTACAATCACAATTTTTGGGCATTTAAAAAAATCATTATTACAGGTAGCCTATTTTTCCTTGCTTTCAAAGAACACTACGTAGGTGTTTTCATTGCTATTTAACATCCACAATTCAAATATTTTTCTACAGTAACGAGTAATAAGGTTTCATCACACATAAAAATTAAATCACAAAAGTTTTAAACTACAGATAAAATAACTAGATCTCATTGGATAGATCTTACTGAATTTATGGTTCTAATAACCATTTCCTGGACTGTCAGCATAAGGCATATTATGCTACAAAGTTAACACATCTAAAAAATTGCATTAACTCCTAAACATATTAGCATTATCACAGTCTCTACAAGACTCATTTTAACTATTATCACAGATTTATTATTTGCAATAAAATATTAAGATTAAGCTCAGGTATGTCTTATGATTAACTATAAAATGCATGGGTACTTCTAGGAGACTGTGATTGTTGCAGCAAGGCATCTTACCTGCCCATTTAAAATTTTAGTTTCCACAGCGTCATAAAATCTGAAAAAAAGAAAATTTGTCAAGCCTAGTAAAGTCAACACATCCAAAATTGAGAATAAAATTCAAAAGAAAGCTATTAGGTGTATGGTGGGAGCTAACCAGCTAACCTCACACAGGCTATTATTTAAGGAGCTTAAATTGCTTACAGTTCCTTTTCTCTACATTTTTAAGGTGATTATGTATGTTAGGCAAAATAATTTTACGCAAAATTTCAATGTTTACAATCATAACACGAGAAACAGAAATGATTATTATGTGTCTAATCACTCTACAAAATTGTTTGAACAAAAACCTTCTTATGCAGGGAGAAAATTCATGAATAAATTACCCCAATTTTTAAAATGTTGTGATAATTTGCATTCTTTTAAAAAAAATTTGAAAAACTACTTGATCGGTGAAACTTTTTATACAGTACAAGAATTTCTTTCTTGATAGTAGTGATACATTGAGTGATTCTTAAAATGTATTTCAGGTGTTATAACTGACATGTCCTATTCTCCTCCTGGAGTTTCCTGGACAAAAAAATTACAATTTATTCCTTACTATTACTACTTCTACACAATCCGCTGAAATTCTGTTACCTTGGTATTTAACGCTCATACATTCCAGGTAGCCATTGTTAAGTTATCCAGAATTCCAAATTGTATATATTTTTTGACATTTCTGTGTTCATTTTATTTGACTCTAGCTGTTGAAGTATTGCTGTATGGGAGCGAGTCCTGGGTACTTTGGAAGAAGGATGAACGTCAGATACAGGCGACAGAAATGCAATTCTTGAGAAGAGTTTAGGGGTGTCAATTGATGGATCACATTAAAAATGAGAAAATCTGGACTCATTTAAATGTCTCCACATAATTTGAAACAGTTGACAAATACTGTACAGAGCGAAATGTAAGAAACATTTATTATGCATGAGTGAAGATAGATGGGCAAAATGGGCATTAAGCTACATACCTGCTAGGCGAAGAGATGTAGGTAGACCGTAAAAAAAATGGGCAAAGAAGTTGGAACGTGTCGCAAGGCTAATCAATGACAGGAAGAAGAAGACGAAGACTACTACTCGATAATAGTTTTATAATTAAAAGATACAACCTACTATCTGGGGCTGAATTCAGGGTTTTGTTGCCTACAGGCTAGGGTGGATTTGCTACCCCTAGCTGTCCATTCATATAGGAGTGGACTAGGGTAACCTGGTGATTTTAGCATACAGGAGGGCCAAAAATACCCACCCTGTTTTAAACCCATCTTGTTACCTATAAAGTTTCATTTCACTGATAGTTTTCATGAGTGAATTATTTTAGTTAAGAATCAGTTAAAAAATTCAAGTTCAAAAATTAATACTTCTAAAATTACTGGGAGTAAAAAACTGATTACACATACCTCAGTGTTCAGAAGTTGCTCCAGAACAACCCTGGGTTGACAATTCTGATTTTTCTGGAACTGTTGTAATTGCTCCAAATTGTGACTTCTGTAACAATAAAGACAAAAAACCAATCTGCGTCAGTTTAAACAATGATGTTTACAAAATAAATTAATAAAAATGAAAAATGCTTTCAGTGACAAGTTGACAAGCAGGGAAAGAATATGCCTCCTTTGAAAAAAAAGTTCTGCATGGTGCATCTTGATATTTAACAATTAAAAATTAATAAAACTTGTTAAAAACTGTACAGTTCACTGGTATGAAGATATTTATCTTGCCTCTACCTCTGGTACCCTAAAATCTCTGGTACTCTGCCTTATTGATCATAAATCTAATTTAAATATTGTGAGTAGATGGCAGAACATGATCAACATAAGCTAGTTTTTATAATGAGTGGAGAACAAAGAATAAGACACATAATTTAGTTCTTGAGGGTATGATATGTTTTGTCAGTACAATAGGGAGAAAATGTGTACATATTGCATATTTTTCAAGTAATAGTAAGTGTATTGTGATATTGCATTAAGTGATATGCAGAGGCTATCACAATGCTGATCTAGTTACTTAATTTGAATAAATAAATGAGTAATTAAAGCTACCTTAATGTCTCCTTCAAGAATATATCGGTCTATCTTGTGGTATTCCTTTCCAGATCGGGGTCGCAATGTTGTAGTAGCTGGACGTCCAAGTCTGTAATTACAAATGAAATAACAAAAAGTTATGGTTATTTTGAGTTTTGCTCATGATGGTCTGACTGAGGTGGGTGAAAATAATGTTTACAGGTGGATGTTTATGCATTTTTTTATTTATTTATTTAAAATTTTAATCCATACAAAACTCAAAATAGTATATAGGATAAGTCAGTATCAAAACATTTCATCTCTCAAAAAGCATTAAAAAGAAACAACACATAAAACTAATTGTCAATATCAGTCACATACAATATAAAACACAAATTTAGACTCAATTGTTTATAAATTCCTGGATTGTGTAACATGACTTTTCAATCAGGTAAGACTAACTCTTTCTTATATCTTTTCTTAAATTCAATCTCAAACAACCTTTGTGGAAGATGGGACATCAGTTTTGATCCAGTATATAATGGTTTCTTTTCATAGAGAGACAACCAATGAAACTCGGAAAAATCAGAACGGTGCCTTCTTACGTGGTAGCCAAGAGGCTTTACTATCAAACCATCGTGTTTTACTGACTTTGCCTTCAGTACAGATTCCATAATAAATAAGCAAGAAACAGTGAGAATTTTATTTTGCTTAAAGTAGTCTCTACAAGACTTCTCCCAACCTATCCCATATATGTACCTCACTACTTGTTTCTGCATCCAAAAGATCTCAAGCTTACTAGTATACGACCGCCAAAATATTATGGAATACACAACGTGTACAAAAAAACCACATGTGATAACATTTTTACAAGACATACTCCTTTAAAAATGGGATATGTTAACACAAAATCTAAAGCCAAAGACATAATAAAACTTAATTACATTCATTAAAGCTTACACATTTTTTGCCTGCCCCATTGATTGATTTCCTATGAGAAACTAATTTAAAAATTCTTCATTTATAGGTTACTAAAGGTTTTTACTAAATCCTCACAACTGATTGTAGTTTTAGTAGAGATTTTAAAACAGTAATAAATAAGATAACCAGAAATTTATAATTAAATATACATTAAGATTATTTTATTAAAAATACTTTCTTCAGTGGCTAATATTTTTCAGTACCATTGTAAATAGAAAATTTCTGCACAAATTCACATTAAAAAAGGTTTTAGTTAGTTTGAAATTCTGTTATCTAAATTTTACAGAGTTTATTAATAAGTGATCCTTATCATCAGGTTACAAAATAAGATTACCTGAGACTATCAGGAGTGTCGGATGAACTGTATGAAGAAAGTGAGAGAGTTTCAAAATAATCAGACATGTCAGATGTTCCACTACTAGTACTTCTGGAATCAAGGTAAGTAGCTGCAATCACTCCATCTCCAGCTGGACTTAAACATCCTAAAAATAGCACAAATAAAAATTTAATATTTGAAAGATTTCTGCGATACATAATTATGACAAAGAATATTTGTAACTTTTATATATGAAGTGTAACTTATAACTTGTAACTTATATACATAACATGACTCTTTTTCTTAAAAAATAATACCTAAATAATCATTTTAACTTTAAATCCTTTTAGTTGACTGGGATTTAAACTCTGGTCTCTTTATTGTATGTGTGGTATACTGAACTTACACTACTAAGCAACTTCAACCCAACACATCAAATTTTTCCTGTGCCAAAACTCTTGCATAATAAAACATTGTTACGTAAAACTAGTATTTTCGAAAATACTTCACAGTTTTATGTAACAGACAAATATTTTCGAAAATTTTGAAGTTCGTAGAATACAGAAACTTTTCTTATATTCATAAAATTTGTTTGAATAATGAAAATCAAAAATGTGAAAAGAGGAAAAATTAATAACACACATAGTTTTCAAGATTTTACTCAAAATAGTTTTAATTAAAATAATAATCGTCCTTCGAACTAGCCTTGTCAGTCAGCTGGTAGAGAGTTGCTTTTATTGTTAAGTAACACTGGTTGGGCAAGCGACTTTGTATAGTAACCTGCTGACAACCATTCATTAATAAACTGCTGTTTAAACTCAGGCCATATACATGTAAAAAGAAGATAGGCCTACAAAAGAATAATCAGTGATCAAATTGGGTGGTAGTCAATAATCTACAGCTCTCAATAACAAATAAAAAAATGGAATAATTTTAAAAACAATTAATTAAAATTTTTTCTATGGGTAAAAACATCATTTTGTGATATGTCCGAGGAATCAACTTGAATTTTTGACTTTTAAGAAAAAACTTGTTTTATAGTTTCAGCAGATAACCATATACAATGCTGTAAACTCATAAAAATCACAAGTAGTTTTTTGTCTCTGTACCAACACAGTCAGCTGTGAATGTTTCATCACATTAGAAATTTATCGTGGTATCCAGGTGGCAGCCATGCATACACAAACACCATTGTTATCCCTGGTAAAATTCAGGTCAAAAATTTAACACAACCGAAATGATCAAACTGGGTGGTTGTTTAAGATTCAATATTTTCCAATAAAAAATAAAATCTAAAAAAATTAGTAGCTTTTTTGGATTTCTTCATTTCCCAATTCATGAAAAATTCACAAAACTATAAATTTAAAACTGTCTGTGTTACAAAAAGCTATTACAGTCCTTTTTGTCTCTCCTATAGACAGTGTTATTGCACTAGCTGAAAGATATATTCTGCAAGTTAAAAACTATTTATTCACAACAGGCTGTGTGTTAGAAAAACTGTAGTTTTAAAGATGTCTTTTAATAAATAGAAAGTTTTCTACATAAGAATAAATAGGTACAGTAATAGGGGTAATGCTTGAATAGGCTATGTATTATTGAGTAACCTGTACTCCACAAACTACTTTTTTGCATTGATCCTATAGATGGTGCCATTTCATATGGCTAGTGGACTGCCCCTCCATTCCACTGAAAAAATACTGCTACTACCTATCTCATCTTAAAGTGTACAGTCTGTTTATTTGGCTAACTTTTGTTGTAGTTTATCTATACAAATGAGTCACCTTCTTCCAACTTAATTACAAACAAATCTTTATTTTCACACTCCATATTCATTTGTTTATTATAATGCATTCATTAGTGATTCAGTTAAAAGAGACGATTATCTGCACATAATGTCGTTATGTTTATATTAATGAATGAGTTTCTATGATTGCAATGTATTTCTATGAAAGTATTAATACAAATTAGTTGACACATACAAATAGTACATTGATGACTATTTGTACTAGTTGTAACTTGCAACAGCTATTGACAGCCCAACTCTTCACAAGCCACGTGAAAATGACAGCATCTATACCAGTACCTAATTATTAATTAAGATCACAATGGTTATACAAATTATTGTACTGTATGAGAGAAAGAACATTCCATTACCTCTAAGTGCATCTCTTTTAGTTGAATAAACAGGTACTTCAGCTTCTGCAGATGATGATTTAGCTGGAACAGTTATTTTTTGAAATTGGAATGTAAGTTCCTGTAGAGGATCTGAAGACTTTGATCTCCTTGGTAGAGATGCATGAAGGCAATTACCATGATTACTAAAATAAAGCCGCTGACTCATTGCTGCATGATGTCGTCTTGCTGACTTGGAAGTGGTCAATGGTAATTCAAATTCTGCAAAATCTGAACCTCTATGCTTTAACGATGCTATAGAAACACCAGAATCATTTGAACTAGATGAATCACGATTGTGACCTGATTTACACGGTATGCTAGATGATCTTCTAATATGAACTGGAGTTGAAGGCCTCTGTTGGTAACACTCTTGCACTAAAGTCCGTAATGAATCACTTTTCAAACTATCACTGTCATTACCTACCTGTTCTTCTTTAACATCAGTTTCACTTTCTCTCACTTCAATTTCCACTTCACCGGGAGTGTTATCACTATTATTACTATTGTTTCCATCATCTACCCTTTTAAGACTGATTGTTTGACTAGAAAGAGAATCAACAGAAGTATTTTTACTGTTATCAGAATGATTGACTTGTGTAGATGATGAAGAGGAAACTGTTCTTTCAGTTATTGATTCTAAATTGTCATTGTATCTAGTTGAATCTGCAGAACTTGACCTTTTCCTAATATATGAGCTACATAACCGAGAATCATCTCTTGAGTCGGGTGAACAGTTTATTAAGTGTCTTCTAAGGTATGGGCTTGCTGTTGCTGATAGAGGCTGATTAATGCCTAGCATAGCTGAACCTGGAACCCTGGAAAATTCATCAGAACGCTTTCGAGAGCGATTTAATGAGGACACTGTGAGGCTGGGTACACTTGCAGCTTTCTCTGCAAGAAGCCCGATTTCTTGACTGATGTGATTCTTTAATAAATCAGGTTTAATAGTAGGCTGGACAGAACTATTTACTGGTATTGGAGACATTGGTAAATAACCAGGAAAATGGAGACTCCGTACTGACGCTGAGGAACTGTTAATTGAATTTTGTTCTAGACATTTTTCAACGGGTCTTTCAGTTTTTCCAGGTTCCATCATCAAATAATCGTCATGGGATGATTGTTTCTTATCAGTCTCATTGTCATCTAAATTATTAGAACCATTTGCAGAAGATCTACTTGGATGGCCACATTTATTACAGAATTTAACACCATTTTTATCAACTGAAAATTGTTTGGTATGGTTATTATCACTAAATGTATTTTGAACACAATCGACCTGTCTGATTCCAGTTCTGCTAACAAGATCTCTAGCATTTTCATAATATTCTAAGGATTGAGCAAAGTCCATATTTGCATAATTTACTCCTGCAGAAAGTTCCACAGTACTTTGAACTGGACAACTTTGATCTTGTTCTAATAGTACTTCACTAGATTCAACATTAACATAATTTGAATTCCCTTCTACAAATTCCTCTGTTTTATTTGTATTATCCACTGATAATACTGGATGATTAGTCTTTGTGTTTGTGTCTGCTACTCCTAATCGATCTTCTTTATCTCGAATTTTCTTTAATTTGTCAACAGTAGCATAAATAGCAATTTCTCCACTTGAGTTTACTACTGGCATTTTTCCTTCTCCATCCAGTTTAACCTGTAAAGATAAATGGATACCATTGTTATTAGTGCTGAACATACAAGGTCTTCAATGTTACTTAACGTTAAAATATAAATTTTAACCAACTAATGATATTTTTTTAGTTTATTCAAGTCATATCAACCCCTAGATCATTAATGACTTTTTTGGAATAAGAAATGATGGGTTTGAATATGTAATAAATCCTGGCTGGGAATTGAGCCCATTCTAACCACTGCACATTCTGCATTCTAACCACTGTGGCACATATGTGGTCAAAATTAATTCAATTGATTTTTTCTTTTTAATTAAAAAATACATATTATGTATGTTTTATCCCTAGTAATTGTTTCTTAGTCTAGAGCGAACACCAAATAAGCTTGCCAGTGTAGCTGCGCAAATAGTTTGAATTTAATCGGTAGATTTCGTGTCTTAGTACCGCACTGCTTATTAAATTACAGTATTAATTCACAATGTAAATTATCATCTATTAGCGACATTAAAAACATTCAATTGTAAACATTGTATACAACAATTAACACCCACCACATACAACACATTACAGACTAATGTTTTCAGGTTAGCTGATAATATATAACATTGTGAGAGCAATGTGACTTAGATCACAGCTGGTACAGCACTGATATCCACCACTCGCTGAGGCAACCTAGCATGCCATTACCAAAATAAACCTTCTGCACACTTCAGAAAACTGACAAGCTTATTTGGCGTTGCTTTACCAGTTGGTAATAACTTACTTCAGTTCACATGACTGATAAGTTTCTTGGTTTCACTAACATGATTGTGATATAATCTATGAAGCTTACATTTTTGTATTTTGTGCAGCCAGTAGTGTAGAGTTATAAGCTTGTTCTAAATTATTTTGACATTGCTTTAGAAATTAGATTGCTTCTTCTTTGTGTTTCATCTCCTACATGTAGTAGCACTATATATTGGCAGTCCGCATTTAGGACAGTTCCACTTAACAGGTTACTTTTATCTATAGATGCTACCAGACCCTAACCAGGCATTAAAGTTATCTTAGATCACAAATAAGTCTTTGTAATGCCTTACCTTATGAAATGGAAGTGATGTGTTTTCAACACCATTTCCCCTCCTGCAGTACGGTAAAATCATCCAGTTTTCTGCCCAGCCAAACATCCTTTGACATGGGCAAATTACTGGTCTCCATTCTTCAACTTCAGTTGAAGTTCTGAAAAATAAACATTAATAAACTTTTCAATACATTGAAATATGCCAATAACAGGCAGATGAATTGTTAAATTAATTGTACTCAATCTGTTGGTTCCAGGGCTACAAAAAATAGTTTAGTTTCCTATCACATAGTCAGCCAATCATATGACTGAATTATTTAAGAACAGAAGAGGTAGATGTGTAAAAGACACTAGTCTGAGTTATCTCCTCTGAAAGTAATTTCACTATACAGCCAGACCCTGTGGTGAATGAAGTGAAGGTGTCATTTGCAGGGTGAAAGTGGGTGCTTTTCAGAGGGCTTGGCATGCTGATAAGCATATTTTTTCAACTCAGTGAAAGGCAGTAGTAAACCACATAACTCCTCGATTTTACTAAGTAAAGCCTCTAGGGGTTCAAACCAGCCTATCAGCTGTTGACCTAAACCACAACAACATTGAAATAAGATTATCCTTTTGATATATTTTATCATTGGATTTTTAATGTAATAAACTAGCCTTAAAGGAGTGCACTGATCCGATTATTGTGTTTCTTCTTATCCTGTTTTCACTCCTTATTTCACTTTAACACTTGAAGAATATGCATGATAATATATAACGTTGTGAGAGCAATGTGACTTAGATCACAGCTGGTACAGGAAATGTACGTCAATTTTGAGAAATGTAGCTTTTTGGGAAGATATAGAAATAAATTATTGGTCTAGGGCTTTTACCCAGTTTCAGCCTTGGGGAGCAAGTGGTCGAAATTGGGATGGTTTACTTTTTCTAAGCATCACTTTGAGAATATAAGTGCTAAGTAAGGTTTAAGGAACATATTTTATAATTATTGGTTTGACCTCTTTTTCCTACTTAAGTAGTTAAAATAAAAAAGCTTTAGTTTATCTACTCATCATCTAAAAAACGAATACACTTATTGTTAGCTTTATGATATCAGAAATTTAATGATGTCATTCAATCAATCAGCCAGTGAGGGATTTTACACTTTTTATATTAAATAAAAGGGAATATAAATTAAGTTTACTACTCAAATTTATTATTCCCTATTTGTTTCAAATCCATATACCTGGATTGTGCAGTCGATGAAGGTAACTGTGACTGGACAGCACCTGAAGCAGATGGCGGGGTATCATAATTTCCATAACACTCTGCTGTAGCAAGGGTTTCTCTGATGTTCTTTGGTGTGTCATAATATTCATCTGGATCACAATCATCCTACAAAATACAATGAATTGTTTATAAGAAAAAAAATCTGGTGTGAAACACTCACACAACTTTCTCTTGCGTATGAAAATAATAAACAATAATCCTAACATTAGTAATAAAACATTAAAAATAAACCAAAAACTAACTATAATAACATAACCTAATTTTAATCGTGAGTGAAAGACGCAAAATGAAAATCGACCTCAGTTTGGCTTAAAAATACGGAAAATCACTCTTTCTCTCTAAACTAGGCTTTGTAGAGAAAAATGCTCTAAATAAAAGTTGTAGATCTTTTAATTTTCTATAAATTTAATTATAAACACTTTTGTCGTAAAATGCATACTAAGGCCGAAATCTTAAAAAAATCAATTTTTCACACATTTTCGTGAGAAAAAAACAGAAAATCGCAAATTACCGCTAAACTAAGCGTTATACAAAACAATGTTAGAAATAAAAGTTGTAGAATTTTAAATTCGCTACAACTTTTATTATATAAATTTTTGCGCTAAAATGCATATTAAAGCCGTAATCTTAAAAATACTTTGTTTTTACGTAAAAACAGCCTCACGCAGAATTTCAGCAAACATGACGCCTACCCTATCTTGTAGAGAATAAAAAATTAAATAAACCAGGCGATTTAAAAAAAATCGTAGGACCAGTTTTTGAGAAAATCACAAAAAAAGTGAAAAATGACACGAATAAACTACTACTTCCGGTTGACCGATTTTGATGAAAATGTTCGTGTCGGGTCCGGTAGTGGTATGTAACTTAAGTTTCAAGTTTCAAGTTCGTACGATGTTCTGTTCTTGAGATATTTTGTATACACACACACACACACACACACACACCAATCGCTAAAAACATGTTTTTTGGGTTTAGGGGGTCTGAAAACGTATAGATCCGGTGAAAACTCGATTTCGAAAAATCGACATGAAAACAATACTTTCCTTCCTATTTATTCATATAGGCAAGAGAAAGTAATAACTTAATATAAAAATGTAACCTTTATTACATACTATGCACATTCAATTTCATGTAACTAAATTCCGATGAAAGGAACGTCTTTTCATCTCCATTTAATTCTAATTTATGACACTAGAGTTACTGAAGCAAGTTTACTCAGAGTTAATATCTTCTGATCTGGATAACTGATGTAATCCAAGTTATCAATAACTTAATCAGGCTGTTCTTAAATAAATGTCATCAGCCTGATGTCCTAAAAAACTTTCTATGAAAATAGTGTTTGGTAAGTTAAGATGTTTGGCTGTATAAGATTCTAGGCCTACATTTTGATGTTTTGTAAATTCTAACAGTTTTCTATCTTTTGGCTAAGTATCTTTTCTTGAAACTCACTGAGAGTTTAAGTAGGCTACATCATAGAGTCCATTTAATAAACTTTTTATTTGAACTTATAAGATTTTAGCTTTTGATGGCCAAATATTGTCTTCATTGTTATGACATTATGGGCATCCACAAAAGGCGAAATTCTTGATGAATGTCAGAACAACTTAACTCAGAAAGTCGCATTTCACTTCTCAGTTTCCTAGGACTAACTACCACTGTAAATCAACAAAAACATTCATCAAACCTGAATTATTCATTTTAATAATAATGTTTTAAAAATAATACAACTTAAAACTTTAAGAACTGTTTTTCTTTTGTTTTATTACTAATACTGTAAACCTATACTTTGGCCCAATTTTGTAGTTTCCTTCACTTTCATTTACTTTTTCTTCTACTAAAAATAGAAAACCTGTGGTAGGCCTAACATTTTACAGGATTTTTGTTACTTTTATAGGAGTCATGAGTTTCAACAATATACCTAATTAATTTTATTAGCAAATTCAAGTACCAATTTTATTCAGGCCAATGTTACCCTAACCTCGAGGCCACTCATCTATTTGTAATCAAAGCCCAATGTAATCCATATTTCAATGTAACTTTGCAAATATTAAGTCACAATTTATGCTTAAAAAATGAATTTATTTCACAAATTATACAGGAAAGCTTACAATAAACTCATATTAAATGAAACAACCGTTCTCCAATATTTATCAGTGAATTCTAAAAATGCAAAACTATTTATTCCTGGAACACTAGAATGTCCTGTTTTATTTAAATATAAGAAATTCTATAAATCAATATAATTAGGTATGTAACACAAATAAAATGTGTCACTATTATAACAACCTTAGCATTCTAAAATTGATTACAGTTCTTAAAGCAAGACTTGTTCTTTACTCTATTGAACTTAAGTCTTTCATTAGACTAGTAGCTCAGTTAAAATATATACAGTTCAATTAGTTAACATAATATATTATACAGTTCAGTTATATTCAGATCAAAATTGATAACATTTTCATAGTTCTGATTAATGAGAAGGTGTATTACTATCAAGTAAAGGGTGATTCAAAAAGAGCGCCGGTTTTTAAACGGCTGGTAAATTTTTGTTTATCGGTTGGCAACATTGTTTGACCACATTTCTATTTTGGAGAACATTCCGATTGACGATTCAGTTGTAGTTTCTCTTGTTCGCAGTGTAGTACTCTCGCAGTCTGTGTCTAACCATGGAGAAGTTTACTATTGCGCAACGAGTGTTAATCATCAAAACATTTTACCAGAGTGGAGAGAGTTATGCGGCTACTGTCAGGCGACTTCGCGGTACTCTAGGACGTAATGAAGCACCGAATGAATCAACAGTTTGCAGGCTCATGAAAAAGTTTTTTGAGACGGGTTCAACAGTCGACCTTAAAAGTTCTGGACGTCGTCGTTCTGGCCAAACTGAGCAGAACGTTGCGTTGGTTCGTGACAGTGTGGCTGTTAACCCAGCAAATTAGGGAGTTTTTGTGGCGTCATTTGGATGGAATGGACATTGACGAGTTGTGGTTTCAGCAGGATGGTGCCACCTGTCACGCTGCACGAGAAACAATGTTGTTGCTCCGTAAACGGTTCCAGGATCGCATCATTTCTCGTAATTCCGACCATCAATGGCTACCAAGGTCGTGTGACTTGACGCCTTGTGACTTTCCTCTTTGGGGTCATCTGAAGTCATTGGTGTATGCCAATAAACCCCGAAACATCAATGACTTGAAGGAGGAAATTCGACGCGTTATCGGGCAAATGGAAGTCGAAACTTGTCGTGCAGTAATATCCAATTTCATGGACAGAGTTGATGCGTGCCAGCGCAGTAGAGGAGGACACATGCATGACATCATTTTTCATACATAAAATCGGAAGGTAAGATGAACTTGTTGATGTATTTATTTTCAGTTTTTCAATAAAATAAATCTCTTAATTTGATATATCAAAACCGGCGCTCTTTTTGAATCACCCTATACATGTATTGGTATGATAAGGGCATAACATAAATATCATTACCATAATTAGTATAATCATTAGAGCGAAAATATTATTACTTATTAATACATAAACCTACGACAATGCTTAATGTTCAATTAGTTTCATGAAGATATTGCTACAGACACAAAACATGTATGTTCATTAAAATAGAATTTAACACAGTTTTTTTCAAACTTACTTTCACTGATGGAATATTCCTTGGTACATCATAATTATCGTATGGATTCACAGCAGGCAGGCCAATAGAACAAATTCTTCCTGAGCATGTACATGTTGGAGGCTGCTGAGGTGTAGGTAAAGGCATTGGAGGTTTCTTAGATTTCTTTTTCAATGGAGATGAATATTGTGCAGGAGTTAATTGTAGAGGTTTAGGAGGTCTAGTTGGTGGACAACAGTGACATCTTTCAGGTGCACTTCCAATAGACAACCTGATAAAAAATCAGAACACTTTTGTATAAATATTATTTTACAATTGGCTACTAAAAAGCTAATAAATTTACTTAACAATTGTTTATCAATATCTTTTGTTAATACTGCTAGCTTTCATGATTTAAGTTTGTTAAGAATTCAAAATAAACATTTCTATAAATTAAATTTGTTTTTTTTTGTTTTACATACAACTGTTATGCACGTTAAAGCAAATGAAGAAAAATTCTAATTATTTATAGCTATTCTTATTAGGAATAAACAGTTAATGTAAAAAATATGATATTTATATGTTAAAGCCACTGGCAGGCGACCTTTTGGGTCTTGCCGTATGTGTGTTTGTTATACCTATTTTGTATTTTACGATATTGTCAAAGTTATTTGTATTTATTATTATTTTTACGCTATTGTACTGAAACTAACAGTTTAAAACAATGAATATGCATAGGCCTATGTATTTTAGTAATAAAACACACTTTATTATTATTATTATTAATATTATTATATGTTAAAGCCTTTTATTAATTGTGAATGAAACATATAACATTTTAGAACATTTACTATTTCCTCCAGCTAATGTAACTTGGATAACAAATAAATTAAAGAGCATTCATCAATCACATTAGAATGTGTTTTCCACTCAGAAGTTCAGTTGTTAGAAAAAAAGCTAGGGTAATAATTAATTATACAAAAATAACATGTGACCAAGTAATAAGTTGCATAGAACACTATGTTCTTATTGTGTAATGATAAAAACTTTCAGACTTTTAAAATGGAAAAGATTTTATTGAATATCTTTCTTTATGTACAACCGTTATATTATAATAATAGGTACAATATGATTGATATATTTTTTAATGTAAGTACGGTTGATAACAAAATTCTTAAAATCAAACCTGCATTGTAGACAATAAATTTCATGAAATAATTATTTATTGTAGGAATTCTAAAAGCACATGCTAAATTAAGTTCATTGTCGATGGTAGTATTTATTCAATTTGCAGTTGTACTGCAAAGTTATAAATTTTACCTTATTTATCATTAAACTACTACCCACAGTAAACACAGAGGAATCAATTTTAACAAAACCTTAGAGATAAAGTTAGGATGTAGGAATAGAAAAGCAACAGTGACTGATTTTAGTATGCAGACAGTGTACAGGTTAAGCACTGAATCAAGTTACTTGTTCATTCTCTCGGTTCTATTCAGTTTCTCTGACTTTTGTAAGCAGCAGTAAACAATTGAACTACCCTAATTCAAAATTTCTCTGTTATTCAGAATTTATCTAAGTTAATTACTTCTTTTTTTCAAGACATATAAATGAGACATTGACATTTTTAGTTCATTTTCAATTAAAACATTTTTCAAACAATCAGTACTTTGCTTTATAAATGAATTTGCGATAAAAATACGGATAATGGCAAATTTTTTGTTAGTTTCATTTTTCAAAAAGCATCAACTCCTCGGTTATTAGCGACTATGATGGGTTATGACTAGAATAGTGGGTTTTGACTTAAGAAAATTTCCAGACCCTAGCTGGGAATCGAACCTGGGATCTTCAACTTATTTAATTTATTTTAATGAGTAATAATTTTTAATATTTTAAATTGTAATGAATATAATAAGGGATTTAAACAACCTCCGTCTGCTTTGTATTACTATGCATTAAAGCTGCTATATAGATAAAAAATAATGGTTATTTATAACAAAAAAAAAAAAAAAATTCTTACACACTTCTTGAAAACTTTTATGAAAACATAAATCATTTAATATTGATTAGTATTTTTTTAAAACATTTGTATATTATCTAAAAAAAAAAAAAATAGATGGTTTCATTCTTCCTTCTCTGTCAATTAGTTGTAACACAGTGACAAGTTTATTAACTATACCACGGTCAGTAAATTATTCGACATAATGTACACAATAAGCAAACATAGAACATTGACTCCTATTTTATTATTTTATGATTTATTGTTATTTTCTGCTATCTAATATTCATCACTTTAGTGGTTTACATTGTCAAAAACAAAAATTGTTAACTGAGTAAACGTTCATTTCTACTAAACTGGGTTGTTAATGTTCTTGCATTTCGTAAGTATAAAACAATATGTGCTGCTAATGACTGGTAGATGACCTCAATCATGTGATTTTGTGGGTTGTTAAATATATTTATATTATTTATTATATAATATATTAATTAAAAGTTTAAGGAATTATGTATTATTTTAGAGCTGTAAAATTTTATAATAATTGGAAAATAGAACCAAATTTATTATTATTATTATTGTTACTGTGCTAATAACTATGCCCCATAAGAAAGTTACTGATTGTTTAATAAGTTTTATTTTACATCATACCTTGTGTCTGGAATGTAGCGTGGTGTGTCGTATTCTGTATTATTGCTTTGATTTGAACCACTACTGGAGTCTTGTTGACCATGTTGACAGTTTGCTGAAAAAAAAACATTGACTCAATATTGCTCCTAAAAAGTGGCAAAAGTATCACTCAAAAGAAATGTTTTGTTTAAATATGCATTAACAAATTAGTGCCTTAAAACATAATTTCTAACATCTAAAACTCATCTTGATTTTATGATTTAATTTTTCTGTAATAAATTAAATAAATTAAATAATTATTATGAGATAGATTTACGAAGAATGGTTATTCATTAGCATAATTTTTTGAACAATACAGTTTCTAGCCCTATGTATTTACACAATGTAATCACACTATTTGAACATTATTAGTGAAATTTTATTCACTCACAAAACTGAGAAAGTTATCTGAAAATGACGTTTTGAGTTTTTCTTTAAGATTTTAACTAAAAAATTAAATCAAATTCCCAAATTAGCTATACAACTAATTTTTGCTCAATGAATGAACAAACATGGCCTGAGATAATTTTTTGTTTGATGTAATCACATAATAAGCATCATTTGTTGTTGTTGTATAAATCATAAGCCAAAGGCTGATTTGAACCTCTAGAAGCTTTAGTAAGTAAAATGAGGAGTGAGGTGGTTTACTAATGCCTTCCTCACTGAGTGGAAAATTATTACGCTTATCAACGTGCCTGGCCCTCCGAAAAGCATCTACTTTCCACCCTGCAAATGACACCCTCACTTCATTACCACAAATCTGGCTGTATAATGAAATTCGTTACTTTCAGAGGAGATAACTCTGACTTGTGTCTTTTACAGCTCTACCTCTACTGTTCTTAAATGATTCAGTCATATAATTTAGCTGACCAGGTAATAAGAAACAACTATTTTTTTGTAGCCCTGGAACCAGCAGATCAAGTGTAAATAATTTAACACTTTACCTGCCTATAAAATATAAAACAATATTTTTATTGTTGCCTCCGTAGAGTAGTGGTAGCGTGCTAGCATGCTAGCCTACAATGCGGAGATTCCAGGTTCAGTTCCCAGCTAGGGTCCGGAAATTTTCACAAGTTAAAACCTATTATTACATAAACCACCATAGTCTCTAAACTGATCTGTTGATGCGACTTTAAATAAACTAAAAAAAATATATTATTAACCTTCATAAAACGAGAATAAATGAAATGAGGTAGGCTGTGTTGGCAGTTCAGTCTGCAATGTATGAACTGCTAATCAGAAGGTGCCAGGTTTGATTCTCAACAAGGATCTGGGTAATTTTCACATTGTAACAAACTTTTACAAAGTTTCACAATAAAGAATAGTCACTTGCCACCATTCAATTGATGAGCTTTTCAATAAATAAACAATAAAATTTCTGTAAAATAGCTTTTAAGACATGATAAACTTTTCCTAAAAAGTAAAATTGAAAAAAAATTTTGAAATAGAAAAACAAGCCTTCTTCTTGCATTTTAACAACAGTCTGACTCAAGTTTTCAGTAATGTTGTTAAACTTGTCATTAATGTATTCCTTAAAATTAAAATTTGTTGTTTTTGTACATATCTTTCTTAACATTCATCAAGTATACTAATATTATTAAGAAGCAGCGCTTGTTTCTTTGTACGAGGAAATCACAGAAACTAATTTAACCGATTCCAATAATCTTTCACGGTTGGAAGCTTAAAGCTTCCTGAGTAACATAGGCTATTTGGCAATATATAATTTTTTAATTCTGAGAAAATTTTCGATTGGTAAAATGAAGTCATCTTTTACTTTACAGTAGTTTTTTTGACTAGAATTTTTGGGTAGATATTCTTATATCTATCTGTATATACCATCAACTGTATACAATGTGTGTTCAGAGCTGCGGTGTTCAAAGTCCGAATAGCCATCATGATTGTCAACCTCGGGTTGGAGAGGGCTCATTGAGAAAAGAAGTTTACAATAAATTGTATTATGCAGACAAGTAGAATACAGTCAAGAATCAGTTATAGTTCAGTACTGCATACACACTGTACAGTACGACATCATACTTTACTCTAAATATTCTTCAAAATTTTTGAATATTTGCAGAACAGATATAAAATAATTTCTCGTCTGATTTATGCATAGAAAGTTCCACCAGTAGGTATACCTTACAAAAATAAAAGAGATTGTACTATTTTTTATGAAATAAAGTTTTACCTACTTTTTTATAACACAAATTAATTTATTCTCAAACTAGCAGCTCTATATCTCATTGTTTAGAGCTGGAAGTGCAGAAAACCAATTTATTTTGCTGCATGGCAACAAAACCACATACATTGTTCATTTTAATTTTTTTGTTTTACATTTGACTTTTTATAAAGAAGTATTATATTAAGACTTAATTTAATTAATTTCATTAGAAGCCATGAAGTGCAGCAAAGGGTGTTGCTAATTATAATATAAGAAGTATATTTTTATATTGTTACATAGGTATATGTACCTAATGGACTTTTATATTGCTACAACTATGTTTTTTTGTGGTCAGTAATAAACCAAATGTTGATGTGACTTTACATAAAAATATCTTCTAAAATTAAAATAAAGGAATTGAATAAAATCTCATGCCATAGATTTATGAATGACTTCATGTACTATAAAATATGTTTGATGGTTGATGATAAAGTTATCAATTATTTTTATAATGTTTATGTTGTTATAAATTTTGAATGATCAATAGCATGTGTAAATATGCATTAAGCTGCAGATAAAGTGTTGCAAAAAACTTCTTATAAAGGCTTGCACCAATTGTACGCTCAAATTTAAAATGACACAATCTAGGAATGATACTATCAATAATAGAAAATCTTACTTCTGGACAGATTTGTATATCTGGTCATCAGAACTAAATTATTAAATTGGAATAAATGAGGTCATGTTAAAACCTAAGAGGTTAATAATACAAATGTTTCAATTGTCTGTATTTTCTCATTAATACTTACTATTTGAATTTGAACTAGGTTCCATAGTCCAGGCCGGGCTGAAACCAGTTCCAGGTGTGTTAGCTGCAGTTGATGATCGAGACATTGCTCCCAGTTTACTGATACAACTCATACATCGTTCTAATGCATGTTCATTCACCCAGGGTCTTCCATCCTGTAGTAAATCAATTCAATAATTTTAAAATGAATTGAACAATTTGTACTAAGATAACAATAGGTACAATATTTAAGTACATAATCTTCTGTAGTCACCTAAGAGCAAGTGGTACATACATTTATTTATAGAACAAAAATTCATAAACCTCAAATTGAGAACCCCTTCATTTCTTGTAAGCTGATTATAAATCAATCAGTATTTGGGAAATAATAATATTATTAATTTTTAAATCTTGTACAATAAAAAGTAATCTTACTAATAACAACTTAGTATCTCAGAAACAGAAATTATATAATTTTTTGTAACAAGAACATTTAATTTTAAGTCATAATTTATGAAGCACATGGAGCAAGGAAAGAACCAAAAGAGAAAAACCAGATACAAGGTACATGGAATGCCAAATTAATAAATTCTCAGTAGAAAAAAGTAAACTGATAAGAGTAACGACTAGATAAAAAAATAAATAGCTGGACAATGAAACTGTAACTGTTTCTGTTTTATTTTGGCGTAGAGCTAGTGTTCTACATCTAAGATTATTAATTTGTTTTAACTGTGTTGTCAGCATGAGATGAAAGATAAAGAAGATAATACTATAAAGTTTACAAAAATACATTTTACAAAGGAATAAAAGTTGCTTTAGATGTACTTTAATAAACGTGAAGCTTATTGATTAAAACAAAATAATGATAATATAATAAATTAGAAGAGAACATTATTTAATAAATAATATCAGGACAAGAAAAAACATTTTTTTATAGGTAGTGATGATCACAATCAGCAATTCTGTTTGCTATCATAGTAAAAATATGGTTAAATTAGAATAAAAATAAAACTAGAATTGGAATACCATGAAGAAGAGAGAAACTGACCTGATTATGAGAATCTGTAAACTCAGCAACAGATGTTGTATCACCATAATCACATGTATCAGCTCTTGTTTCAGTAGATGGCCAAATATTGTCTTCATTGTTATGACATGATGGGCATCCACAACAAGTCGTATTTTCTTGATGAGTGTCAGAACAACTTAATTCAGAAAATCGCATTTCACTTCTCAGTTTCCTAGGACTATCTGCCACTGTAAATCAATGAAAAATTAATCAAGCCTGAATTATTCTTTTTTAATAAAGTTTTAAAAATAATACAACTTAAAACTTCAAGATCTGTTTTTCTTTTGTTTTATTACTAATACTGTAAACCTGTACTTCGGCCCAATTTTCTAGTTTCCTTACCTTTCTTCTACTTTTCCTTCTACTAAAAATAAAAAAACTGTGGTAGACCTAAAGTTTTACAGGATTTTTATTACTTTTATAGGAGTCATGAGTTTCAACAATATGCCTAATTAATTTTATTAGCAAGTTTAAGTAGGTACCAATTTTATTTAGGCCAATGTTACCCCAACCTTGAGGCAACTCATCTATTTTACATGGTTGTTAAACTTACCATGAAAGTTACTAGGTAACTTTGCAAATATTAAGTCACAATTTATGTTAAAAAAATGAATTTTTTTCACAAATTATAAAGGGAAGCTTACAATAAACTCAAATTAAATAAAACAATCGTTCTCCAATATTTATCAGTGGATTCTAAAAATGCAAAAATATTAATCCTGGAACACTAGAATGTCATCTTTTATTTAAACAATTTGGAAGGTTATTTTATTTTTTATATCACTTTCAACTATTTTTTGGAGTACCAAAAACATCTTTTTGTGAATGATGTTTCTATGTTACCCTTTCAGCTAAAGCAACCCTGGTTTAGGGTTATCTTATTTTAGAAAATATTTTTTTATTTTTTCTAAAGTAAAAGAGATAATTACAAGAAAAGTTGCAACTACCTGCTATAAATCTGTATGCTAGGTAGAGTATATTTATAAAAATACACTTCAAAATAAGCCTCTATTATTGAAAATTTATATTAATGTACAGTAAAATTAATATTAAACAATTAATTAATATTACTGTACAGTAAATTAATATATTGGCAGTTGTCACATTTAAGACAAGTAAAACCTATGAACAGGTTACCATGCACTGAATAAGGTTGTGCTGTAGGCCGAATGCTATGAAGTTCTCCTGGAGCCACTGTTAAGTTTGTTCTTATATGTCAATCCATTTGGCAATAAGTACATAACAATACGAGTACTGTAGACAGCTGTCATTTATAATATTAATTTTGTAACTAAAGTGTTTTGTGAATCTAAAACTTAATATGTGAACCTATTCATTTTTTTCAGTAATTAGTTACTTTTTAGCTATGCGTTATTATTTTATACAACAGATTGCCCATCAACACACACAATATAAGTGCTCGTTCATTTACATACTGTTGTAACGAGTATTTACATACTCGTTCATTTACGATAAGTTATTAAATAAATTTATAAAAATTACTGAAGTTTACCAAAATTAATTTTTAAAACATTTAATAAAGTGAACACCTCTAAATTTAGTCCACTCACATTTACACAGAATGTCTAGGTTTAATTTTTAGAGACAGAGCTGATTTCATCCTTATTTATTTTATTCTAGCTCTGTCACCGCCACTGACACTAGTTCAAGGAATCAATCCATATCGATTAAGGAATCAATTATCATTCCGTAAATTTTTAAATTCATGATTCTTCTTTTTCAAAATTTGAAAATATCAAATTAAATTTAATGAATTTATAAAAAACAAAATATTGATTTGTTTTAGAAAGTCATATTGAAGCATATAATGTTACACAATACGATGCATTTACTTAAACAAATATTTCAGTAAATACTGTACTTTGATCTGTTTAAGAGTAACCAATTTTACCTGATGCAGTCCTTGAAGATGATCTAGTGTTTCTGCGAGTGGATAGCTTTCCTTCTGAAGCGAGTGCCAACGACCTACAAATATCTTCACCCTGATCAGTAATTAACACATAAACTCCTTCTCCTCTACCACAACGAGATCCTCCTTCAAAACAGAATCTGTTTTCAACAACCCCGTATCTCCTAAAAAGAGATACAAAAAATTCAGTATGTTAGGTTTCTGAATTACATAAATAAACTAGGAAATTTACAAGTTATCGCTACTAAAAAATACTTCAAGTGGTATTTATTGAATAATCATAAATAGTCTTTTCCTTTTAAAAAACAGAAGAAGGAAAAATAATTCTATTCATCCTCATATTTAAAGATTCATAATATCTTCTAATAGTTGATAATGTCTGTCACTAATATCCATCATAAGTATACTGATAACTTATTGAGTGATCATAAGTATCATGAAATAATGAAAACATTAAAAAGATTACATATACTTCAATAAACTATCATTAGTAAAAAGTTCTCTGTTTGTTAAAAGTAGGCTACTAATAAAACAATACTTTAATTGTGAAATTTCCCAAAACCCTATTAATCTTGGAGGCACACTAATAGTAAGACCGAAACGATATTCTTGAAGATGAAGACGGCCAGGACCAGTTGACAGTTTTGCATGATTGTTTATTAAAAGTAGGTTTCAGGAACTTACTAAGGTAGATTTACTCACATCAGGAATAAAATTATTTATATTCATTTTTTCCTCAGCCTGATTGATGTTAAACTTACTGAAGTTCCCTTTGTTAGTTCACAATTAATTATAATGTTGTCTGTATATTCTAGATTTGAAGTAAACAACTTGTTCTGTAAGCAACAAATGTTCATTCAACGCAGTAGCATCCAGAAGCTTTGACCAATCTAGCATTCAGAATCTAATGCTTAATGCCCAAACTCTGATAAAGGAAATAAATTGCCATACTATTGCAAAATTCATAAAATTTTCAATAACATTAAAAAAATAATGACTTCAAATTTTAGATTAATGTTAGTATTTTTTAAATAACATTACTTCAAGAGATTGCTATGTGTATATTAGTTGGTACAATACCTTAATTGTGAAATTTCCCAAAACCCTATTAATCTTGGAGGCACACCAATAGTAAGACAGAAACGATATTCTTGAACATGAAGACGGGCAGGACCAGTTGAAAGTTTTGCACGAGATGGAGCTGATGCAATCTGAATTAAAAATTGTTGATCTGCAAGCAAATAAGATCATGAACTCTTACAATAAGTCACAATAAGTAAATACAGCAATTCAGTATGCAGCTTAAAAAATCCAAAAGTCTAATAAATGATCACTAATTTTTTAAATAAATTAAGTCCCGGCTGTATTGGCGTAGTTGGTAACGTGCTCGCCTTTCATCATGCGGTCTTGGGTTTCAATCCTACTCAGGCACGACATATTTTCAAATGTTACAAAATTATTTCATCCTTCACAGTTACAACCCAACGTCACTGGTAATGACCACTGTAGTTGATGGGACATTAAATAAACAAAAAAAAAAAGAAATTATAAAGTAAAATAATGTGAGTAGTAAAAAATGTAGAAGTGAAGAAAAATTATAATAAGAAGAGCAATAAATGCTGAATACAGGATAAGAGGAAAATCTAATGCAAAGAAGACATAAGTAAGATAAATTAATTAATACAAGGACACAAAAGAAAAAAAAAGAGTTTGTAGATTTAAACAAATTTGTAATTAATAATTACCTAATAAACAATAGAAGTCATATGCTATAAACATAAAAGTGCTAATCCATGTCTCAAATTTAGAAATAAACTGAGGTTACTTGCTAACCTGCCAGGTTATTTAATAAACTGAGGTTTTGCCACTGGGTATGGATAAATGTAATTCACCCCTTGTAACATTATAACTGCTACTTAGTAGTATTTATTTAATTATTTCATTCATTTATCATGGTATTTGTACAGGTAATTCATTATAATGACTGACACCTATTGGATTCTTTGCAGTGCATAGAACTAAAGTAAAAATACAATCACTGAGATAAAAATAAAAATATCAAGTGCAGTACGTTCTACTTATCAGAACTACCTTTAAGAATTTAATTTTGATTTAATTAACTGGCTGATTCAATAATCCAATTTTCTAGAAGTAGTTGAAACTCTAACAATGATTGTCACTTTCATTTAATAATGCTTCAGCAGTAGTATACTATATAAAAGAAAAACTGCTATACTTAGTCTAACTCCTTAATTTAAAACATTTGCTGAAATGAATTATTAATTTAATAGAGATCAATGAAAACAAACACTTGTAGCAGTGTTTACATTTATTACAAAGAATTCTTTGAGATTATCTCATGATTGATGAATAAAGTTTATTTTAATCTACTGTAGTTGGAAATTGAAAATCATTCATTAAGTTGCTGCTTCTCTCTACATGGAGGGAGCTTGTATATTTCTAAAATTAAAAATTTCTCATGACGATTTATGTCTTATTTTATGACTACTTTCTGCTATTTTAAAAACATGAACTTGAACTCATAACTAAAAAAAATTGCATATATTTCATTTTATATGATTTATTGTACTGAACAAAATATAAAAAAAAAACAGAACACTCAAATACAAATGGCTAAAAATGATATATGGTAGATCCTACACTGTATACTGTACTGCATGGTATGGATTTGACGTGATTAGACCAACTATCTACCATGAATATTGTGAATTACTGTCCATTTAGTCTAGTATTGCTGTTAATAAACAAACCAACATCAATAATTGTATGAAATAGCTAATAGTTCATCATGTGTCCATTTTTCAAGCCAGTAATTTCCAGAATTATGATTCAATTAAATTAATATAAATGATTCAAATCACAGGAGGATTTCTGTCAATTTACAAAAAAAAAAAATTAACTGGTATTTCACAAATTGATTCACTATTAATTAGTGATTTGTATAAGTTAAACTTACTATATCATATCAAATTTGTTGGAGGTTAATATTGTTTCTGTATAGAACAAATCTATAACAAATTTATAGTTTTATTTTGTACACTAAGTTACAATTTATGTAACATTTACTCAACATGTCTTTTAACACCATAATCATATAGAACGTGTTCTAATGGTGCTAATAACTAATTTATGATTTGAGCTAAGAGTACTGATTTATAAGTACCTGTACAACTCATAAGTAGACTACATTTTAATATGACCAAAAAGGAACGTCTGAAAAATTCAGAGAGTATGAACAGGCTAGTTCAAATCTAATTTAAATCCAAGAATAATTACACATCATCAGAATTTGTTTGAAGAAGTCTGTAGAATGGAAGTGTGTTAATGGTTGAGGAGAATAATATCTTTCATTCCTGGTTGTGCCTGAGAGGTTCAAGGATTGCAAAATACCACAACACGGCTACAAGCCTAACTCTTGAATGGGGTGGAGAGAACGAGAGAGAGTTTAAATATGGTGTGAAGGGAAAAGGGGGGAGAGAGAAAGATGTGGAGAAAGTGTGTGTATTAGCATGTATGTATACGCACAGGAGAGAAAGGGAGGGTGATGAGGAGTTCAAAAAGAGGTTGGTAGAAAGGATGAAGAAGGGTGTGAGAAGCAGGGGGAAGATAATAGACTTTAAATTAATTTATACTTACAATATTGAAATATGTTATATTTTTTAATAATTTCTGTATATCTTATGATAGATATACATATGCTGCCTCAAAACTACTTAATTTAATTTACCAATCTAATTCAATTTAAAGCCTAATACATGTAATAAACATATGGTAATTATAACCAATACATGTATTATTTATTTTAGTTTTCAATCTGGTACCAGATTAAATTCACAGAATGAGAGTGAATCACATAGATTAACTGCAACGGAGAACTTAGATTAAAATGGCAACAGTTTAAAACATTTGTTTACTGATTGAGATGTTGTCATCAGGCAGTCCAGTTTTAATTTGTACTTGGTAAATTAACAGTAAAACAGTTTCATCTTGTTGTCATTGTTACTACAATGTGATTGTCACCGTGTTCATATCCTCTTCTTTAGTTTTAATTAACCTAGAAAATACTTTTATGGAAACTCAATGGTTTCACTATGCAGTAGTTTCAAAAATTCAGTTGGTTACAATTTGTAAAGAATTTTAATACACGATTAATTTTATCATCCTATATCCTTATGATTTAAAATAATATTTACCTTCTCCAAGATTATTAGCTATTTTGACTTGCCACTGAATCAATCGTTCTCTGGTATCAAATGCTAGTACTACAGTCACATCCTGACATATTATAGCTATTGTGTTAGATTCTTTATCCAAAGTGAAACCTGGTTAACAAATAAAAACAAAACAACGAATGTAAATAACTACGTGAACACGATTATCCATACAGTCAGATTTTCATGAATAAAATTTTCAGTAACAACACTCGAAATAATCTTAAATGAGACAGATTCAACGGAGCCCTAACCTAAATTTTTATGAACTATCTACATGCATTTGAGGATGATTTTTTTGGCATTGCTCAATATCATTCATAATTCTTTTACTAGCAGGTTCGAATATTCTGCTGTGCTTTACGGTTTAAAATTTAATGTTATTTTCAACTAAGCAATTTTATCTTTCAGAGCTTTTTCTGCACGTAATATATTCCAGCAAATTTTCATACTGCGTTGTGTAAAATAAAAATCAATTTTTCAAATCTATTTTCCTATGCTGTTAAAAATGGCCATCTTATTCCGTATTCAATATTATAATACTTATAATTTTGACATGGCATCGCCATCAGCAAATTTATTTGCCAGGTTGGATCAAAAATTAAATTTTAGTTTTACCCTTATAAAGACTGTTAGTTCAAAATTTAAAATTTTTTTTCCGAGCACCAGCTTCTTCTGCCTTTGGACTTTGGCAAGCAGTTCCAATAAAAGTACGCTCAAAATTAACGGATATATTTAAAATAACATTTGATTGTTTTAAAATTTTTTAAATAAATACTACAGTTCAAGTTTGTTTTACCATACCCATGTGTTTTTGTACAAATTAGTATAAAATTCTATTACGTTATTCATCCTTACAGGTTTGAATTCTTATACCTCTAAATTGTCACTTGACGTTTTGACGTTCGGAAAGATCCTTTCTCAGATCAAGGTTGTCTTATATACATTTTTCTTCCCGACAACAGTTTTAAGGCTTAAATAACAATGTTCTTTAATTTTCCTGTAATTGTCATTTTACTATTTTCTTCGTAATTTTTGAAATCGCCAGATAATTTTCGAAAAATAAATAGTAAAAACTTATTAGAGAATAGCAACTAAGATTTCTGGTCTGGCATTTTTTCATCATGCTAAGACTTAGGTAGGCATCATCCACCCTGAATAAAAAAATGTATTAATAAGATCTTAAATAATTTACCTGATTCAACAGCTAAAAAATGCTGAAGTGATAAGGAAGCTTTCGTCTGACCTTGCTTGTATCTGTCTTTACTGTCTCTGTACAGCTGAAGATGTAGACAGTCTGAAAAATAAAAACAGTCAATTACTTAACAGTAAAATTTTATTAAACCTGCATCTGTGGTGGAGTACTAGACTCTAAAATAAAATATACCAGGTTCGAGTGCCAGGTAGGATCTGGAAAATTTTTACGGTGAGTATGCTTTCATGTTGAGTCGAGAATTGAAATTAATTTTTGGTAATAGAAACTTTTTCAGAGCTATTTTATTTTCAATAAGTAGTTTTTTTAATAAAGGTGTAACTTATGTAAACTTTGAAGGTTAAAATTTGTTTTAAATTTTTTTCACAGGGTTGTATTAAAAATGTTAGGCCGCTATAATTTTGACTAATAAAAATCGTTTGTACATCAAAGAAAAGTTTAGGTCTTTGATAAAATATTAAAATTAATATTAAAAAATTGCGATAATTTGCAATAATTTTTTACCTTTCAAATGTATGGGTGAAGAGTAACATTTTAAAATTAGGATCCTGCAAAGTAGGGTATAGAATATTGTTTACTTTAACTGGGTTATCAAAGGAAACCAAAAAAACATGAGAAGCGAAATGAAAGCAATGAAGTACAAGTAACTAAATCAAAATATTTTTGTTTATTTTTGATATATGAAATAGAATTGATATGCACGATAATTATTACATATGATCACATACTTGGTACTTCTGGTATCTCATCATTACATTTACAATAAAGTTTTGAATGGAATGAGAATTTTCAGAACTGCCGGTAAAAATATCATCCATTAAATTAACTGACTTATCAACAGCAAAAAATGAGTAAGACAATCAAAAATGCTTACGTGAATAAATAAATAAGAAAATGAAAGAGTATCAAAAATCTTCCATTAGAGAAATACAGCATACGAAAAAACATGTTTGAAAACCCACAACACAGAGCTCCAATGACATCAAGTTGTACTTACATGGAAACAATATTGGTAATTTTTCACATAACAAAAACATAATGACCTAAGATCTACCTCAACATTTTACATATTGTAACACGC
Source organism: Catonia carolina (assembly GCA_035578175.1). Taxonomy (NCBI): domain Eukaryota; kingdom Metazoa; phylum Arthropoda; class Insecta; order Hemiptera; family Achilidae; genus Catonia; species Catonia carolina. The sequence goes on from JAQMRL010000001.1 coordinate 108,512,821, forward strand.
TGCTAATGATTTCATACATTAGGCTATTACCGAGTGTCATCACAACCGAACACTATTCAAAATTGACAAGCTGGGGAAAAATCCGATGCGGAAAGAAGCAATTTTAAAAGCAACAAAAGTTTTGGGTTTTCACAAAATTTTAAATATGTTTTTTAAAATTTTTATTTGAAACTATATCAATATAACAACCAAATTTTATAACATAACAGAAATATAAAACAAATATGCCCACTGAAGACTTATCATACCTTTATCAAAATTATATTGTTCAGATAGGCCTATTTTTTATACAGATAGAATATTCACAATCAAAGAAAATTATTTTTCAATTTTAAATGAATGGAGAACCTTTAGACATTGCTGGCAATAAGTAGGCATATTTATAATTTTTATCGAACTGTTTATTTTATTCCAACAGTTCTCGATTTCATGAATGGCGCAGCCTTTTTATTCATCAAAAGGATCTTTGTGCTAGTGCGGCATACCAGTTGACTTTTTTATTGGCTACTTAATAAAAACATTTAAGATATAGACTTTCCTATTCTTATATAGATTTTGTTTTAAGATATAAGTCAAGGTGCTGACAAATCGTGAAGTTCCTGTAAACTATTTTTAACACTTGGGATTGAAATACACCTGCAAGTTCTTTTTTTGCAATACCAAACAAATTATTGTACATCTTAGGTCAGCCAAGACTTTTGTAAACTATTCCCCGAGATGAATCAATAATAAAAATTTTAATGAATTCGAAAATGAAACAATTTTAATGGAAGGTTAAAAGTTAATGGGTTTTCATACATGTTGGCTCCAGGTTGAACGTGTATCAAGTAGCTACGTAGCTACGTTGATGACCTTAATAAAAAAAATAAAAAATGCATGAAGAATATTGTTTTCTATTGATAGTTTTTAAATATACGTAAACATATATTTTTTGTAGGCAATATCTAAAGTGGGAACTTGTACAGCTGATACATGTTCTTGTCAGGTAAGGTAAAGTACAGGAAAGGGAAGTAAGCTATATAAAGGTTATCAGGCAGAATAGATTGATTGTAGCAGAATACTTTCTAACACCTACTTTTCATTTTATGTAAAGCTGTAGGCCCACTGATGCAATATTTTCTATTTCTAAATTGAACTCATTCCACTATATATAAAATAACGTACCTTCGTTCTTTTTATGAGCAGTAAATATAAAATATTTGTCTTAAAAAATGAACACAAGAAATGAGAGATACTAAAACACCAGTTTGAAGGGTTTGATGAATATTGACTCGTCGTAAAACATGTGTCCATCCCGGATAAATTATTTATTCGAACTCTCTTTAAAAAACACTAAGAATGTAGATTTTCAGATTTATGTTACGGAAGAATATACATAATGACCGAATATGTCCGGTTACTAAATCGTCGCGTAAAAACAGAATTAACTATTAGTAGAAATTATATTTTATTAGCACAAGAAATTAACAACGACATAAATGTTTCTTGACCATAACTTTACGTAAATATTGACATCAAGTTAACATACATTCAAAATATTCACGTGGAAAGTATCTGGCATCGCAGAAAACTGCCGTCCAAAGAATATTGTGACAAATAGGTAATATAATTTGTTAGGTAGTAATTTGTTTTGAATGAAATAGTTTTTGCGTGGCTTTGTCAATAGCAGTTGTATAAATATGGTTACCTGACGCCTAACGGTAGAGTTCTGTTGTATTATTGACCTTTTTATTGTTTTCTATTTTTATTTATCTTTTGTATTCATTAATGTTAACTTTTGTTATCCATTATCTGGATTCATCTAGTGTTGCATTCTTTTAGATTCTTGATAATTCTAAGGTTATTATTTTTTTATTGATTTATTTATTTATCAGTTCATTTCTCGGTATTAGCCTATAAGAAATTCTAAGAATTCCTAGAGAGAGTACATGAACAACCTGATCATTTGTCGGCGAGTTCCAGTAGTAACTTGGATGAAAATTAAACCAGTGCGTGTTAGTTTGTAAAACCAGTTTAGTACTTAACGTTTTTCTAGGAAGAACTTCTTACTACATAAGTTAGGTACAATAGTTGCTTTCATAAGTAAGATTAATTAATTATTATTGTTCATTGCCATAGTTTAAGTTATGAATTTGTAGGCTAATATCATTTTGTAATCACTTTAGGATAAGAAGTTAATTTTTAATTTACCAATAGTTATTAGTACTATAACAATTTACTATTTGTTAGTTTATTAATAAATAGTGGACAGGCCGAACATATCGTATGCTACAAATATCTTACGATAGATGTCGCTGTATTACTAGTGTGCGGCAAGTTTTCACCAGCAATGTGTTTTGTATTGAGCAAGCAGACATTTATCGCACAAGATAAATATCGTATCTTACGTATCGTATCGTATAGGTGTGCACTCCGCCTTATACGTTCAAAAGAAGGTTTCTATTTCTTTGTGTTATCATTTATTATAACCAGATCCCGAAAGAACGTGGATTAAATGTTACTATATTTTACTACTCATCTCATAGAAGAATAGAAAAAAATGGGACGGAAATTATGTCTTACACAACGTTTACTTTAAAAAAATCCTATAAATCATGATAACGTAGAATCGACCTGTTTCGACTTTATTGGTTGGAGCCTATTCTGATTTGTCTGTTCATCTGCATTTAAGAATTACATGACGTCAAGTCTTATAGTATGGTATTGATTAAAATACACATTTCCCAACGATTCTTTTACGAGTTAAAATCCATGTACCGAAAGATTATATTGTTGGTGTTTTAATATGTTGGAATATATTATTTTGCATACAAATGTGACCTCGCAATATTTTAAAAATAATTTATTTACTTTTACACAATAACTTACCGATTTCTAAAGGTAAGATTTTACTTCATAAACAAATCAACTTACTATGTCCGCCGCTACCACTTAAACTTTCTAGATGAATTTTTTTATAAAAATATTCTAAGACTCAACATAACAAATACAACGCATTTTATTTGTGTTTATTTTAGTTTATTTAAAGTTGTATTAACAGCTTTATCATTAGCAACTACTATGGCGCATGGGTTTTAACCTTCAAACATTTTCAGAATCTAGCCAAAAATCGAACCTGGGATCTTCCGCTTTGTAGTCTGGCGCGCTATGTGGCATAGTGATCATTTTAAAAAGGTTCAAGACTGTCACCTTAAATAATAGTAATAACTTTTAATGGATGAAAATAACGTATTCAAACATTCTATTTGTAAGGTAAGAACATTGACTTTTATTATTGAATAATCTTTTAAGAAGTTTATTACAGAAAGTATGGATTTACCCTAAGTACTTTTTAGTTATCTTACATAAAAAAACAAAAAAGTAAAGATGAAAAAGCAAAAGCAAAATTTTGCAAAAATCACCAACAACTATTATACTGCTCTTACTAAAATGCATTGGATAGACGAAGTATTACTTTTATTTTAGTGAATATTTTTTGTCCGCACCGGTAGGCCTACGTTATGAAGTTATTTAACAAATATTAACTTAATTAAATTTATAAATAGATAAAATACCTATCTATTTTATAACTGACTTCATACAACAAACTTCTTATTAATTGTAAAGTTAAACTTAAAGACGTTGGTTGTTTATACTGATTTGAAACGTAGAGAATGAGGAAGCGATATAATTATAATTATTGTTGTTATTATTATTTTAGTTATTAGATGTTAGGTGTTCAAGTAGTAGTACAAGTAGTTTGTTTTGATACGAGGGTGAGAGAAGAGGGTCTGAAATAACGAGGATAAGAGGTGAGGAAACCGACCCTCCTTGTTATCAGTTTGTTCACGTCCCTAACACAATTTCCGGGACCCCGCATTATGCCACCTCCTAATTGCTGCCTAATTTGTCTCCGCAGTTTTGCTGATAGCGCTGAATTCTCTCCTAGCCGCTACTGCAGCTGCACCAGACAGGTTATCGATACGATGCTATCGAAAAAATATTGCCATCAGTAGAACTCATTTTGGTATCTCTCATACATCGGCCTCTGAAAAGAATATCTACATCACTGCAGTAGGTTATTAACCGCTCGTCACATTATTATCGACCTAAAAAAATTATCAAGGGAAATTAAAATTCACAGGTATTTCTTTGAGAAATAATTTTTATCATGATACGACTAACAATCTGACATACTCGATAAATATATGCTAATGATCAAAAAAATATGTAGGTGCTATTCTTTAAAATAAAATATCACTAGTTGTTTTACGTTAAATTATTATTTAAAACCTCATCAGTAGCTTGATTTATTGGCAACTATTGTGTGTTTGAATGAGTAATAATTTCCAGACCCTAGCTTGGAATCGAACTCGGGACCTGCTAGTTTGCATGTCAGAGCATCAACCACTACGCTACGTAGGTGGCCATTAGCTGTTGTTAAACATATATCAATGAAGTTATTATGAAAATTAATAAAACTATGTTACTTTTTATGAATTAACTTCTTATTTTATTACTGAGTAGGATTGCTATTACAATAATAGAATTAATAAATATAATAGGCCTAATAATAATCGAATTATAAAATTTGTAAAAAAGATTCTTAGAAATTGATACAATGACATTTACAAACAAAACAATATTGTACGAAGTTGAAACAGTTAGGATGAAACAAAACGAGATGTAGCCTATACTAAGCGTAAAACTGTTTCTTCAAAATACGTGAATAAGAAATTCGTCGAAACTTTCTTAACAGCTGTATTTTTAGCTTGTTAATTGGATAATGTAAGGGATTGTATAACAAATTAATGTGGGTTTTAACGTAGAAAAATAAAAAATAAAAATTCTACAGGAATGTAACAATGAACCTTCTACTTTAAAGTTTATCCCAGTACACCACGAAAGCAACCAAAATTTCACACATTTATTTTATATTAAATTATTTAGGACGATCATTTCAAAGTTATAATTTACAAATATGAAATTTGTGAAAGGTTTAATTGGCTAATACTGACAGAATACAATTTATGCAATACGTCGGTTGTAACAAAGTAGCCAAACGAATAGTTTTAATAGTGAAATCAGCTGTTTATAAAATTAAAATTAAATTTATTTTACCTTGTACCTACATAAAATCATAGTAGTCAATTAAAATAATGAAACATTCCGTCAAATAATTCTATTGTAATTTTATGACAGGACATGATGAAACAAAATCAAAATACAAGTAAGTAAGCGTAAAACAGTCTCTGCAAAATACGTGTACAAGAAATTCGTCGAAATTTTTTTTACAGCTGCATTGTTAAGACATGAAACTAGATTTCTCTATTTCGTTTTAACTATTAATAATTGTCAGTTTTCTTGAAAATCGTATTAACAAATTCATTTAATTGTTTTAAAATAGTATTTATTTATAACTCAATAAATTTATAAACAAATCAATCTGTTGAAACATGAGTACTTTACTGGCAACCGATTTTCTCATATAGCTAATACTACGAATAAAGCAGTAACAGGACAAAATTTACAGCGGGATTTTAATACTGTAAAAATTGAAACCGACCAGAGATTATTTCATGAACATTTTGTGTTAAGAAAATAGTGACAAAGAAAAATGAAGTAGTCATTACATACGGCTTCAGAAAGTCATCGCTGGATCGTTTCCATATTCCCCATAGACGCTACATGAGGGTTACATGATAATGTATTGTCTGGATGGCAGTGGGTTTGTGCATTGTGTGGTCTGCGAGCGATTTATGGTTTACTTTGAGTGTTAAGAATGGTTATCCTACGCTGTTTTAACCAGTGGTATGGAATGCCGGTCATTTCAGTTCTACAAATTACTTCTACTGGATGCGTTCGCAGTGGGTTAATTAATTTGCGCCAAGTTTATCAATTAGGCTAGTCTAGTTTAGTTTTAACTTCCTCCCTGACTTTTCCTCCTCCTTTCCATCTCGTTCTTCATCTCCTTCACTGTGCGAATCTGGTTATTAAATTCAGTCCCAACAAATGTTACCCCTTGCTCATCAGAACAAAACCTCTTATCTTTCCAACAATAATTTTCCCCATTCCACAACTTTTCTTATGAGTATTCTGGCTTATTTTTTTCAGTAACTACCATGCCACACAAAAGAATTATAACAAAAGAAAATATCACTTAAACTGTTTATTTGAATGAAGACAAGAAGCTCCTCTTATGTACTTCTGCTACCTACTAAATGTTTAAGAAGAAAAGAAATATATAGAAAGTGTTATTGTAAAAACAGTGCTATCAACCTGTGTTCCATTGTCTTTTATGTTAGTGATGGGTTCGGTAGTAGTATCTAACTTAAGTCCAAGTTTCAACTTGGTACGATGTTCCATTCTTGAAATATTTTGTTCACGTACACACAGACCAATCGCTAAAAACATGTTTTTTGGGTTCAGGGGGTCTGGAAACGTGTAGATCCGGTGAAAACTCGATTTAGAAAAATCGACATGGAAACAATACTTTCCTTTCTAAATATTCATAAATAAGCAAAAGAAAGTAAAAATAAATTAAACAAACAATATCAGTTATCTGAATGAAAACTTCCGAAAGTTATTCGGAAAGTGAAATATCTGTGGGAATGAGAATCGATTGTATGATCATACAATACTGAGGGCTATGAGTAATGAATATTTTTAAACAAATCTGTACACACAACACATTCAAATTTTTGATTTTCAGATTGTTTATAACTTTCAGCTCACTTATACCAATCTGACAGAAAGCTGGAAGAACGTCCTTATGAACTAGTGAAGTACGGTTGAACGAGTGGTTTTATTTTATGAATAGCTGGTACCCAAAAATATATGAGTGAGAGTCTGTAGCATGAATAGCATGAATTAAAACCAGATGGTATCCTTGCTCAATCAAATTCATATCTATTTCCTTTAAAAATTCAGAAATAAATTTGGTGGTTGTTTAAAACAAAACAGTTCCGGATAACAAAAAATGGGTAACATTTCTACGGTTTATAGCCACAGTAAACTCCTTGAAAAGTTCAAGGAGTTTGTGTTATTATTAAAGTACAATATAACTGAATAAAATAGCGTGATTGAAAACGAAAGAAACCACCAGAGATGACGTGGATGTTACTTTGTATCATGGCTCGCACGCACACCGACGTGAATAATAAAAATTAACGTGATTTTAAATGAATCATTGTACTTAAAAGAAAGTATGAGTAGTATAAAGATCAGTAATTCAGCTAGAACAGGAAAATATTTTGACCGAATCCCATTCAGGCACGGCATATTTTCATACGTTACAAAAATCATTTCATCTTTCACCGTCTGCATTAGCAGTAATTGCAAAACAGTCGGACGTAAATAAAAATTCTATGTAGTTAAAAAATCATAATTAAAGCCGGCATTAGAATATATAACTCGCCACTCCAGCAGCGCGAAGCGCTGCTTGATTTTAACGATTGGTGGTTGGGTGGGTGAGTGTGTATGTGTGTGTGTGTGTGTGTGTGTGCGTGTGTGCGCGCGCGCGCGCGTGTGTGTGAACAAAAATTTCGGAAACGGAATAACACACGAAGTTGAAATCTGAAATGTCAGTTAGGTACGACTACGGAACCCAACACGAACATTTTCATCAAAATCGGTCAACCGGAAGTAGTAGCTTATTCATGATTTTTTTTTACTTTTTTGCGATTTTATCAAAAATGGTTCCTACAATTTTTTTTAAATCGCCTCAACTATATTTCATATGCTGTACAAAATAAGGTGAGTACCATGTCTGCTGAAATTCTTGGAGAGACTGTGCTTTTGTAGAAAAAATGTTTTTTTTCTAAGATTGTGGCCGTATTATGAATTAGAGCAAAAGTGTATTTAATTAAAGTAGTAAAACATTAAAAAACGACAACTTTTCATTTTGCGTCATTCACTCATGATTAAAATTAGGTTACGTTTTTTATTTTACATTGTTTAATCATGATTAAACATGGGTTATATCCTAATGTTTATTATGGAAATTGGCGAAAGAAAATTGAGTGAGTGTTTCACACCAGATTTTTTTATAAAGATTTGCTGATTTTTTAAATATTATAGTTTTCATTGAAACTCGTCGCAAGAATTTGTAAAAACCTGTTGAAGACGGAATGGAGTAAGAAAATCTACCACTATAATAAGGCTTATTTAAGGAGTACGTTAGTCACAAATACTGTATTTTGATTGGTTAAGGAACAAGCCATCCATTACCTAAAAAATCACTTCCATTGTTCATGCTTCTAGCAGTGTTCGTGACTTTCTCACCACGTCCTTTTCGTTTTTGCTGAGCTGCGTTTCTAAAAAAGTTACTTTTCACTACAATACCCGATCTAATACACTAAAGCTGTTGCAAAGTAAAAGCTGCCGTAATGTCATAAAAAAAAAAATAGTTGTGCACTTAAAGGTAAAACTGCGTGAAAACAAGTTCTTACAAATTGTTAAAGTTAATTGAATATAAGGCTTCTAAAACCTGCAGAACTGTAATTTTTAGTCTACTTCTCGAACACCCGACGAGATACAGAGAAAATAAGATTTCTTCAAGTAAAAGCAGGGATAATGAGATGTCAGCCTTTCCCGATACATTTACTGGTATTACGGAAAAACGTGTAACATTTGTTCATGGAGATTTTGACCCTTATATTATTTTACAAAACCTACAATTATTTCTAAACAAAAATACTTTTGATAATCCCTTTGACTTATTTCTTTAGTCCAATAAGTCTAAGGCCAATTCTTTGTAACGTTAATAAAAAGTAAATTTTGTTTAGCTTAAGTATAAAGTGAAAAAGATAAACTAAACAAATAGGAGATTTTGCCAAATTTTTCAACGTATACATGCGGAAAACCGCGTGCTAATTCACAGAAACGCAATCCCTCTAATATGCTTGTGTAATTTGACAATACAATTTTACACCTAGAAGCTTAGAGCGTGAACACTGCCCTCCCCACTCTGGATGGCGCCGTGTAAAGCAGTAACACTACTCACATAGTTTAGCAAATTCCTCACAATCAGCTCAGTCAAAATAGGCGGTTGGAACGAATGAAGTGTTTAACAACATTTTCAAATGGTATATCTTCGTATTTAATAAATCTAGCTTTTTCAGTTACAAATAAAAACAATATTTTTAAAAAATTGTGGTTAATGAATTAATTATAAAAAATGTGTACAGCCATTGTTAGAGGAGTTTTTAAAGCTAGCAATGTAGCCCCAAGATTTAGGGTACATACTCCGGCGCAAGAACACAAAAATATAATTTCCTCAAAAACGGCACTAATTATTTCCATTAAACGTCCCTCGTTTACTAAATTAGCCGAGTTTGTCAAGATGACACTATTAATATCTCTGGAAAACTTGTAGGGGGACCTGCTTTCAGAAAATCTTTTGTTTAAAAATTACGGCTAATATTACTATATTTTCCGGTAAAATGCATGGTCTTACAAAAGTCTCATAATTATGTAACAATAATTTTTGTAAAAATTGTTTATTTTAGTTTAATTTTCGTAGTCACTAATAACTTTTGCTGTTGATGTGACTTAAAAATGGTAATAATTAAAAAAAGTTGAAGAAAGTAAAAATTCTAAAACTTTTGCATTTAATACTTTTTCCCACATGAAAATCTGTTGTTACAAAATTAAAGCCTTACTGTGAATTTTACAGCAAAAAATATAAAAAGTTTAAGAGAATTAAATATTCCACAATTTTTTTAAATAATAGCCTATCTCCGTCCAACGTTTAGTTTAGTGGAAATTATGTGAATGTTTAGTGAAATCAATAATTAGCGTATTCCTTGTGAATAATACAGCTGAGTGATAAAGATTTTTTTAAATAGAAATATATTCTGATTAATAAAAAAATATTTTGACAATGCTGTATAATAACTGAAAATTCATAGATACTAATGAAAATGTATCTTAAACAACAAAAGACAGTTTTGACACAAAAGTGTTCCCTTTCTAAGATTAAATAAGAAATTCTTTTCCTTTTTTAAGTTAAAAATGAAAACAAACCCTTCCTTTGCAATGTATTCAGAAAACGCATTATTAAGTTAGGGGAGAGCAATTCTTTAGAGTGCGTCTCTACAGAGCTTTGAAAAGACGCGTTGGTGTCGCAAACATAGAAGGTCTACATTGTTCCAGTAATATTTACATAACTCGGAAATAAATTATATTTTCTCTAGAAACATTTTCGAATACACCTGTTGGTTTAATTTGTATTCTCTAATAGATTAATTTTTAAATTTTGCACGGTACATAAAGGAAATGTAATTAATTTAGTTAGCTGTTTTAGCCTTGATAAAAATCCATCATAGTTTGTCTTTGTAATTCGAATTCCTACTCTATAAATATTTATTGAAAATATTACTTCGATTTGTTTACTTCAATTTTTTACGAAAACACTGTAATAAATTTATCTGAAGACTTAAAACCTGTCGAGAATTACACGACTGATTTTGTTTTTTAATACAATATTATGTGTCTGTAGCCTAATTGGTAGAAATAATTCACGAAAACATCTGGGAAAAGCAAATACTAGCCTATATGTGACTGCCCTAAACCATACTATGTTAGATATGTTCTTTGTGTAAATGATTTCAAATAACATTCTGTGTTTAATCTACCAGTACGAAAAAATAATTTTCTCTCCGCAGTTGGTTGTTAAGCTATATATTTTTTTAAAATTTTAATTATCGATTTTATAAAATAAAAGAATAATATGTTAATACAAAAATAATATTGAAAAAATATACCTGTTCTTTTCACTCTAATTTTATTTTACAATTTTAAATTCATAAAATTTTTCTAGATTGTCGTCCTATAATATTATTTGGTTCAAAAATTATGTTTACTAATAAATTAATCAAACTGAAAAAGAATTAATGTAACTGATAGAGATATTACTTTCTTATAACAAAAAAAAAACAATGTTGAATTCACTGCTTTCAAACTATTTCAAACTCCTGCCGCATGTTCGTAATCGAATAACTGACTGCACCGCAGTATGCGTAATGCAGTTGTTAAAAAAGCACATTACAAGAAACAAGCTGAGTCTTAAACCTGTACGGATATCTTTAATGACATTTTAAGAATAACTGCGTATTTCTCGAGTACTGAGTGGATCATGATTAGTTTGAAAATTCAGGCACAGTCCTGGGGGTAAACACGAAACGAGGCTCAGAATTTGAATCAATCAGTGACCTCCCCCTAGATCGAGAATGGCTTAGGCGTAATTAATATGAAAAGCACGTAAAGCCACACCCTCCCTGCGGGTGAAGAGTTCGCTAACTTTCCAGCCCTGTACATTTTTTACTCTAGGGAATTGCGGGCAATATACCCATTCCTACTGAAATCTACAGAAATGCAGACATTTTATTTCCCTTCAACGAACCACTTAATTCATATTTTTAGGCGTTTTTATTTTATTAAATTTATTATTTATTTATTTATTATATTTCGTTTGGATTTGTTAGTACGTGAATAATATCGTTTTTATTTTCGCTTATCAATAAACTATGCAATTAAATTCTTTCAAAAAAATGTTCACTGCTACAATGCTTGTAGAATAACTAAGTAGCATACAAAATCATTTTAAATAAAGACAAGCCTATTTATTCCATATGACTATAATTTTATACACTTATAACAGAAATATTTCAGATTAAATTAATTGATATTGAATCGCATGATTGGTCAGAAGACTCATTAAATACCATAAATTCGTTCTTTTTCCTTTTACTCACTGCTACATTGCAATCTGTGAATTTTCTTTAAAAAGCAAAGTAACTGATTTGGCAAAGGAAAGAAAACTAAAGACAAATATTCATCGATCATTGGTTTCGTGATATTTATAAAATAAATAAATAAACAAACATAAAATATAATGTAACATAGTAGCAGTTCGTGGTTATTCTATACTCTATTTCACATTCAGAATGCAGTACAGCTCTTATGAGAACCCGTTGTGTTTTCAGGCGTTCGGAAAACATCAGGCACAGCTAATACAATAACTCTCCTCCGCCGACACCATCTGAAGGTCACGGGTAAAAATATTTGGAGTTTCGCTTACCACGCTCTAACAAACTCATTTTTAATCAACAAAATACTGAAAAAAATACTTTCGCTTCCTAATGAATCGCATTTTATTACGCTGTAAATGTTATTATTATACTCTGATATTTAGATAAGAGACCGTAGGTACGTGTAAGAGAAAGGGGTATGACGTCTCTCTCTTCGTCACCTTCACTGTCGGGCCAGGGGAGGTATATTACCATTTTGAGACCTTTCCGTGATGCTAACGACTGTTATTCATACAAGATTTAAACTTAGCTATTCTTTTATTTTAAAATAATTAAAAAACACAAAATAATTAATACACAATTCCAGTACTATAATAATTTGTCGGTACCTGATCTTCAAGACGATACAAATATTAAGTATGTTTTCGTATTATGTTATTCAATTAGGAGTTTGTAAATGAGAACGTGTGACGTGTGGTCGATATTTTTACTTAGTGCAGTAGCGTTCAAACTCCCATATGAAATACGTTGTTTATGGACTTCCTATACTGCATTCTGAACGTGAAATCAACTATAGGAACGGTTGATGTATTAGGTTGTTTATTGTAAGAAATTGTGTATTGTAAGGGGCGGAGTGTGTTGAACAAGGACAGTAGATTGCGATGAATAAAATATTTGAATAGGATTTCTTGGAAAGAGGTAGTGGGTCTTTGTACACCTGTTATTGATCATTTTTACTAAGTTTTGAATTCTTCTAGTAAAGTTATTATTATGTAATAATTCTATGACCTTCTAAAAATGACAACCACCAGAGGTATTTAAAGGCCCTTTAAACATTTATTTATGCTCTCTAGGAATCTGGAGGATGAAGACAGGAGTATAGAGATCGGTGACTGTTAAGATGCGAGAGACGGCATAGGCTGTAAGAAAACTCGCTAAAAATTAAGCCCTTTATAGTTAAGTTCAGTTGAAGTTGCGACTCGATTATGAATCAAAAGTGTTTGTATACCTGAAAACAAGTAAAATAGAAAAAGTTCTTTGTACTTTGATTGGTTTAGGTAAGAAGCTATTACTAATTGTAAAATCACTGTTATTGTTAATTAAGTTAGTTTAAGCTTAAAGTTCTTTAGTTAATTAAAGTAAAGTAATCTAATTGGATTTGTTAGTAATTATTAGTTTTGTAAAGTAAGTCTCTTTATTATTTATCTGGCCTAGATCCCGAACGGACCTAGGCTTGGGTGTTACAGTAAAAAAGAATACTACAGTAACACAACTTTTGATTACAATTCCTGTAAGTAAGTACAAAAAAAAATCAAATCTCTTCAACCTTGAATTTTGGTTTAAACTATTGTTCAATTAATCGATTGCTAATAAATTTGTATGTAGGTATTTGTATATAAAATCAATCCAAATATTAACAAATAAGTTCTGAAATTTATTTTTTACTGTCTTTATTTTACTATCTCTAAAATAAATCTGTTGCTTAAGTATACTCGCTGCCCATAACAGACAGGTGGAGTGTTAAATTAGTTACACTCAATCTGCTCGTTGCAGGGCTAAAATAAATAGTTCTGTTTCTTATCACATGGTCAGCCAATTAAATGACTGAATCATTTAAGTACAGAAGAGGTAGAGGTGTAAAAGACACTAATCAGAGTTATCTCCTCTGAAAGTAATGAATTTTATTATACCGCCAGACCCTGTGGTGAATGAAGTGAAGGTGTCATTTGCAGAGTGGAAAATATGTGCTTTTCAGAGGGCCCGGCATGCTGATAAGCGTACTTTTCCACTCAGTGAGTGTTGGCAATGGTAAACCACCTCACTCCTCGTTTTACTTAGTAAAACCTCTGCAGGTTCAAATCAGCCTTTCGGCTGATGACCTAAACAAGTATACTCAACATGTATCTGATAGTTTTCAACTGGAATCGTTCTAAAATTTTGATGTTATAATTGGCAGATGTACCCCAAAGTTGTATTCTAATGTCCAAATGGGTTTTCACATTGATTTATATAGACTTATTTTGTTTGATTTTGACTGGAAAGATTTAATATTCAAAATCCATTAAATTTTACAAAAATCTAGTTGTTTTCTTTTGATAAATATGTGCTGCTTCCATATAAGGCGACGATCTCAGTGAAGACCTAGATCTTTAACAGCAACTATAAAATTTATTGATTTCAATACACTTTGTAACAAAAAAATATTAATATATTATATATTGATATTTGTTACAAAAAATATTATAAATTTGTACATTATACAATAAAAAATGTTGTAAAATAATTTATTTGCTCTAGAAGAATACCTAGGAGGTACAAAATAAGTTTTCATTTATTGTCATTTTAACTACACAGTAAAAAAGTGCAACATTGAGTAAACTCATTTTTGCAAACTGAAGCAATATTTTAGAGGAAAGTAATAAATGAGTATTCAGAAAAATATTTAACTTTTTGAAATTAAAACCATTTTTGACCCTAAGACAGTTTACCTCCGCGATATTTTTGTAATTTAAAAAATATAATAATCTCAGAAGGAAAACTGATTTCGAATGAGGAAATAAATGAACATTGAATTGAATAATACTTCTGAAATAGAGTTATTATGCAAGGCAAGCAGAGATGCAATGTTTAAAAATAGCTAATTATCTCGAATGCGGTGACGATTACGTTTGGGGTAAAGAAAAGAACGAAGTTGGAAAAATAATTCCATTCCCCTAGTGAACCAAATTAACATTTTCATTTTAAGAATCTTAACAAAAAGAAAATATTAAGGATTTGACAGGAAACGAATTTTTTACTCTTTCAAGTTATTTCATTTAATACGATTGTACTTGCTTTTGTTTTATCAAAGTGATACAAAGAATTTTTGAAAATGAACTTGACAAGCCAAAAAAGTTACTGTAATTACATTATAGTAATGAGATTTTTTCAGTTTAGGATAAATGAAGAATACACTTTTTCTTTTCTTTTTTACCGGGAATTGTTTTTTTTTCAAACAATCACAGAATTCTGTCGCTTTTTCTAGTTGAATTTGTGATTTGAATAAACATAAATCTAAATAGTTATTAATAAGGTTTGTTTCTTCAAGGGTCGCTGGTCACTACACCGAGTTTCAGAACAAATACCTAATTAAAATTTCTTCTGTTTACATTTGAGTTGCAATATTTCTTTATTCTATACTCAATCCATGAGTTGTTTGAATGTACATAAATGTATTTAACCAACGACTTTGTTTCTATTAATTAATGTTGATACCTAATAGTATAGTTAATGTAGTATTATAATGGCTGGTTGAATATTTTACAAAAACTTCTATTCACAATTTAGCCTAAAATTCTTCCTGCGCTTTCTTACAACGAAATTGCGATTGACATTTAATTTGGAAGATTTAAGTAGCTGGAGTTTAAATAAACTTTATTTTCTGCACCTATACTATATATATACATAATGTTTAATACTAAATATAATGTTACAGATTTATATTTGCTTCCCTTCTTAGCTAATGAATAGGCCTAGATTTTTTTGAATTTCTGAAGTCGTTTGTTATAACTTGATTACACGATAAATTTAAAACAAAAAATGAGCGGAAATTTTTTTTATGCAGGTAGCCTTTGGCTTTTTTGAAGAATTGCATAGTACGATAGCAGTTTCAAAATACACAGAATAAAAGTACTTTTTAACTTTCATGTTTTCATAGGAATTATAAATTTCAAACCAATAATAACCTAATTAAAAATGTTTTGTTTAACATTAATAAGGGCATCACGAAACGGTTTTCATTAACATTGTCTATAAAAAGAACATAGCAAATATTTCTTGCAAGGATCCAATTTGATTTTTTAGTTTAACTAAGACAATCATGAATAATGTCTAGCCTTTTCATTTTCTGGTGATATGACGTACGGTTTCTTAGTAAACAGCTACAAAAGGAACATTCAAGTTTGAATTACCAGGTGATATAAAGGTCCAGTTTTCGTTCTTGGAAACTTTCTTCGATTATTTCCTCATATCGATGAAGAGAAGGAACTTTGTAGCGGTTGCCTACGTCACTGAAAGTTTCTAGAAGTTTCAAGATCCTAACTTTTCGTGGCATTATACATGTACAGTGGCTGTAATTACCATAATACACTAACTATTTCGTTGATAGCCAGCAAAGAGTTTTACTTCATTTTGTGTATGATTTTATTATAAAAATAATTAACGTTTGAGTTCATCATTGGGTTTTTTTATAATGCCATCAGCTAACCGCTTAATTTTCTTGCATCTGGAAAGGAAAATGCGGGTTTAGTTCTAATGACACCTAAAAACCAAAAAAAAAAAAAATTAATATCATAAAAAATGTGAAAAATCAATATCATAAAAAAACTGGGATCAGGAACTTCTTTCACCGTTTAAAAAAATCGATACCTGAACTCATTCAGTTGTTAACAATCTTAACAAACACTATCAAATTTGTAATTTAACTGTTGTAAAGATAGGTTTACGTAAGCTACATAACAAATTCTCAACTTCATAACAGATCCTCGTAAATCAAATAAATAACTACAGGTAAAAGTAAGCAGGTAACAGTAATAGTAAATTACCTGTAACATTGTAAATAGTGAAAAGTAGATCCAAGATATCCTGCTAATTGACACGAATTTGATCATTACTTAAAAACATTGTTTCTACCTAAGAAACAAATTAACAAAAGAACAAATAATCATTATCAAAGAGTTCCTCCAACAAAATAGTTTATACAGTTTCTTTAATTAGTACTTGACAGTAACTTTGAAATGTCCTGTAATAGTGATGTCAAAAGGAATCGTTAAAATAAAAGGGGATCATTAAAGAAACCCGATAAAATAAGGAGAAAGATGTCGATAGGGTGGGGGGTCAGTGCTTCGACTAAAAGTGCGGTACCTACAGTATAATGAGTCTGACGTTCCCGATTGTCAACTCGAATAAACTGGAACAAAACGAAAATATAATATCCAGAGTTTAGCAATTAAAAAATGATTTGACTTAAGCAATTAAACTTAACAAATAATAATTATTAATTAATAAATTAATTTTTATCGTACATTTGTAATATATATAGCAGATAGATTTATAATAATTTATTAAACAGAAAATATTCACAATATTCATTATTAGAATGAATAAAGAACTAAATGAATAAAATGAGTATCTGATATCTAGTCACCGCTATTGTTTTATGAATACTCACGTTAAAGGTAATAAATCTAGTTGTTATGAACGCTCTGAATGGTACCTAGGATATGTTGTGACAGTAGCTATTTCCTCTGCAATAATCTAAATGCATTATTTTCAAATAATACGTAGACTACTATCAAAAATACCGAACCGGTAATAAATTCGAATCTGCTAATAATTTTCATTACGATATAACTTAATTTCAAAATTGATTAAGTATTACTAAAATATAATTTATGAGGTGTTACTTTTCATAAACCATCCAATACTTTGAATACCTTGTAAAATTAAAATGAATAAATTTTTAATCAAAATTAATTAAACTTACAGCGAAATATTGAATTGTACTTTCGAAATTAATTATATTTTAAATATTACACTATTAATGTAATATTTTATTAATAATACTATTCTAGATTAAACTTTACTAAATTAAATTGTACACTCCTCCACATTTCTTAAACAAGAGGAAAATTTTAGATAAGTCAAATGAATTAGCACTGAACAGAGGTTGTACAATTTTCTGGGGTTCTGCTTAAATAAGTTTCCGAAGCTTCAATCAATTTAATTCTCACTTGGTTTCATGCAAATTTTCCTTTCACCCAACTTTCTTCACATCTTCTTTTCGAGTTTTCATATTTATGACGCCATCAGTATCTTGCAAAAAAAACATTTTGATAACTTATTAAGTATCTCCTGCATTGGATTACAATATCTCTCATTTATGTCTACTGTTTCCAACTAATAATTCCCAGTAGTATTAACTTGGCCTAATACTCGTATATTAAATCTACTTTACATACTTCAATTTTTTAAATTTTAATTCTCTAGTACAAAATAATTTATTGAAATAAAAATTTATTTATTTATTTATTTACAATAATTTGTTTGTAAGGACTAACCTTATGCAAATAGAGTTGCGAAAAAACAATATTACAATTAAACAAAAACAAATACAAAATATATAAATTTGGTGAAAATGCTGTATTTAATAGAATAATTGAACAAGTAATTTAGTTACGTGTTATCCTCTCCCATTATCATTAATCTTATTTCCATTGCTTTTACTATAAATAAATACAGATTACTAATTTTATCCTTGTTTAAATTGGACAATAAAACTAATAATTTTCCCCTTTCTGATAAGATATTTTTTAAATACTTGCTAAAAAGACTAAATTCTTATATCTCTATACATAGGACACTTAAGTAAAATATGACTAATTGTTTCATTTTCCTTTAGGTTGCAGATAGGGCATACTTTATCACTATTTATAAATGTTCCTCTCCCTTTAACATGTAAATAAACAAATCTATCAGTCGCTAAGCGCAATTGAGTGATGCATCTCATATGTTGCATTGTCAACCTATACAAAAACTGCTCGCCTAACTCAAAGTTTGGGTTTAATTCTTTATACACAGAAAAGGAATTTGTATTTATAGCAGCTTGAATATCCAGCGCAAAAACCGCGCTAGCGTGGCTTTCTATTATACTCATATAATTCGACGTTAGTTCTTCTACCCTTACTTCCCCATCAACCAATATGTTATGTACACCAGCCAAATGAAATTGTTCTTTTAAAAGAAATACCCAATTAAATTTTTGTTTTGTTACTTCTCTAAGCGTATTATTGCTTGAGTCCACCAACATTTTATAACACAATCTAGGCAGACGATCGTCTGGCATCTCAATAATTTTTTTAAACCACTTAATTGTCCGTATGAAAATATTGTGTGATAAATTTAAACGTTTTAATTCAAGGCGTATTGACCAGCTCGGAATAGTCTTTCCCACGAATAGAACTCGCTTAAGAAAATATAATTGGGCGGTTTCTATAATATTTAAATAGTTGAGGCCCCACACTTCGGAAGCATACAGTAAAGAGGGTGTTACAATTGAATCGAATAATTTTAACTTCGAGCTCCATGAATCAGATTTTGCTTTCTTTAAGGTCTGAATTACTGATTCACTATGGCTTTTAGAGCGCTTAACTACCTCTCTGGAGAATAATCCAAATCTGCCGGATGACGCAAATCTAACCCCCAAGTACCCATATGATTGGACTATTTCTAACGCATTCCCTCTATAATAAAAAGGTTTCACCTTTTTTGTTCTGCCCTTATGAAAATTAATAATTTTTGTTTTATTAATATTTACAGTTAGGTATAAATTTTTGCAATATTCGGAGAGACAATTAAGTTTATATCTTAGGTCAGAGGCACTATCCGCCATTATAATAACGTCATCAGCGAAGAGGAGCATTAGCACGTCGTTATTATTGTCAATGCGAACACCATGACAACCCCTATCCCTAAAAAACCGCTCAATATCCCAAATATACATTGAAAAGAGGAGGGGGCTTGCCGAGTCGCCTTGCAAAATTCCTCTAGAAGGTTGAATTAGTTTTGATTGTTCCCCATCTTTTTCTACAAAAATACCGGAATTCCTATACAGATTACTTAAAACCCTTATAATTTTACTACTGAACCCTAATAACCCTAAACGATTCCAAAGAGTACAGTGGGGGACGGAGTCAAAAGCTGTTTCGAAATCGACAAAAAGAGCATAAAAATGTTTGTTGTTTAGTTCTAGCTGCTTGTAAATGATTGAGTTAAAGACAAATATATTATCAATGCAGCCCCGTGACCTTCGGAACCCGCTCTGGCATTCTGGTAAAAGTTTACACAATTCTGCCCACTCGGACAGTCTTCTTTCTAATACGCGGCTAAATAATTTAAAAAGTGTATTTATTAAAGCTATACTTCTATAGTTAGTCGGAGTTAGGCGATCGCCTTTTTTGTGTAGAAAGAATATCTTTATTTTCGCCCAATCACCCACTGCATCTTCAGATACAAAAATTTTATTAAAAAAATTCACAATATAATTTACCCAGTCACTTGGTAAATTTTTAAGAAATTCATATGCGATGCCGTCGCATCCAGGAGATTTCTTATTTCTCATTTTCCGTAATGAAACCAATACTTCCGTCATGGATATATCAGTGTCCAGTACTGGATGCAGCGCATCTTGAAAGTAGTAAGACTCCGCGTTTAGCATTCCCCCTTGTGAGAATTTAATCCTTAAAAAATCAGCCCATTCTCCCAGACCTATTAAGTTAGGAGTGCTACTCACACCGCGAAATTTTTTTACGACATGCCAAAATTCTATCGTATTCTTTGTGTTCGATAATTTTTCTCTTAAATCGTTATAATAATTATTTTTTTTTACGGTAAGAATTTTTTTATATTTAACTTTTTCTTCTAAAAACAAATTCAGGGATACATCCGAAAAATCTTCAGCTTTTGCCTGCCTATATTTTTTGCGTAACGATCTTTTTAAGAATCGACATTCATGATCATACCAAGGTTTATTTTTTGGCATCATTTTGCCAGTAGTTGAGTGTCTTACCATGCCCAAATCCCCAGCGGCAATTTTAATAGTATTTATTAAAGTATTATACATAAAATTTGCATCATTGAAGTCAGACGAGGGAACCTGTTTTACCTGCATAGAATTTTTAAAATCATGTTTACGCTCTTCAGACCAAACATATTTGGGGCAGATTTTGTTGCTCGTCTTTAAGCGATTACCAGGAATAAAATCAGCATTTATTTTCACAGAGATCGGTAAGTGGTCAGAAGCTAATATTAAGTCGCAAACAGATAAATCCTCAAGGATATCTAACGATAAATAGTTCGACCACACTAAATCTACTATACTTTTACCATTTTCGTTAAAAAAGGTAAACTGACCTGGGTTATCGCTAATGCTACGACCATTTACGACATAAAAGATATTATCTTCCATTAGACGGACTAACCTTCTCCCACCTGAGTTAACGATTTCGTCATTTGAAATCCTGTTTGACGATAACCTCGAGTAATTAAAGTTCAAATTGTCTAGCGACTGATTTAAATTTCCCACCCTACAATTAAAATCGCCTCCTATTAATACCGGGTAAGAGAAAAACAGTTCCGCCTCCCTTTCAAACAAAGCTGATAGTTCGGTTAGGCCATCGTCAACGCACTGTGGGTTCAAATAAACGCCCCCAACAATAATAATGGCATTCCTATAAGTAATTTCAATAAATATAAAAAATTTATTAATAGAGAGTGTTTTAAATTTTATGCCTTTTTTAGCTAGTAGGAGTAGACCTCCGGATGCCCGGCCCCGTGAGCTGTGTTTTTCAGCCTCTTTTTGGATACAGTCATACTCAGAAAAATTGTTAATATTTAATAACGGATTATGCTCCCATGTTTCACTTAAAAAAATTATTTCATTTGTTTTAATTTCCGATAACTCTGTACCATCAAGAGAAAAAAGGGTAGAGATGCCATGACAATTCCAAAATAAAATGTTGGTCGACTTACCTAAGTTGTTATTTTGAGTTCCTACCATACTAAGTTCAGGCATTAGTTCTGACACACTGCTACCGGCATTCGCCGCACTCCTCGCACTCCACTCCCGCTATACACTTCCTACTCTGTCTCTCGATGTCCTTCCGTCTCAGGCCCTTTAGATTTGCTGCGAGTAACTGTGCCCTCTTTAAGCCACCGACGTACATCACTTGTGCAATTCCCTTTCCTGGAGACTGCTCCCTTTTTAGACGATCCTGTGCTATTTTGAGTTTTTACAGGTGAATTTTCTGTATCTGCGCTAAAATTCCCACTACCTTTGGTAAGAAAAAATTCCACGTGCGTTCCGTCTGTAGATTTTTTATGCTCAGGAGTTCGCCGCCCCTGCTCTCCATTACCAACTTCCTGCCTTCTCAGGTGGGCTTCGGCGCTTGAAGGAACCAGATTTTGTGACTCAGTAGAGGTATTTTCGTTAGTGACCGGCAACTGGTGCACTATGCTAGACTCTGTATTTTCGCCCTTTAAGTCCGATAAACAATAGTATTTTCCATTAACAACCAGTTTGTCATATTTTATTGTAGCATAATGGCCCTGCTTTCTGGCATTGAACATGTAACCTTTTAATTCATCACGTATTTCCCTAATTTCCTTAGTGAAATCCTCTGACACAGCGATACCAGAATCTTTTAGTTTTTTACTTGCAGTCAAAATTGCCATTTTCGTTTTATAATTACTAAATTTAATGATAATAGGCCTGTTTTTACCACCCCTACGCCCAAGTCTATGAGCCCTCTCTATATCATAGTTGGAAATGTTGACACCCAGTTCATTTTTAATAAGATTAGACACTATTTCTCCGGATCTATCCCAATCTTCGCCCTTTCCCTCCTGCACATTATAGAAAATAAGATTATTTCGTCGCGAAAATTGCTCAAGTCGGTCCATTTTTACGTGAAGCAATCTATTTTCGCGTTCGGCAGTAACAATTTTGTTGCGTAAAACGCTTACTTCCTGCTGCAAACTCGAGTTAAACGCTATCACTTCTTTAATAGAATTCTTTAATTCCCCGATGTCGTTGCTAATAGTGTCCAGACCACGCATTTTCTCCCATAAATCTTCTAACGTGACGGGTCCTGGGTTAGTTTCAACACCACCGATTATTAAAATCACTAACAAAACAAGGCCATAAAAGGAGCAGTTTTCCAGAGACGGGCCAAAAAATTTAAGAAAACTAGAATAATTAAATATGAATAAACTAGGCCGACAATAGTGAACAGAAGCGGTATGCAGGCCTATACGCGCACGGTACACATTTATTTCGATCGGCATCGTAGCAATGCAAACGACAGTACACAATACTGATAAGAGAGCGGTAGACAAAACACAACCTTTCACCGTGGCTTCTCAAACGCAACTCCGAAATAAAAATAAAAAAAAAGGAATTATTAGATATCAGTAAAATTTATCAAACAATTTTGAGGATATTTTCTCCAAATACCTACTTCTTCAATAAGTTTGAGAAAAAACCTTGTAAAAACTTAAAAACATATTTTTATGTTATTCTCAAAACATTGTTATTTTTTTAAATTTATCGTCGCATCAACTGCAACGGTCATTAGCGACTACGTTGGGGTGTAACTGTACAATGGATGATGAAATGATTTTTTTATAACGTATGAAAATATGCCGTGCCATATAACATAGGAAAATATGTTATTTTTTTATTAATAGCATATTTATCTTTAATCTGTTTTCTACACTCTACAGAACAGTAAATAATCTAGTCAATAACTAATTAACACTAACATACATCTTCCAGTGGTTTCATACCTTTAAAAAATCTGGTGTAAAACATTCACACGAATTTCTCTTTCTAGTGTAATTAAGAAAAATATAACCTACGTTTAACAACTATAAAAAATAATAGTAAACAATGTAAAATGAAAAACAACCTAATTTTAATCATGAGTGAATGACACTTAATGAAAGTCAACCTCCGTAAAACTTAAAAGTACAGAAAGTCACAATTGACCCTAAATTAGGCTTTGTAGAAAAAATACTTTGAAAATGCTTTAACCCTTTATAAGTCTTTGGTAAGTATACTTACCACTAGTAATTAGGTCGATTTTTTAAAGAATAAGCTATGCAGTTGAACCCCATTGGCATTTTATGGTTATATAGATGTTCTCTGGTAAGTAGGCTATCCACATTTCGAAATTAGTGCACAGCGACAATTTACTTCATGAGTTACACGGATGTGGTAAGGATTCATACCAGCGTACGCAACTGTGTTATTTAGTTGTTACTTTTGAACAATGCTTAGAAAATTCGAGTTTTTTACGGGAAAGCAAGCATTCATGCTAATATAAAGTTAAGATAAGTTATTCTACACATTTTTTGTTATATAGTACTACAAATTGTTTTAATGAGCATTCTTACCACTAAACATTATGTGATTCCCATTTCAATAAACTTTCTTTGGTAAGTATACTAACCAGGGCTTAACATAAAAAAACCTTACTGTTCTGGCACTAGAAATACATTATTCAAGTCCCTATAAAACAAAATTCAACATTTTACAACATGTATATGTTCCCCGTAGTACTATCAAAAGGGTTAATTGCCTATAACCTATTTATAAAGTACTTCTTTTTATAAAATGCATGCTAAGGCTGAAATTTTGAAAATTCAATAGTTTACCCATTTTGTAAACTCCAGAAAATCACTAATTGACGCTAAACTAAGCGTTGCAGAAAAAAAGTTGTAGGTTTTATAATTTCCTACAACTGTTATTTATACACTTTTGGCCTAAAATGCGTATTAAGCCCAAAGTGTTAAAAAAGTACAACGTTTTACCACTAGGGCTTGAAAACGTGAATTTCGGTGAAAACTCGATTTCAAAATATCGAAATGAAAACAATACTTTCCTTCCCTATTCATTCAGGGCAAGATTAAGTAAAATATTACTGTTCACGTTTGATATTTATGATAAATAGGCTATAATGAAGCTAAATTTTGAAACAAAGGTAATTTTAAGTTATGTAACGAATAAGTATGTTGGATCTCTCTGTTTCAGCTTTCCTTTTTGTTGTACCACCTTTGTTCGATAGATTGGTAGTCAAGTAATCCTAGTGCGATTCAAGCTGTTTTTTGTAAATCACACAAAATTTGAAATATTTTTTTAAACTACTTTCTATAAAAAGACTCTAAATCGTGTTTTGTAATACTACACAATTCACAGCAAGCAAAATTTAATCAAACTACTGTAGTATTTAATCAGCATGGTGTAAATAAAAACTGAACCATGATAATAAAATTTCTAGTAAACATTTTTTACAAACCTCAGAATTTCAGGATAATGTGAAATGCAGAATTCATTTAAGGAAAGAGTTCTTTGATAAATGACTGTGATAAATAGCATGTATTACTCATTGTAATCTTTTTATTAAAAAAGATTAACTTTCAAAGCAACAAGCGTTTTTTGAATGCAAGTTATAATATTTCGTTGAAATATTAGTAACTAATAAATTTAATTGAACAATTTAGTGGTCATTTTCTTTAATATTGTGTACAAACTATTAAATTCATTAAAGATAAAAGTTGACATTTTTCAATAAGTTTACATTTCATATAGGTATTATTAAGAAAGAGATTCATAATAATATTTTAAAATAATTTAAAAAAAAACTATTTTTAATTTTATGAATGGTGGAAATATACCGGAAATGTTTTACAAATTTTTATCTTAAATAATTTATTTTTGGAATAAAAATTATAAACTTTGTTGAATTAGGACAAAGTAATAAGTATTAAATTTTCGCAGTTGAATTCCTTTAATTATTCGGATTTTCGAATGAACTTAATCCTTAGTAAGAAACACAAAACGTAAGCGATTCACGTTATCATTTTAATAAGACTGTCGTTTTAATTAAGTTGGGTGTTAGAGAGCAAAGGAAACATTAGACGAACATAGCTTAGGTCGACACCTGATGCTAGAACTCATAGGGTGTCGGTAGCTGTTATGAATATTGAATATAATGTGTGTTAGATGTTCAAGTTACCTGCCTACGCGGCTTGGCATATTACCTACCGACTGACGAACAAGATGACTACATTAGATAAGACGTGACTCCATGTAAGTCATACTTCGCATCACAGTGAGCGCGGATTGCATTATTTAAAAGGTTAGAAGCTTCACCGGGGAGGAAATGGGATATTAAATGAGGTATTTATACTAAGTTTGTCCCATTACGTGAGATTCAACTAATATACCTACCGTAACTAAACATTACTAGGCCTCTAGTGTCCTGTATTCCATTATCAGTGTAAGTAATATACAAATATTTAAAGTACACGAAATAAAATTTCACTGAGACACAATGTTATTTTTCCTTCATTTATTATAATTATTACTGACTTAAAAAAAGTATTTAAAAAAGAAATAATTGAACTGAATCAACCGTAGCCCACAAAGAGTACAAACAGTAATTTATCATTTTAGCAAAGCAAGGAATAAAAAAAGTTGATTGTATTTTTAATTTTCAATAAAGAATGATTGGACATATTATTACTATTATTGACTGATCAATTTGTGATGGTTAAAATTGGTTTCAGAATTTTGAATAGATTATGGGAGAATGAGGCCTCCGGCTACTCAGCAATAACGATTACCTTTCACAAGTCAAACCCCTCCCTTAATATTCAATAATAAACATCCAAATGAAATCGTAAATTATAAATACAGTATGAATTTTAAAATATTTACCTTACCTTGCACTCGTTAAAAATTTATTCATTATAAAAATTTCATTTTCATCATAAATTAACTTTATTTATACAGCAGGTTGTTACAAATTCTTCAGTTATATTTTTAGCAAATGATTACTTCATGAATACCATTGTGTCAGTAACTAAGGGGAAAGTGTTGTTCAAGAATTCTCTAGCAGGACCGAGTTTTTAAAAGTGTTTATGTAAATAATAATAGTGATAAATCGGGTCATTTCTAAGAAATGTTTAGAAATATAGTGTATAAATGGTTAGGAATAGTGTAGGTTTATTGTGTGACGGTTACCTGTGAGAGTTTGGTGTATCTATTTAGATAATTGGCTCTTTTGTAACCCTTTATTCAATCCTAATGTGTTTAATTTCTAGAAACCGACAGTAAGACTTATTATTTTTTTTTATTATATAAAAAATTTTTTGTTGATCTAGATTCTAGAATGTCGATTTGTTTAGATATAATTATAAGCGCGCCTGGTTGGGTTATGGCCAGTTAGTCTTGATTTGATAGCAGTTAACGTTTTGTGAAAAGGTCCGAATCGTAACTATGTTTCGTATAATAATTTTGGCTGTATTGCTAGTAGGATTAAGTTAAATAAAGTGCAAAAGCAACTGTTATTAGTTAAGCTTATTTAATGTCATTAATTTATTATAATTAGTTTATTACTTTTTGTAAGTGTCTTGATGGTAGTAATTGTAGTTTATTAGCAGACTTAAGTAAGATTTATATTATTGAAATGTATAGTGTTTAATAAATATTTGTTTGCAATTTTAAACGATAGTTTTTTTATTATTTATTTTACCCAGATCCCTAAACGGAGCTTAGCAATAAGTGTCACAACATGAATATAATAAATATTAAGTTATTTTTTTAAGTCACATCAGTATCTTGGTTATTAGCGACTTCTTTGTGTTGCAGTACGGTGGGTTTGAACTTGTGATAATTTTCCAGTCCGTGGCCGGGAATCAAACCCGGGGTCTCCGCTTTGCAGTGTAGCACGCTAACAACTGAGCCACGGAGTCGGCCTACTATAATATAATATTATATTTAAACATTACGCATGACATAAATTTTTGTAGCCTACAATTTTTTTGAATTATTTACATCAGTTCATTACAACTAACATGGTAAAAGATTGTAATGTATCTTCAATAATATAACACTCATCAGCATTTTTTATATAAGTTTTTCTGGTTATTACCAAATCATATGGTTAAAAAATTTTAATGAAATTAATTTATGTACAATATTAGATGGTAAATGTTTAGAAAATTCAAAATTTTGTTTTAGTTTACTTGGACATCATCGAAAACGAGTTTTAAACGAGGTTCTGAATAATTTTTAAATTTAAGATCGCATTGACATCTTGGCCAAGAGCGACTCATTTGGATTGTGGACCAGTAGGGTTGATTACGAACCATGAAATGATTATACTAATCAAAAGAAGACAGAATACCTACCCTGGTCATTTATACAGGGTTAATAAATATGAGCTTTTCGGAGGTAAATTTGAGCGTAGGCGAAAAAACCTGAATGAAGGAATGTTAATGGTTGAAGAATATATTAGAGACTGGAGAAACATGAGCTGGCACAATCTGTGTAGGATAGTTTAAGATAGAGAGCGATTTACCAGAATCGCAGCCAATTGTCATTGATCTCTGATGGCATTTGATCTCTCTAAGAAAAATAAAAATAAATATTTCCAAGCTTTAGCCGAGGGTAGAACGCGGGACTATCTGCTTTGTACCTTAGCACTGGAGCCACTAAACGTCGGGGGCGGTCCCTAAATATTTTTAATAAATTAAAATTTGAGATTCAATATTAATACCGTTCTTATTTTTGAAAGGAGGAAATCTTACCTCAAAATAAATAGATACTGCCTCTATTTTAGTTGAAGAAGTGAACAACCAAAAGAAAAAATGGCTGTGTGGAAATTTATTTTGACATATTGGTAAACTTCATACTCATATAAAGTTGAGGTAGAGTTGCTTAACAAATACAAAATGTTTGCATTACCTATAACAACAAACCGGAAATATGAATGGATCTTAACATAGTGTGAATCAAGCTATATTACAAATATTATTACAATCAATACTTTCTTAGGCGAGGTGGATGTAGGTTCAAATGGCTACTTTATAGGTGGTTTACTTGGCGAGTTTAATTCCCTGCTAGAGAATGGAAAATATTTAGACAATCCTTCCAGGTAGCGTAGAGGTAGAATGTACTATTACCCATAGGAGTCACGATTGCCCGAACGTTAATGTACCGAAGATCATCAACATACCGTACAAGAAACTCTGATTATGTTGTTTCTATTATATGATTTATATTACATTTTCTGACAACAGTATATTAAACTGTTTTGAAGAAAACAGAAAACAATTTAAAATTTATGGGGTCTCAGATTAAATACATATTTTAAATGGTAAATATATTTCCATATTTATGATTCAGATTCATTTTACTGTAAATGACACGACTAAATGTAATTATTTCAACTAGACTGCATCAAAATACATGAAAATTTCACTTAGTTATAACTAAAACAGCATCATATGACTAAAAGAATCTAAAGAAACTAATTTGTCAAATTATTTTTGGCTTAAAGATTAAATTGTGTTTATAACAATGGGTGCAATCTGATTATTTTCTGCAATGCAAGTATTAATAAATAAGCAAAGTGATTTGGGTATAATAATATTTTTCAATACCGTAAGTTCACGTCTACCAGGAAAATATGAACAGTAATTATTAAAATGGATTTTGGCATACACAGGCTGAATTTTACGCCTATAGCATTTGGTATTTGAGATTCAAAAAATAGCAGTGTAAATGCATAACAGTTACATAAAAACTATTATTCGTGCAATTTTGTTAACGGAATACCGTTAGTTATATCTTTATCATGTTTATCTGTGCACAAAAATACATGCGAAAGATGTAGGGTAAAGAAATTTATTTTCGTAAGTTACTTTATGCGGTCATGCATGTCATTGTAACCCTTAATTTTGTATATAACATCCCACAGTAGTTTAGTTCAGTATAAAATTAATTTTATATATTTTGTGATATGTAACAGAACTCTAGTGGAGTATCTTTTAAGGTTTCTTGGAGTATATGTTTTTTTAAAAATTATTTTACAAAAAATGATGAAATAATATACCCAACTCTTTAGAATTATAAATACATTCACATTATCCCAAAAGACTGATGTACCACAAAATATAATATCGTTTTATTTCTAATGATGTCGGTACATACTACACTAGGAAACTAATTTAAGCGTGGAGTTTATTGATTTATATAACAAAAACTATGCTTACACGCAGTATCAGTAATTTGAACAAAATTACATTAAGTGATTAATACGGTTTGCTAAATCGAGTAAGCCGTTCTGAGCAAGTTCAAAGTAAACGTAACGGCATTAGCGATGAAATTGAATCTGTGGGTACTTATTTGATATAAGTAAGGGTTGGTTCCTGACCCGTTAAGGAATAGCGGGGCAATAGGATTATATGAACAGGTAAAGGGAAGTTGCAGCTTTCAAAGGAAACCGACATACAAGATTTAAACCTTTCTGACCAGGAACGATGCACGATAAAGTTGGTCGTAGAAAGATTTTACCGAGCTTATTGTCGTTGTTATTTGTTGTTTATTATATAGTAAGGAAAGTTATCTGGAGGGTGGAAGAGAAATGAAGAAAGCTGAAAGGAAGACAGAAGAATACAAAAGGGAGAGGGAATGATCTGAAAAAGGTGGAAATACGAGAAAGGGTGTGATTAGATGAGAAATACACCCTAATATAACCTCCCTTCAGTAAGGTAGGATTTAGACCAGAAAACGATCACATAAAACTCACAACCATACCTAAACTCTTTCCTGAAGACGTTAATTTGCTGATACTTATCAATAAACTAAGTAGGCTACTACTAAATTTTTGTTTAGATGGGCCATTTCTACCGCGATGTATTAATGTAATAAACAATCATATCAACGTAGAAAAAATTTAAATTCCCGATTTTATTTCACGCTGAAATCGGTCACTGGATCGATTCCCATTCACGTCACATACCCGCCATTCCTCATTCATTTCATCTCATTTACTAGTTGTGCTTTAAAAATTGTACAGTTGTAAATAACAATAAAGTTAAAGCCAAAAAAATATTCCCGATTTAAAATATGTGAATAACTAAAGTGTATAATAAAATAAAACGTTATGAATACAAGAACTCTTTGTTAGAAACTTACACCTAGGAGTTTTTCAACTATTCAATTTTACAATTGATGGATTATGGTTTTTACGAAAGAATGAAAGATGGTTGCTGAAAATGGCTTACAGTAGAATTTTCGAAATTTTGGATACTGAAAATTTGTTCATTAAAATGCAAGTAAGAAGAAAGCCATTCGATAGAAACAAAATTTATGTAATTACGAAATAATGTTTTTGTTTTACATAAATTTATAGTACTCTATTATGTATTTATTTAATAAATACTGCACAATTATATTACACTTCCATAATACTTTTATTACCATCACAAACTGTAAACAAAACAGTTCCAACAATAACATTCAGAAACAGCTGATCACTGATAAAATTAATTGTATTAAACACATGTTAACTCTCCCCCTTTAAAGTCTTGACCGTAGCATCTGATCGACGTGTTGCCTGCAAACTTGACCACTGTCTAGCTTGATATAGTACCGTGCGTTCGGAAAGTCGCTGTGCACTGGAATTGTGACTATGGATTTATGAAAATATGTATAAAGAAATGACTAAGCATTTTGGAAAAAAATTTATTCAATACCTTAATTACATTATTAAACCGTGATTACATTGTTTATAGAAGGTGTTCGAAATGACCTCCATTGGCATCAATACAGCATTGCACTCGTTTCATTTTGTTTGCAAACACCTTTCGCAACTGAAGAACAGTGATTCCTTGAATGTATGCCGTTATTGCGGCTTTAAGTTCGTCAATCGTGTGTGGTCTGTTCCGATACACAGTTTGTATTTGGCGAAACAAACTGTGTATCGGAACAGACCACACACGATTGACGAACTTAAAGCCGCAATAACGGCATACATTCAAGGAATCACTGTTCTTCAGTTGCGAAAGGTGTTTGCAAACAAAATGAAACGAGTGCAATGCTGTATTGATGCCAATGGAGGTCATTTCGAACACCTTCTATAAACAATGTAATCACGGTTTAACAATGTAATTAAGGTATTGAATAAATTTTTTTCCAAAATGCTTAGTCATTTCTTTATACATATTTTCATAAATCCATAGTCACAATTCCAGTGCACAGCGACTTTCCGAACGCACGGTAGTTTAAATTACCGTCTCTAGATTGAACTTGCCCAAGACTCCATTTCCCTTGGCCACTGTAATTTCTTACTTGCACACGATCCCCAACCATAAATTGGCGTACTATGCCCCTTGGGCGTTGTTTTATCTGTTCTCCTTGAGGTGGCACTAGTAAACTGATGTAAGTTCTTACTTTCCTATTAAACATGAGGAAGTATGCCGAGTTTCCAGTTGAGTTTGGAACTTGACGGAGTTGCATGAGTATTCGATGGAGCTTTGTTTCAAGAGATCCTGGTTCTTCTAGCATGCTTTTCAAAGACTTTTTAACAGTTTGGACAAACCGTTCTGCTTGACCATTAGATGACGGATGGAATGGAGCTGTAGTTTTGTGTTTTGTTCCACATTTATTTAGGAACTCTTGATATGTAGTAGATGTGAAATTTCTTCCATTGTCAGATATCAGGAGATTAGGCAGACCAAAAGTACTAAACAGTTTCCTCAACTCCTTCACAGTCCATTCTGCAGTTGTTGTCCTGGTAGGAATCACTTCTACCCATTTCGAGAAAGCATCTACAACAATCATAAATTGTTGACCATTTGTTGGGCCCATGAAATCCACATGAATTCTTTCCCATGGTTTTGTTGCTGGTTCCCAAGGGTGGTTTATTTCTTTGGCTGGTGCGTTTTGTTTTTCTCGACATGGTCTACAGGTAGAAATCATATTTTCAATATCTTTGTCCATCCCTCTCCAACAGCAGTAACTCCTTGCTAAGGCCTTAGTTTTTAAGATCCCCACATGTCCAAAGTGTAATTCAATGAGAACTTGCTTCTTAAGTGAGGTTGGAATGATTACTTTCCACCCTCTAAAAAGACATCCTTCATGAATTGTAAGTTCATTGTCGTGATATCCTAAAGCTTCAAGTGATTTACCTTCTTGAAGATACTTTACAATTAAACCAAGTTCTGGGTCCTTCATTGTCTCTGCAGCTAGTACCTTGTGATCAATTTTGTAAGTGTGTTGATCTGGTTTGTTTGAAAAATGTTGTGCTGATCCATACATCCATTGTTCATGTCTTTCATTGGAAATCTTGAGAGAAAATCTGCGTTCCCATGTTCACTTGTTCGTTTGAATTCAATTTTGAAGTTAAATCCGGATAAGAAATGAGAGTAATTGAAAAGCCGTGTTGCTGACATAGAAGGGAGGCTTTTATGAAGGTCAAAGATAGCAACCAGTGGCTTATGGTCTGTTACGAGTGTAAATTGTCGTCCGTAACAATATGAGAAAAATTTCTTCAGACCCCAGTATATTCCAGTCGCTTCTTTATCGATCTGGCTGTAATGTCTTTCAGCTTTTGTTAAAGTCCTGGATGCAAAAGCTATTGGCCTTTCACTCCCATCTGGATAGCGGTGTGATATTACGGCTCCAAGTCCTACTGGAGATGCGTCTGTAGCAAGAATTAGTGGATACTCTGGTTTAAAGTGACTAAGTACTGTGTCACCTGTTATTACCTCCTTGATAGTTTGAAAACTCTGTTCACAGTTACTGTTCCATCTGAATGGTTTTCCTTTCTGCAGTAAGTGAGGCAGTGGGTGAAGCACGGTTACTAGATCCTTAATAAACCGGTTGTAGTAGTTCACAAGTCCTAAAAATGAACGAAGCTCATTTATGTTTTGAGGTCTTCTTGCATCTGTAATCGCTGTTACCTTTACTTTGCTTTTGTGTATTCCACGCTCATCAATCACATGTCCTAGGTATTGTATTTTCTTTTGAAAGAATTTACATTTGTCCCGATTCAACCTTAAATTCTTTCTTCTCAGACCTTCAAACACTTTTCTGAGTCGAGTGAGTAGTTCATCTTCAGATCTTCCTTGCAAAATAATATCATCAAAAAAGCACTGAACCCCTTCGAAACCTTGAAGGACTCCATCCGTCACTTTCTGCCAGATTGCTGGAGCAACTTTAACACCAAACATAAGCCTGTTTACATTATATTGTCCTTTGTGAGTGCTTAAAGTCTGGATTTCTGCACTTTTATTGTCCATTTCCAAGTGAAGATATGCATTACTTAAATCTAGCGTACAAAACAATTGGCCTCCGTTCATCTGGGCAAATATGTCTTCAATTCGTGGTATAGGGTGATGTTCATCCTTAATTTGCTTATTAACTGTGACCTTAAAATCAGCGCATATCCTTACGTCACCATTTGGCTTTACAACAGGGACAATTGGAGTACCCCATTCAGATTTCTCTGTCTTTGAAATGATACCTGCTTCCTCCAGACGGTCTAGTTCTTTTTCAACCTTTTCCTTTAGGGCAAATGGTATAGGGCGAGCCTTGATGAATATTGGTCTAGCTTCCTCAATAAGTTGGAGATGTCATTTTGTATCTGGTATTTTTCCGGTTCCAGGTTCAAACAAATCCTTAAACTCATTTAAAAGTTCATCAAGTTCAGAAGTTGTAGTGGTGTTGTTGATCTTCTTCAGTTCGGCCCAATCTAACTGTACTTCTCTCATTCAGTCTCTTCCAAATATTGCGTCTAGGTCTTGGTTTACTATGTACAGTTCACCTACGAACATTTGGTTTTTGTAGGAACATTTTACAAAAACAACTCCTCTGGGTTTTATCAGTTCATTTGTACAGGTTCGTAGTTCTACGTTGGTGTGGAAGATTTTCTTATTTATGTTAAGCCTTTTGTAAGTACTGTAAGGTAAAATGCTGATTGCTGCTCCAGTATCCAACTCCATGTGGACAGGCTGATTTTCTATTAGTATGTTGACAAGAAACTTGTCACTTGCTTGAGTCTGTATCTTGTAAATGTCGTGTTGTTCTTCGTGTACATCTCCCAAATCAATTTCAGCGGAGTGAACTTTTGAACTGCTTGTGCCCAGACATACACTTGCAATATGTCCTTGCTTATTGCATTTTCTACAAATTTCTTTAATAAATTTGCATTGTCTTGCTCTGTGGTTAGGTGATCCACAACGGTAGCATTTACCTTTCAATCGTTCCAAGGGTGACATTTTGCTTGCATTAGGCTGATAACGACCTGGTTTTACTTGATTTGTATTCAACACCTGGTTGATTTTGGTATTGGTAGACCTATTCGACTTATATTCCTCAACTAAGTTACTTTCGGTCTTGGCCAGTTCCAGT
The DNA here is from genome assembly GCA_035578175.1 of Catonia carolina. Classification (NCBI taxonomy): domain Eukaryota; kingdom Metazoa; phylum Arthropoda; class Insecta; order Hemiptera; family Achilidae; genus Catonia; species Catonia carolina. The sequence continues at coordinate 108,547,633 of JAQMRL010000001.1, forward strand.
GTAGAAGCAACTTTCACTACATCTTGAAAACATTTTGTAGGTTTTTCTTGAAGTTGTCTGGTTCTTACCTCGCTGTCTTTAAGGCCTCTAATAAATTGCATACGCAGTAGTGTATTTGCAATAGATTTACTGCAGTGTTCACAGTTAAAATCACGGTCTGATGTCAACTTCTGAAGCTCAACAGAATACATTTTCACTGTTTCTTCAGTTTCTTGCATTCTTGATAAAAATTGGTGCTGTAAACCCCATATGCTAGGTTTCGGGTCAACATACTCCATTAAAATCTGAACTAAATCTGTATATGTTTGGTTCAGAGGACTTTCAGGAGCACAAAGGTCGTATAGCTTCTGGTGTAATTGGGGTGTCAGAGCATGGAGCAGTGTGTACATTTGGTCCTTTGGCTGCATTCCGTGACCATGTAGATGAAGAAATACTTCAAGACGTCGAATAAAGTTTTTGAAAGTTTCATCTTCTTGAAAAGGGATAAATGAAATTGTTGAAGTAAGTGCTTGAGAATGCTGTGCTGGTGTCGACAATTCTATATTGCTATGGGCCTTGTCCTGTATGTTCATTTGAGTTTCTGCTGTAAGCTGTCCCAATCTCTCCTGTAACTGGTCCATCAGATTATAGTACTTGTCTTCCATTTCCATTCTGTAATCCGACTCTTTGTCTAGTTCCTCTTCTTTAGTTTTGATTTCTATTAATCCTTGTGCATATTTAAATCGTTCCCAATATTCTTCTAACATGTTTATTCTTGTTTTGATAAAGTCTTTTGATAGTGTATGTAGGTTTTCCAATAATCTGTCTGCCATAGTCAACTGCCGCTTTACTACTGACCTGGACTTTTTTAAATCAGAAATACTTTCACAATCATGGTTACTCATCTTGTTCAAAGTAAATAAATATACAAAAACAACAAAAATAAATAAATAAATAAATAAAAATAATAATTAGGCTCGTCGCCAACTAATAAATACTGCACAATTATATTACACTTCCATAATACTTTTATTACCATCACAAACTGTAAACAAAACAGTTCCAACAATAACATTCAGAAACAGCTGATCAGCTGATAAAATGAATTGTATTAAACACATGTCATTATTTTTATTGAGTTATGAAACCTACATAAGCCCTTGGCCTGTGTATATTCATATTACCTACACCCAACTAGGTAGAAGGTACATTACCTTGGCATGTGTACAGACACACAGGCCAAAACTGTATGTTTATGAAATGATTTAAAGATGAAAAATACCAGGTATGTCAGGGAATCGAACTCGGGGCTCCTGAGATTGAAACTAGTTGTGCTGACCAATCCATTAACAAGCCGGCCAAAGTTAGCTGAAAGTATATATTTTTTTTTTTTTTGTTTAACGTCCGACTGTTTTGCAAATTGCTGCTAATGCAGACGGTGAAGGGATGAAATAAATTTTTTGTAACGTATGAAAAAATGCCATGCCCGAGTGGGATTCGAACCCAAGACCGCGTGATGAGAGGCGAGCACGTTACCAACATCGCCAACGCGGCCGGCAAAAAAGTATATGAAAGCACTTATGTTATAGAGCGAAATACATTTTATGAAATCGTGTCTTATGATTTTTCACGCCTACCGACTCTCCCAATATCACGAGTGAAAGGAAACTATGAGTACATTCGAAAGTTGATATTAATAAAATAGAACTAAATAAACTGAAAACGTACTGCTTGAGGTAGTTCGTTCAAATTTAGTAATTATTAAAATATATTACCGAATTTAAAAAGTCAATACAAAGGTTATAAAAGATTTTGTAATTATATTGCTTCATCAGACGTTTAAACTTTAACTTTTAAGATTGAGGTTTGATGTTTATAGGTCTTATGTTTTGAAGTTGTAATACCTTAAAACCTGAAACTTCGAATAATTAAACTTCAAACATTAATTCCAAACTTTTAAACCTCAACTTTTAAAGTTTCAAATTTCAACCCTTAAAACTTCAAACCTTACAATTATAAAACTTCAAAGTTTAATTTTAAAACCTTTAAACGTCAAACCTCAATCTGAACTGTTTTAAAACCTCAAACAATCAATTTTAAAATTAAAAATTTCAAAAATTTAGACCTTTAAACACATTAACCTCAACTTTCAAAATTTCAAATTTAAAAACCTATTATTCTCATCCACCCATCCTCTATAGCGCCCGAACACTCCCAATTCGAATTCGAATGAACTCGAATTTCTTTGCTCTATGGCTAAGTGCGGGCGCGCATCGCATGCACTTTTAGAGTTCTGATCCACTTATAAATTCTGATCCACCTACCCCTCTGATGCGAGACACGGAAGCGGGGCGAAGGACTGCTGGAGTGGCGAGTCGATTGTTTAAATTTGATGCTGCATAAACTGTTTGTTAAATTAGTAACTACACAGCAAGAGTACGTTTTAACATAACCTAAGTTGTGAGCTATAGCAAATAATCATATGAGTTAAGTGATATCGGTACAATATATCATTGTTCTTTGTAATTATACCATAGTCGTTGATCCTGCTTTAATATTTTTTATAAAGAAAATATGAATTGAGTACAATTAGTCTTTCTTTTATAAACAGGACTTCATAAAATACATAAAATATTTAACGCAATATCAAACTTACGTTTGAATATATTAATTCGTATATAATAAAGACTTTAGATAGCTTTATTTAAAACATTTTGCATGCTTGTGGTTCCCAATACAGTATCTCGAGGGTTAGAAAATAACCTCAACTACTTCCAAGACTACCCTTCCGGAGGGGAACTTGGCAGAAACCTCTCTGCAGCTTTTACCGTTCTAAGGAAGGGCTTAGCTTCTCTTTCCTCCTCGAGTATTTTATTTATTTTCAAAACTCATTCACAGAAGAAAACTCTCACAATGTTCTCACTCCAATTTTAGCATCATTCATATTGGCAGGTTATATTAGAACTTTTTCAAAAATTTATTTTATTATAATAAATTTCTTCTCCCTTATATCCACACACCAGATATTACTTTGCCCTCTTTTTTCAAGTAAGGTATATCAACATTATTGTCAATATCATCACACCTATATTTACTGTACCATAAGGTGAATCTGAATTTTTGAAATATCCTGGATATTTTAATTTTAAAAGTTATGCACATGTCTAAAGAGAGTACTTATTACAAAGAGATCATTGTTATTTGTAAACTACAACGTGAGGTCTGACGATTACATTACACTAAACCTTTACGTTAAACATTCCAATCTGTTTTTTTTTTCAATACTTAATAACATTTATTGTTAATTATTATTACTATTTTCTTTAAAGGAAATACTATTGAATATTCCTGTACCAAGAGATGTTTTTTTAGTATAACTTATTCTTAATTGTTTCACAACATCAAACCATTGCTGTTAATATTTAAACCCTTTAAATGCCGGGTTTCACTGTACACTGTAAACTGTCCAGACCGGGTATTTTTTGATGCAAAAAAAAAAGTTTTTTTTATCCCTAATGTGTGTACGTTGCAATCGGTTCAATTACGAACAATAAGCAACTTCATGACCCAATTAGATGAGGATTATACGTATGGTATGCAAATGAGGTTATACCTCATTAATAGAACTCAGTAGTCTTGTACAGACTCAGGCCAACCATTCCTGAAAAAGTATGATTAAGTGAACCCCAAATATCAAAGTACACCGGCAACCACTGTCTGGTATTCAAATCCGTGTAAAACAAACCTTTACTAGGATTCTTTCCAGTAAAAATAAACCAATCCATTTATTTTTACTAGGATTTAAACCAGGAAAATGGAAAGTGGTGACGACTTTACCTCTAGAACCCGATGGGTATAATCTGTACATTTATTATCAGTTGCATTTTAAAACACTAGACACCTAAGTATTTATTTAAAAAAAATATTTTAACGTTAAATCGTAAAATCAGGGAAAATGTATTAGAAGCCTAAAGTTTCTGAAGTTTCCGAAGTATATCTAACTTGTTTATGCCATTTAGCTGAAGATTCTGTAGCACTACACTGTTCTGAATAACAATCAACATCATTTTCATCAAATACGACATTAAAATCATCACTATAACTATCGCTATCTGATATTTCAGAATCGGAATCGAATTAAAATAACTCAACATCATTATCTGTAACCGCACTACGTGCTCTACTTGACGACGCCATTTCGTATTGAGAAACAAGCAATTCACAATGGCCGGACACGTGGTTACAACCTACTTGATTTCATTGCTAATAACTATTTTATTCACATCTAATTGCCTTATGGTAATAGAATACAGTTGGAAACATACCCTAGTGGAAATTTAAAAGGTTTCAAAGCATTATGATTTTACTAGTGTTTGGTCCAGCGTTTAGAAAATTCGAACCGAGTAACACGTGTTTGGTGTGTCAGCATCATTGGCATACTGCGAGTTACTCGTGTTTGGCAGTGAATTAATCATGTGAAGATTCATGTCGGCTGTTCACAGAAGGATAACGAAATAAATTTATGACTTACACCCTAAAGAAACCAGTTCCATAATAATATAATTATTAATCGATATATTAACGGTTTGTAACGATATTTAAAACCTTTATAATTTTATTAAATGTAGAATATTTATGTACTTACGTAAAAAAGTCATTAAATGAGAATGTTTCCTATTTTAACAATAATTTATTAGAATTTTATATGTTGCTGATGATTCCTGAATTTCCGTGCAGCCAACCGGACGAGAGCGTACAATAATTTTATCAGTTTTAAATACTGAGAGTTTATAAGAATACTGGCACATGATTCGGGCGATTGCCCGGAACAAGTGCTCCAGTATGTTGTTGGGCGTCGGACAAGATTACTTTATTACAACATTTTAATAGCACTCTCTCGTCGCGATGGATAATATCTTTCTATCCAACTATAATTTTTTCCTACTAGAGCACAGCCTCCCAAAGAATTTCAGGAGACATAGCGCTTACCGAATCTTGTAGGGCATGAAAAAATGTAGTGAATGAGGTGATTTTAAAAAAATCGTAGGACCGTGTTTGAGAAAATCGCAAAAAAGTAAAAAATTACGAATGAACTAATAATTACTTCCGGTTCCGATTTTAATGAAAATATTTGTGTTTGGTCAGGTAGTGGTAGTACCTAATTTAAGTTTCAAGTTTCAACTTCGTACGCTATTCCGTTCTTAAGGTATTTTGATCACACACAGACCAATCGCTAGAAAAATGTTTTATTTTCTTCAGGAGCCTAAAAACTTGTATATCCGGTGAAAACTCGATTTTGAAAAATCGACATGAAAACAATATATTTCTTCATTATCGGAAGGAACGTGTATTAACCGAGTGACCGGGGGACCGAGTGTTCGCCCGTTTCCTGTACCAGTAGCTTAGTCAACTCTAAAACTATCTAAATGTGTACCAGCCAAGTAGATGGCTGTGCAAAACCCTCAGTGATAAACAAAATTCAAAGTTTCAGTCTAAAACATTACAAAAAATTGTTGACGCTCCTTAACTAACGCCCATCATACATAATAATCTACGAATACCATAGACTACGTAAATTACATATTCCTCTGATTGTAGCTACATACTTTTCAGAAAGAAATTGTTACACAACCCTAATTAACTTATACAAAACTTGTCACCGAATAATGTACCTGGTAACTCACCTCGACACTTTGTGACGTTTCTGGAGCAGGGACCTCAGTAGCCCATAGGTTATTGTTATTAAAAATCTATGTATAACCATCACTCTTAATTATTTAACAGTCAAATGTTAAAGTCTCTTTGGAGTCCTACTATTAAGTAGTGTTCTCCTCTAAGCCACAACGTCACTCGTTACGTTCTTTTTTGTTTCCATTCCGTTCTATAGTTGGTATAATACAATTGTGAATACAATAAAATAAAATCTAAAAAATATTGAGAACAGGTAGGCAGATAATCTAAAACGAGGTGTTTTATATTTATTTATTTCATCTAATTCATGCATTTACAAATTTGGTTTTATTTTTTTATCACTCGATAAAATGTTCAACAAAGAACAATAAGCAGACAAGAAAAATTACAAAATTTACTTCCAATGGAAATTTAATAAGGAAGTATAAAATAAGTAATCTTGTTTTATAGAAAGTATTTTAAGTATAAAAGTTAGTATTTTATTTTAAAACAGGACGATGAACATGATTGCGTTGTACATGATAATATGTTCACGTTCAATTGAGTACAATTTTTACTTAAAATACGTTCGTTAATCTTTGAAGTAAAAAATAATATTGTATATTCAGACAGTAGGCTACTATATTTTCGCGTATGTTGTACATTACTTTTATTTTTTACGAGACAACTTAATACCATAACCACATCAAAATTTTTTTTTGCAATGATTGAAAAGCCATAAAATAAAAGCTTTAACATTTCTGTAAAAATTTATGAGCTACATAAAGCGGTAATTTTATTAGAATTCTAAAATAGAATAATTTAAATTTATAAACTGAAATGCCTATTCTACCTGAAAGAGAGGGATATATACCAAACATTTCGTTAATTCGTAATACATATTGTTTGAAATTTCATTACTTGTAATTAGTCTGCTGTAGTTCTAATAAAGCATGAAAAGTTCTGACGCACGAATGGCATAAAACAACGAATATTACTAAACCCAATCAGATAAACATATTTATCTGTATGTACATGGCTCATAAATTCAGATATATTTTGTAATGCTTGTGTATAATATTTGTTGTACTTAGTACGTAGTAGCAATGATACAATATATTCCCTTGTATAATTAATACTGGTTGTACTGATATTTTACTGGTTGTTTACGTTTTTATTGTTAGCCAAATGAATAATTTTTAAAACTGTAACAATGTGCCTGTAAGCTGCGCTTGATTGATTTATGATTCCAATCGGTAATATATTGTTTTTATTTGTGAAAGAAGAACATTATTGTTTAGGTCAACATTTGTCTTTAATTAAGATAGATTCAAAACTAAAAAGTGTCTCTTAATTAAATTGTGTACTCTGTTAATTAATTTTGCTATTGGCACATACATTGTCGTAATGAATACAAATTTAATCATTATCATGAAATGTCGGTTTTAAAAATAAAGTATCAATAAATTTATGGTATTGAATCAAGTTGTCTGATGTATACCGGATTAAGATTATTAAATACTTGCTTAGAATATTTGAACATAATGCTTGTCAAATATACGGTTCTACGGCTCGCAGCGATTTGGCTCGCTTGCAAGCAGCTCAGTCTAAGATAATGTCAGACTATCACTAAATCCTCTTGGCTCGTACGGAATGACACTTTACAAAAAATACTTTTATCAAGAACCTTCAAATTCCTTATGTTATTATTATTTAAAGAATAGGCCTACTACAAACGATTGCACAGAAAAACTGATAAACATAAAAATGACTTAATCAATAAAATTGATACATTAAACCTACCTGAAATTCCACAAATGAATTTAAAAAGAAAATGGGGCAGAAGTTTATTTCAAGACTAGCATAAAAAAATCATAATTGAACATAGTATTACATTATTTATAAGTAACTCTTAATATACTCATAAAAATTGAAATTTATAATAGTACTTTCTAGCCAAATGATTATTAAGTGTAGCATGGGCGACCAACATTCTCATGCTGTACTTTCATCACATCATTCAGTTTATTTGTAATTGTTACTTGCAACTGAAAAAATAAGAATATGGTAAAAAGAAGTATATTAAGGTTATATATTAAATAGTTGACCATAACATGCAGGTGGAGTGTTAAATTAATTGCACTCGATCTGTTGGTTCGAAGACTACAAAAAATAGTCGGTTTCTTATCATTATAGTCAGCCAATTATGACTGAACTATTTAAGAACAGAAGAGGTAGAGGTGTAATAGACACTAGTCAGAGTTATCTCCGCTGAGAGTAATAAATTTCACTATACAGCCAGACCTTGTTGTGAATGAAGTGAAGGTGTCATTTTCAGGGTGGAAAGTGGTGCTCTTTGGAGGGCCTGGCATGCTGATAAGCATACTCTTTTAATTCAGTGAGGAAGGCAATAGCAAACCACCTCACTTCTCGTTTTTACTTAGTAAAACCTCTAGAAGTTCAAACCAGCCTTTCGGCTGGTTTGAAAAAAATGATATATTTATATTAAATAGACTAATTCGATTTGATTTTAAATAGGCTACTCACGAGACCTGCATTCAGTAACGAAATTTCAGTTCAGAGCTATTCCAAACATACATTTTTGAATCTATTACAAAAACGTGTTCCTTTCGTCAACCATAATATTTTTAACATCTTTATTGTACACTAATTATCCTTTTGATGCAAACTAGAACAAATTAATTATAAGTCAACATAGATATTAAATAATGTGATAAAGAAATTCTATTTCGAGAAAGTTAGATTGCCAATGTTTTTACTGTACGTGTAACATTATTAGAGCTAGTTGTGGTACTATTACTATTAGTATTACTATTACTATTAGTAAGTATACATAATTAGTCTAAAAATTTACTGTATCTAATTTAGGAAGTTAAAATTTTCAAAGAATTGTCAAGTTTCTAATGGTCTCAATGATATGAAGTTAAGGGTACCCGGAACGAACGAAATTGAAAATTTTCACATTTTCGGTTTTTTGCAAACTATTAAAATTCAGAGTATTCTGCATCCAACGTTATAGGTATAATTTGTTGGGGGTTTTGCAGTTGTTTTTTTAATAAAAAATATGTTGAATCCTTACGTTATTTTTTTAAACGTTACCATTTGCATAAAATTTCCATTTTTTTGAACAACAGATAAACACAACATAATTATATAATTTTTTTATTTTGTGCGATATTGTTTGTTTTAAAACTTTTAAGTTAGCAAGAGACCACCTGTGGATATAATATATTAACCTCTGAACTGTAAAAATTAACATATTGAATTATTTTACGTTTAATGTGTTCTCTTTTAGTTTTTTCTTGTTTCCCGTGAATAGCAATTTTTGAAGATTTTTGAACATTTTCTCAGCTAACTGCAAATGGACTTTAATGAAATTTTAGCACAGCCTTTCATACCATAATTATAACTTACTGAGTTAAGATTACAGTAAAATAATGTGGTTAAATATTTATTTTCCACTTCAATAGGCAAAAAGTTATGATTTTCAAAAGTGGTAATTTAAAAAAAAATGTGTTATCTTCCTAACAATATATCAAGATGCTACTAACCAGTGGGTGTAGAATAGCCTGAAAAGTAACCACAAGAAAATTGGACAGGATAACTCTAACAGTTTTTGAGAAAATGTTTCTTATATTAAAATTACGGAAATAGGTATTCCGGGTCCCCTTAAAAAATGGAAAGAAAAATCGAACCTTATATAGGCGATAGGTTAATAAAACGACAGGCCAGATAAAGTATATTATGTATATGTAGAAGATTTAAATGTATTTACAAGAACCGACCGGAAATTACGCCACTTCTTTTGAGTAAAAGAGTAAGTCTCTTAAACAGACATAATATTACTATTAGGTGAGGTACTCCTTCGTCAGTTAGGCTAATTCAGTTCCATACAGTCAATCGGGAGGAGGGTACACGTACATAATTAAACAAAACAGCAGACTCACTTGAAATAATTAGTATCAATTGAGAAAGTCTCAACTTGATTGTAGTCGTAGTTTTACAGTCATTTTGTGTCAATACATGTAAATTGATTTAATATATCGGCCACATCTTGTAAATGTAACGATAAAATTAGTTAAACTTCGATTGAGTTAGCTGGTGTAAAATTAGGATCAGGATATTCGAAATATTTAATCAATGCCTGTAATAATACTCTAAAGAATTACAATTTTATACAAATAAATTTAGTATAAGAAAAACAAAAACTGAATACGAGTTATGATAAGGAGGATTGAATATTGTGAAAGTTTGTTGTTAATTAGGAGAACTTTGCCGCCCATCTGTGCATCCCACCAAATAGAAACTCGGTTTTGCTGGATGGGTTGGTTACTTAAGGTAGCAGATCATTATATTGATAATGGCTGTATAACGAAACTAAACATAGCCGACTTTAACAAACTGTTGTAACGCTACACTCTTCATGACATTAGCTTAAAAATACAGACAATGTAAATGCGCTGAGATTTAAATATTCTGCTTCCTAATTTGTTAATTCATTATTATTATGTTCATTTCTTCTAATTTGAACCTCCACCGTCTCTTTTCACAATCTCTGGTTCATTTTCTTATTTCACAACCTTACTCTTTTATTCTGTATAATTTATTCTATCAGAGTTAAATTTTAATGACTATAAAAGATGGTTTTTATCGTACCGCAAATTCTAAACTTCACCACTCGGCTGAATATTAATTAAAAAATATAAATAAGCAAAACCCTTTAAGTAAAAGCTAAATAAAATATCAAAATATTAATTATGCTTAATAAGACGTCTAAAGCAATTAAAAAGAAAACAATAAATAAATAGCAATAAATCCAGGATGGCAACGCCACTAAAATTTTGTCATTTGCTCAACTTAGTCTAACATTTTAAGTTGGCTTCTAAGCTAGGTTGAAGTTCGTGTGTCGTAAAAAAATCTACTGACAAGATAATCGCTGATAACTTATGTTACAATGTTACCATTTAAAATAAAGATTTTTTTGTTTTTTTTTTAACAGAGAACAATATTATTTACAAACAGTTTAACAAAAACTTTCAGTAAATGTTTTAACAATAATTTTAGAATCTATCTTGAAGAAGACAGCACTCAGCAGCGTTGCTTCAATGTGATCGTTTGGTTGTACGTGAGTTTCTTCTTGGGTCCTGGCTATGTACAACTTTTTATCGTACGGAGAGAGACGTAGTTGTTGTTTGAAAATTAATGGACGAAGTGAATGAAGGTGTGAAAAGGAGAGAATGAAGACGTGATACTATTGATCTGTTTAACTGATAATTAAATAATAATTTGAAGATTGAGTTTTTAGATTAATGATTGTTATTAAGATTAAGTTTATTGAGAAATAGGAGTTGACCATTCGTAATAAAATTTTGTGTTTTTAATCTTGAAAGGATGGCTAAACATTTTTGATCAGTTAAAACGGAATTTTAGATCTTACATTCTCGCCTTTTTGAGTTTTTGATTTTTAGTATTGTCATCAAGAAGATTTATGGCCAAATGGTTAGAATGAATGTCTAACTTGTTTAAATACTTTTTACTCCGACTGGTAATTTCTTCTCTCACCGCAGGTCATGGTGGAGTACTTCAATAGGCACATACCAAGGTGCACAGAAAATAAAGAAAAAAAAACAAAAACAAAATGGTAGCTGTAAGATGTAGATTTTAATAGATTAAACAAACATGATACTAACAAGTCCATATGCACGAAACTTTGTATTGTTATTTACACAAAAAATAAACTACTGTGGGATTTGAATGGATGAAAATAAAACTCGTCACACGTCAATTTAACAAATTATTATTTAAACATGAAAATGAACATTATTACATCAGAATAAAAAGAATACAACATAAGAAAACAGTCTCTCGTCACTCGACACTTTTTTTACACACACACTGGTTTCTTCTTCTGGTGTCGACCGTTATCCAGCTGTTGCGAGCTCACGTACCATCTGAATCTCACCGGCGGGAAAACCAGCAAATTCGGTTTCCGATTCCTACACTCGGCCGTCCTGAAGTTCATCCGACTCGGATGAGGAATACCCGTCCAGCCAGGGCTTCATGTACTCAGCACAAGTACTTGGCAGCCGTGGTCCATCTTGGTCTTCGCCTTCCTTGTAGACATCGTAGGTGTTATTCAGCTTGGCCTTCATCACTCGGTATGGTCCTAAGTACTTTGTCTTCAACTTAAGGTTCGGTCCCAGCTGGGTGCGTTTGATGGCAACCAGATCACCGACCTTATACTTTGCAGCTTCCTTTCGTCGTCGATTGAAGTTGCTCCGATTTTCAGCTTGCACCTTCTGGATCTGCAACTTGGCATCTTCTCTCATCTGGTCACGTTTCTCGTCGAATGAGGTAACCAACTCTTCTTCGATGAGTTCGACGATGTGAAGATCGTCCTTGTTGCGCATCTTGGTTCCCATCAACAATTCAAACGGTGATCTTCCGATGCTCCTCTGGAACGCGGAGTTGATCGCTCGTTGCACGGCAGGTACCACCTTGTACCACTTCGTCGGGTCGTCGATGCTCAGCTTGGAGATGATCGTTCCAACAGTTGCGTTGACTCTTTCAACTTGACCATTTGCTCTGGGTAGTCCTGTCGTCACCGCGATGTGTTTGATGCCTTCTGCTTCACAGTAGTCCTCAAACTCTCGGGAAGTGAACGATGTCCCCTTGTCGGTGATCACTTGCACCGGGTTTCCAAAGTTCGTCTTTTGCAATTCCATCTTTCCAATCGTCTCAGCCGTTTTCGTCGTTTTCACTGGATATAACCAGACAAACTTCGTGAAGGCGTCAACTACACAAAGGATGTGGTTATACCCCTTGTTGGTAGATGCGAGTGGTCCAATGTGATCCATGTGGTAGGTGTGCAACGGTTCACTCTCCTTGAACAGAGGGTGAAGAAGGCCTTCCTTCTTGCCCACCTTCCTGTTTACCACCAGACATTTCACACAGTTGGCGATCACTCGTTTCACCTTGTTGGCCAGGTCAGGAATGTAGTATTCCTGCTTCACGTCTTCTTCCGTCCTCTTGACAGCATAGTGTCCTCTCTCGTGTGCCGCTCGGATGATCTCCTGGTGCATCGCTCGTGGAACCACCAAGACCTCCTGACCGTCGACAAATTTGAACAGAAGTCCATCTCTCACTATGAAGTCCTCGTATGGTTTCTCTTCCAAGATCTTTTTAATCGCTACCAGTCCGTCATCTTTTTCCTGTGCGATCTTGATCCTCGATGTTAGACCATCAGGGAAGCCAAACATCACTGCTAAACATCTGCTTAGAGCGTCGACGTGTTTCATTCTGCTACCAGCTCGGTGTTGGATGGTATAGTCAAACTCTTCCAAGCTCATCGCCCATCTGGCCACACGCGCTGCTAGGTCTGTCTTCTGCATCGTCTTTTGGAACGCCTCACAGTCAGTTACGATCTTGAATGCCAGTCCAAGCAAGTACACTCTGTACTTCTTCAGTGCTTTTACTACAGCCAAGATCTCCAGCTCGTAACTGCTGTATTTTTCTTCCTGAACGGTCGTCTTTTTGCTATTATATGAGACCGGATGTAGCTTCTCGTCGTCTGGACACTTCTGCAACAACACTGCTCCATATCCATACTTGCTGGCGTCGGTGTGAAGCTCCGTCTCAAATTTCGGGTTGTAAATTCTCAAAACTGGTTCTGAAGAAAGGATATCCTTGAGCTCGTTAAATGCACGTCGCTGCTCATCGTCAAATTTGAACTCAGGTTTTCCTCTCAACAGGTCACTCAGCGGTTTAGCCACGACAGAGAAGTTTGGAATGAACTTCCTGAAGTAGCTTGCCAGTCCCAAAAAGCTCTGCACCGCTGCAATCGTCTTCGGCTCTGGAAAGTCACAAACGGCTAGAACCTTCTCTTCAGATGGTTGGATCTGTCCACCTTGGATAGTGTATCCCAGGAACTGTACCTTCGTCTTCAGGAATTGGCACTTCGCAAAGTTGATTTCTAACCCGTACTCTGCAGCTATCCCCAAGACACGTCCCAATCGTTGAATCGCTTCAACAAAGTTCTTCGCTGGGATGATTAGGTCGTCCATATAGATGAACACCAGGTTCTCCCTGATCAACACCCAGAACACGGCGTTGATATAACGTTGGAACACTGCAGGTGAATTGGTAAATCCGAAAGGTACTCGTTTGAACTGGTACTGTCCCGTGTGCGTCACAAAAGCCAGGTATCGTCGGCTGTCCTCTTCAACTTCTACGTGAAAGAATCCATCCTTGAGGTCCAATGTACAAAATACAGCTGCATCCTGTAGTTTGTCCAAGACATCCTCGATCAGCGGCATGGGATAGCGATCCTTGACCACTATTCGATTTACTCTTCGATAGTCCACGCAAACTCGATGTGCACCGTTCTTCTTTTTGACCACTACCACCTGACTCGAATACTCCGACGAACTTGGTTCGATGACATCCTTCTCTAGCCACTCCTCGACTTGATCATCAACGACCTTCTTCTCCTTTGGTGATAGTCGTCTAGGTTTGCAAAACGTTGGTTGCTCTTCCTTCACTGCGATCCTCATTTTCACGTCAGTTGACTTCGTTTTTGCTGGAACAAAACCTTCCATTAGGTCTTCTATCTGCTTCTTCGTCTCTTTGTCAACACAATTCTCGATGTCCAACTCTGGTTCATTGGTTACCTGGATGCACATGATCGATACTTCCTGTTTCCTGATGGTTACTCCCTTCTTGCTCAAGATGACCTCACCCTGGTCCAGAAGATCGTTACCTATCACCATGTCTATCTTCATAGCATCTCCAGACACTACATAGACGTTCGTCACAAACTCATCCTCATCGACCTCAATGACTGTTTGGAAATAACCTTGAGGAGACACCTTGCTTCCTCCGAACCCTGACAGAACAACACTCGTCTCTCGCAATCCTGGAGCTTCCATCGTCTCGTATATATTCTGTCTCAAAAGGTTGTAGTGACTTCCACAGTCAATAAGGGCGTTGATTTCCTGATCGCACAGCTCGACTTCCTTGAATTTCAAGTTGCTATTCGAAGTCGCCAGGTTGTGCATGTTTGAACCATCCCTTGCAGTACCTCTTCTGTCTCGCTTCCTCTCTTTTGTGCACTCACTGGAGATGTGCCCAAAGTCGTTACAGTTGAAGCATCTTCTACCCTTATCCTTGTGCATACAGTTCCTCGAATTATGTCCAGCATCACCACAATTATAGCACTTCTTTTCTCCTTCGCCGCTTCTGTCCTTCCTTGCACCGTCGTTGCGTCTTCCATCCTTCTCGTTGTTGTGCTTGGAACCTCCTTGCGAATTGCCGTTGTTAGAGTTCTTGGAGCTCTTCTTTGGCATCGACTTCACTGCCAACTCGTAGCTCTTCATCTTGTCCTTGAACTCCCTAGAACTCGTCGCCCCGTACAAAAGAAGTTTTGCTCCTGTCTCGTCGTCGATACCATCAATCACATATTGAAACACTGAAACTAATTCAATGTCACCACGGCTGGCTATCTCCTTCATCACTAGGAAATATTCCTGGAGGGATTCGTCCTGCTTCTTCCGTCGTTGAGTTAGCAGCTTATGAATTTCCACACTGCTCGTCGCTGTATCGAACTCGTCCCTCAGTGCTTTCTTCAAAGCTGACCAAGACGTCAATCCTCGCTCACCTTGAACAAAAAGCTTAGCCAAACCTTCAAGTGATTTTTTTGCAAACACAAACTTTTGCAGCTCACTCCATCCCATCAAGACTGCTGTTTCTTCGAAATCAGTGATCCACTTCTTCACCGGATATCCGTCCTTGCCATTGAATGTTTTCAAAGCGCCCTCTATGTCACGAAACGTCAACGAAAATTTATGCTGCTCTTCATACCTCCTATTTTGTAACTCCATCGCAGCCAAATTTCGCCTTATTTCCTCCGACACATCTTTGTCCTGCTCCTCATCAGAACTGTTGCCTTTCTTCTCGTCCTTTTTTATCCTCACTTTCTTTTTATCGTCCTCATCATCCTCCTCTTCTTCGTCGTCTTCTTCTTCCTGTTTGATATCGTCGTTTATTTTTGCTTGAAGTGCGTCCAAATTTGTCAGGTAATAACAAATGTCATCAATCATCTCCCCTTTAGTGCCAGCGTCAACACATAAAATTCCTATCACAACACACAACTCCGACACCGAAAACGTCTCCTCCATAAATTTCTTTTGCTGTTCTTCCTCAATCGAATCTGCTGTAAACTCGAATCCTGTAAACTCCCGCAGTCGTTTTCTATTTTTCCTGTCAGTTGGAATTGTCCCAAAAATAAGGTGATGTAAAACCTTGATTGCTTTCGTTGGTGAGTTGTTTATGTTGTTCAGAATTGAGGTTATGTCACCTAGTGTCGCCATCTCGTCGTTTTATTCAAAAGTCGGTAAAGTAGTTTCCAGTTTTATCGACCGTCGGTAACTGTGTAATCTTCTTTTCGTCGCACCGGTTTATAGGTTAGGTTGTCGATACCTTTTCGTCGTTTCCTTTATTTTTCTGATGAGCCTTCGTCCTTTTCTCACCACATCCAAAATCCCTCGTCGTCGTCACAATTTATACCTCTCGTCGTCACTTGTACCACCAAAAAATGCTGCAGGCAAAATGCCCAAAATCCAAAAAGCACGTTTTGTTAATCAAATGAATCCTCGTCTTAGATCCAAACGTCGTCGATTCACAAAACTGCACGTCGTTTCGTCGTCAGCGTCGTAAGCAACAGCAAAGAAGATGGTTCGTTGTAAGCGTCGTAAAAATGGCGTCCTAAATTGCGTCGTGTGTTTCGTGTCGAAACTCGTTACTCAGTTCATCCCGGACGAGCCCCCAATTTGTGGGATTTGAATGGATGAAAATAAAACTCGTCACACGTCAATTTAACAAATTATTATTTAAACATGAAAATGAACATTATTACATCAGAATAAAAAGAATACAACATAAGAAAACAGTCTCTCGTCACTCGACACTTTTTTTACACACACACTGGTTTCTTCTTCTGGTGTCGACCGTTATCCAGCTGTTGCGAGCTCACGTGCCATCTGAATCTCACCGGCGGGAAAACCAGCAAATTCGGTTTCCGATTCCTACACTACTGATTTGAGTATAAATTGATGTTTTTTATTGTTACGGGATTTGTTTTAATAGGTATAGCTGAAGTATATGTTAGGATAAGAAGGAGTAATATTGTGAAATAAGAAGATAGAAAATTCGAGTAAACAGGGAAAGTCAAGCAAATAATATGGTGAAATGGTTTTAAAAAAATAAAAGAATGTTAAATAAAGGAAAAAACAATAGTTAACTCGTTCTAGAAAAATCAAAAAACACCTCAAGAAAGAGAGAGAGAGAGAGAGAGTATTGAGAGGGAAACCCAAAGAAATTTTCTGATTGGCTGTTTAAAAATAAGACGAATATTTGAAAAAAAGATAAAACTACAGCAAAAGGAAGCAGAGTAAGAATTAGGGCTTGATCTTTGAAAGAAGTTAGATGTACGCGAACCTTCAAATGTATTAAATATTATTGTGCAATTGTCAGTAAGGTGTGATAGAATTGTTGAAGTGGGATTTCATTATTCGAATCTATGGGCTATTGTTAATCTAATTTTTAATACTTTGATAAAAATAAAGAACTCAGCGTTACAATAAGCCAAGAGAGACAACGTATGGGCCTAACCTAAGATCAACTGAAGAAACTCAACCTGCCTGGTGTTTGAAGATCAATACAACATTATTTATGTAATAAATATATTCAGGTATTTATATGTAGTATTATCATACTATATTGTGATGTGGATCCAAGAGTAGGGTTAAAATCTACGTAATTGTATTTTTTGGATTTATAACTCACTTTACCATTATTTTTCTTTAAATGAAACTCTTCTTTTAAAATTAAATATCTTAGTATTCTATGATCGTGTCTGTTATTTCAACCAGATATTTCACTAAGCAGTTCAGAATCCTATCCCTTTGGATAATTATTAATAAAAATAAAATAAAATATATATATCTTATTTTATTTAGATTTCTTGTAATTTTACGAGCATTAAATAAAAAGAATACTACAGTGTACTTATGTCTGTAGCCTAATAATTTTTCAGTATTCGAAAGACACTTTTGTTTAAAGGTAACTGATAATTTTCTTAAATATGTTATTTAAAACCGCTTGATTGTACGGGTTATTTTATTGAGTTGTAAACTGAAGTTCATTCATTTAATTTTCTGAATAGCACTTGGTAAAACTCTTTAAACTTTTCTTTCGGACGACGTGTCTTTATAACAGATACTACATGAACTTTATCTGTTTTTGGCTGTAAATTATCTATTCAATTACAAAACACGATGAATGACCTGACCGGAAATCAAACCCGGGACTCCTGGCACAAAAACAAGTTGTGCTGACCACTACACCAAAGGGCCGGCACCCATTGTGGGATGACATACCTCAATCATACATATCAGCAATTTAACATAATTGGTTACTTAAAATTTTATTAATATTTATGCCAGATATGAAATTGTATCATTGGAACCATAAAATTACCCAGCGATTTTGAAGTTACTACAAAGAGGATGCAAATTAATATTGTTTACTCAGTAAAAAGTCCGGTTAAGGTTGAGATGTCAATAAAATTCTTACAAAATTGTTTCAGAACACGCTGATAAAATATTTCCCAATACTTTCAAAATAGATAGAACAACTGAAGATAAAAATAAAAGGTACCCAACCAATAGATATGAACAGTGTGGAAAATGGGGTTTCACTTATTCTGTGTGAGGTAAATAAAACCTCTCAGGCAGCTTGATGTAAATATTTCTCTTGGATTTTACAGGGTTGAAAAGACTGGATTGTCTCTAACGTACCAACTAAGTTTTCATAAAAAAGAAGCATGCAATATATATGTAGATCACAAAGCTTTCGTCTCTCCCTGTCGTCCGTTGTCTTTGCCGAAACGCCTCCATCCTGCCTATTGCTGCTCCCATATTGAACTATGAAGATTCCGTTTGAATTTAGCAAAGCATCATCAAACAAAGTAAAATATCAATAAAATAAATTTGAAGAACATAGGTATTTTGTGAATATTTTATGCTAGTGATCGAATCATATTTGAAAGAAAGAAATTATTACTATTTTTGTACTGTTTCTTGTAAAAGATACAAGAAAATGAAAACATAACGGCAGTGTTAAAAAGAAATGAAAGAACTCCTTTCGAGTATTAGCATAAAATGCACAGTTTTTTTTTGTGTCTTTTTTCCTATTGAAATAATAAATCTAGAGTAATTCAGTACGACTATCAGCGATCTCCAAAAAAAATTATTCAGAGTTGCATAAGAACAATACAACGACCAACTGAAGTATTTTTTGAACGTCTAGGTTAGGTACAAGTGAGAATCACAATTGTTGTGTATTAAAAAGCATACAAACGTTAAATAGAGTTTTTACAAAGCTCTCTCACAAATTAGCTTGAACGTTTTACTCCTTACATGAAGATCCTGTGTATTTACACATACTATAAAATCTTTGTAGATGGTATAAACTTTGTAGCTTTTTATCGTTTATGCTATTGTGTTGGGGGTTTTCTTCGTAACAATGAACAAAAACATCTATTATAAATGCAAAAGGCCTTACTGATACACTGGCCCATTGACTCATCAATATATGACATTCCAAATAATCTGTAATCTATAATCTGTAATCTTATAATCTGATAATCTAACTTCCAAAACACCTACAGAGCTGAAATTCTGCTCATTGATTCCTTAGGGGTTGAAAAGAACAAAGAAAACATTTTTATTTCGATCATTTTATCCTGAAGAGTAGAAAAAGAGCGAAAATCCTAAATAAATGGTAAGAATAAAAAAGAGTAACTGCCCTACAAGAATAAATATTTTTTTACGGTACATTTAAAAAGAGATAAGCTCTAAATCTTAACATGAATATGATAATACTAATAGTAACTTCTTTTCACACATATGTTTGTAAATCCAATTTTATCGCAACTCCTCCGAGGCTAGCAGTTGCTTGTCTAACATAAACTTCAACTTCTTTGTTGAATGCTTTTAATACTGATTTTTTTTTGACATTTAGGAAATTAAAGAAATAATATTTATTTCACTGGCTTTTGGTTTAGCTATCAATCAGCTAGCAGGTAGAAAATGTTAGCAAAAAGTTTAGGTGAGGTAACTAACCAAAAGCTAAGCATGAAGAAACACCAGTAAGTGTCCCTCTTCAAATTCACAACGTTTCACTACATAAAACTTAATTTATTATAATAAAATTAATGTTATAATGTATTGTCGATGATGTATATTACCTATATTTATTTAACAAAGTGCCTGTTGAATTTGTAGCTTCCAATCTATCAAGCCTTGCTGAGAACTCATTAGTTTGTTCAATTTGTCTTGCAACAATTCTATCATTTTTGATTGCGGTGTGGATTGTAGTTGCTGTTTTTGTTGTATATTTTGTATTAATTTTTGTTGATTGTGCTGTTATAGATTAGCATTAATTAGGAAATTTAGGATTGGCTTTAGGAATTTCAGGAAACGAAACATTACTTTGTATTGCTTTGATACATAGTTTTTCCGTTGTGGGTTCTGTGATGTCTTGGTTTTGTTTAAGTTATATTTTCATTTTTTTAGCTCCTTCACTATTAGGCATCCTCGATAGTTTGTAGGATTAGCCTCGCCAAGTTGAAGCAATTCGATGGATCACTTCTTGATTTTGTGCATTTCATAGTTAGGTACTTGCCGGAAAATTTAACATGTATCGCTTCTTGTTGACAATACTATCGGTATGGCCATAACGCTAACATCTTTTGCACTATGAAATAAATCGCTTCTGAGAGCCTCAATCTTAACTTTCATGTGACATGCATTTTACTCATATAATTGCTTTATATCTTCCGTGTTTTCAAAGAAAAGCATAAACGGAGGAAGCCGAGTAATATAAATTTTCTGCCATTTGCTTTGTATCTTTTAATTTTATCAACTGCATTAAGAATGCGTAATCCTTTATATCAAAGATCATTCCGAGTAGGCCTGTCCTCAGTATCACAGAAAGAGTAAAGGTCCCTTACCATAACTTATTTCTTTTGTTTGTTTGCTTTTTTATGTATCCAATCCAGTTTATTGACGACCAAAAGACTGTTAAATTTCTGTATTTTTCTTCTGTGGCAACATTAATTTTAAGTTTATTATTATTAATTAAGTTTGATTTAAAACTTTTGTTCGTAAAATTTTGTTAACTTCGATATAGTTCAATACAATGCTTAAAATTACAGATGAAGATTTAATTTAGATTTTTTTAAAAAGTTATTTATTTAAAGTCGCATCAATTGCTTGGTCATTATCGACTCCGGGACATTAACTGTAACATTAACTGTGGAATTTGACCCGTGAACATTTCCAGACCTTGGCCGGTAATCAAACCCGGGACCTCCGCGCGGCAGGCCAATGCGCTAACCACTGCGATACGGAGGCGGCCAATTTTGACTTTTGTTTCGTTTGTTACCGTGAATTTAGGATTGGAGCTGATCCCCTTTTTCTCGGATGTTTTTGTAGTCCTCTCTCATGTTTTACTTTAAGACGATACTGCTGGTAAAGCACTAGCCTTCCTATTTTTGTTTGTCGATATTTTTGGATGATCCATTCTGTTTCCTTTCTTAACTCCTCGTCTGTAGAGCAGTCCTGACCTCATTTAGACCTGGTACCGCCGGAAACAGAACTTGACATCGTATTCAATCGCCGGTTGATTGGCGGATCTGCTTCTGTTCCCAGAAGCAGATCGAGAGCATTCTGCAGTCGGGAATTACTTCTTCTGCTACATTTATTTTTTCCTCCGACTCCTTCCAGGCTTTGAGCAGAACATACATGTTCGGTAACAGTCTTAATTGACTGAGTTTAATTTTTGACACACTGAATTGAACAGTCACATCTGAAACGGGATGAGAGCTTTAATCGAACTCCGGTACGAGAAAGCCTGAGGCCTTACAAAGGACATTTAAAGGCTAATGTGTTTTTATACTTATTTATTTATATCTATTGGTATTAATTTAGAATGAAATACCTAAATTAGTTTTTTGTTTATTTTTCACGATCACGTGATTGTTTTGAATAACACGTACTCTGACAGTTCACATTCCTGTGAATATCATAATGCACATCACAGCAAAACCTAGGTCGGCGACTTTTATTATTATTACTCCGAAACCACATGCTAAGCTATTCTAACGCATCAACAATACTCCATGATATTAACTCCGCTGCTGTTAAACATTTAAACAACAATAAAAAAATAAAAATATCGCGTATTAAATTCGTTTGAACGTTACTTTACTTGAGACGGTATTTTTCATAGTAAGAAGTCCCGGTTATCGTATTAGTAATGAAATTTATTTGAAAAAAATTCTTAAATAGTACAGTATAAAACATGTATATGTGCAGTCGTGTGGTAAACTTACATGATTTTTCGCTTTTAATTGGGAATGTTAGAAAGAAAGACTTAGGAGGACAGATGAGGTAGTGCGGGTCATTAGCAAGGTCCCCTTCGTTAACAACCCCCGTACGTACAAGTGCGTGCGCAATTTTGAAAAGCAACGAGGGACGCGTTCTTTCTTTTCATTCTCTCAACTTCTAACGCAGAAGGAATTTGATGAGAACACGAAAAAACAACCCTACAACGCTCCAACACACCCTGAAACACCTTAATGTTAAGACAAAAGGGAGAAAGCCTAGAAAAACCTTGTCAATTTTTCCTCTCTTATTGAAAGTAATAAAATTTGAAGGAGTCACGTAGAATTTTATGCACCCATGAACTATAATACTATACAATATAGTATGTATATATTATATTATATATATTTTTTGTATATTATATAATTTCTCTTAATGAATGTATGTTTCGTCGTTTAATGTATGTTGTACATTTACCTGTACTGGTAACGCAATATAAGTTGACGATCATCAGCGAGAGTAAGGCTGGACTATGCGGGGGGTGGAAGTACTTCTATAAAATGTGCTTTTCTAAATAGATCATAGCGACAACTCTAACCATGACATCATGTTGTAGTTTTGCTCTTACATTGATTTATTATATTTACAACTAATCGTTTTATAAACATCCCATTGTATTATTTATTGATTCTTAATAATTATCCTAAATAATAATATTCATTCTAAATAAGCCATAATACTAGGCCTAAGCTATAATAGTATTCTTTTTGGTCATCAGCTATAATAGTATTCTTTTTGGTCATCAATAATAACTGAATTATTGCACTCTGACATTATTTGTCGTGATAGACTAGTTAGTCCGTGAGTTCCGTCGATGCGGGTTTATTATCGTGAGTAATACTAGTTTTACGTAATTTCAAAATGTTATTGTATTTTAGGGTTTTCATATTTCATTATTTTCAGTAAAGTTACGTTAAATTACATTTGAATTTTAAACAATTCACTTTCTTTAAATAATTACATTACTCCTTACTTATTTAGTGTGACGAGTCATGAACTGAATTTTATTACTTAAGTGTTTGTGGTGGTTACATTTTGAGTTACACGCTTGATACATGTGTTGTGCTTTCGGGTTGGCCGATGTAAGTAG
Source organism: Catonia carolina (assembly GCA_035578175.1). NCBI lineage: Eukaryota > Metazoa > Arthropoda > Insecta > Hemiptera > Achilidae > Catonia > Catonia carolina. The sequence goes on from JAQMRL010000001.1 coordinate 108,570,898, forward strand.
GGTAGATAGTACACTGTCCTCCACATGATAGGCGCAATCGTCAAATTATAGCGCGTTACCAGTAATCTGGGCAATCTTTCAGCTGGCCAGTAATAATTAAAATACTTTTTTATTAGGTAATTATGCCCACATAAGCTTTAGCTTGTGCGTAGGTAATGGCATGGAGAGATATATAGATGAAAAAATACCAAACCTCACCAGGAATCGAACCAGGACTCCTGGTTTAGGAACCAGTTGCACCAACTATTGACCAGAGGTTATGGCAACAACTGGGGGGGGGGCAATTTTATTTTATTTTACTGAAATGTTTAGCTAACTCATACTATATTAATATTGTGAATAATTTAATAAACTAAATGTCATCCGTTTTCATCATAAATCTTGTTTGATGAGGCGTCCATAGGCTTCTACTCACTATTCCCTCATTTTGTTCTTAATTTCCTTATATTCATACTTAATTACTTACTAAGTAATTTTTTGTTCGTTTTTCTAATTAGTTAAAAAAATGTAAGTTATTTTATAACTCTGCAGGAATAACAAAAATTACTCTAAATTGGCTTAATGATTGGTATTTTGCATGGAATATTATTTTAATTACGATTTCTTTCATTGCTTATGAGAATTCCAATTTATCAGAAGATATAAATCTTACAAAAATATCCCCGTATGTCGTTCAATTTTTGACACGTAAGAATACAAATTCAGTATAAAATATTATTTAATAGGTATATAAATTTTGGTTAATTAATTGTACTCATTTTTAGCTGTTACGTTATAAATATTTTGATTAAATCATTATGCTTAGAAGCATTATTATTAAAATGTAATAAGCATTACATATGAGATTAGGTGTATTCGATTTTAAGAGTCAGCATTTCTGTAACGTTTTAATAATTTTAGAGGTATTTTCGTTCGTAAGCTTGTCTTATCGTAAAATGTTTTCGTTAAGAAAGTGTTGACTATCAAAACGGATGGAGGTAAATTGGTTAAAGAGGATCGATACTCCAAAAAGATATACCTATTCAGTATCAAAATGTAGGAAAGGAGTAATAAATTCTTGAGGTTCATCACACACAAAAACGTAGTACCAAGTAAAGCAGCGAATAAAACTTTTATAATTTAAAGTAATGGCGATTTCATATCATTATAGAATACTACAGAACGGTGAAGAAAGTAAAGATGGAAAAACATGAAATAAAAGAACTTTTCTATGTAACTGAGAGACAAGAGGATCAAATTTTTCACTTCACACAACGTCGTTGTTACCGATCCCAACTTTACCTTTGTACTGACATTAGTGGTAGACACAACAAGTCTCATTCGGAACTCACGAATCATAATTTTGACAGTTGTTATTGTTTATAATATGTATGTTATTGTTTGTAGTATTTAAATTGCGTCTAAAATTTTACTCGCTGTCAACGTGAATTTGTTACATTTAATCACTAAAAAGACTTAATCAAAACCGTCAAGGGTGATCACTCATGCAATTTGAAAATGCTGAGCTGACAAACGAGTATTTCAGTTGAAGCGTAGGATGAGAGGCAGGAGCGAGTGTGTGAGAGAGAAGGGTTGCCTGAACTGAAATATTCGGTGGATGTTCAAATGCGACTCATTTCATTAAACATACATACGATAACTGGTCGCTTAATTATCTCCAATCAAGCTCTCTATAAATCAACCCGCTACAGTTTATACTACATTATATCTTAATGTTGAACTTCAGCACACCAACTCAGACCATAATCCACAAACACGGTATTTTACAGCCCTTTTAGGAGGATAATCGTTAAAACGTAGTTGAGGCAAACAACCGATTACGATGAGACAAACTATTTGATGGCATCCATTTAACTAACTAGAAACCAGTTCGCCTTCGTCAAATTTCGTAAAATTATTTTCTAAATTAGATATTTACTACCAATGCCATTATATATTATATTATTGGTAATTTTTATACCAATGCCATTGTTTTCAACCCCAGCATAGTTATTTAATCTATTTTGTACTGTATCACTAAATAAAAGAAGAGAACACCTACCCTAGAACATGGCTTTTAGCCGCAGTTGGATAGGTCAATTTCCTCCACCTCGTTCATTGTAAATTGTTGTAAATGAATTTATACCTTTTGGAAAGAATGTGTTTGAATTACTATTGTGAAAAAATATGGAAATAAACTTTATTATTATTTTCATTATTACTATAATTCAGAGTCTTAAGCCTCCAAATACGAGGTGTGGATATTAAATAACGAGACTGACGTTGTAAAATACTTTTTTCTTATACATAATCACTTATTGTCACCTTCAATATACACTCCTTCTCTACCCCTACAACGCTCCATGCGAATTTTTCATTGTTGGAAACAGTGCTGGAAGTCATCTTCTGTCAGCTCCTTCAGGGCACGTGCCGCTTTCTCTTTTACAGCTTCCACAGACTCACATCTTGTCTCTTTTAATGCAGATTTCACCTTAGGGAACAGGTAGAAGTCACATGGTGCAAGATCTGGTGAATAAGGGGATGTTCTAACACTGAGATGCTGTACTTGGCTAGGAACCTCTTGACAGATAACGCGGAATGAGCTAGCACATTGTCTTGGAGAACCCATGATTTGTCCTTCCACATTTCGGGGTGTTTTTTCCTCACTCTTTGACGTAGTTTAGAAAGTACCTCAAGGTAGTAATATTGATTAATTGTTTGACCTTCAGGAACTCTGTAAAGGTACATAATCCCATGGATATCAAGGAAAACAATCATCATTGCTTTAAATTTTGACTTGCTCATTCAAGCTTTTTTGGCTCTCGGTGAAGTTTGGCTCTTCCAGTGCATGGATTGGCGCTTTCTTTCCGGATCATAAGTAAAAAAACCACGTTTCATCACATGTTATTATCTTCTACCTGTTCCCTAAGGTGAATTCTGCATTAAAAGGGACAAGATTTGAGCCTGTGGAAGCTGTAAAAGAGAAAGCGGCACTGTCCTGAAGGAGGTGACAGAAGATGACTTCCAGCACTGTTTCCAACAATGGAAAATTCGCATGGAGCGTTGTAGGGATAGAGAAGGAGTGCATATTGAAGGTGACAATAAGTGATTATGTATCAAATAAAAATAAAATTTTTTACAACGTCAGTCTCGCTATTCAATAGCCACACCTCGTATGATAAATAAAACTAATTTTTCGGATGATGTTACTTACAGTCCAGCCTCTCTAACTTTGCTCCTAATGTAAACAAATAATGACGTCACTGAGGATGCGCATTATGTACACGCAGATTAAAAAGTAACAACAAAATACTTTCAAAAGTATTTAAATACAAAATACTTTTAAAAGTATTTTTATAAATGAAATTGTTAGGCCTACATCATATCACGACTGATGTTTTTAGTACTTTAAGTACTTATAATTTAAAAAATAGTTATCTTAATAGGAATACGATATCCATAAAGTCACGGACTCTAGCGTGCACCCTGTAGTAGCTGGTTTTGGTTTGTTGACAGTAGGAGCAAACTTAGAGCGGCTCAACTATAGAGAATTATATCCAAATTATGTTAGTTCAGAAAGGGAGGTAAAGAATAAACAAAAACACTTGGATAAAACTTATTAAAATATAAAAATAACATATATAAATATTTATTAAAATATTATTTTAAATGTATTCGTATACATTTAAAGGTTATTCCTTCCCTCATGGTTTTTCCTGTTATTCCCAGTTATTGCACTTAGTTATTTAAAAGAATAGCCTAAAACTATTCAGTAAACAAAAAAATAACGCTCTCTAAATTGAGTATCATATAGATACATATGGCAGTATACTTTTAAATAAACGACGGAAAATTATTTTAACTTTTTTAATATTACATGATTTAACGACGAAGTAAATAAATACGTTAGATATGAAGGGGAATTATAATTTTTCGGTTCTCAAAGGCATTAAGGGATGTCATTCGCAGACATAACAACAGAAGACGAAGGGTGGAATACCTTTTGAGATATGGCATCTTCTCAAAAGAATTTTTTGGGTAAAACTGCAAGCTACTGAATTGGAGGGAAAATGATGAGCGTGTCGAGAGATCCCAGAATAAATCGCCCTTCCTTAGAAATCTTTTGTCTCTCGTTTTTCGTTTTTTTAATGGTACACATAGTATCAGAGAGAAAAAAAGGATACATGCTTTGGGAAAACTACATGACAGGAACGATCGTTTTCAGTACAAATGTTTCTTGTGGTTCGTACAATATGTTTTTCGTCTACATAAGAGGAACATTATAAAATCCCGTATGAATAGAAATGTAACCTCCTACAGACGCCTAAATAAATAAAATAGTCCACATAAAGAAATATTTCATATCATAACGTGAGCGTATTTTACTATTTGTAAAGGTTGTCTGATGATAATATCGCCTTATAAAATATGTAATATAAAATAGTTTTATTTTGTAAAATAAAATTTAGATGACTTATTAATTACTGTACCAAAAATAATAAAGATCGATTAGTGAAAACTGCGTAATTCAATTATGTCGGTAAAGTTAGAATTTATGTGTTAATTGTAAATTAAATGTTGGCTGTATGCTGGTATAATTGACGTATAAAAATGTCGTGGAATAAATTTAAGAAAATCAGTAACGTAAAGATATTTCAGAAGAGTCTCAAATTATTTTTCGAAAAACGATCTTAAATTTTAACAATGGCGCAAATTAATTAGTTCTGTGAGCTTGTTTTAAATTTAAAAAATTAGAGTTACAGTAAAACCTCGATAGTTCGTCTCTCTTTAGTTCGTCACCTTCTATAATTCGTTACGGCCGTCAATTTATAATTTTTCCGTATTACAATAGAGAAGTGTTTATTTACACGGCAGGGAAAATAAATTATGTGATAATACTGTACATACATACATACATACATTATACGTTTCAGTATAATGAAAGTTTATTTTAGAATGTTATGTAAATATGTACAAAGTAGGTACATACACGTAGGCCCTATGTGTACTTAATATGTTTTATTTTTTTATTGATTTCTTTCTCTGACTCGATGTTTCATTGACGAAAGTATTAAAACATTAAAATTGTAAAACGAGTTGTATACTTTTTTGATTAAAATACATTATTTATACGGTGGAATAATGAAGATTTCTAAATTCTTTAAAGGCATTTACTACCCTAATTTATAAAAAAGAGCTATCATTTTATTTTTTACAAATTACTTGTTCATCTCCACCAAAAATAAATCGGAATCGTTTAAACTGGACAAGCTGTTATATCAACTGTTTAATATAAATATAAAACATGTAAGAGTAGTAATAAGTTATTAACACAAAAAATGAAGGTATCTATTCCCTAGCAGTCGCTGAAAAATCTTAGATTTTCCAAGTATTCATTTACAAGGTAAGAAAAATTCCCTCCATTGTTTAAAGAATTAAATTTCAAGATTTTGGGGCAAGTACAACCTACAAAAAGGAAGCCAATCCAAATCTAATTACCATGTTTAATAACCACATAATTAACTTTATATATATTTTTTAATTTTCTCAAACATAGACATTAAATGTGTAGACATTCAAAATAAGATCTTGCGACTGACAACAAACTGCCTCTTATACGTGAGTAACGCCAAACTTCTCAGAGATAGGGACTTTTCACACTTGACTGAGACCCATTAAAACAGTTGATGGAACTTCTAAGAAATTATAATATACTTGCTACCACCCTAAGTTAATAGAGCACACTCATCCCTTAATTCCTACTCTTCCCTTCTACACTTACCACCCAATCTATGTGAAGACTAAAGAGAGGTTGGAATAGGGAACTGTTATAAAAGCATAACCTAAAGATTGCCATTTGGTGGCTTCTTCACACGTGATTGTTAAAGACATTTAACTCAAAACATCACTTTTCGTGCTCAGGCACGATTATAATTTGGCGTAAACAAAAAAACATGTTTATTTAAATAGGAATTTGTATGAAATTAGCAATGAGTTTCTTAAGATGCATAAACACCCAAAATTGTTTACCGAAATACTAGGCTTATGTAGGTTTAATATTCGTTAACAAAATGTATAATTATTACTAAAGCAACTTGTCATTTATTTTTATTCAGAAAGCGACACAAAAGTTCATTTCATTAATATAAAATAACTCAAACTCAAAGTTAAAACGCTGACAAGGTTGGGGTAATGCATCCAAATAAATAACGACAATATATAAAATCCACAACTACAATTTAAAAATGAAGGTCCTGCCGACATACGTTTTTATTTGCAAAAAGGAGATTTAAGGTATTATAAATTCGCTTAAAAGCACTATCGTGTTTCTAAAAATATAAATAAATGTAGGACAGGAAAACTAAAGTAACTTTTTCTTGTTTGTTTGGCACTGAGCCATGCAGAACAGCTAAATTCCAATGGTGGTTCTCTAAAATTTTTTTATAAAATATAAGCAAATAATAAGTACTAATGAATACTGCAAATGATAAAGTTGTGATACAATAACAAAACGTAACATATTGTGACAGTCTACTTAAAAGAAAGATTTTGCTTCTGCATGTCTTCACTCAATAAGAAAGTTAGCTTATCAGACTTAATTGTGTAATAATCATGAACAATCAGAATTACATTTAAAATAAATTAAATGAATAATGCATTAATAATTTCATAAATTTAAATAAATAAACGTTTACACTACGAGTAGGCCTACTACAGTATAGAATAATATGTATTTGGCTATACAGAATCGGTGGCAAGTAATTAAACAGTAAAATGTACCCGTTGTTTGGTAAGCCCTGATATTAAGTTCTATTCCACAGCAATTTACTATAGTAACGCAAAATTATTTAAAAAAATAAAAAAATCTGCTGTGAAACACTCACACAACTTTCTCTTGCCAAGGCAAAGAGTTAAATTATTAAAAGAGAATTGTTAAAAAGAAAATTGTTAAATTAACAATATAACCTAATATTAGTAATAAAACGTTAGAAATAAACAAAAAAACTAACCTCAATAAACATAACCTAATTTTAATCATGAATGAAAGACGCAAAATGAAAATCAACCTGTTTCGCTTAAAAATACGGAAAATCACTGTCACACTAAGCTCTGTAGAGAAAAATTCTTTGAATAAAAGTTGCCGACCTTTTAATTTCCTATACATTCTATTTTATAAACTTTTGCCGTTAAAAGCATGCAAAGGCTGAAATCTTAAAAAATCGATTTTTACAGGTTTTTGTGAGAAAAAGAGCAGAAAATCGCTAATTACTGCTAAACTAAGCGTAATACAAATACGTAATTGAATAAAAGTGGTAGGGTTTTAAATTCTCTACAACTTTTATTATACTATACATTTTTGCCCTAAATGCATATTAAAGCCGCAATCTTAAAAAAATAATTTTTTTAAGAAGAAACTGCCTTCCCAAGAATTTCAGCAGCCACTGGGCCTACCCTATCCTGTAGACCATAAAAAATTTCGTTAATGAGACGATTTAAACAAAATCGTAGGAGCCGTTTTTGAGAAAATCGCAAAAACGTGAAAAATTATATGAATAAACTACTACCGTCAAATGGGGTGAGTTTGTGCCACTTTTTGTGTACTTATCTACGTATTTTTATGAGTATGCAAAATATTAATTCGGCAACTATGCCTAAAACAAGAGCTAGTTTTAGCTTTCATCTCATTTAAAAAAAATGAGATTTATTAAGCCAGTTAGCCACAAATTTGAAAAATTCATGGCACAATCTGACCCCACTGATCGGGGCTAGTTTGCGCCAGCAAGTTTTCACTATGATATCTTATTTAAAAATCAATGTGGCACAATCTTACCCTAAGAAGGGCTTGGTTTGTGCTTATTGAAGACCACGGAAATAAAAAACAATATTTTATTAAAGCCAAAAAAGAAGAATTTACTTAAAATTAGCATATGTTGTAAGGAAATTATTTTTAGCCACTTAAAACTAGGAAATACAGTGTCTACTTTATTTTAATAGATCTAATACCTTTACATATCAATGATAGAATAGAATAAGGAGTGAAAAACTTAAAATACAAATAAAAATTAATTAAAAATTGAGCACTAATTTTACAAACTAAATTACAAAATCATTTGGCTATGGCTTCAAGTCCACAATAATATTCTCTTCCAGACAATTGTACAAGATCAGCAATCGTTCTTAAAACTGCTTCTTTAGAATACCAAATCTCAGCTTTCTTTGCTGGGGTCATTTCCAATGTTTGCCTGATTTCTCCATCAAATTTATGTGTACGTCAGTTTGATACGTCCATGATACACCTTTACCTTCATATAAGAATACAATCAAGTCCCCAACACTTACGTTGCTACTATCCAAGGTACATCTTGCCATTTATTCACTATTAGTACTCTCAAAAAATCTGGTTTAGCAATCTGGATCAGTTAAACCTTTCTAGCTATCTTCACGTTCACCAAAAATTTTCTCTCCACCCTCTGATTCACTGCTGTCTGATATTTTGTTTCTTTTCTTTTTTTCTTCCTGGATGTAGAAGTCTCAGTATTTTCTGTATTGTTAACCAGGAGGCCCTCTGCAGACACACTTTTACCTGGTATTGTAATATAAGATCGGCTTCCACGCTTTCGAACATAGTTCCTTGCCATTTTTGAAATAATATCCACTTTTAACCTAAAACCAACAGAACGCAAAAAATGTAATGAGCACTATCTTAGCAAACTGCTGGCATTTTTCAATCATATTAAGTTATGTAGCTGTATGCTACAAGCTATTTTACAACCCTTATTTCTTAGTAAACGGCCAGCTGTAAAAAATTATTGAACAAAAAGTTACATCAAGGGGGACACTTGTGCCAAAATTGGCACAAAGTCACCCCGTGAATGTGCGGTCAAAAGATTAAACAGTAATAACTCGTCGTAAACTTATTTAATTTAATTTAATTTTATGTGAAAATAATCACAACTAAATGTACTAAAAGTAATGCTAACCTGATTTATATTATATTGAATCGTGTCCTGGTCCCACAAAAAAGTTGCACACAAAACCTCAAATTTGACAAAATGCCACAGTAAATGAAAAGCTATTACAAAACGAAGAGGTTAAATCAAGTTATCCGAAATACATAGCGAAACGCAGCACATATCAAAGCTTCCATTTGTCCTAAAAACAGGGTCCTCCCTCTTATAGTTAAGGCGGGACAGTAAAAAATATGGTTTGGCACAATCTAGCCTCTGCTGTCACAAAGTCACCCCATTTGAAAATTTCGTTAATGAGACGATTTAAACAAAATCGTAGGAGCCGTTTTTGAGAAAATCGCAAAAACGTGAAAAATGATATGAATAAACTACTACTATTTCTGATTTTGATGAAAATGTTCGTATCAGGTTTTCTAGTGTTATCTAACTTAAGTTTCAAGTTTCAAGTTTGTACGATGTTCCGGACACACACACACACACACACACACACACACACACACACACACACAAACCAATCGCTAAAGATATGGTTTTTTTTTGTCCAGCGGGTCTGAAAACGTGTAGATCCGGTGAAAACTCGTTTTCAAAAAATCGACATGAAAACAATACTTTTCTTCCTAAATGTTCATATAGGCAAGGGAAAGTCAAATTTGTGCACCATCAAACTTAACTCCACATTACCATCTGTTATAATGAAATCTGTTAATATCTGTTGTATTGAAATGTGTTTTTTAATTCGTGCTTAAAGATCTTTACGTACAATCGGTACTTAATAGGGAATAAAATACATATAATTTAACATTTTCATAACTCTGTAAAATGCTACTGTTCACAAATTTTAGTTATTATTTTAATTATAATGAACATTGCAGTTCGTTCTTTATATCTAATCTTTTTGTTATTAGGGGCTGCAGTATTACGTCTACTGCATGTATAAATGCTCCATTGGAAAACAGTACAAAAGGATTTGTTATAAGACGAAATAATGAAAAAATTGACACGTCAAAGTTGATAAGGGAGGAATGAAAGATAAGAAAGGAAGTCATTAAACGTCGGTAATGAAGGTTAAAACAGGAAGTATGGTAACTAGATATGGTCTCGTTTCCGCTTTCCCTTGTAAAACAAACAAAATAAAACTCTTAAAGGCTTATTTTTTCCTTCACTTACTTCTATTCCGTTCCGGAGATGAATCATCTGTTTACTATTACGCATTTCTACATTATAATGTATTTTTTTCTACAAACGTTAAGTGGTTCCATAGAAATAATTAAATATTTACGTACGTACTTCTATACCTATGTATCTTCTATTTCACTTATAGAATTTATGAAACATCTAAAAAAAAAATATTAATAATTGAAATACAAATAAAAATGGTTTTCAACAGAATGAGGTTTACGTTACTGAAAAAAATAGCATGACGAATTTCTACTTCGTGTAGAACATGAAGGAGCTTGGGAAACGCAACAAAAAATAATTGTTATTAGTGTAATAATTATTTGTTATTATTTTGAATTTATATATTTAAATCTGGTTGCGCTAGAAACTTCTATGGATCTGAAAGATAAACGACTTGGTTTTTGTTAAATATTTTAAAATCCGAGAAAAGGGTTCAATAAATTCAGCTGTACTTTTCTTTAACCCTTGTACACTAGTAGAAATATCATCGTGTCCGTTCGTGAATGACTTCTAATTCAGCAAACCAATTTCAATGAGCTTTCCTTATCAGGATAACTACAGATCTTAAAAACTTTTGATTGGCTTAAGATGTAAAATTAGGTAATTAGATTAGAATACAAGGTTATGAAATCAACAAAATCGAGTTTACGAAAGATTTATAGTTGAGATTTCATTATTTAATTGTATTGATTACCTACTGATATTATAATAAATTTCTCAACACAAAATACATTTTTGAAAACATTATTAAAATAAGTAAAAATAATAAAAAGTATGTGGCATTATTTTGTAAGATTTTACGAAGCACATTATTTATTTCCAAGATCAAAATTATGATATTTAAAATGAAGATTATCGGGTATCGACTGCCATGATGCCCTTGATGATTTTCCAATAATGTTTTCATGTGTACTGAATAGTTTTCATAGAAAATAAATACTAGGCTTTAATACTGTTAATAATTGCTGTACATCCTTTGAGGAATAATGTGGATTAAAACCTAATTTCCCTATTTTGTGTGAATGTGTATTAGAATATTTATGTATTACATTGAATAGTATCAAATAAAGACGTTACAAGGTGAATAAAATTAACAAAAAAAATCACTGACTGTTTTATATTAACTAATAATATTTTATTATTTTAGAGAGAGTAGGGGCAGCGATGCTGCGGTATAAGGAGAGCTGGAAGTTGGTCGCTCAGTTTGCGGAGAGGGTAGTCGAGAGACTGCGGAGGGAGGAGACCTCGGATAAAAAGAAAATATTTTGTCATGGATTGGAAAATAACTAATTGTACTAATTCATACCACATAAAATATTTAAAAGAATATCGGGTTGCATAAATATTCATTATAATTTGAGTTTTAAATTGTAACAACATTAAAATAGGTCACCTCTATGGGGTAGAGGTTAGAGTGACCTGTTAAGGTATAAAAATTTTAACATAATAAAATCCGCCGTTCAATGAATTTTCGATGGTGCGATGATGTAAGAGTATAAACGATACCTATATTCGTATTTTTCAAAAATATTAACTTTTTGATTAATTATTTGTTTTTATTTTTAGTTGTTATTGTATATTATACCTAACTGCATTAAAAATACAAATTATGAAAATATTTAAAAAAAATCAATGTAGACTATATTGTTGGTCGTAGTAAAACTAAATTAGAAATCTGTTACTTACCCTACTTTTAGCTGAATAAGAATTAAAATTAGTTGAATATTGTTCGTTATTTTAATAAGGTTAATCAAAAACATTTATTAATGCCATATTTTAAAATTTCAATTCCGTAATTGTCTGGCACAAGGGAAAAGATTGAAGTTTATATTAATGAAGAAATAATTATAGCAGAGTAAGAATCGAGTTATACGAAGGAAGAAGCTATTTTTAAGATATGGAGATAGAAATTCCAACACTACGAACACGGCCAATTGAATTATAAACTTTCTTCTCAAGCGGAATTAATGGAACTCAAAAGTTAAGGTGTATTTAGCTTAGGTGGTATCTTAATCAGTGTTGAAGGGACGAAGGTATTCCGCACTGAAATTAGCATTCCTTACAACTGCGATTCAGCTGGGATGTTCATTTCTACCTCAGGTCTGAATAAAAGGTGCTAATTACTATACAAAACAACAATGACTACCTCATCCCTAAGATGAATGTTAAAAAGTATCCAAAGAGGAAGCAGGTTGAAAATTCAAGCAGATGAACTCACCGAAATAAGTTTCTTTCCACAATATATAAATGAAACTTACGGAGATTACAATACAATTGTACAAAGCTGAGGGTTTTCTTTCAAATATCTGTGACTGAAATTATTTAAGTCATACACAAGCGTCAATTTTTTACAATGTAGTAACATCCATAGTACACCAAGGAATTGTTTCTGATTTTATCAGACATAATTAAACTTTGTATTGTATTTTCTTGGAAAAAATAATTTAAAAAATTAAACGTAAAAACTAAATTGAATTTGTTACGTATTTCACTAAATAATTAAAAATATGGAATAATTTTTCCCAATGAGTAACGATTTGCCCAGCCCATAGTGTAGTGATCAGCACAACTGGCTTCTATGTCGGGCCCCGGGTTCGATTCTCTGTCAGGTCTGGCGTTTTTTCATCTACACATCACCTCATATTATTTTATCTACGCACAAGCTAAAAATCTCATTAATAGGCTTAAAATATGATTAATAGGCTTATGTAGGCATCTTCACTCAAAAGAAAATGTGCTACTTATACACTATGTAATTACATTATGAATTTATATACTTAAATGTGACAAAAAAAAACTCTTGATATGGTTTAGTTAACCCTTCTCAGGAATTTGTTTAAGAAAACAATCGACAGAATTCCTGTTTTTAGAACAGTCTATCTGCTGTTACAATTGAACCCAGCGAAATATGCATGACAAATAAGTTAAAGCTTCATTAAGTCCTTGTTATGCTCTCTTTGTAAAATGGATAATCGGTAGCAAGAAGGCCAATCTTCCTTGCATAGACCACTACCGAAAACTGGACTAAGATACCGGCACTTCTAATCTAAAGACATTAATTATACCACTCACAATGATTAAATACACAGGCTCAGTATTTCACTTGCCATCTTAGAAATTAAGAAACAAGATTACTAAAATATCATTTTAGTTATGATTTAAGTAATAGTTTATTAGTAGGCCTAGAAGTTGCAATATCAGTTCATACGACTCAAGTTGAATTAACGCTTATAAAAGCTATTAAATTTGGACTTAACGTTCTTAAACCTACTTGGCTTAATATTTAGTTTAGTTTTTATATGTCATATAGGCCTAGTGTAATTATCATTAAGTGATTTATTAATATTAAAAAATTATATTATGCTTAAATAATTAATATAACAAAGAAGAACATAACTTTAATTAACAGAGGATAATTACTTGTAAAAATCAATCGCTTACAGTTTAGCAGCGAAATTTTGTTTTTCATAGGTTCCTTACCTGTAAAAGAAGAAAAGCAATTATTAGTTTCTATTATCTAAAAATGACTTTATACGTTAAACTAATAAAAATATGTCGTAAAAATTTCAAAAATTCAAGTGAATCACGTGAAAAATAAAATTCAAGCGAATTAACGGACGTGATCACGTCCGTTAATTCGACAAACTCTTAATACAACAGTTCCAACTGTACGACGTCTACAGCGAATATGGAGCAGAGATCTCATATTTTAAAATATATTGAAAATTATTTACACAATTTAAAGTTGTCTAAATTAATTATCTCCCGAAATTCACATTTAAAATTTTAAAAGAATCCGCTAGGTCCTTCTTTTTTGCAAGTCATCAAATAAATTTATTTCTGCAACTCATTGTTTAAAACATTTTGTCACAGTGTAACTTTTCTGTATTGTTTCAAAATTTAAATAAAAGATAAAAAATAAAATTTTAGTAAAAACATTTTGGTATAATAATTATATAAATGCAAACATTTGCCATACAATCTTTTTGTATTAAAAAAAACTAAGGTTAGCCATCATTTTTTTTAAGCGCACCGTCCATCTTCCCTTGAATGCCATAATCTTTGATTTTTGCGCCGATTCTCATGCTAAACTCTGCGCTAATGTTGTGCAACTTATAAATGGCATATTGGAGCCTGTTTTTTGTGTCAAATATAATAACAGTGTCATCTACGTACAGCAATGAATTTAGGAATACGTTATGGTAAAAAATTATAATAGAGGGAAGCGAGGCTTGGGAAGACCTAAAAAGAGATGGATGCCGGAGCAGGCTATTAAGCCTAATTTTTGACAGATAATGATGATATTAGCCATAAACCACTTCGACTAACTTTAACAGCAATGACCAAGTAGGCTAGTTAATTGACTATTAACTAAATAATGTAAATTACAGCCTTAAATAAAGATATTTAAGTATAAATAAAATAATTAAGCGATACTTATTGAAACTTAATCCATAAATTTACTGATAGAAAAAATTAATTTTATAACTGCTTAAGCATACTTTAATGCCAAATCGCTCAAGGATTTGATTTATTACACTTTTACATTGTGTGTTTTATAAGCGAAATGAGTAAAGAAAATTTATAATAATTTTATACTTTCAATTTTATTTTTGAAAATAAATAACTTGGAGAATGCAATTAACTCATCTGATTAAATCCAATATTTATTAATTTACCAAGAGGGAATAGAAATAAATGCTTATTTAATACATTAAAACTGTACCGTATTAAATGTATTTAACTTGTGTAAATTAACTAATTATTCAACTTGTAGGTAGATGATAGCAAAAAGATTCATACGTAAAAAAACCATATGGAAAGCCACGACAAAACAAAAACCATGATTTATGAAAACCATAATTAATGGTTATTAAATTAAAGTAGAGATATTATTAAAAGGCGTATTATTTTATTATTGTAAGGTATCTATTGCGGATATAATAACGAGCTTTTACTTTCTTGTAGAACATTAATATACTCATAAATGGGTGTCCTTAACCTACGACACAAACAAATAAATTTACTTGGGTGGAAATTCTAACTGCTTGCTATAAATTTAACCACGACAAACTTTAAATCCTTTTTACTAAACTCTTTTATGTATAAAACGAATGGTATATTATATGGAAATATACTGTTTAGCTTTGAAAACGAAGGTGAAGAATGGAAACCTATTCTTTACTATTCTTCTTGAACTTATTTTAAAACGTGTTCAACATTTAAATAGGTCAAGTTAAAAATAATAAATAATATGCTATAATTTACTATACAAGCAATGCATAAAACTATAGAAAACGACAATCACAACTAGTTTATGTATGCTTATATTTTAGGCTGCAAATACTACTTATATAAAATTCAATAATCAAGAAGACTCGACAAAATGGTTAATAAAAGAAACTCATGTTTGCAGCTACAAAGGGAAGCCTCTAGAATATGAATTATAATTTCGTATTACAACTAAGAACAAGACGATTTTTTTATTGCAGCAACATCTACCATCTATTTTGGAAGAGAAAAATAAAGAAAATTTGTTGTTTGTAATCTCTCATGGGTGATGAAACCTCCCAATGGAAGAACTTCGTTGTATATTATAATTATTTTTTGTTTTCTGTGCATACCACTTTTAAAATAAGTCTGTAGATTGTCCTCGTTTCATTATCCGAATGTCTTTGAATTGTCCAAGTGGTATAACCAGATGATTTGTTGTGATTCGAGCCTTCTTTGGTATTTTGTATGAAATGTGTTTATTTCGTGTTGAAATCTTGGAATGTTTAACGGCAAGTTTTCTCTGCAGGATCTTATGATTAAGTGGCTTGCTATTTATAACACCGATCACATTATATTTACACATTGAATTACATTTTACACTTCACTAAGTTATCAGTAATTGAAGTATTATATTAATAAAATTTTAATTAAATAAAAATTTTAAGAAATGTCTCCGCAGCGGGGTTAATTAATTTAAGAGAGCATACAAAATAACTCGTATATAATGTTCTAAGTTTAAGTGTATGCAAGAGGTACGCAGCATACTTTTTGGGGAAGCTGATATGTTAGTGTAATCCAACAAATTCAAATAGTAGTATTAAAAATCTAGTCCAATGTATTTTAAATGGCGATTCAGTTTGTCCTTAAACACAGAGTTCTACTATCAGCCCTAAAAAAAACTTTTTACTCGGTTTTAAAAAGGATACTTTCAGGAATCTGCAAAAAATCTGAAAATGAAAATTTGTAAAAGTCGTAACGAGATTTTGCAAAGAAAATAACAAACTTAAAGTTTAAAGGTACTACTATTTTGGCGTTGACATCATAGTTTCATTTGTTTTGAGTGGTCGTTTTGGTGACGGGTATCATGGGCCGTGATGGGGTGCATATCTTATTTCATAACAGTGACAAAAAAAGATTGTAAAGTTGTTAATGCAGTTGTGAAAATGTTGTTAAGAATAAATAAGTAGACCTATTAATGTGGGAATTAATTCGCAAGGATCAGCTACTTTGCTATAAAATTACAATTATAGGTAGTTTTTACAAAAACTTTTTTTTTATTAAATTTTCTGTGAAATTTTAATTACTTACTTTCCGGTGGTCATAAAAACACGTAAAAACTGTGTTCCGATGTAAATGATTTTGAAATACCTTAGTGAGTGTAATTGGAATGAAATAGTCTGTAACTTTTATAAAAATGTGTGAAACTACTAATTATTTTTATCTTTTTAAAAAAGTCATTTAAAAACTGATATAATAAAATAACTTAAAATAAATCTATATTGTGAATATTGTAAAGCTCTATTAGCCAGTTAATGGTTGTAGGCAACATATTATCATTTTAGTATTTTCAGGCATATTAATAGAACGATAACCAAATGTAGAACACAAATCAGAGAGGTATTGAATAGAAGGGAAAGATTAATAGCGAAGGAGACTTTAGGTACCGATGGTGTTTTCCACTCATTAATTACACTCAGTTAAGATTCTATGCCACTGTAACAGCGTGCCACTGAGAAACATGATTACTAACTTCTTTATCCTCTTGCGTTTAAATAAACAGTAAGTAATCTTTCAAGGAAACATTGAAAACAACTATTCATCAACGTAAATCTTTAGTGGGCCTAAAATCCTTCTAGATAGGTCATCAATTTTTCGTTATTCCTAGTTAATTACCAACATTTTACATGAGAAATGGGTTCCTTTTATGCGGTATTATATTCTAGTGACAAATTTTCATGTAGCCTTTGTATAATTTCATTTACATAGTATACTAATTTATATTTAATTAGAAATGTTTGAATAATAATTAGTAGACAATCATAAAGAAGTTTCAAATATTTTTTAATTAAAAAACTATTTAAAAAATACCAAAATGTGGTTTAGGGGTTATACAGACTTTATTGAAGTATTAATTGTTTATTGAATTCATTTAAAGAGATAGAATGTATTGGGTAGTTACAGGATTTTGAGAGTTCTACAATTCTGCTACATTCCACATACTGAAAGTAGACTTTTTCAGCTTTACTAGAAGGTTTCCAAAATTTCCCATGTATTTTCCCATACAATCTTTACCGTAATGCATTTCAGATAACATGGAGAACGCTTAGTTAAGAATAATTATCAGTACTGAGCACGAATTATTAGATCAGAAGTCCTTTAATTACTTCTTCTTCTTCTTCTTCCACTTTACGGATTAGGCAAATTGCCTGTTCCCACATCACACCATCTTTTTCTTGGCCTTCCCAAGCTTCTTACACCATCTGGTTTGTAATTTAGGGCTTGGAAAGGGGTCCTTTCAGGAGCCATTCTGTATACATGTTGCTGCCACCTTTGTCTATATATCCACATCTTATCCAAGACTGACTCCTTCCTTTCTAGTTCTTGCAAGATGACACTATTTCTAATATGGCCTCTCCGACTGCAACCTTTCACCGCCCTCATGTATCTCATCTCAGCTGCTGCAATATGACTTAAGTCTCTCTTTCTTGGCACCCAGGTCTCACAACCATATAATAGGATCGGCACAGCCATCACATCATACATTCTAAGCTGTGTGTCTTTCCTGGCCCGATGTTTAAATGTCCTGTTGATGTAGCCACAAACCAGTTGGAATCTACTTATTCTATTATTTATTTCCTCATCATAGCTATATGTTATGTCCACCCCAAGGTACGAGAAACGTGACACTTGTTCCAATACTTTATCTTGCAGGACTATTTTAGTTCTTATTGGAACCTTACCCTGAAAGCCCATTACTTTGGTTTTCCTGACTGACACGGCCATGTTATATTCTTTACATATATTACTAAGAATATTTATAGAACGCTGCAATTCGTCTTCCGATTCATGAATGATTACTTGATCATCCGCGTATAGTAAAGTGTTAACAAAGAAGCTGCCACTCAACTCAAGACCTTCATTTGCATACTGTTTCCACTGCCTACAAATATCATCCATGTAAATGTTAAAAAGAGTTGGTGAGAGGCCACAACCTTGTCGTACCCCCCGGTTAATATTTTTAAAACCTGTTGTCCTGTTATTTAGTTTTACTGCTATTGCTGAACTCTTATACATATTAGCAATTACATCTGTTATATGCTGCGGGTAACCTCTCTTTTCCATTATTTGCCATAGTTTGGCTCTGTTCACTCTGTCAAAAGCCTTATCATAGTCTACAAAGGCCACATGTGTTTCTTTATTAAACTCAACTCTTTTCTCAAATATCTGTTTTAATGAGAAAACTCCATCTATGGTCGTTCTGCCTTTCCTGAATCCATTCTGCTCCTCTCCTATAATGCAGTCCGCAATTGGAGCCAGTCTTCCATTTACTATTTTAGCATATACCTTATACATACTGTTCAGGAGACTGATCCCTCTGTAATTGTCACATTGAGACCGATCACCTTTCTTAAAAAATGGTAGTACTAACGACTGTGTCCATTCACTAGGA
Source organism: Catonia carolina (assembly GCA_035578175.1). Taxonomy (NCBI): domain Eukaryota; kingdom Metazoa; phylum Arthropoda; class Insecta; order Hemiptera; family Achilidae; genus Catonia; species Catonia carolina. Next base: position 108,589,969 of record JAQMRL010000001.1, read on the forward strand.
ATCACGACTTGGAGCCAGCATTCATTCACCAGATGTAATAGTTTTAACTCCAATAACGTGCCACCATATTTCAAAAGTTCTGGATTTATTCCATCTTGACCGCATGCTTTACGATTCTTCAACATCCCGAGAGCATCCTTCAATTCTTTATATGAAATTGGGTCAACTTGTCTTCTACAGAAACCCTCTCCTGTAGCCTCTGCCGAGCTTTCCTGTCCAGACTCACTCCAGAGATCAACAAAGTATTGTAACCATTTATCTTCCTTAATAATGTTCAACTCCGCTCTGTCTTTCTCCTCTGAAACTAGCGTTCTCATCACTTTATATACTAGACTTTGTCTTCCATGAACGTCCAATTCTAAAGTGGTTACAAAACTCTCCCAAGATTCTTCTTGTGCCTTTCTGACCAAACTTTTTACTCTATTTCTTTTTACATTGTACTCCTCTTTCGCAAGATCAGTTCTCAACTGCAAGAAGGTATGGTACGCTTGTTTTTTATCCATTACTGCTCTTTCTAGTTGATCATTCCAGATTCTCACCTTCCTCTTCCTGCGGCATATCTTTTGGGTTCCTAAAGCTTCCCCTGCCGCTTCCATTATAGAGTTTTTAATATTCTTCCATTCCTGATCAACTGACAGACACGTATCCCATCTCACCAATTTCTCCATCAGTCTATCTTGATACAATCTTCGTACACTCTCATCTTGTAGCAAATATACTTTATATCCTTTCATGTGACTAGTCTGTTCTGTATTCCTCCGTTTCTTCTTCCATTTTGCTAAAATATTTATTTGTGAAACCAGCAAAAAATGGTCAGAACCAACATCGTAACCCCGAAAAACCATTGTATCTCTCACATCATTCTTCAATTTCTTATTTACCAAAATATAATCTATTAAGGACCTACTGCCTCTACTGGACCAAGTGTATTTGTGTATTTCTTTTTTCCTGAAAAATGTATTAGTTATTTTCAAACCATTAAATGCAGCAAAATCTCTCAAAGTACTTCCATTTGTATTCTGTGTAGTTTCTCCGAATGTCCCAACAATTTCTGGTATGGGGTTATTGCCCAATCTTGCATTCAAATCTCCAGCTATAATCAAGTAGTCTGACTTATTATATTTATTTATTTCCCTCTGTAGCTGATCATAAAATTCCTCTGACTCTTCCATCCTACCTTCCCCCGGGGCATAGACTGCAATCACCGTCATCTTTCCTCTTACCACTTTCAGTCTCAAAGTTACAATTCTTTCAGAAATCCATGTGTAACTTATTATTTCGTTCTTCCATTTATTATCTACATAGATTGCTACCCCTGCCTGTGCTCACTTTCCCTGTGGCACCCCACTGTATATATTTATCCAGTCACTAATATCCCGAGTTCCTTTCAGCTTCTCTTTAGTCTCTGTTATCACCGCAATATTAATTAACTCCGCCACTGCCGGTCGCAAGCCCGGGACCCATCTCGCGAGTGATGGGGAAGGAGGAGCGGGAGGAGTAACAACCTCGTTAAAAAACCAGGGTCCATCTGGCTCCGGATGGTAGCACCCTGTCATAGGGCCCCCGCCTGGGGTACAGGTGAAGATGGTCAACGGCCTCGATGGCTGAAGAGGAAGAATTTCCCAAAGGCGGAGAGGGCGGAAGAGCCTAGAGCGTCATCTCGAACGAACTGATCTGCATGCTTGGAGGCAGTGAGGTGGCAGCCCCACCACTAAGCTTAACCTGCGCAGCGCCCGTAACGCGGCCAGGGGATACTTAAATTACTGGCAGACATCACAAAAAGAATAACCGGACTGGAAATTTGGCTAATATTAATCGGAAACGAACAAATTATAAGATTTTTGGAATAAAGGACATTATCTCAGTTGCTGCATGGAATATACGTGGGGGGATGAGTGGTAAGGAACCGGAATTGCAGAGAGTATTGGAGGAACAAAAAATTAATATTCCTTTAATTACATAAAATAAATTTAAATCTAAGAAAGTTGTTTTTTGGCTTTACGCCCAATGTTATGCACAATAAGGGTTATAGAGGTGCCACTTAAAGAAGTCAGTTTCCACCAGTTAGACCAATTACGTGCTAAGGTGGTCAGCTGACTGAGAAGAAATGTTGGAAAATAAAGAGTAGATGAAAAGTTCAGTAATTTTGTAAATGGATAGTGTAACAGGCTGAGTGTCTCTTAACTAAAAAGGTGAAGAAGGGGAAAAAATATTATTAGTAAGGGTTTAATTTGTTTAGTAAAGTAGAAGACATCTTTACCTTTTAGTTTTCGTTCAATCGAAACTGCACTATCTCTGAATTTCCCGACAAGGTAAGGAATTATGAAGGAGTAAGATAGATTGGAAGTCATAATTAATTTTTGTCTTTGGTTTTGGTCATGGTACTGTACTCTGTGCGACAAAATGTCCGTATGTAATATTAAAAGTTATTTAAAGCGGGGAATTCTACTGCCAAGAGAAGAGGTGCACAATAGTACATTCTCTGGTTAGGACTATTGCTGGTATCCACTATTTAAGACAGGAGGTCCCTGCTTCATTTTGGTTTGGACATCGTTCGGTAGGGCATTTTCTTGAAGCTAGGTCACGGGCTAGATAGTTGAGTTGGTTACCTAGTTGAACGTGAAAATTATTGTACAAGGACAAAGTTAGTTCTTTTACCATCTTTGGAACTTAAAAATCGTCGCAAAGGATTTTATTGTTTACCTAAAAAGAAGCGCCGGAAGCAAGTTTTAAGAATTTTGACTGAAAGACTTAGGTCAACTTTAAATTGCTCTCTACCTCTTCTTTAAAGAGAACATAAGTTAAAATGGGCCATTATTACTCGTATTTTGAACATCTTATTTTTTAACGTATGTAAAAATATTGTGATAATATAAAAAGCAGCGACACTAGAAGATTTACAAAATTTACTAAAATTTTACTAGTAAAATTTATTCACTAGTTGTAATTTCACAGTTGCGAAATGAAATTAAATAATTTACGAATAAGTTCCGAAATTTTTGTGTATAAAGTAGTATATTGTATGTAATTACTTTCCATAATGTTCCTGAAAACCTTCTTATCTTAAATGAACAAATTTTCTTAAGTTCAGGATAGGTATCTTTAAGTATTGTGCCGAGTACAAGAATCTAGAAAAACAAGTTGAGAAACGAAAGTTAAAATCAAGAGGAAGCGTTGCACAATAGAGGCTTGTATATTATGCGTTAAATTCGGCTTAACTGTTGTTCCTATGTTTCATACTTACTTATCTAAACCTTCTTGTATACAATTTGCATCCTTTGTACGTTTCATAAGTTGCCTACATAATGAATTTGAAGGCGCTCCTTCTTGTGGTTCTGATTAGATTACCATCTAACAGGCCAGCATTTAGTTTAAATTCTGGAATTTTATTCCCTAATTCATTACAGTAATTCAGTGTGGCGAGAATTGTTTAAAGTAACTTTGTACGTACAGGTTTAAATTTAACAGTAAATGTTTTTCTTTATTTAATGTCGCATTAACTACAGTGGTCATTAGTGATGACGTTGGGTTGTGACTGTGAAGTATGAAATGATATTTGTAACGTATGAAAATATGCCGTGCCTGAGTAGAATTCGAACCCAAGACCGCATGATGAGAGGCGAGCACGTAACCAACTACGCCAATGGTGCCGGCAGTAAATTTTTGTAGCGTAATTTTTCCATGCCTAATATTTTGTATTCACCCTCTACTTCGGTTGTACGGTCATCGGTTTTCAAGTAACGTCAGTTATTAAGTACAGTTCGGTCTTGCAGAATTTACAAACAACACTTTATTAAATGGCTCCGGTTATAAAGTAATTTTGTCATATGAGTTTTATTCATACAACGTGTACTGATTTTTCTGTAAGGTCTTATGAAATTTATTCCAGTAGTTTTGAGGGTTTGAATTAGTAAACAAAACGTCCTTTTTAAAGGATAAAATACTAATAAAAAATTACATTAGTAAAACAAAAACTTAGAAGCTCCATCGACGGGTGGTCTGTTCCCTCAAGTCATTTATGTTATAATTTTTATTATCGGACTTAAGCACATGTGTAATGCTAATTCACTGTAAAGACACGACAAGAATAAATATGTTAAAAATATTACAATAACATTATTATAAAGCCGAAACTCAATTATCATAATTAAAATGTTATAATTATTCTTTATTATCGCAAAATTTTTCGTACAAATATTATTGACGTCTCTAATCATAATATCTAGCACTGTACACCAGAACAACCTCTAGATTCTATCACGTTTTACTCGTTCTTGACGTGGTTTTGGAAGAGTTTTCCATAGAAGTATCTTTTCTATTTACATAGTTTCAATTTAGATGCTCAAATCCGTTTAATTTAAACATGAAAATAAAAATTTATAAAACTTTATTAAAACTATATACACAATAGAATCCAACTCTGGCGTAGCTGAAAAAATAACATTTCGAAAATTCAAGCTTTTCAATCCAAATTTTAAGAATAACTGTTCCTTCTAAATTTATAAGTGTATAAAAAAAACAAAAAAAAAGATGTATAAAGATAATATGAGTTGCGTGAAAAGTCGAGAAGGGGTGTCAAGCATGTTTCTTGTCAACAAAGGTTTGAGACAGGGGTGTTGTATATCTCCTACCCTGTTTAAGATATACATGAATGCGGCACTGGAAAAATGGTGTAGAAAATGTAGGAATATGGGAGTCCAGTTGGGAAGAGACTACATTCATACACTTTTGTTTGCTGACGACCAGGTTGTTCTAGCTGAGGATGAAGAAGATTTGGAATACATGTTGCGAAAATTAATGGAGGAGTATGATAAATGGGGGCTAGAGGTGAACACGGAAAAGACGCAGTACTTGGTTATTGGAAGAGATGGAAGAGACCTTAATGTAAACGGAAGCATCATTAAGAATGTTGAAGAGTATAAATATTTAGGAGTGACGTTTACAAAAAATGGAAGGGACGAAAAAGACATAGCTAATAAAATTGTGAAAGGAAAGGCATTAACTGGTCAACTGAACTCAATTCTGTGGAGTCTCAACATAAGAAAAGACATAAAGAAACGAATATTTTCAGCAATAGTGGAAGGTACGGTGACATATGGGGCAGAAGTGTGGACCATTACACAAAACATGAAAAATAGAATCAGTACAGTGGAGAACAGATATTGGAGAAGATGTTGCAGATTGACGTTACGAGATAGGGTAACGAATATAAGAGTAAGAGAAATAATGGGCATTGAAGACTCAATAATAGACCGTATTGAGAGAAAACAACTGCACTGGTATGGTCACATGCGAAGAATGAGCAACGTACGAATCCCACTGAAGGCATGGAACTGGAGACCGCAGCGAAATAGAAAAAGAGGAAGACCGAGAGGGAGATGGATGGAAGGTATTGACAGAGCCATGGGGAGAAGAAACATGGAGGAGGAGTCATGGCAAGACAGGCAAAAATGGCGTTTTGACTGCGACAAACGACCCATAGTGTTGTAAATAGTCGCCACTATATATATATATAAAGATGTTCAGTTGACATATTTAACATTTCTTAGTCAACTAAACTATTATTCCTTAGTAAAACAACTAAGAAGAAAAAACGTACGTGAGACAAGAAGATTAAAAAACTAAAGAAACAAAAACAGCTTGAACGGAAAATGTTAATTTCAATGGGTATTCTACCTTTCTTCAAAAATTATCAAGTCATTTTTGTCTGTTCCGTATCTTACTTAGTGGTTATTCATTGTGTGCATAGTTCTAAGTGCCAAATAGGGTGAAAAAAATTTATTATTACAAAAATCAAAGGACAAATTATTAAATATCAAATTAATAATATACGTATATACTAGTGTAATGAAACATAGAATTTTTTAAAATTACAATCTTAGGTTATTTTGAATGTAAGACTACATTAAATAAGAATGCAGTTATGCAAAAAAGTGGTTATAGCTATAAGATCCACAAGAGAGATAATCATCCGTGTGCTAAAGTACTGGGTTACTGACAAGAAAATTCTTTTGGGATTTGAATAAACTGCCTGAGGTTAATAAAGTCAACTCCAATGTCTCCCTTGAGGAAACCATCTGAAACCATCAATTTTATTTTGGAAAAGTATCTCAGGATTTCATTTGTCTTTTGGTCACAATAAGGGATATCTGCCATCAACGCGTAGACTTCTGTCACTTATATAAATCACTTGCTGTGAACATAATTTTTAATAAATGACATACAAAAAATTCAATTAAGCAAATTTGGTACTTTTAACTGCATTTAATACGCACATATCTAAATTATTGTACCTCAAATTTGGGGAAATAAAAAAAAGGTATTCGAAAGAGTAACTTAAAAATTTTAACACATCCTCTGAAGTTTTCAAAGTTCTCAAATTCTTAATTCGTAAACCAACTGTTTCAGTTAGTTTTATCTTAAATGGTCAGATAATTATTTTAAGCAAGGAACAAAACAAAACCAAGAATAAAACCTGTTCTCATAACAAGGGTTATGTGAGTTAAAGTTTTTTGACCAACAGTAATTAGAATATTCAGTAGGATAGATGAATTTACAAATAACCGCAAACATTTTAAAACTTAGTTTCGCGGAACTATAGTACGCAAGTTGGCCTACTCGCAAGAAAGATTTTTATATTGTAAGTATACTGTTTTACATCACAGAATATGAATTACCTATTTCATTATAACGTTACGGTTATATTCAATGAGTGAGTACATTCACCTCTTTTGTTTTAATTTTTTTGACTTTAAAACAAATTAATAATGCTTATTGATAGAATGTAAAGAACATAATGAAGTGTGTTACTTCATATGGTCTCTTTTTTATAGCATGTAAACCGACAAGTTCTTTGAGATCTTTGAATATCAGGAAACAGTATTTTCCAAACGCTATTGCGGCAAAGCATAGGAAAATCAGAATATAAAGGAAATTTACCTTTTCTGTAATAAAGTATTATACGACATAAAATGTTTTATAAACTGAATTATACAGAGTTACATTAGTTTAAAACGTTTCACGAAGATCAAAATAAAGTGAGTTTTATTACAATTGTGGTAATTTATAAAACGGCAAATCTACAACGGCTAAAAAGTGCTTTATATATTTATGAAAGGATACTTGAACGTTAAATGAAATTGTCGGCAATATTTTTTACATGTGATGAGACTTTCTAAAGCATAACTAGGGGAACAAGATTTGTGTTTAGTAATAAATACTTCGCTTATATATTTTTTCACTGCTACAATTACGAATAAAAAGCTAACAAATCCCACACATCTATTCAAGCACAATACAGTTTGTAATAAAATATACAGCCTATATTGTTTCTAAAAGATGAGACATAGAACGCTGTTTGTGGCGAGTCACTGTTTTGGTATGAGTAGGTGGGTTGAAGTGTTGTTGGCGCGCTGTTTCAGAGAAATTTATTCGGTCTGAAAGTGGAAAAATGAAAATCACAGCCACAGTTGAGGGTTATGTTGTGTTAACGGCACCATATTTTCATATCTGTAGCAAAACAGGCCTGTGGATCTCGCTTGCCCCAAGCGACCTCCTGCCCAAGGACCATAAAATATAATTTTGTCTTTCATAAAGTCTATACTTTGCGTATCCTTCATTACTGTCACACAAATTTTCAACTAGCTGCCGCCATTGCTGCATGAACAACAAACTTCAAACAAATCTTGTAAGATTTTTTTTTATACAAACAATACGTTACTATGTGAAATAGATTTATAACTTCTGTTTCAAATATTTACAACTGCTCCTCCCAACACGTCAGTTGCACTACGTGTAACTGAAACCGTTGCATTTTAATAGGCCTCCATCTTTCAAATCTACGTAGTATGAAGGTATGTTTGACTGGAATATTTATCATAATATAATCAACTTTTCATGTACTGACGGTGATTTTAAATCATTACAAATCCCTTTTGAATTCGCTACTATAAAAATAAAGTCAATTATTTTAAATTAATTTTACAATTTCAGTTAACATTAAGTATGCGGAAAACACTATTTATATATCTATCTATTTAAAAATTGTTTCTTTTATAGATAGTGTAGCTACAATGTTACCATTTTAAGTACTTATCTGTCATATTCCAAGAACACTACTCTCAAGTTACAACTAAAACCAGAAAAGTATTGAATCGAAAATATCTTTAAGTGTTTTTTTGTCTTATCTTTAAGAAGATTATTTTGTCTGTGTTGATCTATAACAGACTAAGTTATCATAATTCATTGTTCGGCAAACCATGAATATGCGGAGAAATAAGAATGCCATCTACATCAATGTCGAAGTATGTTTTATTTAATGGTTCTCTCTTTCACTGAACAAAGAAAAATACATTATGAGAAATTCATTAGACTATCCGTCATTAAAACGAATTAATGTAGTCTCAGAGAAATATATCAGACTATCAATCAGAAAAATATAGACTATGAAAAAAATTACGATTGAAATGCAATGTAAAAATTATGTTAAATTATCTTGTCACGCTTACTAACTATTTTAGTCAATTTCCGAGTGTAATAAAGTAAACCATAAAAAACCAGGAACCCAATCCCTGCCTAATATAAATATTAGGTAGGGTTGGATTCCCGACTAGGTTGTGGAAGTAACATGATCTATTACTGCCCTATTAAGCCAAAAAGCCGTAACTGCAAAAAAATTAAATTTGAGTTTTAAATTGATTCTTATGTTTAAAAGTATGAGAAATCCAAAAAACTAAGCCAAAATACCGTATCTACAACCTTATACGAGATATAAAGGTTACCCAAAAAGGGGTAACTGCAGTTACCCCTTTTTGGCTTCTTATAACATGAATGCCTTAACTGTATCTGCATAAATGTTAATAAAAAAAGCATTTAGGAAAAAACTGAAGTATTTTTCTGCCTCTGGCGTAAAATATGCATGAAACAATAGGAAGTCGGATAACCTGCATATTTTTAACAAGTGGCTTAGGCCAAAATGCAAAGTCCTCATTTCTCGCATATCATACTCCATGCAGTTACGGCTTTTTTGGCTTAGCAGGGCAGATTATAATTATCTACGTATACTTTTCAAAACCTAAGTAGACACCAATGCAAACAACCTTAACTGATAGAACTGAAACTTATAAAAGGAGTTCAATAATTATTCGAATTTGTGAGAGTTTTCATATTTAAAAAAAAAATCCCAATGTGAGTACGGTGAAATCTGCTCAATTTATGAACTATCAGCAACCCATGGCCCACTGCTATGAGGATGACGTGTAAATAGGGCGTAGTCTTGTACAGCCTCAAACTGACAACTCCTGAGAACCCCAACCATCAAAATACACAACAACCACTGTTTAGTATTCAAATCCGTATAAAGTACACCTTTACTAGGATTTGAACCTTCGTCTCCGAAAACCAGCTGTTAAACAGCTGACTCATGGCGATGACTTTACCACAAGACTAACCCGGTAGTTTAAATTTTCTTAATAGCAATGCATTTTTATCTTTAGCGTATTTAAAACACGTAGGCTATATTATATTATTTTTCATTTCCTATACAAATTATTCATGTTTTTGTTTAAAGACCCATCAAATACTTATTTCTTAGCGATTTTTTTTGGAAATTGAACTATACCAATGAGTTTAAACATAGTGAACATTGTCTGTTCTCAGCAAAACACACTCAAGACTCCCCGGTTTATAATTTCTTATAACAATTTACCACTTCACAATATTGTCGACATCTTTAAACATTATTATAGCCTTTTTTAATTTGGTATAAAATATTAGGAAATGGGAAGTATTAAAATTGTAATGTTCAGAGTATAATCGGTGCGGACCAAGTCGAAAGCATTAGATTTGATTCCCGGCTAGAGTTTGGAAATAATCCAGCTTTACTACATACTCAGACTGTCATATACGCAATATGATAATAAATGTCATTGATTTCTTAAACAAAGTGCCTAAAAGTGCTTTTTTCATATTGTAATAACGTATATGTACGTAATAAGTACGCAATAAGTAAAATTACATTTATGTTTTATATTTATATTTTACAATAAGTAAAATATTACAGAAATTCTAAGTAGTTCTACTGGACGACTAATAATCAAGTTGGATTTGTCATACTTGACAACGAAAACAATACAATTTCATATAATGTAATCCAATACGAGAATCGTGATCAAGTTATTCCATTCAAAAACAAACAGAAATTCATAAATTTCGTTACTGTTATTACATAAAACAATTGTATTGCTACAGCGTATTCTCTAAAACATTTAGCCATTCTTTCACAACAGCTTCAGTTGCCTTATTCTGTATGTTACTACGACGTCTACATAGAAGGAAGTACTGAGTTAGAAAATATAATAATAAAAACAATTACAAACCAGAGGGGATAGCTTTTAAAAATTCAATATTCAATATTTATCTCATTAAAACAGTTTCTTATTCTTAGAAATTTTAGTGTCTATTTATAACTTTCTTTAGCTCTCGAACGAATGAGGAAAACAAAATTTCGGATCACGATCAAAAGTAACTGTTTTAAGGAAATAAACTATTTTAGGATTTTAGAATAGATCTGTTTTACAAATTAACATTCGAATACAAGAGATTTACTTGAAGATCTGTGAACTTCTGTTGTAAATATTATGTTACGCTCGGAGGATATTTTAAGTTCGTTAATAGTTTTACATTATACCTTTAGTTTTCATTACACAAATGTGTTTTTCTTGCCTGTTTCTGTTTTTTAAATAAACACCATTATCGCAGTTCATTTTGTGAAAGACTCGAGACACTTTTGAAATGTGAAGTTATTCTTCCGTTTAACGGAACAAGGAAAGACGTTCATCAGTTCCATCAATGCGCTTAAAGTGTTTACATTTAGGAGTTAAGGAGGGTGCTGCGTTCAAATAGGATTCCTACATTAAAGTGACGTCTACTTGACTATAATGAATGTGAATACCATGATAATACATGTCGCCCGTGCATTTAATTACTTTAACTACTTTCATTATTATGTTATCAGTACATTTAATCCAGTATATTCTGAAATAATTTAAATAGCATCTCAGTTAAAAATTTTCTTCAATCTAGCATTATCGAAGAAAGTAACTATCTTTATTTTGTGCAGCTTGTTTGTTTCCTTTCTTCTTGACATCTATAAGCTGAAGTGTTTATTGAAGCACGATTTTTTTAGTTGCAACTACACTAATATTCATTCTATTGAATAATAATTTTGAACGATATTTTATTTCAATTTCTTAAATATAAATAAAACACATACATTAATAACCCTAGAAATTTTGGACTAAATATTCTACGGTATATAACAGATAATATAAAAAATAGTTATTTATTATAGGCATATGTTTTATTTTGGAAATAGGTAGTAGAGCAGATTAAACCAGAATGTTACAAACTATATTCAATAAATAACATTTTTTACCAGGAACTCAAGAAAACAAAACTCATCACAATTTGTTCAATAACATAACATTTTGAAATACAATTAAAAGCTTCTTGTAATACAAACGTAATTAGTTATGTATATATCTTTCCATTCAATGACACATTCACAACTTTCCGAACATCCAATCATGCATGCTCAGTTTGGATTACTATTGTGCCCGTTAAAAAGTCAATGTCCGTTGTCAACATGTAGTTATGTGTAATAATAAAAATACAATCCAACTTTTAAATGTATAGAAATTAACTGTTGCCTTTGACAAAAAATCTTCGCACAAGCAGAACTGGAGAATGTATGGAATTAACTTTCGGAATAAATCAAACTTCATCCTAAATTTTTGGTTTATCTCAGATTTAAAATTTTTCAAAGAAATATTTTTGAGAACTCCGGACCATTACGTTAGGAATTATTGTAACAAGAATTTTGCGGACAGATCTCAGTAAAAATTCATCCAGTATCGGATGTTCAAAGATATTATCACAATTTTCAAAATAGACACGATTATACCAACCTACTAAATATTTTAATACGTCATTTACTCATAGGTTATACGTGTACATTACAGCAACGTGCCATTATAAAACATAAGAACATTAAAAATTAAAATCATAATTACATCAAAACCATTAAATAAAGTTGTATCCTTTATATAAGAATTATTGGGTAATGGAAAAATGTGATAAAACACCGACTCTTAAAAAAGTAAATAATTTATAATAAAAATATTTTTCATTCATAATTTACATAAAAAAATCTAAGTACGACTCTTCATAAAACCCTGTAAAAGCAACTTTCCCGAGTCGTTAATAAACGCTATGATACTAATTAAATAAAATCTGAGACTTTAAAAGCGTCCTTTCCTACTACTTAGGTTAATTAATACCTGGGACATACTGTATTTTGTATAAATAAATTAACGGATGGAGTTAATCTTTCGTAGATAAAGTACCAGAAATTCATTAGTCTACCTGTTATATTTAAATAATTAATTAGAGAAATAAATGCCATAGAAAGTAGACTATATAAAGAGACGCGGTCGTTGAAAGGTCAACACGCAGCAAAATATAGATAGAGTGTGAGTGTGGAAGTTGGAACGTTAGGCACAACAACTTAAATGAAGAGGCAGACCGCGAAGGGAGAACACCCTAGCGACTTGCAAACAAAACGCGGTCAACCTTCCATGAAGGGGTAAGAGCATAAAAGTGATATCTATCCCGTAAATGGAAAGCAGAACTTCACGTATTTCACACGTGATAATCCTACGCTTTATTCCGGTTCGACATGACAACAGAGGAGAAATATGATACTATGGGGCACGGAAGACAGACTCTAAATCATACTCACTATTGTTGTTTTCAAACATTCATTCCTTTTCTCCTTTTCCCTTTCTACTACTCCTGAGGATTTAACTGTTAGCACAAATAAAGACGCTCATGCGCATGCTCTCGCACGCTTAGAAGACGATGAAAAAATGCCAAGAATAAAATCGATTAGTGTTAAGTCATTGCATATAGCAAATACAAATGAATAAGTGTTACTTAATTTTATTTTGCTTAAAAACGAATTTATTATTTTTCCTGAAGTATTTTTGTATTGTAGGGATGCTTGTTGGGATGTAGTTAAAGTTGGTCGGATGCTCTTTCATTTGAATAAATTTTATAAAAATAAACAATAAATTAAGGTTACGATGAAGCTATTCTATTTTGTTATACTATGTGTATTACTACTCTTTTTCCGTCAAAGTTTTACGCCAGCGAATCTAATTAATCAATTAATTCTCGGGTTCGATTCCCGGCTAGGGTCTAGAAATTTCCACGAGTCAAAATACCACTTCCAGTTACATAACCCACCGTAGTCAAAAATAAACAAGCTGTTAGTGCGACTTTAAATAAACTGTAATAAATAAAAAGAAAAAAACTATTAGTATTTACGACAGAACAATTGAATGTTGAATAAATGCATTACTTTCATGTTACAATACATACAGTTATACCGGTAAGTAAAGTTATATCATAGTTCTACTCACAGGGTAATAAATACGAAAAGAATTTGTTACATTCAGGAAAAAGCAATTAGGTGTATGGTGGGAGCAAACCACCTGTACCCCAACGAACTAAAGACTGCAGGTGAGATCTAGCCAATAACAGCCAAGGTCGGGTGTGAGGTTGCCCCTTCGCTAAGTTACACTCTGTTCCATCGAGCTACAGCTGACTTTTGTTAGGCTGTAATTCATAGTGATACCACAACGTGACAAAGCCGGATACGATTAACGAAAGTCAATTGGCTCTGTGCTATGGTCTAGGTCACTATGCTCCGCCTTCATCTGCAGTCTCTTGTTCGTTAAGGTATAATCTAATGTAGACCATTCTTAAAAAAAGCTTCAATCCTTGTAGTTCCTTCTCGTACATTTTTAAAGCGATAATGTACCAATGCAAAGAAACATTTTTATTATTTTGAAATGTCCACAATTGCAACATAAGAAACAAAATTGATGACTATGCTGTAAATCACAAAACTACACTATTTGAACACAAAACCGCTACTTATGCAGGTAAAAAATAATCAATAAATTACCACAGCTTTAAAAAGTTAATTATGATAATTGGAAATACTTTAATAATTTTTTTTGTTTTAAAATAAATCTCTACGTAAGCTCTGAAAGAATTGTGTAGTATTTCGTAAAAATTATTAAAAGACTTGATTTTAAAAGCAAACAAGTACTAGTTATACAAAGGTAATTAATGTATGCGAAGAAATATTTTAGTAAGAACTTAAAATGATGTTAATATTTAGACATCAGTTTTCATTTTAACATGTTCTGTACTTCATTTTTGAAGTTTTCTGGAAGCAAAACAAAAAAGTAATAGTAAAATAGAATAATTCGTACCCGGAAGACAATGAAGTTGCAGAATATGCACGTTTACAAATTGACCTCTAAAGTTTCAGTAATTTACAATAGGTAACTTACTAAAGGTAAAATAGTTATTTTCAGCTTTAGTGTGATCTTTGAACGTATTGTGCATATAATTAATTAAATAAAGTAATAAGTTACACCGGAAATCAAATTGGAAATGTCAATTAGAAATGAATATGCAGATCATGATTGTAACAAGCTTATTGAAATTCTTGAAATACAATTACAACAACAAAGCACAATAACCACTGTAAATTAATTTATACAATTCTAATTATATATGTTGTAAATTAACTGTATTAATTAGGTCAGTTTTATGCGAATGAATGGGCAGAAAGACAAACATAAAATCAGTCGACATTACTCACCAGTTCTAAACAAATACATTATAAATGAGAACCAAATTTACAATTTAAATACAAAATTATTTGAAAAGTGACTTTTAAATAAACATTTTCAATTTAACTAAAATAACACCTAATTCAACTATTATACGTTTCTGCCACAGTAAATTTGTGTTCAATCGGTTTCGAAAAAGCATTTCAGTATTTTAAAAGCTTTGACATTTGGTTGATTTATTGGCAAAGGGAAGAATTAATTCAAGAGTGTAATAAAAAAAACTAGGGGAAACAAATATTGCTTTTATAAAGCACACCTTTAATCGGATGACCGCACTGTCGGTTTGGGAAGTCTTTGCTATATACAACGGAACTTAATACGTTAATCTTTGTAAAATTACCTTTAACCCTTCTCTAAATTTAAATTTTCGCTGACAATAAAAGTAGAATTATAATTAAGTTATCTGGTCGTTAGTAGATGTTAATACGCATCATAAGTTTGAATACACGTAATTATTTTGTTCCAAAATCGTAATCGTTTTAGACATTTAAAAATAAATTTACAAGTTAAAATACAAATATACGAAAATTTAAATTAGTTACTAAAAATTTAGGTTACTGTTACATTACTATTACTACTAAGTTTGAAGTTGGAACAACCCAGGGAACCTTACCCGTATGGTGATTTATTTATCAGTTACACAAGTTCTGTTAAGAGTGAAGTGATAAAAATATAAAATGCTAAATTAAGTGCATAAACTGTAATAGGAATAATTTTGTTTTCTGTGGTTTTGTATACATTAAGCGTCACAATTTTAGTGTGTGGTGTTAAGAAAACTTAATCGGTTCTGGAAAACTTTATAGCAAAGAGAAGCACCCAGCCGTATTTTCTCTGGAAAACCTAAAAATGCCATTCGGTATTCATATCAACTTCAGGTAGGTAGTTAATTGTACCTAGATCACAAACTAATTGGTTTGGGTGTTTATTTAATCGATTCTGAAACCTATTATAGTATAACAGTCTAATTTTTTACAAGAATTTAAAAATAATTGTGGAAGATCTTATTGCTGACTTAAAATGTAAGTCTTGTACATATGTAGGATCAATTTTACAATTCGTTTTTGCATACATCTACATTGTAATCTGTTCGTTTTCTTTAAAGCATAACTAACCAATCAACCAAAGAAAGTGAACAAATTAAAATATGTCAAACATCTCTTGATGTTTAATCTCTGTTATATTTATTAAAAATAAATAACAATAAAATAAATTAATATATAACCAAGAAATGTATAAATAAAATATAGAAAAATATTACGCTAAATTTTGATTACAATGTCAATTTGACCCCGAATTGAAAATTTTATCTAATAATTTTTTGTTCGTAAAGTCTTTTCAAATACGGAGTAGGCTAATACTGAATACTAAAATTTTTTCTTTACTTTGAGAATGGATGAAGAAATATACCATAATTCACGCTAAACACAAGAAACTCTTTTGAAATTTATGTGGAGGAGCCCCAAATAAAAGTATGGCAAAACTTACCAAAAGTAGAAAAAGCACTGTTTTTTTAATATTGGACATTATTATTTCTTATTTAGCGTTTTATTTTATTATAAATGGAATAATCATGTTTAAATTTAAAATTAAATACTAAATTGCAATGTATTTTTAAATAATACTCGAAAAATTTAATGTATAGCTATTAAAATACTACGTGCACTGAACTTTGATGAAAACACTTTTAAACAGAAACCATGTTAATCCATATAGATTCAATAATTTATCAAACAAACTTGATCATCACTAAAGAACATAGTAATTAATCACAATGGACAGTCAACAGGGGTGCGGATAGGATAGTTAGTTGATGGATACATTTTTGTGCAACTTGCATAAATGCAATGGACAGTAATGAATACAAATAGAATGTTATTAGCTGGGTTTGCAACCTCACAACATGTCACGAGATGAACATCAACTACGTGATCAACATTTTGGTTAACGTCTGTGCAATTAATAATCTACTTTATTAATTTACATACTAATAATCTTTCGCTGCTGTAATTAGTAGTGCATAAAAGTTAAACCTTTGGGCCAATATTATTTCGGAAAAATTAACTGTATATTATAAAAGTGTTCTTTACTTAAACTAAATTATGCACGAATTTTTTAAATTCGAATAGAAATTTGAAAAGTTAAATTCACTCACTATAACTACTTTTTAAAATATGACTTATTTATTAGTTTACGAAGTTTTTAACATAAACTGGTTTTTTGCTTGTAATGAAGATGTTGAATTTCTTCAGGATATAATACAAAAAAATCTTTTGTAATAATTTTATAAAATAAATAAAGTAATAAATGTAATATAGATTAATAAGTTATAATTATTAATCAATAAAATAAAAAATGGCTTATACATTATTGTTTTAAATTAGGTACACTGTGCAGGAAAATCACGTGCCTATTAGTAATTTAATTTTTTTAAATAACTTTTTTTAATGCATAATCTGTTGTATAACAATAAATCCAATGGGTTAGATTAACACATGAAATTAGATTTAGCACATGAAAAAATTACAACCCACTGGTGTAATTAACAAATTAAACTTTAAAACATATTACACAGTTCTTAATTATTATTTACCAAACACAATTAAATAAATAAAGTTTTTAAAAAAATCAATAAAAATTAAAAAAAAATCTAAACCTCCTTTAAAACGAAAAATAACAAAATGAGAAGTAATAAATAATAATCACATGATTCCGAAATATATGTACACCGGACTTTACTGGAGATAATTAAAAATGTTCATTCAGTTATTTACAACATTCACGCTCAAATACGCCAGTTATTCACAGAATATTAACATTATATTATTTACAATTTTAAAATCACACTATCAGAATTGCCCTGGGAGATCCAGTACTGTAGTACGTTTCTATCTGTAAACATTATTGCTGTTGTCTAAGAGATTCAGTGCTAAGTGATTTACATGGTTGTTTAGACGTTTGGTGTATTTACAACTGAAACTTCGTATTTCTTCTCGTACCTTCTGCACATCCATATCATGATGTATATCGGCGTTGGTAATGTACTACGGTGCATTTAGTAGGGTCCGCAGAGCTTTTGATTGAAATTGTTGCAGAATCTCGATGTTTGAAGTCGATGCTGTGCCCCACAACTGAATCCCGTAGGTCCAAACCGGCTTCAGCATGGATTAGTACAAAAGTAGTTCGTTGTCAATCGAAAGCTGGGAACACCACCAACGAGCCAATAGATCTTCCTAAATGTTAAATCCAGCTGTTTCCTTTTCATTTGAATGTGTTTGCGCCAAGTTTAATATTTTTGTCGTGTAATTTATTTCGATACCCCGGCAGCTACCTAGAATTCTACGCACCGAAGCAGTATAGTATAATTAATGATTCAATCCAGTTAAATATCACATCATATTTAGCCAAAAAATAATAAAACTGTATACTACAAGTCTCCGGAGAGTATTATAGGCCCTACAGAGTATACAGTACTCTCAGTGTATAGAGTATACAGAACTAATACTGTATACTACATAAAACTGTATGTACATACAAAGAATATATCCATAATTTTAAACAGAATTCGGACATACTGTACGGGGCGAGACGTTGGGGAACTTTAAGCAAAGGAAATATCGAGATTATACAGCGTTTCCAAAATAAATATCTTCAGGACACCTCAAACGCCGAACAGTAAACCAGCGAAAATCATGAATACCTTAAAGTATCTTTGGTATTGATGAAATTCATCGTATAACTTCAGGAGACCAAAACTAAAGACTTAAACGTCATGACAACCACTTCGCGTTACAATCGCTTGATAATTCTAATGCTGTCCGGAGACAACCGTATTCACGTTTTGGTTTTACATAAATGACTAATTTTATAAAAATTAATTTTCTTATGCTCGATCAACATCAATTTGAAATTTCTAATAATCATTATTATTATTATAGCTGTTTCATTTTTATTTCCTTAAAAATCCTTTTAATTAGGTAATTGCAGATCTTTTAATAAATTTTTAGACTTTGTGAGCACTAAATTGTACATTAATTTGTATTTGATAGTGTTCAATAGGCTTCTTCTTTTAAATCTAATCTATTGTCACCACATTTACTTGTAGTTTATAGTTAAAATTACAATTGTTCAGAAAAAACGGCAACTACTCTACTCACCTGTACGTTAGAACTGAGTTGATGTAAAATTTGCATACCTGACAGAATTAACAGCCTATTACAGCTAATTTGCAGTACGATTTTGAAATTTACAAAATTCAAAAAAGTTAATTATTTTATACATAGGCCTACTAATTAAGTAATTTATTGAAGACCCACTTATCATAATTAAACAAGCAATTTCTCCGGTTCGTAAATAAATTAACACAAAACTTAAGTATAGACTAAATTAAATAATTATTTTTCTTTTTTGAATATTAGAACAAACTTAAAAAGAATTTCCTCACAGCTAAAACTGACAGTATGTTTCTTATTTGTGCACGAAAGTTTCTAATGTTAGCGTACCTGTTAAAAAAGTAAATTATATACTATAAAATTAAATTTTTTATGAACTAAATCTATTTAATTTTGAAATTAAATCTCAAATTTGAGCAGCAGTATAATATTTGTACTGTTAGGGACAATTCCGAGTGATAAAAGAAATGTGTTCTGGTATCCCTAAAATGCTTTCTGAGAAAGGTTAATCTAGTAATTTACAGGGCTATTTCGTGAATGGAAGGGGACAATGACAATCTAACAGCACAGCTGGTAATGGAAAATAAACTTCATTTAGCGATCCAGTCGGATGTGGATGAATCAATTTTCTCGAAATAAGAAAGGGTCCAACAAAGAGAATTTCGCTATTCGAATTCATGTGTTCCGTTTTATTTTTTATTTTGCCAAAGCACAATCGTTAAAACGACTTTTTTATGAACTTGTTCATTTTTATATGTATTTTTATTACATGTACAGTATAACATACTAAGAAACAATAGAGGATTAAAATACATACCTTAATTCAGTATTTCCTGTTGACTATATATTTATTTTTATGAATACAATCGTTTTTGTTAAGTATCTTCATAATATGCAGTATTAGTATCGGACCTCGTTAGTACCATTATGGGGAATACATTTTTAAAATTCATATATTTTAATATATGAATTATATTAATATTTTTATGTTTATATATTTAATATATTTATATATTGAAATATATAAATTATATTAATATTTGGAATCAAGTAGTTGACTCAGGCATTCAGCTTTGGAATAATTTATTCCTGAATTAATTGCTGTACGCAGATGACATTGTTATCATTTTTGACACAAAAGACAGGCTCCAATAGGCCATTTATAAGTTGCGCAACATTAGCGCAGAACTTTGGCATGGGAATATCGGCGCAAAAATCAAAGGTTATGGCATTCGAGGGAAGATGGCCGGTTCGATAAAAAATTATACTTGGCAACCGAACTATAGAACAAGTTCGAGACTTTAAATATTTAGGATGCAAGATTTCCTATGACAAAGGTGATGACGTGGTGAAAAACTGGCAAAATTCAGCGCTGTCTGCGGTTCTATTCGCAGAATAATAGGAAAGAAAACGAGAAAGGACACCCAAATGAAATTTTATAGAGGAATGGCATGACATATGGGAGAGAAACAAGAGTGTCATTACAGAGGAATAGATTTCGTATCCAGGTTGCTGAAATGAGATTTTTGCGAGGGGCAAAGGTTTTACCCGGTTAGATAGAGTACATAACAAAGCTATCCGCGACGATTTAAATGTTCGTCACTGTTGGAAACGTTAAGAATATATAAGAGAAACTGGTTCAACCATTTACTTCGCATGCCAGCTCACAGACTTCCTCTTTAAAATCTATACATTTAAACTTCTAGCCTTTAAACTATCAAACTGAAAATTCATAATAAATAATAAAAAAAAAACTTTACTACTTCAAACCTTCCACCCACTACTCAAATATACAAATTTGGTAACATTAATTGAACCTTAGTTTTCAAACTGTAAATTATGAGTTTTCAAAATTGTGTTTTTGAAAAATCATAATGTTAACCACATAACATAAAAATCGGCAACCTTCAAACTTTAAATTGGCACATCTTTAACCGACAACCTCAAACCTAGAAACTTGAAAATCTTAATCTTCAAAAAAATATAAAACCTCAATCTTCAAGTACTATTTGCTAACTTTAAAAATTTCAAACCTTCAAATTATAAAACTTCAAACGTTGAAGTCTATACATAAATCTATACATTTAAACTTCTAGCCTTTAAACTATCAAACTGAAAATTCATAATAAATAATAAAAAAAAAACTTTACTACTTCAAACCTTCCACCCACTACTCAAATATACAAATTTGGTAACATTAATTGAACCTTAGTTTTCAAACTGTAAATTATGAGTTTTCAAAATTGTGTTTTTGAAAAATCATAATGTTAACCACATAACATAAAAATCGGCAACCTTCAAACTTTAAATTGGCACATCTTTAACCGACAACCTCAAACCTAGAAACTTGAAAATCTTAATCTTCAAAAAAATATAAAACCTCAATCTTCAAGTACTATTTGCTAACTTTAAAAATTTCAAACCTTCAAATTATAAAACTTCAAACGTTGAAAAATCAATTTTTTAATCGTAAAATTTATAAAAAGCAAACCTCAGCCAGAAATATAAGATATATTAAAAACCCCAAACTTGGATTTTTAAAACTTAATAATTATATTAGTCCCAAATTTTCAGAACTCAAGTGTTAAAACTTCAATCATTGAAACTTCAAACCTTCAAATTATAAAACATCAGCGTTCAAACTTTAATATTTGTTAACTTTAATATACTAACTTGAAATTAAAAATGTTTACACATTGAAAATTTAAATTTTAAAACTTCAAACCAACAGACTATGAAATATGTAAATAAATTTTTATAAGCCAACGTGATACTTCAAACTAAAACCTTTTGTCAGCAAATTTCAAATATTAAACTTTAAAACCTCCATTTATAAACCTTCAAACGTTGAAAATTCAAAATTTAAAATAAAACATTAATAATTATAACTTCAAACCTTTCAACCACTACCACGAATCTTTAACCGAACCTCAGTCGTTCAATGGTTTAAACTCTGAACTATGATACTTAAAACGTTTATTTTTGAAAAACTGAAAGTCAATCACATAACATAAAATCTTTAAGCTTCAAACTATGAAATGTCACACTGAAATTTAAAATTAAACCTAAATAACATTAAAAACTTCAAACTTCAAATTTTAAACATATAACTTTCAATTATTCGATTAAAATTTAAAATTTCAGAACACAGAAAAATGCGAGCATAAAACACCAGACCGATTCATTAAAACTTTACACATTACTTGAAACTCCAAACTCTCAATCATTAAACATCAAACTTTTAAACCTCAAGCTATAGACATTGAAACGTTGGAACAAAAAATTTTCCAAACTTTAACATTTAATTTTACTTACATTTAACCTTTAAATAAAAAAATGAAAATTCAAAATAATTTTGAAAAAGTAGAACGGGTTATATCTTCATTACGCAGAAAAAAGGTAATTGTAAGTCAAACGTCACACTTTGAAACCCAAAACTATAAACCTTCAAACGTAGGAAATTATATTCTCAAACAATAAATTTTTAGGCTTTAAACTAGCAAACTGAAAATTAAAAAAAAAAACATCAAACTTTCGAACTCCAAACCTGCCAATCAATACCACAAATCTTCAAATTTTGTAACCTTAACCGAACTTCACTTTTTCAATTGCTCAAACTCTAAACTATGAACTTTTTGAAAAATATAAAAATCAATCACATAACATAAAAATCTTGAAGCTTAAACTTTGAAATTTCTAACCTTTAACCCTCAACCACAATTCTAAAAACTTTAAGCGCTTAAGCTTCAATAAATAAACTACAAATACCAATCCCAAATTATTAAATTTCAAACTTTTTAATGGTAAAATTTCAAACGTTGAAATTTCAAGTATTCAAACCTAAAATTTATAAGAGCAACCTCAATCTAAAATTTAAAATATATGAAAAACCTCAAACTTCGAATTTTGAAATTTAAATCTTCAATCATTGAATTATAAATTCTGATCCACCTAACCCCCTTGGCGGCCGAACTTCACCCTATGACAAAGTGCGGGCGCGCAGCGCCCGTACTTTTATGGTTCTGATCCGCTCATGTATTCTGATCCACCTACCCCTCTGATGCGAGACACGGAAGCGGCGCGAAGCGCCGCTGGAGTGGCGAGTCTATATATATAAAGCTGAGTGTGTAGCGGTGTTTGTCCGGAAATTGTAACCTATAAGGAGGCCTCCTAGCGAAAAAATGATAAGAATATTTTTTGTTCCTCGCCTCCTGAAACCCCCAGGAAAAATCAAAAATCCAGGGTGCGACTACCCTGGGGCTCAAAAAACTTAAAAAACTGTATAACTTCTTAACGGCTAGACATATCGAGCTCGGACTTTTTTTAATCGATTTCTCGACCCAGAAAACATGAAGTCTTTAAGAATTTAATTAGCTTGAGTACTATAGCACAAGAGTATTACTTAAAGACATTTTACATTATTTTTCAATTTTGATGTCGCTACGTAAAGGGTAATAACACATCATGTGAAAGTACCGTTATGGCAATTATTGTATGTATGACAACCCCTTATTGTCCCATGCCTACACAATCGCATTGTTCCAGTCATTCTTCGGACTACAGTCTTACCGTGTAGTTGCATTTTCGTTGTTTGCTACTGCTATAGTTACCTGAGCGTATCATTGATATAAACAGTTCTTTTAAGAACTAAACCTTTTATATAAGTGGCAACCTGTTTTGCATTGCTATATTTGTTACCATTGCGTATTATTCAAAATATAAACAGTTCTTTTAAGAACTAAACTATCATTAATTTAAGTATAATATCAGAGTGTTTACTGATATTGTAAGGACCATTTTGTTTTGCAATACAAAGTGGATTTCGAGGTCCTGACTCGATAAACCAGGTCGTTTACCATTAGTTTAAACAATCATCATCATAATATTATATTATCCGTATTTTTAAAACTTTATTATATATATTCTTTAGAACTGTCATTTACAGTTAGATTACAAATGGCTGATGAATAACGATTTATTTATCGTAAGCAATTTTAATGCAATTTTGTCAGCACACACGGAGTTGCAACCGCAAGAAGCTCTGTCAATGTGGAATCTCATCGAGGATATAATTCCCTTTCCCAGAAATTACAAACATATCCAGCTACTACCCTCCAAAGCCACAGAACATATTACGCACTGGATCTGTACCTATTACGACGGAAATATTATTCATGTATATAACAGCTTAAACCCAAATAAAAATTTCAAAATAACTGAACAACAACTCAGTTTTCTTTTCGCTTTATTTCCCCACAAACCTTCCATTGATTACGAAGATTGTCAACAGCAGCAAAATTGGACTAATTGTGGGGTTTTTTTCTATTCCATTTGCAGTTTCTATCGCATTGGGCATGAACCCCTCTGATCAAATTTTCAAAATATCGTCAATGTGAACTCAGCTGAAGTTCATTTTTGGGATTGATTTACGTACTTCCTGCTTTTCGCACGGGCAGTTATGTTTCATGTTCGAGGGTTAGCGATAAAAACAATTTATACATTTTAGCGCCAACAGGACAAACTAAAAATATTGTTTATAGATAGCCCTTACATTAAATACTTCCACTAACCCTTAAAAATTTAAGAACCAACAAATTTTTATATTTAATAGTCATATACATTAACATAATCTCATTACGTTTTTCCAACACGTGCAGCGAAGCGCATGGGTCCCGCTAGTGGGAATATAAATCTAGAGGGAAGCGAGGCTTGGGAAGACCTAAAAAGAGATGGATGCCGGAATAGGCCATTGAACCTAATCCTTGACAGATGATGATGATGATGATAACTTTTAATATTACCTATTAAAAAATAATTCTGAAATTTTTGTATTTCCAAATAGTATCTATCTACTGATTTTTGAGTAATAGTAGTAATTCATATACCTAGAAAAATGTTACTTTCGACAACTGAAATATCGTGTGATTAACCTTTTAACAAATATTTTATTTAAATAGACAGAGTATTTAAAAATAACATATATCTACTGTGTTAGTGATAATTGTAGGAAATCGCAGTAAATTGTACTAACCCTTAAATATTTTTTTTATCTCTAATTTTATATTTAGTACTGTACTTACTATAGCACAACATATAGATTTCATCACTCTTTGCTTGATGTGGTTCGGAAAGCGGTTTCCATTCCCTAGATTCACATAAGTTTAAACTTAGATGCTCAAATTATAAACTTACTTTTGATGATATCAAAGTACTTATAAAAAGAAGGTACTAGATTGTGGTTGAATTTTTTAACGTAAAAGATATCTATCCACGATTTTTTAAGTTCCCGTAAATTAGGAAACTGCCTGATAAAATTTTATTTCTGTGAAATTTATCAAATAGTCGAACGCACACATTTAAGCCATATCCTTTACAAGCAGATCATTGTGTGATACTGCATTTAGGACATAAAATTAAAACCTGTTGCAATCCTCAGAAATTTTGATTGGAAGGCTTGATTTTTTACTTACTTTTTCTAATGTAGTTGTACATTTAACCGCGTTTATTGCAAGGCCTGCTATTAATTAATTCATCATGGCTACTAAATTCATAATTTTATATTATAATGTATATTTTTCGGATGATTTGGCCCTGCTGGCTCTGAATATGACTGAAGTGCGTGGGCAAATTGCTAGCCTTGAAAATATAGTCCAAAAAATTGGGTTAAAAATTTCCTATGAAAAGACTAAAATCATGGCTATCAATCCACTATGCATAAATAAAGTGAGAATTAATGGTAAAAAAATTAGATTGTCTCAACAGTTCAAATATCTAGGCAAAATCATCGACTGCAGTCTAAAAGAAAAATCCATGGCAAAACAGAACTTCCGAAATTAAAATAAACACAGGCCTTTCAATGCATTCCAAAATCCGCCACTACAAAACAGCTGTTCTCCCAGAGGCGCTTTACGCCGGTGAAACTATTTTCCAAATTAAGAATGAAGCTAAAACTGGCCAATTTCTTAAAACAGAACGCAAAATTATCAGAACCTGCCTTAAGAAGAATTATAAGAAAAATGGGGTATGGCCAATTCCTTCTAATGAAACTGTTTAGAAGGAAAATTATCCGATTATTAGCGTGATGAAAAAAAGGAGGATTTCCTACTTTTCCACATTTTGAGAATGCCAAATGATAGAATATTGAAACAACTGATCCTGAGGAACTTTAACAGGAAGATCACGGGAAGATACATCGAGGAGATTAAGAGGGATCTCAATGGAATTGGACTGCCAATAATCAAACGCAATGACGCGTTTGACAAGGCAAAAATAATGAGTACTCTCAAAACAGATTTTATTAGGGAAAAGCAGAAAGACGCACGGTGAAGGTTACAGATGAGATACGGAAACAAAGATCGGACCGTTTAAAAAAAAACTGGCAAAACCTAAAGGCTAGACCAATACGTTATCCGAAGAACACTAGAAATTGATTGGCTTAGTGGTCCAATGTAGCCTCACAATAAAAAAAGGTATATTTTTGTAGAGATCCTGTAGAGTTGATTGAGACATCCGGTCTTATAATGTAGTGAACAGTTATTAGTACATAACTGATGAAACTTATTTCACTAAATCAAAAATGAAAATATAAATAATTCACCTTTTCTTTAGACGCCGTAGTACGCTATGATTTTTGGGCGTTTCTAAACATCAACAGAAATCACGTTTAAGGAAATATATATTATCTGTTTTATCTTAAGTCGGATCAACAGCTAGGTCATTAGCTACGACTATTGTAGATTGCGGTAACGTGGATTTTGACCTGTTATAATTTTAAGCCCAAGCCTGGAACCGAACCCTGAACCTACCTTTTTTGTAGTTTAGCGCGCTAACTACTACGCCTCGGAGGCGGCCTGCAAACATCTTTTTGGTGAAAACCTCGTTCTTATTTAGTTTTAAAATTGTCACCATTTTTAAAATAGGAAATTAGTCTAATTACTTACACACCGTGCTCAACTAAAAAAATACCTAGGTCACTTGTACCGCGTGTAATGCTGCGCAATTTTTGTTACGTGGAACCAGATAATTATGTAACAAAATTTTGAGAATAAAATTGCTAAATTTCATTTTATTTTATCCGTAACTAACCTAATATTATAAGGTCTGTATATGTTTAGTTATACAGCGAAAAGCTAAAATGATATGAAATACCGTAAAATTTTATGTAAATAGTTTTTAGGTCAAGAGCTTAATAATGCTCGTTAAAATAAGCAATAGGGTGAGAGTAAATTTATTTTGAAATTGTGTAAAATAATGCTGGAGCAGAGTAGAAAACAATTAAATTACGTTTTACAAAAGCTTTTTAGCGGTAAATTACTCTAAGTCAAAAATATAAAACACTTTCTTAGACAAGAGATTTATTTAATTTGATGAAATAATGTAAGAATAATAACAATAATAAGGTATAAATATTGTAGTAAAACATTGCGCGCGACCAGTGCAGAATTTACAAGGTCAATATGATTTTAAGAACTTTAATGATTTATACAGTAATCCACTATTATGAAAATTATATGAAAATTAAAAAATCATAATTATGATTTATCTCTTACAGTGATATTAATTTTAAATTACAATTCGTGTATGCAAAACAAAATGAATTATAATGCAACCGAATCACTTTGTACAAACTAAATGAATAGGTTTAATTTATTTGTGCCAAACAACGGTTATTTTACGCTTGTTAAATTTCACTCAAATGATATTCCAAAACTTCATGGAGAACACGAATGCATTGTGTAGGCCAATACAGATACTGGAATCAGGGCTTTTCCGTCAAAAGAAGTGAGACACCCTCACTCACTACATCATTCGGAAGAAATTCCATTATCCCTGCTTTTAACATGTTTCCCAGATAGCCCAGTGCTGCCCCAGGGGAAAGGATAGAGGAATCCTGAAATAAACACAGGTTTGGGGAAACTCACAGCTGCCAGACGCGCGGGCTGGCTCAAACGCTTCTTTGAAAGGCTGTCAAATTGATACCACTCAACCGTAGATACGCAGTAAAATAACCATAAGTGAAGTACTCTTACTTTCTAAAGTGATTTCAAAAATTTAATTTTTAAGAATTTCATTTAAAATAAAATGAACCGCAAACTGAATTTTACGTTATGTATGAAGAATAAACAGGTTCTTTTGGTTGAAACAAATGAAAATATTTACTGCTATAATAAACTACTTATTCCATTTAACAAATTATATTATTTTTCAGTAATATAGGCCTCTTTATTCATAAAACTAAATTAATATTGAATTTTGAAAAACCATTAGGCCCTAGTTCTAATATCAGAGTATCGACTGATCGAATAACATTTTTTTAATAACTACAATGGTGTAACCAATTCACGTGACATTTGAACCCCAATCCTACCACGTACACTCTCAGGCCAGCCAAGAGTTCACGCACAGCACGGTTGCAATAATTCATAAAGTATTCATTGTTTCAGCGTAAATGACTGGGCACCAATAAGTATAACAAGCTTCTGCTTATGCTGGTGTTGTCCGAAACAAGATTAAATTTATAAGATTATGTTAGTACAAACGATATAAATGTCAATAAATAATTGTTAAATCGGTATGGGAGAATACATTGTATTCTCTGTATTCACTGTATAGGTTTGTAATTAAAACGATTTAAAAACATTTTGTAATTATTTTGCAAAAAATAGATTAGTTATTGATCTATAATCTTCTTCTTAATTCTCTGATAAGTAGCAGTGTTGTTTCTTTGTAAGTTGTGTTTGTCGGTAAATTTCAAAACATGATACTGGAATAAGTGGTTTATGAAATGGAAGCCTGGAATTGTACGAAACTGGTTCCAGAAATATAATTCCATGGACCAATGGTAATAACTGAGAATAAATCGTTCAATTATGGAACTTTGCTAAAACTCTGACAAAATCAGAGAAGTGTTTTTATTTAGTTTAGTTTTTGTTAATTTGGTTTTTATTTGGTTTATTTAGTTTAGTTGTATCAACTACAGTGGATTATGGAATGGTAACTGTGGATTTTATAATATTGTAAAAACATCGTAGAGAATTTAACGGTGGAATTTATTGTTTGCAGTCTAGCAGGCTAACATAGCGTACAAACGAAGATGGTGAGGCAAAAATTAGTTTTTATCTCTCATTAACGTTTTTGTGATAGGTTGTATATATAGTCCATAAGAACAGTACATCTGAAATATAACTATAAGTCTAATTCAAATAAATTTATTTTTAATGTCTTGTTTCAATTTGTAACACTGGAAAGTCACATGAATATTGCGTAGGAAGCCCATAACAGGGAACTTAGCAAAAGAGACTCAAACGGTCATATGTTGGCCCAGTTGTACATTACTCACTTGATTGGGTTTTAACGCACGAGTTTTGTTTAAACGAGCGTTATGAACAATAGAACACGCGCTTGCCGCCGAGGGGAATATAGAATTGTAATAAAAAAAATGCGAGGGGAATTGATTGAAAAGCACACCCCCTCTAGTTACATTGTTCACGTAATACAATGTGAAACCATTTCCATCCCTCTGCACCAATGGACCTGTCCCAATATGACAGTTTTAGGCTTGCAGTAGATATGATTTTCCGAAAGGATTAAACTTGTGCCGAGTTTAAACTATTCTAAACTGCTTATCGTTAAAGTTTAAGGAAATACAAACGAAGTCATCTCAAAATCAAAATTTTTCACAATAAACTGAAAGAACTGCTTTTAGTGAGTCAAGTTTGTCTCAAAAAAATTTAAAGTAAGACAACAGTCAACTATAACCGTATTCGTTTGCAATTCATTATTAAATCGCTTCCGTTCAAACAAATGAGTATTAGAAATTTGTAATTATTATATAAACCTTAAACATTTTTTGGAATATCATTTAACGTTTGCCACAGATACAAACTACTGGCAAAAAATTTAGACTGCCTGAAGACTGTTTTATTACACTTTTACTTTCGGTAAGGAATTAGCTTACAATTAATACAATTAGGCATATTCGTACGTTTATTAAATATTTCAACGTAACAAAATGCACTAACTAAATGGTATGGAATAGTTTAATTCCATCGATTGTCTAATCGACTGACTACCATGACTGTTGAATAAGGGGAGTAGTAATAGTAATAATACTAAGGGGTGGAATAGCAATTTAAAAATACAATACTACTTCGTTTGTTTGGCTCTCGTTGATTCAGATGTCCGGATTATCCGACCCAACCTGGATCAGAATTATTTTTATTTATAAAATTGCGATACCCCTCGTACAGTATTTGAACAACATCATCGCAATGATCGCAATCTAGATACATTGCATTACAATGTAAGTTCGTACCGTGTTGTACACTAATCAAAGTTTAAATATATTCAAATTGTACAGTTACAATATATTCTGTTAACGTTTTGACAATACGAGCTATAAGACCCATGTAAGTTACTGTATTTGCTTGATGAGTTATCGCTGGAGAACATCAGGTCGTACATGGAGCAGCAACTCAACACCATACCGGCTGAATCCATGATGGTGAAACAATTGCACGATTTAGCAGTTATTAAACGCCATAAAACAGCAGAGAGAGAAAAAATGATTTCTTTGTAAAGAAAAACTAAACACTTGTAAACATTTGTATACACATATTTTCGTATATTTCTGTTCAAATAAGTATCTATAAATAAACTGTGAGATTTCCCACTACGTTTCGTTTTTGATTTTCCTATTTTTTCCGGTTTATCTGGATTTTTAATTTTCCGGACCGCTTCTGGTTGCAATAAGTCCGGATAAACGATGCAGTACTGTATTATATAACTTACTAAAATTGAGCTAAAAAATTAAATCAGTAGACAAATAAAAACCAGTAAGGACTAAAGGGAGCCACTAGATGTTTCCTCGCGCTATCCACGAAAAGTTTTTATTACTTTTCTCATAAATCATCAGATACAAACCGTGGAGAAAATGAACAACATGCATGTTCAAACGTTAAAAAATCTGTAAAGCAGGATGTGCTATTATTACTATTGAACATAACTTGCATTTCGAATAGAATAAGGTATGCATATTTCATTTTGTAAACGCATATCCTACTTAGAATTCCGGATAAACCATGAATTTCTTTTTACTATACAACAATAATCTAAACTATATATTTTTTTAACGTATATCTGTTTTCTTCAACCAGCCAACAGATATGATTATAATAAATTTGAAGCCATTTATAGATGATACCTTTGTATTAAAATTTTGATATATCAGCTAATTTCTTGAAATTTTCCTCTTTAACATTACGCGAGAGAATACGTTGTTGAAACGATAAAACGCCAGTGTAGAAAGGAAAGAATGTTTTTTTTATTTCCCGGTTTGTTAATACAAAATAATATACTATAAATTGTAATCCAGCTCTTACAATACCTAATGCATAATACATACTATTATAATTATTTGGCACAGACATTAAGACATTATTTGCAAAGGTACAAAATGTCAGTACGAAGTTTTTACGCGGTAGTTAAGGCAATAGTCAACTCACAGATTTCATTAATAATCCGCTGGAAATCCGTTTTTCGTAGCAACGAGAACGTCATTCATAATACTGATTGCTACACTGTAACGTTGACTTTGTTATATTATCTAAATTAAATTTTTTTCTAGTATATATAGAACTGATAATTAAATTGAATGAACTGAAACCAGTCTACAGACGTTGATAATTCGTTGCAAAACTTTACTACCCTTAAACTATGACAATCACTCCACCTCAAACAGATGCAGTTACCTACTTATGCCTTGTGTCAAACAGAAGAATATCGTGGCATTACCCCACAAGACTACTTATCTACTACTACACTTATCTACTTAATACATCTTACTAAAATTACACTTTATCGACTACTATATACTTGAAATTAAATATATAATTTTATCAAATTTAATTGTGTTGTTGTTTAGGTTATCAGCCAAAAGGCTGGTTTGAACCTGAAGAGGCTTTACTAACAAACGAGGAGCGAGGTGGTTTACTATGTCTTCTTCACTGAGTGGAAAAATAGTCTATGCTTCTCAGCACGCCAGGCCCTCTGAAAAGCACTTACTTTCCACCCTGCAAATGACACCTGATACTTTCACTTCATTCACCACAGGGTTTGGCTGTATAATGATGAAATTTATTACTCTCAGAGGGTATAACTCTGACTAGTGTCTCTTACATCTCTACCTCTTCTGTTCTTAAATGCTTCAGTCATATAATTGGCTGACCATATGATAAGAAACAGAGATATTTTTTTGTAGCCTGGAACTAGCTGATTGAGTAAAATAATTTAACACTCCACCTGCCTGTCTCCTTTTCAGGGTACCTCTCCGTTCCGAAGGTTGGCGACCATCATAGCGATGAAGTAGCTTTATTGGTAGCTATCCGAAACAATTCTTCTGAGCTTTTGATAAACCATACTCTCAGGTTGGCCATCCATGAAATTCTTCTGCGTCCTGGTCCCCTTCTACTGTCGATTTTGCCTTGCAGAATGCGTTGGAGCAATTCATACCTGTCCTCATCCCGCATGATATGACTGAGATATTGTAGCTTTCGCGCCTTCACTATCCTGACAAATTCCGCTGCCTTGTTGATTTGACGTAGCACTTCCGCATTAGTAATTTTCTCCGTCCAAATATTTGCACCATTCTCCTACACAACCAAAATTCAAACGCTTCCAATTTGTTGATTGTTACTTCTGTTAGAGTCAAGGCCTCAACTTCGTACAATAGGACTGAGAACACATAACACTTCATGAGTCTCGTTTTATTGTCATGAGTTAAATTTATTGTGGCTTTTAAAGACAGAATTCATGGTGTTGAAACCTCATGGTTACGTACCTGTAATGGGCATATTAATTTAATTAAATGAATAAACTAATTGAAGATTTTGTTCTCTCTACTCCTCTGTAGAATATCTGTTACCTAAATAAATACTAAATTATTACACCTATCTAATTCAACCAATGTACATGCTTAGAGCTTTGATCTATGATTCAAGGAAGAAATCGATAATATTAACAGTTTTTAAAAGACATTTTTACATTTATTTGCATCTAGTCCCTGCTACGTATGAAATTCTATCATACATTGTGACCTCATTGTAAACACAGTGTACAGTTCTAAAATTTAAAAAAATACTTTCATTTTCATTCAAAATTAATTTATCACACAAATCCCAAAGTACAACATCATCATACTCACATCTACCACTAAATCAGCAAATGAGATTAAAGCTATGCTGGAGTACGGATCTAACGTAGAAAACCGACAAGAATTTACCATTAAATGATTTCCTTAATAAAAAAGAACTTTCAGGAGTAATGTGTCATAAATATTGCTGGCTGTAATAAATACAGTCGTAGTTTCTTAATGAAGACAAAATTGGTGTCTTTATGTAGACCTGCACACTATTATAAACTGTTTCAACAGTTAATGAGTGAGTACTTAAAAGTTTAGTAAGAATGGAGGGGGGCACTTGGTTGAAAACTGGATGCTGGGGTAAAACCTCATGTTTATTTCATTGAGTGTAATAATTTTATTAATAGGTCTACAGATAAATAGGTAGGTAAGATAGATCGTGGGAAATACAATACGTTAATTTGTATTGCATGACCACCATCTAAAGTGGAGTTTGTGACGAGTAAGTAACAATTTTTGCACCGTTCCAAAAATTTAAAATACTGGGATGACTGGAATACTTAATATTTTATAAAAATTTTCTGATCCTGAAATATCAGTAGAAATGAAGTCCGACTACAGGAAATCATATAAAACGAGTGTAATCACAAGGAGTGATCCCTCAAAGAGGCCCTTTGCGAGTATCAAGTGGGCTTGTTTGCAATTCAAAGTCCTCCTGTAACGTGTTCTTTGCTCTGTATGAATAATAATAAAAATGTTTCTGGTACGGAAAACTAACACCACACTTACTATTTACATATTCAGTGTTATGCGTATGTATAGCAAATGTAAAAAAATACCTGTTCGTTATTAGTTTATAAAGTACTTTTTTAGAAGTTACTTTTTCTTTCCGGTTTCTAATTTAGAGTTGAAGTTGTTTATTTAGTTCAAGCTATGTGTGATGTGGTTATTAAATTGTGTTACATAATGATACAGTACGTTGTGCAAGATCACAATACTTTATTTAGTTTTTCACCGCAGACTTATTCCTGTAAGCTATCTTTTAATTTCACAACCAAATAAAAAATTAAGGAAATAGAAAATTTCTAATTATATTGAATTGGAGTTTGGATCGTGTCTAAGAATCAATAACAATGTCATATGCTAGGTTAAAGGTACCAAGTTCGATTCTTGGCTATTTCTAAAAATCTACATATTGATCTCTTTACCAAATCACCAATCAATGCAACATACCATCGTACCAACCATTACAATTGCACAATGAATCACTATAGTCAATTAGTTTTTGACTTTAAATAAACAAAAAAGTTTTGTTCAATATAAAACAAGTCTATATTCACTGAATTGAGTTTGATATTGTCCTGAATATTACTATGCAAGAGGTTCCTTTCATGATGTTGGTAACAGCTAGGGGAAGAAATCCCAGTGGAATGCGGTACAATTAGGGTAGCCTTCACCATAGGGCACGGACTAAATTTCTAGCGTTGTATCTGAAAAATCAAAGTTATGAGCTTATATATTAAGCTAACGATAGCGTTTGATCAAGCATTTTGTTATATTGTCAGACACAATATGAACATGTGGCTATTGCAACTTTATGAGCTACTTCTTGTAGCTCATATACTCGCGTTCTCCACGGCAAGCTATGCTTCTCTTCTCTTTAATAGTAAAAATAGTAGGAATAGTAGTCAACTCAAAGAGACGATTACATTATTTTTGTTTTAAGTATCTTTTTGATAAAGTATGAAGTATGAATGATATAACATACTAATTACCACCCAATTTCGTGAATTTTGATAATTCTACTTGTTAAAAATAACATCAACTCTACTAGACACCGAAAAATAATTTCAAAAAAAATAGAAGATAAAGAATCAATACTTAGAACTGGATTAATATTGGTGACATAGTTTTAATTCTTATAATAAACAAATGAAGCATTTGAAGAAAAAATATATGGCTCAAGTACTTATTAACATTAGGATATATAATCTTTTTCGTTAAGGACCATTGCAGAACACTGGTTTTTTATTCGTGATTGATTTTTTTTTATTGATTCACTTTGGGAGAGGGTGACCCCGCTGATCCCCACATGCCTCCTCCATCCGCAGTCTTCCGACCACCCTCTTCGCAAACTGAGCGACCAACTTCCAGCTCTTCTCATCCCGCAGCGGCGCTGCCCCTACTTCTCTGGGTTCCACTGTGCAACGCCTATCTTCTCAGATGTCTCCATTCTGTCGAGGCCAAAATAGGGACATCTTTCAAAAATATGCGCAATAGAATCCTCCTTTTCACTGTTAGTAACTTAAAACATTACTGGAAACTTTCTTGTAGCTCATATACTCGCGTTCTCCACGGCAAGCTATGCTTCTCTTCTCTTTCCCGGCAATATGTTCCATTGTCGTTCTTGTAGAACCACTTAGAATCAGAATCTTCAATCTGTTCGACACAATATGTTTCTGGTTTAACTCAGATCTTGTAAATATCCTTCAGAATTTGTTTAAGGTACTTATAAGTTAACTTAGTGTAGGCCTACTGTCCTAAAAAGAATGAAACTGAAAACCCAAGTGATTTAATTTTAAGTTTTCACGCTTTTAAATTAGGTTACCCTTTTTAAGCTAAACATATCTAAATACATATCAAAAAATCTTTCTATAATGTTCTAAAACTAATACTACGCAAAATTTTGTTAATGTGAGTAAGACTGAAGGACGTATACGCTATTAATAATTTGTCATTTCTATGCTTCACCAAACAATAAATTGAAGAAAGTGTTTTGTCAGCGTAGTGTTTTTTTTGCAAACAGCGAACCAAGTCGAATGAAACAGGTATAAATAAAAAAAATAGGAAGAAGAGAATAAAGCAATAGGTTATAAAGTCATGATGTCGGAACGTTTCATTTGGGGCTATTTCAGATAGAGGATACAATAAGAGAAGGCGGAATAAAACAAACAATGCGTGTGGCGTCTCAAATAGCAATCAGAGGCGGGAAATAGAATAGCTAGGGTAGAATCCTTGCCAGATCGAGTGCTTTCAAAACCTTCAACTTCAACCTCAGTATCATATCCCTGCCATAGAATGATCTTACAAAACTTAAGTCAAGTTCCGTTGATTTTAGATCATTTGTAGGTTCCTACCTTAACAATAATTCTATTTCACCAATCTTACTTAATTTTATATTTTTAAATGTGCACTTACGCATTGAAATTTAAGAAATATCAAATAAACAAATGAAATATTTAATAATAAATGTACGAGTAAAGCATTTCCTTTAGTTTTTGTAAGTCGTCTTTCATTGTCAATACTACTTAAAAAAATGGAGAAAAGTGCACATCAGTAGAAAAGAAACAATCGGGTAAGAGATCCTATTTTTAGCTTCACAAATCATATCAAAATCACAAGACGCAGATCATTGCAATAAAAATGGATATGCACGATTTTACGAAATACTCTATAACTCAAAATAATTTTTCGAAACCACAAAGAGTAAATTCCAGCAATATTATCTTCCATGTAGCGTGTTGAGTGGTTTCGCAAAAATATAAAGCTTTTAATTTTTCGTTAATTATTGCAGATGTCTTTTGTTTTTTGGCTATTTTGATGTCTTCTGTGTACTAGCGTTTATTATAGGGTTTGTATCGGCATATTGGCTCTATGGAAAAGGTTCTCTTAATTTTCTCTAAAGCTCTACAAAGGCCTGAAGGTGTTCGAAAACACTAAGTGCAATTAGTGACATAAACACAACCCCGGCGTGTAAAATGTTTTAACCTGACTGGCAATATAAATTTTTGGTTACCTCTCTCAGGAGTGTCGGTGTATATTCTTTTGGAATAGGTTTATACACATTTGTACGTTATCTCTAATCTTTATGGGTCAAAACAATCGCAATTGAAATCGATTCCTCAATTCTGTTCACACAAAGGAAAAAATCAAAATAATTATCATATGCGGATTTATTGCATTAGACAGACATTTTAAACACATTATAAAGCTGATAAAACTACAAGCTACAAATTACGAAAACCAGCGTATAAATTAGAAGAGCAAAATTATATTATGAGAGAATGTTTATAAAATACAAAACAAAAGTTCCAGGAAATTCAAAACACTTTACCCGTGTATCAGAATTTCCTAACTAATGATAATGAATTAAATATGTAGTTTAATTCTATTTTTAATTAGAAACACAAACAGAATTTTCACTATACAAGTTATACGGTTGTAAGCACTCAAGGGGAAGCCTTGCAAATTTCCGCTTTTATGTGCAAATTAATTGTAAGCGGGTTCCCCTACAAGCTGTTACCCGAATTAGCAGTCAAAAGAACAAGATCAGTAGTATGTTAACAGTCCGGATCGACATGAATATTCACGGAGTAGTTATTCCATCTAACTTACTTTATGTTCTCGTTACAATTTAATTTCCTCTTTGCTGGCCGTGGCAGGGGCGTAAGGCGGTGACACATATTTCTGGCCAGTCTCCAACTGGAAGACATTGGATAAAAGTTTCTCGGGTAATCGCCTAAGCATCGGCTTAGCTCCTCCTGCAGCAGATATAAATTCGTGAAAACGACGCCAGCGTTTTCACACAAGTTTAAAAACAAATCGAATCGTCTGACTATTAATAGTTATTGTTTTTTGGTATCAGGATAAGCGAAAGCAAACAAAGGAATGTAAGAGGAAAATATTTTGAAATATTGTACTGTCAGGTCAGGTTCTTCTCTATACTGTAAATTTTTTAAACAGTATTTGAAAACGCTGCAACGTTAAATTAAGAGATTTTCTGATATTATATATTTATTTCAAGATTTAACTTACTATATGCAAGCCCCATTTTCTGTTATTTTCTTAATATACGTATATAAGTAACCGTAGACGTTAAGCTTAATGTTCATTTTAACAATAAAAATATAATACCAGAGTTTTATTATAGAGCTTTTTTAAGGATCGCCATTCCAAATATGTAATTAACAAGAAAGCATTAAAAGAATAATTTGTTTTAAATGCAAGGCCGAATAATTTTGTCCAGTTGTGCAGTATGTTGCATCTTGGAGGTCAAGCAAAATTAACTGTAAAAAAATCTTTGTTCAACATTAACGCTCAAAGTAATGCTTAAAATTTTGTTTCGAGTTGTTAGATAGTCATGTTTATAAAATGTTGGTTTTGAAAGAAAAATACAAATACAGTACTAGGTAGCCTATCTATAATTTACAAATATGAATTCAAAGTTCATTATCATTTTGACTCACTCTGAATAATTGCGAATTGAATATGATGAAAATATTGAAGAAACCAGTTATGGCAGTTAAATAATAATAAACAGTTTAATAAAAATATTAAACAGCAACCGGCAGTAGTTCCGTATGGAGCTTAAGAAAAAAATATGTGACATGTCTTATAAATTTCTATTATACGTAATCCTGATAATAAAATTAACGGAAAAATAATGTATAAAAATGACACGTAGTAGTCTATTGTACGAAAGAGAAATGAAAGGAGCATGCCTACAATGATGTTGCTTGGTTGTAAAAATTTTGTAGACCTACTTTAGTTAGTGATGAAAAGCCATGAAATTGTTAAACTTGAACGACGAATTCAAAAGCAGCAACT
Organism: Catonia carolina; assembly: GCA_035578175.1. Lineage (NCBI taxonomy): Eukaryota > Metazoa > Arthropoda > Insecta > Hemiptera > Achilidae > Catonia > Catonia carolina. The sequence continues at coordinate 108,628,650 of JAQMRL010000001.1, forward strand.
TTACCTGTTCGCGGATGAAAAGGACAAAATTATTCTGCAAGTTGTGCGGACCTTAAAAGAAAAACTGAGGTGGCTTTACAAAGCTTAGGAAACTGTTGAACAGAGTTTACAAGTGTCATCACAAGAGATAAAAGTACATTTTAAGATAGACGATGCATTCTATTTATTTAACTACATTATTCTTTTGTGTAGAATCACTATTATTGATTTTTATAATACCGATTCCGAGTTTATCAAAACCCAATCGATATACGCACCAAACGCAGCGTAATTAAGTACACAGACACTAAAAATATACATATACAATCGATTTAGAAATCACTTATTATTGCTAATAACTTCAGTTATAAATGTTACGTTAAATAATAGGTAAGAAGATTCACATAACATTCATTAACCCTAGAGCTGGCAATTGTCGCTTTTGAGACTATGTTACTGCTTCTTGACCCGGTGCTGTCGCAAAATGGATTTGCTTCATAGCAATGCAATGTTCTTTTAGTTTCAAATTCGTTTACAGATAATGTTGCTGTATTGTAGGACGAGTTTGCCAGTGCTTCTTCTGTGATGGTTTTTAAATTTTTCCTGTGCCTCTCTGTTGAAACCACGCTATTTTAGAACTGACTTTCGTTATGTTTCTTTTTTTAGATAATATGTTTTTTGTATATTTATATTTTCTTTATTTTTGAACGTAGAATCGTTTTCTTGGTTTTATTTTGAAGTAAACATTATGAGTAAGAATTTTTATATAATGAATTTTAAAAGTAAAAATCATAAGAAAGTTTTAAACTGTAGCCTAGAGTCATCAGAAATTTTAGAAAAACATTTGTCTAAAAATTGTCTTCAAGTAACTTCAGTATTCCTAAGGGTCAGATAACAATTTTAATTATATATATTTATTATATATATAATATATATATTATATTTATATATATAAATAAATATAATATATATATATATAGTTCTGTCATGGGACACATAGTGGCTCAGCCGTGGAAAAAATTACTACTCTAGTTGTACGTATAACAATTGTTGATCAGGTCCTACTTACTGGCTCATCTATATAATTTTGGTGTCTTGCTAGCTCCGGTAAAAATATACGTAGATATACGCCTCTACTGTATATAATTTAGGCGCGAAATCTTAGGCGAGAGAACTAACTTAGAGGTTAGGAACAAAGTGAAGAGGTTATGTCTGCTTAATATAATCCACCCGCCATTTCTAACAGGCGCGAGAATCATAGAACAAAAACAAGTGAGGTTAAGAACGATCTTTGCAGGTTATGTTTTTAGCCATCTCGAAGACATAATTATTTAATAATTATTATTATTATTTATTTTAATAATTTAATAATTATTTTATTAATAATTATTTATAATTATTTAATAAATTATTTAATAATTTATTGTTTTCATAATTATTTTAATTATTTAATTTAATTATTATTTTATCTCCTAGGATTACTTGTATTACACAATGCGTATTATTTTATGTTACAAGTGATTTTACTAACAGTATACTTATTAATGGTGTTAGTAGGAAAATGTGTACATTACTTATGAGTTTTTCTTTTGCTACTTCGTTACTTAAATTAAATTAAAACCGAAATTGCGTGCTAAATTTCTACGTAATGTCTATTTCTACAGTGATGAAGTATTTATTAATTAATTAACTAATTACCTAATTACTTATTAACAATTTAAAGTTTGTTAATATGATAAACGTACAAAATTATCAAAATTGAACTAAACACTAGATTAGGAAAATAAGTTGAAATAAAATGTAGGCTACTGGAGATGATAATTTTGTTTAATTTTGTTTTATGATTAAATGACTGTCTAACTGAATACAAAGTTGAAGGATCGCCTGCTTGCCGTTCATACACTCACTGTCAGTACATTGCTTGTAGTATTAATGAGAGGGAGAATGATTGTAAAAGTAATACTTCTCTACGTAAAGCTATCCACCATTCAAGGTCACTATGACACGTTCACAGTGTTGCTGCCTACAAATTCATAATACTCGCGCTAAAAACGCGGGCTTTTAATATTTCTAGGTTAGAAAAAATGGCCACCATTGCAACATCGTGTATAAGTAAATGATCAACTTTATGAGTAAATTTTCCGGAGCAGCTAGATATAAGATATTCTCTAACAGAGAGCCACACTTACACGTAGATTATACTGGACTGACTAAGTCCCCAGAAACGGGATATATATATAATTTTCCTAAGTATTTGTTAGATTGATGTATAATATGATAAGTTTTGTAATTTAACGCAAATTCGTTTTAATGATTTCTTTACGGTTCAGTGACCCACCTACTAAAAATTTCCTCCCGGTTTAAAAACAATGTTACTGCTGGCAATAGGTTTAATGGTTCATTTCGTGAGATCATCGATAGTTTACTAAATATACTGTATAGAACGCAAGAACACGAACATCAAAACGTGTTACTTCATTTTCTTTGATGATTATGGTATTCTAAATCAAAATGGAAAGAAAATTATTGAAAGCACCTACAGTAATAGAATAAAATAATTGCCTAAAAGTGAGAATAGTTCAATATTATTGCTCAGAGTTTCAAAAATATATAATTTATGTTCTCCCCAAACAATACAACGAATTAATCAAATCTTAGTCATCCACACAAAATTACAAGAAATACTAAATTTCTTTAAACTTTCTTCGACTATTACGTCTAATTTGTGGCGTCAGACCACAAAATAAACAGTAGTATGTACAATTTACAGAAATCCTTTAAGGATAACAAAACGATATAATTAATCTTCATTTTTTTGTAATTTTATCAGACTAGTATAACAATGATTAAAAAAAAACAAATACTAGTCATTTATGTCGTCCTATCTCATAGGAAAAATTAACAGACATTCTCCCATTTCCCTTCTCTTTTGTGGACCACGGCCTGGTTGTGACGTGGTTTATACGAAGCACATTAGTAACGTTTTTATCCCTAATGAGGGTGTAGAGGGTGGTAGTGGATAAGGAGTTAGTGAAGTAGGATGAAGAGCGAAGAGAGAGAGAAAGTGCGAGAGAGTGATCAGTTATGGGGAGTGCAGAGGCCCTAGAGAACGGGTGATGAATGTGGTGACACGGTGTCGCTGTACCCATCCCAGAGAATGCGCCGCGGACAAATTCACCCGTTCTTTCCCTTGAAAATTCAAAACAACTGATGCATTTTGAATCACTACAGTTCTTTTTATTTTTTGTGAACGAACTTTATGTAGGTACTATCTATCCCTTGCACACAGCCTAAAATGAGGTTAAATTTATCTGATAATATAAAGCACTCACATAATTAGAAGGATTGTAATGTTGAAGTTAAAATAGCTGACAGTACTAAAATGCTAAAATAGATTTCAACAGCGATTATTTCGGGTAACGATGTTTAGAAATACCTCAACTTCAATTTACTTAAACGTGCAGTATTTATGTTAAGTCTATAATGTTTTAAATTGAAACAGGTACTATTAAAAAATTGTTAATGCACGTACGTACATTTTCAAAGACTTTGTGAACTCATACGTAAGAACCAGTCTACCAAACGTATTCACTGTTCAAATTAAAATTTCACAATAGTCCATCTATGGTGCACTGAATTCACACGACTAGCCAGGCAATCCTAATAGCCGGTTCTACTGAAGACGAAGCATTTTCGTATTTGAAAAAAGTTAATTCTCATTAATAGTTCATCTTCATTGATACTGGATTATTAACATACCACAGTTTTAAAAAGAGCCCTGCTTATAAGAGGTAGTTTCCTCAAAACGCTTAATTAAAAAAATAATTAACTAAACTAAAATTAAAAAAATTATTGGTTTAGCATATCCACGAAATTGTAAGTTTAACTGAAAAATAACCTGTTTATGTTTTGATTTATTACTCAATTTATTTTGAGTTGATCACTTAACTCCAAAACCTTCAACGATTATTTTACATGCGATCCTTATTTCAGCTTTTGCTAGCAAATTTGTAACACTGGACTGTTTAATTTTGTATTTTCGAGAGAAAACGGTTGACCAAGATTTTAAAGTTTAACGTTGTGAAATTAAATACGTTTATTAAAAAACAATCTTTGACAGCTAAATTATTTAATGTACAACGTGTATTCTAAAATATATAAATTTGACATTTTTAACAATACGTACATACTTATTTTTCCTAACTGACAAAATTTATAACAAGTTTTAGTCTCAGGAGCACTAAAATCATTCGAATTTAGCAGTCGTAAAAAATCTTGATGCGAAATGTACTATTTCTGTTTCGTAGACTTTGCACGTTCACGTGCTCTAGGGAGAAATGTCGCTGTGATAGTGACAGACATCTGCTTTTAGAACCCTTTCAAAAAAGTTCCATGGCATACTCGTTATTTTTTAAGTGTTTGTTTACGGGAATTGTCTTTATACAATTATCTTTTATCAACAAGTATGAAGTCTACAATATGGAATCCAATCTGAATGTACATTTCGATATATAAATGTATGGAAATTTTTGACATCTGTCAATTATACTAGGTTGTACTAACATAATAATTTTACATTGTATTTAATATTTATTTTATACTCTAAATCCTGAAAGAAACATGAAGCTCTTAAAAGAAAAATAAACAGAGGCCGAAAATTTGGATTCAGTAGAACATTTCGTCGTTGGTTGTAAAGCTTTCAGTTAATTAGTAAGCGAGCTAAGTTTGCTTTATAAGGAGAACAAAGTATCATTAACATAAATTGTACATTTTATGTAAAAACGAAACTCAAAATTAAGTAAATATCTTCATATTTATCAAATATGTTTTTTCTTTTCTGCCTATGCCTGAATATCGATATCGGTGTATATGCATATTACTGTCGTAGCAGGTATTTACATCACTAGCGTTTGTCTTCTCCTTTGGTTGGTTACCCAAAAGAATTTTGCTTAAATATTATTTCTAAACTGGTGAATTAGTATTAACTATTAACGCTGACACTCTTGATATTGTTTAACTACTTCTTTTAGAATCGGTCTCAGACACAGTATTTTTTCATGTATATCTTTACCTAATAAGGAGACGATGTTACTAGACGGAGAAACTTAGATAAAAAACCTGAACCTTCAAAATTTTGGATTTTTCCTTCACTTCTCTACTCTTCTAGATCGATTGTAAAAGAAACTTATTAGAATTAATTTTGGAGGGAGAGAAGATTTTCGGTTAGTTATAAACATCCTTTAAAAAAAGTAGTGCATACTTAGTAGTAGTACTTAGCGCGGTGTTTCCACAACAGCCTTGTACTAAACTTTAGTTATAGGTAACGATTAACTTGACTTGTGGCGTTTCTTTAGTATTTTAGGACACTCTTGTAGCACTCTTGTGAAGTGGGCACTTTTGTAGCAGAATTACTAACGAGATAGGAGCAGATATTTATAAGCTCTTAGCAAACAGGCAACCATAATATTGTCGTAGTTCTTCAAGAATAGACGTTGGGTTGGTGACTTTAGTACATGATTTAAGTCAAGATTTTGCTTTTAATTTATTTCTAACTTTTACTATAAAATAGTTTGTTATTCAATTAAATATGAACAAATTGTTAGTTTGCCTCCGTCGCTCAGTGGTTAGAGTCAGACTGTTCTGCACACTGCAAAGTCGATCAATTCTGGGTTCTGGGTTCGATTCCCAGTTAGAATCTGAAATTATTAAATGTTAACCCGTATATTCTGTACCGTAGCTGACAGTAGTCGCTAACAACCAAAGCAGTTGATGCGACTTTAAATAATGTAAACAAATAAGAAGAAATAAATTGAATTTATTTAGCTTTTTTTAATTGTTATTTTAAAAACACTGACAGACATGAAAATGTACAACATGTTTAGTTCGAGACCACAGTTTTTTTCTTACATGACAAGGAAAGAAATAGTGTATCTTATATATTTTACATCGGATGCTTTCCACGTATTTAATTTGCTTTATAACAATTAGTCTAGACTTTAACTCGTTGCGAATACAAATGGGATTTCACATTTGTTTGTTCCAAATCAGAAAGTAAAGCGAGAATTGTAAGTTGATTATAACATTTTAATGAAAATCATATTAATAATTTAGATCCGAGTGGTTTATAAAGGAGAAGGGAGTTTGATATGGAAAATATAATCTACTTTCCCTCTCCGAACGGAAAATTACTTGTACACTCAAATTTGATATATAACAGTAATATTCAGTCTAAGCAATTTCATACATACATGACACACATTAAATAATTCATGACTTAACAGGTTTGTTAACAAATACTGCGGTGAAATTCAGTTTGAGTTACATAAAATTAATAAGAGACACATTGTATGAACTTATTGTATTATACTTGTGCGCCACAATGATTACAAATAAATGTATTGCCCCATAAATAATTGCAATTGAATTTCCATTTCGTAATTTTTGCCATGTTTCAATAATATTATTTGTTTTATTTTATTTTGTAAAGATTTAAGGAATGGCACATAAGAACCAAGAAACATTTTCAATACGCCTGAAACGAATCGGGCGGCGAGCGATTATAAAAGTTTACTAAATGTTATTAAAGTGTTCGTCATATCACTGCAAACTTTAACGTCTTGAATTATTACAACTTGCATAACATTACTGTTGTAATATGCAACCTTGCCCCTCGTGTTCCAGCGTTGGTGTGTATACGAATACAAAAATATTGATGTTAGGTTATGTCATACAATAAACAGAAAAAGTAAACAACATAATTAACTGAAAATGAAATCAAAACTATTTTACATTAGTAAAACATCGTGTTTACAGATAACTTGTGTGAGTGAGATAATCATTCTAACAGTGCATGTAAAAATATAATCTGGGAATACTTCTGCTAAATTCATCGCCCTTCAAACTCACAGTGATATAACGCATAGTCCAATGTTGTTGAGGTCATCAGCCTTTCGGCTGATTACTTCAACCTTAAGAGGTTACCTTAAGAGGTTTTACTAAGTAAAACGTGGAGTGAGGTAGCTCACCATTGCCTTCTTTACTGAGTAGAAGAGTACGCTTATCAGCATGCCGGGCCCTCTGAAAAGCACATATTTTCCACTCTGCAAATGACAACTTCACTTCATTCACCACAGGGTCTGGCTGTATAATGAAATTCATGACTTTCAGAGGAGATAACTCTGATTAGTGTCTTTCACACCTCTACCTCTTGTGTTCTTAAATGGTTCAGTCATTTGACTAGCTGACCATGTGATAAGAAACAGAACTATTTATTTTAGCCCTGCATCGAACAGATTGGGAGTAAGTAGACACTCCACCAGTCTGTTACAGGCAGGCATAGTCCAACAACAAACACAAATGAAAAAAGGTTACTGGCTTTTACCATTGAAGATAATGATCAAATTGATTGCAGTGTATAGAACAATACATTTGAGTTTAATTGGAATGGGATTAACTCTACATTATCTCGTGGCCAACTCAACGTAAGTTCGATTGGTAACGACAGTGGAGGATGAAGACAAATGAAACGAAAATAATTAATGTAATATTTTTGTTGAAAAGAAACGTAGCCTATACCCTTCCGTTTGGTTTTTGAACGGCGAACAATTCCTTAGTCAGACAGTGCTAAATATCTTGGATTATACCTCCACAAACATTTAATATGGAAATAGCACATCTATATATTTAAAACGTAAAATCGCTTCCAATGTACTGTATTTAAAATGGGAATTCTATTAACTTCTAAATACAGTTCTACCAAACGGATTTTTATAATATTTAGATGGTTTTAAAGAGTATTCTTTCCAGATTTGCTTAAAGTTCTGAACTTGAAATTCATGCTAATATAAGCTTCATTTTACGAAATTAAATAGAGTAAATTTTGTTTACTACGTAACGGTAATACAGCGTAATGTAATGCGGTTCTCCTACATTTACTCCCTCCATTGTAATACTACTCCATAGTCGTATTCCATAAGTATATAAGATATTGTCATCTCTCTTCTCATTTCACAACACAATCAGTCAGTATTATCTATTGTGTTAACGTTGTTTTATTTAAAGTTTTAGTTTAAACCCGTTCTTTTCAGGACGAAACTACCGTTTTATACTGGGCTTTAGCCGTTAGTCACCGTTTTTCTAAGAACGAAGTTTATTATTAACTTAAATCATTTATGCAATGGTAGGGGTTTGAAACCCAAGGTCTTGTGCGAATTTATTCTCACGGGTCCACTATGCTAGTAAAATCTAAAAGAAGACAACTAGACACAACATTTAAACGGCACTACCGATTAATTGGACAAAATTCAAAATTACCGCTGAAAAACAAGTTTCTTGTTAATGAAGCTTCTTTAAAATCAGTATGGATGTATGGAATATAGTTGTGGGGGCCACCAAAGATTCCTGAGTCTGCAGTGATCTCAAAAAAAGTTTTTACGCTCTATCACAGGTGCACCTTGATACATACCTAACAAACAGAAAATTACACAGGGATCTAAATATTGTGGAAGTTACAGAAAAAATCTTAAATACAGCACTCAATGTTAAAGAAGATTATATTGGTACTCTAGCTTGCCATGAATTTACAATATAACTCAAAAACAACAGGACGATCAAAGCGCAAACATCCATCCGACCAGTAACGAACCTGTTTAAGGAACACACATCGCTTTAAAATCACACAATAAATTCAATTTATTTTACACTTGAGTAAGTTATTAACAGTTCATAATAAAATCTTATTTCAACTAAATAACAGTTTGAATATGTCTCCGCAGGAGGATTACTTCACTTAAGAGACAGTAAAAAATTAGGCCATCTCCAAAAGTTAAAATTTAAGTATAGCCTGTAGATTAACTGTGCAAATAAAAAGAAAAATCTAGTGTGAAACTGTCACACAACTCTCTCTTGCCAATGCAAATAACTAAATATAACCTAACATTAAAAATAAGCAAAAAACTAACCTCAATAAACATAACCTAGTTTAAATCATGATTGAAAGACGCAAAATGAAAATCAACCTCAGTTGGGCTCAAAATACGGAAAATCACTCTTTCACGCTAAACTGGACTCTATAGAGAAAAATGTTCTTAATGAAAGTTGTAGATCTTTAAAATTCCTATAAAATTTATTATATAGACTTTTGTTGTAAAATGCATGCTAAGGCTAAAATCTTTAAAAAATCGACTTTTTATACATTTTCGTGAAAAAACCAGAAAATTGCTAATTACCGCTAAACTAACCGTTATACAAACAAATGTTTGAAACAAAAGTTATAGGATTTTAAATTCTCTACAACTTTTATTATACATTTTTGCGCTAAAATGCATGCTAAAGCCGCAATCTTAAAAATACAATTTTTTACGTGAAAACAGCTTTTCCAAGAATTTCAGCAGACATAGTGTCTACGCTATCGTGTAGAGCATAAAAAATTGAGTAAATGCGGCGATTTAAAAAAATCATACGAGCCGTTTTTGAGAAAATCGCAAAAAGTAAAAAATGACCCGAATAAACTACTACTTCCGGTGGACCGATTTTTGTGAAAATGTTCGTGTTGGGTGCTTGAGTAGTATGTAACTTAAGTTTCAAGTTTCAAGTTCGTACGATGTTCCGTTCTTGAGATATTCTGCACACACACACACACACACACACACACACACACACACACACACCGACGGGGTCTGAAAACGCGTAGATCCGGTATAAACTCGATTTCGAAAAATCGACATGAAAATAATACTTTCCTTCCTATATGTTCATATAGGCAAAAGAAAGTAAAAATCAGAATCTAATTTACGATTTTACTTAGTATTGATTAACATATAATTGTAACAAAATTATTCTCGTTGTAGTAGCTTTGGCAAAAAGCTCTCTCTACCAAAGTTTTTACATTTTAGTAACGTCACACGAAAATTAGTATGCATTGTTTAAATAACACAGGTCATAATTTATTTAATTCAAAAACAACTGAAATTTAGTAGACGATGTAGCCTAGACTTGTCTGGTGTTATTCACTTACTTCACAAAGGTGAATAATAGGAATATGAAACTTTTCAAATATTTATAGGCACCATGTAACACGTGAATATTGTTTTGTTTAATTGAGTTCACATGGAAACTAAACCTTAAGTTTTTGCTGTGTAAACTTAAGTTTAAATTGCAGCAAAATACAATGAAATAAATTTACCGTGTAGTGTAAAGAACAATTTTGTGGTATGATTTTACATAAAAACTTTTCATTATTTCTATAAAATACGACTTAATAGTTAAAAGAATGGCAGTACTAAAAAATGAATAAATAATTAACAAAGTAATGAAACTAGCAGGAAAAATACTATTCATCGTGAAATAAACCATTAAAAATGTTCTCTTACAAAGCAGTAAACACTGCGATCATTGTAATTATTAGCTCCATCGAATGGAACGTTTTATGGAGAATTGAATGAGTACTAATGCCCTGCAGTAACATAGATTGGCAATTTTTTAAACTAAAAAAAAAAATAAAATAAATGCATGGTATTCATTAACGAATGGAGCTACAAAAAAATTAGAACATAGCAATTTAAAAAAATGCTTTTTTATGTTTATATTATTGTAATTAATATTATAAAATAGAAAATTTAATATCGATTACAAGTAGATAAGAGCTAATTTTCGGTAAATTAACAAAATAAAAAAAGTCTGGTATGAAACACTCACACGACTTTCTCTTGCCAATGCAAATAATAAACAATATAACCTAACATTAGTAATAAAACATTAGAAATAAACAAAGAAATATCCTCAAAAACATAACCTTATTTTAATCATGAGTGAATGATGCAAAATGAAAATTAACCTCAGTTAGGATTAAAAATACGGGAAATCACTTTTTCACGCTAAACTAGACTCTGTAGAGAAAAATGGTCTAAACAAATAATAATTGAATAATAATAAATAATAATAATTGAGATCTTTTAATTTCCTATAAATTTGATTTAATACACTTTTGTCGTAAAATACATAGGCCTACTAAGGATGAAATCTTAATAAAATCGATTTTTACAGATTTTCATGAAGAAAAGAGAGAAAAGCACTAAACTAAACGTTATACAAAGAAATGTTTCAAATAAAAGTTGTAGAATTTTAAATTCTCTACAACTTTTGTTTTATAATTTTTTGCGCTAAAATGCATTTTAAGCCGCAATCTTAAAAAGACAATTTTTTTACTAGAAAACAACTCCAAGAATTTCAGCAGACATGGCGCCTACCTTATCTTATAGAGTATAAAAAAATTTAGTAAATGAGACACTTTTAAAAAGAATCGTAGGAGCCGTTTTTTTAAGAAAATCGCAAAACGTGAATCGAATAAACACCTACTTCCGGTTGACGGATTTTTATGAAAATCTTCGTATCGGGTCCGGTAGTAGTATTTAACATAAGTTTCAAGTTTGTACGATGTTTTGTTCTTAAGATATTCTGTTTACACATACCCACACACAGAACATCGCTAAAACCTGGTTTTTTGGGTTCGGGGGTCTGAAAACGAGTATATCAGGTGAAAACTCAATTTCGAAAAATCTACATGGAAACAATACTTTCCTTCCTATATATTCATATAGGCAAGAGAAAGTAGTGAAACAATAGCCTAATTACAATTAATTTTATAAGGACACCAATATGTTGTAAACATTTTTACAACGCAAACAAAAAAAATCCTTTACCAATTTAATGTAAAAATCATATATTTAAAATTAAAATTTTGGTTCAATATACTTAAAATGAAGATTCTGTTTGTTTTGAATACAGGTTTCTACCGAACCGATTTAAACAATACTGTAACAAGATCGAGAAAAGACGGGATCGCTCACGAATCTTCCAGAATTCCATTCATAAACATAGTTAAGAAATGATAAAATAACAATAACTTACACAATAAGATCAGTTTTGTAAATGACAGTTGTAACCATAAAAGTGTCTATTCATTCATAAGGGTTGAAATAACTATCATAAAGTTCAGGTATACTATTGTGTACAGCTATTTTTATGAAGTTGTTTATGAGGTTGTTTACGTTTCTAATTACAATAGTTGACTTGTTAACAAAGGGATTTTTCTAGCATTCATTAATAAGGAGTTATTTTTGTACTTGAGTAGATTTCTCTACTTTGTTCTGGAACGATCTTTGTGAATGATAATAAAAGGAGGCCCCCGGGCGGCGGTCCAGTCAGTATTCGTGTGATCTTTGCCGTTTGATTGTCGAGGTGCGTAAACAGATTACGTATCCGAGTAAGATCGTTATACTGCCTTTGTTGTGAGTGTATTGTAAAGTTAATGTGTAGTTTTGTGAATTCAGTTTGCGTTGTATGTTAGTGTAATCTATAAAAGTGATTGTAAGTAGGCTAAGTAAGTTATTAAGTTATTTATTGTGTGTTATTTATTTTGAGCGAATTATTAAATCATTTATTGTGTCATTTAATTATAATTAGTGTAATCATTTATTGTGTAATCTTTTAGTCTAATAAATATTTGTAATTTGTAAACTTTAGTGTATTAATTATTTAATAACCTAGATCCCGAAACGGACCTTAGCAAAAAGTGTCACAATACTTATGTGGTTGTAAAGACGATACTTTTGGAATTCTTCCGAAAACCCAAAAAATGAGATTTGGTAAAAGCCGTGACGAGATTTAATGAGTTAAATAACAAAATAATCGAATTAAAGTTTTAATGGTGCTACTATTCTGGCGGTGGTGTTGCAAAGTTAGTTTGATTTGAAGGGTCGTTATGGTGTTGGGATTTGTTTATTTAGGTGTATCATATTTTATCCTATTTTCATAAATTATACTGATAAGAGATATCGCAAAATAAGATCATAAATGTTAATATACTTAGAAGCTAATCGTGGATTGGTTATAAAGAACTATTACTGTAAGGAATTACTGTGCGAATTAATTCGCAACGGTCAGGTAGTTCCTTTTATAATATGTTGTAGTTAAATCGACGGATGTTATTACCTAAATTACCGGTTAGCCGAAAATAGAAATCAAACTGAACGACCTGTTAGGCGAAAACTGATAAATTCGTTTAATGTATCTACCCAACTTGCCAAATTTCAAAACGGAAACTACTGATATTTATCTTATGCAATTGAAATCAAACTCCCATTAAATAGAGGTCTGAGATTTACTGACAAACAAGGAGCTAGAATTATATAGTACACATTCAAAATTTAACACAAATTAATTGTAAGTAAGTTATGTAATTAATGAGCTAAACGTACTTCCTTACATTAGGAACCTAATTTCACCGGTCCGGAATGCAAAACTTTTGGTTGACTATATAATTACTCTTGTGTTTTGTTTCCAAAAATTAGTAAAATTTCGTCATCAAAATTGATACTTCATAAAACGTTATTCAGTAAAAATGAATTGGACGAATTTTATGAAATAAAGTAAAAATAAGATGAATTCAAATCGTCATTAGCAGGCAGACTCTTGAAAAATTTACTTCTGATCTGTTGTAGTGCTCACCACGAAAGAAGTCAGCTGTTAAGATCAGTCCCCCTCAACCAATTTAATAAAATTTTCTATTTACATCACAAGTCCATTTCTTTTTTCTTTGTAATTATAAATGCAAAAGTCTGTTATAATTGGCACAATAATTTGTGAAAATAATTAGTTAAGACGAAAACTCATTTCCCGATCTTCACGTGGAGCCAAAAGCACTTTTCTAAATGGCCCCCATACTAAATCGAAACATGAGATTTACTTTTTAAATATTCACATTACAGAAACAACTGTGATCTTTAACTTACTTACACCCTGATTGTTTTGTGAATCCTGGATAAAGTAACAGACGTTTAAAGAGTACATTAAGGGGAGATGGCACGATGGTTTTAACTCAAAATTTCAATTTTTGTTTTTTATGTTTTTAATAGTTTAGGCCTCGATCTACCAGAAAAAAAAATTAAATTACGTCAAAAAAATAAATTTTATATTAAAAAATTAAGCTTTTATCAAGTTTACACAGAAAAATTATGTTACCGCGAACGAAAATTTTTCACAATTTTATACTGCTCGTTTTAGTGCAAAGAGAATTTTAGTTTTTAAATTTCTGCATCACTGTTTTTTGTAATTTCAGCTGTTGGTTCAGCTTTCTAAACAACTGTTGATGGGAAATTGACTTGTTTGTGTACCTTTTGTTTTTGATTTGTGTCTTCTTGTTTCTTGCATTTTCCCGTAAATTTAGATTTTTAACACTAGGTACATTTTTCTCAGAAACCAATAAACCTACCAGGTTGAAATTTTTACCAGTTAATTATCTTGTATATCCACATATACCGACATTTTTATGACTTCCTCAGTTGCTCCAAAAATTAGTAATACGCAAAAAAAGTACAAAACTATTTGTAAAAATGTTATGTTATTCGTATGGTATGGTCCAAAGATTAAATTGAAAAATGTTAGTAGCTCGAGAAGAAACCCAACAACTATGGTGAGTAAAAATTAATTTCCCTATTTTTTACCAATCCTATGAAAAATGTACCTAAAAATAGCAAATTTAACATTGCGGGATACAAAGTACAGTCTCCCCTTAACAGAAAACCGGCTAAGAACTGGGTACTTTTTTGCGCAAATTACTGTATCAATGAAAAAATAATTAAATAAAAAATTTAATTAAATGAATAAACTCATGAAAGAACAGGCTTTAATTTGATGTAGCGTTGAAAATTTTCCGTTTGGTCGTTTTTAAAATAGAACTCTTCAACACAACGGACTTCTTTCGCGGCGGGCAATTTACGCTAATACCAGAAATTTTAAACATATTTTTATTTTCCTTTAAAAGTAACTGCAAGAAGAACAGAAGTGTTATAGAAATAACTGACCATTTTTGAACATCTACAAAATTACTAACTTATACTATACAGATAAGCACTGTGTTGAAAGAAATTAAATTATCAGCTACAGGTAGGGAAAGAAGCATTTTGTGGCTCCAATCCGATAAATTACAAACGATAAATATTTGCAATATTTGTAATGAGTTAGGTAGCAGCAAAGTATTTTACTTTTAATTTTTGTGATACATTTAATATTTGATGCTTTAATCTGGTAAACTTTAATCTGAAACAAGAAAAACCTACGGATGGTAACTAATGAGCAAATTAAGTTTATTAAAATATCTACACCACTCTTGACATCCACCAAATCAAAACTTTTTGGGATTGTTTCCACAGAAGTAAAATAAATGTATTAAATATTCATTGAAATATTTTTATATTTAAATTTATATATATATTTTATTTATAAGTAATATATTATTTTATTTACAAATTTACATATACTTATGTTTATACTTAAATATTTTTATATTTCAAACTTATTGCAGTTATGTAACGCGTGTAACGAGTTCACGTTTGGCAAAAAATTTTTCTTCAATAACTCTGTCTCAAATTTTGTTACAGAGTAGTCTGCTTTATTAACTGCAGTGGCCTGCTCTCCGTCGCAGAACAGTTTATTTTTTGACTTAGGTATTCACAATTTACTAAAAAGCAACGAATTAGGCTTGCTAAAGATAACAAATGAATTATTTCACTGAGTTTACTGAACACGATTTAATCGGACTCCAAACTAAAGGAAAACAGTTACTGTACGGACATACATTTGAATAATTTTAAGAATGTCTGGTTATTTTACACTCAAAGAGTACTGGGTTTTTGTATAAGGTGTGTGGCTGTTGTTGGATAGTCTTTGAGCAATTCGACGCCCTACCCTAGGTCACACCGAAGCCTAATCATGCAGTCCGATGCCATCCCTACGTTTTACCCTCTATAACTTGACACCTCCCTAGAGCCCTTGTCTTCTATTCTAACCACAAACTCCTTTCTCATTCGCTGTTCAAACACGCTTTCCTACCAGTTGTTTGCACGAATTCTTTGTTAAGTATTTGTCTTACTTTAGCATAAACGTACCCCACACACTAACAAATTAACAGTAGCGCCACTTTTCACACAGGTTATTTTTCATTATATGTTTAAATCGCTTTCGTTTAAAAAACATTGTAAAATAATTTGAAAACAGAACACTTAAACTGGATTTAAGATAATATAAGAAAACATTTTCGTTGTTTTTTTATATTATCAGTTCAAGAAAAAAATACTATAATCTGCTACAAAGATACGCAATATAATGAATAAATCAAATCAATGCAACAAAATACGCGTTAACACAGCAATATAAAGATCTTCTGCATGAATATTTTCACTTTAAAATGTCGATAAAATATTGATGAACCAAATTTATAACTCATGAATTAAATTTATTCAGTAATCTAAACGTAAGTGAATGCCAATCACAAAAATGCAGGTAGGCCTAAATAATATTATTGGTAGTGATTTTTCAGTAAAACTTATTAATATGGATCACTTTCTAAAGAGATACTTGTCTTGGTGTGACTATCACAAACTTTCACAGAGGTCAAGTAGTTTATACCTACAACTATATCTTAAGAATCTTAAAGGGGTAACATATATAATAGAGGTGATGCTTTCTATTCTTGATCGTCAACTCATAATTAAAGCTAAGTTATGGTCATCATTCCTTCTTTGTCGATTCAAGATAAGTTATGTTTTCCACTCTTCGTTGTTTAATCATGATTAAACATAATTATGTTAGGTTTTTCATTATCCCGATACGAGCCGGGTAATCACAAAACTTACAGCATCATAAAACTGACGACGATATTGTATTACTTGTTTTTATTAACAAAAGTTGCGCAGAAGTTTGTTTGATAGTTATTATTATAATCATCTAGTAATTGAGTAGAAGCTCTGAGAATATTTTTGTAAGACTGAATTAAGTTATTTACGAAATTAAATAAAATGATGGAGCCAATTCGCTCTGAGGAAAATGAGGGGTTTACAAATTACACAACGAAGGGGCGCCAGTTTGACAAATGAACCGAGACCATTGATTGGTTTTTATGGAACAACGACGAGCGGAGGTGTGTTTCTTGACAGTACTAATCCCGAACGAGACCCATAATGCAGTGCTTGATGGATGGGCCCCACTCTCAGGTCCACCTTCTGGCAACTGTGGAAAGACAAACGGGCCTCCACTTCCATTCGTTATTTTCCCTTGAGACACGTCATTCCCCTTTTCTATTTCATTTGTATTAAAGCCTTTAACATTTGATAATACCTACGGCGAAATGCCATCTTAATAATTCAAAACGATAATAAATATTATTACTCCTCATTCTGGCAAATTAAGAATGAACTTATATTTTTAGTTACTTTCTCATATTAGGAACTAGAATTCTCTGTTAACTATCCAATTATCCAACTTGGTAGCCGGTATTGCCGTATGTTTGATTTGGTTTAACCCTGCAAATGATTTTGAACCAGTACCCCTAGTAGAGTTTTGTTGTTGGCTGTTAGCTTGCCACCATCCAAAGTTGCTCACTGACTAATTGTTACTTAACAATTTTAACAACAATGCTCTACCAACTGACTAACCAAGCGAGCTTGAAGAGTTTTATAATTATTAAAATTAAATATCACAACAATGGAATAAAATGTTGTTCCATGTTTATACTACCCAAACAATATCAATATGTCTTTTTCAAGCGACCGTTCATATTAATTAATAAAAAATGGGTGTTTATATAAGATTATTGGTATATAAGAAGGGTTCTTAACCCCGAAAATCTTGAATGATATATTTCAGATATTTAGTTAATCGATCTGAGCGATATAACAGAGTACTGTGTATTTAAATGTATTATTTTTGGAAAATAAAACGGCCGTTGTTTTAAAAATTGCAACCTTCTAAATTATTTACCCCGATTCCTTAATAATGATGTTCTGTTTACGTATGTACCTCCAAAAAAGAAACAAATAATAATGGAAGGAATCAGAAACAAATAGTAAATAAATAAAAACCGAATGGCAAACTGTATACAAATTAAACGTTATTTTATCAAAACCTACAAATATTTAAACGGGTAAGTAATATAATGCATGTAACTTTTACCAGTTGTTCGTAAATAAAATTCTCTTATACGTAAAATTTTAATAATTAACCCTGAAATTTCTGAAGACCTACAACTGTTCTGCCCGGGAATCTTGATGATGTAGTATGTCTTGTTATGTGAAAAATAACTACATTGTTCAGTTTCTATAGGAAACGTATGGATTTGCAACGAATAAACCTTACATAATAAAGTTGTATTGTACCTACTTATCGTGTACAATAAATATTTATTGTTTAAAATGTCAAAAGTGAATTTATTTAATACGATTACTGTGAAGTTACTCTACAGGTAGCTTAGAGAAGAAACTAACTTTGACAAAGTCTGAAGAGAATAACAAAAAATAAATAAGAGGTAGTAACTTTCTAGAATATAAATGGTAGATGGATTATTCAGACGACTACATGGAAAACATATGAAAAGCAAAAAAATAGAGGAAGACCAGAAAAAAGTTGGGGTGACCTTGATTCAGTAACCGGAAGAAGTTGGATGAACGGACAAGGTAGGAATAAGCAAAGAAACTTGGAAGAGAGCTAAATCACAAAGGGGAAATCAGAAGGCTAAAAGTAAAAGTACGTGAGAATTTAAGTACCTTCAGTTTATCACAACGGTAAAAATTAATGAATATAATAACCATGTTAGATATGAGTAATAAAATTAACATAGAAATTTGCGTGAGATAGAAAGTAATAATTGTTGAATTATGGTTTATATTAATTAGACATTTTACGACTGTGTTCGAGTTATAGCACTATTTACTTAACCGAAGCAGTACGGATAACTTTAAGATAAAATATTAACTCGGTGAGAAACTTAGGTTGAATTTGTTCAATTAAGACAGAAAACAGTTGATTATATTTATGTTTCAGATTGTGATTGTGCAAATTGGGCTGAATAAGGAATAGGGGAGGAGGAGGTGGTTAATGTGGATGGTTTAGTTTAGAAGGTAGTCAGTAGGTGGATGGGAGGGCACGTTCAGTTTGATGTGGTTCCGGAACGCAGAACGCATACTGACTAGATGTGCTACGTGCAATATCTGCAGACTTCTATTAACCCCTGTTTTCTTTCCATTACGGCTCTTTCATCCCTCCAGTAGTCTCATCAGCTTCAATCTGCTCTCCTCAATCGCGTTATCTACAATCTTTTTCACCCTTCACATTGGCACAACCGATAGCGACCATTTTCCATCATCCAATCAGTGTTCGTTGTTACTTCTTTTTGGGAGTATTACACTAAACTAATTACTCGTTAAACTCATCTTCATTTTATGTTCGCAGAAACTTTCACGATACTACTGAATCAATCTCGTTCTCATAAGAAAGATTATTTGCTCTTAAGGATAACTAATTTATCATGAATTTCATTTATGTTTATAATTTGATTGTAATTATGTAACTATCATTATTATTATCACTTAACCTATAATTCGTATTACTCTCAATACAATTAAACTTATGACCTAAGAAACACAACCTAAATAGAGATTACAGTACCGGGTCATCGAGAAAGGTTGGATCCATTTTAAAAACTACTGGGGATAAAGTCATATTGTTTTTGTTGCAAACGGAAAATATTAATTTTTTTTGTTGGTATGACTGTACCGGAAGTTAAACAAATTGAATTGGAAAAAACTTAACATAATTTGGCAACAAGACGGCGCGCCTCTTTATTTCAGTCTTCCAGTGCGCCATGTTCTCAATGAAAGGTTCCCTAACCGATGAATCGGTAGGGTCGGTCCTATACTTTGGCCTCCGACCAGTTCCCATTTTAACGCCAATTGATTTTTTCTTCTGGAGTTTATGATAAAATCCAAGTCAATAATGAGAAGATTCGAAATGTGAATCATTTACGACAACCAATTCCTACTGCTGTTGCTTCGGTCACGCTCGATATGACACAGCACACCTAGACTGAGCTCGACTATCGTTTAGATATGTGCAGAGCAACCAACAGTCCTCATGTATAGAAACTTATTAAGGTATACAATTTTTTTAAAAATATATTCTGTTTACAACAAAAAAAATTATGGCTTTATCTCCAGTAGTTTTTAAACAGTATTTTTTAAAAAATGGATGCAACTTTTGTCGATGACCCGGTGCAGGGATGTACAGGGATGGTAAGATAACCCAGAGACTCTTGTCTCTGTGACCTAATCATTTAAAAAATGCAAAACCAAAAAAAATTATTTTTTGACCATATAATTATTCATTCAGGCCATTTCTATAGAAGTACTGAAGTAAGCACCAGATAACAGATAAAGATAATTAAATCTGAAAGGTGTGGGGGGGGGGTTGTCAAAATCCCAAAAGCTCCAGCAGAATTGTGACTCTCGTCACTCATCACCATTCAACCTTTGGTACAGAACCTCATAACCATTAACCTTAGTTTAGGAGAATGTGTACTGACTTCCCACTAGATCCATGATGTACAGTAAAAACAGCATCATTTCAAGCAGGTTGCATCTATTCACTGTGCAGATATGGTTCTGAGAATGTTCTCAAAACCTGTATGAAATTCTGTTTTAGCTTCTTTCTTGAATGGGCTGAGTATACGCAACCTACTGAACACTAGCCGTATGGGTGATCTATTAGAATTTTAATTCTATGAAAACTCGGAAGGGGCACATCAAAGCACTATAACAAACAGACCTTCATGTAGAAGTAGGAAAGTGAAAATTTGTGACTCATAATTAGGTCATCACTACACACTATAAACAGCTGACTGGAGACGACAGTCTCATATTAATATTTGAATAAATTTAATATTGTTTGTAGCTAATTTATTGAAAAAAATTAATTTTTTTTCCGTCAAAAGAGATAAGAAGTTTAAAATAGTAATCTGATTGTTTTATTTCTAATAGATATTAAAATTTTAAAGCGGTGTTTCTCTGAAAAGCTGACTTAAATAATTATAGTTAAATAATGAATATTTACGCTAACTATCTGCACATTATATTTAATAGCGAGGCAGAAGAGAACTGTAATATTGAGCAATCATATTTCTTAGACTTTTTGGAAATATTTTTTAAGCCTATAACCAACTTAAAAAAATATTTCATTTTATAAAGAAGGGTATTTATTCGGTATGTAATTTTATTTGTTTATTTATTGAATATTTAAACCTATTGTTGTTTAATTACGCCTCCTAGATTTTCTTCCATAACTTCCGTAACTCTACTACCAACGTTGTCATACAAGTTTCTAAAATTTTATTTCGCTATTTCTTTGATTCTCTAACCATTTTTTCAACAAATAAAGAATCATGCGTCGATACATAACAAATGTAAACTTTTCTACAGTAGAAAACAGACAAAATATCCGATACAACTGCCAATGTGCGGCTATTTTTTCAAACATGTCTACCAACACACAATAAATAAATGTGGCGTAAATCTAACAAAAGACTAATACAACCCGTGAAATGAAAAAAATCATTTTTTTGGGCACACCTCGTGTTTTGAAATTTCAAAGAGAAACATCTCCATTAACATCTACGTATGCACTGTACGAAATATCGGTAGATCTGATCCGTAACGTAGATAATTTGTTCGCTTATAATGATGATTCATGTTTATTTAATTATCATAACAACTTTAATTAATATCTAAAAGAATTAATGTGTTTAATAAACACAGGCCTATCCCTTCGTAATATTAGCGGAAGTTGTAGGCTAACATTGTAAAATTATTAGTATATTGCTGAGAAAAGGGTACAACGCTTCAGAACGGAATTTCATATCCAATAAATTGGTTCACTCACGTCTTAATATAAAGTTACGTTTTGCCAGAGGGAATTCCTTAAATTTCAGATTTACTTAGGAAACTTGAGAACAAAGTGTTTATTTCATTGATTTCATTTAATATAAGTATATACGCCATTCTATAACTGCAAAATTCAAGCATAAGTTGTAAGCAATAAACATAGGGGTGTATTAAAATAATTGTATATTTCTAGCCATCAAGAACTCTAAACAATTCTACAACTGCAGTGTTTCAAACAATTATTTTACTGGTTGTTGCTTTTATAACAAAACAAAAGTCTAATAAATTTTTATAGTTTGTGCAGGATTACATCGGCTGCGTGATCACTATCAACTACCGTAAGGTACCTTAAAGCAAAAAAATATATTTAAATACATATGTTAAAATTTTCAGACTCAACAGAAAGTCGAACCCAGGACCTTTAGATTAGTAGCAATTTAATAATTCATTGATTGAGCTAATTGTAAATTATCAGAAATTTATTCCAAAACCAATAAATTAATTTTCCATGTTACTTTATATTTACTGTTTACAACCTAATATGAAAAAAATTAAGAATTAGTGACTATATTTTAATAATAAATTTTGAATGACAGATGAATAAATAAATATATAATACAGTTTTTGAAGTTCACAAATTACTGGGTGTGAAGGAAAAGTAGCCAAATAGCCAACATACTGGAATTACAACCAATGGTTAAAACGGTATCTTCCTTTGTAATAAAATGGTGTAGCCTACGTGTAAAAATTTAGTTATCGCATTTAGAATAGATCCTTTGAGGTCTCATAAGCTTCAATTGAGATTCTTTGTTTCCTTCTTGAAATATATTTTCCCAGAATTGATAAAAGGGAGAATATTCCTGAGAGAGTATGGTTAATTTGAACCCCAACCATCAGAGTAGACCGGTAACCTTAGTCCAATGTTCAAATCCGTTTAATAGTTACCAAAAAGGTAGTCATGTAGAATCAGGGACATTCGGCAACCGGAAGTTACTGAATATTGTGATGGTCTTGGTTCAAATCCTAGTAAAATCCTTTACTAGGCTAGACCTTCGTGTCCAAAGATCAGCTGATTCGCGACGATGACTTTACCACTAGACCAATCCGGTGGGTTTGAGCATATGACTAAGATTCTATTTAAAATAACAAAGTTAAGTTCAACGTTGCGGATTTAAGATGCCTGAAAAAAGTTTAAAAACCAATTATCCTTGAGTGGTTTCTTTGATAGTACCTTAAACAACTAAAATTATTCCGGCTCACAAGTCAAATTCCGTTTTATAAAATTCGGCTGTTTCCAGACTTTGTGGACTTCGGGTATAACATTAATGGAGCACCGTAAGGGAATGAATGTGATGGTCTTGAATTAGAAAAGCGGAAGGTCCTGGGTTTGTTACCCAGCTAGGGCCTCGAAAATTATTATTGTTAAACCGAGCTTGTCTTAACCCAAAGTAGCCATTAAACAGCCCATCTGTAATATAACTTTAAATAAACTAAAATCAACATACCGGGTGTCCCACTCAGAGGTTGCTATTTTTGAATTAATATGCCGGACGTATCGTACACTCTACAGACTGGAAACTTTACAGTTATAATAAATAGATATATACAAAAAGTACTCTCGAGTTTCATTTGCTTATCATTAATCAAAACAAAATGGCGGAAAGTAATTTTATTTGCATAAACATTTCAAATTGGAAATTTGTTACAATGTTACTACTTAAGTAATAAAATTAAAGAAATATGAAAGTGACAAATTATTAATGAACACAATTTTTTTCATTAACCTTTATTCGAACTGATGTCCATCAATAGCTATGCACTGATAGCAACGAAACAAAAATGAGTCATAAGCGTTTTTGAAAAATTGCCGAGGTATCAGCAGTATCATTTTTGATATTATTTCTTATTCCGCCATTTTCGATGAATCATAAGCATATGAAACTCGAGGGTAATTTTCTACATGTATATTTATTATAACTGTAAAGTTTCCAGTTTGTAGAGTGTGCGAAACGTCTGGCATATTAATTCAAAAATAGCAACCTCTTCGTGGGACACCCGGTATATAAGGGTATAGATACCTGCAAACTAACTCGATGAACATACACCAAAACGCGGCAGTTGATGCCAGTTTTTCAAAACCTGATTTAAACGGTTGCTAAATAGTTAATAACCCATTACAAAATTCTTTTACTACCAAAGACTGAAACTTCAGTTCGCTTCATTGTATTTATTTAAAGTGATATTATCTGTTTCATTATAAGGCACTTCGGCGGGAAATAGAAGTGTGACATGAAATTCTCACAGGATAAAATATTAGTTGTGAATTGAATCCGGGGCATCAAATCAAATAATTTTTGGTAGCTTAGCACCAAGGCAGAGACTTTTATTTGTTCAAGATAATTATTTAAATTATAAGGAAATGATTAAATAATTGATGAAAATAGTACTAGTAAAAGTAGGAACTTTATACGGATTTGAATACCAGACAGTGGTTACCGGTGTACTTTGATGGTTGGGGTTCAATTAAACATACTCTCTCAGGAATGGTCGGCCTGGGTCTATACAAGATTACACCTCATTTACACATCAGAAACATCATCTTCATCTCATTGGGTTTTTTTGAGATGAGAATGATGTTTATATTTTGTGATTATTGGTTTATGGGGTCTTCGCCGGTCGCATTGGCGAAGTTGGTAACGTGCTCGCCTCTCATCATGCGGTCTTGGGTTCGAATCCCATTCAGGCACGGCATTTTTTCATACGTTACAAAAAATCATTTCATCATTCACCGTCTGCATTAGCAGTAATTGCAGAATAGTCAGACGTTAAACAAAAAAAAACAAAAAAAATATGGGGTCTTTTAATTGTTCTGAATTAAACAGATTGCAACGTACACACATTGGGGATTAAATAATAATAACAACAACAACGACGACGACGACCACAACAACAACTACAACGACAACAACAACAACAACAATAATAATAATAATAATAATAATAATACTAACGAAATTATATAAATGTTGAAAATTAAGGTTATTATTTATTTAAAATTACAGAACTATTACTGGAGTTTGAAATTAGTGGATATTAACTATTGTTTTCTACATCGAGCTTTAATGCTTTGAAGTATAGACGCTTTTTGTTAGATTACAGAAAAAAAACTACGTCAAATTTTACGTCTTAATTAATTACATAAGCAAATAGTTGTACCACATATAAGTAATTATCCATTATTACAGTATAAAAACTATTATAACTTGTGCGAGCGAAATTCTTTCAGTTATTTCCCTCTAATTATCATTAATGGAATTATAAATAGTTTTGTGCCTGAAAAGGCGTTGCTTCTGTTTTATAATGTAATGTGTAACGTAAAGGAGATAGCATGGAGGGACGGACACAGTATGTCTATTAACACAGAGCGCTTTGGGCTAAGAGTGAATTGGGCTCGCTTGTTCGCAGATGTTATTGATAATTTGCATTTTAATGCCGTCTTAATGTAGTTTCTATTCTGTTTACAACATTCATAATAATTTCTTATTACAGCTTAATGCGCTACAAGAAGATACCGTTGATGTTACCACCACACACCAACAAAAAAGTTTTGTTTGCACAATATTAAAACATGTATAATTTTTGTTAGGAAGGTTTTTCGTTATATTTCAGGACGAATACAATTTGTGAGGAACTATTTTGACTGAATGAAAGAAAACAACGGAAAAATATTACATTTTATTTATTTATTTTTTTTTGTTAAAATAATAGATACCATAAAATTGATGCATATTCATTATTATTATTATACACATTTTTAACGAATCAAAGTATACTCCGTATAATATCATCACAATAATATTTTCATTCATGTATTATGTTAAAATTTGTAAATTATTTGTTATCACGAGTGTAGCCTTTCAATGTAAAAAGATATTGTTAACCTTACACACGTAAAAATTGTTCCATTCGTTTCAAAGATTAGGAGGACCTCCCACTTTTATGTAGAATATTTCGATTTCAGTTTCTTAACAGAATCAGTTTTCGGTATTTTCTGTATTTCTAAACAACGTTAATATGGCTAGCCGCAACCTTTATCGAGAAGGCGAAGACATGACCTTGTAGAGAAGACATTTGATATCTCAGTAACCCCAAATGCTATCACTTTACTTTAGAACTCTAAAAAAATTAAATTATACAATTAGATTAAATTATAAAAACGGCGCGATCACGCTGACACGGGATAGAGAAAACGAAGTAAAAACACACAAATTGATCGGGACGTTATTAAAGTTAAATAGACTTTAATTAAATTCCCTTAGATATCCTTGGAAACTTTAAAGTATGGTCTGAATTACATTAAAATTCGATGTAAACGCGACGAAGAACAAGATATAAAAATACGAACAATGCAACAAAGTCCTAATTGCAAAATTGTAAAGAAAATTTATTACGCTTAATTTTTTGCTACTTTTACGGATTGCACTAGACCTAGGCAAGATTTTTTAAAAAACTATTGTAGTCTGAATTCGTAGACCATATTTGAATACTACCTGTGAAGATGAGGAAGGCAATGGTAAACCACCTCACTCCTCGTTTTACTTAGTAAAACCTCAACAGGTTCAAACGAGCCTTTCGGCTGATGACCTACACAATACCTGTGAAGACTAATAATGACCCAAATTTTAACTTCGTTTTGCAATGTACCAATACAATTAACGGATGATAGAGTTACGGTGAATTAACGACTGAAGAAGGTAATTTTATAACAGAGTTACCTGAATTTGTGTATACTACAATGAACTAAAATGTAGGGGTAATATAACTATTGAATTTTCTTACATAAATTACGTTCGTTTAAAAACGGGTATCAGTTTTGAAATTCCATTAGTATTATTTGAATAAATAATTTATTTAAACGATTACCGACGACGATATTGAAAAAGTTAGTTCATTGGAACATTTTTTAGATTGTTAACGATTCGCTAACAGTTTGAAAGTTGAGCAATTACCATATTGCCCGGGGCTTGTCATGATTAAAAGCATCTTAAATGAATAACCGAGCGTGTTCTTGCTCGTTCCTCATTCCAAGCTCTACAATGGTAAAACCGCATCGTGTTTTGAAAGCAGTTTTTCGATAAATTATTATTATTCTCTGCTATAATAGAATTATATTCCAACCAAAACGAATTCTATGTCGCGAAAATGGTTTTAAAGCTCATTAAATTTCACAGCCCACCAAACAATCGATTTGTATTTATAACGATAATACAGATGTTAAACAATCTGAAAAGAAAGAAATGACAGATAAAGGTACGTTAAATTCTTATTTCATTATTGAAAAGAAAACTGTTCGTTCAATTTATATTAAAATTGATTGGTTTTACAATGAATCTAAGAAATGATCTGTGGCTACGTTACTGTTATTATTATACTGAATTAATATCGATATTTTCTTACATTTGGTGGCTTTTATTGATTTTAATTCAGACTAATGTAAAGAAAAAATATATACTTCGTTCTATTTTTACGTCTTTGCTATGCATAGTAAGGGTAATGCAGACAGGGAAGGATGATAGATGAAAATAACTGATGGAAAAATTCCAGACCCAACCGGGAATCGAACCCGAATTTCTTGGCACAGTTGCGCTGACCACTGCACCAACCGTACATTTTCTGCCTTGGAAACAAATTATTTCACTTATTTCCTGCATGATTAAATTTTAAATACAATTTTTGGTGCATAATAAATATTTTTAAATCATTCAGAGATAAGAAATCTTCAAAGGATGATTGATGGATTTAATTATTATGCTCTAATAATAGATGTGATTAATTGTATGCTAGCGTACAATAATTTCAGTAAAAAGGATCTTGAACAGTTTGCAATTACAAAGACCTAAATATTAATATCATATTTAAATTTATAATTCTACAATTAAATGACAATAAGAAAAGAGCAATTTTCAGAAATTGCTAATCCTTAATATTTTGAAATTTTTTATCCCTAATGTGTGTACGTTGCAATCTGCTCAATTAAGAGTAATAAGCGATCCACTGACCTAATGAAATAATAATGAAAGTAAAGATATGCATGGCGTGCTAATGAGGTGTAGTTTTGTACATACTCAGGGCAATCATTCTTGTAAGTATATGTTTAATCGAACCCCAACCATCAAAATACGCCAGTAACCACTGTCTCGTATTCAAATATTGTAAAAATAACTCCCTCAACTACAATTTGAACCACTAAATCTTCGCCTCTGATAATAAACTGTTAAACAGCTGACTAACGGCGACGAGTTTACCACTAGACCAACCCGGTGGGTCAGAAAATTAAAAGATGAAATTTTATTACGAGATAACAAAATACGAGTAGTAATCAAATAAAACTAGCAGTGATATACAATAATAATTTTTAAAAAAATTATTGTGCCAGCCGCATTGGCGTAGTTGGTAACGTGCTCGCCTTTCATCATGCGGTCTTGAGTTCGAATCCCACTCAGGCACAGCATATTTTCATGCGTTTCAAAAAAACACATTTTATCCTTCACAGTTACAACCCAACGTCGTCCAGTGACGTCGTCGCAAATGACCACTGTAGTTGATGCGACGTTAAATAAACAAAGAAAAAAATTATTGAAATTTTTTTTTAGGATCAATTTAATTTTGTTTTGTTGAAACTACTTGATATATTATTGTCTACGGACAATTCTGACAAAAGTTCAATAATGGTTTGAATAAATTAAAGTTTATAAATGAATTCTAGAATAAAAAATCAGCACGTCGTTACTACACGTTTAAAAGTGCATAAAATAAGCAGTAGTTAATGATCCTAAAAGCTGAAGCATCTAACACAAAACTGCTGATGTGTAACTGTAAAAAAAACATTTTTTCGTAACTTCACATTTTTGTAATAGGTCAAATGTTTATTGCGAACTAGATGCACAAATTTGTAAAATATAATTATGTTAATTACTCGGTAAGTCATTTAAATACTGCGTCTTCATACACAATTCTTATGAATGCTTTCAGAAGTTGAATTCTACACTTCTCCTAGAAAAAATTTCTTTAAGCAATTTCCCCAGCATTTTTTAAAAAAATTTACATCTCACGTAAATAGAAGTCAAAGTAATTACAGCCAGTAAATGTCACAATCGTTGTGGATACAATTTAATCAAATTAGATTAATGTATGAGAATTGATTCGAATGGGAAAATATACTTAGTAAACCTGCCTACGAGGCATCAGCGTACTTGTCAGAATGCAGTTCAAATTACAGAGACGCCTGCCCTTCTTGGTATTCACAGACTGCGACAAGCTCACACAAAAGATAGAGTTTGCTTTCTTTTCCCTCTTTTATCATTTCCCTTGCACACCTGGGACCCAAATACGCTTTCCAAATTGCTTTTTACTTGTTCGTATCTATTCATGTGCCGCACTCCTTTCTTCTTCTAGCATTGGAATACGGTAAATGAAGAGTTTGAAAATTATTAAAAGCATTTTACAAATTGTTAGCTTTAATCTTGAACAATTCATTATTTGTAATTTGCACTTTTCTGTGTCTTTAAAATAAAAATAATTATCCACGAAAAATTAAGTCACTAGAAAGTTTATAAACAATAAGATCTGAAAGAAACCTATTTATTTTATTTGTATTTTTTCCTATTGTATTTTCGCTTCGAAATTAAAATAAAGTTTACAGCATTTTGTAAAAATTACAAGGGATGACGTTATTAACAATTTTATGGGGCACTTTTAAATTTATATTTAGGCTATATTGCAAGGACGAATAGTTGGATAACGTAGCGTGAGGCGAAGACGTGTTTTCTGGTTGAAAATCTGAGAATATGGTACTCGAAAACGACAACTCAGCAATTTCGAAAACCAGTAGATAAGGTTGAGATTTTTAATACGGTGGCCAACATCCGGTACGAATAGGAACCTAAAGAAGAAGACTTTTATATTTAATTTTTTAGTTTTATATCAGTCAATGTTCAACTAAGTTAATTTACCTCAGGTTTTTCCAAATTTAACTTATCTACACATGGCATTAAAAATCATTACCATAGAAAGTTAAATGTAGGTATATCTCCCGTCTATACTTAGAACTAGAACAATATGAAAATGTAAGCCTTTCCAAAAATAAATATTGTAATTATTGACTAATCAGAGTTATCTCCTCTGAGAGTAATGAATTCCTCCATTCAGCCAAACCCTGTGGTGAATGAAGTGAAGGTGTCATCTGGAGGGTGAAAAGTAGCCTAGGTGCTGTTCGGAGGGCCTGGCATGCTGATTAGCAGGCGTGTTTGTGTGACTATATGTTTTCCCTTGTACTTTTGTATTTTTATTTGTTTTCTTCTTCTTTCAATAAATTAGCTATTATTTTGTGATGAATGCCAATCTAACGTGAATAATGTTCCTTCTTTGCCTGCAGTCAAGATTTTTTTTGTAGGTCAGATAGTATTTTTGTTCATAATAAATTTATTTAGACTATACATTTTTATTGTATTTTATTCATGTAAAAGATTTATTTCAATTATTATAAACAAATAATTATGTTAGTTGTAAATATGTATAGTTACAGGAAATATGATATGTATATATAGTACATTGTGTTATATTATCGAGAAAAAAATAAATGAATTATTATTATTATTATTATTATTATTATTATTATTATTATTATTATTATTATACATTGTCAGTTGTAATGGTTAAAGAAAACAATTTTTAGTTTCATTGTAGATAAAATTTATTTAATATCCGTATTGCAATATAAATTCTCTCTAACATTATTTTATTTTTTCTTTATTAGGAATTTGAGTTATTTTTTTCTAAATGTATTTGCACAGTTGAAAAATTTAAAAAAATTAACACTGTAGGCCTACAGGCAAAAAAATTAAACTGAAACGAGAAACGAACTAAATGACTATTGTGTAGTAGACAAGAAGTTTGTATATTAATTCTATTAGACCTCTTTCGAGTTTATACAGTATCAACAAACAAATAAATATTCTAGTGCTGATTGTTTGGAGAAACGTAAATTGGTTGTTAATAAACATTGTTTACACGAATGTGTAGCTATCAGAGTAGCTCGCGCAGATTCTATGTTTTAGCATTATTTGGCACCCACATCGCAGACATATAGATTAGAGGTGAAAGCTAGGGGAAAGTTAGATTATGCCGGAATTGAACTTGAAAGCTAGCCAAGAAACAACCCCTGCATAGGGTTGCAACGCAAAGGGTGAAATAACCTAGAGTTAGGAAATGTTAGGTAGTCCTAGTCTATATCATAAATATAAAGCTAAAGATTGTGAAACCTATCAGACACATGAGAGAAGTTCCACTGCGAACCTAATAATGTTATTTTGGCGCACATAGCCTAATTAGTTCAGCGATCACAGATAATTATTTAAAATTAGACATAATAATACTAATTTACGGAAACGTTCTCAGAAACAAATTTAAATTAACTACCGACTAATTCAGTTTAAAAAATAGCTCATTATTTATTGTTGGAGTAAATTTATAATAACCAGTCTTTCTTTTATCTACGAGAATTTGTCGAATCTGTAAGAATCAGTCATCGTAGAACGCAGGCAAATGTAAAACATAACACACATGACTAGAAACCACTGCAGCAGAGGTAGCCTCCTACTATGTGCTAATAGGTACTTCATTGTACCTTAAAATTGAACTCGGATTATCACATAAAAGGTATTCGCACGAAATAAAAATACACAAAAATCAGTTTTGTTTTTTTAAATTTTTATTTCTCCCACTTTTTGTTTAAAATTGTCTACAAATAATTTGTTATGTTTGAAGAACACTGACTTTTTTTACCTTTAATATCTTTATTTAAAACTGTTAATGACCATTAATAAGTAATTTGTTAAAGAAAGGTTTAAGTCCAACAGAGATTGTGCTTCATTTAGCGTCATTTATTACATGTTTAAACTTGACTTTGTTTATAATTTTTTACTTTTTACTCATGATTAAATTAAAATAGCTTCTCTCTCTCTCTCTCGCTCGCTCATTATTTACAACGGCAAGAGAAAGTCGTGTGGGTGTTTCACCAGATTTTTTTAATTTTTACGTGTTTAAACAATTAATGACTTCATTACGAATTTAACCAAGTTATTTCACGTTAAACCCACGAAAATGATTTTCGACCCCTAGATTTTGTGTTTTATGTCAAATATCTTCAAAACTATAGAAGATACTGTTCTGTGACCTGTTTTATTAGATTTTTAGTTTAAAAACAATAAAACACAACCACGTTTGCCTCTTAATTAAAGCCTTAACAATTTCAGTATGGCATAATTTTACCGTGGTAACTGAATCTTAAGGGAAGTCTTTTGGCAGACGTAACTCGCTACCGAAGCGTTTCTCGAGCTATGTTAATTTTTTTTAATTTTTAGCTGCACAGTCACGTCTAGAGTTTAGTGTAGGGCCTACTATTAAAGACACCCTGTATAGGCCATTAATAGACCTACAGTAAAAATAAGCGTGAAATGGGAATATATTATGATGAAATCGACTAATACATGAACGTCACCCCAGATTATGCAGCTGATCCATATACCGATATTTTTAATTTGGGTTTTGTTATGGTTTGTATTTAGTTGAACTGGAAAATTCGAACGATAGTTTTTAAAATAAAAATTAAAAACCAGTCCTTTCTCTTCAGACATTGAATTTTTAAGTTATTGCAAAAACTATCTGTAATAAAATTAGGTAGTTTAATAATTAAAATTATTATATTAAATATGATTAAGTTAGAGTGTTGAAGCAATAAATTAAGGCTTATTAGCAACACACTTATTGGCCAAATCAATTGAGATTATAATGTACAATAAAATGATGACAAATCCAGTAAGTACAGGATTAAAAATTTATATATTCTCTGTCTGAAAACGTTACTCAGTAATTTGGTAATGACACAACCTACTATCAATGTACTCTGATGGCCAATCAAAACGTGCAACTTGCTTTTATGTACGTTAAACCAATCTTTCTTTCTTACGTGGGCGATTTTCAACAAACTACTCAGTCCTCTTCTCAAAGCAGCCTAGCGAGGGTCAAGAAGTTGATTGCAGGTTGTTCCGCTCTGTTGATGCTTCCAGTTATGTTCAGGTCACAGAATCTCATTCCATTTTTTCATTTTTATTCAAAGAATACAAGGTAGCGCAATTGAAAAGAATTGTTCGAGTGGACCAGACTTATCTTTCCCTTCTGTAAACAATCGAATGAAACTGAAAACTATCGATTACTTTTTTGCATTCACACTGGTTCTTAAAACAAACATCGTTAGCCAAATATAACTTGAAAGTCAATGAAGAATGCTCCCTAATAAAATGAATGTACTAACTAGTTTAAAAAAAACCACTTAAATTTTTATAAATATAATGTTTTCACAAAGTAAGTTTACAGGAAACTTCTTTGGACGATCTCAAGAACAACAAAACTTTTCAGAGTACTTAATTTGTTTACAGTTATTTATTTTAATTCGTACATTATTGTATAGTCTACTAAATTTCGTCTCGCTTAACGATTATCAGGAATATGGAAACAATGAAGTAAGAATTAAAATTTAAAAAGTGAAAAAAGAAAATTCTGTTACAAGATCTGTTAATAATTTTATCCCAATTTTTTACATAGTTTACAAAGACGATTTTTTTTATAAACCGAAAAAGTAATAAATCGGTATTTTGTACATTCAACGGCAAAGATGTTACTCCAGCTATATTGTTAATGTGTTTGTTTATATCAGATAATAATAATGAAATATCGTCAATGTGGATATTAAATGATAACTGTACCTGCAAATTGGAGAAAATGTTATTTCATAAAACTTCATATGACTTTAAGGAAGATTGAACTCATCGGCCAAAACTAAAGCACAATACCTTAAGTATTATCGCAAATACCGATTAAAGAAAAGGGTGATAATGAGCAAAACTGTAAGCTACTTGTACAAAAATGTTGCCATTTAAAATCGAACGTGAACCTGCCCTCTCCATTCCGCAGGATTAATACGTACTACCACATCCCGTATCGCCTTGATTCTACAGTCTGTTAGTTCATAGTCGCATCAATAGTGTAGTCAACTCTCCGTAATCGCGTATTCAGTATTCGCGGGTTTCACATTTGCGGTTCCTTTTTCGTTATCTTTTCGCTATTCACGGTGGGCAAAATTCAATATTCGTGGTTTGTTCCGAATGAAAAAGAATTCAAACGTTCAAGAAATGAACTGCAGAATGAAAAAAAATTTCAAGCATTCAAACTGTAGTATGTAAGGCGTACATTCAAAATAATTTTAGACGATATGGATACATATGTTGAGCTAGATCTTCTTAAGTGATGGAAACAATTTAACATAGTTGATTGAGTTTCATGGATTAAATCTTCTCTTGACAAACTGTAGAAGTCTATATTAATTTCTTGCTGGAAAAAGCTATATGACGTCACTGTTTGAGTACTAACGAAACCAAAAGTACAAAATTGTAAAAATCTGGTCCGTTGTGATTTATGTGATTGAGTGGTTAGTTAGATTAGTGATTAGTAATATCAATATAATGTTCTGTACATTATTCCTGAATAGCGTGGTTTTATTACGTACATAAATACAGTAACTACGAAACAT
Source organism: Catonia carolina (assembly GCA_035578175.1). Classification (NCBI taxonomy): domain Eukaryota; kingdom Metazoa; phylum Arthropoda; class Insecta; order Hemiptera; family Achilidae; genus Catonia; species Catonia carolina. The sequence continues at coordinate 108,663,039 of JAQMRL010000001.1, forward strand.
AGAGTTGCTGGTTTTAAAACTGGTAATTTATGTATGTTTATATAAGTAGCATATATATATATATATATATATATATATATATAGTATGTACCAGGACTACATATACTTATATATTAGTATATTATACATATAGTTATATATTGTGACAGATCGAATTAAAGATTTTTCTCGAAGGTTCCAGAAATCCATTCATGAAATAGTATAGAGTGTGAAATAATAGCAACAACAAGAGAGAGTAAAAAAGACAGAAATAACAACACACAATAGCCATAAAAGTGTGTCTATTCATTCATAAGGGTTGTAATAACTATCATAAAGTTTAGGTATTGTGTACAGCTATTATGAGGGAGGCAGGTTGTTTACGTTTTCTATTTACAAAAGACTTTTTGTTGACCTATTAACAAGATTTTTCTAGCATTCATAAATAAAGAGTTATTTTTGTACTTGAGTAGATTTCTCTACTTTGTTCTGGAACGATCTTTGTGAATGATTATAAAAGGAGGTCCCCGGGCGCGATCCAGTCAGTATTCGTGTGATCTTTGCCGAAAGATTATCGGGGTGTGTATTTACAGGTTACACATCCGAGTATTGTAGTGATTCAAGATTGTTATACTGCCTTTGTTGTGTGCGTATTGTGTAAAGTCTTTTTGTGAGTGTATTGTAAAGTTAATGTGAATTCTATTTCTATGTTTTGTATGTTTGTGTAATCTATAAAAGTGATTGTAAGTTATTTATTGTTTATTATCTATTTTAAGTGAATTATTAAATCATTTATTGTGTTATTTAATTATAATTAGTTTAATCATTTATTTTGTAATCTTTTAGTCTAATAAATATTTGTAATTTGTAAACTTTAGTGTATTAATTATTTAATAACCTAGATCCCGAAACGGACCTTAGCAATAAGTGTCACAATATTATATGTAGTCCTGGTATGTACACTACAGTATGTATGTACTACGTATACGCATTGCTTATTAATTTAATCCAATTTCCGTATTCGCGGTTTTTGTATGTATTCCGTATTCGCGGCGAATTTTCGAAAGTTAACCCTCGCGAATACGAAGAGTTTTCTGTATAAGCACAATAAAATTGTATAGGCCTATTCTACTAGCAGTAACTTGTAAAGAATATAGACAGCTTTCACTCTTCACAGGTCAAATGGGTTGGCGAGTACAGTACATACTTATAATTTTTTATTTCTTAGTCATTTAGATGTTCTGGTATTAGGCCCTGCACTATCAAATGTAGTCTTACCCCGGAAGAAGTACAGAACTATTCACACAGAGAGGCAGAATGTCTTATAGATAAAAAGTCCATTTATTACTTTATCTTGCCCTATATGAATATATAAGAAGGAAAGTATTGTTTTCATGGCGATTTTTTGAATTCGAGTTTTCACCAAATATATACGTTTTTAGATCCCCTTAACCCAAACAAGTTTTTAGATATTGGTGTTTGTTTGTGTCTATGTGTGTAAACAAAATATCTCAAGAACGGAACATTGTACGAAGTTTAAACTTAAAACTTAAGTTAGGTACTACTAGAGGACCCGACAAGAACATTTTCATCGAAATCGGTCAACCGGAAGTAGTAGTTTATTCATGTAAATTTTCACTTTTTTGCGATTTTCTGAAAAACGTTTCCTTCGATTTTTTAAAAAAACCGCCTCATTAACTACATTTTTTATGCGCTACAAGATAGGGTAGGCACTATGTCTGCTGAAGTTCTTGGGGAGGCTGTGCTCTCGTAAAAAATATGGTACTTTTAAGATTACGGCCTATTTATACGATTTATTAAGATTACGGGCAAAAGTGTATATAATTAAAGTTGCAGAACATTTAAAAGCCTACAACTTTTCTTTCAAACATTTCTTTATATATCCGCTCGTCGCACCGTCCATAGAGCTCTGCTTCACCTTTCACCATTGAAATTTCTTTTTTCATTGAAAATTTCGGCCTTAATATGCATTTTACGACAAAAGTGTATATAATCAAATTTATAGGAAATTAAAAGATATACCAACTAAAAGATATACAACTTTTATTTGAGCATACAGAGTTTTTCTACAGAGCCTAATATTTTAGCGTTAAAGAGTGATTTTCCGTATTATTAAGCATATCTAAGGTTGGTTTTCATTTTGCATTATTCATTCATGATTAAAATTAGGTTATCTCTTTTGACCTTAGTTTTTTTTTGTTTATTTAAAGCCACATCACAACTTGATCATTAGCGATTACGGTGAGTTCAGAAACTGTAATGATGGGTTTTGTCACGAAATAATTTTCAGGCCCAAGCCGGGAATCGAACCATGGACCTCCGCTTAGTAGGTTAGCGCGCTATCCACTACGTCATGGAGGCGACCGTTTTGCCATTTTTTTACATTGTTTAATAATGTTATGTTATTATTGTTCATTATTTGCATTGGCAAGAGAAAGCCAATGCTGTGTGTGTTGAGCTGTGTGAGTATTAAACAACAGATTTTAAAAAATTGCAACCGGTCTCAATAATGCTGTTAAACTATACAAGAGTGACTTTACAGCAGGGTTTTTTATACAATACAGCGATGTAGTATACAATCTATTCCTACGCAGAGTAGTAAGCAGATAAATTTATTTTTTACATGACATGATCGAAGAAATCATCGCAATGGAGGAACTTCGTAAATTTATTTCATGAGTTGTATTACCATTCCAAAATAAGCCCTTTGGGTGTCTTCGGTTCAGTTGGCGAGTGTCGTTTCAATTATCTAAAAGTTAGGTAACGAGATAATTTGTGTATGATTGAAGTGTTCTTTGGTATTTTGTACTGAAGTGCGCATTTCTTGTTTAATTGCGGGAGTGTTTAAATCTCTGTGTAGTATGTTGTTTGCTATTTACCAAGGTGAAGCTGTAGTATTACAACACTCCGGGTAAATAATACAATTGGCCAGGTTGTATAACACACAAAATACATATAAACTATTGTTGTACAAAGTAGCAATCGTCATGTGTGTATAATATACCGATATCTTAATCTAATTTGCAAATAACTGTAGTAACACGTTACATTCAAGCAAAAACTTGTGTGGTAAATTGTGTATTTAGCACAAACAAATATATAAATAAATAGCATTTTCAGTTTGTATTGTTTTAAAATTATGCAGTAACGATCATTTGATTTTGAAACCAGTAGTTATTGTAACAAAAATATGTTTTCTCTTATACGGTATCACTAATTATAAAGAATAATTCTGAAATGTATGGGTATTCGGACGTGAAAGTACTTAATAATATTGCCTAACACATATTTAATAGCTATTTCAATAAAATGATAATCGTAAATGAAGATAATCAATTAATTTACTGACAAGTTCTCCTTGAATTTTGAATTGTTTCGAATTGTTGTAGTTCATTCAATTACCTGAAACAGAAAACAATTCGTTGGTTAAGGGTATGTTTACAGTAGAAAGTAGATTCAAATACAATAAAATTAGGTGACCAATTATAAATTTATGTTTATGAAACCACTTTAAAATACAATATTTTATGTATTATATTTTATCGAATTCAATATGAAATTTATAGTTTAACGAACAAGAGACTGCAGATGAAGGCGGAGCATAGTGACCTAGATCCCGCTGTGGTGACAGCCTAACAAAATGTCAGCTGGAGTTCGGTAAATGTCAACTGGAACAGAGTAAGACTTAGCAAAGGGACAACCTCACACCCGATCTTGGCTGTTATTGGCTAGATCTCATCTGCAGTCTTTAGTTCGTTGAGGTATAATTTCGTTGTGAAATTATAACGTTCGTAAGGCAAAACGTTCTCCTACGTAGACTAGGTTTTTATTAAAACTGAATTTGTAATTTGACTATTTTAAAAATTTTGCATTTCTGTTAAACACGAGTTCAATATTATTGCCGCCTCCGTGGCCCTGTGGTTAACATGCTACGCAGCAAAGCGGGCGTCCCGGTTTTGATTTACGGTCTGGATCTGGGAAATTATTAGATATCTAAACCCACAGTTCCTTAATCCAAAAGTAGTTGTGAATAACCATGGTATTGATGTGACTTTGAAAAAGTAAAAAACATTAGTGTTATATTTGGGTGAGGAGAATTTCAATTTACGTAAATTCAAAATTTAAAAAATATCCTATCTCTCAAATGACAATATAATACGTACAGCATTTCTTTCACTGTTAGCATCATAATTTGATTTAAATATTAAACAATAAAGTTCAAACAATAAAGGGTGAAGCATGAAAATAAGTAATGAAAAAAACGCACCTGACCGGAAATCTAACCCGGTATTCCTGACGTAGAAGCCAGTTTCGCCAACCACAAAGAGTTTTTTGACATACGAAGTTTAACTAAGGAATCTGCAAAATTTTCTCACACGAAACGCTTACAAGCGATAGTCCTATAAAATAATATTCTACGTACATTAATTTACGTTAACCTTTTAATGTTAACACCGTAACACTACTCAGTGACTAACAATACCATATGTAAGAGGTGTTGCAGAACAACTACACAAGACGATGCACGTCAAGTTTTAATCACATGTGAACCTTCTCATGCAAAATATACTACACTAGGGTGACAACGAATGTTCAGTATAGACGTTAAAATGCTTCTGATCAAGGGATCTTCTTGAGAAGGGTAAATTGTGAAACTACAAACTTCAACAAGAAAATCAGCTTTGAAAACTCAATAAATTGTTAAAAATATATTAGCAGATTCTAAATAACCAGTAAAATTTTGCAAAAAATTAAAATCAAATTTAATAAATATTTCGAAGATTAATTAAAAAAAATTCAAGTATTTTAAAAGTAATGTTATGATTGTAAATAAACTTTATTAGAACTATGTTATAACAAATAAAATTTGATTCTATTTTATTCTAATTAGAAAAGTGCCAAAACTTTTTAGAAAAGGTTCCATTGAGAAAAGTATATAAATTAGATTTTCAAAATTTTCAAAAATAGTGTAAATAGTCTCTGTCTTTTTTCGTAGTTTCTACTTTAGGTATTAAAACCACTTCCGTACCATTTTGTCACGTAAATACTTTAAATTATATTCAAACAATGGGTAAGTGTGGTAGTCAGCAAAATTGGTTCCTACGCCAAGGGTTTGATCTCAATTAGATCTATTATTTTTTTGTCTTCATATTACCATATGCACCTGCGGATTACCCAGTGTTATAATAACGGATTATTTTACAAGTATTAGCATTCCAAGTACAAACATCCAAGTATATGCTTTCCAAGTTTAGGCATCACCCCACGATAAAAATTCTCCAGCTTTTTTGGATTCAACATTACATTTTTGAAAGGTTTGCATAATGCTGTTTCACGTAACATTTGACAAAAATCAATGGCAAATACTGCACATCAGCGTCTCTCAAATCATCTTCCCGTAAATATTATTAAATTTCTAATCATTAATTATTCCAACATCACTATTTTGACATATATTAAAAACCTATTAGTATGAAACTGAGAAGAATTAGACCAAAACAATTGTACATACAGAAGAAGGGTGGGTACACAAAGATTTTCAATTTTTCATATCATAATTTGGTTACATTTTCCAAGATCCAACCTTAATTTATTATAGAGCAGCAAAAATTCATCTAACGTTTCATTATACATTCAATTTTCTTACTAAATATTACCCAACAACCCATTTTCAATGAAACTTTTCCTTCTTTAAGAAAGGCCAATTCTAAACTTTTGTTTATGATGAAAGTTTCAAGAATAAAACTAGAAAATTAATTTCAATACTGTTACATAGATTTACTTGACTTTTAAAAATTAATTGGCCATTTTGAAAAGAATATTGCACAAATTATTTATAAAATAAGCAGTAAGTAAAAATTGTTATAACCTCTAAAAGACCTGTAACTAGCATATTGAGTCCTAATTCATTAATTGTTGTATAAACTGGAGAATTTATAAAAAGTGATGAGTGAAACAGTTTATTCCAGCGTTAGTAAAGCAGGTATTTCAATTTTTGGAAAGTCATGAGCACAACATTTTGTAGGCTACATCGCTTTATTTTTCTCGTATGTGTGCTAGCCATGGATGTGGGCAGGCTCGTTTAATCACTTGATTCCATCGTTTACATTGATTCAATCTAAACACAATGTAATGGGTTCTAGCAGATTTCAATGTAATTTTTTTAATGGTCTTTTGATTTATTACAGTTTTACGATGCATCTGCTATTTGAAAGGGAATAAATATTACTGTCGTAGTCTTAATGGATTTTGTTACAGATACATTATAGGGTTATATGTCTTGAGGGTTGCTAAAGGGTGTGTGTTCCGATAATGTTCTATGTATAAGGGGGTAGGCTTAGGAGTAAAGCGTAAACGGAAGGAGTGGAAAGGATCAGGAAAAGAAGATAAATAAAATTTGATCATTTTTTAAGGCGCTGCCGTAAATATAGCTGGACAGGGTTGTTTCTTCCAAGTATAACCACCTATTTCAATGTCCGGTCTTCCCTTGGCAAAACTTATGCTTTACACAAATGAATAGCAACGTTTTTCTCAAATTCAAAATACAAATCGTGATTTCAGAATTAATTGTACCTCAAAGCAAATATTTTATGAAGTTGTGCTTTTTCTTTACGTGTTATATAATAATTACACTTAACATAAATTATTTTCCGTTTTTCCACTATTATAAAGTTATCAGTATACAAATTTACCACTAATTTTAATGTTAGAGCAACTTATTTGTAAAAGATTTTATATCATTAATTTCGTGGAACCAGTATCAGTACTAGATACAATATAATCAAAACGTAAAAACAACAATTGGTGATGACAAAATGGTCTTAACAGTAGTCATCCAATAAGCACTGATAAGAAATATCCACAGATTAATGTAAAGCTGGAGCAAAATTTTCCAAAATTCAGCTACAACTACTTTTTTAAAAATCAGCACTTCTTTGATATAAAACTGTATAGATTAAAAATGGGATACGAAAAGGGAAGAGAAAAATATATAATATTGTGACACTTATCTCTAAGGTCCGTTTCGGGATCTGGGTAAATTAAATAATGAACGCAATAAAGTTTAAAATTAAACTAAGTATTTATTACAACTAAAAAAATTACAAAATAAAATGGCTAAAATCTACAAGTGAATTACAATTAAATTACTTATAATGAATAACAAACTAATATTATTATAACTAATAACAATAAACAATTTAACCAATTTACTAAATACTACTTACAAAAGATACAGAAATAACGTTTAACAATACACAGTAACGTTGATCTTTTAAAACGCACTGTTACAATTCACTCACTGGTTCACAAACAAAAACGGAACTGAACTGAACTAAATAACTTGCGTCGCTTATATTGATGGATCATTGGAGATTTTGAGAAATTTCGACAAAACAATAAAAATACAAAATCCTTCTGACGGCTTCAATAATGATAAATATTAAGGATAAATCTTAACAACTGTAAACAAATTAGGATTGAATTGAAGGTATTACAAAAAGGCCAATTATCTAAATAGGTACCTGACTCAACTCTTTCACAATAGTTATACAACAAAAGCCAGGCCTACTTTTACTATAAAAACCGTTTACAACTATTTCTTGGAAACCTATTTATTACTATTTATTTATTTATAAATTCTCGGTCACCCTAGAAAACTCTCGAACCTTTTAGATCCTTTTAGATATTGTCACAATATAAACCAATGTCAATATTCATAAAACTTTTCAAATGTGTAATTACCAGTAAGCTTAAAAGTCAACTTTTCTGATAAGATTATGAATTAAAAGCAAAAAGCCAAGAAATTATTTTGCACTTATTTTAGAGACTAACCGTGTAATTTTGCTGACCCAAGGTTTTAAAGCCTTTTTACAATTCACAAACCCAGATGAGTTTTATTGTAAGCTACTTGAACAGAAGCAAAAAGTATAGGCATTTAATCGCTCTCATTTGATGACAAGTGTATTCCTTTCTCTAGAACAGTGGCTCCTACACTTAAAAGACCAATTTGGTTTTAAAAGACCACTTTGGTTTTTACAATGTCAAAACTGAACCGAGGACCACAGCTTAGATTAATGAATGATATAAAAAAAATATTTAGAAGTATATAGATACATTATTATTTACACTCAATCTGTTCGCTGCAGGGCTAAAATAAATAGTTATGTTTCTTATCACATGGTCAGCCAAATACATTATTATTTACACTCAATCTATTCGTTGCAGGGCTAAAATAAATATTTATGTTTCTTATCACATGGTCAGCCAAATAATTGACTGAATCATTTAAGAACAGAATAGGTAGAGGTTTAAAAGACACTAATCAGAGTTATCTCCTCTGAAAGTAATGAATTTCATTATACAGCCAGACCCTGTGGTGAATGAAGTGAAGGTGTCATTTGCAGCGTGGAAAATCTGTACTTTTCAGAGGGCCCGACATGTTGATAAGCGTACGTTTTCACTCAGTGAGGAAGGCAATGGTAAACCACCTCACTCCTCTTTTTACTTAGTAAAACCTCTACAAGTTCAAACCAGCTTTTCAGCTGATGATCTAAACAACAACAGATACATTATTTGTATAAACTGTGTGTTGCGCGCGCGCGCGCATGTGTTTATTTGTAAATATACGCTAACGAATTTTATTTAATTTTTGTTATTCTTACAATTATTGATAAAGACTACAATATGGCGACAGTAATTTTCAAACATATTTATTCAACTTAAGCCGTATTTCAATTTTTGAAAACTACAACCACATCTTATTTAAGATATTTAGTTACATACAATTCAACAAGAATTGTATTGTGACAGAATCGACCGGATCGTTTGCGAAGGTTCCAGAATTTCATTCATAAAAATAGTAAAAAGGACAATAGAGTGTGAAACAAAAATAACAACACACAATAGCCATAAAGGTGTGTCTATTCATAAGGGTTGTATCGCTATTATAAAAGTTTAGGTATTGTGTACAGCTATTATGAGGGGGGCAGGTTGTTTACGTTTCCTATTTACAAAGGACCTATTGTTGACTTATTTACAACGGATTTTTCTAGCATTCATTAATAAAAGGTTATTTATTTTTGTACCTTATTTTTGCATGTTGTTCTATCCTCTTCTCGAACGATCTTTGTAAATGATTATAAAAGGAGACCCCCGAGCGCGGTCCAGTCAGTAGTATTCGTGTGATCTTTATCGCGCGATTATCGGGGTGTGTATTTACAGGTTACGCATCCGAGTATTGTAGTGATTCAAGATTGTTATACTGCCTTTGTTGTGTGCGTATTGTGTAAAGTCTTTTTGTGAGTGTATTGTAAAGTTAATGTGAATTCAGTTTCTGTGTTTTCTATGTTTGTGTAAACTATTAAAGTGATTGTAAGTTATTTATTGTTTATTATCTATTTTAAGTGAATTATTAAATCATTTATTGTATTATTTAATTATAATTAGTTTAATCATTTATTTTGTAATCTTTTAGTGAAATAAATATTTGTAACTGTAAACTTTAGTGTATTAATTATTTAATAACCTAGATCCCGAAACGGACCTTAGCAATAAGTGTCTCAGTATAAATATTTAAATTCGAGTTCCACAGATCTTTCTGTCCAACTACCACACTTTGGGGAGCAATGCTTTTAAGTACTTTGCAAGATATACTGTATCTTTTGTTTAAATTTTCGTACTGAGAAGATCTGATACATTTTCAGCCAAAAAAGTTAATAAATACATTCACTGTAGTAGTCTAAATCTGATTAAACACGAGTGCAAGATAAAACAAAAACTGCTTTTAATCCGTAACGCGTGAAATATTAAAAAAATTACCGGATTTAATATTAGTTTTATTTTCATTATCTTACCTGACTCAGTTTAGCAGTAGTACAAATTTAGTAATAAGATTCTTTCCGCAATGCCATCATGATCGTGATGGATTATTCGATTACAAATTATTTTACAAGAGATTATAACCATCATTGATTTTGTATTATTACTGCCCGTGAATTTTATAAAAAACAACCTAAGAAGATTGTAATCCTTTTAAAAAATTTAATATTAGAATAGTATGAATTAATAAATTGATTCACAGAAGAAACATTCAATTAAAATTAAAAATAACAATTGTAATCTTCAAATGGTTTCAGTGGTTATTGTTCTTAACTACTAAAACAGTGATTCAGTAATTTTAAGGCTGCTACTATTACTGTCGGGTACCCTACTGTCCATTACTTTGCATCCCCTTTCCTTACGCAACGAGAGTTCCGTCTATTTTAAACCTTCGAAATGGCACCATTCTGTTCATTAATTTATCGCTTAGGGTCCGAGTACGTGGGAGTGCCGCAATTACGGCCATGATCTCAAGATTTAACGTTTTAATTTTCCTATTATTTATTACAAATAGGGTTCTTCCCTTGGTTAACTCTGCAGTCAAAAGATATTTTAAAATGTAATAAATGCAAGTTCGAAGTAACGCAAATTATTACACCTAGACAGTGATACACAAAATGTATTTTTAATTAACATTACATTCATTGTTAATTTCATACAGTATTTTATTTTTAAATTTCACTTGTAAAAAAACGGACATCACTTATTTTTTTTATTTCTGACGTATATGCTGTAACGCAATGAAATTCATGCTTTCGTAGTAAGTTTGCAAATCTGTGTATTTACAAACGAAATCATTGAAGTGATTCTCTAATCATAGAATCATTAAATCTCCTGAACTGTTGGCTGACATTTGAATTGTGTATGTAGATTTCTTTTCGGCCTTAGGTTCCTTGAACGGATTTCGAGAATATTTACTTCCAAATGACAAATTTGTGAAAAATCGAGTCTTTAAAATCGCAGCTTTCATGTGTATTTTAGGCCAAATTAGATTATGAGTTACAGAATTTTAATATTGTAAAATTTTGTATTGTTGCCGTCAGGGGCCGACGACACGAGGCAAAACCTTGCTTGTGACATCGGTGGCCCTGAAAAGCGCCGTTTAATTGATTGGGGGTCCTGATAAGGTCCATTTGGGTTTTTGTGGTGGCCCTGAAGAGGGCCGTTGTTGATGGTTGGAAGCGGTGAGCCAGCGTGTAGAGAGCGGAGCTCGAAGAATGATGGCTCGGCTACCGGATTCAGGCCTAGCTCTCCCTCAGTGGCAGTTGGGTCCTTACTGCAGCGTGACAGTGGTCACCCGCAGAGCCTCACAATGCCGGGTCGGTGTAGGCCTTCGGCCGATACGGTGGTTCTCTCCGGGCTCACGCTGAACTCTTCACCGTAGTTCCATCAGGCATGCAAGGGCTTCCTTCGGCGGCCGGGTGGGAGAAGGCTGACCGGTGCGGGAATATGCGTCCGTCACCGGTAGCTTCGATCAGGGATGGTGCGTCTGGACTCAGCTGGGCTGTTCATTTACTTCTTGTTTGTTCTTCCCAATTTGGGAACTGGATGGCGAGTGTACTTTGCGGGCCAGCGCGGCCGCTTAAACCCCTCTCCGGCGAGTCCAAGTCATGGTGGAAGGGAGTCACTGCCTGCTGTGCGTCGGTAGCTCTCCTCGCAGCCGGTTTTGGGACCGTATCCATCGCTGATAATGGTGAGAGCCCCTGGCGACAGTATATAATATAATATATTTTTAAATTTCTGACGATAGCAACTCGAGCCTTATCATATTTATGTCTCAAATGAAATATTACGTAGCCTAATGGTCTTAAGAGGTCTCCTGAAAAAGATATAGCCAATATGTAGGCCTACATTCAACTATTTTCTAATTTTTACAGACACCTTTACGAACTTGTTCAAAATTTAATAGAAAATAAAATTTTAGTGAGACAGTTTTAAAATTGACGATGGTTTCTCAAATCGTGGTGTAGAGTCGTTTATAATAAAACCTTCAACCACAATTTACTACCCTTATTTTGTAACTATTTTGACCTCATCAAACTGAATATATAATTTGAGCATTTAAATTGAAGCTTATACAAATCTAAAGAATGCTTCAATGGAAACTTCTTCCGTCACCACGTCAAGCCGAAAGTGATGATATCTAGAGGTTGTTCTAGCGTACATTGAGTGCACTGTGTTCTAGAGTACATAAGATAAAAAAAACAAAATATAATGTTTTATCATCCAAAGCATAGCTTTGTGTTAATCTATGTTTACCTGCAAAATCTTCTTAAAAGCTTAATCTTCTTCTTCTTCTTTCATAACCACATCTTTTAGTTGAATTTAAAAACAAAATGAAAATGATTAGAATTAAAAATTCTACAATTATTTTATTAATATTTTATCGACAATCTACGTTACTCAGCAAATACCGCATTAAAATAGATTTTTGTGAAATTATATTACGGTAGAGCTTCTACTCGTAATCTCTACTCGTAACTTTAAAAAATCAAATATAGAATAAAAAATTCTAAGATTTTAGTGCTGAATATTTTTCTTTTAACGGTCAGTTTAACCGAAATTAGTTGTTTTTTTTTCTAAAACTGCATCAAGATCGATCGTTTGGTTCTATGTAAACTGCAGTTATAGCGTATTCAAGAAGCTTTTAGAAACAAATCTTATTTGACCATTGAACATGGAAAAAATTTATAAAAATAAAACGTAAGATACTCAGAAATATTCAATAGACAGTATTTTTAAGTTCTGTATAGGGTACTTACGAACGCGTAGAAAACCGGTAGGCCCCTACTGCTAACGTAAATACGGAGTAAAATTTGAATAAATCATACTTTTACTGTATGATCTGCATTTGTATGGAATAAAACTTAGCTAAAAATTGGTTTCCAATGAGTATAAAATCAAACAAGTAAATTTAATCAAAACGTCTTTGATCTATTATTTCCAGTAATGGATAAAACACCCGCAATATTAACTCACTTTCAATTAAAGCTGGAATAGTTGGGAAATAATGCAAAAGTTTCTACATTTTTGCATTTACACTAAAAAGTTTGAATAATATTGATATTTAGGTATCATAATGACATTATGATGCATTTTTGCGCGTATTTATAACAATAAAGTTTAAAAGTTAAAAATGACTAAAATATGATGTGGCGGAGTGGGTGAAATTTAAAAAAAATTAATGTTTTATGGTGCTGTGTGGTTATAATGAAGGCTGTATGGCAGTTCATTTAATGGAGTAATGGTTTTTTAACGTTATTTCATTACTTTTGATACTGACAGCATGTTTGCTTTTAATCCGTACGCTATGTAAATGATGCAAATGTACGCAGCAGTTAATCCGCACTACATTTTTTTTTCAATTATTCTCCTCCATGTCGGACCTAACTTGGTAGATTTTAATAGTTAAAAAGAATGCAAATGAGTAAATATTCTCATTTTCACCACAATATCTCTCTACTACAATTTACCTTCTCCATCTCACACATTTACACTATGTAGTCCATACATTTTTTAAATATTCAGTTCCATACACTACACAACACTTTTATGACAGAATTTAAAAAGTATATTTAAAAAAAAAGAGAGCTGAACTACATGAACAAATTAAGAATGCTAAGTATCTCCTAATCTTTGTCGAAGTATTTACAAGTAAATTACATCGTTTATAGACATAAAATTATGATATACGTGTATGTAACAAAAGTGTATCGAACGATGACTAAGTAACATTCGGACAATAAATGTTTTAATTTTTTTACTTTTTCTTGCCCTAATGTTGAGAAGAAAAGTAGGTATTGTTTTCATGTCGATTTTTTGAAATCGAGTTTTCACCAGATATAGACTTTTCAAGCGCCCTAAATCCAAAAACATGCTTTAAGCGGTTGGTCTGTGTGTGTTTTTGTGTGAACAAAATATCTAAGAACTGAATAGCATATAAAAATTAAATTGAAACTGAAACGTGTTCTAAGCGGTTGATCTGTGTGTGTTTGTGTGAACAAAATAAATCTCAATTTGGAAATTTGAAAATTGTGTTAGGTACCAAATATAAACATTGGTTGTTGTTAGATACGAAACCAAACACAAACATTTTCGTCAAAATCGGTCAACCGGAAGTAGTTTATAGGTTTAGTAGTAGTAGTTAGTACGTTTTCATATAGTTGGTGGTTTTCTGTGTTTAGGGCCTAATCATCAAAATCGGTAAAAATATGAAATTTTTTAATATTGCGGCCTTAGTATGCATTTTACGACAAAAGTGTTTAATTAAAGTTAGAGGAAATATAGAAACATCTACGAATTTCATTTCAAGTATTTACTCTGAAGAACTGGTTTAGTGTCAATTAGTGATTTCCTGTATTTTTAAGGTGAATAGAGGTTGATTTTCATTTTGCGTCATTCACTCATGATTAAAATTAGATTATATTTTCCGTTTTACATTGTTTACTCATGATTAAACAAAGGTTATTAGTTTTTATTTACATTGGAAAAAGAAATTCATGTGAGTGTTTCACAAAAGATTTTAAATTTGTGTTAATTTATCATGAAAAAATACACAATATAAGTTATTTTTTAACAAATTTAACAAGTCCTGCGTGGGTCTAGCCTGTTAAACTACATTAAATTCGCGCCCCTTGCACATTCACACCACTCACACACACACGTACGCGCGCGCGCGCGCACACACACACACACACACACAACGAAGAGTCAGTTTGAAAATAATATTTATTCTTCTAAAAATATAGTGTGACACTCATCGCTACGGTTCGTTTCGGGATCTAGGTAATTAAATAATTAATACACTAACGTTTAAAATTACAAGTATTTTTTTTATTATAACTAAAAGATTTACAAAATAAATAATAAACTAATTAAAATGAAGTAATACAATAAATAACTTAAATAATTTACTTAGTACTACTTACAAACAGTTAAACAGAATGCACATACACAATAAGATAGTTTAACAATAGTTGACCACTACAATGACCGGATTCGTACTACGCACTGATAGCTCACTCAATAAACACTCGTCAAAGATCAAACGAATACTAACTCACTGACCGCACTCGAGGGTTCTATTTATATAGGTAGATCAAAGAGTTTTCTCGAAAGACACCGAGATTCGATACAAAAGTCCTTTTTTTAGTTTCTGGAAAAATCATAACTATTAAAAACAAGTCATACTAGAATAAAGGGTGTTACAGGTAGCCAACCGACTCTTTCACAAATAGTTGTACAACAAAATACCCTACCTTATTTTACACTTCTTTTTAAATAGGTATCCTTTTATAACTAACCCTACTGTTACTATTTCACTCTATTATCTACTCTTTAACATTTTACGAATTTAGTACTAGAAATTTCTCGAACCATACTCTTCTTTGATATTGTCACAACAGATAGGGTACTGACCGACTCAGTGGCATACAAGAGTAGTTAGCGTACTAAGCTGCATAACGGAAGATCCCGGATTCAATTCCGGTTAGGGTCTGGTAAATTATTGCACGTTAAAACTCACCGTTCTTTTACCCAAAGAAGAGGCTACTGACATTGGTCTAGATGCGACTTCAAATATCCCGAAATTCAAACGGAACGATAATTTCTTCTACTCAGTCAAAAATGTTTATTTGTGTGAACGACTTCAATAAAATTAGTATAGTTTACGAATTAAAATTTAAAATAACTAGAATTTTAAAAATTTAAAATAACATACATATATCTTCTTTTTTTGTTTTTTTACAGTATAGTATTTCTTCTGCAATCAGTTAATAAATACAATAACTTTAAGCAAGTATGAGAAAATCTGAGTAATGTCCTTAGAATTAAAACACAAACGACACTCAGTAGTGTGTTTGAAAAACCAAACTGTGAAGAAACAAAAAATATATCTATACAAAATCAAACTTGATGAACCGTGAATCAACATCCCGAAACACAAAATGTTGAAGTTGGAGATGACAATGACGATGGTAAAGATGAAAACTACGCAAATTATGAGATGCCGATGATTAGGAGTTGACGTAGAAAAGATAAAAAAAATTTAAATGACTAACAAAATCGTAGAGGTAAGTCCAATGGTTTAAAGCGTTTCAGTCTGTGAGTATCTTTGCTATTCTAATCCTTATTTTGAAGGTTTGGAATTACGTTGGAAAGTTAATGAACCATATATAAATATTTAATAAAACATTAATAAAAACACCGTAAACGGATTTTTTTAGTTTTATATAAAATCGCATTGACATGTTAGTCAAAAGTTATTACTTTGGGTTTAGGAAGGGTAAGTTTGAACGCAATTATTTTCCAGACAGTAGCTGGAAATGAAACTCGTCTCTTCCGCTTCGTAGCGTAGTGCGTTAACCACTAGACCTCAGAAGCGCATAGATATGATTTTACTCAAAAATATTAGTTTAATATGGCTAGATTATCTTGAATGAAACCCGAAATGGGAGGTGGCTTAAAACAACAGTAAATCTAGTAGATAAAATATAATAACCACTACAAGTTAAAAATTGTCCTTTTATTTTATCGAAACAGTAAGGTGCTTAAACAGTAAGTAAAGTTAACTAACACTGAACGGTATTTAAAATCTGTAGATGATTGAAATAGTCCTTTGGGAGACCTGGGATTTCAAAAAATAACCCGACAAATAACAAAAACCTTGCAGTTTTTCTCCTTGGGATATGAATTTTGGGTACAAATAAATAAAAGATATCTAAAATGTTGTTAGATGTCTAAATGGAAAATGTTGAAAAAATATTAATTATGTACTTACGTTCAGCATACAATTAATTTATCTTATTTTTTGGCATTTTCTTATTGATAATCGATGAAGTCATCTTATCAATTTTATGATGAAGAAACGTACCAAAAAGTATCAGACTAAAAGAGAAATAGTAAAAATATTAAACAAACAGAAAATAATAGGAAAAAAGTACGAAAGTTCCAGTAGATTAAAAATGTTTTTCCTGTAAATATTTTGTTTTCATGAAAGGGTAGATGTAGGGGTGCATCAATAATAACGGCGTAGAGAGAGATCCACTGGTGATGGCTGCGGTCAGTTTTGGTTTCTCGAATAGGATGTTATGGTGTACGGAACGCGATGGGTGACCGAATCAGTCATTTAATCGTTCGTTAACTGGACGAGCTATCGTTGTCAGTGGCTGCGTTGTAAGCATCAGTCTCTGCTCCTATGATTAATGACAACTTATATTCTACTGCATCATTAAATGATAATTTGGGATCGTTGAATTCCACGATAAATTTTGTTTTCAAATTTTAGCAAAGTAAAAGTTGTGTTGATTTCTGATTGTTTTACAAGTTTTGATGACTTGAATGACTGAAGTTCATGATTCTGAACTGATATTTTATAAAAACATTTCAATAATAAAATACTATACATCGGCAATTAATCGTTTGTAAAATAACCGATAACCTGATAATAATAAAAGGTAAATCATTGTACCGACTACATAGCTTTAGACAACTGTATAATTATATCAGATAAACTACCAGTGATTATTTTTTTTAAATGTACTGTAATACTGATTTAACAATATTTCAAATAAATTAATATTTTAAAACAATTTTGAAATATTACAAACCCCGGTCAAGAAAAAATTACGTTTTAAAAATAGTTCTGAAAATGTCCAAGAAGTAGTTTCTGAAATAATACGACAAAGACGTATTTGGCATAATACAGTGAACCCAGACGATAAAAGATCGTTTAACAGAGAAGCAACGAGGCTACAAAAAGGTCCTTTCCAAAATTAAGAACACCTACTTCTAAAATAGACTATCTAAACTTTCTCAATCCAGTGAAACAGATTACTCATTCTGGAAGGCTGCAACATTTTAAAAACAACTGAAACAGTTTACTTCAGCTGTGTTCTTGGATATTTAATAGGCATTTAATATTTTGTAGTATGAATTCTAGGTCTGTTGTACAAAATTAGAATGATTAAAACTAGAATATTCATACTTCGTGATTTTTAAATCATATCTTCCAAATCGTTTTTTTTCAAGTTAAATATGATTTATATTTTCCGATTTCTACCTAATAAATTCTGGTGTTCCTCAAGGCAGCATTTAGAGCCCATTCCTACATAGCCTACGCTTTACACAACCGAACTTCTAGAACATGAATCTTTAATGACGGGCAACATCTTTGAAGATGACACAGCGATTTTAACACTGGACGGTTCTTCAAAATGTGCTTCGGAGAAGATACAAATCCATCTTGACAACATTTAACAAATAGTGTAAGAAATGGAGAATGAAATTTATGAGGATTAGTCAACACACATAACGTTTACATTAAGGAAATTTCTAGTGGTCATCTTAACCGTTTTAGTGCCAAGGCCTATTTGCATTTTCTACGCTAAAAGTGCCAAGCAGAAATTGTATGAATTGTAGTGTTTTAGAAAATAATCATAAAACTCAAACCGTTTGAGCAATTTCAATATTTTTTTTTTTAAATTGGAAAATTTCCAAACTATATAGACATTTCCATTCACTCAATCACGGTGCCACACGTCTAGTCAAAATTTGGGAATTTGAGAAAACCACTAACAAAATTTCAGTTTCACATTAAAAAAAAATTAGTTATAGTTTAATTTTATTTTCAATAAGTTCACGTTAAAGGTCTGGAAATTCTAAGCAAATGTATATTTAATGGTTTTATACAGGTAATTTTGGAGAAAATTATGTCAAGTCTAACGTAAGAAAAACTAAAAAAGCAAAAGTAACCTAAGAAACTACTCATTCATGGCGCGTTCAGAATTTTATAAATAAGTTCGAACAAAATAAAAACTGTTTTAAATTAAACAAATTAAAAACTAAACATATAAAAATCACTTCCGTAAGACAAACTGAACAAATAAACTACATAAATCACAATTTATAACAAATTTACTTCACACCAAACGAAACGTACGTAGAGTAAACATAACCAAACAAACATGACGGTAAAATGTTGCAGTGTACCGAAGTCGATAATATCTTTTTTTTATTTTACGTCTGACTGTTTTACAATTTCTGCTACTGCAGGCGGTGAAGATCGTCGATGTATGAAAAATGAGTGATGAAAAAATGCCAGACCTGACCGGGAATCGAACCGGGACTCCGGTGTAGAAGCCTGCTGTGCTACCCACTACGCCAACGAGCCGGCCAGGTTATATATCGATAGTATGTAGTAAATCGATGTATTATCCGATAGACTGACTGTATTATTCGATTTTTTACTTTATTACGTACTTTAGTACTACCGTTGTAGTAAGCAGTGAAACGATGGCACGTTTAGCGTAAGTATCAATCGTCGCTCACAGCAACGCTTGGCACTAAAAGGGTTTAACGGTGTAGTTGTCCCCCAAAAAGAAGTTAAATGTCTGGGTTTATATTTAAATCGAAGAACCACGAGGAAAATTCATATATAGACGAAACGAAAACAACTAGGGCTGAAGTTACGTCAATTGTTTTAGTAATGCGCAGTAAGTCTCAAAAGTTTCTTAAAAATGAAGTCGTGTTATATATAAAGAAATACTCAAACCTGTTTGGACTTACGGGTTAAACTATGGGGTACAGCTGATATCGAATGTATAAATTGTACAGAGCTTTCAATCAAAATACCTAAGACTGATCACTGCAGCCCCATAGTATGTAACCAACGAAATATTGTACAATGACTTAAACGTGTCCTTCATAAAAGAAGAAATTAAATAACGTAGCATATAACTTTTATTTTAGAACAATTAGAAAAACATCAAAACCTTTTCGCTATGAACCTCCTCGATAACTGCGAAGATATTCACAGTCTGAAACGTGTTAAAATATTAGACTTACCTGCACGATTTCGTCAATCATTTAACTGTTACAAGTTTTGCTGCTGCTGCTCCTACTATTACTACTACAACTGAAATTAAAAAAGCTACAACTTTTATTTTAAGTTTTGTTTTCTACAGAGCCTAGTTTAAGGCAATAACTATTTTCTTATTTTTAAGTCGAAGAAAGATTTATTTTAATTTTATTTCATTCACTCATGGTTAAAATTAGGTTATACGTTTAATTTAACAGTGCTTACTCACGATCAAACGAATAGTATGTAGTATGTAATATAGTATGTAGTATGTATAGTATGTAATAGTATGTAGTATGTAGTATGTAGTATAATGTATGTAATCAAGAGAAAGTCGTGTAAGTGTTTCACACCAGATTTTTTATTCAAAGAATGTTATAATTCAGACCATTATAGTTTTTGCTTAGAGTTTATACTTACGTTAAAAAAATTATTCCAAAAATTGTTACCTTGTTAAAAAAATTGGTGTTTTCACTGATCAGTATTTTGCTTGTCAAATTTTGGAGTTAATAGTATTTAAATAAATAAAAAGTAGGCTATCTGTCTAAAGAAAAGTGTGATCCAAATATCAAGTAGAAATTTTATTCGGTAAGACTACCAAGGAATACTTATATATACTCGTAGGATACATGTATATACCTATATTTTTAAGAAAGAATGATATAAAATTTTTGCAAACAGTGAAAGGTATAGTTACAGTCTATAGTTATATTCCAAGAAGCTTATTGGTAGCGAAAAATGCTTTTCGTTCTTCAGGGGAAGAGGCTTTTTTTCCTTCAGGGATTAGGTTTCATGAACCTGTTTTAGTACTTATCTCTTTACTTGGTCTTCCCACATCTCTCCTACCTATTAGTTTATAATTGAGTGACAAAATTAATTGAAATAATTGAAGTGAGAAATGCAAACGCACTTGAAGGAGCCAGCAAACTCAGTTACAAGAACTTGAACATTTCTTAGTTAAAAAGTTTCCTTTTCCGCTTCATTTTTATGAACACTACCAAAAAAATTATGATTTAAAATCAGGAACATAAGTAAACTTACAAAGCAGCATTTTTTAAAAATAAGATTTATTTTCTTACTACTTGTATCAACTAATGGTTAATGCGGTGTAAAACATCAAATAGTAAAAACGGGTATAAAATTTAGTTTTGTAAGTAAGCAAATCGGAAAATTTACATTCTAAAGTATACGTTTGGACTTTTAAGCTTACCAATCGTATTCCGTTCCCTAACGCTGCGACTTAATCCTCTTTGTAACAAAATGTCTGCTAGTGCTAACAATATTAAGAAAGCTCTATTATAAATCTAATCCTTAGTATTGAAACATCTATTAATAAAATGAAATGACTTCCAACTAACAGACAAAATAATTATTGATAAACTTTTCGAGCCAATATGATTCAAGACACATTTTATTTTCATAATACAACGATAAACTAAAATGCATAATGAATAACCCATTACAAAAATTACGTATAAATGTACTTCATACAGTAGTGACAACTAATTTGAAGACAGAAGCAGATCACTGATTAATTATAATAATGAAATAATGATGCATTGTATAAAAAAGTACAATAAATTATAAAACACATTCATTATATACTGTTGCATTCATTCCATTTATTGAGGCGATGGAAATTAACACATCTAACTATGGTAAAAAACCCACTCGCTAAAATTCGTGCAGGAACTGTGCTCACGTGGTAAAAAGAAATGTTTTTTAAAGATTGCGGCAATTTTATGAATATTTGGGCAAAAGCTTATCTAATCAAAGTTATAGAAAATTAGAAAACCTACAACTTTTGTTTCAAGCATATTTTTCTGCAGACCTTTTGTGACTACGGGCTAAATATGCATTTTAGGGAAAAGTGTAGTAGCCTATACAAAACTGAAGTTACTAAAAATTAAACAAAACCTAAAACTTTTATTTTAAGAATTTTTTCTACAAAATTTAGTTTAGTGCCAATTAGTGATTTTCCATATATTTCTCATCAAAATAAAAAACCAACAGAGGTTGATTTTAATTTAGCGTCAGTAAATCACGATTAAAATTAGATTTTCATTTCTTTTAAATTGTTTATTTACTGAATAGAGAAAGCCCAATTATAGAACAACTATTTTTTTCGCGATATTTTTCATTATTTATATTGGTAGGAGAAAGTCATATGAGTGTTCAACACCACATTTTTACTTTCTCTTTTGAGCACCACCCAATAGCTGTTTCAAAATGAAAATAAACGTCATTAAGGTCATCTATCTGTTTTATTTTCATTATTAATTTTGGCTTTTACGTACATAAATTTTTTACTTTCTCTTGCCCATATGAATATACTAGTATAGGAAGGAAAGTATTGTTTTCATTTCGATTTTTCGAAATCGAGTTTTTACCGGATATACTACACGTTTTCAGACCCCCTTATTCCAAAACACATGTTTTTAGCGATTGGTCTGTGCGTGCGTGTGAACAAAATATCTCAAGAACGGAACATCGTACGAACTTAAAACTTGAAACGTAAGTTAGGTACAATTATTACTTAAACCTAAACAATTTAATACATTAAAGCGATTAAAGTTATTTTAATTTTTTTTAGGTTATTTTTGTTGTTTTATTATGTTTTTCAGTTTTCTAGAGTACCCGACACGAACTTTTTCATTAAAATCATTCGAACGGAAGAAGAAGTTTATTCGTGCCATTTTTCACTTTTTGTGATTTTTTCAAAAACGGCTTTACGATTTTTTTTTTAAAAATCGTCTCATTTACTAAATTTTTTATGCTCTACAAGATAGGGCAGGCGCTATGTCTGCTGAAATTCTTGAGGAAGCTGTTCTCTCGCAGAAAAAAATGGGTTTTTAAGATTGCAGCTTTAATATGCATTTTACCGCAAAAGTTTAGCTATATGATAAAAGTTGTAGACAATTCAAAAATCTACTTTTTTATTTCAAACATTGTTTTGTATAACACTTATTTTAGTGGTAATTTGTGATTTTCTGTTGTTTTTTCATGAAAATCTGTAAAAAATCGATTTTTTCAAAGATTTCGGCCGTAGTATCCATTTTACGGCAAAATGCATACAATTAAATTTATAGAAAATTATGTCACCGCCACCCCTTCTAATTAATCATTTACTGTGTTGCCGGCCTTCAATACTTCTTCCGGCCTTTGTCGGCGCGATGCGCTCTTTAGCGGCGAAGCGACAAAGCCCTGTAGCGGCACCCGACAAACCTTCCGGCTGCCTTTGTCATCAAGGCCAAGCCAGTCGCCGCTCTCTACAACAGCGCTCTTGGCAGCTATATAAAGAGCGCTGCACTGAGCCGGCCGAATCAATTCCAATCAAGATACCGAGGGATTCACTTCCACCAGACAGCAGACGAGACGTCCACCACCGCACACGGCTGCCGGACTCCAGCGAGAACTAATCAACGACCCCGCAAGAGAGAAGATGCTGCTTCCGCTCGCCGTCCCGTCACCGTAGGCCGTCGACCGGACCGTCATCGCCCGCTGACGCGAGCGATGCCCACAGCGGTCCGTCGACCGAGCCTTACGCCCACCGGACCCGACGAAGCAGCCATCGACGCACTACTGCGAGGGAAGAAGATGACGTCTCCGCTGGACGACGACACGCCGTGTCGCCCAGCCTCCGACCGCCACGACGACTACGACAGACGACCACCGCTTAAACGGCCCTTTTCAGGGCCACCAAATTAATAAGGTTGCCACTTAACGTCGCCATCCGGTGACAATTAAAAGGTCTACAATTTTTGTTATAAGCATTTTTATCTACAGAGCCTAGTTTAGCGTCAAAAAGTGATTTTCCGTATTATTAAGCCAAAGTAAGGTTGGTTTTCATTTTGCATCATTCACTCATGATTGAAATAAGGTTATGTTGTTGAGGTTAGTTTTTTTAAATTTTTAATGTTTTATTAGTAATGTTAGGTTATATTGTTTATTATTTGCATTGGTAAGAGAAAGTTGTGTGAATGTTTCACACCAGATTTTTAAATAATAAGTATTAATAGGAGTAACTTTATTTATCGACAGACACTAAAAGAATGAGCAGAATAAATTATGACAATGTGTAATTTACAAGTTATATGCAAATAATTGTTAAAATTATTACTGCAAAATGAGAATACATTAATAGGTTAGATAGGCTACTCTAAAATTACGTCAGGCCTTTTTGGAACGAATGGCGACTAGCGCTCCACACGGTAATGTGAGGTATGCAAAAGACTAAAGAGAAAAAGGAGTAGTAATATGATTTGTGAAGCCTATTACCAGTACGTGAATTCCATATTGATGATGTGTCGCTGATTTGTATTCAAATAGTCACGAGTATTTGCATATGTACTGCTAGCAAATTGAACGCACAAAGTATGTACCACTTTGCTCGGTCTGGAGTGATCTGACTGCAGACCATTAATTGAAAACGATTCTGAACTGAGCCCAATGTAGGAAGATAAACCACACTTTCATTTAGCATTGTTCGTACTTTTAATGTTTTTAAAGCTAAACATTTAATTTCCTTTCGTGTCTTGCTTATTCACACGGAAGATTCATTTCTGGCGCATTTTTACTCCGCTCATCTAATCGGTTGCAAAAATTAAAGTTTCATTACTCTTCAGATAAATACAAAATTTTTATGAAGGATAAAAATTCATTAAAATGATCATACCAACGCTCGAGTTATAGTATTCCTGAGTGATCATTTACTAATAAATTTAAAAGGAAACAGCTTTAATTAAAATCATTGTCCCGTTAATTTTCACTTATTGATGGTTCATAAAACCAAACATTCTTACGTTTCACAAAGGCTTATTCAGCAAAAATTGTTTTATGTAAATTGATAGAGTTATGAACCAAATAAGTATATCTACAAAAAATCAAGTAGACAGTTTCTGCACAACTGTCAAAAATAAAATAAAATGAAAATTTACCAATTTATTAGTACACATTGAAAAATCTTCATAATTTTGAATAATTCACTAGAGAGAGTAGGTACATTCTCACAGTACGTATTACAGTAAACTAAAACAACTACGAACCGTAAAAAGTTACTTTCAAATAAAAAAAAAAAAATTAAAGCGAAGAAATAAAATTAACTTAAAACGTTATTCTCTGTCGTCGGTATCGTCGTCGCTGTCGGAACCCGCGTCTGGATTTTCGTCCCAAAGTTTGTGTCGTCTTCTCAGTCATCGAGCGCATTAGAAATGACGCATTTTTGAAAGCTTTTTGAGATTAACTCAGGCGAAATCCGTATCCATGCAGTTTTAATCCACTCGCAGATCGTTTCATATTCCGGTCTTTTCATTTTTCCCGAAGGTGTGTGTGAACGTGTTTTCGAAGGTGTGTGAAGGTGTGTGTTTGCCATCCAATGAGTATACAGTACCTTCATAGCAACCTTGAGTGGATTATTTATGTAAACGCCCATAGGTTATAGTACAGATGTTAACCGTCCCGGTATGATCACTAAATTCGTTTTCATTACTTCTAGAAGGCCATTTATTTTTATATTTTTTATATAACGCGCGCACCATTTTATCAGATCGATTTCGTTTGAAAAAAAGTGCGGGGTATTAGTGCGGTATCTGGGTGGCTATTTGAGTAAATACGTACAGTACCTATCTCTTAAAATAAGACTTACGGCTTGTTCCTCAGTCAACTACTACATACAAGAAAATTAAAAATTATGTTATTAATGAACATCTGTTGTTGTTTGTTTAGGTCATCAGCCAAAAGGCTGGTTTGAACCTGTAGAGGTTTTACTAAGTAAAACGAGGAGTGAGGTAGTTTACCATGCCTTCCTCACTGAATGGAACAGTATGCTTATCAGCATGCCGGGCCCTCTGTAAAGCACAAATTTTCCACTCTGCAAATGACACCTTCACTTCATTCACCACAGGGTCTGGCTATATAGTGAAATTCATTACTTTCAGAGGAGGTACCTCTGACTAGTGTCTTTTACACCTCTACCTCTTCTGTTCTTAAATGATTCAGTCATTTAATTGGCCGACCATGTGATAAGAAACAGAACTATTTATTTTAGCCCTGCAACGAACAGATTGAGTGTAAATAATTTGACACTCCATCTGTCTGTTATGGGCAAAATGAACATCTAAGTAATCTTTAATTGAGAAACTGAAGCTGCAAATTTACTTATGCAATACTTATCTGACGTCTTATTTCATTACGAACACAATAACATAAATATTATGTACATTCAAAAAGGTGCAATGTCAAGTAAATCTAATTGCAAGACAAAATGTTATTAAAATTATCGGTATACTACAAAATTAAAAAGAACTAAAAACGACACCTTTCGGAAAAAATTCTATTATGAGATATTACTGATATCGGTCAATATTTTGTTCTATGAAATAAAAAAGGTTCTTCAAGAAGAAGGAACAATAATTCTCATTCAGTGGTCTCATATTTGATGGATTCTCACAATACATTATTTAAAACTCATTGAATAATCTTTTTTTAATAGAGGAAAAGTGTTCAACAAATTTTATCCAGGATGAGAGTAGTTATAGTAAGTTACGAAACTGACTCGCATTGTGAATTTATTCCTTAGAAATAGTTTCAGTTTTTGTTGTTATACCAATTCTAAGTAATACACTACAAAGAAAATTTTTCCCATTTATTATGGATCCAATCAAATTTAAAACACTCCTTTTAACATTTTTATAGTTAAACAACCGGCTTCTACGCTACGAATTCTGGGTTCGATTTCCGGTCAAGTCTACCAGTTTTTCATCTGTTACCATTTACAGTCTGATTTAAAACTATTTTCAAAATAGTTAAATAAAAAATAATTGTAACATATTTATTATACCTATATAAATTGTCATTTTCTGATCTTGCAATTAATGTTATACCATGAATTATTTAAAAGATTTTACCGGCGGTATTAGGATGAAATAATTGTTCTCTTTGGTTTTAGTTTTAAAACTCTAAAGAGTAATTATGTGTTGTCTCTTCTATTCAGTCCCAACCGTAAACTGATGTAGGGTATTTTGAGACAGAACAATATTACTTTCTTTAAGAAACATTAATATATTTGCATGGGTAATCCTTATGATTAACAAAATATATTCAGTTAGGGCCTATAGCTCGCTCTATGAAAGTATAAATACATTTTTTCTGAGTTTGGCGCAGTAGTATGCAATTATATTTACAATCCAATTAAGAAGAACGTGGTAAATTATCTCACTCATCCGTGCATTTTACAAAATCTCTAGGCATTTAAATCAGCTTAATTGTGTACTACTGAACAAAACAGTAGTGCTTCTGCATCATTAGACATTTAAAAACTTAGAAAAGTAAATTAAGCAAATTAAGAAGAAATTCTATGAACCCCTTCCCCACAAGAAGTCAAACCAAAAATCTTACCTTTGCTTATTGAACTACCTCAAAAATTATATTTAATTTCAGAATTGTTGGTACGCGGTATGAGCAAATGAGCAAAACGTCTTTATTATGGTACAGCGATATATACAAAATTCTTGTCAAGAGATTATGTATACAAATCAGTACTTACGTTAGAATACACTTCAATAAATTAAATATTAATAAGTTTTAATTTAGGGAGTAATAGAAGTTTTGAAGTACATATACTTTGGTCAAATAACGAAACTGAATTACGACAACCAGACCGAGGAAGTAAAGAAAACCCAAACTGGAATGGATATCATTTGTCTTATTTGCATTCATCCTAAAAAAATGGGGATTTTCGCATTATCTGAGAGTAAGAGAATTCGATCACTGTACATTATACGGCCTAAAATATGGCTCCCAAACACGTACAAGGAAGAATAACGATAAAATGGAGAAAATACAAAGAATAATGAAGAGATAAATTCGGGCATCAAACTCGTCACATAGCAGACACATAGATAAGAAACATAACAGAGTTAAGAGTAGCGTTTACAGAGTTAGCCAAGCTAAAATTGAAATTTTGCGGCCAGACTATTCGATAAAATATGTGGAATACAAACATTTTTACACTGGCAAACCTCGGTATACAAACGAAGAAGACAAAGCTCGTTAATGAGATGGACAAATAACCTAAAGAGTCATGCTGGACAGGGATGTTTCATGCTAGTTAGGGATGTTTCGTGCTAGACATATTGTTTCATGAACAAAGACAATTGAGTAAGGAAGGGAAAGCCTATATCCGATAATGGATGTTTGAGGGTGATTAGATTTATATGGAATTGTTGTTGTTTAGGTCATCAGTCGAAAGGCTGGTTTGAACTTGTAGAGGTTTTACTACGTAAAATGAGGAGTGAGGTGATTTACCATGCCTTCCTCACTGAGTAGAAAAGTACGTTTATCAGCATGCCGGGCTCTCTGAAAAGCACATATTATTTTCCACTCTGCAAATGACACCTTCACTTCATTCACCACATGGTCTAGCTGTATAGTGAAATTCATTACTTTCAGAGGTGACAACTCTGATTAGTGCCTTTTGCAAATCTACCTCTTCGGTTCAAAAATGATTCAGTCATTTAATTGACTGACCATGTGATAAGAAACAGAACTATTTATTTTAGCCCTGCAACGAACAGATAGAGTGTAAAAAATTTGACATTCCGTCTGTCTGTTATGGGCAATATGAAATTATAAATATGAATTATTCGATAGATATGAAATACAAATCTATACGAGTAATGACCTTAAAACAAAATATATATATATATATATATATATATATATATGTTTATAGAGTAGTAGACATAAAAGAAAATTACAATATTTTACCCATAATTAGGTTAATTTAATTTTCAAGGTACGTTGTCTTTGTGAGTTTAAATTCACAAAACAAGTAATATAAGAGCAAGACTGCTTCGTACAGTTGTATTAATCGTACGTGAGCGTAGCACGTGAATTTTACGAGAAGTTCAAAGTCCAAATGATTCCTACGTAACAGCATTACTGGAATAACGTTACCAATTTTAGTGGCCAGAATCCTCTCTTTGTGGCCTTCCTTTCTTTGGTTTTTTCTTCAGTCCCTCCCTTTTCCTCGTCTTCTGACAGCTAGGTTTCTTATCAATACGATCAAAGGAGGTATTTTTCCTTTATCTCTCCTTCCTACGGCTTTGCCGTATTCTTCTCGGTGCAATTTTCTCCATCCTGCATGCACCCCTCTTCACCAATTTCGGTTTTTTCGAGAAGTCTGTAAAACCCTTTGTAAAAATTTATCCGCATTTATTGATAAAATGCATTCCGATTATTTTAACTGGTTTCGTTGTTTACAAAGTTTCTTTATAAATTCACTAGTTTTACTTTCAATAATTCAGCTAATTTAATATGTTTTAACGATTGAAACAATGTTTAGTCAAATGGATATTGTGAGTACCAAATATTTTACAAATTATGAAACGTTGAGAAAAGTTTCCACTTACGGGCATCAAGACAGGGACCTTCCACTTTGCAGTATAACACAATCAAGAATTTTACTACAACACGGAGCCTAAAACTATTTAATTTCAATAACAATTTCTAAAAGAGGACTATTCATACTTACAAACATATATAAATGTTCGTGTCGGGTCCTCTAGTAGTACCAAACTTAAGTTTCAAATTTCAACTTCGTATGATGTTCCGTTCTTGAGATATTTTATTAACACACACACACACATACACACACACACACCAATCGCTAAAAGCATGTTTTTTGGGTTCAGGGGTTTGAAAACGTGTAGATCCGGTGAAAACTCGATTTCAAAAAATCTACATGAAAACAATACTTTCCTTCCTATATATTCATTTAGACAAGAGAAAGTAAAAAACGACCAAGTACGGTATTGATTTTTGCATTTCACGAACACCCCGTATAATTTTTTGAGCAAAGATGCGGGCGGCCGGCGTAGGAGTCAGATACTTGCAATACACAAACGTGTCAGGAAATGAAATAACCAGTCATCACATTCTGTATCATATTCAGCTCGAGATAACGTCTGGACGGCAATAAATTGATCGAATAAATGGGGGAGTAGAACACTGTGAGTATGTGTTTCATTAATTTGGCTGTCATCGCTAGCCCGTGTCATTAGAACATAACATAATGGTTCCAGCCACATTCTACTATTGAACGAATCGAATAAAACTAGACAAGAGCCACTGCAGTTGGCCAGCTAGAAATCGTTTTGATGTTCAGTTTGTATCACGATTGAGTGAGTTTAAACTGCAAATACATTATGTTCTTTACGGGAAAACACACGAACAAACATTATTAATTAATTCACGTCCACATTATGACCGTCATTACACTTTATTTTTGTACGATCAAAATATATTGACAAATGTTTAAGAATATATTTGTACTTATTTAATAAACATAAACAAACAGAAATACATAATAAATATATTTGATAAAAATAGGATTTATATATCAAATTACAAAATAAAAAATCGGATCATCTTACTCTCAAAGGAAATTTTACAGTTCATTTTACGATTTTGAAAAATATACGAATTTGAAAGTATTGCTTTATTTTTGTTCACGAATTGACCTGCTATGGATCACGTTACCAAGTTGATCCTCTGGCCTACTGTATTTGCCAGCTTCCCTTGCGTTCGGCCCATAACGCCTTCATTCTCGCGCTTTGTTGGTGTCTCCTTTCCTCTGACCATTCGCCGCCATTTCCCCGGCGCATCCTCCTACTCTCGATCGCCCCAGATTCCCTTATCACTGCTCTATAGTGCTCTCTGTCCTGTGTGTCCCGCGGTGTTAATCCTATCTGTTCCAGATCCAGTTTAGTTTCCTTTGCCCATGTGTAGTTCTTCTTTCCCCGGTTCACAAAGTCGAATACCTGTTTGACCAATCTATCGCCACTCATCCTGCTGAGATGCCCAAAGAATAGCAGTCTGCGCTTCCTCATCCGTGAGACTAT
Source organism: Catonia carolina (assembly GCA_035578175.1). Lineage (NCBI taxonomy): Eukaryota > Metazoa > Arthropoda > Insecta > Hemiptera > Achilidae > Catonia > Catonia carolina. The sequence continues at coordinate 108,693,675 of JAQMRL010000001.1, forward strand.
GCTCTCTGAAAATTTATACACGTCTTGGTTGTGCTGCAGTCAAATCAAAATCACTCAAAATCACTTAGATTCAAAAGTATTGCTTTATTATTATTATTATTTATTTATTTATTTAGATTGTTTAGACCCATTCAGGATCACATAAAGTCGATTATGAACTGTTGCCGCCATTCCTCTTGTTTCTCCAGTACTCCTTCATAAATTCGCGGTGTCTAACACGACGTTCATCCGTCCATTTTGCCCTAGGTCTCTTCGGCTTACCCTCTGATGCAACTTCCCAGGTGTGAATTTTATGCCTGCAGGTTTTACGGTCTTTGAGGTCTGAAGGTGTGATATTTGCATCTCTTAGATCGGATTGCACTGGCTTGATCCAGACGGTTGTAATTTTGAGTTTCTGTGAGTGCATCAGAATCTTCTTTATAAGCCGAGAGTCATCCAGTCTCATTATATGACCATAAAATCTCAGCCGTCGTTTACGGAAATCAACTTCAATGTTTGAGTATTTTTCCGTCACTGTGTATGATTGTAGACGATATCCTTCATCTGTGAGTTTTGGGCCAAGAATTTTCCGAATGACTTTTCTCTCAGCTTTCTTAATGTTTTCAAGATCCCCTTTAAAGTTGAGGTTCAAGGTCTCACTGGCATAAAGAGACTCAGGTTTAATGACAGTCGTGTAGTGTCGAATTTTGGTGTTTATGCTCATACATTTTTTGTTGTAGATGTTTGCAACTTTTCCATATGCTCTACGCATTTTCAGTTCACGTGTTTTTTGTGCTAGCCTTTCTGTACTGTAGTGGATAATATGAAGTTACACAAGGCACGGTGACTTGCACCAACATTTGTAGAGGTGGAAACGAAGCTTCCACTAAAACTGGTAGTGTGTCGAAACGACACACTTATTTTTAGTTACCACAACTAAAAATTTTATCTAAGTTACAACGCCCTGCGGCGAAAACCGAACCCTCCCCTCCACCAGACTTCGGAACGGACAAAACACTGTTGTAATTCTCCACCGGGAGAACTTCAAAAGTGGCCCACCCCGAAACCGGATAAAGGAAAAGAAAACGGCTCACACCACGAAGACGCTGAAACTTAAATGACCAATAGGGGGCAAAATCCACCAGCCAATTTTAGAATCCAACCAAACGCTGAAATTGGACTCAGGGGATTATTGGCAACCCAGATTTGAATAACGTAGCTCTATCGATGGTAAAAACTCGCTCTTAGTACTGCGAGGGTGAGATTGTAGAAAAAATCTATGCCGGTTCAAATGGTAGAAAAATAAATTATAATCTGACACTCAGAGATGAATTTAAAACAAACTACTTTAATTCAAACATAATGAAACATAATAGCAACAAAGATGTTAACCAAATCTTTGTAAACAAACAAAAATAGAAATTTTCTTTTACACACAAAAAAAAAACGTTAAATTCTCATTCCAGAGAACGAGAGATAAAAATAAAAAAAATCAATTTGCACTTATAATGAATCAAAAAAAATGAAGTTTAGAAAGACAAAAATGTATGAACAAAACCCATCTTAAAACTAATTAAAAAGAAATTTTATTTAAACCTCTGTTTGAAAATTCATAGCCTCGCGTTTGTAAAGAAAGAATTTAATAAATTACTAAACTTTTTATTAGATAAAACTTTAATTTAAAAACAAAATAATTGAATCTTTAATTCATTGCATTAATTTATTAAATTTAATTAATTCTTCAGAAAAACAAACACACATCTAGGTCTTAAGGACATAGAATTTAAAACAAAAATTTGGAAAGAAAATGAACCATGTTAAATACCTGAAATTGCGCTAGAAAATCACTTAGCCATGGGTTTTCAAACAGATGTACAAACAAAAATTATCAGGGAATGAGTCGGCCGAATTATTAGCCCAGCCAAGCTTAAACGGAAATAAAAGAAAAAGCTCTATAGTATACCAATAGAACATTAGAGTTTTTCAAAGTGGTAAAATAAAAAAAAAACTGAGATGAAGGGATTGCAGTAATGAAATTCCTTCATTAAAGGCAGAAAAAAAAATATATAAAAAAAGACATTTTTTTCGTGAAGCAAAAAAAATTTTAATATACCTTAGTGAATGAATGGAAGTAAATAAAAAAAACTTCACGGATCTTGGCATCGTTTTTAAATTCCAGTTAAATAAGCCTCAGATTAAATTCCAAATTAAAATTTATTAGTAGATGATTAAACAGAATTAAAAAAAAATATGAATGTGATAAAGTGAATACAACTTTTTGTCCGGGGAAAAATTCTGTACGCATGAGTTTACACGATTATTACATGATTAAACACTACACATCCAATTGGTAAAGAAACGTGATAATTTTTTTAAAAGGGAAAATAATTGGATATTTATTCAAACGGAAAGTGTTAACAAAAAAGTTAACGAAAAAGAACAAATGAAGATTTTATCAAATGGAACTCTTAAGGAGATGAAAACATTTTATGCAACGTGTAACCTCATGCGTACAAAATTCCTCGTTGGAAGAATGAATTTAAAAAAAAAACAATATGAATAAATTGAAAAAGAATATAAGTATTTTGTTAAAATAACTACCCCATATTTTTCAGTTTCCACCAAACAGTATTATTTTATATAAAAATTTTAAGGGGGCTTAAAATTTAGGAATTTTTTATAAAACATGATAAAATTTGAGTTACCTGGAAAAAGATGTGAATTCTAAGGCCGTCAGCGCAAGACAAAAGACAAATCGCGCGTTCACAACGGTTGAGCGGAAACCCCCACTCCAAAAGGCAGTAGCAATGAGAGAGAGAGAGAGAGCGAGGAACACGTGCAACTTCCTTTCTAACGCATAGAGAAATAGAAAAACTATGTCGTAATGCATGGCGGGGCAAAGGGGGAAGCAGAGAACGAACAAACTAACGGAAGTGCAATGCAGAGTCAACGAATTCCACGAGCATTCGTGACTGTATTTGCGATTAAGAATGAAATAGGCCTAAAAACGTTTTATGAAATAATAAAGAAATAAAAATGTTAAGAATTATCTCGACTGAATAAAAAGAATAATTTTTATTTTGAAAGTTAAAATTCACTTAGAAATAAAATGGATTTTAATATTTTACCAAAAAGAAAGAAAAACTTGATTTTCTGGTAAAATATTACACGCCGCTTCGTTGGGGGAAAAAAAAATAAAAGGAAGTTTTATTTTTTTTTTTGATCGAAACACTGGGCAGGAGGAGATGACTGAAGATAGAAAACTGAATGTATAAGAAAGAAAAGTGAACGTTAGAGGAATGCAAAAATCTAAAAAATATCTTTACTGCAAGGAGATGGTCAAGTAGTCTTTACATAAGTAATTTATGATAATGCATATGTTCGTGTTTTATTTCTAATGATATGGAAAAGAATTTAAAATAATTGTATTAGTTTCTACCGTAATGTAGAAATAGTAACTGTAGGAGAAATTCCTTGAACATTTTGAGATTTACGTATAGTCAAAGTACAAATTATATAAATATTTAAACAAGTTAAAATAGTTAACCATAAATAAATTGTTGAGTGAACAATATAAGTTTGATCAATAATAGCACTCCAAGGATTAGGTGTCTGGATTGGTTTGTTCAAGTTAGAAGGCCAAGGGTCAACTTGTTTGATGACAGGAAAGGAAATATTCCAGTTTTTGTTGAGGATATGAGATAAGTTGTTTGTGATGGGTGGGTAGTAGTCTAGTATATGTGAAAAAGGTAATGCAGCAAAGTGTGTCCAGGAATGTGGGACAAAGTGTTTTAGTGTAAAATCTGCAGGAGATCTTGAATCGCAGGGAAACGTTGTATGAATAAGGATATTCTGGTCTTGTTGAAGTGTGCAATTACATGGTAAGGAGAGATGTGTTATGCCAATGTTGACAGGTTTAAGCGGAATAACTTTTGTTGGGCAATTTATATTGGTGTAAGGTAGGACATTTGTTATTAAGTACTCAACCGGTGATTTCTCGAAGATGGATGTTGTTATCGACGGTCTGCAGGTGAAAGCGCAATATTTTTGAAGTTCTGGAATTGCTGTTCCTTTGATGAGATGTTGTATACAGGATGTTTGCATCGTTGGCGTATAGGTATGGCGAGGTAATAAGCATAATCTATCGTTGGCTTGGCATGATGTTGACGCCTTATCAATAATTTGTAATCTGGTTGTAGAATTGATGATGTAGAATGAGTCGTGTGAAAGATAACAGGTTTGGTCGTACCATTGTAGCGGAATTGGTGTGTACTGGTATAGTTGATATGCTGTAGTCACTGATGTTAACGGAACTTGAATTTTGATGATAATTTGTGCCGAGTAGAAGGTGCAAGTGGTTAATTTTAGATTCAAATATTCTCTGAGTAGATGTATAGGAATAGCCAATGTCTTGTTGTGATGTTGAAGTTTATCCTGTAATTTTTGGAGATCTGAAGCTAACATTTTTGGAGGTAAAATCTCGCTTGGAACTTGATGCGACGAGCAGCGTTGTTGGATCTTGTTGTAATGAATTTCATATGTTGAGATGAATATGTGTCTGTAGGCGAAATATAGGTATTTCAAAATGTAGATAAAATGTTTGTTTTCTTCGTTTTCATCCGTTTGAATTTGGTTTATGACTTCTGAAAAGTCTTGATGTGTTTTCTTGAACAAATCATTGATTTTGTTAAACGATGTGTTTAAGTGTTCACTGGTAGATGCAAGATGTTGATGATCAGACTGAAGTATTCCTTTTAGACCATTTAGGTGTTGCGTGAGAAATTGTTCATTAGTTTCTACTGCGTGTAACTCGTGTACTGTGGCGATTGAACAACACCAATTCAGGAAATTTCCAATGAATTCTAAAGTACGCCTGGATCGTGTTGATTCAAATCGATGAGCATGGTTGTGGAAGAGAATTTTGGTTGTAGCATTGTGTAAGGTTTGTAGCATCGTTGGAATTTGACAGTGATTTGTAGGACGGCATGTTTGATCTTCCGTTGATTCGGTTGTATTCGTTTGGTTGAGTAATTTGGAGAGGAAATTAGTAAAATTGTCTGGAAGCGATAACTCAGGAGTTTGGAAATGACAGGATGAGGAGTTGGATTGTTGGAAAGGACAGGATGGGAATGTGACGTCGAGATTTGGAAAGGAACGTGGATTGGACACAGGAATGGAGTAGATTAAAGGAATGGATGACTCGTAAATTATCGTATCGGACAGTGGTGTTAAGAAAATACCATGGAAGACATGTACGGGGGTCGGGTGAACCGTATGGATAAAATAAGATGAAAAGATGATGGGGAAGAACTGAAGCAGTAAGGGAAGCATGTTAAGGAGATAGTATGGTTTGAAGTCGAAGTCGGACGGAAATGCTATTTTACAAGTAATGAATCTGAGTTGAAAATGAAACTGCTAATTTTAAATTGTTAGTAATGCAATTTTAGAACATTGAAAGTCTTAGTTTTGCTACAAAAATTAGATAATGAGTACAATTAGTGATCTGAAAATTTTATTTTAGTTTTGTAAGAGGTTTAAGTTTGAATGAGGTTAACTTTTGTTTTTAAAAGAACATTAGAATAATATGCTTTATGTGTTTGTATTGTGTCTGTTGAATATTTTTAAACAATATTATTTTAATACAACTTATTTGAATGAACGAGATTACTTGAGCATTTTAGTTGCAGGAAAGAAAAGTATGAAAAGTGAAAGATTAATTATAGTGAAAGTGGAAGCTAAATTCTGAATAAATTCATTAAATTGTTTGGTGGAGTGAAAAGTATTAAATATGCTTAAACTTAAATGTAATTTACTTATAACTAAAATAATCTTAAAAATAAATATATATTATTTTTGTTCTGTTAAAAACTATTGCACGGTAAGAGAAATTCACAACTTTTTTTGACTAGAAATTGAAATGTTTTTTATGTTTTTGTTTAAATAGATCTTCAAGGTTAAATAATTATCTTGAGTAGATATTGTCTTTAGTAGGAACTGAAATGAGTTTTAATTGATGTTGTAATCTTGTATTATTTAGTTGGAATTTGAAAACCTGTAGATGAATACGAGATGGACTCCGGAATCCGACGATGGTGTTGGAAATCCAGCATCCACTCTGTGATAATGTCTAGAATGCGTAGGCCTGGTCAAGCGATTGGAGAGGAACGTTCATCAAAGTATGCCGTCTCTGGATTACTCTCGTTTTTCTTCGATCTGTTGACAGTTTTAAAAACTTTTAAGCAAACAAAGATAAAATAAGTTATGCAATAATTGTTTGTATGAACTCGGAGTGAAATGTATTTAGGAGATATGTCCTTGTAATGCTGAAATTACAAAGGATGTAAATTTAAGCAAGGAAAGATTGCTTGCAAAAATTACATTGAGAAATGTAATATTTTAAATTATAATGAGTAAGGTATTGCACATGAATGGGTACAAACTATACCACACTAAGAACTAAATGACTGAAGTTACTTATATGTAATGGGGAGATAATTAAAGGGATCCTAAATCTAAGAGGGAATGATTGTTTAAGGGGATCTTAACCTAAATGAAAATTATACCGAATATTAGTATTATCTTAAGTTATTAGAGCAGTTCAGAGTATTAGAATATTGCACGTAATAAAACATCATGCTTGGAAAGGGCATGGACGTTACTGTCAAACAACCAAAACTTGTTTGGCAGAAGGCGCTGAGTTCTGTCTTGTGGAGACACAAGAGTTAGACCTCTCAGCACTTAAGGTGAAAGAGTAATTAAATCTGGACGGATAAACTCAATAACTAAATCATAGTATATAGCTTAAAACTAAAATCTCGGTATTACACAACAATAGCACTTAAACTTAATGTAGGAATCAGTTGAAAATCAAGCGTTATACTTAGAGAGGGCATAAACGCTGCAACAGTAGTACTTAAACTTAATGTAGGAATCAGTTAAAATCAAGCGTTACACTTAGAGAGGGCATAAACGCTGCACAAAAATTAAACAAACCTTGGAATAATAAATAACGGAATAAAAATCTTAAACTTAAAGAGTATGGTATAAACTAATGGTAAATTGACACGGAGCAGGACTAGAATTGCTATCTATTGTAAAATAATAAATAAACTCTACTTAACATAAGGAAGGACGGATTGGAATTAAAACAACCTAATAATGGAAGGATGAAGGAAAAATTCAACAAGTAATACCTCGTAATTGTTGGAAACTGAACTGAAATAAAATAGAGAACCTAAAATTTGCATAGAACTCGAATGAAAAAGAAAAATTTGAGATTGACTGAAATTTTGGAGAAAAAGAAAAAAAAAAAATATATATATAGTGTCTCAGAAATCTTTTGAAGGTTAACTCCGGACTGAAATTAAATGGGCATAGGACAGGAGAAAGGAATAACCAAAAAGCAAGAAAATTTTGGACACACGTCGGGAATTTGGATTGGAGAAAAAAAAAAAAATGATAGCAGGAAAAATGCGCAGCAATTCGCCCCCTGATACATACTTCCACAAACGTACACGCATACGTACAATCACCCAATCAGCATTCACTTTCATTCACACAGCACATACAATCTTGACTGCATACAAAGCCCCATCCAGTGGGTTGAACACCTCACCTCTCGGAACCCAACCCGAGAAGGTAGGCAAAGAATAAGGCCTTGTACTCAATCAAGGTAGGGCAAATGGAAGACATTGGAAAGAAAGGGAGGAAAAAGGAAGGGATCAAAGGAAGCTACCCTTTGATACAAAATAAAAAACAATTAGGCGTCGCAGGAGCCTTGAAAAGTATGAAGACGCATCACGGAAGAAGTTAAATGAATGAGTTGAAATAGAAGGAGTAATGAAACAATTTAAACAACGTGAGAAATACTGAAACGAAGGTGTACTGCAAGTTCTTGAAGGCTGAACTGAAACGAATTTAAAAAAATTTACCAACTGAAATCCTTCAAGAATGACCAAAAACATAAAGGAGAAAAAAAATGAAAATACGAGGACAACTTGATGAATTGAGAAGTAAGGATGTTGTGGTTAAAACTGATAAAATGAAATTGAATAATGATAATGATAGAAATTTGACTTTACATCAACTTGAAAAAGATAAAATGAAATTAAACAGATCGAGTTAAAATTTTTTTTTTGAAATTAAAGCGGGCCTACACATTAGGAAAAAGAGAACTTAAAATTAATCTTAAAACTAAGCTTATGAGTAAATACCCTAGAATCTAATAAATTAAATCACAACCCAAATATAATTAGTTCAATAAATAAATCTCGAATTCGCCGCTTGTCACAAAATTGTTCTGACGACAAAAGTAGGTAAAAAGAAACTTTTGGAAGCAGAAATCAGACACAAACAACTAACGGAGTGCAAAATTTCAAAAAAATTGCAAAAATTGCGTTAACAAGATTTCTGACTTGAAATGGGAATGGATTTAAAAAAAAAAATTGACATTTGTAGCGTTATCAAATTTGTAGTGTTATCAAATTTGTAGTGTTATCAAATTTTAAGTAAAATTTATATGTATATTTATGTATATTATATTATAGTATAGTATTTTTATGTAAAATTATTTTATTATGTAACTTTGTAGTGTAAATAATTTTAAGTTATTTAATATTTTTTTATATTTACTAAGTAATATTGTGAGTTTTAGTGAATTAAGGAAGAAGATGACCAGTCATACACCGGACAACAAACTTTTAAAATTAATCAAACGACCAGGAACAGGTAGTGTGGTATGCCCAAATTCGACCGTTAACACACACTACAATGGCCATGAAAATCTGCAAGAAATTCCATTTGACAACTCATACCTGAGGAGAGATCGTCCGGAGAGATTCCAGTTGGGAAATGGATATCCAACAGATGGCCCTAACCAAATTTGCAGCGGAAATCAAAAACCAAACTTGGAGTACCAGGGACTACCTAGGGACCAGATTTGTAGCACAAGCAATCCGAAATCAGAACGGAGCGGACCTACCATCAACCTACCAAAAGCGAGCAGCAAGGATCCGAAAACCGGAAACAAGAACGGAGAGGACCTACCATCAACCTACTAAAAGCGAGCAGCAAGGATCCGAAAACCCGAAACAAGAACGGAGAGGACCTACCATCAACCTACTAAAAGCGAGCAGCAAGGATCCGAAAACCCGAAACAAGAACGGAGAGGACCTACCATCAACCTACTAAAAGCGAGCAGCAAGGATCCGAAAACCCGAAACAAGAACGGAGCGGACCTACCACCAACCTACCAAAATCAGAACGGAGCGGTACTACAAGCTGAAAAGGACAAGAACTCGAAGGAACAGCAAGCAAGGATGGCAAACACGAAGCAAACGGCCAGGAAGTCGACCCGCGGTAAGACACCTGGTATTTGATAACACAGCAGCGCTAATCTACAGATCTACACATTAGCGCCAAGATTGGAAGTTTAATAACAGTTTGTGAAAAGTTGAACGAATTCGAGACCATTTATGCCCTAAAATCTACATATATATTATACATTGTTCAAAAATTACTATACTAGAAATGCACAACCCTTGTTAGAATTCAGCGTGGTGAATTCAATCTTCTGTTAAATGCATTTTACAGAAGCACATCAATAAAACAACTAGTGAGTCCTGTGGAAAAAGTTGGTGAGTAAATTAAATCAAAGCACAAAGGTGATAATGAGAGTATGTCATGAATGTGAGATGAACATACAACTGTAATTGTTAGTGATCATTACAATTCTGCGATTGAGTTCTATGAATAAATTTCTTCAATCGGCTCACATGGACAACCTGCGGTGTTAATTTGCCGAAACGTTCTAAAATAACCTCATAATTTAATGGACTTCTGACTCTTGAAATCCTGTATGGACCACGGAAATTAGATGCTAACTTTGGCGATTTTCCTGGAGCTGTTTGTGGAAAGAAAACCAATACCTCGTCATTAACAGAAAATTTCACATCTTGATGCGTTCTGTCGTAATACTTCTTTTGTGTGTCTTGAGCCTTGGAAAGAATTGCTGGTAATTTTTCACGAACCTGTTGAAGGATTTTTAACTGGTCTAGTAGTTCGACATCATTTTCTGTTTCCAGTAATGGTAGATCAAACGGTGATAGCGGATGGTAGCCATGTAATAAATAGAACGGTGAATACCCCAAAGACTTTTGAACTGAAATGTTGTACGAGAAGATAACAGGTTGTACAAATTTATGCCAGTTACTCTGATTTTCGTTGACATAAAATTTTAGCATTTGTAGTATTGTAGAGTTAAAACGTTCTGTAATGCCTGTAGTTTGCGGACGATATGGTGTGCTGGTGTGGTGTTCAACTCCTAGTTGTAAGCACAGATGATTTATCGTTGAATTAATGAAATGAGAACCTTGGTCTGTTTGAATAATTTTAGCGCATCCGTATTGAAGGAAGAGTTTGTATAGAAAATTTGCTACAGCATTTGCATTATTATGAACCGTTGGGGTTGCCATTGCGAATCGAGTAGTAGCGTCCAGAGCTATGAGAATGTATTGAAAATTTCCAGTAGTTTTTGGAAGAGGGCCTAAAAAATCGAGAACTATTTTTGTGAAGGGAGTTGAGGTAATTTTGATTGGATGAAGAAGACCAAATTTCTTTGAACGGGGAACCTTAATAATTTGACATTCGGGACACGATTTGACGTAGGCTGTTATGTCTTTAGACATATTAGGCCAGAAGTATTTCGTAGAAATTTTTGAAATGGTTTTTTGAATTCCTAAATGAGCACCTGACATGGGCGAATCATGGTACATTTTGATGACTTCGGGAACTAAAACAGAAGGAAGGACGAGGCGCAAAGTAGTGGAATTATCATGAAATAATTTGAAGTACACAAGATCATTTTGAAGAGTATAACGTCGGGACATGCGTTTGAAGTTTTGAGAAGCGTTTGGAGAAGAAATGAGAGCAAAATAAATTTTACTGATCAAATCGTCCTGTTTCTGAAGTAGGTTAATATCTAATTTAGAATTAATCGGGATTGGAACAGAGTCTGAATTTGTTTGAAGTACATGAAAGGACGTGGAAGGGGTGTCTGCCGTAGATGGGGAAACTGAACTGAAATTATTAAGTGAAACTGAAGCAGAGGTGGAAGTGGCATTAATCAAATCTATGTTATGTTCTACTGGAATATCTAGAGGAGATCTGGAAAGCGCGTCTGGTACATTGAGGAATTTTCCGGGAATATGTTTAATAGTATAAGTGTATTCGGATAATTGAAGTAGTAATTTGCTTAAACGAGATCCAGGGTCTTTAAGATTTTTAACATATTGAAGAGCGGAATGATCTGTGATTATAGTAAAAGGCCTACCGTACAAGAAATGCCTGAAATGTTTAACGGAATATACGATGGCTAAAAATTCAATTTGGGAGACCGACCAGTTAGACTCATTAGATGTTAAGCGTCGAGAAACGAAGGCTATAGGTTTCATCTCGTTGTTATTATTCCTTTGGCATAAACAACCTGCTAGACCAATGCGTGAAGCGTCGCAAAACAAGAACGTTGGTCTAGAGTTGTCGAAGTATTCCAAGATAGGTGGATTAACAATTAAGTTCTTAAGTGTTTCAAAAGCTTTTTCGTGATCTGTAGTCCAAATAAATTTCTGATCAGCTCTAGTAAGCTGAGTTAACGGATAGGCTATGTGGGTAAAATTACGAATAAATTTTCTGTAAAAGCCTACCATACCAAGAAAGCTACGAACCTCCTTGACTTTAGTAGGAGTCGGGAATTTTGTGATTGCTTCGACGTTTTGAGGAAGTGGAGAAATTCCCTCATTGGAGATCTTATGACCCAGAACTTTCACTGAATTATAGAAAAACTTGCATTTCTCTGGTTTTAACTTCAGGGACGCTGAGCGCAGTCTAATGAAAACCTCCTTAAGTACCTCTAAACATTTTTCGAATGAGGCCGCATGTACATATAAGTCGTCGATGTAAAAGTTAAGATTTTTATACAGTAGATCGGATAGTAAAAATGTCATATTTCGGTTGAAAGCAGCTGGGCTAACAGATAATCCCATTGGTAGACGTTTGAAACCATATAAGCCAGTTGGAGTAATGAATGCCGTGATTGGAATGCATTCTGCCGCAATACGTTGTGTGAAAAATGCTTGTGAAATATCCATAGTAGCGAAATACTGTGAACCACCGAAAGACTCCAAGATTGTGGAAGGATTTGGCAAAGGAAATTTATCGTGTATGATTTTCTTATTAATTTTTCTGTAATCAACCACCAGTCTCGAAGAACCATCAGGTTTGTGAACTAAGAACGCAGGACTCGCGTAAGGCGATTTCACATCCATAATAACATCAGAAGATTTAAGCTTGTCAATGATTTTACTAAGTTCAGACAATTCATAGGCAGAGAATTTATACGGGCTGTTAAAAACTGCATCTTGATCTACTAGTTTTATGTGTACGGGCGGCAGGTTAGCTTCTGGTAAGTCGAATTCATCTTTTGAAAATATATCTTGGAAATCGGAAATTAGAGAAGTTACAGCTTTGTATTGTGACTGAGACAATTCCGGATTAATGTCTATTAATTTATCATGAATAATAATGGGTTCATGTTGGTTTGTGACTGGAGAGGAAACATTGACTTGAAATACAGGAGTTTGTGGGGAAGATATCATAAGTGTACCGAGCATTAATCCAGTTGGAAAATAAATGGGCGACGGAGAAGCATTATTTATAGAGAACTTCAAATGAGAAGCGTCGGAGGGAACTAGGGTAATGTTGACAAGAGAAACATCAGCGATATTAGAATTTTGTTGGAAATCAAACTTGAACACAGAAGATAAAAATTTGTCAACGGAAGTGTCTATCTGAAGCGAGGAATTTGATGGTAATAAAATTGTATGAGAAGTAAGAACAGGTGTGGGCTTGGAAAAATATTCTGGAATATTAACGATTGGTGTCTGAGCTTTATCGAAGAGGGGAGTTATATTGGAACAATCATCTGAAGCGAAGAATTGGAGTTCATCAGAAATATTATAAAGAAGATAATTCGAGTCACTATCCGGGAAAATTTGTAATGCATTGGAAACACCATCGGAAAGCGAAGGGATGCTTGAGCTAGTAATACTATGTACTGAATGTGGTTTGAGAAAATTAACGTTGTTAGTGGGTGTAACTTTTAGATCAGTAGTTGACGAATAATTGTGAGAAGATTGCAAATTATGAAGCCATTTTTTATTGAAATTGATTTTAAAGCATTTGCCATTCTTGAAAAACGAAATTTGATTTTTATTGAAGTCCAAAATAATGCCAAATTTTACAAGAAATTCGTTGCCTAAAAGAATTTGACAAGTTAGGTCCTTCACAACATACACAGTATGACAGAATGGTATTTTGGAAATGGAAAAGCACAAATTCGTTGAACCTAAAACTTCTAATGTTGAACCGTTCGCAGAGGTCAAAACAATATTCGAAGAAGGAGTGATTTCAGAAGGAGGAACTAAAGCCGCATTGCAAAGGGATAAATTGGAGCCAGTATCTAGAACTATCGGTAGAGAGTCAGATTGGAGAGAGCCGATAACCGTTAAAGCCATTGTAGGTTGTTGTGTGGAAATATCAGTACAGAGCAGGGGTTGCGATGAAACCTGGATTGAAGAGCATAAGTCCTTCGTAGGAAGAGCAGATTTGGAAGAAAAATGGTCTGATTTAAATTTGATCAACGATAATAAATGATTAAGACCGCAAATGTGGGATGCTATCACATTAATTGGAAGGTTATGAACAAAACATGTAAGAATTTCAGAAATTTGTTGTTTGGAAACAAAAGAATACTTAAATGGTTCAAAGTTTATGCCTATTAAGGTGCGGTATTTGAAAATATAACAGAAAGTGCGAATAAAGGAACCAATAACAATGTATGTTGAATCATAGGTGGCAGAAGTTCTACGAGAATTAAAGAAATAAGTTGAAATACATTTAACATTGCACTCAGAAATAATTGAAGCACATAGGCGTTTGGTAAGAGAGAGATTTTTCCCTAAGGATGGATCTGTTATGAAGACTTGCCTAGCTTTGACATCAAAAATTAACAAAGACCAAATATAGGTATGGTTAGATTCACTATGCGAAGCTTGGAAAACTGGTACAAACATGAAGTCAGAATTTTTGAAATCAGAAACAAAGTTATTTGGTAACGAGATGGATTCTTGGTTTGAAACTAATTGAATGGGGTGTGCAATGGAGTATGAAAAATCTACAACGTGAAAGAAATGATTATTAATTGTTTGTAAAATAATGTGGACTTGTTCACAAGACAATTCGGCATTTTCTGAAACGCATAAATTCGAAGGAAGTGATAAATCTGAAGGCTGAATCGCATAAACTGAAGTTGAAATGTTAAACTGAGCATTAGGAACTTGAAAACTAAATGAATCACAGAGGTCAACCTCCAAGGATGGCGAAATTTTACTGTCATAATGAGAAGAGGTTAGGTTGTTAGAATAATTAGGATTAATGAGTTTCATTTTTGAGGAACGCGCCGAAACATTTGAAATTGTACATGAATTGCTGTTTTTATTTAAAGTTAAAGAAGCTTTGGAAGAGGTATTTTTAACAGCTAATACGGTTGAAGAAAATGAGGTCAAACACCGACCTCGAAGGCTTACACGTTTTTTGATGGGTGTGTGTTATATCGACAACGACTAATGGAGTGTCCTGGTCTGTTGCAAATTTGACAGAAATATCTATGTTGGGCGGGCATGGCCGCTTGAGGTTGAAGAGGGTGGCCGAATTGTGTAGACAAAGCATTCGGAAAGTTGTGGGGCATCAAAGGCCTAGGAGAAAACATTTGGGGTTGTTGAAACGGGATAGCTTGATTGAAGTGGGATGGTCCTGGTATCTGTGGGAAATTTTGTTGAGTGGGCCTAGTTGGATTGGAATTAAAACCGTTTTGGAATTGTGGGCAGTTGAATCTAGGTCGAGGTTGCGAATTAAATTGTGACCGATTTTGTTGATTTGCATGTTTTCGATTTTGATTGCTACTAGAAGCAGGTCGCTCTGATTGTGTTGATTTGATATGACTGTTGTTATTTTGAAACTTGTTGTGCGATGGATTATTATTTTGATTTGACACAGTTTGAGTCTGGTGTGAAATGGCATTGACCGGTGAATCAACAGATGTAGAAACATGGAAATTTAATAGATTTTTCGATTCCTGGAACTTCCTAACGTTGGTTAACAATTTATCTAAAGTAGAGTTGTCGCACAGAGAAATTTTATCTAAAATGGAGGGCAGGAGGCCCCTCAAGATGTATTTACAAACTTTCTGTTCTGGCATTTGCGGATCGATACGTGAGCATAAATGCATTACATCAGCTATGAATGAAGATGTATGTTCAGAAATTAGTTGTCTTTTATTAAATAAAGTCATCTCCAGGAGATCAGAGTCGCAATCCAAACGGAAGTGTTTTAAGAATTCCTGTTTCACGAACGAATAATTCATCTGGGTTGAATCAAAACGTAACTTAAGATCGTCAAAGAAATCCAACGCTGTATTCTTTAAGTAAAGTGGTAAAAACTGGAGTTTAAACTTATCGTCCCAAAAATTTACAATAGCTGCTCTTTCAAAATCCTTAAAAAATGTAGCAATGTCATCGTTGCCTTTTCCCTGGAACACTGATGGAGTGAAAAATGGCAATTTAGCTTTAGGGCCAGAAGTTTGGAGCGAACCGTCCATGATAACAGCAGAGTCCGTTTGTGTGGTAACAGAAGTCGATGGTTGAAGAAACTTAATAGACAGTGCGGTCTTTAAGTCAGCAAGATCAGGATACTGTTGTTTCAATTCATCCGACAAGGATGCGTGATTGACCAAATAGTCCAAAGCGTGTTCACGGGATACCGTTATAGAACTCGGATTTTGGAAAAAATGCTTTCGCAGGCGTAAAACCCCTCGGATGTATTCTAAGTCGGCGCCAGAAGGAATGAAGATATTATGTTGGCTTGCTAACAGGCGAGCCTGATCCAAGGAAAGCGATTTGATTGTAATACCCCGCAAATCTGACATAGGGATAACCACACAAAACGAGATAACCTTACCTGTATACTTAACCTCAACAGTAAACACAAAAATGAATAAAATGTAATGAAAGTTTAATACTGACAGATGCCCAATGATATACTTGCTATAACCAAATGATATGATCGATGGAAAATGTGGCTGGCAGATGACTGCTGTTGAATGAAAGGTGGAAAAGATGTCCCAGCTAGTACTGTATGTCAGATGAATGAGGTGAGTGGCTCAGATGAAATCGCTTACTGGAAATGTCAAGGTGTGTCGCTCCAATGCTGGTTCTGAAAGATAAATTTCCAATCATGTTAGAAAATCACTTACAATTGTTCTAGTGAACTAAATTTGTAGGTCAGGTGGAAGTATAGATTAGCTTGTCATGAAATATGTCATATGTTTTTCTGGAAAGGGAGAAAACAAATTGATTTCACCCAAAATCTAACCTAAAATAACCTTTCTTAAATTGTAGATGTAATTTACAGGTTTGTGAAACTGAATTGTTAAGTTGTGTAACTTAACTGACATCCAGGGTGTACAAAATGGCTTCACAACTTCAGATCACAGAATGTACACTTTTTTTTTTTTTTTTTAGGTTAGAAATTATAACACAAAAACAATAATACGACCTAAATAGTATGAGTCGGCTGGATAATGGAACTCACAATATTTTTACACACCACAGAAAATTCATATTACAGCTTTATGCCAGGTGTAATCTTTAAGGTCGAAACGCACACAAAAATAGTGTCACAAAACATACATTGATTACATCCAACACACATAAGTTTCCTTATTACCTAATTTCGTTAAAGAACTCCGTTAGAAATGTCAAAATTCCTTCAACAGACAGAAAAGTATTCAGCTTTTGTATTGAATTACAATCCAATAGTTTCAGACAATGTATTCAATTTGACCAAACTAAACAGTTTTAATAACAGTAATTAAAAGTCTGGCCGCCATTTTATGCCATCAAAATAAAAACAAAACCACACAGTTAGTTCCAAAAACAATATGTATAGTATTTACATTTCGACTGACTCTTTAGGTAATAAAACTAGCCATAAATAACCTAAAAGTTAGCGAATATAGTACAAATATTTCAAAGTTAATACATCACCGTAAATTAATATAATTACAACCAATAGTTTTCCTTCAACTTTATGTAGAAATCGTCGGGAAGCCACAGGCTCATACGTCAGTTCTTGATGTCCAATGCAGGCTGGATGGATGTTACCACGGCAAGAGCAGAAACTTTAAGAAGGAAATTGACTATGCACAAATGTTAACAAAGAACGAATTAAACACACTTATAGCACAAAAATATAGATTAGAAACTAATTCAACACTGGACAGATGTGAAACGAAAAGCCTTTACTAAGCTGTGTCGACCAAAAATTAGAAGTAAAACCGGAACTATGTGGCAAGGCAACATCGTGAAATACTTGAAGAATAACAAGCAAACGTCCATTTTGTGGGAATTATTACGACGGAACCGAACGAATTGTAAATAGGTTGTAGAATGGCCAACACGACAGATGAAAAATATGTTGGGCAAAGAAGAATATAAATAGCAGGTTGTTCCAAGATTAGCTTGTGACATATAGTATGTAAACCAATGAAAACGACCGTAATGTTGTTGTAGAATACCTGAAAAACTTTACAATTCTCAAAGATATCATTAGTGTATTTAAAGCGTTAATATTACAAGTCAATTTAAAATCTTCGGGCTGTGATTCTTAAACCATAATTCCTGTAAATATTACTAATCTTATTCCATCCTAAAGCAAGAACATTATTGCCAACATTAGCACAATAATTAAGATAGAAATTAAAATCCCAAATTACTATTGAATTGTTAATTCACAGAATTAGTAATATTTACAAGTATTGTTAAACTTATCTTAAATATAAGTTCGTACTATCAAACTAAACTTATTCCTAACATAATCCTAATCATAATTATTCGAATGTCAGATAACAAAAACCGGTTAGCCTCCACCAAATTTGTAGTGGATAATATGAAGTTACACAAGGCACGGTGACTTGCACCAACATTTGTAGAGGTGGAAACGAAGCTTCCACTAAAACTGGTAGTGTGTCGAAACGACACACTTATTTTTAGTTACCACAACTAAAAATTTTATCTAAGTTACAACGCCCTGCGGCGAAAACCGAACCCTCCCCTCCACCAGACTTCGGAACGGACAAAACACTGTTGTAATTCTCCACCGGGAGAACTTCAAAAGTGGCCCACCCCGAAACCGGATAAAGGAAAAGAAAACGGCTCACACCACGAAGACGCTGAAACTTAAATGACCAATAGGGGGCAAAATCCACCAGCCAATTTTAGAATCCAACCAGACGCTGAAATTGGACTCAGGGGATTATTGGCAACCCAGATTTGAATAACGTAGCTCTATCGATGGTAAAAACTCGCTCTTAGTACTGCGAGGGTGAGATTGTAGAAAAAATCTATGCCGGTTCAAATGGTAGAAAAATAAATTATAATCTGACACTCAGAGATGAATTTAAAACAAACTACTTTAATTCAAACATAATGAAACATAATAGCAACAAAGATGTTAACCAAATCTTTGTAAACAAACAAAAATAGAAATTTTCTTTTACACACAAAAAAAAAACGTTAAATTCTCATTCCAGAGAACGAGAGATAAAAATAAAAAAAATCAATTTGCACTTATAATGAATCAAAAAAAATGAAGTTTAGAAAGACAAAAATGTATGAACAAAACCCATCTTAAAACTAATTAAAAAGAAATTTTATTTAAACCTCTGTTTGAAAATTCATAGCCTCGCGTTTGTAAAGAAAGAATTTAATAAATTACTAAACTTTTTATTAGATAAAACTTTAATTTAAAAACAAAATAATTGAATCTTTAATTCATTGCATTAATTTATTAAATTTAATTAATTCTTCAGAAAAACAAACACACATCTAGGTCTTAAGGACATAGAATTTAAAACAAAAATTTGGAAAGAAAATGAACCATGTTAAATACCTGAAATTGCGCTAGAAAATCACTTAGCCATGGGTTTTCAAACAGATGTACAAACAAAAATTATCAGGGAATGAGTCGGCCGAATTATTAGCCCAGCCAAGCTTAAACGGAAATAAAAGAAAAAGCTCTATAGTATACCAATAGAACATTAGAGTTTTTCAAAGTGGTAAAATAAAAAAAAAACTGAGATGAAGGGATTGCAGTAATGAAATTCCTTCATTAAAGGCAGAAAAAAAAATATATAAAAAAAGACATTTTTTTCGTGAAGCAAAAAAAATTTTAATATACCTTAGTGAATGAATGGAAGTAAATAAAAAAAACTTCACGGATCTTGGCATCGTTTTTAAATTCCAGTTAAATAAGCCTCAGATTAAATTCCAAATTAAAATTTATTAGTAGATGATTAAACAGAATTAAAAAAAAATATGAATGTGATAAAGTGAATACAACTTTTTGTCCGGGGAAAAATTCTGTACGCATGAGTTTACACGATTATTACATGATTAAACACTACACATCCAATTGGTAAAGAAACGTGATAATTTTTTTAAAAGGGAAAATAATTGGATATTTATTCAAACGGAAAGTGTTAACAAAAAAGTTAACGAAAAAGAACAAATGAAGATTTTATCAAATGGAACTCTTAAGGAGATGAAAACATTTTATGCAACGTGTAACCTCATGCGTACAAAATTCCTCGTTGGAAGAATGAATTTAAAAAAAAAACAATATGAATAAATTGAAAAAGAATATAAGTATTTTGTTAAAATAACTACCCCATATTTTTCAGTTTCCACCAAACAGTATTATTTTATATAAAAATTTTAAGGGGGCTTAAAATTTAGGAATTTTTTATAAAACATGATAAAATTTGAGTTACCTGGAAAAAGATGTGAATTCTAAGGCCGTCAGCGCAAGACAAAAGACAAATCGCGCGTTCACAACGGTTGAGCGGAAACCCCCACTCCAAAAGGCAGTAGCAATGAGAGAGAGAGAGAGAGCGAGGAACACGTGCAACTTCCTTTCTAACGCATAGAGAAATAGAAAAACTATGTCGTAATGCATGGCGGGGCAAAGGGGGAAGCAGAGAACGAACAAACTAACGGAAGTGCAATGCAGAGTCAACGAATTCCACGAGCATTCGTGACTGTATTTGCGATTAAGAATGAAATAGGCCTAAAAACGTTTTATGAAATAATAAAGAAATAAAAATGTTAAGAATTATCTCGACTGAATAAAAAGAATAATTTTTATTTTGAAAGTTAAAATTCACTTAGAAATAAAATGGATTTTAATATTTTACCAAAAAGAAAGAAAAACTTGATTTTCTGGTAAAATATTACAGTACCTGTGGGTTCAATGATTTCACCTAGGTATTTAAAGTGATCCACCTTCTTTATGGTGCCATACTTCGTAACTAAACTCCGCGATCTAATGTGTTTTGTGGTCATGAATTCAGTTTTGGTGAACGATATTTGCAGTCCAACTTTTTCCGCACATTCTTTAAGGATCTCAATCTGGTGGATTGCCGTTTCCTCATCTCCAGAGAGAATTGCCAGATCATCAGCAAAGGCTAGGCATGTGACGTTGATATTATCCGGTTGCCTACCTAGCTTGATGGGTTTCCATATGTTGTCTTTTTCTAATTATTTCTTCCATTCCTTAATGACTTTATCAAGAACAATGTTGAATAATAATGGAGAGAGTCTATCGCCCTGCCGAATACCCGTTTTGATGGAGAAAGGCTGAGATATTTCGCCAGCAAATTTGACTTTGGAGGTCGTGTCAGTCAGTGTCTGTTGGATGAGTCGGCTCGTTTTTGGGTCCAAATTGTTCTCTGCCAGTATATTAAACAGAGATTGCCTGTCAATGGAATCATATGCTTTACGGAAGTCAACAAATGTGCATATTGTTGGAAGATTTCTAATTGCTCGAAGTTTCAGTGTGGACTTGAGGTTGAAAATTTGTTCAATGCCTGATCTGTGCGGTCTGAATCCAGCTTGATATTCACCAATAAGGGGCTCAATCTGTTATTATTATTATTATTGTCATTTATATTATTGCAAATGTTTAATTTGACAATATTGACAGACCGCTGCAATGGGCCAGTTATTAGAGTACTATGCTGCATAGCGAAGGTCCAAAGTTTTGATTCCCGGCTAAAGTCTGAAAAATTTAGAACACTTTCGTACTCACCGTTTCTTAATCCCACGTAGTCGCTAATGACCTAAATGTTGTTGTGACTTAAAAAACCGTTCTACATCAATAAAACTACAATAATGGTATAAAGCGTACATCTTTATATACACAACTGAAATACATAACATTAATAGTTGAACTGCCGCTTTATTAGAGTTTCAGAAAACATTGTGAGTTTTTTGGAATGTATAGAGCATCAAGGTTCCGTATGTAACTTATAAATATGTAATTTCCAACTCAATCGTATGCAAAGACTTAGGAAGTCATTAGTCTAATACATTTTTATTTTGGCTGTTTATATAATTTCTGAGAACAGTGAAAAGTGTCCATCCTTCTTACATTTAAATTACTTAAATTTTAAATTTACTTATCACGAATAAAACACACGAGATAACGTATAAAAACAGAATAAACAATTCTAAAAAAGTTTACCTTTTTTTAAATTTATCAATTTTGTTTATAACTTAGACGGATAACAAACCAAAGTTTATAACTAACTTCATTAAGAATCCCTTAATATGAAATATGAATTTTGCAGACCTACCAGGAATCGCACGAAGACGACTGAAACGCGGATGGAGTAGAGACATGGTACATTAACGCAACTGTAACATTTATTACGTATACAAAAATACAATTTAAAAATGAACACAATTATCGTTCTCTGGAGAGCTATCGCTGGGTGGTGTCCTCCTGAAAGCCATTAACGCGGTTGGTTTTGTTTTTAATTTAGTTGTGAACATTTTTGCTTGATGTTTTTATACAGTTGCAAAATAAATAAAGTAGTAAAAATAAACTTCGACGGTTAGTATTCAACATTCAATTGGATGAACATTTCTTAAAGCACATTTATATAGTCTACATGATATTTTGTTTTAAAGATTTCAACTTTGACTAAAAACCAAGCGCATAAAAACATTTTAATGCAATTAAGATATATTAAACGATACAAAGTTGTGTGAATAATACTTTTCACAGTAGGGATGTCAATGATGTTATCTGAAATGTTGGACAAAAGACAGTCGAAAAGTTAGAAGTGTAGGAGGGGCGGTCGCGTGTCTGAGCGTCGGTGTATTGTTTGATTTAGTTAAGGAGGGTGAACTTAATATAACTGCATGGTGGGTGCCGATATAAGCGGTTATCGACTTAGACATCTGCGGCAGCGGATTTATTGATATGGGAGTACATTAGGCTAGAAGCTTATCATTCACTTATTTACTTAGACAAGTGACTTCGTTCTTTGAAAAGTTATTTTTAACAAAAAGCATTGTTTGAATGTTTGAAAGTAACCCGGCATCATTATTCTTTCTTCTCTTGTCAACCAAACTAACTTTCATAACAAATTAAACTCCAGCATACCACAAGATAAGGAGATTGACTGTTAAGTATCAACACAATGTAGTATGGTAAATAAGTTTTTGTTACGGAAAAAAGAATGCTTAGTAGGAAAATAAAAATTTAACGGACGTAAAACAGTTCCTTATTCTAAACTTATAATTTAGTCTTTACAAAGGGAAAAGAAAACCGTTAATTTTAGAAATTTTAACGGGTTTTTGCGTCTGAGTTGCTGAAGAAAGAAGATATTTATGAATAAACGGATTCAAACCGAAATGATTAAAAGACTGAAATTTGTCTCATATCTGTGACGTTGTAAATTTAGCTTGCCAAGCGAATTAACTTTGAATAAAAATTGGTGCAGAAGAACCAGTCACTTAAAAAACAGAATATTTTTTCTTCTGGAATTGACTTTATGTTTTTGTAAAAGTATTCAGGGTTTCTTGGAGATATTAATTGTAGGTAAAATTTTGGTCAGCTAAAACTTTTTCAGTCTCTGAGAAATATTTCACGATATTAAAGATATCGTACGATTTCTTCTTCCTCTTTACAAATGTAAGGCAAGAACCTAGTAATATTGTATTGTGTATTTAGATTTTAATTTTACATACAATTTCACAGGTCATTGAAACAGTCCAAAAATTTAACTTTATGAACAGTTTATTCAAGCATATACAAACTGCACAATTACCGGTGGTGCGGTCTTCAACCTTCACGATATTCTTTTATTTTTTTTTCATTCAAGTTGAAGATATACAATTCCAACTTTACATCTGAATAAAACTGGTCAACGGTCTCGACTCCAGAAGAGGAAAATATACCATCTCTGAAGAGGGCGGGTCACCTAAGTGGTAGGTCTGTGAATAAAACCCAAAGCATGTCAAGATGCTCACAGGTGGCAGCTTCACCACTGCCTTACTTCGAGCAGGGTTTGTGATTCGGCCAAAGAAACTTTTACTGACTAGCAAACTCTCAAATAGCCTCAGAAACAGAACAGGTTTTCTCGGCAATAAAAAACATTAAAAAATAAATTTCTAGTTATTTTTTTAGGATGATCCATGAATGATAAATATCGGTTTCGTAACTACTAAGATCATAGTTATGAACAATTCATGAAAAATGTTAGATGAACAAGAACGAGGCAGCAATTAAAAAAAATTGTAGTAAGAGATGAAATCAATAAATCTAGTGACATGTTTTTCATAAGAGTGTATTATGATGGTTGCAGTAATTAGGACAGAAAAAAATTGTAGTTGCACTTATAGGCACAGCTGGATGATGTGAAGTATCGTAATAAATAGACGTATTGGGGATAGATAGGAACAGAATGAAGTTTGTAAATACGTATGTAGGGTGAGAGAGAAATGTGATGAAGAATGGGTGAACGAGTAAGTACTATGTATGTGAAGAGAGAGCTGTATTTTGTGCGTGCTTCAAGTGGTTGTATAATGAGGGTAGAGAATTACAAGCCCCTTGGTAACCTTGCTCGTAATCAAACAGTAATGATACAGCGAGCAAGGAACAGCACAAACTATTTTCCACAGTACTATCGCGATACAATACCATAACGTAACTTTATCTCAAACGTTCTACACACTTTATTATAGTTACAATTAAAGGATGTTAATTATAAATGAATTAAAATATGTTCAAATTAAATTTTAAACACCTAATTTTAAAACAAAAATATGAATTTAGTGTAAATGCGGAAGCCCTCACTAACTGAATGATTCACCCGCTCGTTCATTACAAATTATCTAAACTTTTCAAATCATCTAGTAGGCTGAAATTTCGCAAATTTGTTTCTTAGGGGTTAAAACATTTGTATTCTAATTACTAGTTCCTAAATGGTAGAAAAGCGTCAAAACCGCTGAAACAAACTTTTCATACCTTCCCAAAGTGCTACAGTTTTAAAAATCAGCAACCGTATTCTCTAATAATTTCTAAAAACAGAAAAAAGTCTAATTTTTCACCACTTTCTTCTAAAATGTAAAAACTAAAACTGTTTAATAAAATCGCGAAAACCGGGAAGAACCATAAACGTATCTTGTTAATGCACCCCTGTGAAACCAGCAATAATCCTTTGTGCAGCCCTGGCGAAATTATTATTATGTACGAGTTATTACTACTCGAACATAAATCAAGGTAGGTTGAAGAATTATTTACCGCATTATTTTGTTCAAAACCTAAAAGATAACAATGAAGTGAACAATGATAAAAAACCATTACACTTATGTATACTATAATAATAATTATTATTATTTTATTATAATTATATTTAGTTATATTATGTATTAGTATTGTGTATTATGTAACAGTAGCTTGAACACATAATAAAGATAAAATCAAACTACTGAATTTAGATGGAATTTGTCTAAGTTTAATGTAAGAACAGCAATGGTAATCATTTTCTTCACGTTAAAAAGTTTTTGGAAATCTATCTCGTTGTTTTTATATGCTGCAGTAGTTTAATAACAAGAAATAAAAATACTGTGCAATTAAAAAACTTTTGAACAAATTCGTGTTTGCATTCAACAATGTTTGAGTTCACCCTTCTTATTGCAGACGTCTTTAATTTATTTCAGTTAAAAGTCTATAGTATCTAAATACTTGTCTTTAATTACAGATCGAATACATGACCATAACCTTGTAAGTTCTTATCTCTAAGCTCTTTTATTAAATTTATTGACAGGTTAATAAAAGTAAAATTTTGTTTTACTAATCAGTAGCGTACTCAAATCTTACGTCGAAGATTCTGGGTTTGATTACAGATTGCACACTAGAATCTGAAATAAACCAACATTAACTTTAAAATGTATAAAATCAAAAACCTTACTAATGATCTAACTTGACTAAAGCTACAAACAGAAGGAATCAGACAAATAGAAGTCATTGCCATAAAAATTATTTGAAAGGTTTACTTGACGACTATGAAAATTTAAGAAAAGGACAACAAATGAAAGAATTTAAAGCAAATTTTATATTATATTAAAGATCTTTAACTAACTCTTTGCTATTTATCTATCGAAGCTATAACTAACTAAAGTATGGTTGTCTCATATCATTGTGAGCTTGTAGGTCGATAGATTTAGCCACAGTATTGCCAGATCACATTTCCATATGCTACTTGTACAATTATTCAATCACACAAGCACAATAAAACTATAATACGAGTAAATATCTGTAAATTTGATTCGTTACTGATATATTATGGTTCTGTTTTGATTTCAGTTCATTTTATAATTTAATTTGTCTATTTATTATGTGATATAACCTTACGTTGCTTTTATTTATCTGTATACGCGGCAACGCTGGAAGACGAGGGGTGAGATGGAGCTACAAGTAATGCTAAACAACGAGTCTCAGAACCATTTGACGCATACTGTATTTATTTTAAGCATTAGGCAGTTAAAGAACAGTAAAATAAAATCGCGTTAATTTCTGGTAGTAGTAGCTATGGTACAATGTCGCATTCATGAAGCTTAAAAAAATTGTACAATAATGTTAAAAATGCCAAAAATTATACAATAATGTTTATGCCCATAACAGGCAGGTGGAGTGTTAAATTATTTGCACTCGATTTGCTAGTTTCAGGGCTACAAAACATAGTTCTGCTTCTCATCACATGGTCAGCTAATTATATGACTGAAGCATTGAAGAACAGAAGAGGTAGAGGTGTAAAAGACACTAGTCGAAGTTATCTCCTCTGAGAGTAATGAATTTCATTAACAGCCAGATCCTGGCATGAATGAAGTGAAAGTTCCATTTGCAAGGTAGAAATTAGATGCTTTTTGGAGGGCATGCTGATAAGCATACTTTTCCACTCGGTGAGGAAGAGAATGGTAAACCGCATCACTCCTCGTTTTACTTAGTAAAGCCTCTAGAGGTTCAAACCAACATTCGGCTGATGATCTAAAGAAAATAACAATAATAAATTATGCATAAACAGAATCAAAATACGGAATCTACTGAGAGGAAAATAAATAATTATTCTATATTACATTTACATGCACAGGGAACTGAGAAATTTTATAGAAACAGCTTACGTACATTTAAGTTTATGTATTGTGTTTGCTTAAAACATTACATAATGTATTGCAATCTAGTTTTACGTCTAACCTACTGCTAAGAATTTGCTGGAAGAGATGAAAATAAGATAAATAAATTTTTTAGATTGAATAAATGTTGCTCTTATTGATACCGTAAGAATGAATCATGTTAAATTAAATTGTTGGAACATTTCAATCATAGATTCACTGGTATTAAAGTTCGATCGATATCGTGTTATTGGTTCTTTTCAATTGACTGACGAAGCAATGGGATTCTTCTTGTACTTGTAAAATTAATTTTATCGGAAAAGATTTATCAGAGAGGATATCATACAATATAGTATAATATAACAGATATATTATTTAGACGAATCTCTTTTCATCGCGTTTAAATTTTTGTTAGTTTGTTTTAAAAAACAACTTATAATTTTATTTGTGAAACTTATTTCTAAAGAAATGAACTGATGTAATGTGAATAAAAGCTGGTCGCTACGACTTTCTGGTGAGTAAAAGACGAGAAACTCAACTGTTTTGAAGGTCTACTTGAAGTTTTAACCAGAAACGTGAAGCACAACTACCGTATTGAACACAGGTTCATGACTTTCTCGTCGCTAAATCTACACACTATCTGATTTTAAGGTAACGTTCTAACATTTATTGCAAAACGCCTTTAAATATTGCTGATATAAAAAATAAACCAACAAATACAACTAATTCTGTTATTTTATCGCGTTTGCTTTATCTGGAGTATAGAGAAGGGGAAAAGTATTGCGGCATGGCCAGATTTTTAATACCCAGATCTTAACGTTTCATGACTTACTGAAGCCTACAACGGCTTTTAGATGTGCACATTTTCTTCATTTTATAACATTAGTTGGAGTCATTAACATGACATAAGTGGTGTGTCTGGGAAAATTCGTGAGATGCGTTTAAACAATCACTTTTTCAAAATTGCAACCTCAGGTGCATTTAGTTCTGAAACATAGAATAATTAAAAATTCTACGACTCTTATATTTTATATTTTTCGTCTAGCGCTCAATTTAGACATTATTGTAATTTGTACGAACCCCGAATCAAAGTTTTTTATTTATTTTTTTAATGAAGGCTTCAATTTATAATATGGTAACATAGTTTGCAATAAAATTAAAAACACTTACAAGCAATATAGTAGTTTACAAGCAATATGCGATTTTCTATAAAACCCCAAGTTAAAATTGGTTCATTCTATATCCAGTCATATGACGTTGTTGACAACATAAAATTATTACTGGTTCGGACACATTGTCAAAACTGGTCTGAGAATGGCTAATATTTATGTACACATGAAGGTTAGTGGACCATAAGTGTAGTTTGAAATACATCCATCTTAATATGTTGTGTTTTCTGGTGATCTTTATTCCATAAAAAGTCGCCTGAAATAATTCAAACATTATGAGCCAGAAATTCAGTATTCAGATAATATAATTAATACACGTGTATACGGTAGACGGTTTTTGTGTGAGTTTTGAAAAGTGCGATGTATTGCTTTCTGACTAGTGGCTGGTCTAAAACTCACTTGTTGACCTTCTAGTATAGAGAACACAGTTTAATTGTATTCCATTAGATTTTACTACGCTCTTTTATTATATATTTGAATCCTGATTTATCCTGATTGTGCTATTATTCTTTTGTGTATTAATTCATCTGGAATATTATATGTGCTTTTTATAAATAGTGCCGATCCTTTTGTCTGTTGGTCAGTGTTGTTCTGTAAATTTTTATTTTTATATTTTTGGTTTAATGCCCGACTGTTCTGCAATTAATACTAATGCAGACGGTGAAGGATGAAATGATTTTTTGTAACGTATGAAAATATGCCGTGCCTGAATGGGATTCGATCCCAATCAGGCACGGCATATTTCTGTAAGTTGTTCTGTAAGTGAAGTAAAGTAGTTACATATGGGTCTGTACATAATCGGTTGCTTATTGAAGTTGTTTATTCGTGACAGGCAGTTACTGTACAAATTGCTATTAGGTAGAGTGCGCAGAAGGTTTATTTTGGTAATGGCGCGGTTGGTTGCCTCAGCGAGTGGTGGGGGTCAGGGCTGTACTAGCTGTGATCAGAATCACGTCGTTCTCGCAAAGTTATATATGAGCTAACCTGAAAACATTAGTCTGTAATGTGTTGTATGTTGTAGGCGTTAATTGTTGTATACAATGTTTTTAATTGAATATTTTTAACGTCACTAATAGATGATATATAATTTACATCGTTCAGCGCCTGTGGTTTAATAAGCAGTTTGGTATTAAGACACGAAATCTACCGACTAAATCCGAACAGTTCGCGCAGCTAAGCAAGAAGTAAATATTTTGCTAAGATATATTTTGTTTTTCTTTGACTGATCTTTGTTTATAGTGAGTAAATTACTTCTGCGTGTGTATAATTTATGTTTTCACTTATTTGTACTTTCTAAACAAATGAACGATGTATAGCTTTACATAAAAAAATTTTTTTTATCAAACATTTTGTTTTTTAAATACATAGTTCATCTATTTTGCATTGTATTTTTGTTATATGGCAACTCCTCATAGCATGCGGCAGTGCAATGTATGCCACCCACCAAACGCTGTGACATAAGTTGTTACTCAACATCCGGCTTCGGAGAATGATGAATATTATCAAACAGGCACTGCCTTATATTAGGCCTACTTTTTCTTGAAATTTCACATTGAAATGACTTGCCACACGACCACCATCCCATTTAAAAACATAAAGTTGAATCCATTATGGCAAACAAAACTGTTAAAACCGAAGTTGTTTTTTTAAAACTATCCAGATCCGCAAAAGCTTCTTCCTCCAAGTACGTCTCAGTTACGCAATAAAGCCGTTTCCAAATTTAAAATCACTCTGTATAAATAGTTTTAAGTGTAACAAACAGTTAAATGAAGAGGGATGTCCAAGAGTATGCATGAACGCGATGAACATGAACCTTTCTACTTATTTTCTATAAATCCAAAATATAAAAACATTTGATTATTATTACAATAAGACAAGAATAATTTTACAGATCTTTAATAAACATTAAAATATAGGTAGTAGTATAGATGAGAGTAGAACATATAAAATGTTTCACAAATAAAATTGTTAATTTAAACGAATAATATTTGCATTAAAAGTGATAAATGTTATTTATTATTTAAATATTACATTTTTGAGTGATTTAAAGTAACACTAATTAGAATTTAAGTTGCATATTGTTATTTACATAGTAGTTACCATTATGGTTAAGTGTCATGAAACAGAAGGACCTAGAGTAAGCAAGGTCCGAATAATGTGGAACGGTCATTCCTGGGAATATTTACTTGCCGCGTAAGGGTTGATTACTCCACGGTTTCCCCTTGTTTGACTACTGGCCAAACATTCTCTGCAACTTAATTACTTGTACCAACTACAAAACCACGACCTTAAATTAAATAACTGGCAGGATCATTTCGTTGTTTTTTATCTGAATTTCCACGTTACTTTCGAATGTGTACGCTTGAACTAGTTGAAAAAAGTAGGCTACCTC
Source organism: Catonia carolina (assembly GCA_035578175.1). Classification (NCBI taxonomy): domain Eukaryota; kingdom Metazoa; phylum Arthropoda; class Insecta; order Hemiptera; family Achilidae; genus Catonia; species Catonia carolina. The sequence continues at coordinate 108,723,845 of JAQMRL010000001.1, forward strand.
CCTAATTAAAACTCAGTGTTGCTTACTTTTCAATTGTATTCTTGCGTTAATAATTATTTGTACTCGAGAATTTAATATATCTGAGAAACTGTATTACATAAATATAACAAAATTAATTTGGAAACATGGTTTCCTAGTTTTATTGACCACATTCACCGGAAAAGTCTCAAAAATTATTTCTTTATAATTTTCCATAAAATACAGACATGTTACGCATATAAACTACCATTTTTAAATTTTTATTTATTACGGTTTCAATTAAAATTATCACATATCGAATAGTGCTAAGAAAATTTAAGTAATTTATTATTCTGGTGAAAACTCGATTTCGAAAATACTACATAAAAACAATACCTACCTACGTTCCTTCTCTATGTATTCATATAGGGCCAGAGAAAGTAAAAATAATTCCATTGAGATGAAGTATATAAATTTCTAACATGCGGATGAGGATATATTTGATATAAAGAAAATTAAACAAACAGGAAAACCATATAGCGTATTCAATATTACAAAAATCCTATACGGATGAGTGAAATGTACATTTTCAACAAATAACCTGTATAAAAGAAATCATGTTAATAATTGTCTTAACTTGAAAAATGATTAATAATTATTAATAAGTGAAATGTGCATTTTCAACAAATAACCTGTTTAAAAGAAATCATGTTAATTGTCTTAACTTGAAAAAATTATTGATTAATAGTTAATGAACTGTTTCAAGTCAGCAATACCACATTTTTCACATTAAATTGTACAATTACAATAAATGTTTATTGAAGTGCTTAATGTTTTTTTTTTTCATTTTTGAAAGTATTACTGCTTTCTGATAAGGGGACAACATTTAAAGCAATAACAAAAACTGTTAAAATGTATGACTTAATTCTAAACCTCTGAGCTTTTTTTAAACTTGTAAACCCATTACTTGTCGAGTAGATCTAGAGCCATAAAATCTGGGTCTTTCCTTATTAGGTCTATACTTCACATTTGGAACTGCATTTGGTTATTAATTTTTTGACAGTGTTGACATTAAGATCAGAAAAGATATAAGACACAGACCATGTAATTTGAAAGGTTTGCCGCAAATAATTTTATAATAAACGTTCGAATATATTTATGTTTGAAGTGCTGGATGTACCCATAATTGAACTCTATTATATCCATTAAATGAACTAAGTCATACATTACAAACATACGAATGTTGTAGAATAATTTTGTCTTTTCTAAGACTCTAAACATTGCTAAAGCATTGTTACAGTCATGATGACATTGATGAATTTTTGAGTATACGATTATAAGTAGTATAGTTTATAAATAGTAATCTAAATAAACAAGCGTAATTCTATCCTTTATTTGCTATAACAGAAAAGACAATGTAGTAATTTTACTGCTTTTTGATATTATGAAATTAATTGGCTAGAATAATTACACTGAAATAAACATACAAAATATAGCCTGAAACAAAAACATTATTATTGATTTCCCTTAATGCAGCGAGAAAAACATGTTAGAATTCACAACACGAAGGTAACCAACCACTTCTGCTAACGAATCAATTTTATTCCATTCACGTTCATATTTAAACAATCCTGATTTGGATGAATAAAAAATATAATCCGAAAAAGTAAAAATGTTACAGGATAAAGAATATTTCTTTATACTACATAAAAATGGAAATATTATGGTATAATGCGTTTGACATAAAATTCTTTACACGGTATCATAAGTAAACGTCAAAGAAATCAACTATGAATTAAGTTACACTCGTAAAATAAACGGCGAGATTAGTGTTCAATGACTGCAATTGATTCGTTAGATTTTTAAACGTATAGCAAACGTTATTTTTGCTAAGCCAAAATAAAATAAGGATAAAGATTAGGGCACTGAAAATTTTCTCTTAGTAAATGTTGTAGCATTTTGTGACCACTATGGGTTTGTTAATGTCTCAAACTGGAATTTGTATGTTTTTGATACTGCCATGTTTGAATTATTCTACATTTAAAAAAATCGATTCAGCGAATCTTTGATCTAAAATAAAACTAATTACATAGAGTTATTATTTAACTAAAATATATTATAGTTATAATTTTTAATCTACGAGTACTGTACAAAAATAACTTAAATCTGACAATGTGTATTTAGTTCGTTCAAGTTTTACAAAATTTATTATCAGCAAGATTCGTATTTTTTTATAATTTAAGTTTTACCATATACAACTTCCAAGATACCATGTTTTAAAAATACTAAATATACAAAAGTAAACAATCACTGTGTTATGAATATCGGTTTCAAGTAGTCTTAAACCTGTAAAGAAAACAGAAACTAACTATCACTAGTTACAAAGTATGCACGGTTTTTGCGCGCGTAATGATTAACATAAGAACGGTGTGGTAGTACTGACGAAAATACAACCCACGCAGTTGCAAAAGTAGTAGTTATTCTGTTAGAAAACTGCATAACAGCCAAGATTACGCAGACTACAGTGACCGAAATAATAATTATTTTTAATGTGTTTCAACCTGAAACACCAAACCACACCACGTTTATATGTGACTAAAAATAACTTCACAAAATATTTACCATTTCTGTAAAACAAAGACGAGATCACATGTTGAAAGTAGAGTATAGTAACAGGGTTTCATTTAAGAGAAATAATTAAAAGTACATCGAATAATACAAAACCCGTTGTCGTAAATTCACAAAATTGTGAAATTTCATAGTTAAGCAAAAGAAAAGAGTCAATCTGATTTTTTGTTAAAAAGTGTAACTGTATTACCCCCCCCCCACACACACACACACCAAAGAATGTCTATAGAAAGCGATTACTGTTGTTATGATACAATAATTTATAGTAGGCCTACATTTAGATTCATCTAGTAAAGGTTTTTAACTTATATGCTGCAGTACTAAGATGTTACACATTTATAGTTTTAATATTCACGTTACCGACGCAGTCGGAAAGTAATTTAACTACAGAAAATTCTTTAAGCTCTGTTAGTAAATTAGTTGATAGACAAAACTTGTACAGAACTAATTCGTTGACTTGGGAACTTTCATGGAATAGGAATGGAAGAAAACTACACCTTCACTTTTTAGGGAAGATCGAATGTGTGGTGAAGTAAAGGGAAGATAAATTTAAAGGGTAGATAATAAAAAGGAGTGGTGTGGCGAGGAGGTTGATAGCCAAGCTGCAAATGTTCAGAAGTTCTAGAGGGGAAATGTTAGAACCGAGAAACAGAGTTTGGTAATCGAAACACTGCACCTTATCCCCGACATTGTTCTTCCCATCTGTAAAAGCACAAACTAGAGTAAAGATGGGCGTACAATTTTGGTGTTAAAAATATAATATGTACATAAAGTTATTTTTATGAACCGCAAAACAACGTAAAAATATCATAAAAAACTTAACTTTCTGATTGTACATTTTATTATCAGTAAAATTTTATCACGATCTGGAAAAAACTATTTTTGCAAACTACATCATGAAATAACGGAATTTAATGGCATTTTATTAAATCAGTATACTATGCATTAAAAAGTATACACATCAACTGGCCGTAAAATTTTACAACGGGGACGATGTGTATAAGAATCTATTTTTTAACACAAAATTTAGTTTTTCGCCAAATTGAATAAGAAAGATCACACGATCTAAAATAAAAGAGTGCAGCAAAGTTCAATATTTATTGAAGCTCAGTTGGATGTACGGTATCATACTATCGGGCAGCACCAGAAAAACTAACTGCCAGATTATCATAATAATCATAAAAATAATTCAAAATAAAACATTAAAGTATTTATCTCTAATGTTATCAAACTTGTGTGAATTTACGAAATAATGCGCACTTTTAGCAAATAAAAAATTAAGTTAATCAATCAGTTAGAAGTACCTTCATTGTTTAGAAACCAAATTAAAGCCAGTGGCTGTTTATCTGCTAGATGATCGTTAAAACATGAGGTCCTTCAAAATAAAACACATGTAGCAGATTAAGCGGAATACACGATGTAGCTTAATATCTAAATTGAAATCAAAATGAAATAAAATTAAAATTGTCTGAAATAGTTGGTGAAATCATTCTGTAAATCAAAATCAAATTCAATAGGCCTACATTAAAGTGTATACAAAACTTTCTTCGGCTATGCAGGCAGGTGGAGTGTTAAATAATTTGCACTCACTCTGCTAGTTCCAGAGCTGTAAAAAATATTTCTATTTCTTATCACATGGTCAGCCAATTATATGACTGAACTATTTAAGAACAAAAGAGATAAAGGTGTAAAAAACACTATTGGACACACTATAGTCAGAGTTATCTCCTCTAAAAGTAATGAATTTCATTGTACACCCATACCCTGTGGTGCACGAAGTGAAAGTGTCATTTGCAGGGTGCAGAGTAGATGCTTTTCGGAAGGCCTGGCATGCTGATAAGGATAGGCTACTCTTTTACTCAGTGAGGAAGGCAAAGGGAAACCCTCACTCCCCGTTTTACTTAGTAAATCTCTAGAGGTTCAAATCAGCCTTCCGGCTATTAACCTAAACAAGAAACATTTATTTAAAAATCTGGGCTAGTGCTTACATGAATAATTACTTGCTGGTTTGACCAAACCAGAATCTTTAGTGATAGTGTTTGAACAGAGATTAATTTAGATTTTCTTTCCTTTCATGTTAATTTATATATTTTAGTTGATATGCAGTCGTGTAAAGGTTTCGTCTTTAGAAACTGTGGCGGGTTATAGACTGCACAACTGTAGGTTTTAATGCATCAAAATTTCCCAACCCTATTCAGGAATCAAATTCAAGACATATCGATTATTAGTGTTATACGTTTAACATTAAATTACGGAACCAACAGCTAATTATTTACTAATACATTAAAAATTTTGTTTTAAAATATTTTTAAAGTAATTTTTCAATAATTACGGACAAAAATATATCTTTTCTGCATGGGATGACGGACTAGTCGGTAAGCCATAACTATTTATATTTGTGTTAGTATTCATATTTCTGTATTAGGCCTATCACATTTTAAGTACGTAAAATTCGTATAATATTAATATAATATATGTCTTTGTTTAAGTCATTCATAATGCAACAATAATTGTTGCATTAAAAATAAAAATTAAAAACTAGAATTATTCTAGTTTTTAATTTTTATTATACCGTAGTGTACAAGGTGTTATTTTTTTAGACTTGGCAACTGCTATTGCGGTTGCTGGGCAACCAGAAACCTACTAGGTTACTAGGCAACTAACTTTCTGGTAGCTAGGTAACTAAAAACTTGTTAGGCATAAACCGTTTAAGAAAAAGATTTCCAATGAATTAAAAATAATACGAAAACGTTTAAGGCTGGTTTGAAAAAAATACGAGAGGAAGAAAGATAACCAAAGAAATTGTGAATCCAGCCGAGCTAAAAGCTGGAGCTAAAAGTTGGTTATGATTAAATTTTGTTCAATGGAATAGGTTTCCATTATATAACACAAAATGAAAGTTAAATAATTCTTTCATCATTATTTTGTTATGAATGTTATGAATGAATAAAGCCTCAAGCTTAAAATGGTAATTCGTTTAAAGGCACGCCGTCAACTGTTGCTTTTAACTTTCATTTTATTATCAGGTGTTTTGTGAAATTATGAAACATTTGAAGCAAAAAATTATAATTACCTGTGTATTATAAATAAATACGAAGTATATTTATTATTTTTGAATTTTACATTCAATTTGTGAATGAAAAAGTTAACATGTTGGCTACATTTTTTATAATATCGTCTCATAAAAACAAGAGAAATATAATAGTATAAAACTAATTTTATTATGTTAAATCTCGTAGTGTATATGTGAAATTATCTTTATTTTTCTTCAATTAACTGTCAAATTAACTTCCATTTCGCAATTTTTGTTACTAAGGTATAAATTCACGACTTCCCTCTATATTTCAGTTGAAAGTGTACTGGACTTTAAAACCAATGCCAGGTTTATTTCAGAGTCTTATGTTCTAAAAATGTAATACAACGTACCATTTCCCACAGTCTTTCAATTACTTAAATTTGTTGTTGTTTAGGTCATCAGCCTGTAGGCTGGTTTGAACCTGTAGAGGTTTTACTAAGTAAATCGAGGAGTGAGGTGGTTTACCATTGCCTTCCTCACTGAATGAAAAATTACCCTTATCAGCATGCCAGGCCCTCTGAAAAGCATATATTTTCCACTCTGCAAAAGACACTTTCACTTCATTCACCACAGGGTCTGGCTGCATAATGAAATCCATTACTTTCAGAGGAGATAACTCTGATTAGTGTCTTTTACACCTCTACCTCTTCTGTTCTTAAATGATTCAGTCATTTAATTGGCTGACCATCTGATAAGAAACAGAACTATTTATTTTAGCCCTGCAACTAACAGATTGAGTGTAAATAATTTGACACTCCACCTGTCTGTTATGGGCAATACTTAAATTTAAATAAACAAAAATCTTGAAATTTCTCGTAATTTCAAAGAAAAGGAAGGAAAGGAAGAAAAATATAAATTAACCTATGAAATGATTACTGAAAAATATCTAAGTTAATTGAAATCATCTAACTACTTCAAATCCATTTTTGCCATTGGCCTATTTAATGAATGTTGAACAATCTAAACCAAAGCCTCTTCTTATATTTGTACCGGGTGTTTAAAGTTTATCCTTATTATTACCGATTATAAATAATAATGTTATCAATAAAAATTACTATTTCTTAAAAACAGTAAATGATAGTCAAATGAAAATCGATCTCAATTCTGGACGAGCCAATGCGAAATTGTTAAAATTTTAAAGGCAACCAAAATAGATTTCCATACTTCCAGTTTAAACAGGATGAATATTTTTAGAGTTTTTCTTTGACATATTCGTCATTCTGCCGACTTGGATGAAATAGCAACAGAATTACTAACCAAATGGCACAAAGTACAAAATAATTTTAACGTACGCCATGGAGTCACAAAAAGACCACTTAACTTTTTTTCGTTTACCTTGAACCGGAATCAAATAATAAAGATATTTAGTCTATTAAGTTTCTCCTAAATTCCAAAACTGCTTTCAAACCACACAACAAAAAGAGAGATATATTTTAATACCAGAGCTGTAACAGGCTTATTGCTATCAACATTTTCAATGATTTAAATGTGGAAGTGACTACAAAACTAAAATCTGGAATCACCCCGGCTACGTGTGTACATTAAGAACATAATCACCCGGTGGGTTATAAGGAGTGCGAGTTACATCGCTATATCGCGAAATAAGAGACAAAAAAATCTACCTTAACGAAAACGGGTCTCATCTACGACGTTAGTGAATAATGTTTCCACTTCACCAGTACCTGACGATTTGACTGCATTTTCTCCTATACTTCAGGCAATACCAACAGAAATACCTGCGGATTCAAATCACGAAATTTCTCTGCTGTTATAAATAGCGGATTTTAAATCCTTGGTGTGAATTTAACCCTTCAGTTGACCGCTTCATAATGCAGCAATATTTCTGACACAACAACGGTCTAGCCAACGGAGGCACGAATTGACCTACATCAGCTTTTATGGCATAGATGTTTTGTTAATTTCGGAAACACACTTGGCAAAGAAACATTTTTTTAATTACAGATGATACGATATAAGATATAAAACATCCTGATGGAACGGCACATGGAGAATCTGCAGTTATAATACAAAATACAACTAAACACTACGAAATTTCAAAATTTGAGAGCGACTTCATTCAATAAATAAATTTCAGTACTTTTTTAATCCACTCGGAAACAAATTTATTGCAGGCGGGAACTTTAACGCTGAAATTAATTGTGGAGTTTAAGAATAAATAATTCAAGGCTAATAACATTAACAAACTTTTTTCATTTCGCATCTGTAAAAATACAACCAGCAGAAAGGTTTACATTTTGTATCAATTAAAAACAAATCGCTTTAATTGCTTTGAGGAGGACAGCACCCAGTGGTAGCTCTTCAGATATGAAAAATGTGTTAAATTTTTATTTTATACTTTTGTACACGTATTACTGTTAGAGTCGTGTTAGTGTATCATTTCTCTACTCCATCGGCGTTTCAGTCGTCTTTGTGGTATTCCTGGTAGGTCTGGAGAATTCATATCGCGTATCAAGGGATTATTATGATTTTGAAGTTTGTCTATGAACCTACGGTACAATTTTAGAAATGTGTCGTTGACGTAAGAGACACGTAGGTCATCGTGTAGTGTTCTGTTGGATACATAACTCGGGCAATTAGTAATGAGTCACAAGAATTTACTTTGGAAACGTTATAATCGTTAAATAACCGATGGCTTTGCTGCACCATAAATCTGACTACCGTACATCCAGACCGGTTGAAGCATCGCCTAGTACGTCAAGAGTTTTGAAATCATGGGTAGTTTTGACCGTTTGGCTAATAGTCTGTATAACTGCTTCAGTCTGTCATTGAGCAATTGTCGCTTATGGTTTACGTGTACGTTCCAAGTCAACTGACTGTCTAAATATAAGCCAAGGTACCGAACAATGTTTGCTTGTAGAAGAGGTTGATTGGAAAAATAATTGCGGACACGTTTGTCGACGAAGGGTGAATTAAGAAAAGTTTAAAAAATACCCTTTATCTTCAGGTGAGCCGAGTTACTGGCCTGCAGAATTAAACTTTTAGATCGTCTTGATTTTTTCCTAATAAAAACGTATCACAAAATTATTTACACCACACTTTCCTTGAACTTAACATCAGATCACCCACCAGTTATTGCAACAATAACATCGTTAATCATCAAAAAAAGAAATCCGTCTGAGGCTATTCAACAAATACACAGACTGGGACCATTTTCGTGAACCTGCTGAAAATTATCTCTTAATCTTCCTTTGACGAGCCGGCCGCATTGGCGAAGTTGGTAACGTGCTCGCCTCTCATCATGTGGTCTTGGGTTCGAATCCCATTCAGGCACGGCATTTTTTCATACGTTACAAAAATCATTTCATCATTCACCGTCTGCATTAGCAGCAATTGCACAACAGTCGGACGTTAAACAAACAAAAAAAAAAATTCCTTTGACGACAGAAGATGAAATTGACAATGCAGTTAAGCATAAATACTAAAGTTCAGGAAGCAGCAGAAATATCAAAAACTCCCATTTGACCATCAGAAGACCCTTAAATATTATCCAGAACAAATACGAGAATAAATTATTAAACAAAGACAATTGCGACGAAACTAATGAATTGGTAGTAACCGAAACGAAAAAAGTTATTTTACCGAGCTGCTAGAAACCTGAAGAACATTTTAACGAATTTACAGAATACTTCAGGAGGGATTTGCTGAACTTAGTCAATCGGCCAACACAAGCTATTCGATATGGAAAAATTACAAATATTTTAAATGATCAAGATTACCAGAAGAAATTTACAAAAAATTTAAATTTTGAAAAATAACGGGCTTCTACTGCGCAGGTTAATTTTTATTGCTATCATACATTCAGGATATTTTCCTTCTCAGTGAAAAATCGTACAAGTATTAATGGTCTGTAAGCTGTGGAAGGATCCGTACGAGCCCAGCTCCTACCGATCGATTAGTTTATTCACAGTTGTATCAATGACCTTACTTGCAGGAAACGATCACAATTCCTTACCATCAATTGGGATTTAGGAAAAGACGTTCGACAATAGAGCAAGCACAAAAACGATACATTTAATTCGTGCTACGCTAGAAACTAAACAGTTCTGCTCCGCTATGTTTTTAGATGTTACCCAAGCTTTTGATAGAGTTTGACATCGTGGTCTCCTGCACAAAATTAAAACTGCCCTTCCCCAAACATTTTCTGCTATCTTCAGCGCATTACTGTCAGTCAGAGATTTTCAGATTAAAAAGCATATACGCTCTCTGCTCTGTAACCAGTACAATCAGCATTACCTCAAGTAAAATACGTACGTATCACACCTATACTTACTATACACATATGACTTTCCCACATCACCACAAACTACGACAGGTACTTTTTCAGACGATACTACAATCCTAACTACGGATTTAACTGCAGCAGAACCATCGAATAAATTAAAAATTATCTTTATGGTGTGAAAAAATGGAGTGAGAACTGGCGGGTTGAAATTAATGAAACAAAATATTCGCATATTACTTTTACGCTCAAAAAAAGCACTTGTCCAATTCACTGACTAACTATAAACTATACCGCAGACGGAAGACGTTAGGTATCTAGGTATTCAGTTAACATACGACTTACTTAAAAACACATACATGGACGATTTTACGCGTGATAGAAAGAGCTTTTCAAATAGTTTGGAAAGAATAGAGTAAGTTAATTGGTCTGAAAGAAATTAGTTGGTGAGGGGTGTGCCTGGTTTTAAGAAGAGAACAATCATAGAATACTTGAGAATAGGTGAGTATGCGATTCTCAGAACGGAATATTGTAGATGTGAGTTAAGATTATGAGGGATTTTAAAGAAAGATGGCGCAAAAGTATTGAATTAATAAGACAATGAAAGTTGAATTTTAAATTGGAGTTACGCCAATAGGCGTAATCTCCATTACGTTATATTTTCTAATGACCAAAAACTAAATAATTCAACTGATTGTCTTTCTAAAAGTTAATAAAAAAATTATTGCTCAAGTTTTGTTTTTGATTACACATTCATACGTTTATATAACACAATCACAAAACGTACATTTTGTACACTAATGGCAGTAGGTAGGCCTAGGTTTTATATCATGAGGTGTTCGAACATGTATATAATCAATCTCAATAATACTACAGTAATAATAGTACCAATATACGAGTAATATGACAATAATAATACGTTATAGGCCTACTAATACTTGTGGACGCGTACATTCACATATATAGCCTGCTCATTGAAAATTTTACACGTTAGTTAACATTTATATACTGGGTGGCCCATACTCGTATGTCGGTTTCCCTATGAGATGGGACATTTCGTTTTGATAAGTTGGTAATAGTGTAATGTTAGCAGCATCACGTACAACATTCATTAGTTGTCTGTAACAGTGGCTAGTGTAATATACATCTCCTTGCAGTTACTATTTTTTTCCTTCATACCGGTACTTTTAAAATGTTTACAACTGAACGAGTTTATATGCTTCAGTTGCGGTGGAAGCATCATAAACTGGTGGAATATATTATTACTGGAAGAATTCAGTTATAAGTATTCAGGTGTGTCATTACCAACTCGACAACATTTACGAAAGTTAAATAAGAAATTTTAAAACACGAAGCGTATTAAATGCCCCGAAGTGTGGTCGTCCACGATCGATTTGCAATGACGCCAACTTACAAAAGGTTGCTGAAGCGTTTGTATCCAGTCCTGGTATATTTTGAGGGAAATTTTAACTGGGAAAATTACTTACAAATGCTGCAGGAAGTAGTATTTCCGGAACTTGAAAAAAATCACGTTTAAAATATCCAATCACTGATCTGGCAACAAGAAGGCGCCCCAGCACATTTCGGTAACGAAGTTAGTGAGTTTTTTAATTCCAAAGTTATATGAATTGGTCGTCGTGGTACAATCGAATGGCCTGCGCGCTCGCCAGACTTAACGCCACTGATTTTTCACTGTGGGTATTGTTAATAAACTAGCGTATTCTTCCAAGCCACAAAACCTGCACGAACTAAAAAGTTCAATTGAAATTGCATTTGACTCTGTAAATGACGATAAAATGTTACAGTTGAAAATTTGTAAATCAGTTTTAAGTAGCTGTATAGAGAATCATGGTGGATATTTGAACACTTACTATAACATTTACAAGGTAATATATTTATGTACAGTTCATATATAATAAATTTTTGTCAATAGGTTTTTTATTCCATTAACCTTTCTTCCGATTTCCGTAAATATTGGGGAACCGACATATGGGCCACCCTGTTCTTACGAACTTCCCCCACCTAACCCACTCTTAAATACTACTCAATCAACCTTATCAATGATACTATTAAGCATTTACCAAATATCTTGAAAGATTCGATCAGAGATCTAATTTACAACATTCCTAGAAACAGTGCGTTGATTATTGATTTCCATGAAATTTTGAAATATTATTTGTACAAAGTTTGTATAAAGAATTCCTAAACTCCAGCAGGGATTGACAAGCGGTATACGTATAATAAATCGAGCATATTATACCTTAGCACACTAATAATGTCATTTGTAACGTTAAAAATTCCCTATCTACTTCATGTTTCATTAAACCAAAAATCAATACCTATATTTGTTTCTATTTGGGGACATTTAATGAAGAGGGACGATTAATTGGAAGGGTGTTATGGCACAGGAATCGCTGAAAGCTTTGGTAAACATTCACATCCCTTGTGTCTTAGAAGTAGGGGTTGAAAATACTAAAAATCAAAAGGTAGACCACCCTTAAAATAACATTTTGTATTAAATTTAATCATGTCAGAGATCATAAATTGGACAAAGCTGAAAAATCAATTTCTAAAGTAAAAAACATGTAAAAAATGTTACGAAAAGTACTGAAGAATAATGAAAATGAAATGAACGAAAAGATTTACGATGAATTATTTTGTTTCATAGCCACAAAACTTGTTTCTTTCACTGAAGTTATGAACGGATGAGAAATACTCAACAGTATTAAAAATGAAATGACAAAAATATTGTGGCACTTATCGCTAAGGTCCGTTTCGGGATCTAGGTTATTAAATAATTAATACACTAAAGTTTACAATTACAAATATATATTACACTAAAAGATTTACAAAATAATCAACAAACTAATTATAATGAAGTGATACAATAAATAACTTAATAATTTACTTAAAATAAATAAAAAACAATAAATAACTTAATAATTTACTTAGCACTACTTACAATCAATTTTATAGAATACACAAACATACAAAACACAGAAACTGAATTCACAAAAACTGCATAATATGCAGTTTTTGTGAATTCAGTTTCTGTGTTTGGTTTGGTTTGTTTTGGTCTGTGTTGGTTTGGTTTGGTTTGGTTTCTGTGTTTAAATAATTAACTTTACACACACACACACACACACACACACACACACACACACACACACACACAAAGACGGTATAACAATACCTCGGAACCGTTTAACCTGAAATAACGCCCCGATAGTCGTTCGTCAAAAATCAAACGAATACTGACTGCTGACCGCACTCGGGTGTCTCTTTTGTAGTGAATCAAAAGAACCTTCCCGAAAAAACACCGAATTTTGATACGAACAAAAGAGTACAAAAAACCCTTTATAAATGAGTGCTAGAAAAATCCATTGTAAACAAGTCAACAATAGGTCTTCTGTAAATAGAAGTTGTTACAGGGTGACCTTTTCATAGAGAATAGCGCAGTGTCCTTTCAAACAACTTTTATGAATAGGCATACCTTTATAGCTACCCCATTGTTACTCTTGTCCTATTGTCACTTATTGTTACTATTTCACTCTATTATCCTCTACTATTTTCATGAATGAAATCTACTAGAAATTTCGAGAACCACACCTTCCTTCGATATTGTCACAATATGTTAGCTGTGGCAACCTCTATTGCACGTTAAATGTATCTATAATAGGAAATAAGAATGGTCAGATTTAGGTGTATACTGTTTTGATGGTCGAGCGAATAGTGTTACGTTTTACATGGGCTCTTCCATAAGTTATTTTACTTAAAACGGCTGTTCATCGTTTAAGACATCAGCGGCCTTAGGGGTAGAGTAGAATACTTAGATATTACAGGGAAATTTTTCCCTGAACTTCCAGCTAATATTGAATTATTTTTGTCATCAGTCTCTCGATTGGTTTGATGCAGTTCTCCAAGCTGTTCTATCTTGAGCAAGTCGTTTCATTTCTACATACCTGTAACACTCTGCATCTTTTGTAATTTGCTTTATAAACTCTAACCTTTGCCACCCCTACAATTATTCACTCCTTCAATATTACCCTCCATTATTGATAGACCAATACCTGGATGTACTCGAATTAAGATACGCCTCACTAGCCTATCCTGTCTTCTGCTAAGATGCTTCCATATATTTATTTCTTTTTTCATCCACTCGCCTAAGAACCTCTAAATTACTTATCTTGTCCACCCACCTAATCTTTAACATTTTCCTATAACACCACATTTCAAAAGTTTCTATCTTCTTCCTTTCTGCAGCCCCTTTCACCCATGTTTCACTCCCGTATAATGCTACACTACGAAAATAGTGTTTTAAGAATTTTTCCTAATCTGTAAATCAATGTTTGTAGTCAGTAAGGTGTTTTTCATTTCAAAGGTTTTTATAGCTTGAGCAATATCATTGAACTATATCACTTAATGAATCACTAAAGCGATGTTTCCTGTTTTAATTCAAAATAATTTAATAACACAAAGTAAAAATCTTAAAGAATATTCTTAAAAGAAGTTACGGCAAGTCGGAAATTAGTAAATTAAAATATTTTTTTCTGTATTGAAAAGAAGATTCCACTTACGCCAACGAAAACAGTTACCTTACAATGTACCTGACCTATTTATGAAAAAATCACAATTATTTTAAAACATGAACATCTCTTTTAGTTTTAAGTATTTGTGTAACCTATTATAGTATATTATACTAATGCTAGTTTGAACCATTTTGAATTGAAGATGAATTCTTCAGATAAGAGTTCTATTTCTTTTTCATTTATTGTACTTAACAAATGACTTCACAATTTAATGCATAACAAGTTTTATGTTAATGTGTAGCTACCTTATGAAAATATATTAGCGTATTCATAAACGGAAAGTGCTTTAGTTCATCTACAATTTATGTTAATATAATATTTATATTAATTTGATGATTTGTATTAAAGCTTTATATTTTAGAGAACTGTTTAAACACTTGGAAGGATATTTCTACTAAGTAAATAGATAAAAACAAATCTGACGATACTTTTCTATCATTATTTAAGAATAAATGTTATAAACGTTTTCATTAAAAAAAAATTATTTAAAATTTTGGTTTTAACTTTAAGAAAATTAAATAATTAATAAATTAGCAGTAAAATCACGTTAGAAAAGACAACCAGCTTTTGAGATAGTAACATCCCTTCTTTACTATTTTTAATAATTATTTTTTTAGTACCAATTTTTCAAATTTGAATCTAGAATATGTCGACTCTTAAATCGACTCAAATTGTCACGATTAGAAAAAGGTATACTGCGGGAAAAGATATACTGCGAAAATATTTACAAGATTTTTAAACATTTTCTTGATAATTTTTCCTAAAATTTCGAAATTTATATTTTGCTGATGAAACTGGTCATATATTCATCGATCTCACTATTTCTAGAAAACTAAGGGCGTTAACAAAACTTCAGTAAACCTTTGTCACCGGATGGCGACATTAAGTGGCGAGTTGAAACCTTTACACTTTGGTGGCCCTGAAAAGGGCCGTTTAAGCGGTGGTCGTCTTGATGGGAAGCGTCGGTCGTAGTCGTCGTGGCGGTCGAGAAGCTGGGCGACACGGCGTGTCGTCGTCCAGCGGAGACATCATCTTCTTCCCTCGCAGTAGTGCGTCGATGGCTGCTTCGTCAGATCCGGTGGGCGTAAGGCTCGGTCGAGGGACCGCTGTGGGCTCACTCGCGTCAGCGAGCGATGACGGTCCGGTCGACGGCTTACGGTGACGGGTCGGCGAGCAGAAGCACCATCTTTTCTCTTGCAGGGTCGTCGATTAGTCTTCGCTAAGTCCTGTAGCCGAGTACTGTGGTGAGCGTCTTGTCTGCTGTCTGGATCGGAATTGAATCTCCCTGTTGAGTGTTGCGCTCTTTATATAGTTGCTGAGAGCGCTGTGGTAGAGGGTGGTTATTGGTATGGCCTTGATGACAAAGGCCTCCGTCGGTACGCAGCCGGAGGTTTTGTCGGTACGCAACCAAAAGGCCTACCACCCCTCTCGGAACTATTGGCAGTTCCCTCTGTCGCTACGTAGGAAGCTTTGATAGCCGGCAGCACAGTACCTAATCAAAGGGGGCGACGGTGACACCTTATTTTGAAATCTTGTAAGAAAATTCAATGTAAGAATTCAGCTGTGATAAAGAAAAGAAAATTAAACTCATCCTATTGTAGTGAGCTATCTTTAAGAATAATTAGTAAATAGAGAATCTCATAAAAACCGGAATGGAAAATAAAATTATTGATTCTTTTTGTACCGAAAATAAAATAAAGCTACTTTTTAATATAAAATTTACTAAACAATTCAGGAAAATATTTCCACTTAAAATCTTTATACGTAAAATTATCACAGAAATTAAATGATGAGGTCAAAATATAAGAATTTGTTTTTCAAAGAATAATAGTGGAGCGTCGAGGAAAAATAGAAATAATATAAGAGAACTAAGAACGACGACGAGGAAAAGACATAAAACTATGAACTGGTGTATAAAGAGAGAATTTTAGGGAATTGACTAAGACAGGGCGGAATGAAACTTCGGTGAATTATTCAACGTCCTTCCGTCTCTACTTACAAGCACTGGATTGATTCAATAACCAATTCGCTTTCAGGCAACTACGTACAGTCTACAGTCCACGGAGTATTTGAACAAATAACAACCTTAGACAAACCTGATGTAGTATCGACTCATCTCTTGTACCTAAAACATGATCTATTGTTTACTTATCTACCGAAGTGAATAATCACCTGTGAATTTATCATAATAAACCAGAAATACAAGAACTTACATTTGTGCGCGTGTGTACGTTACCAAATATTAGCTTTAATTTAATGACCCAGACTAATTGAAATATTTATTTTCTAAAACTAATATTTCTTAGTGGTTTGTTTGTTTTTAAGGTCACATATCATCATCATCATCATCATAAACGTGACTAGCGGCAACTGACGTGAACTGGATCAATAAACTAAAAGATTTTCGGAAAACCAAGGATAAAACTAGGAATCTTCTGCTCAATTCGTTTATCAACTGAGTCACCAACAGCAATGCGATGGGTATTTTGTATATTTTTCTTATAAAAAGTTTAGAAACAATAAAAATTGTCTTTATCGAGATTCAATTCTTCATCTTCTTCTTCCCTTCACGGTTTAAACTAGTCGGCCTGCTCCGGTATCAAAATGTCTTATTTTTTTTGTTTCAAAAACTGCACATAAAATAAATTATTTCCAGCGTTTTAGAGGTCTTCCCAAGAATTTATTCCCTTCATGCTTGTATTTCTGAACCTGTTTGGGAATTCTAGCTCCTTTTAATTTTTGAAGTTACTCCATCCATTTATTGCGACAATAGCAAATTCTCTCTTTTAAACTTATCAACCCCAGCCCTTTCTTCTAAATAAAGATCAATTTTTATTATTGAATTCATAAATTTTAGAACTACATGAAACTACTTTTGCCTATTATACTATTTGAAAAGTTGCTATCATAATGTTGCACAAGAAAAACAATACAATTTTAATTAATAGTATAAATGAAATAATGAATACTTCAACTCCTAATCATTCAGAAAATAAAGTCCGAAATCAGCTTAAATTTGTTCGATGAGGCATTTTACGATATTAACTGCCTGAATCGCAGTAATAATTTTATAGTTACGAACTGTACGTTTCATTACTGAAAAGATTTTTCACAGAGAAGAAATAGTTTTATATTCATTACTTATTTGTAATAAGATAATATGACTACGTTTGGAGATCGAATAATTAAAAACAAATGAGGAATAATTTGTATAATTCCTATTGTGGTCGCTTATACCCATTAGCAG
This sequence comes from Catonia carolina, assembly GCA_035578175.1. Lineage (NCBI taxonomy): Eukaryota > Metazoa > Arthropoda > Insecta > Hemiptera > Achilidae > Catonia > Catonia carolina. The sequence goes on from JAQMRL010000001.1 coordinate 108,741,583, forward strand.
TTGATGAGACCTTTATAAATAAATTTAAAAAAAATGAGGACAGTATAAGTTTAGAAATATACTTACTGTTGTTGAAATTAGATTAGGTATACTTAAATATTTCATGATTAACTTATAAACTATTAGAACGAAGTTAATTATAGCTAATAATCATTCGCTAAAAAATTCTTGGTGAAACGAAATACATATTTTTTAAAATTTTAATTTGCAAAATAATTAAGAATTATATTAAAGAAAAGTTATTATTGAAATTAAGCCAGAAGAATTCTTATCTGTAAAGGGAAATAAGGTATGAAGTGAAACAACAGAATAATTTCATAAAAGCATCTGGGAGAATAACTTTAATGGCCGATTCAATCCAACTGGCATCAAGCCAGGAATTTTCAGATAATAATTGTAATAAATGCGTAGACTCTACTTATTATATTATAAATTCCAAACACAGCAACAATTTATGAAATCAACATTAAGGAAAATACAATAATGAAATTCGGAAAAAAATATCGTTATCCAAATATAATAAACCCTAAGACACAATAAAAATTCAAAGAAGATAAGCTTTTAAAATTTCTAAAAGTTTTACGAGTATGAATCTTTCTTTCCAATACTTGAATAGGCTTATTCTACTTTTGTGGATCCATGAGATAAATAAACCTGGAAGTGACGATTTCCAATTAAATAGGCTATTATTTTACAAAATACCTTGACACAAAGACAGATTTTTTTTTATAAATGTAATGACTTGTAATTTCGGAAAAATCTGATTTTAACTAAACCAGTAACCAATATGCTTTTTTGGTTTACTTCAAGTCGTATTAATGTATTTAGGCATTAGTGACTAATTTGGGTTAAGGAGCGGTAGGTGTTGAATTAAACAATACTACGTGACCCTTGAAACTAATTTGCACAATATCTTAACAAATTTTTCATTTTATATTAAAATCATAGCCTAATTTCTTGATGTTTTGTATCAGTGTTATTTATTATATAAGATAAGCAAGGTAATTAAACACAATTTTCCTTGGACATTACAAGCTTTTGGAAATAAACTGAACTTTGCAACATCGCTACCAGAATAGTAGAACCATCGAAATTTTAATTTTCAGTTATTTGTTATTTACTTCACAAAATTTCGTTATAGCTTTCACCAATTTTCACTTTCAGAATTTTTGGCAGAATTACTAAAGTGTCTTTTCTAAAACTATGTAAAAATGTTTTAAATCCGTTCGGTAGAACTCTGTATTCAAGAACAAAGAGAATCTCCATTTAAAATGTATTTAAAGTTTAAAATTTAAATATTAAAAATTTAAAGTGAAAGAATACTTGACTACTAGTAGAGTCTCATTTAGCATTATAATAATACAGTCTTAAAAAAATTTCATTTAACTACGCAGAAACATAACTAATACGTAGCCTACTAATCTAGAATAAAAATTACATTGTTTTTTAATATAATGTTTTCATTATAGTAATGTTTACTATACCTTAGAACAGGTAATTTTAAATTTGTAGCCTAATAATGTAGAAAATATATTTTGAATATGTAGACTACTTATTTTTATAGCATTGTGTAACAATGTAAAAATAGTATAAAAAAGTAAATTTAAGTATAAATTTTTAATAAGAAGATTTTGAGAAATAATGTTCGCTATAATACGCTGTAATATATCTGAGATGTAGACTCAAAGACAACCCCACATCTCTTCAACCCCAAAATGTCTTTATAGCGCATACTATCCTTGAATGATGAGTCATCTTAGATGATGTGTGAAAGTGGAAAATAATGAACGTCGAAAGTCATAAGAATTCAATACATTTTTGAAACACTCCCAAAAAAGTATCCGAAGCTCTCTAACGCATGTGATCTATTATACAAAAAAGCCTGTTCATTGAATCATTCATGCGATATCGCTTTTCATCGGTCGTTTATCTTGAAAACAGTAATAATACGGCTGGAAGCATAAGAAAAGGGGCCGAAAAGATTTCTTGATTGTCATACATTAAAAGCACATATACTCAGGATTTACGTTTCCCCGAATGTTTCAACATAGGGGTTTTTCTACAACTCGACTACGTTATTAACGTTGGACTTTTCTAAAATAATAAAAAATTATTACGGTTTCGAGCTACTCATTATTTCTAAAATTTTATTTCCATCTGTTATTATAAGCAATGGTAAGATTTCTTACCGCTAACGACTTTCTTATTTTGTTACTCTTTTAATAATTTTTGTATTGCTATTTAGTTCATTTGGGTTGAAGCGATAAGCTAACTTAACTTTTCAGTTTTGTTTTTACTTTCTCTTGCCTATATGAATATAGGAAGGAAAGTATTGTTTTCATTTAGAATTTTAAAAATCAAGTTTTCACCGGATCTACACATTTTCAGACCCCCCTGAACCAAAATAAAACATTTTTAAAGGGATTGGTCTGAGTGTGCAAATACGCGCGTGCGCGCGTGTGCGTGTGTGAATAGAATATCTCAAGAACAGAACATCATACAAAATCACATCACACTTGAACATCGCACTTGAAACTTGAAACTTAAGTTAGATACTACTAACGGACCCAACACAAACATTTTCATCAAAATCGTTCAATCGGAAGTAGTAGTTTATTCGTGTTATTTTTCACTTATTGCGATTTTCTCAAAAACAGCTTTTACGATGTTTTTTTTAAAATCGCCTCATTTACTAAATTTTTTATCCTCTACAAGATAGGGTAGGCGCCATATTTGCTGAAATTCTTGAGAAAGCTGTTTTCACGTAAAATATTGTTTTATAAGATTACGGGTTTAGTATGCACTTTAGCGCAAAAATGTACATAAGACAAAAGTTGTAGAAAGTTTATAAACCTACAACTTTTGTTTCAAAAATTTCTTTGTATAACGCTTAGTTCAATGGTAAATTAGTGATTTTCGGTTTTTGTTCATGAAAATCTGTAAGATTTAAATCTTCTAAGATTTCAGCCTTAGTTTTATTACGACAAATTTTGTCGTTTTACGACATTTTATGATCATTTTACGACAGAATTGTGGTAACTAAATTTATAGGAAATTAAAAGAACTAGAACTTTTATTTTGAGAATATTTGTCTACAGAGCCTAGTTTAGCTTGAAAGCGTGATTTTCCGTATTTTAAAGCCAAACTGAGGTTGTTTTTCGTTTTGCATCATTCACTCATGATTAAAATAAGGTTATGTGTTTGAGGTTAGTTTTTATGTTTACTTCTAATGTTAGGTTATATTGGTCATTATTTTCATTGGCAAGAGAAAGTCGTGTGAGTGTTTAACGCCAGATTTTTAAGTTTACATAAATTAAAAATACGATCTATACATTTCAAACCTGACCACCCAACCCTAAATTTTCTATAGCGTATATTGTAATTCAACACATTTCTGTAATATACGTATATCAGAAATTGTCATTCTATTTATTACAAGTTACAACCCTGAAGCTCTGCACAACCAAATAGTATTTTTATAATTTGTTTTATATTATGTTAATATTTTTGTGGGGAACACTGCTTATTAGCAGGACCCTCGAGTTTAAATGTCACTGATTGTTGCCTGAAAGCTTTAGTTATTTGTGTTAATGTGACAAGATAGAATGTGAAATGAAGGAAAAAAGTGTTTATTTTTATGACTAATTTTAAAAATTACTAAATCAAATTATATTGACAGAAAACAGATCAGATGACCGGTAAATCTATCCCAAATCTCTGCTCCACCTTCTGTAGAGCTGACAATAGGTTTACTTAGTAAATTGGATAGTTCAGAACACCGATTAGTGGATTGCTATTGTTTTATAATTTTAATTGCTTGTATGCCTGATAGATTGCTTCACTTCTGTAAGGAATGGCAAGATCCGGTTAAAGTGTATTATTCAAAACATATGAAGCACTCCAACTAGTTAATTACTCCTTATTTGTATACTTGGTACTCCAATGTTTTCGATTGGAAACGCTGCAGCTTACCTAAAACCGAGAGTTTAGCTGAGCTACAGATCTGGCATCCAGACATCCACATTGGTTTAAGTGTGGATTATAAAGAAGTATTTTCAGATGAAGAGGTAATCTCGACCATCCGCCGACAGAAAACTGTTCCGGTGTTTGCGCCTACTACCTAACTTGTTTTATTAAAAAAATAGTTTGTTAGTGAATTTATTCAATAAAGTAAGTTAGATACGAATTAAATTAAGTCAAATTATAAATTAAATTCGGGCCTACTGTTTTAAACAATTTAAGAGTATGCCATATTAATAAAAAAGCCTACTTGAAGAAAATAAATAAAACTTTTGTCTTTGTTTTACCCGTATTATTTTTATGGTACAGAGCTATTTTGTAGTTTTAGTTAGAGGGTATTTTAACAGATATTATATGAGTAATGAAGACGCTGTAAATATGCATAGTTATAGACTTTTCAAGACGGTATTCCTGTAATACTCACATCAAATCATAATTTCTGTATTATGTTGCCTGCTGTCCATTTACTTATCCGATTTTCAGATTCTTGTGCGTAATTAGAGCTTAGCTGTTACAAAATCGAAATCTGAAGGCCAAACTCATGAAAACTAAAAAAAAGAAGAAATAGAGATCAACATAAGTAATAACAAACGGGGGTGAAAACAGGAGATAACTTTCATTCCTACTAGAGCTGAGAAAGATGAGATGAACAAAAGTTGGGCGCCCAGCACACAATATGACTCCACTCTTGTACATCGCGCGTGCCAAGTGGGAGATAGAAGCGCAAGCTTACAGGACGTGAGGGTCACAAGATGTGACTTTGACTTATTAAAATGTCGCCCGTGACGTCACGTCAGCTCTCAACACCCTACTCACTCAAAGAATCAACATTTATCATGCATCAAAATATTTATCCCGACCCTTTTTCACATTCATTTGAGAATGCATGCTCCCGTGAAGTATTTACATTGTACGTACCGTTATTACTGTGGCATAATGCAATATGTTATAAATACGCACTATTATTTTATACATATATCAAAAAATAATATCAAACTTATAATATTAATAATGCTTATAAAATATTACAGATGTCCGTAAAACTCTTAAATAATCTAAAAAATATTATTAAAATGGATATAATTTTTAATTTTCTATTATTAAAGATTGGAACTAAGTTAAATAAATGAAACTAAGACATATTTTTTGTTTTGTCATCCGTTAAATGAGAAATATTCCGGAAGCTCTTCGGTACTAAGATAAAAAATATAGGTCTACATCTTCAAGTGGAAGTATGGATCTAAAACCATATTGTTCAATAACTAGGCCTAGTCCAAAAAATTTTGTACGAAGCGACTATTTCTTCTGGATTTAGTAGTTGTAGAGAGCAGCAAATATATCATTATATTAAAACGTAAAATTTTATCTAATATACTCGTATTTTAAATGGAAATTCTGTCTTCCTTAAATACAGAGTTTTACCGAAACGTTTTAAAAATTTGTACATGGTTGTCGAGAGGCCACTTCCACAATTCTACAAAAATTCGAAACTGAAAACTGGTAAAAGCCGTAACGAGATTTTTCGAAGTAATTGACAAAAAATTGAGTTAAAGTTTTGATAGTGCTACTATTCAGATGGCAACATCAAAGTTTAGTTTGTTTTGAAGGATCGTTATGGTGACGAGAATTGTTTTTTGAGGTGCATATCTTATTTCATAATTGCATAACACTGGTACAAAACGTTTCGAAATAAGTCTACAAGTATCGACGTCAAAATTATAAACCGGTTGTTAGGAATAAATTAATGATATTGTGCGAATTAAGTCGCTGAGATCAGCTAGTTATGCATAAAATGTATACAGTTCTCTCCCAAATATTGCAATATATCACTTCAAAATTTTTCAGTACGGGCAGTTAACTCTTAATTTAAAGTAAGGGTGGGAAACTTTGATAAAATATTATTAATGTAGCCTTTTAACAATGTCGTGGGTTACTCGATGATTGCAGTAACACGACAGTATAAGATAATTTTGATTGTATGGACTTCAAAAGCTAGAACTGTTACTACAAAATGCAATTCCTTACTTTTTTGGAAAACGAAAAGAATTGAATTGTAAAACGTATGTAAAGGATTTGCCAGAAATTTTGTTGAGGCGTTTGATATTCAAATGCCTTTTATAATTTATTAAAATTTCAGTTATTCTATCTGACTGGTTGACGCTAGTAAAGATATATTCTCCAATAATTTAACATTTTATGTTATAGCAAAAAAAAATTTGCAATCAAAAATATGTATTAAAATTGATAAACTAGACATTAAATTCAAAATATAATGTAGGTGATTATGTAAATTAACCTACACAACTGGCAGCAACATAATTCGACTGTAAAATTTTTCGCTTAATAAATTTTGAAAGTTTTTTGCAATAGCGTACACAAACGGGTTACTGAATTATTATACAAATAACTGAAGACCTAAAACGGTAAACTGATTTTACATTTTTCTGGAATGAAGCACGAAGTAAGCTAATACTTCTTCATTGGAAAATCATTAGTGGTTATCTTGCGACACAGTATCCAGGACACTCAACCAAATTACGTGTAGGTATACCAAAAAAAAAAAACTGAACTAATATATTTTTATAAAAATATATAATATCTTAGGCTTACATAATTATCAAGTACTTGAAACTTGGAACTCCTTTAATAAGATAATTTTTATTAATTTAATTGGAGTATACACTAGTATATAACAAACCAAAATTAAAAAACGGATTAATAGGCTTACGGACTCAGAATTATGTATTCCTTCAAAAATTAGGCCTAAACATTTTTCAATATTTTATTGAACATTTAGAATCCGTTGATATTTCCGCAATTACTAAATTATTTGATGATTGATGGTTCCAGAACGTGATTTCTTGTTACAGCTTCCAGACATCGCTACATTCTTTTAGTCGGATGTAGTCCTTTAGTTAGGAGGGTACTGGATACCCTCCTCAAGAAAATCCATTGGGCAGAGTTTTTTAACCGTCTATGCTGAATACCTGCCATAAGCTTACAAAATCCTAATTCATAACATATTACGTAGATAATAGGCCGATAAAGTCCAATATAAAATGCGAATTTTCCACCTTTGGTCACCTTCTGTTATTTTTAACAAAATAGTCACTAAAGTGAAATTAATAAAACATATTTTTTGTTTATTTATTGTAACTGATATAGAAATCGCATTCTGTAGTTTTTTAATAAAATTACAATCAGCGGGTAATATAAAATAATTATTATAATAACAAATAAAATTAAATACAGCATATGCCTATTTACAACAAAGTATAAAAGCATTTAGCCGATAAACTCTACAGAATCGTAATGTCCGATTGCAAAATGAAGTTATTATGTCACGTATATTAAGTAATGTACAACAGGCTCGTTGGGGCAAGAAAGTGGGTTTTCATGTTGGCTTATTGAAATGGTGGAGACATGAAGCGTATCGATGACATTACTGTAACGTGATGTCAGTGAAATAGGGGGGCGAAATGATACTGGTACGGGAAATGGTTCAGAAAGAAGCCCTAAAACCAGACAGGTTACCATAAACCATTTTCATCGCAAAATAAAAGGTGAGGAAACTATTTCATTTACTTTTATCCACACGATTCTAACAAAAAATTTAAAGATAAATAAATTGTAATGTTTAACAATAGCCTACCGAGAAAAATAATAAATGAAATTTATAATGTAGCCTAAATATAAATCATTAAACCTTCTAATTTCAAATTGCAGTTATTCTCATTTTATTTCTAAAATATTTTTTAAGTAAATTTCTAATGCTGTAACGAATGTATGGAAAATTGTAAACAAATTTTAATGTTTTGAATACGTTCTCATTCTCATTAATACTCAACTAAATTAACTTTCTTCAAAACTGACACTATAAATCCACATTGAAACCAATGAACACTTATAGGATTTAACTCTAAAGAACTGCTATCCATTCAAATATACAAATACTTCGGCACTTTCAGTCAAAAACAATCAAAGACATTTCTGAGGTTTCTTGGCAGTTGATAAAAGGATATTTAATTAAGATAGTGAATCAGGAAATACACATTTTCAATGAAAGATATCAACGTAGACTTCATGACCATCCTAAGTTCTTGGCTCTAAACCTATTAGACAATAATAAATTGGTTTTAATGGATTGAAACGACATAACGCATTTGATCTGCTAACATTCGTCTAAACAAACTGTGGAAAACTACAAAGAGTGAAAGGCGTTTACATACATAAAATTAACAATTTATAAAAGCTGTATGTAGGTAATTTATAAAAACTGTATATATGTAGCTGTGTCCCAGGTTCACAAATAACAATAAATCTGAAAGGTTTTGTCTTCAAAAATTCAACTTTGTTTATTCAAAAATTTGTAGGTAAATTTTTAAAACATTTAAAAACAATTAAAATTTTTAAAATTCCTTAAAAACTTATTTAAAAAATGTTGAATCTTTTCTCAGCAAATCTTCTAAAAATATTTGTTTTAAATTTTATACAATTCTTTAATGTTAATAAACTTTCAAAAATATTTTTTTTTATAAAAATTTGTATAAGCCACTGCACTCTTTAAAAGTTTAAAATGGAATGGAGTCAACAATCCAATTTTTTAATTTAGTAAAATTTTCTTTTTACTTCTCATATTTTTAGATCAAAATTTTCTCCTCACATCTGTAGGTGAGGTCATCTGGTATGTGTGTTGATGCTGTAAAGTTATGTTTATGTTTACGTTTGAGTGTTGTTAATGTGTATACTGTTTGTTGTGTGTCTGTGTAGATGTCTCATATTACAATCTTCCCCCCCCCCCCGGAGAGTAGACAGAAGCACAAGGCACGTGTAAGCAAAATAAAGGGGGTGAGTGCTTAAATGGAAAAAGAGAAGGTGAGTATGTAGCAGTTGTCGGCCTGAGATGGTAATATTCATTCATTCGGGGCCCCTTTCAATAAAACATTCAAATAGCATGCAAACAGCATAGTTTTCGTTTTGTTACAATCATCTCAAGCTCGAGTATCGCGACAGACATCACCTAAAAATAAATTATGTAAATTATGTGCAAATTATGTAACTTTTTTAAGGTTAGAAATATGTTCTTTAGTTATGTCTCCTCCAATAGTCTTACGGAGTAAGGCTGTAACTGGAGTAGAGAAGCCGATGATATAAAAAGGTTCAGACCATCGATAGGCCATTTTTGCACAAATATTTCTCCGTTTCGAACTTACGGGGTGAGTTTTAAGCAAAACTTTATCTCCCACCGAAAACGGATTGGGGTGGCGTGTAGCATTATATCGGCTTGCCATATCATGATGGGATTTAATTAGTTTTCTTCTAATGTCACACATCATGTTACTGGAACGTATAGGATTTCTATGGAGGATATCTTGGATATTCCATGCTCTATCCAACGGTGTTTGAGCTGGAAAAGTATGCAATATGTCAAATGGGCATTTCCCATGAGCATTATGTCGAGCCATATTAAAGGCTAATTGAAACCAAAATAGAGATTTGTCCCAGGTTGTTTGAGTCGTTGCATGATATGCAATAAGGATAGACCTAAGATTTCGATTTAATCGTTCGGCGTGAGATGGTTGGGGATGATAGGGTGAGAGGGTGGTCCGTTTTATGCCTAGATTGAAACAAAAGTTTTTAAACATTATGGAATTAAAATTTTTAGCGTTATCTGTGACAATTAACCTCGGGTGGAGTAATTTTGGAAAATACGTTTTAATTCATCTACAATGGAGGATGTATTAGTGTTTCTTAATGGAGCTAGCCATGTAAATTTTGAAAAACTATCTACTACCACTAGAATATATTTATAACCTTGGTTGGTTTTTGGCAGGCTGCCTACAGTATCAATAAACAATGTGTCAAATGGCACTGTCGGGACTCTGGAACTAAGATTTCCCCATTTATAATTTATTCCAGGTTTGCTACGTTGGCAGGTTGTACAAGCATTCACTTTTAAAGGAATTTCTCGATATATAGCTGGCCAATAAAAATACCGTGTAATTTTGTGTATAGTTTTATCAACACCTAAATGTCCACCGATTTCCGACTGATGGAAGTATTTAAATACTAAATCTTTTAATGAATTGGGGAGAACGATTTTGGTTGGGTTATTGTTTTTATCTTTTAGACATAGGACGTCTTTGGATAAACAAAACTTATTATCCATTTTTTGTTTTTGTTGAAGGATAAAGGTATCCTGTTCTTGATGTTGTCTTATGTCTGTAAAAGATAGGGGGAATTGGGATAATAAGGTATTAATGTAAGATATATCTTTTGAGATATCTTCGTTATTTAAATCGTACATCCTCGATAATGCGTCAGCCACATTATTATCTGAACCACGGATGTGATTAATTTTAAATTTAAAAACAGATAATCTAAGTAACCATCTAGCCAGTCTACCTAACTGCTTTGGTCTGGAAAGAAGCCAGGCTAAGGCTTGGTTATCGGTTTCTAAAAGAAATTCACGATGTGTTAAATAAGTTCTAAAATGATCTGTTGCAAAAACAACTGCAAGACACTCTCGTTCATATGCCGAAAATTTCCGTTCTGCTTCTGTTAATGTTTTGGAAGCGTACGCTATGGGTTTTCTAGATCCTTCTTGTTCCTGAAGTAGGACTGCTCCTAGACCTGTATCAGACGCATCCGTCTGTAAAATGAAAGCTTTGGAGAAATCTGGTATTGCCAATACCGGGGGATTAGCAATTGCTTGTTTGAGATCTTCAAACGCAATTTTTTGTGAGTCTCCCCAGATAAACTGAGTGTTTTTACGACGCAACTTATTTAAGGGTTCGATTCTATCAGCATAATTTTTGATAAATTTAGAGAAATAATTAATCATACCACAATATCGATGCACTTGTTTTACTGACATAGGTTGCGGGTACTGCAATATTTTTTGTGTCCTCGTCGGGTCTATAGAAACTCCTTTGTATGATAATGTGTGTCCAAGGAACGGTATTTCATTTACAGCAAATGTTACCTTATCAGGATTAACTGTAATACCAGCTTTCCGCAGAATTGCCAATACTGTTTTAATGTGTTTGACATGCTCTGTAAAACTTTTAGAATATATTAATATATCGTCCATGTAATTAAATACAAATTTATATTTAATATTTTTGAATAATGTATTCATAAGACGTGTTAAAACTTGTGCGCCAGTCGAGAGACCAAAAGGTAATCTTACGTATTCGTATAAGCCATCCGGTGTGCAAAACGCGGTGATTTGACGAGATTTTTCTGTCAATGGTATCTGATGGTACGCTTGCGCTAAATCTAAAGTACTGAACCATCGTGCATTAGAAAACCATTGAAAAGCATGATTTATATTTGGTAAAGGTTGGGCTTCTGAGTCAATTATTAAGTTGACTTGGCGATAGTCTACGACTAGACGACTTGTGCCGTTCGGTTTTGGAATTAAAAAGGCTGGGGAGGAATAAGGTGAAACACTTTCTCTAATTACTTTATCTTTTAATAATTTGTCAATTTGGTTTTTCATTTGGAGTGTTTTTATTGGATTTAAGGGATAGGGCCTAGATTTTATAATTTCGCTATTTTTGAGTTTAATATCATATTTTAATACATGGGTACAGCCTAATTTAGTTGTGAGTACGTCAGGAAATTCCTTACATAAATTATTAATTGTATTTTTAATATACTCACTTTGTTCCACGTTGTTAATCTGTTCTGGATATAGATTCGTTAGATGAAATTGTTTATTTTTTGCCCAATCAAAGGTTATGAAAGATCTTGTAGCATTAAATATTGCGCGGGTTTTTTGTAAGAAATTCATTCCGAGTATAATTCTGTGTTGTATTTTTGGTAATATTTTAAAATTTAGTTTCCACGATATTTTGTGAAGAGTGAGTTTAATCCAGATCTGCTTATTAATTTTCAGAGGAAATCGATCAGCTGTAAGGCAAATTGTGTTAATGTTTTCTTCTTTTATAATCGCTTTCTTAGTTTTTAAAAATGTATATAGTTGTTGATTAATAATATTATGGGTGGAACCAGAATCAATGAGAGCGTTAAATATATTATTTTTGATTTTTATTGATAAAGCTTTCAACGTATAATTACAGTTTAACCTGTTTTCTTTTAACTTTAAATGTTTACATGGGTTTTGTTTACAAACAGATTGTTTGTCTGTGTCCAAGCCATATGATGTGTGTTTATAAAGATTCAGTTTTGAAACATGGTTATTTTCTTTTTGCTGTAAAAGTTTACAATTCCTTTTGATATGACCTAATTTATGACAATAAAAACATTTTAAGGATGTTGCAGGCATTTGTGATCTGATTTTGTTGCAAGCTTTATCTTTTAAGGTATTTTGTTTACTTTGGTTAGGTACCATGCTATTTACATTATTTATTACACTTGTATCATTTATTTTAGATAAACCGATGTCATTAAGGGTCCTAGCATAAACTCTTTCATAGACATGGGTGTCTAATTTATTGAAATCTTGTAAATTATTAGGTTTACCGATTATACCTATGTGCGTGGCATATATTTCATTTAAACCAGTTAAAATTATATTAATTAACTCACCTTCTGTCAGATCTAATCTTAACACCTCATGGTTTTCTAAAATTTCTCTTATGTATTCAGTAAGGGTCTCCGTTTGTGACTGATTTCGGTATAACAATTTGAGTTTTAATATTTCTTTCATTTTTGGTGTGATTAGTTTGCTTACTAAATCTCTATGAAATTGATCGAAATTATGATTATTTTTAATAGAATTTTCAAAAATTTGTTCAGTGAAACCGGTCATAAACGGAGTCAACAATACCAAAGGTAAATCTACTGCATAACGTTTCTGAATTTGTTTAATAATTTTGATATTTCGTACCAACATGTCAATATCACGTCCATCAGTTATAGTTAATTGTTTTAATTCGTTTTCAATTGGATTTGCAATTTTTGTCCAATTGAAATTAATTAATTCACGATGAAAATAGGCGGGATTATGATTACCTACTGCATTCGGTATTAATATGTCAGGAGTTTCGTTTCTAAGAACAAATTTTGCATTACTGGGGGATGTAAAAGATTAACATGACCAACACCAAGATTTCCTTGTTGATCAGATAAGAAATTATTTCCTAAATGTGCGTCTTCAAGGTTTATGTTGTTTTGCTCGAAATTAGGTTCAATTTCGAAATTTTGTAACCTATTAAGTTTCCAAATATCAAATCCTTCTTTTAAATTTTGAAATCCTACGAGTTTATCTGGTTTGTTGGGTAATATGAATGTTAATAGTTTGTTAAGCCGATCATCAAATATTTCGGCATTATACCTTTCTAATTCGGTTAAATTTTCTATGTTTCGTAACTTTACTAAATAATTTTGACATTCCGTCAGTTGTTTGTCTATGTCAAATCTATGTAGTGTAGTTAAATCAATTTGTCGTCCATTATCTAAGAGTTTTTGTAACCTTTGCTTTTTTTGTCTTACGTTTCCTGTTGTTGTGCTTTTTCGTATTCGTAGTTGGAAGTTAATGTTTGTCTCTTCTAGTTTAGTGGGGTCAAGAATCGGTGCTACTTCCCTATTCATGTTTGTACCTGTTTTGTTTGATGATGAGGATGATTTAAGTGTATGTGATCAATGACTTACCAGATGACTTCAGTATACTTGCCAGATGTGAGTTGTTTATAATTTATAATTATTATTTATAATTGTTTTGTAAATTTTTAGAAGATTTCTTTTATTATATGTTATTTGAATAATTTCGTTTGATAGATTTTGTTCCGGTTCGTTCCTTTTCCTCTTGCTATGTTTTCCTTCTAAATGTTGTCGTTGGGTTTATATATTTTAATATTTTGTTTCCTGAAATTATCTTGAAATTATGTTGAAATTATCCTGGTATTATGTTGAAATTATCCTGGTATTATGTTGAAATTATCCTGGTCACGGCACCATTTTATTGTCCCAGGTTCATAAATAACAATAAATCTGAAAGGTTTTGTCTTCAAAAATTCAACTTTGTTTATTCAAAAATTTGTAGGTAAATTTTTAAAACATTTAAAAACAATTAAAATTTTTAAAATTCCTTAAAAACTTATTTAAAAAATGTTGAATCTTTTCTCAGCAAATCTTCTAAAAATATTTGTTTTAAATTTTATACAATTCTTTAATGTTAATAAACTTTCAAAAATATTTTTTTTTATAAAAATTTGTATAAGCCACTTCACTCTTTAAAAGTTTAAAATGGAATGGAGTCAACAATCCAATTTTTTAATTTAGTAAAATTTTCTTTTTACTTCTTCTCATATTTTTAGATCAAAATTTTCTCCTCACATCTGTAGGTGAGGTCATCTGGTATGTGTGTTGATGCTGTAAAGTTATGTTTATGTTTACGTTTGAGTGTTGTTAATGTGTATACTGTTTGTTGTGTGTCTGTGTAGATGTCTCATATTACAGCTGTATCTGTAAACCAAGCATTCTTGGGTGCGATATATTTTACTTTAAATTTTCTTTAGTAATTTAATTAGGTACATATTGTTCCAAATTTAAGAACAAATTGTAAAGTTGCAGATTGGTAAACGAAAAAATTAATTTTATTATCGGACCAATTAAAATTATATAGACTGTGAATTTTTATTTTTCTATTTATTAGGCTATATACTGTCTAGTTTGCAGTTAGAACTCATTTTTAATGATTTACTGCCACTCAGAATCGGGGAGATTGTAAACATTAAAATTTCTCGTAGATTAAAAGAGTGGGTTAAGAAAGTGGTAGCTGTCATCCCTTTTTGACCCAAAAACTACCTCAAATCATATCTTCAAGCTTAGTATTGTTTCCGTAAACTAGTAAAGTTATTAAGAATTATTAGTCTGTAGATAAAATCCCTTTATGAAAGTTTTAAAGAAGAGTGTTGAAGATGCGCTTTCAATTACTCACCCTTCACTTTTACATACGCTATTATTGAGATTTAGACGAATATAGCAGCTTTTAAACCTGTCTGGTGGTGTATCAAAATCTTGTTTTAGCAAGTTTTTGTTATCAGAAATTCGGTTTTTTTACGTTTCTAAAGTTTACCAGCCCATAGTACTACTTTGAAATGACTACCAAAATAAATAATTATCGACCACAAACAACATGAAAGCAGTTTTTTGACCCAGACTGGAATGGAAGCTAACGTTACTTTTATCGACGTTGAAATTTTATTCATCCACGAAACCTTTTGAAAAACTTTTGCTGTGTTTACCATCTTTTTCTCCGAGTGAGACTAAAATGTCGGCTGGCTTATGATGGACTAATGTTTTACAGTCATTACAAATATTGAATATAATATTCAGTCCGGAAATCTTAAAAAAATCCTGGTTATCCGAAAAATCGGCCTTCCAAAATGTATCCACCCCATTATTTTTTACAACTGGGATTCTACTGTAAATGTTAAAAATATATTTACTAGTACTAATTTTAAATTTTAAAAAAATATTAAAAATCTTAGGAATAAAATATATAGTTTAGTGCACAAAATATCAAAATACTATTTAGAATAATAAATGAGATAACATTTTAGCAAGATGTCGTTGTTTTAAAGAAACCAATTAATCTCCTTCGGAAAAATACAGGTCTATAGTAGTTTTAAATAAATAAATATATTAGTAACATGGAAGAAGTGTACTGGATTTCTTGTAAAAAGGTAAAAAGATTTAATTAATTATATACAGAAGTCCATAAAATGTTTACTCTCTGTTACAATTACGCGACTTATTTTTATCATTATTGCAGTAAAGTAATTTTATTTAATACTGCATCATCTTCATCATGTAAATTTTATATCTCGTGTGACTTTTATCGGTTTACAACTTTTTGCTTTTATTATTTCATATGACTTGCTCTGAATTGAACAACTTCTGAAAGAAATCGACAAATATTATTCATTAGGTAATACGATATTGACACAAGTGAGGTGCAATTTATGTAAATAAATACATTTATTTAGAGAAATAGCGTCATTCTAACTCACAAAGGTATGTAATATGGATTTGAATGATAATATATGTACATACTTACAGACACGAATATATTAGAATAAACGGAATTTATATTAGAAATATTACTGATGAATCTTTATTGCGTTTGTCAGGATATGATTAGAAGCTATATACACTTTTCAGACTAAGTAAATAAGCTAAATTACATCTACTACTTGTATAAAAGTGAACGAGAAATCGATTGCATGATCATACCCGTCGTATATATACCTACCGCCTATTTTCAATCCATAAAAACATGAAAAAACAAAGGAAATATTAATGAAAACGTTTATTAAATTGGGTGAAGGGTATAAATAATGCGTGACATCATTTCAATTAATCAAACCGAATCAAAAGGTACTTCAAACGGTACAATGATCATTCCCCGATCTGTTCATAGTACAGGGAGAATGCACCACAGAATGAATTTAACTGCAGGCAATGAAATGCAGCAATTCAATACACGCACGCATTCGTGGGTACCCAACGCCAATACGAGTACCATCAACTCACTCTTTTACATCATCTTGGTTTGTTAATGGAGGTTTATCAAAGCGGACATCAAACGATCAATACTCGATGCCCTGACCACTAATAAGAACATTAAGCTACAGAGCTACGGCCTGATGGACAATTCTCCTGTCAGTTATCTATTGGCCGAGTCGTACAGCAAAACATAATAAAG
Source organism: Catonia carolina (assembly GCA_035578175.1). Taxonomy (NCBI): domain Eukaryota; kingdom Metazoa; phylum Arthropoda; class Insecta; order Hemiptera; family Achilidae; genus Catonia; species Catonia carolina. Next base: position 108,758,282 of record JAQMRL010000001.1, read on the forward strand.
GTTAACTTACTTCAAACAGGGTGAAATATAGCGAGCATATGGAAACGTTAAACGCAAATTTAAAACGTACATTTTTTGAAAACAAATTTATTTGAATATTCTACTGTAACTCAAATATGCTTGTATTTTAACTCCACTGAAAACAAAAAGCAAAAGTTATAGAATGTCATTAATTCTTTTTTGATAAAAAATTGTATTTTTATACTTGTTAGATTATATTATATTACTTTAAATGCTAAATGTTTTTAGCATAAAATAATTGGAGACATCTGGGAAGAATGCCGGAAGAGAAAATACCCTTGAAAGTGAAGAACTACAGCATAAACCATATGATCTAAGAGACATTGGAAGGCCAAGGAGAAACTGGCAGTAGTTAAATTATGAAAAGTGTAATACATCTCTAAAAATTGAATTGACCAAAATGTATAGCTAATTACTGGACATAGTATATAATATAAAAAGTGAATATGGAACAGACAGAAGCCTAATCCTTGATAGCAAGATCTGAAAATGCATTATTTGTGTAAAATGTTTATATATCAACAAAATATTTCGATTATGCTCATATTAATACTACCTAAAAGAAAATTCAGGGTAAAATTTGGGAAACAATTTCATTAAAAAAGTAAACATTTGTTCTGAATATGGTAATATACATTCAATTGGGGTTCCCAACTCCACGATTGCACGAACAATTCACATTTTCGTTTCTAAAGTAGCTGTTTAAGAATAATTCAATGTACCTAATCAAACACCACTTAGAGTTTTATAATTAATGAGTGGTTCTAATTAAATATCAGAAAAGTTTTAAGACGTATAGATTCTATAACGGAGAAACCAATAAAAGAAAATTTACAATACATGTATATATGGATAGGAAACATAAAAACCGTGATCATATTATTTTACGAACTGATATTATGATTAATGACAAAAACAAATGAACATCCGAAAATTGATACAAGTAAAGACATTGGAAAATGACTATTTAATAGAATTTAATTTATTTTTGTTTTAAGTCCGATTGTTTTACAGCAAATTATTAAAACGAAAAATATACAGAATGAGCAAAACCTAATGGGGAGATCCCAGGATATGAGCTGGTGTATTAAAATCACTTACGCAAAAGAATTATAAAAATATTTAAGCAGTAAATAAACCCAGAATATAATTGTCAAAGTTTATATTTTGATTTGAAATAATAATACGTATGTTAATAACATTGTTACTCTTTTTACTTTGCTACTATACAATCGGTTCAATTTCTGTAAGAAATGAGTAAATAATATGGCACAGACGATGAAAGACTACAGAAAGTCAAATACCTTCCGATATATAAAAAACAAAGAGCGTCAGTTATTACATAAAAATATATAAAAAATAATGTTTTTAAAACGACAATTTTGATTATAATGCCTATAAGGTAAAATCTAAAATACAGATATATTCAAATTTGAATTTTGAGTTTAACTAACGGCTAATAAATTTGTTGCTAGTACATTTTTATGTTTATCCAGATACTTAACACTGAAATCTGAATTTCATTGTTTTACTCTATGTAAGTTTTAATTTGAAAAAAAATTGTTGCTTATGGTCAACATGTTTCTAACAGTTTTGACTGGAAACGTTTTAAACTTTCAATTTGTATAAGTACTCAATGGTGTATTTCATATAACAACGGGGTTTTAACATTGAATTGTTAACTTCATTACTCAACACTTTTTACTTCCTCTTGCCTATATAAATATAAATATAGGAAGGAAAGTATTGTTTTCTTGTCAATTTTTCGAAATCGAAATTTCACCGGATATACAAACATGTTTCCAAATCCCAGGACCCAGAAACATGTGTTTAGTAATTGATGTCTGTGTGTATACGTGTGTACGCGCGCACGAGTATCTGTGAGTGTGTCGTAAGCTGTGTGTCAAAAATATATCTCAAGAACGAAACATCGTGTGAAACTGAAACTTGAAACTTGAGTTAGGTACCACTAGAGGACACGACCCGAGCATTTTCATCAAAATGTGTCAATGTAGTAGTTTAATCGTGTCATTTTTCACTTTTTTGCGATTTTCTCAAAAACGGCTCCTACGATGTTTTTGAAATTGCCTCATTTATTACATTTTTTATTCTCTACAAGCAAGGGTAGGCGCGATGTCTGCTTAAATTCTTGGGAAAGCTGTTCTTTCCTTGAAAAAAAATGATTTTTTTTCGGCCTTAATTATGTATTTTAGGGCACAAGAGTAGGCCTATATAATAAAAGTTGTAGACTGTTTAAAAACCCACAATTTTCATTTCAAACAATTTTTTTGTATAATGCTTAGTGTAGCGGTAATTATTGATTTTCAGTTTTTTTATGAAAATTTGTAAAAGATGGATTTCGGCCTTAGTATGCATTTTACGACATAAGTCTATATAAGAAAAGTTATAGAAAATTAAAAAAAAACTACAACTTTTGATTTTAGCATTTTTCTCTATAGAGCCTAGTTTAGCGTCAATTAGTGATTTACCGTATTATTAAATCAAACTAAGGTTGATTTTCGTTTTACATCATTCATTCGTTATTAAAATATGGTTGTTTTTGAGGTTAGTTTTTTGTTTATTTCTAACGTTTTAGTACTAATATTAGGGTATATTGTTCATTATTTGCATTGGAAAGAGAAAGTCGTGAGAGTGTTTCACACTAGATTTTTTAATAAGCAAATACAAATGTTATTTTTGTGATAGCAAAGAATGATGCAAAGAATAATGTTTACTTCAAAACCAGTGTACTACAACCTTTGCTAAATTCTAGAATACTGTTGTGTATGCAACAAACAGTATTCTTGGTAACGTGCTCGCCTTTCATCATGCGGTCCTGGGTTCGAATCCCACTCAGGCATGGCATATTTTCATACGTTACAAAAAATCATTTCATCCTACATCGCATAAAGTTCCACCCCAACGTCGTCGCTAATGACCATTGCAGTTGATGCGACGTTAAATAAATAAATAAAGAAAAACTATTCTATATTTTACAAGTATCCCTACTTGTATACCTACTGAAAAAGCAATTCATAAATTTATTATGCATTCAAAAAAATTTCACCTTTGACTAAAAAATTTTAAATAAAAAACATGAGTATTTTAGCATTACCTTACCAAGAAGAAAATAACAGAGTAAACTAATCAAAATTTTTTAAATAATTCTAGACTTTTAGGATTATTTTTGAAACATTGTATGCAATTATTTACTATATTTATAAAACTAATCTAAATGAAAAACTGTATCGTTTATACTAAAGATTTATTTTATTTTTTTATAAAATATTTTAGAGAAAATTGGAATAATCCTCGACGAAATTTAAATGAATAGACGAGAAATAATTCAGTCTCGTACTTTACAATAAGATGGATTAAAAATAGTCTCTCAATTGATATCTACCAGTCCACAATAAGACATCATTATTTCACAAAATGCAAGATTTCCTTTATCTATAAATTAAAAAAAAATATATATATATATATATGTCTGAATGTTTTGCAACAGCGAGTACACCTATTATTACGGATTTTTTTTAATAACGTTTTTGTAATAGTATTGAATATATTAAATATCTATATCTGTGTGAGATTGAATGTTATAATTAGGTTACAACTTGATATCAAAAAGTTTCGTTGAAAATTACTACGTGTAAAAAGGTTTATTTCGGTATTCTACCGTAAGTATTTCAAGTTTTGCTACGTTTGACTAAATTGTGTGATAATCAAAAGCAATTCTTACATTTAAAAATTTGAGACTTAGTATTATCGCTGTAATTCTTCAATTATTATTAGCATTTAAATTCAGATTATAATAATGAGAATAAAATAGTATAATTACTGAAATTCTGTTTAACTACATAGACAATTCGTTCAATAGTAAACCCACGACCACACATTATTTGGGCTGTTGTAAAAGTGCACTATAGTAAAACAAACCTGGACCTAGTGAGGGCAAACGGAGACGAAGAAAGCCGAAGCCGCCGGTCGGGGGCTCAGCTCGCTCTCAGCCAACCAGCGCTGAGCAGTTTACATGGCAACTTTTCGTGACAGCGTTGTCATATTTCAGTAGCGCTCCGATCTTGTAGTAAAGAATATTTTCTTAAATTGCAAACAAGTTTGTTGTGTTTTTTAGGAACCATTTTCACTGTAAAATGCATCTCATAACGAGAAAAAGCAAAGCGAATAGAGACGGAATGGAGGCACGCAAATGATGCATACAGCGCTAGAGCTGGTAACACAATGCACATAGCGGCAACACTGGAGGCTTAGAGCCCCGAGCGCTCCCCCTTTCGTCACTGCTCCAGGTTTGTTTTACTTTTAATTCTACTATAATAACATTTATTAGAACATCACAGTTGACGGCTATTTTATTTAATAAATTTACATTGTTGTTATCCGTTCGTCATCACTCTATTACAGAAAAAGTTTAAGGTTCAAAAAATGAAAACTTGTACCTGCTGCAAAGAGTAACGTAAAGTAAAAATAACAACAGAGAAAAGAAAAATATATAACCTTTAGCCAAAATCTTGAACTGAAAACAAAATATTAAAATAATTGGAATAAATGAATTTCAAAAGAGTTATTATAAAAATGTATTGTAGAAGTCGTTATTTTGGTAAAATGCTCAGTTGAGAACGCTATTCAATATAAAAAAATTCTAAATTTATTAAGATATCATATTATACGAAAATTGTACAGTACCGTATAAAAATTGAAGACAAAAAATATTATTTTCGGTTACGCATTCGTACCTTACTTTAAACTACACAACAATCCCGCTAAACTGGAATTTCAAAAAAATTAAATTTATTTATACTTCTAAACATGCTTTTTCGTATAAAACGTTTTGTGAAATACAAAAAAATGATGTTGTAACTAAAATTAATAATTTTAATAGGCTTCTAAACGTAAAAATTAAATTTGAATTTGGTTGAGAATAAAAAAAAAACATAGCCAAGTTCTTAATACAAGGTGTGCATACATTATTAAATTGCTTACTGGTAGATAGTTTTTCTAGTTTACTAGCAATTATAAGAAAATTATTAAATGTTTCCGTTACTGTTTGGCTGCGTACAATCAGTAATTGTTTGCTTCCCCAATGCCGAAAACCCCGGTGATAACCCGGTATTTCGTATAAACATGACGTCTATGTGCGTAGCGTTGTTGGGCTGCTCTATGTACAGCAGTACTATTTATAATGCTTTTGAATTTTTTAAATGTGAAATAAGCTGTTCTGTTTTATATATTTTATCAGTTTATTCTGGACCTTCGCTGGAGCAACATGATTACGAAAAAAAGTAATTCTTCGTCTGAAAACCGAAATCCGTCAACTGTCAATCACTCGTTCACGTCAACTTCGTCTGAACAATTGCAGCTAAAACCTTTTCCATAATGCGTGTTTAATATGAAATTTAGCTATTTTTGACTAAGTTTTTTTAAAAATGCACGTTTTTTCTAATGATCCGAACAGGTCTCATCTAAAATAGTCCAGATTAGCGGGGTCGTTGTTAAATACTTTGGTTGATTTAAAATTGTTTGACTTAGCGTGTAAAAATAGCTGTCAAGATAATTGCTTAAAATAGAATTTCCATAGTAGGTAATTTACAAGTAATAATATCTGTAAAATTAACTACAAGAATACTTAACATAATTTGTACTATTTACTCGTACTTACAAGGTTGCATTTAGTTAGTAAATTTTACAGTACGAAGAACAGTCTGTAAACTCTTTGACTGAGTAAGATCGCCATATTCAATAACATAATTTACCTGTAACAAAAGAAAAATCCTTTTAAAACCCAAAAATAAATGATATAAAAAAATAGAATAAAATTAATTAGGTAATTTACATAAGAAGTACTTCTTAGTTCATAATCTCTTTGGAACAATGAAATAGGTAATTATTTTAACATAATATTTTTTTCCAGTAACATACTTGTACGTCCTAAATGTTACATAAAAGGAAATAATTTATTTCTGCTACAAAACGCTGGTGTATATTTTAAAATTCATCTTTTTTATAACCGCTCGTAATAAATTCTTGAGAGCGAAATAAAAGAAAACGGTAAATTTAAACAAAGGTCAGTTAATAAGTGTATTACAAATACTAATATTTATAATATTACGTTTCTTTGTAGAAGTAAGTTGAATAAACGAATTATAATCGGACACAAATTGGAATTGTGCACGTCTTGAAAGGTAAGTTGAGAAATTGAAATTTTATCATATTATTGTTTCTTGAAAAGGAATGAGTGTTTCATATCAAAGGATATAAAAGAGGAAAAAGACCCCTTAACCACCCCTTAACCGCTATCTTGGAATATCTCATTTTATTGTCGCGAAAACCTAAAGCAATAAAAACAAGGAAGGCGCAGACAAATAAGATATTACATCAAAGCGTGTACCTGCTGAGTGGAGGGGGATTTTTCCTAACGACAATCTAAACCCTCCTCATCTCTTGGTGAAAAACTCTTACAGTATGGAACTGACAACAGCTCTTCAGTAAATATAACAAATGGGGTGCAAGGGAACGATGACAAACTCTTGTTTAACATAAAAATGTAAATCGTGGAAGATAATCATTCGGTTTCTACATACATGCACATAAACATTCATTATCAGGCCTATGCAGACCTAAATCTAATGCTATTAAAATTCTCTCATATTTAGCAATGACTAAATTTAGCTAGGAAATTCATGTATTAATTTACAAGGAATCGTTCAGATAAATTGTGTTACTCCCAATCAGATATATCTAGATCAGCACTGCCAACTTATTATTATAAGCCATATTATAGCAATTTTTTGGTCGCTAAAAAAGTAAAAGAATATCTTTCAGTATAATAAAGAAAATTTTAGTTTAAATGATTTATTTTATCAACACTTTCACACCTAGTCAACCTATATTATTTTTTATATTTAGTTTAGCTGCATTGTACAGATTAAAATAGGTAGCTTACGCATCAAAACTACGATAATATTTTTGATAGGTATTCTCGTTTTTAAACTTTAGACAATAAAAACAAGATATGCTAATTAGTGGTTTTATGACGGTTTGAAGAAATGTAAATAACAGTGTTTTTATGTTAAATTGATAGAATATGCCAGGGGGCATATTTACTCACTTTAAGGGATGTCACGAAGATTAAAAGCGTATAACGGATGGACATCCGTTTTAAGATAAAGGAAAATCTACTACCTAAGATCACGAGCTGGAAAAACCTTCAAAGAATATTTATAAAGTTACTTGATGTGATTTAACCTTAAACGACAGAGAGACTACATGGGTTGGGAATATTCGACTATATCGACACACTTCATATATAACTTTCATAGTATAAAATACATAATCCGTATTGGTTACATACCCGATAAAAATAAGTAAAAAATACAAAAAAGTGATCAAATAGTTTTCATCGAATTGCTAATGGAATTGCGAATGGGATTGCGATGGGAATGCAAAATGATTAAGAGCTTAATTTTAATTTATCGATTTTATTTTGTACAAATTGCAATATACTCGTATGTAATAAGATATAATTGGTTGCAGTAGAGCCGCATAATACTTGGGAGAGTTTAAACGTTTCCAGTGGTTTCCTTTTTCCACTAATCCTTCTGAATGAGTCTTCTAAAAATGTATAGTTCGTCGTAACTGGAGAAGTCATAAAGTCAGTCTGATATTAAGACCCATCAACTGCAACTTTAACTGTAGAAGACAATAAAAAAGTAAAGTTCTATTATCCAAATTTCTAAAGCGCTATGTTAACCACCGAATCATATCATACAATAAGATAAGCAATGGAAATTATACAAATTTAAATTGCTCTAATTCGTTCAAACCTATCCATAAAGGTTACTTCATGCGGAAGAAATTAAATAATTAGTGGTCTGAATCTAAAAATTAAAATGAGAAACGGTAGTGCAAATTAGTTTATGAGTTGTTTCCCGTATGGGTTACTAGAAGGTTTTTCCTTGTCAAAAATATGGCGTATTTTATAAGCTACTAAATGTTCGACACTTTTCGACTTAAATATTTTTACGAAAAATCTGTCAAAATTTAAAAAATCAGACAATTTTTTTTATCAAATATCTTAAAATTATTACACAAATTTTCCAATATCTTAAGTTAATATAAATAAAGTCAAGTAAATAAAACGAGCCATCTCCATGCCCCACAGCATTTAGCGTCCTACGCTGAAAATTTGAGAACCCATGTACGATTCCCGGCTAGGGTCTGGAAAATTATTTTACCTTCTATCCTACCGTTCCGCAACGCTAATTTTGTAGTTTTAGATGCAACTTTAAATTAATAAACCACTAAACTTTAGTGTTGCTTTAACTTTAAAACAATAGAAAAAACCACTAATCTACTATCCAAATAGTTATATTAAATAAAATTAGTAATGATGTAAATTCATAGGTACAATGACTGTTTTAAAACCAAACTAAATAAAAATAAAAATTATAATTCTCAAACGATAAACTATTCTTATCTATATTATTCTTTTCTACTTAATTTCTTAATAGTACTACCTACACAAATAATTTTACTTTTTACGTTTTTATTTGATTTTTAATTTTCTTTTTAAAAGTATATGCACCTTAACATTTACAATACGGTACATTTAATTCGAAATAAATCTAATATTTCATTTAAATCTCAATTATTTATTTTGCTTTTTCGTTGTCTTTTCATTGTTAATTATTATTTGTGGTATTCCATTAGCAAGCACAAAAATAACTTCAAACATCCAGATTCTGCAACGGTTTCAATCAAAAGCTCAGCGGATCATGCTAAATGCACCGTGGTATATTACCAATGCCGATACACATCATGATATGGATGTGCAGACGGCACGAGAAGAAATACGAAGTTTCAGTTGTAAATACATCAAACGTCTAAACAACCACGTAAATCACTTGGTACTGAATCTCTTAGACAATAGTAATGATGTTCATAGACTAAAACGTGCAACAGTACTGGAAATAATACAATGTTAATACTGTAGATGACTAGGATGTTAAAGTGGAATGTTGTAAATAACTGAATGAACATTTTAAATTATTATCTCCAGTAAAGTTCGGTGTACAAATATTTTGGAATCATGAGCTTATTATTTATTATTCTCATTTCGTTTTTGTTTTTTTTTTAAATGAGGTTTTGGTTATTTTATTATTTTTATTATTTATTTTTAAAAACAATATTTTATCTAATTTTGGTTGGTAATTAATAATATTAAGAACAGTATAATATGTTTTAATGTTATAATTTGTTAATTACACTAGTGGGTTGTAATTTTTTCATGTGTTAAATCTAATCAATAAGTTGAATTTATTGTTATACAACAGATTATGCATTAAAAATAAGTTATATGAAAAAAAGAAAAAAGTTAATGTTGCAACTCCTTTGTTTCCCCAATGATTAGTTAAAATATTAATTTCTTACTCCTTAAAACAAAAAACAAAATTTTGGGTAGACTCCACCCTTAAGTATTTTGCTTTATTAATTCGAAAAGATTTTACGAACATGATAGTTTAGTTTGGTACATAAGTGGTGCATGTTGAATCCCATCATATGTTGCCATCACCAACAAAAATCTCCAATCATTTTATAATATTTTTATTGAAAGCTAAGAAACCAGGTGTGCCGACTTAAAATAGTTTTGTTGATGTAACTTTAGTTCACATATCCAGATGGTTGATCACTGTTACTGGGAGAAATGTTATAGGAAGCAATATGTCAATCTAATTTAAACATTTATGAAATATTTTAGAGACAATTTTATATATTTTTATTTAACGTTTTACAATACAATAAGGCAATTAAACTGAACCGAATAGACGCTGTTTATACGGGTAACAAACAGCGTTGTCTGAAATTTGCAAATGCAATGGGCATAATGTTATATTAAACAACAGTGCACGAATCGCATACAATGGCAGTAGCAAGAACGTCGGTAAGAAGGTTACAGGATGCTTTGACTCATTAAGATTGCCAGTTGCTGTCTTTTACAAAGAGAACTTCTATCCTTCCAAATCAGCTCCATTAAGACGAAATCTTTACTTCAATCGAATATACGCTCCAATTATCAGAGAAAGATAAAATTCTTTTAAAATATTGATGAAGTGATAATTATTTGCCATAAAATATGCGCACAATTTTATTAGTTAATGTGTCAAAGTAAGCGAAATTTACTTAAGTTTAATTCCTCTTAATTGAAACTGTTCAGACTTCCTTTTTTATCAGCGATTTATTCGCTGTCTAGTTCTTCTAATCACACGAAATTTTTTATTTAAAACTGTGTTTTAATTTAAAAAAAATTAAAGTTCTAATTTTCTTATGTTAAAGGAATGAAAGAACTTTTGTAGAAATGTATTCACGGTTGAAACAATATTTTGAGCTAGACAAAGAAATTTAAAGTAAAAACTTTCAATTACCTCATTAAAAAGATTGTATTCTTCATCCTCAACTATTATCTTATTATTACAGAACTTAAAATAAGTACAGCTTACATTGATATTAACTGGTCTAACTATTTTCTTAGTACAAATAAAATTGAATAATAAATGAGGAACATTTAATACTTTAGAAAATTCGATTTCTCAAAATTCAGTTCAAAAGTTTCTAAACTCACAACTTTTTTAGTAGTTTTCTTTAAACTTTGATAACTTCTTTAAAGAGTTGTAATACATTTAACAAGATGTAACAAGTAAAAACCATTAATTATAAAATATAAAAATGAAAAATAATTTAAGTCAAATTAATTGTCAAATAAAATATAAAATTGTTAAAATTGTTTTATAAGCAATTACATTTAATTATTAGTTCTAATTAATTTAATTACAATAACTCACAGTCATCGTATCATACTCGCTTATAGTTCCCGTAACAGTGTAAAAAGTATAAAGTTTTAGAATGTAATGCTAGACAGTAGACTGTCATGGGATAGTCATATTGAACTTGTTTCCAACAAAATTAAATATTACTCTTGCGCCTTAAAACATTTAAACAGGCTATTGAGCCTACTAATAGGCCTACTTTTCAATAATATATTACGCTTACATTTTCTCAAATTTAAAATACAATGTTACGTCTTGAGGATCTTTGGGTAAAGATATGCCGTCTTCAGGACGCAAAACATAGGCTATTAGGGTCACTTTAGGAGCGAAAAGACGTGAACTTTTTAATCTACTTTTTAAGAACTAAATGTGCTAACGTTTTCGTGTATTAGTTCTTATGGAAAGTTCATGATTTCTGAAAGAGAATGAACACACTTTTTAAAAATAAAGATATCTAATCTTACCCGACAAGACTCACTAGTTTTGGAATTGAACAACCTTATACAATTATTGCATACGCAAAAGACCACAAATTTATGATAAATTACTGAATCAACAAAAACGTTTCCAGTATTATTCAGTTTTAAAAATAAACTCAAACATTTTTTGCTAAAATTACAACGTTATAATATTAAGGAATTCTTTAATTTCTGAAAATTGGGTTAACTATCTCGTTTGGGGAGCTATACATGTTCATTTAGTAAGTTTTTGGTAATAAAATATTTTTTGATGGTGTTAAAAAAAAGCAACTTATAATTTTATAAAATTTAATATTACCTTGAAAAATTGTAAATAAAAAATGATTTTTTTATTTCATTCTATAAGATTCACAATCTGTTCGCGTATGGGCAATGAATAAATAGAAATAACTTGTTAAAATAACACCCAATGCTATGTCTTCGTTACAAAATAATAAATGTTTAACACAATAGAAAATTGAATTCTCATTATATTATTAAAATAAGATAATATGAATACTCGTGTATACAAATAAAAAGTAAAACAAAAATTATCTGCTGTTTTTTCAGTTAAGGTCGGTGGGCTGGACGTTTTTAAACGCCACTGAGTATTGCTGTTATCTAAAACAAAACACATTTATCTTCAAAAATTTAAATCACATTATTATATTTAAAATAATTTTTATGGGTAGTTTGTATACAGGAGTTTTGTATTGTGTCATAAAATCTTACTTCATATGTCAGGTTTGTTTGTTAATGAACGTTAAACTGTTTAATATAAAATTATTATGTTGACATGTGAATATGAACTTTATAAACTACAAAGGAGTTAATTTTTGTAATCAATTAGTTTTAGTATAATGTTTGGCTGTCCTAATCAAGGTTTCGCGCAGTTTTCGTTGGTTTCTCCTAAGCAACGACATTTTTTGCATACTTTTCGAGTTCTAAGCAGCACTAGTATAAACTTTCCAATCCCTACCCCACAATTTTATTTAAAGCCGAATCAATATCTTAGTTATTAGCAAATACATTGAGTTAAGGAACGGTGGGTTTGATTGGTGGAGGGTATAATCATTTACCAGATCTGGGCCGGCAACCAAACCCGGGACCTCCGTTTTACAGGGTAGTGCGCTAACCACTAAGCCACGAAGGCAGCCACTTATTTTTTTTTTAACGGAATTTATTAACATCTTTAATGTCGTCCTGAAATATCTTTTTAACAAATTAAAGAAAGTTTGATAAGTGGAATATGTGATGCATTTGTAACACGTGATTAAATAAATTTGACTTTATACATCACACACTAGCATTTTATTAAGCATTTCAAACAAAAACCAAAGATAATGAAGCAGCTAGATACATAAAGTAACTATAACTGGTAGTACTATTAGTTTCTCTAAAATAATGAATTTCACTATACAGCTAGACATTGTATACTAAATGGTTTAAGATAATAAGTTTTGAAGAATTAAGTATAGGACTACTTCAACGAACTTGGCGAACAAATAATTTCGATTCGGCGAATTCACTTCTCAGTTAAATGGGTAAGAGTTAAGTGGGCATTTTATCACGGAGTAAATCTTATCAAACCTGTATTTCTTAGTTTATATCAAATTAAAATCATTTCAGTATAAGCTATATCAATAGTACTCCAAACGTGTTTATTATTCTTTTTATTCTAATATGATTTAGTTATTTTAAATGAAAAACTATAAAAGAAAAATGTACATTCTACTCCAGAGGATTTATTTTCTAATAAATAAGAAAAACAAAAATTAAGTGAAATATCTAAGCTCCTGTTTTATTGCTAGAACGAAATTTAAATGAAATTCCCTTTAAGATTGGACCACGATCTAACCAAGAACACAAGGGTTGAAATTTCCTTGAAAATTACATAGTTACACATCCTAAAAGTGCCTGTTTTAACATTTAATTAATATTCTGCGCGAATTACCGCTACTTAATAAACCTGGACTTAGGAACACATGAATAAGAACTTCATTGCCAACAGACGAGAACACTGTTCTGCTTTAATTCATAAATCACTATCACATTGTTATTAAATTAGGTTTCACCTAAACTTTAACAGGATAATTTAAAATGTTCATTTACTAAATAAACAACTACAACATAAAAAATATTTTACCTTTCATGTATAATAACTACCTGTATTTAACTTAAAAAACTTCTTTAGTGTTTTTAGAATAGTCCATTTCCTAGAAAATTTTTAATATTTTTATTTAGGAAAACTTCTTCAAATAAATTTAAAAAATTCGGAATCAATGATTCAACTCCATCTTAACAAGAAAGCTAATCAATTTTATACCTGGGGAATAGTTTTTTGTGTTTTAATTTAATAAGTAATATTAGTTTGACTTTTACAGTCCTCGCCACGAAAGAAGTCTGTTATTTAAAAAACTCTACCTACTTCAGACATAACCGAACTGAAAAACCCATTGCCTGGATAGCCGCATCAGCGGCTATCCAAGGTTTGTTGCAGGTTTTTAACATTTCATGATCATTTGTATTTATATTTTATTTGTCACTGTAAATTAAAATATACTCAGCGTAACTGTGTTGTAGAAATGAACGATTCTGTCCAAAAATCATTTTCCTATCTTGATAGGGAAGCGAGATATTAAAGCGAAACACCGGAACTAGCTTTCAAAATATTTAAATTGTAGAGAAAATGATAACTCTTAACAAATGTTTAACAAAATGTACTAACTAAATATTTAACAAGCGAGAACGCCAAGTTTTTTTCTTCATACCGGACAAAGTAAGGTTTTAAATATGTCTCAAAAGCTGATAACCAGAAAACCAGCTAACAACTGGTTATTTTGTATCCGTAAATTTTCACATCACCTACTAATTTTTAACTAAAAACAATTTATCAAACGAAAAAAGGAACAAGGTTTTTGGTTTATCTAACATTACATTTTTCCGTTCGGTTTGTAAATAAGAAGGGTATTACATTTCTTTTGGACGATGTGAACATCCATCATAACTAAAGCGTAATTTCTAGATTTGGTATCCGAGAAAACTTTTATATTTGAAAACTATATTTTATAAACACTACTTAAAAGGTCAAAAGAAGCGTAAAATAAACAGGTAGGTAATAAACGCAAACGGGAGCAATGAAATACGTGTAAGGCCCAAGTAATAAATTCCCACTTTTCATTTTAAAATGTAGTACCATGACACTCTCTTACATTATAGGCTAGACCACGAAACCGCTTTATTGAAGTTATTCATCAATACCTTCAGCTTTATTACAAAACTGTTACCTCAGTATATTATCAAAACTGGAACAGTAAATAAATTTTCAACGCGTCAGAAAAATAATAATAGTTCGAAGTAATAAACTTCGATACGTTTACTGTATTTATATTCTATGTATAATGTGTTCTGGTAATTGAAAAGCTGATATTAGTAATGTTTTAATTTTTAATAAATTTATAGAATGAAATCTTTTACGTGAATTTATGACTCCACCTTACGGAGCAAAAAAATATATTATTTTGGTCCTACTAGATAGGTACAAGAATATTAAACATTACCTACTACTTTAAGACTATTAAACATTATTGTTAATAATAATAATAAATATAATACTATAATATAATAATAATGTTTTAATAATAAATGTTATTAAAATAATGGTTGTGCATTATTTTATGTATTTTGTTAAAAAAAAAATTCTTTAACAAGTGTAAAAGAAATAGCTGCCTGGAAGAACGTTGTAAGGTAGAATTTTTTCAAAGTTGATGGTTTTTGTGGAATACTGTTATAAAAAACTAAATAGTTAATTTCCTTCCATCTGCAGAATAAAAATGAAACTATTTGTAGTAGTTAGCTTTGTTGTAATTTTGTCTTGTGTGGAAGAAGGTTGTAAGGTAATAAAGATGGCCAACCAAGCATCTGTCCTGTAAAAAATTATTTGTGTGCCTTGCAATGTTCTTCCAGACAGCTATTCGATTATTAAAAAGCATTTCTATAGTGAAAACTCTGATTTTTAAAAATAAATAACTGAGCTAAATAGGAATTTTCGTAAAACTATATTCATTTTCTGGCACTTTTCCTAGCAGTTTAATTTTTTAAGTTTGTTTTTAAAAATTAGTGGCTATTTTGAGTTGAAAAATATGGTTGAGAAAACTACCTTTATATTGTGCATTTAACGTTTTAGCAGCTCAGAATATTAAAATTCAGTAAATAAAAATATGAAAGTTTTATAGTTATAACAATAAACTCAATGTGTTCTCGAAAACTTTTGATTTTTACGAGTATTCCTTTAAAATAATGTTTTCTTCTTTCTAGTTGACGTGCTTAAATATATGAAAACCAAAAGCAAAGCATGAACCAATCAAAACATTAATGCTTTAACGAATAAACGTACTTGGTAAACTTATAAATCGAAGTCTTATTTGAATTTAATAAAAACATTTTGACAACGTGTAATGAAATTGACTACCGACTAGCGTCAGTATAGGTCACACACGGCTCATCTTATAGTAAATATCCAGAATATCGTCACGTAGCTAGTTTCAAATAAATATTCACAATATTAAAGAGTCGAAAAAATATAAGAAGTAAATATACAGTCCGTAGTGGCATTCCGTTTTGCGGTTTGTTACAATCTTCTAATCTTACACAATTGAAAATACTTTTGTGACAATTTTTCAAGGAAATGTTCGATTGCGACTTGTGTCGATTATTACGGCTTCTTAAGATCATTAAGAAACTTGGTTGTGCCTTGTTCGCAGTTCTTTCCTGCCTGACAGGAACAACCACAGTTCCTTGTAACGGCTGACAAGAGAAAAATGGGGAAGTGAAAAATAATTCGAATTCTGTGTATATCCCAAATCCAACCCTACTAAACAAACCTTTTTTTATTTCTATGTTAGATTTATATAATACTTTGAAGCTAAACACCCCTATATTACTTCGAGTTTTAAATTTAAAAAATTCACTAACTCATTACTAATTATAAAATTAATTGAAAAGGAAATTGGTGTTGCTTAATGAAAGGTAAGTAAAGGTAACTGGTCATAAAAGTAGTGAAAGAGAATGCCACAAAATTCTGTAACAAATCCAATTTGAACTACGTTTTATGAAAATAATTACTAATGTTAGCTTAGATCCAGAAATCAATCGTAAAAATAAATCTAGTTATTAAATTATTAAATACGCTAATTGTAATTTCGTTAATGGAGTAAAATAATATAAATACCAAAGTGGGTCTATTGACAGCGTACTGCTAAGTGGAGGTCCCGGGTTCGATTCCGGAACAGAGTCTGAAAATAATCTAACGTTACTCTTGTATTAACCATTAAAAATTTTAAATAAAAGTAGCAGTTAATGACCTTATAATCTGACCTGCTCCTCTCACGCACTCTAGTAAGTAAACTGAATGGGTTATACCATTCCGAATTTGAAAGTGGAAATTTAAAGAAAATATTTAGCTTATACGAAATTTGCCAACGAATTGTACACAGCTGTTCATAAAAGTTCCCTTTATCAATCTTATAATTATATAAAATTATATAAATGTTGTGAATAATAATTATATTAAATTATATAAATTTTTCTTTAGGAATTCCATGAGACGGAAAGAAAGAATTTTATTTGAGTAACTTTAAATAGAATGGAAGACATTAATGACCGCTTTGATACAATGAAGAATTTAACTACAAAGTATCGAGTAATTCAAAAGTATTTCTATTGTGATTATTACAACCACGTTTCAATAATAAAACTGTATATTTACTTAAATCATGCTTTCATTTGGATTCCAAAAGTTGCAATTGATAACCATTCTATCGTTTATAATCCAGTACACACTTCACTTACACTTATTATACCACTAGTTTATTTAATTTACAAATTCGTCAGCAGTTATTAATTAAACGTAATTCACATTCGCGCAACCGAAAAGCTGTGTCGTTAATTATAAACATTTAAGTGTCTGTGCATTATTATCATCAAGTTCCCATCGCCCCATAACATTATTAACTGTGTGTAATACCTTATAATCTGTTTGAAAATAATTCCATTATTTCTGAACCATGAAATTAAGTTTGCATCAACAAAAATTTTACGTGTGGAAATATAGGATATCGTTCCGTTTATTGTAATATTTAAATAAGTGAATTTAGTTTTAAAATAAAAAAAACTTGTGTGAAACATTCACACAACTTTCTCTTGCCAATGTAAATAATTAAAAATATAACCTAGCAATAGTAATAAAGCATTAGAAAAAAAGAAGATAACTAACCTCAATAAACATAACCTAATTTTAATCATGAGTAAAAGACGCAAAATTAAAATCAACCTCAGTTTGGCTAAAAAATAAGGATTATCACTCTTTCACGCTAAACTAGGCTCTGTAAAGAAAAATGCTCGAAGTAAAAGTTGAAGATCTTTTAATTTCCTATAAATTTGATTATGTACACTTTTGTCGTAAAATACATACTAAGGCTGAAATATTTTAAAAAATCGATTTTTTTACACATTAGCGTGAAAAAAACCCAGAAAATCGCTTATTACCGCTAAACTATGCGATATACAAAAAAAGTTTGAAATAAAAATAAAATTGTAGGACTTTAAATTTTCTACAACTTTTATTGTATACATTTTTACGCTAAAATGCATAGCCTATTAAAGCCACAATCTTTATGAAACAAATTTTTACGAGAAAACAGCCTTCCCTAGAATTTCAACAGACATGACGCCTACCCTAACTTGTAGAGCATAAAAAATTTAATAAATAAGGTGATTTTAAAAAAAAATCGCAAAAAAGTGATAAATGACACGAATAAACTACTACTTCCGGTTGGCCGATTTTGATGAAAATGTTCGTGTCGGGTCCCGTAGTAGTATTGGACTTAAGTTTCAACTTTCAGGTTCGTACGATGTTCTGTTCTTGAGATATTCTGTTCAGTTACACACACGCGCGCGTGCGCACACACACAACAGACAGACACACACATACACACTCAGACCAATCGCTAAAAACTTTTTTTGGGTTCAGGGGGTCTGAAATCGTGTAGATCCGGTGAAAACTCGATTTTTTGAAATCGACATGAAACAATACTTTCCTTCCTATACATTCATATAAGCAAGAGAAAGTAAAAAACCAAATTTTCTAATACTTTGGTTAACACAGTTAGCTGCGTTATCGATAATATCAAAATCCTGTAGATTCCATTGAAAATTACTCAGAACAATTACAGTAATAACTTGGTATAAAATATAACAAACAACATACTAAACAGAGATTTAAATATTCCTACAATTATTACCAAGAAATCAATAGATCCAGTCTAAAATACCATAGAAAACTAGAATTACACACACATTTTCTCGCCATCTCACTCTTAGATAATTCTAACTACATTCGCTTACTGAAACGAAAACATCCTACGGACCCATTTCAAAATTACGAGATAACATAGAATAACTAGATGACATAAAATTACGAGGTATCATAGAGTTAAAAGAGAACATAAAATTACGAAAATGACATAAAATAAATCAATGAGGTTCTCCATTTAGGAGTTTTCTTCGGCCGTGACATCCAAAAAAGCATCTAATTATTATTTTACGCGAATATTACTCTACATGTGAATACATTGTAGATTTTTTCGTAATTAAAACAATGTAAATTAATTTTTTTAAATATCAAAAATGCATTGAAATTTTATGATTATTTTTCTGTTAGCTTTTTTTAAAAATTAAAATTTAAACGTATTGTGTTGTCATCAAATAAGTGAAATTTCGTAAAATCGCAACTGCTGATTTCAGTTCGTATATGATATAGTTGAATAGACTAAACACACGATATAGTCATATAGTTCAATGGTTATTAAGACCAGATCAGGTTTAATGTTGATTGCATGCTTAATTGAGCTACACCTCATCCTAAACCCATCCCAACATACAAGCCGTTCTGAAGTCTAGTGGTACTCCTACGCCCCTTTCTAGCTACACGCTGTGATCCTATTATTCTCCACGATTGTCCTTCTTAGTGGTCAATCCTCAGTAATTGAATCACATATTTCATTAAACTGCAAAATTTATAACGGAATTCCCGATTAGATCCAATTGCCGAATTACTCAATGCGAAGTTATACATTAAAGTATTGATTATAATACACCAGGTATTATAATATGCTAATGACATAAAGAGTAATAAGGTGGTACCTAAGGTGGTAAGTTAAAGTATGTTAACATCTCACAAAAAATAATTTACTTATTGAGTAGCATAATTCAGTATTTTAAACAGTCATCAATCAATTAAATTTATGTGTTTAATCATTTTATTTTTTTCAGTCAGGTGCCAACTTAACTAAGCTACTTTCAAAGGGACTAAACAAAGATCTTCCATTAAATCAAATAATAAGTTAAGTTTTCTACTAATATCTGAAACCGATTGCTTTCTGTAGTTACCTGTATTCAGTTTCAATGCTCTCTAGTCAATTCAGTATTCAATAAAACCTGTTTCACTAATTATTCGGCATTGCATTTCTTAACAATTCTAATTTTCCTTTTACAATTCCATGTCTAAACTAATTTTCGTTCCATCTGCTCCATTAGAATGCAAAACCTAAAGTAATCGCCAACACTTTTCTTTTGCAGTTCTATCTCCTAATGAAGCTTGGCAATCATAATGGCATTTCTGTTTTTGACACTACTGCTGTGAATGGATGGATAGAGGAACAGCTGTTTCATTACCTTAAGTTCTTCAGCGATGAGAGTCATAGCCTTTCCGGATTTTTGATTCCTCATAGTCTACACTGTAAAATAAATTGGAGCAGGCAATCGTTCTCCTTGCATAACTTGACCGAGATATTGTAATTTTCTTGTTTTTATAATCTTAGTGTAATATCTTTTTTTTTATGAAACGCAGAACTTCCAAATTTGTTTTCGTCTCAGTCCATTTTACTCTCAATATATGACTGTAAACCATGAAGTTCGAAAGCCTGGATTTCATCAGTCTCTTTTACTGAGCATACATACGTCATTCCATACGAAAGAATTGTGAAGAAGTAGCTTCTCACAAGTTGGTTTGTATTTTAACATTAAAATTTTTGTTGGTAACTAAATCTTCATTTGCATAAAAGCAGTCCTTACCATTTCCAAATTACGGTTTCGTAGTGTAATAAACCTAATCTCTTAAAGGAGTGTTTTGCGTTAAAATCATCAGCTGCTACGAATTTATGGCCTAAAGTTTCGGAAAATGATTTGAACATGTTAGAATTAACTCTAAAACTGGAAGTTCAATATACTCTGTACACAATTACTCTGTTCACATAAATTCCATTTTGACTTCTATGAACGCAAATATAATTTTTTTTAAATTGTTAACATGTTAAAGATATAAAAATATACAATAAATGTATATTTTCCGCCTCCGTAACATAGTGGTTGACAAGCAATACTACTAAGCAGAAGGTCCTGGGTTTCATTTGCACCTAGCATACAAAAAGGGCCCAAATTTTATCGTGACTTTTATAGACGTACATTATATCGTCTTTTGAGGAATGAATATGATCAATTATGCAAATCAATTATTAAACTAAAATGAAAACGCTAAAGAAAAACTAAATAAATATAGTAGATCTAGTCTATTTGTTTCACTGTTAGCAATGAAAACTTACCAAAATAGGCTATTTTTATGCTTTGAAACAAAACCCTAAAAACAAAAAATTAATTATGACAGAAGAAGTACCGTTAAAACTGCTGATTAAAATGGCTAGCTCTCTTATTCTAGTGTTCAGTTTTCTGTATTGTATTGTGTGAGAAATCTAAATATTTAGGATACGTAAAACTAGTGCATTTACAGAAATGAGAGTAAAATGTAAATTTTGAAATTATATTCCCCAACCGTGATTAAATTAATCACTTTTGTCTGAATTGGTCAGTTCGCTTTCACAGTAAACAGCATTTCAGGGTTCTCAAGTTCCACTGGGAATCAACTGTATACACAAGGGGTCCCAGTTCAATCAGCAACTTTCTATTTAACTAAGCGGCCCTCAATACGCGTTCAATAAAAATACTTTTTGAACGTCTAAGAGAAGTCAGAAAACATTTCAGCATAAAAATATAATCCACAAGAAAATATTCCTGCACGAAAAATATATGCTTAAACTATTTACGGTGATTTAACATAAACGTCTTACCTGTATTATCATAACGCTAAGCTAGCTTGTTTACATTTTATAAGATAGCGTCAGCATGGTAAGAATCGGTGTAACTTAGCTTTGTGATAATGTAGTTAAAAAACGTGTTTGTTTTAGTTAACTCGTAAACTTATTTTGGCTACAGTTACCGAAAAATCTGTTTTCGTTTTATTTATTAGGTCAATGTTTTCTACCCTTTTACATTACAACTTCTTCTTCTGGTGCTCTCTCCGACCGGAGGTTGACAATCATGACGGCTATTCGGACCTAGGACATCGCAGCTCTGAACAGCTCCGCTGAGGTACAATGAAACCAGTCGCGAAGATTCTTCAACCAATAAATTTTTCTTCTTTCTACATCTCTCTTCCCCAGAATCTTGTCTTCTATTATCAAGCGAAGCAGTTCATTACATTTTCATTTTATATTTTTGTTGAATTTTGAAGTCATTAATCTCTCAGAGAAATAGTCACTTATGAAGCTAATAAAATTCCGGGAGATCTAAATTTGGAAAGGTTAAAAAATAAAATTTAATGTTATTAATTAATTTAATTCCTGTTTATTAATCAAAATACTGTTATTTTTAAAAATGCAGTTTCTCTATATTGCTTCAACTCGAAGGATTTTTATTATATTTCAACTCGAGGGATTTTGTGTACCTGTCAGAAGGTTTAGGTAAGCATTTGGTTGTAGTTAAAATTAAATTTGAATTTTGTTCCAAATTATTCTGCATTTATTTCAATTTCATTACAGGTTTAGTAAGGATTAAATCCATTACATTATTTTTGGTGA
This sequence comes from Catonia carolina, assembly GCA_035578175.1. Lineage (NCBI taxonomy): Eukaryota > Metazoa > Arthropoda > Insecta > Hemiptera > Achilidae > Catonia > Catonia carolina. The sequence goes on from JAQMRL010000001.1 coordinate 108,780,572, forward strand.
AGAAAAACCGTTCTAATTGTATCCATATTTTATTATCTTTGTTGTAAGCCGGATTATTAAACAAAATTGTAGAACGGTTAAACAAACATTTTTTGTTAAGGAAATGTTGACACGATGTTAATTATTTATGCAGCTTGATATTTAATTAATAAAGGATAGTAGAAACGTTACTGTTTGGCCAGTATGATACGTAGGAAGGGGCAGTGGAAGTTGGGGGCACAGGTGACGCTGTGGCAGACCGGGCGCAGGTGATGTCACTAACTCAGCTACGCTAATCCTCCACACGCACCCGTTCCCTCTACTCCAAACCAAACCTCGTGTACCCTACACGGATAACGGGAGTTAACACGCTCTAACTGCCCTTTGTTCTTAAAATCCCTGCCTAATTAACTTATGAGTTTTTCTCCTTTTCTACATAAACAGGACGATTCATTCATATTACTGTGTCTTTTAATTCCCTATCTTTTATATTTGTCAGCAAAAAAAGTAAGAACAATATTTCGGATTACTGAAATTTATTATTACGTTAATCATTCTTAAGCCTGTTTTCCTCTCCATAAAAATTTGAAATTGTATAATAGAACATACGTTTTTATTTGGAGAATTTTTACATATCAAAATCAAATTATGTTTCTTATTACTTTTAGCATAATCGTTAAAAAGAATATTTCATTGTGATTTTCATAGTGTCAAAGACACATTTTTTACACAATAAGCAGGCCTACCTGAAATACAAAAACATTACAGTTCTTGTTGTACGTGTAAAAACTCATTTGTTGAATTTGTTTCGTAATTTTACTTGCTACACAAATAATCGTCTAAAAACTATAAATATTGATTTTAGTTTTATCGTTAGATTGTTAAGTTTTATCGTATTAAGTTTTTCGTCTGTGTAAATATCGTAGAACTTTTTTGTGCTAATTGTTATTTCCTTTATACTATTTTTTTCTTATCTAGCTCCGGAATTGGTATGCATCGTAACATCTCCGTACAAAGTTACCATGTGCATTTGTCTTATCTAAGCTCCTTGCTTAATAAAAACATTAAACTGAAAAACTGAATTGTTATTGATGAAAATAATCTAACAAAATGTTTTAAATATGTTGTATGTAAAAATTAAAAAATAATTAAGCAAAGAACGTAGTCTAAAATACCAGTAGAATACTTATCTTTAACTACATTTCAGTACAGTCGTTTCAAATAGACGAGTCTCTTTCACTATTGTAGAATGACTTTTTTATCGACCTAAGGTAAGTACCTGGTAGAAAGTAGCTTTGAATTGTTAGGTGCACTGGTTCGGAGAGTGATGTTTTATGATGACTGATAGCTATTATCGGAACAAAACAAAACAGTTGGTTTCCTTATTCAAATAAAAGCTTATAAAATCTGGAAAATCCAGTAGTCGGATCAAGTAGTTTATTTTTTAAATTCAAGTTCGTACGATGTTCTTTTCTTGAGATATTCTGTTCACACACACACACACACACACTCACACACTCTCACACTAATCGCTATAAACGTGTTTTTGGGTTCAGGGGGTCTGAAAACGTGTAGATCCAGTGAAAACTCGATTTTGAGATATCGACATGAAAACAATACTTTTCTTCCTATATATTCGTACAGGTAAGAGAAAGTAAAAATACCCTGAATTATCATTACATCCTTGCTATTTTTGAAAGAAAAAAAGTAAAATTATTTGAAAACCAAAATTTATTTTGAGGTAAACTTATTTTTAGTTTTCAAACTTTTAATTTTGACATAATATATCACGGAAGAACAACGTTAATTAATTTATTATGCTTTCAATTAATTCTTTTAATTACGCTAAAAATTTCATAACGTTAAAAGCGTCTAACCATAAAACCGTACAATTTTAAAACTCTGGCGAACATGTTAGAAACATTCATTTTAAAAGTAAACAAATTATTCAGCGAATGTGAAGTGAGGAAGGGAAAATAGTCCTCACTATTGTTTTTAATCGTCGATTTCTGTTTCATTGTTATTTACTAACTGGAGCCGACCTTGTTTGCTAATTACATTTAACAATTTAGTTGAGCAAGGGTAGGAGGTATTTTAATTAAAGAGATGTGCACATTTTGTGATAGTAAATATATTAATTTGATTTCGTTTGGCCTGTGAGCCCTTCGAATGATAACCGAGCCCGGTATACAACTCCCCTCTTGAATTTTAATGACACATGTTATGTATTTAATACTTTATAGTATAAACAAATTCAATCGAGTCGTGAATTCCATCAGTTTTTCGTACTCTTGTTGATTTAGAAAAGGTGTGCTTTGTAATACAATAGTACTACAATTAAAAAGATAAAATACCCACATAGATTTTACTTTTGACGAACAAAATGTATAAAATTATGAAAGTTTAAAAATATTTTTATTATACGTAACCTATCTAAAATTTACTAAAGGCGCTTAATCTCCAAACTTTATATCCAACTTCATGAATGTTTCTGCATATCACATTCTGCTTCTTCTTGGAGTTCCTTCTTGTAATAAAGTTCGGCTATAATTGGAAATTTTGACCTTGGACACCCCAGCTCTGATTAATTTACAGACAAGTTTTAGTATAGTTTATTTTATTTTCTTAAGTTTTTCAGCCATGATTTTTTTTCAATTTCTTTCCAATATTTTACCCTGTGTAATGAATTGGAGCAGGCAGTACCATTCTCCTCGCATAACATGACCGAGATAAATTAAAGTTTTCCTGTTTTACAGTTCTAATAAGTTCCTTTTTTTATTCATTTGATGCCGGAATTCGTCCACTGATTTTTCTCTCTCCATGCTATTCTCAAAATACACGGAAGTATATCCAAAGTTCAAAAGCTTTGATTTTGTCATCATCTGTTTTTCTGAACGTCCTATCATATTATTTAAATGATGTAAAATTTATAACTATTCTATTCAATAAAAAAAAACAACAATATCGGTTTTTTGGTTTAGAATTTAAGGATTTACGTTAGTTTAATTTTGAGCCTCCAGCCTAGCAAGTGATATATTGTGTTATGGCCTACCATTGTTTAACTTGTAGAAGATCGGTATCTTTCTACATTATTATGTATAATAATTTAAAATTATATACATTTAATTTGATAATTTGATTTATTTTAATAACTAAACAATACTTTAAATTAAATTAAACGAAACAATTAAATTATTTCAAATAAAATATTAATATATAGGTATTTAATTTTTACAAGAAGAATCTTTATTTTTATATTATTTTTAAACAGCTGTTGATTTATAAAATCTAATGAAGCAAGGACCACAGAAAAATGTCCATTATATATAAATGTATTTTTTCATTCGTAATGTGTACGTACGTTGCTATCTGTTCAATTCAGGACAATAAGCAGCCCCATGACCCAAAGAGATGAGGATGATGTGTATGACGTGTAAAAGAGGTGTTGTCTTGTACATAATAAACGTATTTAAAGAGAAATGAAGTATTCATTAAAGGAAATATTGATAATATTATTAATTTTAATACAAAATAAATATAGAAGTAATAATTTCTTCTACAAACTAAAGACTACGTTGTTTTATTTTTCTGGTATGACTTTGTTGTAACCTACATCAGTTTTATTGTAATTTTATTAAATAAATTTGAAATTTTTATTATCTATTCGTTCATTGGTTATCAGAAACAAGGGATGTAAACCATACTTTATTAGTACATTTACTTTTTGTTTAATATCGGAATGAGTAGCCTGTTAGAAATATTCCCGTATTTGGATGAATATTGTGTTTTTATAGCCTACATTTAATAGCTGTTAATAATTTCTTTCATTATCTTAATGTATAAGGTTGACTTCAAGAAGGAGAAAAATTTTAACACAGCAATTTTGGAAGACTTATTTTTTAAGTGGCAAAATAATATTTGTGTTTGTAAAAAGTTTATCGATTTTTAAATAAATACATAAATTAGTCACCAATTATAATAAATAATCTGAATATTCAACAAATTATATCAATTTTAACATTTTCACGGATGATTAAAGATAATGAAAACAACTTTGTAATTTATTCCGTTTTTAAAAAAAGGAATTGTGAGGGAAAAGCGTAATGGTGACCAGCTGAAGCATTCAGTATGTTCAGCCGGGATTCAAAAGTTTTCTTTGATCTACAAATTGAAGGCGGGGATGTTTATTAATAACTGCTAAGGTTTCAAAATCTTAAAGCCAAAAGTTCTTTAGAAACGTTTCAACCTCTTCTACAATCCATGTTCTATCGTGAAAGGGGTTTACGATACGAATTATAATTGCAGATTGTTGCCTGGCTACTACTTCTTTTAAATCTCTTATCCCTCTATGGGATGGGGATTGGAGAATACGCTTAGATAAAATCGCCTGCCAGTCAATATTTGGGTTTGGTAAAAATATATTAATTTATACCGCACCTTGTTTGCACTTAAATGTAAATTTTATACATTATTACAAGTTTTAAAAGACTAACGTGGAGCACTCACATCAAAAAATTTTACCATCTTATAGGTTCTCGATGAAATATTCCGTTGAGACAAAACCTTTTACTACTCGTACAGTACAAATCAATGCTACGTCCGATTTCATACGGACTCCAAATATTTAGAATTTACGTATCAGAAAAAGTAATATCAATCTTATTCAGGCATTTCCATAAAAATTAATTTGATCAAAACTGAGGTCCCATTCTATTTGTAAAATGCATCAGTACATCATGATCTCAACATGTCAAGATTTACAAAAAAAGAGTGTACACTCGATTACTAGGCAAGCTTCGGAGTCATGCACAGAAACTCACTTAATTCACCAGCGAAACAATTTTCTAAATGTAAAATTACTTCGAAAATAATGGACTAGAATTCTTTTACTTAAACCACTTCAAAAATATCAACTAAATACCTTTATTTTTTAAGTACTTACATTTTCATTTCACCAAAATTTAATTTATTTTGACCATCTAAATTAAATTTTGTGTGAATCTAGTAGTTCAGCGGATACCTCTTTCTGCACTAAGCCAAGGAGAAAGTAATAACTTTTTGATATTTTACAAGTTTGCAGTGCTAGATACTAGATTAATGACAAAAATAATTTAAAATTTTTGCGATAGTTTGAGTTTTTGCATAACTTTAGCGAAGTACCTCACTTGTTTTTGGGTTTCTTTACAAAAGTTATAAAATATAATGAATACATAAAGTATTATTTGTGATAGATAATTCAATAACAATTTACGGGTTGCAACACATGAAAATATGTTAAATAATTTTACAATAATGTGTTTTACAAAGTCGCATCATGGCATGTTGATTACAGACTTTTGTCTCTGATACGTTCGTTTATTGATATCAGAGTTTTATTGAGGTAAATTTCAAGACCTTAACCGGGAACTAAACCAAAATTTTCTGCATTGTAGTCTACCACGTTTACCACTAAGCCTTAAAACTACTTGATTTAATTATTTACTAATTTCATTATATTGTTTTAAATTTGACACAATCTTTTGACGAAAACTTTGTTTTGTTACCAACATCTGGTGATATGTCAATAATTTGGTTTATTTGTATTTTTATATTCAAATTGGGCTGTTCAACTATTTAGTTGTGAACCCTGACAATTAGTTCAGCTTATTTGATTTAATTAGTAATTAGCAAGTCTCGTTTGTAATTAATAAAAACTGAGTTGATCTTTTTAATAAAATGGAAAATAGTTTATACACTTAACTATTGAGAAACGATTGATTTATGCACATTCCGTAAGTTATAATTAGTTCCGATTAAAAAGCATATTTCACATTTAAATTGTTTTTATTTCATCAGCGACTGCAATTTATATAAAATAAATCATATTTTCTTGATTGTGTTATATTATTAAGAATTCAAAAGCAATAAAGTATGGAATAATATATTTTCAAAATTAAACTTTTTACTACTCTATTGAATTAAAAAAGAAAGTGACGAGTTGAAGCGTCAAGAAAATAGATGGAATTGAAATTAATCATCGATTTATCTCCATTTACTGCTTTTTCTGCTGAAGAATTCAGGAAGTTAAAAGTTAAATTTCTTATTTAATTCTAACTTCTGTTAAATATTTAGGAACTTTCTAAAGCAAAAAAATATATCCAGGAGTTTGAAAATAATAATAATAATAATAATAATAATAATAATAATAATAATAATAATAACAATAATAATAATAATAATAGCATTCAATCGCTTTTTTGTGGAAATAAAATAAATACTGTATTTTTTCCTACGAAGGGATAATATTGTTTTACTTCGTTTGAAGTAAATGAATGAATGAAGTAATGCTGAAGAATGTAATTGATCTAATTAATTTTACTTCTTTTGATTATAATTTGTTATAATTTATCCATGTGATGTCAGTTTTGTTTGTAAATATTGTAACACTTAATCTAAGTTCGTTTAGGATCTGGTTATAATAAATTATAAACAAACTTCATTTAAACTTATTACAACTATTAATTAACAGAATTATAGCCTAACTTACAATAAGGTTTTACGCTTATCACTACTAGAAATTGAAATTAAATCACATAACAATATTAATGACAAAATGTTAATGCTCTCCATGCACGTCACCCATGTCATTCTACTGACTACTGCATACTTTCCACATTATTTAAAAAACAAAAAATTATTTACAATATTTTTATCAGTTTTCTATTGTCTTCCCACCTAAAAGTTAGAAGCAATTATTCTTGATTAATTTGCTCTTTGTTTTTTAACTGCATCCAGATTTTTATGGGACATCCTCCATTGATTTGACCCTATCCTGAAATTTCAGAAATTTAAGAATTGACCATACATAAATATCTAATAAAAATATATTAAACGGTCAATACTCTTTAACTTTTACAAGAATCGACCATAGGGGGAAAAAACATAATGAATTATTTATAAAACCGTGTACTTTATTGTTTCATTCCTTATTACGAATGCGATCCTCTCTTGTGCAGCCCTTAACTTGCCTTAGAAATCGCATTTCCGCTGACTGAATATTATAAGGACATACAAAGAAAAGTAGTCAGAGCATGTGTTAAGAATGTCCCAAGATCGCCTTCTATTAAATGCATTGATCCATAATCCGACAGGTAAAAGATGTATTGGTAGACCGAGGAAGACATGGACGCCGGAACAGGCTAACGCACAGCCTAATCCATGAAGACGACGACTTTATTGTTTTATTTCAACCGAATTGTATTTTATTGATGATATACACAGTCCGTATTAAAAAATTAAAAAAATTGATTAAAAAAAAATTGATTAAAAAAATAAAAATATTAATTAAAAAAACTTGATATCGTTATTGGATATTAAGAACTGGATATTGTAAAATATGTAATACTGGTGAAAATAGGTTGTTGGGTAATAGTTAAAGTTCTATGTAATTTTCTTTTAAACAGTACGGTAAAATTATTGCAAAAAATAACGTACGAGTATATAGTTAAAGAGAACATTTTCAAGTGACTTATTAACCAAAATCATCGTTAACATTAATTAGGTGTACAACATTTTATAATCCGTTTGTTAGTCTTAATTAGAATGGTAAGCAGTATACTGTTAGTACATTGTACTAGTAGTACAGAATACCATTAGTTTGTTCCGTCAATAATCCATTCCCATTTTTATTGTTCTCGCATCCGCAAAGTTAAATGTTTTACAAGCCCCTCAAAACTTTTCCTCCAATAAACATATCCTTGTTCTTAACTTATCGTTACTTCTTTTATTTTTATAACTTTTAAACTTTTCCCCAAAACGTAAGTTCTTTCTTACCGGACTTCTAGTGCCCTTACGGTAATATAATCTCACACTTTTTAAGATGAAAAGAATATAAAGAAGTGAAATCCACAAAGAGTCAAGTCGTAGTCAGATTTTGTTTTGCTATAAAAAGAAGGGAAAACTTTACTTTTTTAAATTAATGTGAAACATACAGACATTATATTTTCTAGAATATATTTTCTACGGTTTCTTTGAAATAAATAATCTAATAAAATTTAAGTTAATTTTTTTCTCATACAAAAAATAAATTATATTTCTTTCTGCTATTAAACGTAAACAAATCGAGCGTATTAACAAATTAAGGATAATGAGTAGAATAACAGATCTAAATAATTTATCCTGTTCATTTTATTCTGATAAAATATTAAACGCTCAATACTCTTTAACACAGGAATCGACCAGGGAAAAATTATTATAAAAACATAATGAATTATTTATGAAACCTTGTACTTTATTGTTTTTTTTTCAACCCAATTGTATTTTATTAATTCATGAAATATGGCATTTGTGAAGTTAACGTCAGCAAATTAATATTAGGTGACCGTAGGCCTACGTTGTGATTACTATAAGTTTTGATAAATGTTAAATCACCAAAATCCTTTAATAGCAAATTATTCGTAATTTAGGCCAGCTCGTTGGGGTAGTGGTTAACGCAAGTGGCTTCTACGCGGGGGTCTCAGGTTCGATTCCCGGTCAAGTCTAGCATTTTTACATCACTTATTTTCATACATCATCATTCTTCATTAGTAGAAATTGCAAATCAGTCAGACGCAAAACAAAAACAAAAGTATTCGTAATTCGATTAATTTCTGAGATAACTTTAACAAAACGAAAAATTAATAAAATGTTTTGTCCCATTCTATTTGTAAAATGCAATATACATATCCTTCAATATATCCTCGCAATATATTATACATAATGATCTCAACATATCAAGATTTACAAAAAAGAGTGTACACTCGATTACTAGGCAAGCTTCAGAGTTATCCACAGAAACTCGCTTAATTTACCAACGAGACTATTTCCGAATGTAAAATTACTTTGAAAAAAATAAACTGGAATTCTTTTACTTAAACAACTTCAAAAATGTCAACTAAATACCTTATCGAACTTCCATCTTTGACTGCTCCATTTAAAATATAACACAAAATACCTGAGAAAAATATTATAGAATAGTAAAATTGTTTAAAATTTGAATTTTTATAACTTATGAATACCTTTATGTATCAAATACGTATTAATGAGTAGTACTAAATGATTTTACCTAGGTTGCACCAGAAATATTCAGAGCTCGTAGATCGCCAAAAAATCTGGTAAACAACCTTTACTAGTTTTACACAACTAACACAAATCATCACAAACATATATGTAACGGTAAGTTTAAAAAATTTAAATACTCTTGTTTATACTCAAATAATACTGTTTACCTCAAACTTAGGAAACATATAGGCCTACTTTGTTGCACTAAATAAAAATGAAAAGTATTTAATTCTTGATACCTTTTTATAAAAAAACATACACTTATACTGTGTAATCCTTTGATCGTAATAGTATGCTTAATTCAAAGAATAACTAAATCTTTTAGGGAAATTGATCGTACCAGTAAACATTTTTGTCATTAGGCTAAGACAAAATACAGCTATTGTTGAAATTTGCAGGGTAAATTAATGACTGCATCAGAATTTTCCTAGTGGTATCTTTAGTAATTGATCAGAAGAACCGGAATCCGGATATCTACGATATTCTTTATGGTGTTTACATAAATTACCACATCTACTTCAAAAGCAAAAATATAAAATAGAACATTAACTCAGATGATTTCAAGGATAGGATTCTCATCTCATTCTGGTGTACGATACGTATGCTACAATTACAACTACAATAGATCAAACTATTTCTTCAGACCATTACTAAAAATACATTTTAATATGCATAAAATAATATCTTGTCTCCTGTGTTCTTAGAGCAATATCAGTTGACTTATGCAACTGTCGTTTCCCCCATTTGAAGACTTCCCGATGAAACTTTTCCACCCCTGGGCTGTGAGCCGCAACCAACGTAATAGCTCACCTTTATCGATTTTCCGGATAGTCGCTCAAGTAGTAGCTGGTGGTCACTTCACACATTTAGACCTAGGAACAATTCGATATTCAATTGACTTCCACATTACGTTATGCCATAAAACTTGCAGCTCAATATAGTTTCATCTTGAAATTCCTACGAATCAGGAACTCTCAATTCTTGACTCACAAATTTAAACGATAGAATATTTATAATTATTTTTAATTAGGTAAAACTTTTATCACGATATTTTCAAATATCTATACAATGTAATTCCGATTATATAAATTTCTGAAAAATTCTTTTGTTGTAAAAAAGTAAATAATGACGAAAAACTAATCTCCTTTTAGACAACAATATTTTAATTTTCTAAAAGATGACATTAGAAATGGAAATCGCGGATTTAAATCCAATTAATTAAATAACAGGAAATTTTTGCAACGATTGATTTTCACCAAACCCGATTGTGTCCACAACTTGGGTTTATGACAGTCTAATTTCATGAATTTTTTGAATACGTTAGGCACTACATAGACTAATTTACACACAGGTAAATTAAATTTCAGGATTGGGTAAAATTAATGGAGTATACCTCATAAAAACCTGGAATCAGTTTAAAAATAAAGAGCAAATTAATCAAGAATAATTGCACCTAAATTTTATCTGGGGAGCCAATAGAAAACTGATAAAAATTTTGTAAATAATGTTTTGTTTTTAATAGTTTAGAAAGAATGCAGTAGAATTTTCCAAAAAAATTGGAAACCTTAGTATCAAATTTACTACTTAACACATACAATTTCAAATTATTCAGATACAAATTTAAAAAAAAAGTATTTATGAGAACCAGCTACAAAGCGCAGAGGTAAGCGTGCTAAGCTGCAAAAGGAAAGGTCCTGGGTTCTATTTCCAGCTAGTGTCTTGAATTTTTTCCCTATTACAAGCTACCGTTCAATAACCTGAAGTAGCTTTAATAATAAAGCTTGTTAGTGCAACTTAAAAGAAACTAAACAAGAGTTATTGAAATTGTGTTTTGATTACATGCTATATTCAGAAAAATATTTCAAAATTCAAACTCACTTTTTAAAATGCATTTTATTAATCACTTAACGTAAGTAAATACAGTTTTGAAATATTAAAGTATATACATTTTTCCATAATGAGTCTTAAAAATACGATAAACGTAACTGGATATTATAAAACAATAATTCTTTTGCATGTAAGAACTTTTATTTTCATAGTTTATTTCGTTGGGATGGTTTGCCATTTGGTGAAACTGTTTTTATTCCTTTAAAGTACTATATAAACAATTCAGTGAAAAAATACAACTACCTTCAACTCTTTTTGTATCTACGCCCACAAAATATTCCTCGTACTAACATTTTGAGAGTAATGTAAAAAACAAACCTATGTCGTTTAGTTATGCATATTTATAAGGTTATTGAATAATAAAAAAGGACAACGGATGATTCCCAATATTGTAAAATAGGCCTACTTTTTCAGCATTGGAGTAAAATCAAAATTTAAATGAGTGTCACTGAACAGCGTGAACCAGAAATATATATATTTATTTATTTATACAAAATATGCTACACTTGATTTCACATTACAATTTTTATATAAATATTAATATGATCTTCAGTAAACTTTTAGCCGTGAGTACAATGACTCGCTTCTCTCAATAGAAATAAGACACTACTTTAGAAAAATCTACTTTTTCTTACTTGACAACACTATTGTATAGTGTATGTTGGTTTCTTAATCGTAATAATATTATTGATAAGTTCATTTTATACTTGGATGTTATTTCTGTACAGAAGACATGATTTAGAATAATTAAGTTAACTATTTAAATTTTGTAATTACTATCACCTTCATTGATTACAAAATATCAAAATGTTATCAATTTGTAATGTGATAAAGTATAGGACGATGTATTTATTAATTGACTACTGGGTTTGACCTCAGAACTGTTAGTCTTCAATAAACTGCTTTTAAACGAGCAACCGGTGCTGACATATAATGTCCTGCAGATATATGGCTGCAGCAGAGTGAGCAACTTAAAAGGCATTCAAAGATACCAAAACAAGGTGTCCAGGAACATTATCAATAGTATACCTCCAACATCTATTGTCATTCACAAATGACTTCAGTAACTTATGACGTGTGTAAGTGTGCCAAGAAACATCAAGATTGTTTTTACGCCGCGTCAACCACTTTAACTGTTTGACTACTGTAATAAATTAAGAGGCAGAAAAGGATGAAGCCTATAAATAATGTATTGTATTAAGAGAAAGACTAAAGTTTTAACAAAAAAGTAGGTAAAATATAAGTTACTAACAATACTGGTAAAGCTGTAATAAGATTAAGTTAGATTTTCAAAAACACCTGGTGAAAAAGGAAATTTGAAACAATCTCCTAGTCTGCTAAAATTGTCAGTTTATTATATAAATGTTTAACGGTATGTGTTAATTTTGTAAAATAATGTAGTTAAATGTGTGTAAAGTTAATTAATTTTACCTATATTGTTTCTGATTAAGACTATCTATTTAATCTTTCTTCAATATTTTTGACTAAGGCTAGTCGTTGTTCACATATCACAAAAGGGTTCTCACGATATGATTTTGATTGATCAATTACTCTGTATGTGAACTTATAGTGAGAACTTCACTTCACTTCAACTATCAAGTTGAATTAATTCGAATTCATTTGATTCAATCAATATCGAATCGATTAAAGTTGACTGCTGGTCAAGTTTTTGCACTTAGCTGTCGGGCACTGGCAATTCATTTGTCGCCATCTGAAATCTCTCATTGACAAAACTGAAATCAACCAGTGGCATTCCAATTTAACTGTACCGTTGAGGTTCAGTTGAACAAGCAAAGTTGATCAATGAAAATATAATCGTGAGAACCCACCTTCCCTAATATACTCATTCAGTTAATAAACAAATTTTCGTATCATATAACGACAATCTAACTTGGTTGGTTGTAATCACTAAAACTAAAAAGAAAACTCCACCTCCAACTCCCACAGACAAAAATTTGTTATCAGGTACGTAAAAATTACAGAAACGCGATCTTATCGTACCGTCCAGAACATGTAGACTTCTCCCGTTAGGCATCCATTCGGTTTGAAACAAAAAATTTATGTGTTCTATTAGAAACTGATTCAGATTATTCTGTAAAACTTAGTCATCCCTCTCCAATATACCTTAAATCTGACATAAACTTTTCAGGTTTAAGCAATTTATTAACCAATTAAGTAGGCACCGAACATGTTAAATGTTTGTCTACTAAGAAAATTGTAACTATTTACGCGTCTACACCGGATATTTACCGTAAATTTGTACACTATTTAAAAGACAACGAAGCCAAATATCGTACTTTTCATCTTAGGAAAGAAAAATATTTATTTAGAATAGTGATACGTAGACTATTCTTTCAAAGAAACTGTAATAGCCGGTCAACTGAACTTAGGATACTTAGTAAGATCCGTATATAACATCTCTTGCAAAAAGGAGCGACTATCCATCATAAATTCGTTGATTTGAAGCCAGAAAATTATAATGAAGACGTTTTCAATCTAAATAATTTACTATTTTTTAAAACAACAGTTGAACAGAAAAGGAAAAGCAATATCATAATAGTGTGAGCGATTTCAACAGTACGGCCATTCTAAACGCTATTGTAATATGTCTTCTCGATATGTACGGTGTGCCGGATTGCACGTTCTGAGATCTGCACAAAGCTGAGAAATACAACGGCAACTTGTGTTTTTTTTTGTGGTCACATCCTGCTAACTATGGCGAATGCTTATTTCACAAAAGTCTCCAAAATCACCGTTCTTCAGCTGCAACAAATTGAGTAGTGATTTCACCTAACAACCGGCTTCGGTCGTAACTCTTTCGTTTTCTTGTCTGACGACTTCAGTCACACGAGTTCAACAATATTATCACAAGTAGACCCTTCCACAAGTTAGCTTGTTAGTCCATCTTAATAACATCAGTTTGAAAATTCACGTTGTAGCTATTCTAAGGTAGAGTGAGTCAACCTAGAAAATCTGCTCACCTTCCTGAAAATGATATCGTAACGCATATGTTTTTCTTTTTTTCCGAAATTAAAATGCTACTCGTTCCTATTTTTACAATGATTTTACAGTTACTACAGGTCCTCGTGAAGCGAAATAAAAATAAAGTAAAGCAATCATCTTTATTGATCCTCCTCTGGAATGCGAATAGCACATGATAACACATAATTGAATTGGAACACATTCTTTATGAAAAGCGCGTCGCTATTGCTGTAATAAGCGAAACTCATCTTACATCTCGTTTAAAATTTATATTAAAGGTTATTCAGTTTATTGTACAGGTATTTGTCTATTTAACACTATTTTTACCCCACGTTTGATCCAATTAAATCAATTCAAACGGATGTAACAGCAGTCAAATCAATATTACTTTCACATTTTCATTTTTAATTAAATCTACCTAATTAACTACATAATTTAATGAAAATAAATTTCATTATAAATAGATTTAGTAATTATTTCTTCCTTAGAAAACCACTTTTTCTGTGGTGGCGACTACAATGCCAAGCAAGTACAATGGAGCTCGCGATTAAAATTCCCATGGTTGAGCTCTTTTGCAGTCAATCATGAACGACAAACTGAAAATTCATTCTATAGGTTCCCTAACTTACTAGCCATCGGATCTCTCCAAGCAGTCTGACCTTCTAGACTGTTTTGTCTTGCGAAGGTTACCGTCCTACTCTTCATCTGTTCTCTCTTTGTATTATTTATCATCAAATCATTCTTCAGTGCTTTTTAGGCTTTCATGGACTTCTTCAGAGATGCTTGCACCGTCATCTTTATCCTCTACCACCGTAGACTGAAACTGATTTCACCGCATGATGCAGACAAATTTGAGACTGAACTTATCACTCAAGGTGCCTGAAGAAATAGCTGGAGCAGGAGACCTTTTCAAATAATTATATGCTTGGAGCTCAAATTTGCTTGTAAAGAGGAAGAAAAGAGAAAGCCCAAAATCATCTTATTTTCATTAAGGATCTTATCAGGGATAAGAGACGAGCGAGAAGCCTCTGTGGAAGCGGGCCAGATCACCATCGCATAAGTGACGTTCAACAGCTCAACAATCTGTTGAAAGCTGAAATCAAAACTTAAGAAAGCTTTGGTTTAACCAACAACTAGGTGTAAGAAATCCAAATGATGGTGGTTTGTGGAAAGCTACGTAAAGAATACTACGACCGGTTCCCCCGTCGTATCCTCTTTATCTTGCTAATGGTTCCTGGCCCAATTCAAATAAACTTAGAAAGTTTAAAAAAATTACAACTGAACACAAACTCACTAGTCCAAGAACTTCACCGTTTTCACCTTCCTGGGAATCCAGCCCGACGCTTAAAAAGAAGATGGAATAGAAACCTTCTCTAAGCTTTCATAATAAAATTACAGTAGAGTAATAATTCAACGGTGGAATAAAAATTACACATCATGTAAATAAACTGTATATATAAATATTTTAAATTTATTATTTTATAGGTATAAAATAGCAATACCAATAAACCACTGGGTATCAATCTTTATTATTATTTTTTTTTTACTTCTTTCATGTTGTATAACTCATTTTTTGGTAGTTTAATGTATACTGTTGAAAATTTCGAATTAAATGTAAAAATAGTTAGATATAATAAATGTTATGTTTCTAAAACACTGTGCAGATGCATAACATATGAGATAGTGCCAGTAGGCAATTGCATAAAATTGTTGTGGGCGGGGGCTCTAATATCGTTAAAGAAAAACTGTGTGTTAGTTTACGTAACCAGGCCTAAATACCGTACAGTAAATTTAGGATAAAAAATGTAATGTTTCTATTTAAAAAAATGTATATCCAGTTCACAAACTAAATTTCAATCACACGTGTATTTTGACAGCCTGTTTGAAAAAACTTGAACGCTCAAGAAATTTAAAATACAGTTGGATTTTTAATACGGTTAAAATTAATAAGCCATTTTTGTATACATTTATATATTTCAATAAATATTCACGTCTAGTGTTGAGTTTTATACAGACAATTGATAAAAGGTTTTTGTTTAACTTATTATTTAAAATCCCAAATGTAGACAATTTGTTCATAAAATCAGGCATATATTGTAAAACATTATGGACACACATTCATGGATGTATGGTTAATTTATATTAACATCCTAACTCATAAGAGGATCCAAGAATCATTAACGTCTTAGTAGTCTATGTTTGAAATATTAACTTGTTGCAAAAGAGATGAAACATAATAAAGAAGATGCGATCGCATACAAAAAGAGCAAGTGGAATTTTACTCTTAAGAAGCGATCGTTATTAATGAGCAGGATGGACTAGAGAAAGCATTCCAGATTCATGAGGAAGGGCATGAACAAAGAAAAGACTAGTGGGAGTCGAGAAGCGAAGGGCTTGATAACAAAGGAAAGGGGAGAAAAAGTAGCATTGTCAATAAGTCCGGGACTAGGTGGAAGATTTTATTCAGCGCAGCAACGGGACTTACGTTTGAGTTTTTATGCGAATACCCGATTACTTCTGTCACTGTGATTAAAAAATTATAGTTTCTCATTTTTACAATTACTTAAACAAAACAATAGAGAAAGTCTTTTAAGTTTTAGCGTATTAAAAATTCTCTCATACCAAACAACATTTACATTAAATTTACCCTAGGATGCCCACACAATTCCTTAGTAACTTAATAACATAGTAGCAGTCATCCGGTGTGCCATAATAAATGAAATAAACAGAAATAAAATTAGTAACAAGCTTAAACAATTAATTAATTGTCTATTAAATTTAGGAATCCTTTATTAAATAGTCAACATTGTATAATATGTATGTTGTTAAGAAAATTGTTGTAACTGCACAACATCCACGAACAGATAAAACTCCTGAACAAAAGAACTTTTGCAAATGTTTCTCCAACCGCGGACGGGTAAATGTTCCTGTTATGGTTTTTATTTATCAGAATACAGACACTAATTATTTCCTCCTAGGCCTACCCACTCCTCTTTTTCCCTCAGGTCTGTACCTCAGTGTTTCGAGGAGTTATCCTTGGGAGCATGATCGTTGGAGCATGATCTCTGTATCTCCTTCTGTAGTCGCTGAATTTATTATTCCGTACGTAGACCCTAGATCGAATATATTCATTCGGAAGTCTGTCAAAATTAGGTTCTTGTTCAGATTAGATTTGTAAATAAGATTCTGCAATTTGTAATCAATATATGCCTAGACCCATTCTATGTTTAAATTTTAAGCAGAATAAAATACGTTAAAAGAACAGATTAGAAAGCTCCAATGAGCTTTTCTGTAGCGCACTAGTTAGCGTGCCATGATACAAAACAGAAGGTGTTGGATTTGATTCCTAGCTAAAGTCTGGAAAATTATTGCATGCTCAAAATCACCGTTTCTTAACCCAACGTAGCTGATGATACGACTTAACATACAGTAAAAATTTCTTTAGCAGTTTATCTATCATAGACGTAAAATGGTGATTTTATTAAGGTAAGTTTAGGAAATATGAAATTTATGAATTTTCCGGAATATTGTTATTTATTACTGAAATTATATATTATTCTTAATCCAAACCAATAACAGTGGGTTGAGTGAGATAATTATATAATATACTAATTAATATAATTACTTTTTGAAATATAAATAGTAAATGACTTTCAATTCAAGTCATCTGGTTTTCAAAATCGGATTCAAAAATATTCTTGACATTCTTACTCAAGAGTAAGGTTTCGTTTTGACGTTACTTTAGTTTTAATCTACATGTTATTCTAAGCTTCGAATTTGAAAATCCTTCCTACAAACATTAAGCAACGTTTCGTTTCATAAAATCAATAATGTTTATTTGTCTTCAAACAGACCGATAAAATGTAAAGCAAATACAACGATGAAAGAAATACCGTTGGGGAGTGGTTGGGAAAGTTGCCTTAGGGGAATAATAAGTTGTAAAACGGCTGTACAAGTAAGCTTATTTAAAATTCACGATTTAACATAGGTTGATACATCGGCTTGGTTCACTACTGCATACTTTGTTTCATCTGCGTTTATGATCCGCACACGTAAATTGTATTGTAATATAGCCCTCCTTTTATGAACCTTATTGAGATATGTTTGTCTACAAAACCCAAACTTATGTACAGAAACATCAGATGAATTACATACTGTAAAATTATTTTATTTTTATAACTACTACAGTGGGGCTAATGAGCAATACTTTTCTAACATAAATTACTAAAACGATATTCTTAAAAACTAACAGTTTACACTAATGTCAACTTCCTTTCAGTCTGTTGCTTTCCTTCCAGTATGTACACTTTTGCAAAGTATACTGCACTAATTTTTCACTATAACACTACACTAACTCGAAGAGTTTCTTTTTCTTTAGCTGGCACTACGTCCAAGTTGTCGAGAAGTTGTATAGCTTCAATGTTAACACGCTGATGGAGCCTTCCTTCATGTTTCTGTGCAGATCTCATTTCATTTGAAACTAATTCTATCTTCAGGTAACTTGTAAAATAAAATGAAATTAATCTAACTATTTCTGTTGAAATCTTTTGATACTAACAAGTAAACCAATGTTTGTAGTTTTGATAAAAAAAGAGACGGAGTATATAGAAATCAGATGTACTAATAGTACAAAGTATACAAATGCATTCAAAATATTACAAAGTATACGTAAGAATAATTTAGATAAGTAAATTAAATACGGACTCTAGTTTCTACACCCAGTTCTGCATCGGTGTCAACCAATCACTAAATATAGTACGTATGTAATTTTGAAAATTTTATTTCTGATATTCGGATGTATCGTGTAAGTCATTATTGAATATTTTTGAAGGAATGTTAATGTTTAAAAAGGTACCAGACAAAAACATAAGTTTATTATAATACTATAAAATGAAAAGTCTTTTGATTGTGAAGAAAGTTATCTCCTTGCTAACGCGTAACCTGGCTAAGAAAGTTTTGTATTGCACACAGAAACACTGAATCAAATACTAGTGTTAGAAGATTCATAGAAATTTTTTATATATACGGTACATTTTTAAATTACGTAGTCTACTAAACCACATTTTACTGTATCTTAATGGCAGTCATCAGATAATTACCAAACTTATTTTAAATGTGGTTCTTCAAGTCCAAGAATAGTTGAGCTAACGGGGCAAGAAAATGATTAACTTTCAGCGGCTTTGCTTGATAAATTATTAGGAATGGGTTATACATCAACACAGTAAAATTTTATTCTTCACTATTTCAAATCATACTGTTTTTTTAAATTTGTGGAAGAAATTTACAATACGCTCAACAGTTACATAATGTATTAAAAGTAATGTTTTTTGTTTTAATATCTAGTCAGTAAGATGAATTTTACGAAATGTTAACACAGAATACCGGGTATTAATATAGATTTCAGAATACAGATTTCAGTTTGTTTAACAAACCATAAATGGGAAATATAATCTCAAAAACAAAATTTCAATGGCTCATTAGTAAAACTGGTCTTCATTTGTCTAAGAGAAAAAAAATGGTGTGTACATTAGAGAAAAGATGTACCTACTAGAAATACTCGTATTAGCAACATCAATATTTTATACTAATTTAGTTAAATAATTTATAAAAATCACTGTAATAAAATAAAATACACTGTAATCACTGTATTCAATAAAATACAGCTGAGATTATGTTTTAAATGATAACTAGTTCAATACGATACACCAGCCAACAAATGTTTTTTTATTATGAATGAATAACAATGAAAAACTGGAATCTTGTGACGCTAATACATAGTAAGTTGCCTATTAATACTGAGCTTACTAAAACTTATTTGAAATGAAACAATAGATAAAAAAATATTGTACGACGTGAACAATGAGGCTATAAGCTGAAGAATATTATTTTTACACTGAAAATGAAAGGCCTGCAATGAAGTACTGTTTTTGTTCTTATCTACCCCTAAAATCAACTGAAAAAAAAACACATTTTACGTCGAGGAGAAGCACAGTAGACGTATCTATCTCTATGGTGTTCATCGTATAGCTTCTTTTGATTTATTTCTTTAGTTTATAAGGTAGGCTTACTCGCGAAATTTTTCAAAAGACATATTATCACGTACATGATAACGTTAGACATGTGCTTCTATTATTTATGTCTTATTATAATTTAAAAATACAAGCATAATAAAGGTGTTTACTTCATTGCGTTTATAAAACACTACGAGTATACAATTCTGATGACGGTATGTACACCACAAAAATGTATAAGATCCCTTTCTGAAAATTTCTTTAACTATAATTTTATTTTTTGTTTAGAATTGGAAAATATAAAGTTTTAAATTACTGAGGACAATTCAATATTAACTAACGTGATTATCAGGTGTAAAATACTAATAAATTTTACTATTTAATAATATCACTTTCTTTAACCAAAATTAAGTTTATTATTAAAAAGGAATTTTGAAAGCAACATTATCTAAAACAATGCTAAACAATGCTAAAACAATGATCAATATCGGCAAAAGCGATAAAATAATCATTACTCGCTGGTTAAATTTGTCGTTGTTTGTCATGTAGAGATAGCGTAATGGCTCAGATATTTGCCGTAAAGGATTTACTCGTACATATTGTAGCCTATTAAATAAAACTAAAGAGACTGAATGATTAATTATTAGATTCTTTTCTATTGAATTTATATAATCATTAAAGCTAACTAATATCTAGCAAAATATGAGTGACGTAGAATCACAAAATATACTAATATAAACAAGTAGGATGGAAGTGCAAAGCCTACAATTCTGTCGTTTATCAACACTGTAAATTTTAACCACATTGTTCAGTCAAAATGTCACAAGCTGTTCAGTTGAAACGTCATTTTGTAGTTATGACTTTAAAGCCACTTGTCCTTCTCCAACTGTTACAACTCCCTTCGTTGAAGCTTAAAAGTTTTATTATTCGGATGTAATTTTCAGGATATGTTTCCCTGTTTGAACCGCTTTAAATTACATAATTAATTTTAACAATTAATAAAAGTAAATGGATAAACATAACGCGGTATGCTGACATGTGTAAACCCAAAGAAATTAGAAACTTTGGAATATTGTAATAATTAACCTCTTAAATTACAATTTCTGAAATTGAAAATCTATTATAGGTCTATTATAACTACTGTCTAGTTAGTCATACACAGCTCTTATAAAATTGTTATCAATTCATTTCATGAATCATTCTCATCAAAACAATGAACGATAAGTAATTAGTCCACCTAAATTTCTTCATTATTCAGCACCAATCAAATATTCTTGAAAAATAATTGTGTCTAAAACACAACCTTTTTAAAAAAAAGTCAATTTGCACACCCCTCTCATTATTCTTCAAGCAATACAGCATTTAACTATTTTTAAGAATAAATTTGACGCTGTACCAGTATAAGTTGTAGAACTTTTCATCTGTTTATCATATCAATTGACTACATGGTTTTCAGCATTATTTATTCCACCTCTGAATATAGGCTTACACCTCTCCATTAATATCTGTCATTAATCTGATTCGTTCATTGAGTTCCTATTATTTTCTAGTTGTCATTTTTCCATCTTCTTTTTAGGCATCCTAGGTTTTCCGTGTTCTCCGTCTAGGCCGCAATTCAGTTACTTCTTATCTATTTATTGTCTTCAGTTCTCGTAAGTTGGTGTGTAAGATGCAATTTATTAGCTGTCAAACATGTGTTCGTGGACGGAATTTCCTATTCTTCATTGCGTCGTAGATTTATGCTATTTTAACTTAAGAATGATCTACTTGGTGAAGATAAATCTTCACTGGAGACGGCTCTCAACTTTTTCCGATCGGTCAGACTAACAATGATAATTATCTGTAGTAATAGTTTTAAGTCTATGTTCAGTTCTCTGTGATTCAGTATCGCTCTACACAAAACCCCTTTGTAGTTTCGGGTGACGTGGACTACCCGACTTACTCTAGCTTCAATATTATTTTTAAGTATTTCTTTCTGTATTTGTTTAACTTACGTAACCTCTTTACAGAGTTTATGTATATCCTTTCCGTATATATAACTTTATTGATTGTTTTTGCGTGGATACTAAAGTATAAAATAAATAAGGGTTATGAACAAATACTGTGATTACATTAACGTTAATTTTAGGAAATATAATACATACCACTCTTCGCTAGGGCCCTCTTTACTTTTACGTGGAAAAACAGTCGATGATAACTGTCCTGGTCTTCTCATCTCAAAAATGACATGACTCTAATTCATTGATATAGCCTATGGTAATTTGTTCTACTATATCTCTCACTCTTGATTAAAGACGGATCTATTTATCGGGCCTTTCTCTGTGGTCATAATTCAAGGAAACTTCTCTTCATTTTTTTTCTTAAACGTTCCATTTTTTCTTCATATAAATTTCATGTCTCTGAATCGTATATCATATACTGTATACGGAATTGAGCAGTTTTAATGATAAATGTTTTTACAAAAATTTAGCTAATATTGCGTAGGATATGAACATTGCTTATGTAAAGTTGTAGAAGTTTTAATTACCTTTCATTTTGGCTGTTTGAAACTTTTTCCTAAAATGTTAAAATGTTTCCTCAGAGAGTCAAAAGTACTTGAAAAAAGTTTAAATCTGGGTATCAAACAGTTTACTCCAACAAAATATGTTTTCACCTTTTACTGTAGGTAGGTGCGAGAAATTTTTAACTTGTATATCTAAGAGATGAAAATGTCCTACCAATTCATTTCCTTTTGTACATATCTTCTACATGAATCTTTCTTGAGATCTACGACAAACTGGTACGAAACACATTTTTAAAAATATATTTTTGTATTCAATATGAAAATATCAGAAATTTGATGGGAAAACCAGTTTTTTTTATGTTTATGTTATGCTTTTATAGGTCAATAGGGCTCTTGTTTAGTATCTTGCACGGTTATTTTACTAGAATAGTAACCGTGGTGTTTTGCAAATAATTTACAAAATATACAAACTTTTTAATATTGAGTACGTATTAACAAATTATTTGGGACAAAATTTCAACTATATTTCAAGTTTATATATTCACTATATAACATATATGTTAATATAGGCAAATTTTCTTTGTTTTGACTATAGATTTTCGGTTTGAGTTTATTCAGTTGCCATAAACGCCCATGCCGAATTAACATTCACGCACAATAAATTATTTTCGCATAGTAACAAATGTGTGTTTACTGTACATTTTTTCTAAATGTAGTAACTGATATTTTGTATTAAAGAATGAAAAGAGGGGTAGAATGTAATTCTAAAAAGCTATATTACTCAACCAGGACAACTGAAGTTAAAACGAGTTCACGCTATTTTAGCCCAGTTGATAAAAATTCAACACCCAGTAGTTAATTTCATTTCGGAAACAATTTATTGAGAAATTTCTTGTTATAATATAATACACAATTATTTTTCTATTTGAAATTAATTTTTAATATTAATAATTATAAGAAATATAATTTCTCCAAAATAAAATCTAATAGTCTCCAAAATAATGTCAGTGTTTCATATGGACATTACGTAAAATAATAATAAGAGTAATAGAATATAAAATTTTCATATCCGATCAACAGCCAAATGGATAGCTCTCTTAGTTTTCCAAATTTAAATAAGCTTATACCTTTCAAAATTATTTTAGTTGGCACGGTAATTATATTTTCATGTCATACGATTAGAGTGAAATGAATGATGTTAGGAAGTTACTTTTTTGTATCGAAGAGAATAGGGGAACACTGTAAAACTTTGCAATAAGCATGAATTTAACGCATGACGATTTTAGATACAAGGAAGCGTTGTGCAAAAGCTCCACTAGCGGGAATAATCCGACAGAGTTAACCCACGACCGCGAATCTAGGGATAGAATGGAAAGGAGTAGAATGTGAAGGGGATGCGGGCAAATGCACAGCACGGGACGGGAGGCTGCGTTGTGATCTGATGTGATGAGCTTTCCAACTTTCAGGAACAAACGTCGCTCAGCTTTACCAGACCATTCCCTACCTCCCAACTGAAATAACATTTTGCACTTGTTATTTGAAAAATAAAAACATTCAGAAACAGTGCATCGATAACACGTTTTAAACAAGTTTAAATATATGCAAACGGAAGCACAAAGATAAATAAATAAACGTATTATACTTTTATGAATACAAGATAATAGAAACTAAACATATAAAGAATTGAAATTTATCTATAACGTGTATATTTTTATTAAATTCTTAGTTAAAACCAAGGCATAAAATTTTTACGCTTATCCTATCGGTCTGAAAAGATGAGTTTTGTAACTTATTTATCTCATCCGTATTTAAATTCTTGTTGTCGAATCTTAATTACTCAATTTTAAATTGTCTAAAGATGCAATAACACATCGCAACTCGAAATATATCAAATAAATAAAGTATCCAAGTATTTTTATAGAAAAAAAATTCAAACTTTACCTATAACATATTGAATAACAGTTTCAAATAGTCACACATTACATGTATGTAAAAATTGTACAGAATATCTACAAAAATTGGCTGAAATATATCATGCAAAAACACAAAGAAATATCTGAGTTTTTTCTGGTATTATAAGTGTCTACAGTTAAAGTCAATATCTCAAATATTCGAAATATTTGTATTTTATTGCTTTTTGAAAATTAAATGTAGAATACGTTGTTTTTAAGATAATTCCCGATTTAGTCAAAAATCAAACCTGGTGTTTAAGGAGATTTGTATCATTTGACTTACTAATGTTAAAATTATTATTTTAAAATAGGAATTTGTTTTTTTCTCAGGATTTGTTCAATTTAGACCTGAAATTTTTTTTACACTTTTCCTTTCGTATGTTTTCGTATGTCATGTAAGTACAGACTTTTTTAAAAAATCAATTTATAATTATAAATCTCAAGTTTAGTTTTTTCTACATAACGTAATTTAAAGTCAACGCGTTGGTGTAGTAGAAAAAGCGTTGCCGTGAATCAGCTGTTTAACAGCAGATTTTTTGAGATGAAGGTTCCGTGATTTAAGTCCTAGAAAAGTTCGACTTTTATCCGGATTTGGATACTAGACAGTGATTACCGGTGTACTTTGATGGTTGAGGTTTAATTAACCATAATCTCTCAGAAATGGTCGCCCTGACGGTGTACAAAACTACACGGCATACATCACATCACCTCACTGGGTAATGGAGCTGCTTATAGATATTAAATTAAACAGATTGAAATGTACACACATTAGGAATAAAATATATAACTTTAAGGTTTTTGATTTTAGGCAAATATTTTATGATATCTCCATCTTTACACTTAGAATTCTTAAAAAAATACTAGTATTTCTGTAATAAAGAGGTCACAGTTGCAATGAGAAAAAGGAGAATTTTCTTCCTGGGACACATACTGAGAACTCCAGCAACACGCCTTCTAAGAAGAATCACTGAAAAAATACCGCTAAATCTGAAAAAGCTATAGTAACGTGGCTCAGAGAAATTCACAATGACATGAAAGAACTCGACCTAACCATGGAGGACCTAACGCAACGTACACCTTGGTATAAACACCAAATGGGAAGTCACTAAGTTCGGTTAACCACCAAAACGCACCAAACGCACTATTGGGGTTTGTTCAGATGAACTAAAGAAAATAAGATCTGAAAATATGAAAAAGTTTTGGAACAGTACGAAGAAGAAATTGACGAGGAACCATTCAAAATGAGTGATTAGTAGATTCTGAGAAAAAAAATACATGTATGAAAAATTAAATTTTCAGAAAAACGGCTGATAAAGATTTTACTCAGTTTTTGGGTGTTCCTTTATCACATGAAAATTCATCAGGTCTCCTTCCTCCTTCTCTGTATTTCTTTTATTAAATAAAAGACAAATAAGACAAATTTTTTCTTTCCAATCTTTTTTGGACGCTTTAATATGGAGAGTTTCTTATTCAATTTCACATTTTTTAATCAGAAGCACATTAGTAATAATTGTTCTTAAAATATTGTGAAAAAGTTCTAATCACTTGCCAGGAAATTCAACACAAAGACTGAAACGACGATGGAGTAGAGACATGATATAGTTCTTAAACCATCCATTTAAAACATTACAAAAAATCTTAATTGTTAGCTTAGTGAATATAAAATAATTAATTTACCCTAATTAAGCTTTGTTATTTGCAGATGACATAGTTCTTATTGCTGACTCTGAAAGAAAGCTTCAAACTGCAGTAATTGAATGGAATGAAGAGATTAAAAGGAAAGGCATGACACTGAATATCAATAAGAGTAAAGTGATGGTGGTTAATGGCTTGGAAGGTGAAAGAATTAGGATAGATGTGGAAGGACAGGTAATGGAACAGGTGAGGTCATATGAGTATCTGGGTACAGTAGTAAGGGACGATGGGAAAATAGATGATGAACTAAGAAATAGAATCTCTAAAGCTAGTCGGGCCTTCTATGCAACCAGAAATTGTATTTTTGGAAAAAAAGAAGTGGGTGCCACAGTAAAAAACAGGGTCTATAAAAGTATTATTGAACCAATAGTCCTGTATGGTGCAGAAAGCTGGCCCTTGAAGCAACAACAAATGAGCAGAATCAGGGCAGTTGCAATGAAGTGCCATAGAAGGACAGCTGGGAAGACATTGAGAGATAGAGTAAGAAGTGAAAGAATCAGGGAGGAAATAGGAATGAAGGATGTGAAGGAGGTAATAGATAGAAAACAATTGGGGTGGTGGGGTCACATACAAAGAATGGATGACGAAAGGAAAGCCAAGCAGTATGCAAACGTGATCGTTGGCGGGAGTAGGAAAAGAGGACGTCCACGATACTCATATGATGAGCACATACGAAGATTGGGAGAGGAAAGAGGCATGGCCCTAGGGCAAATGAGACGATTGGCGGCAGATAGAGTACAATGGAGGAAGTTGTCCGAGACTACCCCGACGCTGTAAGGCACATGGGGAGAGAGAAAGAAGAAGAAGAAGAATTTACCCTAATTAAATGTATTTTCTTTTTTGAACACTGCTCGTGGTGGTGCTCTCCTATAAGTAATATAAGTCATTGTTTTTGTAACTTTGTTATCGATTTCACTGGTTGTGGTTACAGTTGTGAAACAAAACAAACCAGTTAAAAAAATTCTTATAGTAGTATTCAAAGTAATAGAGAAAGCAGACAACTGAAAATTCATAGTTTTACCCAAAACCATTATACAATCTCCCGTTAAACATAACAATAGAGAAGCAACTAATTAAAAAAACCAAGATGGATATTATTTTATTTAGTCAATTTACAAATTTACTAAAATACCCAGAAGCCTGGACTTCTTAATGATTGAATCTATTTGGAGTAAAGTATTGTTCTTAATATTTTGAGATGAACTGCTTACTGGGCAAACTGTTTCAAGTAAAATAAGTTAATTATAAAACTATTACTATATTACTTCGATGAATACGCAGTCCCAAATAATTTAACTACGAAGTTTCTATAGTGTAACCCCTTTTTGCTCACGCGAACTCCAAAGAATCGCTACCAAAGCAAAATTGGCACAGGGGACAAGAAAGAAAAAAACACCCCAAAAAAAGGGAAGACTGCGGTGATGTGGTGCAAAGAAAAGAAATTAACAAAATAATATTGAATTAGTAGAAAAATTTAATAAAATTAAATTTATAGATTAGGTAACCTTAGTAAATGTAAACTACATTAAATTTTAAATTCAGTTAATAAGAAAAATTACAAAGTTACGCAAACATTAAATAGAAATTACCATAATTAAATAACCAAAATATAATAATAAGATATGAGCTCAATAATTAATTATATTAGCATGCTTAGAACTGGATCCAGAAAAAGCGATTTAAGAAAATCGTTAAGTAAAAAGACCAAGTCGGTATTACAATAATAATTATTAAAAATGAATCAATAAATATCAGAAATAATCAGATTTGGTTTTTCATGAAAGAGATTAATAAAAATTTAAATAAATAAAAAAACATGATTAGATTTTTACTTCAAATTTTTGATCTTATAATAAAACAATTTAAGAAGAAAAATAATTAGTTACATTATAGGAAATACAAGTTTATTTTGTGTAACAGAATTTAATTTTACAAAAGTCATCATTTATGCAATAGTTTGCTAAAATAATATTAAAATTTATTTTATAATACTAAAGAAACATATTTATAAAGAGCCAAAAAATTCAATACAATATTATGATAATAAGGTAAGTGCAAAACATGTTTTGTCCAGATTATGCAAAATTGCATACTTACGCAAACATGAGAAAATTTAGAGTTATTTTTATGATTTACAAAATTAATAATAATAAATATATTTTAATAAGTAATATTTAAAAATTGTAAAATTTTCTTTTTATTTTATAAGAAAGGAGAGTAGAATATGAAGAAGTAGGATGATCCCAAAAGAACTTTGCTAGACAACTAGCTGGAGACAAGTTTAAGCAAAGGTGACGTGTCCATTTTAAAATTTGAGAATCCAAATTAATGTTTGCCGAAAAGTTTGGGCGCAGGAAAATTTTATCTTGTCCAAAGAAAATGGATTACAGCTGAGTAGTAATAAGGTAAATTAAATGCGATGCTTCCATGGTAAAGTTGGAAAACCCCAAAATTAACCATTCGGATTTCATGCTACATCGTAAGGATTAGTTAATTAAGTATAGCATAGGAAGAATCTGCACCCCAAAGCTGGTCCCTGCAAAGAGCAGAAAACCAGGACTTAGAAAAATGAGGGCCTCCGCAAAAGACAAACAAAAGATAAAAAAGTAGATAAAGCCCAACAGCACAGCAAAAGATTAAAAAAAAATTTAATAGCAAACTTTAAGAAAAGCATTAAGTTTAAAATTTAGAAAATTTAAATTACCCAAAGGGTTTACAAAATTTACAAAAATTTAAAAAAACATTTTCGGCTTCAATGGGTTTTAACTACCAGCAAAGAAAGAAAGAGACTTACCTTAAAAACGGGATAGCAATTAGTCAAACAGCAGCAGCATAACTACGCCCCGAAAAAACTTAAAAATTTACGGCACATACAAATTTTAAGACCCGTACATCTTCCTGACCAATTGCTAAGAGAGAGCGAGAAAAACGAATTACTCAAAAAGAAACCTCGGTTCTGACGTCACCGACCCCCTCCATCCCGCTAGACATGTACCCAAGAACATGAAAAGCAGAAAGAACGGATCCGACACGACAGAATACAGATAACAGCAGTCGGCAGTACAAAGACAGAATGAAATGCAAATCGATAACGAGATAACGGATTACGGCGACATCAAAAGATAACGAAATTTTAAATGCAACAAGACAGAAAAAGGAAAATTAATAATTAAATTAAGTAACATTAATTAAAATGTTACAATAGATAGGCTTAATTTGTGTTTTTTCCCTTTAATCATTTACACAACCATAATTAAAACTAAGTACTCAATCATTTTATTTTATACACATTATAAAATCATTCATTAAAAGATTATTTTAAACTCTCTGAATCGATTAAATCGTAAATTGTGGAAGATTATAGAAAACTTTATGTATCAGATTCAACGGTAGGAACTTTTTAATATTTATTTACATTTTTACAAATTAAATTAGACAATCACCCGTTTGAAATAAATCATGTTCAAATGTTAATGATGAAATTCGTTATCATAAACAGCAAAATAATTTCTATCTAAATACTTACTTTATTCAAAAATTGCTTACTGTAAAAATACAACATCAAAGAACTTAATTTTTACTGTAGGCCTATATATATAATCCGAGTAGCCCTTCACAATTGAGTAAACACTAACATTATTTCACTAATGTTTGATATTAAAGTTGGGTTTATTATATTGAAATAAATATAGGCATAAAATACTGATAATGTTTGTACATTTAAAAATCATTTAACTTCACGTTAAGCGCCATTTAAAACACATTTAGCCTAGTTCGATAATATTTTTCTGCTTCTCATCATAACTCACAAAGGTGAAATTTAATTTTTCCCAAAACCATCGACAAACTGTGCTCTTCTTCAGTATGCTACTATACATGCTTTAAAAATTACCAAATTAGGTGACAACCTACAATCGTTTTAAATACTTAAAAAGTTAGTGTTAAACACTCACTCAACTTTCTCTTGCCTATGTAGATAGTGAAAAATAAAGATGTGTTTAATCCATTAGTAAACATTGTAAAATGAAAAATATAAGATAATTTTAATCATGAATGAATGGCACAAAATGAATATCAACCTCTAGAACTTAAACACATGGATAAGAACAGTAATTAAAAATAGAAAGGTAAAAAAAGTTTATTAAAATAAAACGTTCAATCTAAAATATTCAATCTCAAATAACCTACTCCAGTACTAATAGAAAAACAACTAAATTTTGTTTTGTAATCAGTAAATAAGTTTGTTAATAAAGTGATTTTGTAAATTTAATGCAGTGTACCTACTGTAGTATTTATATGGAATTGGCTAGATTAATTATTCATTGTTTATACTCTTGATTTATAATTGGCTATTAATACGTAAGAAAAATTTTGGAAATAAATTACTTTTACTATAAAAAAAAAAATACATTAATAACATTTTATTTTTTGCTACCATGTATTTTTATGAGTTTCTAAAATAACAAATAATAGTAAACCAAATACCTCACTCCCCGCATTTTGTGAGCTCACCGCACTGAAACCACAGTTATCATTCTCATTAAGGCGACGGCTACACTGTAGTCCAATTTATTAGAATTTGACCAAAGATAAATCATCCCTTTTGATACACTGCAACTAGTTTTGTACCAGTTCTCTGATTTTTATTTTATATGAATACGTAGTATTGAAGCCCCTTTGAGCAAAGATAGCTCATGGTACAACACAATGAAAAATTTTATGTTATAGAGCTATTAATAATAATCAATAACTTTTTCGCTAATAGCCAGGTAAACGTTTCTTACTTCATATTTTTTTTATTGAAGTATCCGTAACAGTTCTAATCTTATGAAGACAACAATGTGGAAAGCTTGAACAAGAAATTCACTAATTTAAATGCTCACTCCTAAATCAATAACCTATACAAAACAAACTTTTAATTTACAAAAATATTTTCAATCTAGTTTGAACCTATAGTATTCAGTTATATGGCGCATTCGGTAACTCATGTATCCAAATTATTTAGCCTGTTTAGTCAAAGGTTCTCCAAGCTCCAACAACTGCGCCCTACCTAGTACATGAAACAAACCACATTCACACGACCTTTTAATTTCAATTTTTTGGACAAAATACGAAAAATCGCTTGAATCACAATGCATTATTTTCCAATAAATTTATTGGACAACAAGGATAAAATACGAAGGCTAAAATGGAGGCATTTTTGATATACTTATTTGTCATAAATAACTTACAATACTGTGCTTTTGTTTTATAAAATTCAGCTTCATTGTATTCTAATACAAAAAAATAAAAATAAAAATTTTGGTGTTAAAAAATTATATCTTGCATACACCGAAATTTTTAGTTTTAGCAAAAATAATATTATTTACAGAAATTTGGTTACATTAAAAAACAAATTAGGCCTAACTAGGTAGAATAAACAATTTTAATTTACTAACTATAGCCTAAATAAATATACAACGACCATACGGTTAAATACAATAAGAACTCTTGCCAATAAGAAGTATACTTTCATGGCTTTATTACATCGTCAGCCTAATCAACGATATCATAATTTACACAATTAACGTATTTACATGCATTCTGTCAAGCAAAGGAGTCGTATAAGCTCCTTTGCTAAACATGCCTAACGCACGAATAAAATTTATCTATTTTATGACATAATATAAGTTATGCATGGAACCAGGTTTGAGTTATTTGTTATGTTAAAGCAGATAATATTTCAAGCTATAAAGTTATAGGTTCTAAGTAAGTTATGTAATGACAACTCAGTAAAACCATTTATTCCTATACGTTTATGTACACATTATTTTAGCTAAGAAAAGGTTTAACCTTTTACTTACTTCAGTAATATTTATAGAATAGCTCTCAATGACTTAGATGAGGAAATAGCAATAAACGGTGCCAGGCTTAACAACAAACGGTGTGAATAAGACACCATGGTACTTCCGAATACTGTACAAGGACTTCAGAAACTCACAAATAAAATAATTGAAGTCACCACACTGTGCGGTCTAGATATTAATGCTAGGAAGACGAAAGATATGTTTATAAGGATTAGCTCAGGAATCCAAATGCAGATAAACCAAACGAAAATAGAAAGAGTAACACAATATCAGTATTTGGGCACATCCCTTAATAAAGCGTTGGATAACATACAAGAGAAAAAATATCGCTTCATAAAGGCCAGGAATGATTTAATCAATTAGTTCTATGTTTGAAAGCCACAATCCAACTTTGAACACCAAAATGAGTCTTCTAAAATATTATTTTTTCTCGGTTTTCTCTATGGAGGGAAAACTTGGCCGCTAACGAAGGCAGACACTTAAAAGTTTGAAGCCCTTGTGTCCTGGCACTATAAGAAGCTACTTCAAATACCGTGAACCCAGAAAATCACCAACATCAAAGTCTTGCGGTGAATGAATAAGAAGCCTGGAGTAATCAATATCATAAAATCCCGTTAACTACAATATCTGAGACATGTAATGCAGAAAGATCAGACGGACGAGTTGTTACAAAGGATACTGCAAGGAAAGGTAGAAGTACAAAGAAAACCGGGCAGACGAAGAAATTTGTACAAATTTATAGCTGGCCAGCGTGAGAAAGTAGTTTGGCAAGAGTTCTACTGAATTGTTCCAGATTGCGACGGATAAGGTACGCATCGCCATGATGATCATCAACATCCCAAGCGGACAGGCACCTTGAGAAGAAGACCTCCAGTAACAAAAGTAACCCCAAATTAATAAAGAGCACAGTGATTGTAATTACACTATTCTTCTTCTTTGAGTGCCTATCCGCTACGGATGTGGGCGACCATCATGGCTATTTTGACTTTATCCGCTGCCAACCGGAACAATTGCATGGAGCTCCTACCAAACCAGGTTCGCAAGTTCCCAAGCCAGGATATTCTTCTCCTACCGGGCTTCTTCTTGCTATCTATCTTTCCCTGCAGGATGTGTTGTAACAGTTCATAACGTTGCGAATTCCTCATGATATGACCCAAATATTGCAGCTTCCTTGCTTTCATAATATTAACAAGTTCTGTGGTTTTCTTCATTCTTTGCAGAACTTCAACGTTGGTCACTTTATGGGTCCATGGTATTTTCAGAATCCTTCTGTAGAGCCAGAGTTCGAAGGCTTCTAGTCGGTTGGTCGTTTCTTTTGTTAGAGTCCAGGACTCCACTCCATACAACAAGACAGAAAAAAACATAGCACCTCAGAAGTCTCAGTTTGGTCCCCAAAGTAAGATCATGACTTTTGAAAGCCGCACCCATAGAGCTAAAGATGTTCCTAGCCCTACCAATGCGACTCTTGATCTCCTGTGAGTTATCCCATGCCTCATTAATGACTGTTCCGAGGTATTCGTACTTAGAGACTCTTAAAATTCTTTCTTGATTTATATACAGGTTAGCACCCCTAATTTGGTTTTTGCTAACTACCATGAATTTAGTTTTGGAGGTGTTTATGTCAAGTCCATATATGCTGCTTGTTTCTTGGATTCTGTTCATGAGCGTCTGCAGTCCTTCAATTGAATCCGCAAAAACAATTGTATCATCCGCATACCGCAGGTTGTTAAGCCTGAGTCCATTAACTAAAATGCCCTCCTCTAAGTTTTGTAGAGCCTCTCGAATTACACTATTACAAAACAAATTTCAGTTTATTAGACTCTTCGTTGGTATTTGGTTTATTTTTAATATAAACGGTTAGAAAATAATAAAGTATAAGAAAACGTGAAAGTGAAATTTTTATAGCTTGTAAGAAATAGTTCATTTCAATATGTTTAATATTAGTAACATTGCTCATAAAAATATTGCTGCTATTATGTGCTGTATATAATATAATGTATAGTACAGTTTATAAACTATTATGTTTTGAAATAGCAATTTATAATTTAGCCTACAGCATACTCGCTCTTTAAAGATTATTTCAAAACTACATTAATTAATGCTAATGTTTGCTTAGTACAAGTATTTCATGCGATTGGTTGCGAGATAATACTAAAGCAAATTTAAATTTATATTTGTTGAATAAATATTTTGCAACCAGTTATAAACAACCAGGACAGTAGACTTAGTTTTATCCATTTTTTTCAGCAACATGAAATCCGAAGGTGATCTAATGTTTTGCATTAGTTCCCGATTTAATCGATGATAATATTAAACACCCTTTGGTTTAAACGTTATGTTAGAATTTTACAGCCCAATATATCTAGAAAATAATTAATTATTATTTATAAATAAATATTAATAAATAAATAATTTAATTAATAATTTTAAGAAGATAAATTTTAAACACATTATTATCTGATGAAGCTTACAGTCAATGCCTCATCTTCCTCATTGCTTTTCTACGAGTCGGCATTGGCAACCAAGTCTTTTCAAAGGGTTAGTTGGTATTTATCTCGTATTAGTGAACCTACATATGTGTCACAATATGTTGTGTGTAAATTGGTTTTATCTAGATCAGAAGTATGGGAGTATGGGAGAAGTATGCGAACTTTTACAAGCATAGCGAATTGTACGGATAACTTTATTTTGAATGGTAGGATCGGATGGTTTTGCTGATCCCCAAAACTGGACTCTGTAGATCCATACTAGTTCCATGGCGGCCGTTTATAAAGACAGTTTGTTAGAGATCTAAGTTATGTACGTCTCTTAATATTATTCTAGTGCCTGTATTTCATTGGTATTATTTATAGCCCAATATTTTGAACTCGGATGAACATATTATGATTTAACGACTCTTTAATATTAATGATTCAAAACTGGCATGTACGTTTCTATGATTTTTCTTAATATTTGAATTCACAACAGTGACTATAACTAATGAAATAGTTAGTAAAAGTATAAAAAAAAGTAATTTTAAAACTCTGTGGATTCAGGAGAGCACCACCCAAAAGCTGTTTCAAAATGAAAATAAACTTCATTAAGGTCATTTATCTATTTTATTTTCATTATTAATTTTGGGTTTTACGTACATAATTTTTTTTTCTCTTGCCTATATGAATATATAGGAAGGAAAGTATTGTTTTCATGTCGATTTTTTGAAATTGAGTTTTCACCTGATATACATGTTTTCAGACCCCGTGAACCCAAAAAACATGTTTCTAGCGATTGGTCTGTGTGCGTCTGTATGTGAACAGAATATCTCAAGAACGGAACATCGTACGAGGTTGAAACTTAAAACGCAAGCTAAATACCAATAGCGGAATACACACGAACATTTTCATTAAAAGCGGTCAGCCGGAAGTAGTAGTTTATTCGTGTCATTTTTCACTTTTTTGCTACTTTCTCAAAAACGACTCCAACGATTTGTTTTAAAATTGCCTCATTTACTAAATTTTAACGCTGTACAAGATAGGCTAGGCACCATGTCAGCTGAAATTCTTGGGGAGGCTGTTCTCTCAGAGAAAAAAAGTTTTTTTCAAGATTGCAGCCTTAATATGCATTTTAGGGCAAAAGTGTATTATAATCAAAGTTGTAGACATTTTAAAAACCTGCAACGTTTATTTCGAACGTTGCTTTGTTTAACGCTCAGTTTAGCGGTAATTTGTGATTTTCTGTTTTTATTTTCATGAAGATTTAAAAAATGGATTATTTAAGATTTCCGCCTTAGTATGCATTTTACGACAAAAGTGTTTTAATCAAATTTATAGAAAATAAAAAGATCTACAACTTTTGTAAAGAATTTTTCTCTACAAGAACTAGTTCAGCGTCAAAGAGTGATTTCCCCTATTATAAATAAAATTATTCATTATTTATCTAACCGTTATTTATTTATGTAGCGTAGCTGAACTAAGGTTGGTTTTAATTTCGCATTATTGGTTGCGTTTGAGAAGCCACGGTGAAAGGTTGTGTTTTGTCTACCGCTCTCTTATCAGTAAATTGTGTACTGTCGTTTGCATTGCTACGATGCCGATCGAAATAAATGTGTACCGTGCGCGTATAGGCCTGCATACCGCTTCTGTTCACTATTGTCGGCCTAGTTTATTCATATTTAATTATTCTAGTTTTCTTAAATTTTTTGGCCCGTCTCTGGAAAACTGCTCCTTTTATGGCCTTGTTTTGTTAGTGATTTTAATAATCGGTGGTGTTGAAACTAACCCAGGACCCGTCACGTTAGAAGATTTATGGGAGAAAATGCGTGGTCTGGACACTATTAGCAACGACATCGGGGAATTAAAAAATTCTATTAAAGAAGTGATAGCGTTTAACTCGAGTTTGCAGCAGGAAGTAAGCGTTTTACGCGAAAAAATTGTTACTGCCGAACGCGAAAATGGATTGCTTCACGTAAAAATGGACCGACTTGAGCAATTTTCGCGACGAAAAAATCTTATTTTCTATAATGTGCAGGAGGGAAAGGGCGAAGATTGGGATAGATCCGAAGAAATAGTGTCTAATATTATTAAAAATGAACTGGGTGTCAACATTTCCAACTATGATATAGAGAGGGCTCATATACTTGGGCGTAGGTGTGGTAAAAACAGGCCTATTATCATTAAATTTAGTAATTATAAAACGAAAATGGCAATTTTGACTGCAAGTAAAAAACTAAAAGATTCTGGTATCGCTGTGTCAGAGGATTTCACTAAGAAAATTAGGGAAATACGCGATGAATTAAAAGATTACATGTTCGATGCCAGAAAGCAGGGCCATTATGCTACAATGGAGTATGACAAACTGGTTGTTAATGGAAAATACTATTGTTTATCGGACTTAAAGGGCGAAAATACAGAGTCTAGCATAGTGCACCAGTTGCCGGTCACTAACGAAAATACCTCTACTGAGTCACAAAATTTGGTTCCTTCAAGTGCCGAAGCCCACCTGAGAAGGCAGGAAGTTGGTAATGGAGAGCAGGGGCGGCGAACTCCTGAGCATAAAAAATCTACAGACGGAACGCACGTGGAATTTTTTCTTAGCAAAGGTAGTGGGAATTTTAGCGCAGATACAGAAAATTCACCTGTAAAAACTCAAAATAGCAAGGGATCGTCTAAAAAGGGAGCAGTCTCCAGGAAAGGGAATTGCACAAGTGATGTACGTCGGTGGCTTAAAGAGGGCACAGTTACTCGCAGCAAATCTAAAGGGCCCGCCCTTACATCGAGAGACAGAGTAGGAAGTGTATTGCGGGAGTGGAGTGCGAGGAGTGCGGCGAATGCCGGTAGCAGTGTGTCAGAACTAATGCCTGAACTTAGTATGGTAGGAACTCAAAATAACAACTTAGGTAAGTCGACCAACATTTTATTTTGGAATTGTCATGGCATCTCCACCCTTTTTTCTCTTGATGGTACAGAGTTATCGGAAATTAAAACAAATGATATAATTTTTTTAAGTGAAACATGGGAGCATAATCTGTTATTAAATATTAACAATTTTTCTGAGTATGACTGTATCCAAAAAGAGGCTGAAAAACACAGCTCACGGGGCCGGGCATCCGGAGGTCTACTCCTACTAGCTAAAAAAGGCATAAAATTTAAAACACTCTCTATTAATAAATTTTTTATATTTATTGAAATTACTTATAGGAATGCTATTATTATTGTTGGTGGCGTTTATTTGAACCCACAGTGCGTTGACGATGGCCTAACCGAACTATCAGCTTTGTTTGAAAGGGAGGCGGAACTGTTTTTCTCTTACCCGGTATTAATAGGAGGCGATTTTAATTGTAGGGTGAGAAATTTAAATCAGTCGCTAGACAATTTGAACTTTAATTACTCGAGGTTATCGTCAAACAGGATTTCAAATGACGAAATCGTTAACTCAGGTGGGAGAAGGTTAGTCCGTCTAATGGAAGATAATATCTTTTATGTCGTAAATGGTCGTAGCATTAGCGATAACCCAGGTCAGTTTACCTTTTTTAACGAAAATGGTAAAAGTATAGTAGATTTAGTGTGGTCGAACTATTTATCGTTAGATATCCTTGAGGATTTATCTGTTTGCGACTTAATATTAGCTTCTGACCACTTACCGATCTCTGTGAAAATAAATGCTGATTTTATTCCTGGTAATCGCTTAAAGACGAGCAACAAAATCTGCACCAAATATGTTTGGTCTGAAGAGCGTAAACATGATTTTAAAAATTCTATGCAGGTAAAACAGGTTCCCTCGTCTGACTTCAATGATGCAAATTTTATGTATAATACTTTAATAAATACTATTAAAATTGCCGCTGGGGATTTGGGCATGGTAAGACACTCGACTACTGGCAAAATGATGCCAAAAAATAAACCTTGGTATGATCACGAATGTCGATTCTTAAAAAGATCGTTACGCAAAAAATATAGGCAGGCAAAAGCTGAAAATTTTTCGGATGTATCCCTGAATTTGTTTTTAGAAGAAAAAGGTAAATATAACAAAATTCTTACCGTAAAAAAATAACTATTATAACGATTAAAGAGAAAAATTATCGAACACAAAGAATACGACAGAATTTTGGCATGTCGTAAAAAAATTTCGCGGTGTGAGTAGCACTCCTAACTTAATAGGTCTGGGAGAATGGGCTGATTTTTTAAGGATTAAATTCTCACAAGGGGGAATGCTAAACGCGGAGTCTTACTACTTTCAAGATGCGCTGCATCCAGTACTGGACACTGACATATCCCTGACGGAAATATTGGTTTCATTACGGAAAATGAGAAATAAGAAATCTCCTGGATGTGACGGCATCGCATATGAATTTCTTAAAAATTTACCAAGTGACTGGGTAAATTATATTGTGAATTTTTTTAATAAAATTTTTGTATCTGAAGATGCAGTGGGTGATTGGGCGAAAATAAAGATATTCTTTCTACACAAAAAAGGCGATCGCCTAACTCCGACTAACTATAGAAGTATAGCTTTAATAAATACACTTTTTAAATTATTTAGCCGCGTATTAGAAAGAAGACTGTCCGAGTGGGCCGAATTGTGTAAACTTTTACCAGAATGCCAGAGCGGGTCCCGAAGGTCACGGGGCTGCATTGATAATATATTTGTCTTTAACTTAATCATTTACAAGCAGCTAGAACTAAACAACAAAACTTTCTATGCTCTTTTTGTCGATTTCGAAACAGCTTTTGACTCCGTCCCCCACTGTACTCTTTGGAATCGTTTAGGGTTATTAGGGTTCAGTAGTAAAATTATAAGGGTTTTAAGTAATCTGTATAGGAATTCTGGTATTTTTGTAGAAAAAGACGGGGAACAATCAAAACTAATTCAACCTTCTAGAGGAATTTTGCAAGGCGACTCGGCAAGCCCCCTCCTCTTTTCAATGTATATTTGGGATATTGAGCGGTTTTTTAGGGATAGGGGTTGTCATGGTGTTCGCATTGACAATAATAACGACGTGCTAATGCTCCTCTTCGCTGATGACGTTATTATAATGGTGGATAGTGCCTCTGACCTAAGATATAAACTTAATTGTCTCTCCGAATATTGCAAAAATTTATACCTAACTGTAAATATTAATAAAACAAAAATTATTAATTTTCATAAGGGCAGAACAAAAAAGGTGAAACCTTTTTATTATAGAGGGAATGCGTTAGAAATAGTCCAATCATATGGGTACTTGGGGGTTAGATTTGCGTCATCCGGCAGATTTGGATTATTCTCCAGAGAGGTAGTTAAGCGCTCTAAAAGCCATAGTGTATTCAGATCTTAAAGAAAGCAAAATCTAATTCATGGAACTCGAAGTTAAAATTATTCGATTCAATTGTAACACCCTCTTTACTGTATGCTTCCGAAGTGTGGGGCCTCAACTATTTAAATATTATAGAAACCGCCCAATTATATTTTCTTAAGCGAGTTCTATTCGTGGGAAAGACTATTCCGAGCTGGTCAATACGCCTTGAATTAAAACGTTTAAATTTATCGCACAATATTTTCATACGGACAATTAAGTGGTTTAAAAAAATTATTGAGATGCCAGACGATTGTCTGCCTAGATTGTGTTATAAAATGTTGGTGGACTCAAGCAATGATACGCTTAGAGAAGTAACAAAACAAAAATTTAATTGGGTATTTCTTTTAAAAGAACAATTTCATTTGGCTGGTGTACATAACATATTGGTTGATGGGGAAGTAAGGGTAGAAGAACTAACGTCGAATTATACGAGTATAATAGAAAGCCACGCTAGCGCGGTTTTTGCGCAGGATATTCAAGCTGCTATAAATACAAATTCCTTTTCTGTGTATAAAGAATTAAACCCAAACTTTGAGTTAGGCGAGCAGTTTTTGTATAGGTTGCCAATGCAACATATGAGATGCATCACTCAATTGCGCTTAGCGACTGATAGATTTGTTTATTTACATGTTAAAGGGAGGGGAACATTTATAAATAGTGATAAAGTATGCCCTATCTGCAACCTAAAGGAAAATGAAACAATTAGTCATATTTTACTTAAGTGTCCTATGTATAGAGATATGAGAATTAGTCTTTTTAGCAAGTATTTAAAAAATATCTTATCAGAAAGGGGAAAGTTATTAGTTTTATTGTCCAATTTAAACAAGGATAAAATTAGTAATCTGTATTTATTTATAGTAAAAGCAATGGAAATAAGATTAATGATAATGGGAGAGGATAACACGTAACTAAATTACTTGTTCAATTATTCTATTAAGTACAGCATTTTCACCAAATTTATACATTTTGTATTGGTTTTTGTTTAATTGTAATATTGTTTTTTCGCAACTCTATTTGTATAAGGTTAGTCCTTACAAACAAATTATTGTAAATAAATAAATAAATAATTTCGCATTATTCACTCATGATTAAAAGAAGGTTAAGTTTTTTGTTTATTTCTAATGTATTATTACTAATGTTAGGTTATATTATTTTAGGTTATATTATATGGTTATTATTTGTATTGGCAAGAAAACGTCGTGTGAGTGTTCACACCAGATTTTTATATATGGCTGGTTTAAGGACTATATCATGTCCTCCTACTCCAACGTCATTTCAGTCCTCGTTTTGGATTTTATGGAAAGTAATTAGAATTTAGTTACCGATTTTCGTTTGAGTCTAATTATTATTCTTATGGCAATTAAAACGTTAAAATGACTACATTTTTCTGTAAGGTACATGAAAGTCATTATGTAAAGTTTTGTGCAACATGTAAAGTGAAGCATTGCTAATTAACCTTAGAAACAAAAATATTTTGGAATAATATTTTTTAATTTACCAAACAGAATAAATAAGTGGAATTAAAAGACATATTGCGATTACGGGATTTATTGAGATATTTAACAGGTTGAAAAAATACAGTAAGCGGAACAGAAGGCAAAAATTGAGAAAGAAATAAATGAAGCAACGTACGAGTACATTAACGTTGGTAATGAAAGTGCACGCTGTACATTAATTCTGATATCTAGTAGCGTATAATAAAGAAGATGAGTACAAAAAGGAAGGTATAAAACAAAAAACGCAAAGCTTTTGTCCAACAAGTAATTTACTGCTATAAACCCTAAATGTAGACATCGCATTCAAGTGTGATTTTATGTGGCAGTAAAATGTGGACTGTAGAAACAAAGAAAAAATAAAAAGATAGCCTACTTCGCTGATTCATATTACTTCTTTAAAAATAAATTAAATGCCTGATATTTGTATCCACCTGAACGAAATACTACAGCCGAAAATTTGTATTTTAAACTAACGTTGACAGTAAGGTAAGGAAAGGGATTTTGGTATTTAGAAACTCTTACAGTAATATCTGTTAATTTAAACACACTCACCTTTAGCACCTTAACGCACTTTATGGTAAGGCTTTTATTCATTCGTCATTTTTAAGCCCAAAATACAACCAACAAGGAATATCTTATTATGTACAACACTAATAATTTTGTACCGTTGCGATAAAAATATTCGTTTGATTTCTCGATATAAAGTGGTTTCTTTGTTTATTTTTTTTATTACATAAAGAATTAAAAATAAAATTTGCTAATTTGTAGAAATGAAGAAAGTAACTTTGAACAAATTTATTAATATAGCTTCTTTTCTACAGCAATATGCCATTTATTGCCACCCCAATCGCCATTAATTTTTATTGAAAATATGTTCTACCCTTAGAACCCTCCTCTCCATACCTACCATGATACCATCCGTTCTCTCCTTTCTGGGTCGTCTTTACTTTCTATGACTAGCTGGAACCCATAGCCAAATTTACTGTGGGAACACGTCCTCTTCCATTCGTTGCAG
This sequence comes from Catonia carolina, assembly GCA_035578175.1. Classification (NCBI taxonomy): domain Eukaryota; kingdom Metazoa; phylum Arthropoda; class Insecta; order Hemiptera; family Achilidae; genus Catonia; species Catonia carolina. The sequence goes on from JAQMRL010000001.1 coordinate 108,822,826, forward strand.
ATACCAGATGAGAGGTTCAAAATGAGTTCTCTGTTTTTAATTTTGCCAATTAAAAAAACTTTTGAATTCTCTCTCACTTTCTTTGAAATCTCTCCATTACTAACTCGACTTGGCACAGTCAACTGACAACTTCTCCAAAAATTTACTATTTCCATCTGTTATTCTGCTTTTAATCTTGGTTCACAGAGATATTGAAGAGTTTTCAAAAAAAGAACAGAAAATTTCCTTCTTAGTGCCATAAAATATGCAAAACAAACTGTAAAATTTTGGTGATGACACTCCGTTCTAAAAATTTTATTCCCAAATTTATTACTACCATTCCAAAATTTTCCAAAATATCATTTATCTGGAGTAATTGTGTAATCTGTCGTTAAAGTATGCCAATATATTGATTGCCATGAACTAATTCAACGATCCATTTTCGGTTTGTATGTTATGTCCTGAACATCCTTGATCTATTTTCGAATAACGCATATCCAATTTTAATCCTGTTCATCTTCAGCCAACAGCATTAAATAATCAGCAAAGAAAAGAGTGCACACACTTTCATTCCCAATTTGAACACCCATCCTAACACACTTTTGATCCAATTCTAAGGAACAAAATTTATAAAAAGTTTACAAAGATTTAGCGTGAATGGGCACCCCTGCCTGACTCCCTTATTTACAATAAAAATTATAAAATTATTAAGAGATTTACTAATAAAAATAAATACATTTACCGATAAAAAAGTATTAAATGTTAGGAAGTTAATATATAATTTCGAAAGAGTTTTTTATTATTACATTTATCGTCTGTAAAAGGTGTAATGATTTTTTGAATTAATCAAAGTCGACAATCTATTCTTATACAGAATAATAAGTAGACGGTATTTTTTTCTTGAATAAAGAACAATTCTGATGGGAAAACTCTATGAAATCATTTTTTTTTTTTGTTTGGTTTAACGTCCGACTGTAGCCTACTGCAATTATTGCTAATGCAGTCGTTGAAGGATGAAATGATTTTAGTAACGTATGAAAATATGCCGTGCCTGAATGGTATTCGAACCCAAGACCGCATGATGAGAGGCGAGCACGTTACCAACTACGTCAATGCGGCCGGCTTGAAATCATAAAACGTCGTCGTGTTACTATAAAATAAGTTTATGGGATGTTTTCGTTTTAGCTATTATTTGCTCTGTTCAAAAGTGAGATGGCCAGATTATTTGAATGTGATTTAAATCTTCTTTGGTATTTTAAGCTGAAAGCGTTAATTACTCGTTAAATTGTAGAAGTGTTTAAAACTGTATAATGAACATAAAGTTGTAGTCATGATAATTTAAACTCTTTTATTGCTTCATAATTAACCAAATTGGTTTCTCTATCATAATTTTTAAAATCTCTACACACAGGAAAGGAAGGTTGATTTAAAATGCGACTTCTTCATGGAATAAATCAAGAAATGAGATAAAATGATGTCACCTGAGAATTTCATCTCAATCATCTTTAATCATTAGTGCGTACGTTCAAAACAAAAATAACTTAAATCGGAAAAGGTTGTTTGTAAATAAAAAATAATATTTAATTTATTTTAGATAAACATAAAAGAAAACTGATCTACTTAAAATTTAAAAGCTATATCTGATTGATTTGAAATTACATTTGAATGACTAAATTAATATTTGCACGGTACCGCTTTACAAAATTAATTAAATTATTATTTACCTTGTCATGACTTAGATGCATATATTATCCTGATGATGTACTATTATTTATTTAAGTTGTATTCTGCTGATTATACATTCGATGCATATGTACTTTTCTTTAAGCTGAAAAAAATCTATGATTTTGTTATATGACTAGATAAAGTTACGTTGTTCCACAATAACCTTCACCGAAACCGGTTAATTCAAATTGGCCAATCAAAGACACTCCCTTAAACCTTCTCCACCAATCAAGTTACTTTAACTTATAACGGTTATTCGCTCCATCCTCTACTATCGCTTCGGTCTCTCTTGTGCCACGCGTAAGTCTCTCAACTCAACACCGCTTCTTACACATGCGTTTTTCGAAAACAGAGACATTAATTTACAAGGAAATATTACTGTTGTGATGTCGGTATTTTACCACAAAACACTTATAAACTTTAATAATCATGTTACTAAATTAATACATATAAAAAATATCATTTCTGTACATTACAATGGAAAAGCGTTAAATGCGTTTGTACATACGACATAACAAAATAACTTGAAAACCACGAGCTGATAGTCGAATTAAACTAGTACTACTAAACGATGATTCTGTTAAAAATCAGGCACATTTAAGCTTCCTCAGTTCCATTTAAGGAAAAGAATAGCCGGTCCTATAAATTATAAACTTAATGTTTCACTAAATACTTATATGTTAAAACACTTCGGAATTTGTTGTAAATATATTGTGCCAATATCAAAGAAAATATGGTTCGCGTAATTTCTAGAATCTCATTTATGAAAATAGTAAAGAGAGGATAATAGAGTTAAATAGTAACAATAAGTGACAATAGGACAATAGTGACAATAAAGGTATGCCTATTCATGAAAGTTGTTTGAAATAACTGCGCTATTGTGTAGGATAAAAGGTCGGGTATTGTTGTACAACTGTTATGAAAGGGGCCCGTAACAACTTTTATTCTATTTACAATAAGACCTATTGTTGACTTATTTACAATAGAGTTTTCTAGCACTCATTCATAAAGGGTTATTTTTTGTACTTTATTATTTGCATGGAGTCTCTCTGCTTTGCTAGAATTATCTTTTTGAATGAGTATATAAGAGACCCCCGAGCGCGGTTGAGTTAGTATTCGTTTGATCTTTGACTACGGGCGTAGTGCAGGGGCGTTCCGAGCTTGTGTTGGTCAACGATACTGTGTGTTGGTACTGTCTTTGTTTCTGTGTGTACTGTGAAAAGTTATTGTGTCTGTATTAAATTCATTTTTTTTGTATTCAGTTTCATTTTGTATGAGTATTCTAGAAAATTGATTGTAAGTAGTGCTAAGTAAATTATTAAGTTTTTTTTTAATTCATTTATTTAACGTCGCATCAACTACAACGGTCATTAGCGCCGACGTTGGGGTGTAACTTTTGTACGATGGAGGATGAAATGATTTTCTTGTAACGTATGAAAATATGCCGTGCCTGAGTGGGATCATCAAGTTATTTATTGTTTATTATTTATTTTAAGTAAATTATTAAATCATTTATTTTGTAATATTTTAGTGTAATAAATATTTATAATTGTAAACTTTAGTGTAATAATTATTTAATAACCTAGATCCCAAAACGGATCTTAGCGATAAGTGTCACAATATAAATACGAGGGGATACCCAAAAGTAACCGGAATAGCTTTGCTGAGGGCAGTTCTTGTGTAGTACGCATTTCTGCCGCATATACGTGTATAGCGCAACTCATTGCAAGTTCAGTGCCACCTGTGTTGTCGACCTGATTTGTTCTGTTTATCTGCAGTGATTGTTTTTGCTAGCGCTGTTTTGTTCTTGTTTCGTTATTTATGATGGAAAATTTAAGTGAACAAAGTGCACCTGTGAAATTTCGTTTTCCACTCGGTGAAAATGCTGCTAAAACTGTTTTAATGTTGAAACCAGCTTACAAAGATGACGCTATGGGAAAATAATTCAAGTATACAAGCGGTTTGCTCGGTTTAAAAATAGCGAAATGTCAATTGATGACAAACCTCGTTCTGGACGTCCGTCAATTGCCTGAATCGACGAAAATGTTGAAAACGTACAAGAGCTTGTGCTCTCAGACCGTTAACTAACAATTTGAATGTTTTAATAAGATTGCGCAGCAATGTTCGTCAAAAAGACCCAAATTGTAGCGGACAGGAGACTGGATCTTCTACCAAAACAATGCATCTTCACAAACAACCATCTCTGTAAAACAGGTTTTGGCTAACAATGGCATGGTTTTGCTGCCCCACGCACCTTACTCGCCTGACCTGGCTCCTTGCGACTTTTTCTTATTTCCACGCAGGAAAAGGGACATGAAAGGACACCAATTTGAGAACATTGAAAAAGTCAAGAAAAAAATGAAGGAGGAGCTGTCAGCCATTTATAAAGATGACTACAAAAAATGTTTCAAACAATGGACGCACCGGTGGGACAAATGTATTAGATCTATGTAATGTAGATTATTTTAAAGGGGATAAGGTTGTTTTGTAAAAAACTTGAAAATAAATAGCTTTTAAAAACTCCTCTATGTAAATGAAAGGGGTAATTTAAACAATGTCTATTAAAAACGAAGTTTGTTTTCAGGAATAAGAACCCAACTCGAAATATATTTTATTTAAGATGGTGATCTGCTTTGCTCAGTTTTAACCTTGCAGTGTAAATCTTAAAAGATATTCTAAAAGTTCATAAATAAAACTAAGTTGCAAAATAAATTTTAATACAGCTAAAATAATTAAAAAACTTATATTTGACTTTACTATTCAAATAATTAGCAAATAAATTACACTAAATGAAAGGCACAAAGGTTTTTATTAATTTTCAGTAATTAGAATTTAACTGTACCGCTAATATTGTATTAAGGCAGAACAAAGATGCAAATGAGTCTCATTCCCTAAATTATATCAAGAGCTGAGCGAGCATGGCAATTATTGTGAAAGGGTAGTCGGTCCTTCTCCGTACTCCTTCCTGTTCACAGCGTCTAAGCTGAGCTAATAGTTTAAATGTCCACTCGGGCCAGAAACGCAGGACCAATAGTCTCTCCTGTTTGGCTCTTCAGTATTAACCAACCCATGCACGAGTTTGTTAACTCAATGATGCAGCAAAGTAGAATAAGTTAATACGTATACTACTCGAACAGTTAATCAAAGATACTCTTGAAATTCAAGATATCCACAAAATGTTAATATATTCGTAGCTTACGACAAAATGAAAGTTAATTTCCAATTTAAGAAAGGAATGACAAAAAGCTACACTAAGTTTAAATGAAATTTGGTTGATATACGTAATAAAATGTTGGCTTATCTCATTAGTGTTAGTGGTTTCTGTCCATGAATCGTCTAATTACAACCAAATTTAAGTAAAGTTATCAGATTATTGTAGTAACGCAGATGTCTTGGCTCTTTGGCAGTAGTTATTTAGTTCTCAACTTTCATTTCAAAATAAAGTCCTCTTATATAATGTAACAGGCAATCCCACACTCATTGTACTTCACTGCAAACTGAACTTAAAACGTTTAACTTCTCACAACCTTACATGTTTAAAGCAAATCATGTTTAGTAAAACTGATTGGTAATGGATACAGGAATTTTATTGATACCAGTATGAATAACCAAAAAATGGGGGCAGGAGAGAAATGCAATGTGAGCATAACTGAATGTATGTTATAAGAAATATTGGCTAAAACTATTTCTTAATAAAATGGTACCACATCTTTGATTTTTGGAAGTTTTACATAATTTTCTAAGCGGAAATTGAATGAAATAATTAGTTTAACTATTTTCCTCAAAAATAATTTTCAAAAATTTTGAAAAAAGGAACGAGTAAAGAATGATATACTGACAGGTAAAAACTAACTATCAAAGGAGACCTTACAACAAACTAATAAAATAAAAAATCATTTATTTTATCAATCAATCATTAATATTTTCTTAAACTTTAAAATACCGTGATGCCATGTAGCCTATGTTACTCAGGAAATTTGAAGCTTTCTAACAGTGAAAGAATTTTTGAAATCGGTTAGGTAGTTTTTAAGATTATCTTTAACAAACAAACGATACTTTTTGTGGAATTGGTATGAATACTTAAATATTTTTGAAAATTATTTCCGTTGCTGTTATAAACATTATTTTTCATTCTAACCAATTTGAACTTACGCGTTGTAGTTTTGAAATTATTTCATCCAACATAAAAGTAATACAGCGATTTAATTCAAAATGTCTTCGATTGATTACAGGAACCTAGAATATGTAACCGGTAAATATTGCAAAATTATTTACCCGTGCTTGTCATAGAAGAAGAAACGATACATAATAAAAAATACATCAAATCGTTTAACAGTCAACCTACTCAACAAAAGTAACGTCAACCAAGAATCGATTCGTTATTAAAAAGATAACAACAATCTTTATTTAAATTTATAGCACAAGTTCACAAACAAGACTGGTCAACGATTTGAATAGGTTGCTAAGCAAATCTGCTAAAAGTTTTTTAACAGCCAATAGCTAAAAAATTCCAGAATTTTGCAAACAGTTAACACAAACAACAATATAAACATTACAGAGTGCGAGTATGGTTATACATAAAAAAAAACATAAAACATTCATAATGTAGATAAAAATAACATTATTTACGTCAAAGAATATGCATGACAGAATGTATTAAAATACTCACTTTCTCAATTTTCGTTGACTATTTACCTCATTGACTAATATTAAATTTTGATAATCATCATCATCGTTTTTAATGTCATGTGCTTCGTATAAAATAGAAAAATTGTGCACAGGTCACTTGTTAAACACAAAACTGAGGGCTCTAAAATGAAAAAATGAAATGAAAAATATTTTTTGTGTGCTGCTTCAATTTTATTACACTTTATTAAAAAATTAGTGTAATTGTTTGACTGGTGCCTTTTAAAATAAATTAAATTCATTACAAGTTCCAAATTAAATAAATTTTTATAACTAGATAGCCGTGTACAGTTCCGTATGCTTTGTTGGTTGGATATTAGTGTGTAGGACGTCAATATTCAAATGGCTGTTTTCAGAAAAATTTAAAAATCTATTAGTTATGACATTTTTCATATTTCTTAAACTCAGAGAAAAATTAGAAACTATAATTTTCTAATCTGTAATTAGTATTCTGTATAACCTGTATTCAGTCTTGCAATAAACGAAGTACTACTCAATTTTTGGCAATATTTTTAAAATTTATTTTTGTTCTAAAAACTTTTTATTATTTCAGTATTACTGATACATTATAAAGTTTTAAATAAAAAATAGAAAGATCTTTAAAGGTTTTCTTAGTGCAGAAATAGAAAACACAATGTTCGTTCTAGCAGTACTTGATAAATAAATTATGTTCAACAAAACTTATTCATTTTCAAATAAACTTCTACTTCAAATTATTTTAAAAATTGAAAATTACAGTAATAAAAGAATATTTAAGAAAGTTTTTACTCGAGTCTATTTTTGTTTTGTCATTTGAAACTAAAAAAAACATGTAAAACACATAACTTATAGCAGAAAATTTCTTAAAAGTCCTATAACGTATATTTATGTTCACAATAAAATAACGTTTACCGATTTTGTATTATTTGTAAGTTATATCATAATACCTTCCGAAATTCTCATCATTACTTCAACTTTATTAGTTTATTTCCTACCTCATTTCTAACTGTTGAAAAATATCATTCAAACAATTTTAGTGAATTAAACCAGTCCTTATAAATTCACGACGCCGAGTCAGAAATTTCAATAAAGAGTAGTTACTATAGAGTCCGATTTAAATAACAATATTACACACTTATTTACAGTTATTCTGTTAAATTGGTATTATTTTGTACTAAAAACGGTATTCTTTATTCATAATAGGATTTTGATTTGAAAATTACGACGTATCTGATCATATTTGATCTTTTTTGCTAGTTGTCATCGTTCAATTGTAAAATGAAACTAAATTCGTTACAAGAACTATCTGTTGTTAATAAGATATTATTATTTTACAGCTGACAGTACTAATTATAGTATAGAGTATGTACACAAACATTTTGGTACACTACATTGAAATACCAGTGAGGTAGGCATGAAAAAGAAAAAACTAACTAAGAGAGAAATAGTAAAACAATGAGTTAAAATATTTGACGAACACAAACAACCAAAAATTGAACAATGACAACTCTTTTGTTTTTACGTCGAGTACGTAACGAAGTGGCTAGTTTGTATATATATTAACAAATAAGGTGGCTTACAATTGATAAATACGTAGTTATGTTCAGATAAAATTTACGAACATTATATTAAATCCCTTTTGTGACAATTAGCAAAGAGTAATTATGAAAGACTTAAAACAAACACTCTAAAGTTATATTTGCTGTTGCATGAACTATGTAGACAGATAACAAGAAATATCACAACAGAGCAACTGAATCGGGTGGCTTTTCAGACTAGACGTCTGATACTCCTTCCTCTTTGTGGTCTCTTTCAGACCACAAAAGGCAATTTGCAGTTTCCTCAACAGGTCCCTCGAGAGTAGAGTTACATCCCGTACTCCAAAACACAATGTTGTTCGTTCGTCACCTATCAACCAATATGTTCATTTCTTACAAACCAGAGAAAATATTACAATCACATCCTTATAAACACTCTCCACAAAAAAATCATGTAATCAAAAATCTTATATATTTAATATGGCTTTAACGATATAAACATTATAATTTAAATTTATATCTAGCTTGACATAATTAAACAATTTAAAAAAGATAATATAACTGTAACTCCCCACTAGTCGGTTAATTATAAAATATTCTTACATTATGTTCTTGACAAGACCGTAATACTGTACTAGTTTACACCTTTTATTAGCCAAGCACTTGACTTTTAGGTAGATTTGTAAAAAACGTTTAGTAATTATTAAACAGAAAATTCGATTATAAGTTAATATTTTGTTAGCCTAGTCAAATACAGTTTGCCTACAGTTGTAACTAAAATTAATCAAAGAAAATATAATATGTTCACTTGTTAAATTTGTTACAACTTGTACTACGTGATTTTAAAATAACTATTATCTCATGAAAAACGTACCTATGTATTAAAGGATTCAAAATCTAAACTTCTACTATAAAAGCACAGGTTTAAAATAAATTTTTGGAAGTGCCTTTCTAGAACGTTACCATCTGTCCACCCGCTCAGTCTCTCAAAAGATGTAGAAATTTTTAAAACAACTTCGCATTCGAACAGGCAATTCCATAAACTATCCGGATTAGTTGAGAAAACCTCAGTTTTTATATTTCTGTCTAATTATTTGTGGTTTTGTTTCAGAACTAATAACAAACACTACCCCTCGCACATACAGACGATACCCCTCCAGAGACCATTTCTTTTATACAGGTCATAAACCACAAAGATTGGTCGAAATCCGGGTCTCAAAGATATTGCCCTGTTGCAGTACTTTCTCACTCATCTATAGACAAAACCCAAAAAGTAAAAATTGCATGGTAAGCAAACTTTATGTTAAAACATAAAGGAAACTTCGTAGGCCTAAATCAAAATAGTCCAGTATATACTGTCTGTCTAAAACGTGATGGCCTCCCGCAGAGAGGAGCAGAATCAGCCCGCTACTATCCTTCTCATTAACACTTCATTATGTACCAAGTCCAGTGTACTAGTTAGTAGTAGTACTTAATGAAAGGTTACTGAGAAGGCTAGTAGCGGGACGATTCTACTCCTCTCTGTGGGAAGCCATCAAGTTTTAGACAGACAGTAGTATACAAGGTTTGTTCAAAAAATAACGGGAATTTTCGTTTTTTGAAAAAAATATTTATTTATTCATCTACATTAATATTGTCGCCTTCAAAGTAGTCCCCTTCGCATGCAATATACTTGTGCCAACGCTTTTTCCAATCCTCGAAACACTTCTGAAACTCGATCTTTGTGATAGCTTTTAGCTCTTTCACCGATTCGCTTTTAATGTCATCTATACTTGTAAAACGACGGCCTTTTAATGTTCTCTTTATTTTTGGAAATAGAAAAAAGTCACATGGAGCCATGTCTGGCGAATGTGGAGGCTGGGGCATCGTTACAGTTTTGTTTTTGGCCAAAAATTCACGAACAAGCAATGAAGTGTGAGCAGGTGCATTATCGTGGTGCAAAAGCCATGAATTATTTTGCCACAAATCCGGACGTTTTTTTCGGATTGCTTCACGCAAACGGCGTTGAACTTGTAGGTAGTACTCCTTATTGATTGTTTGACCTTGTGGCAAGCATTCATGATGCACTATGCCATTAAAATCGAAGAACACAGTGAGCATAACCTTCACATTTGACCGCACTTGTCGAACCTTTTTTGGTCTTGGCGATCCAGAATGCCTCCACTGGGACGATTGAGCCTTAGTTTTGACATCGTAACCGTAAACCCATGTTTTGTCACCTGTTATAACACGTTTGAGTAGATCCGCATCGTTGTCGACTTCATTTAGTGACTCCTGAGCAACTTCCATTCGCCGCTGTTTTTGTTCGAAATTCAACAATTTTGGAATAAATTTTGCTGCTACACGTTTCATACCCAAAACATCCGAAAAATTTCATGGCATGAGCCAATCGATATGCCAACATCATCACTGACTTCTCTGATTGTGATTCGGCGATTGTTCATAACCATTTCTTTCACTTTTTTCACGTTTTCATCGGTTGTTGATGTGCTTGGACGTCCGGGTCGTTCATCATCTTCAACGTTTTCGCGGCCATCTTGGAAACGCTTATACCACTCGTAAATCCTTGTTTTACTCATAGCAAACTCACCATATGCCTTTGTTAACATTTCACACACTTTATTTCATTTTTCACGCAAAATTTAATACAAATTCTTTGATCCATTTTTTTAACAAACAAAAATAGCCGTGCTCGAAAAACACGTCTAACCTTAGCGGCTTCCACTTAAGAACTAAGCAATGAATATTGTTGAAAATTTTATGCTACGTCAGGGGCATGTGTACCAACATAATAAAAAAAAATTTACAATCGGACTATCAAAACCCGCGAAATTTAAAGATTCCGTTACTTTTTGAACACACCTCGTATCTATAGTTTAATAAACATACTATACGTTCGAATACTTTACTGAACTAGTTACAAAGTATTCATTTCTACCAAAATTTAATAACTAAAGCATAAATTCAATTAAATAATAAACGGAAAGTTGAATAAATATATTTAACAAAGACACTTTAGAAAAATTATTGGTATATTCTAAATACTAGTCAAAATGTACCACTTTCATGACATTTTGAATATAGATAACAACATTTACATAAAATTTGGGTGACCTATATTTGATTGATATAAAAGTAAAACAAACAACATTCATATCAGAATATCGAATCATAACAATTTATTCGTTTTTGTTATTTGATTTAAATAACGATCAGATTTTTATTCTCGTATTTCCTATTCATGGACTTCATACATCAATATACGCGACAAAATTCAATAGAAATTGTACCGTTTCCAGTTTCTTCATTTCTAAAATGTTAAACAATTTACAAAATTTTAAATCAATCTACAACTAACTCTACAAACTTTGTCGTTGTGTGTTTGTTTTCTTTAGAAAATAAAGCAATACTATATTTATTTAGAGACCCATAGTTGATATTTATTTAGTGATACTGTAATAAACTAGTATATTTTTCATATTCAATGAATCAACTTCATCATTAAATTAATGATTCCGAATCAATTTGCATTGTTGTTTACATTAAATGTATATTTTGACTTCTCATTTTTTGTATATTATTTTATGTAACATTTATTTTTCAATGTTACAAATTTTAATTTTTAAATTAATTTCCTTTCATTGTTCTTATACAATTAGTTTTCGTTATCTACTAATTAAATATCTAATTAGTTATCTCTCAATTGATTTTCTCTCTTTTAGGCTTTGCTTACCGTTCGCTGTCATCTGCTTTTTCTGCCGTATCATGTTTTCCTTTCATGTTTCCCTGTTGGAGGGGGCCGGTGACGTCAGGCCCGAGGTTTCCTTTTTGGTAAATTTTGCGTGTCTCGCCCTTCTTGCTGCAAAAGGTCATGACGACGGACGCGTTTTTGTATCTGTGACGTTCATGTTTTTTAAGTCTTTTCGGGGTGCATTATGCCGCTGCTTTTCTTGACCTTTTTGCTTTCCCGTGTTACGGTAAGTCTGTCTCCTTTTTTTGTAGTTAAAAACCCATTGAAGCCGAAAATGTTTAATTTAAAATTTTGTAAATTTTGTAAACCCTTTGGGTATTTTAAATTTTTCTTAAACCTTTTTGTAAATTCTTTTCACGATCTTTTGCGTCTTTGGGCTTTTAGCTACCTTTTATTTTGGTGTTTTGGGGTAGCCCTCTTTCTTTACTAAGTCCTGGTTTTTCTGCTCTTTGCAGGGACCCAGTGTGGGGCTGATTACACCCAGTTTGGGACTGAATTAAACTAATTTGGGATGGAGTATATTCAAGTCTTAACAAAAGCAAACTTGTTCAAGAATTATTGAAATCTTGTTTGGGGCAAGTGGCACCCGACACGTAAAATGCATTTCGCAACCCGAAAAATTGTTGTCGGTGATATAATTCGTCTTTCCTAAAATTTTGTCTTGAAGCCTCCGCATCATAAAATTATATTTTTTAATTATAATATAAATTTTCATTTGTTACCTTGTGTACTGCGATGTAATGTTTGTTGGTCGTTACCACTAATGTGTGCTGGCAAGCATGTTACGGTGCGGAGTTACCCGGATTCCATACTCCGGATGTTTTTTTTATCTTTTATACTTAAATTTTTTTAAAAATATATTTAAGAAACAAAATCACTTTTGATTTTTTTTGATCTGTATTTAATTTTTATCCTAAATGGCTTTGTTAAAAAAAAGGTATACAAAAATTGAATTCTTATAAAATAAAATAATTAATTTTCGTTGTATCTGATTTATCATCTTTAAAACGAATTAATCTATGATTCCTTATTAAATTAATTTATTGTTCAAGTTTATCTATTTATTATGTAAAAGGCCTATTTTAATTGAAAATTCAAATTATTATTTCTTTGTAATTATATTTATTATTAATTATCTACCTTTTTATTAAATTTTTTTAATCTGGATCCAGTAATGAGTATGTACAATTGCATATATATAAATAACTATATACATTTTTAGTATTTTAATTTTTTTCCTAAAGATTTAGATGATTATTATTATTAAAAACTTTTATGCGCTTATATGGCCTTTTCCGATAATTAATAATCTGTTGGTTATCCCAATTTGTTAATTAGTCTACATATTTAAATTTTATTAAAATATTCTTAGTAATTTATTTTCTTGTTTTTTTTTTAAATCTCACCACTGCAGTCCCTCCTGTTGGAGTTTTTCTTGTATCCCTATGCCAATTTTGTTTGGTGTTTTTTTTTTGGATTCACCCGAACAAAAGGGGTTACATTTAGTGTAACAAATTATTTTTCTGTCTGTTAGTAATATAATAAGACATCAAGGTAGATAAATTTCATGTGATTTAATCTTATCTGATTAGTAAGAATGCTAAAGTTTAATCTCATCTGATTAGTAAAAATGCTGAAGGAAATAATATTTTTTACCTATATGAATATATATTTTTTTTTATCATATAACTTTTTTTTTAATGCATAATCTGTTATAAATAACAATAAATGCAACTTATCGATTAGATACAACTCATGAAAAAATTACAACCCACTGGTGTAATTAAAAAATTATAACATAAAACATATTATACTGTTCTTAATTAATATTTACAATCAAAATCAGATAGTACTTTTTTAAATAAATAAAAAATAACCAGAACCTCCTTTACAACGAAAAAAAAGTAATAAATAAGCACATGATTCCGAAATATATGTACACCTAACTTCACCGGAGATAATTATTAAAAATGTTCATTTAGTTATTTACAACATTCACACTTAAACACGACAATCATCTACAGAATATTAACATTATTTTATTTACAACTTTTAAAAACACTTTATCAGAATCGCCCTGGGAGATCCAGTACTGTAGCACGTTTTAGCCTATTGACATCATTACTGTTGTCTAAGAGATTCAGTGCTAAGTGATTTATGAATATATATTAGAAAGGAAATTTTTGTTTTCATGTCGATTTTTCAAAATCGAGATTTCACCGGATATACACGTTTTCAGACCCCCTGAACCCAAAAACATGTTTTTATAGATTGGTCTGTGTGTGTGTGTGTGTGTGTGTGTGTGTGTGTGTGTGTGAGTGTGTGCGCGCGCGCGTGCGTGTGCGTGTGAACGAAATATCTGTAGAACGGAACATATTACGAAGTTGAAACTTGAAACGTAAGTTAGGTACTACTAGAGACCCCGACACGAACATTTTTATCGAAATCGGTCACCCGGAAGTAATAATTTATTCGTGTAATTTTTCACTTTTTGCGATTTTCTCAAAAAGTCTATGATTTTTGAAAAATCGCCTCATTTACTACATTTTTATGCTCTGCTAGGAAGGATAAGCGCCATGTCTGCTGAACTACGTGAGGAGGTTGTTCTCTCGTAGAAAAAAATAGTTTTTTAAAGATTGGGGCCTTAATATGAATTTTACAAAAGTGTATAAAATCAAAGATGTGGAAAACTTAAAAACCTACAACTTTTATTCTAAAGATATTTCATTGTATAACGGAAATTTTAGCGGAAATTAGTGATTTTCTGTTTTTTCCATGAAAATTTGTAAAAAAAATAAATTTTTTACGATTTCGGCCATTTAACGACAAAATTGTATAAGATTAAATTTATAGGAAATTAAAATATCTACAATTTTCATTTTAATCTTTTTCGCTACAGAGTCAGTTTAAGGTAAAAGAGTGATTTTCCGTATTATTAAGTCAAACTATGGTTAGTTTTCATTTAGCATTATTTACTCATTATTAAAATTAGGTTTTTTAAGGTTAGTTTAATGTTGTATCTGTAATGGTTTTTACTAATGTGTTAGGTTATATTGTTCATTATTTTTATTGGCAAGAGAAAGTTGTGTGAGTGTTTTACAACAGTTTTTTTATAATTGCCATCTTAAAATGAATACCATGGAAACAACATTGGAAGGCGAAATAAAATTTAAATAGAATTTGTGTAATCATTACAATTAAACTATCAATTTAAAAATTGTTATCGTACAACAAGCAAACAAGACCATAACATATTTATTACAAAAATGAAACGTATCAAAATTGTTAATGCTTAGTGTCGTTGTACATTCCAGCACGCTGAGCTGAGAATTTCATAACCAGTAATATTACCGTCAAAATAGTCTCTGACAATAGTACCCGCGACAAAAAGAATTAAAGGAACTTTATGAACAAGAATATTTATTTAAGTAGGTCATAAAGTATGTTCGTATTCCATAAAAGTTTTATATTCTTGTTTGTGCTCATACTTTCTTCATCTAGTTCAAATGACTTAAGGTCTTTTATGTTGTAATGGAATACAGAAATCTGAACCGTAATAGTTAAGGAAAAGGACACCACTTTGAGAAATGAAAATAGGGTGATTGAGTACTCCGTAATAGATATAATTCTCATAATAAAACAATGTTTGATTAAATACAACACTTGAAGTTCCTGATCTCATTTTACGTTAAGAAGTTCAATTGATAACAAGAAAAATCTGGTGTGAAAAACTCACACGACTTTCTCTTGTCAATGCAAATAATGAACAATTTAATCTAACATTAGTAACAAAATATAAAAAATAAACAAAAAAAATAATCTCAAAACACGTAACCTAATTTTAAGCATGAGTGAATGATGCAAAATGAAAACCAACCTTAGTTCAGCTTAATGATACGGAAAATACTTTTTCACGCAAAACTAGGCTCTGTAGAGAAAAATGCTTACAGTAAAAGTTCTAGATCTTTTCATTTCCTATAAATTTGATTATTTTAAACTTTAGTCTTAATACGCATACTACGGCAGAAACCTTAAAAATCCATTTTTTACAGATCTTCATGAAAAAACCAGAAAATCACTAATTACCTCAAAACTAATAGTTATACAAAGAATAATGTTTTCGGAATAAAAGTTGCTTTTTTTAATTGTTTTTCAACTTTGATTATAATTTTTTCCCCTAAACTGCATATTAAAGCCGCAATCTTAACAAATCCATTTTTTACGAGAGCACAGCCTCCCCAAAAATTGCAGCTAACATGGCGCCTAACCTATCTTGTAGAGCATAAAAAATGTAGTAAATTTGGCGATTTTAATTAAAATCGTAGGAGCGGTTTTTCAGAAAATCGCAAAAAAGTGAAACTACACGAATAAACTACTATTACTTCCGGTTGACCGATTTTGATAAAAATATTCGTGTCGGATCCTCCAGTAGTACCTAACTTAAGTTTCAGATTTCAACTTTGTACGATGTTCTTGAAATATTTCGATCAGACACCACCCCCACACTCACACACAGATCAATCGCTAAAAACATGTTTTTGGGTTTAGGTAATCTAAAAACGTGTATATCCAGTGAAAGCTCATGTTGATTTCGAAAAATCGACATGAAAACAATACATTCCTTTCTATATATTCATATAGGCAAGAAAAAGTAAAATGTATTCATAAAATAATGATATCTGTGATATCATAACAGCAATAACAACACTAATATTTTCGTTCGAACCATGATAACCTTGTATTCGTACTTTAAAGCTATTAAGCCTACGATAAGAAAATCTTTTATGGATTATTATTTATATTAAGCGACAAAATCACGGAAAGTATATTTTCATTTTCTCGAAAAGTTAAAGAGAATAAAATTCTGAACAATGCTAATAGCATTCCAGTAATGCGTGCTAAGAAGGTAAACCTCTTTGGTAGAAGTTTATCAGCTTGCCATCTTACGCTCTTCTTCTATTTCGCTCAGTTCTCTCCATTAGACGATGTCGCTGCTTACAACCAAGCTGTCTTATGGTACGGCTTAAGTATTCTCTTTGTGTACCAAATACAACCCTTATTTCCCACGGTAACAAGAAATGTCAAGCTAAAATAATTTCCTCAATGAAACTTGTATGTAAAACACTTTATCAACGCAATTTCTCATTTTATTAACACTTTACTGTGTAAAACAATGAATATGTAATACAATTCTCCAACAACTAAATAAAATTATTAAATTAAACTTAATTAAATCGCTCATTCGAAACTCATTAACATTAAATGAAACTGCTTTAGAAGTCATAAAAATACGTAAATAATCGACATTTATAAGAAAATAATTGCAAGAAACTGTTCAGAAAATAGGTTTTTGAAAGTAATGTTAATAAAAATATTTTTTGAACTAATATTGATAAATGTAATTATGACAAATTGTTATTTTTTTATCCTTCACAAATTTACTGTTATAGACGATTCTTTCGACTCACAAAAATATCATAGAAAGTTGAATATTTGTTAACTATTTTTCTTTTTAAGTTTTTTCTCTTAAATCGTTAAACTTATATTCGATCTCGTAAAATTGAAGTATGCAATTAAATAACCGGCTCAAATTTATTTTTTCAATTTATGCTGAAAGTAAGACTTGAAGTTCTACATGAAATTTTTCTCTCAACTGTATTAAAATATTCGAATTCATCAAATATTGTACAATTTCTTTACTACCAGCTAATTCTACACAATCACACATCATTGCAAGCAGTTACTACAGATTTTAATACCTTACTTGACGTTTATAATTACCATGAAATGATTTTAGAAATAAATTTAATTAAAACAATCAAGTAGCAATTTGCAAATCAAATAATTAGCAACCAAATATTTTATCGTCGTTGAATTACTAAAAGAGAATAGAAGTTACTTTTCCATAATTTCAAAAATTGATCATATTGGCTTCATCCATTTGCAAGATCACGCAGTATAATCTCTTATTTCAGAATTTAGTTCCTTAGGAATAAATTTCAGTTTTCGTGTAAATAATGTTTACATATTTAAAGAAATGATCTCTACAGATGAAACTTACACCAAAATGTTAAATAATGTAGAGATTTTAATCACATGTAACAAATAATTATATACTACAGAACATTTTATAAGTACATAACATAAGTACCACTTTATACGGAAATGTTTGAAAAACCTTGTAAGCCTTCAAAACACTTTTCTACATTCACAGATCAAGTAAAAATATTAAATTTGAATGTAGACTAATGTTAAAAAAAAATCACAATAATTTTTCAACTTAATTCAGAAATGAAGAGATTTAGCTTTATGAAGATTTTATGATTTAGATTTTATGAAGAGATATTAGCTAAATATAATTAACAAAAAACAAATCGAATCATAATCACGGCCAAAATTCAGTATTCAGGTCTGCTGTATTATTATTTCAAATTACTAGTCAATGGTATCAGTCTTTGAAACAACGGTAATTTAAAATCCATCGTTGACAGTATATATTTTGGTAATAATTTTGAAAATTTGACTGAAACACTAAACTGTTATTGTAACCAGTATTTCGTTTTGGTAAACCACAAGTAGCAATTACATGAGTTTGAAACAAATTTAATCAATAGATTTTAACTATAGGTACAATAAGTTGATTATAATTATAATTAAAACGTTCATTACTTACCTTTACATTCATGTTACTCTGAGCATATATTTATTTACCTGGTAATCTGATACTATAATTACCATCTTACTTAAACTTCTAAACGATCAAGTTCTAGACTTCAACGGTATGCATAGATGAAAAGAACTAGTTTACAATAATTTCACCTGTGGTCACAGTTAAAATAGACAGGGTCGTTAGCTAAAATTGTAAAATAATTAAAATTTTCATAAACTTTCCGCTAAATAGAGTAGATGAAAAGTTAAAGTTACTAATGAATTTATTAAGCTAAAGAAAAACTTCTGGAGTAGTTTTGTTTCTAAAAAAATTTAAACATAATATAGGTACAAAAAATAAATTATTTTTATTTTACATACAGGCTGCTATTAATTTTAAGGTATTTTTTAGGGTTACAGAAGATTCTGACAATGAACGAAGTTTCAGTAGAAAAAATCTTGTGTGAAACACTCACCCAACTTTCTACTGCCAATGCAAATAATTAGCAATATAACATAACATTAAACATTAGATATAAACAAACAATTAACATTAAAAAACATAACCTTGTTTTAATCATGAGTGATGCAAAATAAAAATAAAACTCAGTTTGGCTTAAACATACGATGAATCACTCTTTCACGCTAAATTCGGCTCCGCAGAGAAACATTTTTTGAATAAAAGTTGTAGATCTTTTAATTTCCTATAAATTTAATTATACACTATTGTCGTAAAATGCATACTAAGGTGGAAATCTTAAAAAACCGATTTTTTTCTAGATTTTCATGAAGAAAACCAGAACATCACTAATTACCGCTAAACTAAGGGTTATAAAAAAATGTTTAATCGAAATGTTTGATTGAGTTGTAGGATTTTAAATTCTCTACAACTTTTATTACATGTATTTTTGCGCTAAAATGCATATTAAAGCCGCAATATTAAAAAACAAAATTTTTAAGAGTAAATAGCCTTTCAAAAAATTTCAGCAGACCTGGCGCTTACCCTATCTTGCAGAGCATAAAAACCGTAGTAAATGAGGCGATTTAAAAACAAATCGTAGAAGCCGTTTTTGAGAAAATCGCAAAAAGTGAAAAATAAAACGAGTATACTACGACTTCCGGTTGACCGATTTTGATAAAAATGTTATTTCGGGTCCGGTAGTAGTATCTAACAACGTTCAAGTTATGATGTTCCGTTCCGTCTTTGAGATATTTTGTTTACGCGCGCGCGCGCGCACACACACACATCATTCGCTAAAAACATGTTTTTGGGTTCAGGGGATCTGAAAATGTGTAGGCCTATATCCAGTGAAAACCCAATTTCGAAAAATCAACATGAAAACAATACTTTCCTTCCTACGTATTCATATAGGCAAGAGAAAGAAAAAATGGCTAATATAAAAACACAAAAATTACTGTATGTACATATTAAAATTCACTCTTAATATGCTGCTCCAGTTATAAAATGAAATAACTTTTGCAAAGAGTTAAATGCGTGTCTGCTTGTTGGATGGTAGTAGGCAGTGACTTCAATTACCAGCCCAGTCTTCCTGCTCGGAATTGAGCGCAGCTTGGTTTGATTTCTATTCCAGATAGGGTATGGAAATTTTGCAAAAATGTTCCTTTCAACTAAAAAAAATTCATTCTCTTGATAAAACCTACATCACAATTTTACTCCATTAAAAGTTTTATTACATACAAGATGAATAATAAGCCTTTAACACAATAATTTTAGGTAAAGGTTTTCTCGTTTGTACTTCAGCTACATTCAACATCAAACTAGTTTGTATTATTAAAAATGTGATGTGTTGCGTAAAGCATTATTTGTGTCTCCCATACCAGAATTCAATTTGGACCACGTATTTATAGTATACAGAAAATATTAAGTGAATTTACATTTCAAAGAGTAGTAAATTGCGAAGCGGTCGGTCAAGGTATACCCCAAACACCAAGCCATGTTTTAAATGTCTACAGTTCGCAACGAGGTCATTATCATGTAAAATAATTTTAATTCCTCTGTGTATACATTTCAGTACTCAACCTCCTGTTGTGTAAATATTTAAAAGTTGATTTTTTTCATGAATTAAAATGAATGTTTAACGTATCAGGTGTTTTAAAAAAATATAAATTTTTATTACACGATTAATACAGTATTAATTAGTTTCCCAGCGGGTTGATGCACAATCAACTGTATTCACAGAGGTTCATAAAAAACAACGAGGAAAAAGGAAGTACAGTACATAATTTTCCTGTAAGGAAAACGTGTACAGATCCAGAACTGTAACATAAGTCTATGAAGTTTAGATGAAGTCAACGATAAGGTTTTTCACAAAAACATACAAACAATTCATAAAAACAAAATAGACATTCATATTTGATTTTGCTAAAAGGAACTGTTCCTATTTTTAAAAAAACCATTCAGTTAGATCACCGCTTGCTGATTTTTCTTTTCTTTGACGTGAGTTTGAACAAGAACACCTAACGGTGTCCATTGATGGATTACTATCAGTTGATTACCACATAAAGCCTATTGCCCAGTCGGTGTTAAATAAAATTTGAAGTGATTTACCACCGGCTGGCTGACTTGGCTGGACAAAAGGCCAAGATTCAAATAAATATTCTAAATTTTTTATATAAAAATATCTCTGTAGATCAGAGCTTCTGCTCCGGTTGTAACTTCGCAATACTTGGATGCGGAGAGAAAAATGTTTTAAATGATTTTTTTAAATTACTTTTTTAACGTATTATAACCATACAATTTGTAAAATGATGACATGAATAACTTAAGGAAGAACAGAACTCACTAGTACGCCTTAAAGACCTACGGGTTATTTAAATGTTCATAGTATGTACTCTAAGGAGTTTTTTTTTGTAACTTTCCAGGTAAATATGGCATTTCAGGTCTTGTATTAGTTACTTTTCGTTTACAAGAAGTTTGCGTTTGAAATGTCAGTAAAAATTATGAATGACGCCGTTAACATACGGGATGCGTAAGTCGATATGTAACGTACCGTTAGATTCGTACCAAGGGTGCATCTATGGTAATGCGTAAGCACTTGAGTTTGAAACATAATTTCATGTTTATTACCCTCACTCATACCATCACTTTCATGTCATCACTTACTTGGCTTCGAAAAACCAAATAGATTACAAAAGTAAGTACAGACAGGTCGGAATGGAAATTCATACAATGACAATATTTGGAGCAAAAAAAGAGTTTTGACCACCTGGAAAGCAATGTGAGAAGTTGTTTTCGTCTACCTTCGAGTAACGCCTCTTCAAGTCAACATGAATTTTCAAGTAATTTCTCTTCAAGACAAAATTCTTTTATAAGTCAATATTTTAAGTCATGTGACTCTCTATAAAACAATATAAGAAGCAAATTTTGTCAGACTGTGGAAGGGATGTTCCCATTTTTTCTATATATTGTGAAGGTGATATGAGATTTTTTTGTTAATCCTGTTTTTAATTTAATTTATCGGTCTGCAAGCTACTGTTGAAGTTTAAAAAGGTGATATTACAAATTTGGAAATGTATCGCATGAATTTTTAATGTGAGCTAAGGATTATGGCAAGGAAACTACAGTACGGTATTTGCGTCGTGGTGGTTGCCTGTGGTGTTGTTTACATTCTATTCAACTAAATGTGCAAGTACTGATCCCCCTAGATTGCTGGCAAACCCTGAATAAATGTCTGATTAGGGACGTCTCTGTGATGTAGACAAAATTTTCTTGAAGTAATTGTTATAAAACTAGATAATAGGCCTAAGTGGAATAAAGAAACCCGGGGTTTGTGAAGAAGGCCATCAAGACACTATCAAATGCTTGACTAATATCAATGAAACTGTTGCGTAACTCTTTCTTTCAGGGGCCGCTGCATTATAATTACTCGATGCAACTGATGTGTCAAAACAATTTTGTTCACAGTTTTAAAATAAAATCAATCTCAAATTACAACAATGTTTATCACACCTTTCACTAATGACAATTAAAACAGTTTCCAAACAATCGATTACAAACATTATTTTATAATTACTTACCTAATAATAACTCAGGGTATATTATGAAGAACTTTTCTCAAGTACATACCTGAAATACAAACAGAAAATATTAGATTAGACAATCTACTCAATGCGCGTGGCTATAAGCAGCGACAATAAACAACGCCATAGGTTTAAAATAAATAATTTAAAATAAAAAATTATTTAAATTTAATAACACTGTGATTAAATCATAGAACTATATATATATATATATATATATATATATATATATATATATATGTATGTATATTTTATAAAAGTTTGGTAAATTATAAGGTTATTAAATTATATAACTTAAAACATTATTTTATTAGGGAGCTATGACCCTTGTTGCTTTACAACCCAAACCCCTCCGTAGCATCTAAATTGGCGTCAATTTAAGCGCTTTATTTTCATTATTCTGAACACGGAGTTATAGCATTAAATAAATATTTTTTTAATTCTTACAACCTAGAAAATGGGGTTTTCACAATATCTTCTCAACTCTTAATAGAATAATTACTATATATTACCACGAAGTTCAACCAGTGCGGAGATTTCGGATAGCTAATACAGTGTTAGAATAGTTTCCGAGAAAAAGTTGTCTGAAGTAACGATTGTTTCTAATATTTGTTACTAACTAATAACTAGTAGACTATCTAAGGTTTGTTACTAATGTAGAAAATATGTCGCGAAACAAATGGCGTGTAAGCAAATACTTTTGAATAAAAATAGCAATAAAACATTTTGTAAACATTTTCATTTCTTAAACTATAATTTTGAAAAAGGATTTCTTAATGAGGGGTGAAGTCGTACCGATAAATTTACCCACCAGTGACATCTGCTTACGTTAAAGAAAATATTCCTTAAAAACAGTTTTATTTTCTTCATATGGTTATAAATCCCTAACCCAAAACAGAAGGTTTATAGTACCAAAAATAAATCATTCAGTTTTGAAATTGCCACTATATTTAAACATAATAAATATCTTAAGCGTCAGGTTCACACTCGAGCCATATTACCGGGCTCCCCTTCTATCAACATGCCATGTTCAGTTTGTTTTCAGGCTGCCTTTTTAAAAGGTTAAAATTGAATAATTTATTAAATCTTAGCAGAAGAATCGATGACCAAATCGTAAAAATTAACTTTTATAATTTTAATTTCGTAAAAATTAACGATTAACGCTAAACAAAGTATACATGCTTTTATTCAATATTTCAGACTTAAAACCCGACATAGTCTTATGAAAATTTTAATAATTTTTTTACTGCAGTGTTACATTTATCCATTTAAATATTTAAAACTTGCGGTATATCTACCTGTGATTGGTTATTCGATTGAATATAAGCCATATTAGATGTAAAGCGTCTAACCATCGACAAGTAAATCGAATAAAGACCATCCCTTTTTCAATTTCATATTTATACCTATTTTCTTATGTAATTACTTAAAACAATCAAAAATGTTAGTTCAAATGTTAATTTTAAGAGGATCTATCTAACTACATAGAAACTGTATGTTGATACTAATAATAATAATAACAATAATAATAATAATTATTATTATTATTAGCGGACATTTACAGCCACATTTGAACATTTTCTGTAACCCAACAAAAATCTCTAGGATTGTGTATTGCGACAGTAATAAATGTTGTCTATTATGTTATTGGGATCTTATGTTATGAAAACAGTTAATAATATACAGTTTTAACAAGTGTAGATTGTAATAATCTAACCTTGTTAAAACTGTTTACGAGTGCAGTCCATTAGGCTACTACTCTCTATGTCCTTCATATTGTAATTTATTTTTATTAATTAACAACGTGAAAATACAAAATGGTTAATGTGGTTATGATTTTACTTATGATATGTAATCTTCTTGTATTACTTTGTGTTCTTTCTACTATTCTGTAGATTTTCTAGCACTGAATAGAAGGTTTCAGCAGGGTCTTTTGTTCTTTATTTATTTAGACGTTCTTCGTCATTTTATAAAAGTCTATAATCACTTTTATAAACGGTCACTAGCTTGTAGTTTAGTTGTAAAGTATCAGTGTACGGGTAGTTTCGGTTAGTGCCCGTCAAAACGTTTATAAAGTATTAGTGAATCGGTTGTTAAGCCAGGTTAAATGAAGTGAGTTATCGAAAACCGGTTTGACCATTATCACTCATGCGTATTTGGAGAAACGTCTGCACTTAGAAAAGATAGCGTAGGGCTACAATTGATTTTTTTTGTGTAAGTAAAATTTGACAATGTAATTGTAAAAGACCATATTTTCTATTAGTTAAGCTAGTTTAAGTCTTGTCTTTAGCAACATTTTGTCCAGCCATAATTTAGCCAGCTATTTAATTAAGTAGCTTAATTTTAATTCACTATTTGTTAAACCGCAATAGTTTATTATAACAAAATAATTTCTTCTTAAATACTTGTTATAATTTTAAAACAAAGTTTTAACATTTATTAATAACCAGATCTTGAAAGAACACGGAATAACCTTTCCAGTATATACTACAAACCAATATTTTTCACGTTACTTTTCTCCACGTCCAATATGTTGGTATATCAATGATAAAATTATATGTGACGATTAAAACCTGCGGTTTGGAAGTTACGAACTCTTCATGGTTAACAAGTAAAAGAAACTTGATACTCATACCAACCATATAATGATTAAAGGTTGTACTGCAAATATCAATTTTAATAACATACTATTTCTATCGTGCACAATTTTAACTTTGGCAAAGACGTGATCAAATGTTAATGTTAATATGCAATGTGAAATACTAAATTGTGATAAAGTTCCTCATGTTTACTTAATATGAATTACCCATAGTGTATAACTGAAAAAGTAGTAGTCTACGAATGGAAGGTGCTATTATTTGCTCTGTAATATCTCATTTGTATTCAACGAACTTGGTCTGAAGTCACATCACTTTTGTAACATATTTAGGTGCAAAGTTAATTTTATAGCACAATTAATTTTTTATTCAGAATAATTTCTATACTACTATTACTACTACCACTAACAGCATTATATACTATGTTAAAGATAAAGCGAACACCTGATCAGTTAAAATCTAACTTAATTTTTCAGAAAGGTTGTCCACAAACAAATTTATCTTTTGCATGGTAATATAATTATGCAACTAATTTTTTTGATTGTTAATATAATAAAATTAACAGTCAATTAAATGTTCATTTTTTCTTGTACAAAACCAAAACAAAACGAAAGGTTTTTTGTGAGGAAGTACCAGTGTAATCACACTATCATACACATCTGCCTGTCAACTAAGTTACTTTTAATAAGTGTGTTGGTTAGGTCATCAGCCGAAAGGCTAGTTTGAACCTCTGGAGGCTTAAATAAGTGAAACAAGGAGTGAGGTCTTTACCGTTGCCTTCCTCACAGAGCAAAAAATGGGCTTATCAGCATGTCAGGCTCTCTGATAAGCACCTATTCCCCCACCCCCTGTAAATGATACGTAAACATCATTCACGTCAGGGTCTGGCTGTATTATGTCAAAATTTAATACTCTCAGGGGAGTTAACTCTGACTAGTGTCTTTTATACCTCTACCTCTTCTGTTTTTAGTATTTCAGTCATATAATTGACTGTCCATGTGATAACAAACAGGATTTCTTTATTGTAGCTCTTTTAAATAAATAAGCAAAATCTTTTTTTAAACTCTTAAGTTTTAAAAAGCTATTGTTTTGTGATTTACTTAGGCCTACTTATTCCAATTATCTTAAAATTATTTCGTGATTTACTTACTTTATTTTCCAATTATCTTGAATTTAGTAACTAGTGACTGCAGTTGATAAAGATTTGTAAATGTAGGAATTTTTAAATTTTAAAACAAGAAATAAGAAAAAAAACTTTAAATTTTGCTGTACGAGTACTCTACCAACACAAGTCCGAAATCAAATGCAAAAATTATACTTTTTTAATCTCTCAACAACTTAAAAGAAATTGTATGGAATGAAATCTTAGTGATTCTTAAAAGAAGCCATATTAAAGAAAATTTTATAATATACCTAAATATTTATTAAAAAATAAAATTTTTCAATATAAAGAGAAAGAAATGGAACGGAAGGAATTGAATCATTAACAAAGAAATGTGACAGTATAATAGTACAATAAATGAGACAAAAGAAAAAACTCTTAAGGGAATGCTCCAAAATGAGAAAACAAAACAAACTACTTAGGGGTGAAACGGCAGTCTCCAAAAAAACACTCAAGTCTCTTATTAAACACAATAAATCAAGGCATTGTCCGCGCATCACCGCATTGAAGAAACATAACAGTGAAGGAAGATCATCACTAACATAGATGTAGGAAAGCTTAATAAACAATTTCGTTTTATCACCATGTACAAAGAAAATTATTTTAATAGTGCTCGTAATTAGGAAATAACTTCATTTGAAATAACCAGTTCACCTATTTATAAAGTGTAAACACGTAAAATGTTATTTTCATTCTGTCGAGTAGGTACTGTTTCTTTTTCCTAATAATTTAGTTCGTACCATTTACTTTACAGGTACCTTACGTAACCAGAAAAAATAATTTTCAAGTAAACTGACAATTCATACGACACTACAAGTTCAGACTGCAACTAATGATACAATTTATTAATCCTTCAGGATTGTGCTCCAAAACGACTTTAAGATTCTACTTCTACCACTGAAAAGTTAATACAGGTCCTGTAAGATAAATTTAGAATAGTATAAGACATAATGTTTTTCGTACGGTTGGGAAAAAATGTTGTCATCATCGTTCCTCTATCCTTTGACCACCCCATGAACAATGAAATTTCAAAAAAAAAACGCTATGTTTATCTCATGTGTACATTACTCACTGTAATCTAGAATGGAAAAAATTAATAAATTAGTAGTGTACTAGTTTTCAATTAGTATTAAATAACAATTTTTTAAAAATATTTTCTTGATTAGTTATTTGCTATGCGTTTGATGCGAAGATGATAAAAATATCTGGTGTGAAACACTCGCACAACTTTCTCTTGCCAATACAAAAAATGAACAATAAAACCTAAAATTAGTAATAAAACATTAGAAATAAACAAAAAAACTAACCTCAAAAAACATAACCTAATTTCAATCATGAGTGAATGATGAAAAATGAAAACCAACCTTAGTTTGGCCTAATAATACGAAAAATCACTCTTTCACGCTAAACTAGCCTCTGTAGAAAAAATACTTGAAATAAAAGATAGAGATCTTTTAATTTCCTATAAATTTTGTTACAATAAACTTTTGTCGTAAAATGCATACTAAGGCTGAAATCTTAATAAATCCATTTTTTACAGATTTTCATGAAAAAAAAAACAAAAATCACTAATTACCGCGCGTTATAAAAAGAAATGTTTAGTAAAAGTTGTAGATCTTTAAATTTACTACAACTTTGAGCATATACATTTTTGCCCTTAATACATATTAAGGCTGCAATTTTAAAAAAATCACTTTTTTCTACGAGAGCACAGCCTCCCCAAGAATTTCAGACATGGCGACTACCCTATCATGTAGAGGATAAAAAATGTAGTACATGAAGCGATTTTTTAAAATATCGTAGGAGCTGTTTTTGAGGAAATTTCACAGAAATGATATATTACACGAATAAACTACTAGGTACTTTTTAGTTGATCGATTTTGATGAAAATTTTTATTCGGATACTCTAGTAGTACCTAACTTAAGTTTCAAGTTTCAACTTCGTACGATGTTCCATTCTTGAGATATTTTGTTCACACACAGACACACACACGTACCAATCGCTAAAAACATGTCTGTAAACGTGTATAACCGGTGGAAACTCGACTTCAAAAAATCGACATGAAAATAATACTTTCCTTCCTACTATATATTATTCATATAGGCAAGAGAAAGTAAAAATATGAATCGTTATAATACTATACTAAGAGCCATTTCTATAGAGACTTTTGCTACACATACGTACATCTCCCCACACCCAGCTACCCGTGCCTGAATTGTTCTCCTCAGCAGTGACAAACATGAACACCACAAACATGTACAAGCGTACACAAAAATGTGTAATCTGAGTCAACAACAGCAAATGACGCAATGGGATAAGTAAGGCAAGAAAGTTGAACAATAGTTACTGTAAAAGTCTCTATTAAGTTGGTTTCACTCTAGTGCTGTTACCATTGAAAGAGAATAATAATAATAATATAATTCAAATTTCATAATTCATTCAATTTTCAAATGTCATTCAATTCATAATTCAAAGTTCCTTTCTTCAAATTTTTTCTAATAGTTATTACAATCATTTCAGATATTTCAGACAATTTTAGAAGGATAAAAAAATTACACAATGAACATTAAAGTGAATTTAAATGATGTAATACAAAACCATTAGTGAACTAAAAGATTTCGTGCTCTTTTTAAAACATTAAAATTCTAAATTTGTAAAATAGTAGGCCTATTTTGGAAAATATGAAATACGTATTTCAATCACCATGAGTAGACAATATTAATTCACAAGCACGTTAAAGATTAGTACGTTTTATTTAGGAAGCGAAAATATTAGTGGGTTTCATAAGCAGATATTATTAAAATTAGCCTTATCATTAAATTTATATCTAATTAGATTATACTTTAACTTATATCTAATTAGATATTATCGATTTAAAGGGACAATTTTATGGTTTCATAATCTTCAAAGACCCTTTAAACTAAATAAAAACGATTTTTCTTAAACGAACGACAGTTTTGGAGGGTTTCGTCAAAAAAGCTGCTCGTAGTTTTAGTAAACTACACTGAATTCCTACAATTTAAAAAAGTATTCAAAAAAGATCTTTAAAACTACCACCAGTAAGTTTAATATAACAGATAAAACTATAAAAATACAACTTCAAAACTTTTCAGTTTTGGGATGAAAAGTAGTACTATAATTTACTTGGATATTCAGATTTAAAGTCGTGGAAAATGTGGGCTTATTCCAGTCATGCAATTTCCAACTGCATTCCCGTTTTCCCTAAAGAGTTTTAGGTTCATCACAAAGAAAAGTACTGACTGAGACAAAATGCAAAAGAAACATGCATAGTAAAATAGATTATTAAGCCAGATTATTATAAATGAACTACAACAGCATAAAAATCCTCGTTTTTACGTAATTAAAGTTATTTACGACTGCTTGTACTTATATCTAGTAAATTAATTGAGGATTGCTTTTGTGATAGTGGGAGAAAATTTGACATGAATGACTTAAGAGATAAATACTCAGCAGCAAACACACACGGGTAATTTTTTACAAGTTATCTCTACTTCATTTTCTAGCCTGCGTGGGAAATTACCAGGTAAACGTGGCAAATAGAGGTTTCGTTTTCAGAAAGTTTCCACTTAAAACGTCCATATAATTTGTAAAATGATGTTATCGTATGGGACATGTAAGTTGTCAAATCCTTAAAACAATAACAATTAAAACATTAATTCAATAAAAACAATTTTTTTTAATATGAAAAATTGTGTATCAAGTAAGAATAACAAAATTATTAAAATAAAAATGAATAATTAAAGTATAAATACAATAATTTATCAATTAAATTAATATGAAATATTATTAATTACATAATACTAAAACGTATGAATTTAGCAGAATTAAATTGAATGTTAAATAATTAATAAATAATGCATTTAAGACTCTTGTTTAAAACCGATTATTTTTTTATGTAAACTTAATTACCAATAGTGAAATTAATAACCCCAAAATTTTAAGCAGAAGTGTAAACCGCGAGGGGTGATTGAATAATACCTACTGTAACATAATGAGATATTTTCTGTGTGTACTCACGCTCATTTAAACGAATATTCCCGTATTAAATAAAATTTATATTTAAAATATCTAAATCAATTATAGAAACACAGAACATCACAGACAAAATATAATTTCATATCGTAATAACATAGCCTTGGGAAAAAAGGAAATTCTCCCTTCCCCTTTCCTCTATACCGCCCGTAATAAGCGAAAGCCGTTGGCCCATAATATAAAAAAATAAAAGCTAAAATAAAAGTCTGAGTTTTAAAAGTTGAGAGAAAAAATGAACGCTATTAGATAATAAATTCAATTTGATGACGTACAGATTATGAGGCCCACAGTTCAATTGAGGCTTGCAATTAACGGATTGCAAAGCCAAAGTTAAAATTATTTGAGCCCGTGGTCGAAGAGAGCGTTTTGCACAAAGCGATTTCACAAATTCAATAATTTTCCGTTCCATTTCACAGCCAGCCTTGAATGAATAAACAATTCTAACCCAGAGCAGAGTTCTCCACGAGTAGGTAGGAACAGCGACTGAATTCGACTATTAGTCGGTTATAAAGGGAGTGCATAAGAGAGAATAATCAGCCTCCTTTCAATACAACATTCAGCTCAAGTTAAGGGCTGTTGCGTAATTTACATTACGAGTACATAATTGCAAACGATTTATACCTACATCTACACACCAAAATTAAGGCTACTGCATTTTCAGTGCATGAAGCCACCATTTTAAATCAAAATACTCACTGTTATCATACAAACAGTATACTTACTATATGTCCTATTTTTGGTGTTGAAATTATTTTGATTAATTCTTCTGTAGTGATATAAGAAAATACGTCGTATAAAATATTTTATAGAAAATCGTTCATGAATCAGATGGCATGAATTTTCTTAAATGTTTTAATAGTTGATGATTTTCCCACAATATGCAGTGAAGGTTAAATTATCTGCTGCTTCCAGAGCTACAAAAAATAGTTCTGTTTCTTATCTCATAGTCAGCTAATTACATAACTGAAGCTTTTAGGAGCAGAAGAGATAGAGGTGTAAAAGGCACTAGTCAGAGTTATCTTCTCTGCGAGCAATGAATTTCATTATACAGCCAGACCCTGTAGTGAATTAAGTGAAGGTGTCATTTGGAGGGTAGAAAGTAGATGCTTTTCAGAGGGCCTGGCATGCTGATAAGCATAGGCTACTTTTCCCATCCGTGAGGACGGAATGGCAAATCACCTACTCCTCGTTTTACTTAGTAAAGCCTCTAGAGATTCAAACCACCCTTTCGTCTAATGACCTAAAAAACAACAACAACAGTTGATGATGCTTACAAGAGCCTTGGCTTGTGCGTAGGTGATGATATGAGTTATAAAAAAAATTCCTGACCAGGAATCGAATACGAGATCTGAATTCGAGCATTTTTTCCTTTTTTGGTATAACACTGTTTTGCAATTACTATCCAATGGACGACGAAGGGTGATATATGCAATTGATTATTAAAAAATGTCACATCTGACCTGAAATCGGATACGGAACACGGGACACGGGTCTCTGGCAAAGAAACCAGTTGCGCTGACCTCCATACCAACAGGCCGCCCCGTAAATTAGTACTAGGTAAATAGGTTAAATTAATACCGATTTATTTATACTATGAGTATTTTCCTTCTTAAAACCAATTAATTTTTTTCTCGTATCGCAGGAAAGTAAAAAAGTCAACCTACCATAATAAGGTAACAGTCATTTCAAAAAATATTAGAAAGAGCTACAAGCAATCTTAAGTTTATTTTCTTATACGATAGGTATATCCCTTTAAGCCTGACCTTTCTTACCTTCATTACAATATTTGCCCACACGGTTTCAAGCCATTAATAAACGTTTATTACATTAATTAACCTAATTTCATACTCGCCGAGAAAGTTGAATGAACTGAATTCCTGCAGAAAATGATGAGTTAAATAATAATTGGGAAATTTTATACAAGAGATTTCTTAAAGCTTATCATCAGAAAATAATACTTACTTTTAAATATTTAGTGAAAAATAAATAATTAAACTCAAACATGTTATAAAGTTTAAATACGTAGTAACAGACTAAACAATAAGAATAAATTTGAAAACTGTGTCAAATTGTCTGAGTCAAACAATGTCAAGCGATATCACCGATTAAGATTGGCCAGTTAATTAAATTTAATTTAACGATGGTATTCGTATTTATATCGAATTATTAATTCCTAATTCTTAACTTGGTCACATTCAGTTTAGTTTTCAAAGGTATGACGATATTTAGTTTGATCTAAACATAAGCCTTTCACATAACATGGCAATAATTACCTGCTTCTCAAATTAAACCAAATAAATAAACATTATTTTTACTTAAAGTAATATAGGCCTATACCTTAAAGTTTTAGAAAGCGAATGGAAGTTTATGCTACCGTACATAAAGGAAGAAGTAGTCTAACTAAGCAATCACTTCGAGTCACAAAGTTAATTATTGAGCTAGAACCAGACAGCTAACACTATATAAAATTTAATTAATTGCAAATTAATTCTCAATATATTACAAAATCTTTGGTTACAAGTCAACTCATAATTGTTCATTTCACAGTGTACCCATTCAATAAAAAAATTACAAATGAAAATAACATAATACAAAATTATGTACATAAACATCCTATGAAAGAAGTTTGAACATAATAAAAAATAGCTTCTAACTGCTTTATTACCATAATCAATCATTTACTTAATTTTGATTGCATCTGCTGATAAATATATTTTTCGAACAATGTGAATTAAAAGCAGTGAATTATACCTCTCAATGTTGGTTGGTACACTCGTAGCCATACGATAATAATAATTTGTACATAAATACATATTGTAATACGTACATATTTTGATGATAAAAGATCATATTGATCAAAGACGAGAGTCAACACACTTTAATACTCAATATTAAGCAATTCATAAAATGAACCAGGCAAAAAGAGTCATATTGATGGAAAAGCAGACCCAAAATTTGAAAGATCCTTTTTTGGGAATATTCCTAAAGTTGAGTAGGGTGGGTGAATTTAATTCTATGTGTGTACGTATGAAATTAGAGTACAAAGGCAATACAAATTGCAGACGCGTATTCACATTCACATGGACGCTTCCCTTGCCCATACATACGTTATGTCAAACCAACAGACTGTTCGTCACAGGGTGTAATTGGGATGGTCCTACAAACTCACTATTCAGTTTATCATACTCCGGTGTCGTCCGGACATTCATTCAACTACTATTTCACGTAATATCAGTTGTGATCCAACAACTAGTGCTTGCATTAAATTTCATTGTTTACACTACCAACACATAAATCACCTACCAACAATTTCACGATACTGATTCAGTATGCTTATACCTACAATTCAGTGAAATTGTACATTTCAATTTTCAATACTTTTCCAACTACACTTAAATTTAAATACTAAAATATTTAGGTATTTTATTCATTTCCTGCGCCCTGAGTTCACAGACATGTTACATAAGTTTGATATAGGCCTAATCTTAATCAGCTTAGAAGATGTTCAGTCGGTTGATTGCTAAAGAATTTTTTATACTTTTCACTATATAACTTCTTCTTTTGTAAAGAACATGTTTAAATAATTGTGCAATATTTTATGAGTTTCATGCCATAGGTTTCAGTCAGACATTTTGATTAAAATCTCTGTAAATTATTTTTTCGTTAAATGAATAAGCCCAAATGCCTCAACCCGTAAATCCAAACAGTTTTGAGTATCTATAGACCCTACTAATATCCTGCCCATAACAGACAGGTGAAGTGTCAAATTATTTACACTCAATCTTTTTGTTGTAGGGCTAAAATAAATAGTTCTGTTCCTTATCACATGGTCAGCCAATTAAATGATTGAATCATTTAAGAACAGAAAAGGTAGAGGTATAAAAGACACTAATCAGAGTTATATCCTCTGAAAGTAATGAATTTCATTATACAGGCAGACCCTGTGGTGAATGAAATGAAGATGTTATTTGTAGAGTAGAAAATATGTGCTTTTCAGAGGGCCCGGCATGCTGATAAGCGTACTCGTCCACTCAGTGAGGAAGGCAATTGTAAACCACCTACTCCTCGTTTTACTTAGTAAAACCTCTACAGGTTCAAACCAGCCTTTCAGGTGATGACCTAAACAACAACATACTAATATCCTATAAAGTTAACGGTTTTTTATTTTTATTTGAGCGAGGTAATCTAAAAAACTACAAAACCGAATTAAAAAATTCTTTCATTATTGGAAACTGAGAGATTTCTGAGGAACAGTCTATACAGCATTACAAAAATTTTAAATTTAAAAAAAATTGTCATTGGTATTTTCCTTTAATTACGAAACTGCAATATTACAATCTGTTCTTAAATCCAAAACCATCATTAATTATGTTGTTACTTTTTACTGAAAGTTAAAAATCTCACACCTACATTCAAGATTGATTGGTTCACCGATATTTCCCAGTCTTCTTACAGAAATCTGCACGACAAATAAAGTATGCTGTGTCACTTGGGTCTTCAAAAATCGATTATATTGTTGTCTAAAAATTGATAGCCAAGTAATTTGGATGGATGGTCATGAAGCCTTCTTTGATACTGGTAAAATAAATCATCTTTTATTTTATTTGCTTAGTGTAATAAGATCATTTTGGAAGTTAGTTATTTGGTTTATTATCTCTCGTATACGTACAATTTCATTCATGATGTAGTCAGATAAAATTAAGCACGGTATAGCACTGTCCTATAAGATGACATCATTCTTTAGTTTCTCCTTTTTCAAAATTTTTAAAATTATTTAGAAAGAAAATTGTTCAAGCCTTTCAGAAATCAGAGAGATCAGTTTAATAAAATAACTATTCAACCTACTTTTTCTAATAACTCATTCAGATATTTTCAGGTCATATTTCTCCTCTTCCACTGGTGATTTATACTAATGTCTACAAAATTCCTGTTCTATGGCTAAGTTGTTTTATTTGTACGATCGTGAATTTATTTCAACGTGCATGGTTGCGTGAGAAGTTAAATTTTAAGTTTATTTTGCCGTGGTGAGTAGAGCAAACGGTAACTGGTTTGTTTGATTAGGTAAGTAGGTATTTACTTATCAAAACTGATATTTTTTCGTTGAAAATGATTAATATTATTTTTCTTTTAAAAGTAAAACGGTTAGATAAATGACATTAGATATGACATCAAGTGAAGCATCAAAGACAAAAAACATTAGTGAAACAAATGAAAACTTGCCGAGAAAGTGAAATGCTTAAAAGAGTGAATAAAATAATTTTTTATAAAAAAAAATTGATACCAAATAAAATTTGAAACCGTATAACAATCATCCTTTTCAGATCATTCACATTCAATTATAACTCGTATCAATAACTTATATTAACAAACGTGAAAAATTCAAACCCCACGGGTATTCTTATACAGTTTCTGTTACAAAGCTGAATTAATTTTCATACATTGGTTACCGCTTAGAAAACAGCGGTGTAATTTACCATTTATTACGGTGTAATGATACCAGAAGAACAAATTAAATTATACGTAATACTCACTACTTTATAGCCCACCTCTTTTAACGATGATTGGTTGACTTACACTGAAGACAATTACTGGAATTTGGTAACAAATTTCTGGTTAAAAGTTATTTGTTTTATTTGTGGTTGTACATTTTTATTTGTTTATACAAACAAAACAAAAAACGTAAAAATACAAACGTAGAAATTCATTACTAAAAAAACATACTTAAAAAAAGCGTAGAAATTCACTAACACACATTTGCACATCTTAATATGAGCCAGCTTAAAATGAGCGCTGGATATAATGTTTCACATATTCTTTATTGCCCGTCGGAACTTGCAGCAATCGCTTGCATGTCCACATAAGCTTTTCCGTTGAACGCACACGCTTGAAACAATGGACACTTGTACTTGCGCCTGTAAGCGCTTCTCGGCGATTGTTTTCCAGCGCTGGAAACAAGCTTTGTATGTGAACGCACCCTATACAATACGCACGGTAATTCGAGAAGATTTTCTAACGTTTAAAGTTGCTATTCATTAAGGTCGGGATAATCTTCTGCGCAAGCCTCATATTTGGTTCACGGTATTAAGGTTAAAATTGCTTGATTCATAACTAGCCGTTAACTATTATAGTTGTGGGTTTCAGGCGCAGCAGGACACGGGAGTAGTAATTGCTACCCTACTCACACGTCAACCAAGGTTGTGGCGGTCAGTACCTTGTAGTTTAGTTCCTCGAAATGAACTGCCACAGGTGGAATTTAGCGTAACAGTGCATCAAGGAAACAACAATTCCGGCTTTGTATGGTTAAAGTGATAGGATCTCTGGTGCAGGTGAGGTCGTAATTGGAAAAAAAACCTTATCAGTACACCCAACCAGAACAAAGCATAAATTGTAGAAAACTAGATAAACAGAGTCCACTTTGTTATTAGAGAAACAATGTTCGATCAAAATTAATTAACACAGCGCTTATTTTGAATATTTGCTTAGTTCAGCTGTATCAAAGTCTTACATTCCAAGACAAACATCATGAACAAACATCGGCTTCAAAATAGGACCATACTTGAAAAATCCCACCATGTAGTAAACTTGACGTCAAAAATAATTTTTTTGCAAAACAATCAACAGTTCAACAACCAGAGTGATCAGGTACAACTGTCACTACTGAGAATAGAACATACATTTCACACATGGACACCTACCCACAAGAAACTTCAATCACTGTCACAGTAAAATCACAATTCAACAATCTTTACTTAACGAAAATCGTTCAAAACATTTCAAGCAGATTTAAATTACAATCCAGTTTATGTGAATGTTTTAAAGACACAAACTGATTGTACCCATATGGACTATATGGACTAATTTTAACATTTCTATTGTTAATGTTGTTAAATAACATTCTTGAAATGACTACAAACCTAGTTGGTGTACTTAAAATAAAATGTTAACAAATATATTCAAGAAAGATGTTCAAAAGAGGAAAAACTATGGGCAGCAGAAATGTAACTTCTTTAGACGGTCGTAGATTTTTCCAAGAAAGAATCGCTTTCAAAGCATATAAGTACGGTCCTGAGGGAAGTAGCTGTATGGGTGGTAGGCCTTTGATGAGATGATGATAGTCGGTTTTGGCTACTCGTGGTGGGAAAAAATATTTATAGCTAGTAAATAACGAAAAAGCATACAAATTATTAATTTTACAAAATTACCGTTCATCGAAATTGCGTGTCCTTCAGGAACGCAGTCGGTGTTATTGTGACAAGACATGTACGATGACGGTAGATAAGAACTATTAACACTTATAAGATTAAAAGTGAAGAAACACAATTTCATAAAAAAATTTTAATAGATAGTTATATTTTTTTACTTTACAAAATCTATTACTACAGTATAACAAATTATTTTACATTGCTTAAGAAATAGTTATAATATGTTAAAATAGATACATTTTCTTTAAGATGAGCTATAAATTAGATGCAGATACAAAGGCTTTGAATTGGAATTGCAGGATTTCTGGTTAGTACTAAGTACATGGTTAAAGGATTTGACGATTCAACTGATTTAGAGTTTGGGTGAATTGGAAAGGGTATAAATAGTGAACAGCTAATGGAGCAGAATATTTTATAGGTACAGTGTTAAGATGAATGGGCTGATATCAATTCCCATGGGAAGAAGGTGGCCACAGCCACCGGCTGCAACCAATAGACGACAATGCTATAGAATAAGAGAGGAAGTGAATGAAGTTGCTGCTGCTAAATTCAGTTCATATCGATTGTCAATACCAATTTCAAGTAATATACACATTGTACAAACGTGAAATGTTACCTGCAACTGGAGACAGTTTCCTCATAACGCACCAACGAGATTTCCACTGAAACAAACATAATTTTTATATTACTACATGTTCTGTATTAAACTACTGAGTTAAGTTTTAATTGAGAGTTATTGTACACTATAAATATATTTTCTAAAACTCAATAATTATTTAACATCTTACTTTTACATTTATGGCATTTTAAAAAACTGTTTAATCGTAGTGCAAAATTTTATTATTCTGCAAAAACCTTTCTTTAGCATGAATCCTAATTTACAAAGAATGTATACCTATAACTCCATAACTGAGTTACTGAGGATTCACGGCTATTTAGTTAGATTCCAGTAACAAAAAACCATTATTAGAAGTTCAGGTTGATTGTTTGAATTAACTATTCGACTAATGATACTTTTCATTGTAAGTTGGAGGCCCACAAGATGATAAAACTATTTCTATAAAATACACCACAGTATCAATAAATGTTTCTTTTGAATTGATGTAAAAATTTAAACTGTATTCAGATTATAATAAGAGCCGTTTCTGTGGATAGGTTTGTTGAACATATGCAAATCCCCACTCCCAACTAAGTCTTAATTTTTCCCTTCTGATAGTCACACAATTCTATTTTATAGGTACATACACAAAAAAGCACATGCTCGCGCGCCTGTACATTAAAGAAGTGTTTGGAGTCAACTGATATAATAGGATTAGTGAGGTACGGATCAGTACAAAAGTGACATGAAAGTTCCTATTTCAAAACAAAAGTTTTTCATAACTGCCAGCCCGTTGGCGTAGTAGTTAACGCAACTGGCGTTTACGCCGGGTTCTCGGGTTCGATTCCCTGTCAGGTCTGGCATTTTTTCATTTTCATATAATATGTGAAAATATAAAATAATGATATTGTCATCATTCTCCACCGTTTGCATTAGCAGAAATTGCATATCAGTCAGAAAACAAAAATATATATATGTAGCTTAGAAACGATGAGGAGTTATGTAGAGGGAATTTATGTTATTTTTATTCCTATCGATTTTTTTTGTTAACTAAGGAAATCAAAAATTATTATATACACTTTACAGGTAATGTGTCAAAAGATACCTACATTATGATCTTAAGTATTCACCCATTCGTCAACACACATTGTTTCAATACGCCTGAATGTTTAGGTATTTGTGATTAACTGCCTGGGAAATTCTCAAAGTTTTCTCATAATAAAAGGTGAGAAAACTAAAATAAGAACATTTAAAACAAATAATTGTAATTGTATTTTTTAAATCTCTAATGAATGTAATTATATAACGTAAAATAATGTTTTCATTAAGTTACTTTAGAAAGAATAGAGTGAGTGCCTTAGAATGACCGGGAAGGCTGGTATAAGAGAAGCAGAGAAATTTGAGAGAAAGATCCTCCGCAAGATAATGGGTTCAAAGATAGTAGACGGACAATATAGGTTACGAGGTCGAGAAGAACTGTACAAGAAAAATGAATGATTAATAGAAACAATTAGAAAAAAAAGGCTAAAATTTTACTGATACCTTTATAAAATGACAACCAGTCGACAGAACAAATTTCTAAGACACTAATTAATAGACTTAAGGTGTCGGATAAATGGTTTAAGAAGTCAGAAGAATATTAAGAAAACCGGAATATACGAAGAAAAACTTGAATGAACCAAACCAGATTCAAACAACTAATTATGGGCCTTAAGAACTTTCATGATGAACAAAACAGAACATCGTGTGGACAGAATACGGAGAAAACCTGCAGTGAGCGATTGCTGAGAATGTGGGTTCCAAAAAGAAACGTTTAAGTTCAAAAATTGATCCTATTCGAGGAAAAAGTTAAAAACAATTATTGGCCTGCTTATTTGAGACGCAACTACTCATTTACTTTTAAGAGATGCTTTTAATCTAATTTTAAGAAATTAAAAAAAGTTTTAAGTAGGATTTTTGTTTGCGCGTAAATTAAACAATTTGATCTACTAAAAGATAGTTATTCTGAGAAGAAAAAATGTTTCATGTACAGTTAAGTGAATGTGTACGCTGACTAGACAATAGCGATCGTACGTAGACCGGGTAAGTTAATGCGGAAAGGTACAAACACGAACTGGGATCACTTTAACAAGTTTTGAAAATTTAAATGAACGTTCAAAGAAAGTATCTTATTAAATAAAACAATTTGAAGTACATGTACTAAAGACGTATACTTTTAGTATAAATATGTCAACTATCTTAGTTATTTACTTTAATTTTGAAACTGAAAAAGATAAGTAGCATAAGGTATCATTAAATTTAAAAAGGTGTTAATGTCTTACAACCACCAAGTCATAGTATTATAGAAAATTAAAATCGAGCTATATTAAATTTTGTTATTAATTTTGTGCTAATGGTGTTGTTTCAGTGTATCATGTTCTTATCCATCGATAGTTCAAAGGTCTTTGTGGGATTTCTGGTAGATTAGGAGAGTTTATGTTAAGCTTCACGAGATTACTGATTTTTAAGTCTGTCTCTGAACTTACGGTACAATTTTTTAAAAAATCGTGGACGTAAGGGACTCATAGGTCATCGTGTAATGTTTTAAATGATATGAAAATTGGGGCATTACTAATGAGTAGCAAGAATTCACTTTGGAAACGCAGTATTCGTGAAATGACTGCCGGCTTTACTGCACAATATAAATCTTATTATCTTACACCCAGACGGTTGGAGTATTGCCTTGTAAGTTAAGGGTTCTGAAAGCATGGGTCAATTTGATTCCTTGTAGAAAAGTCTGTATAAATATTTAATTCTGTCAATTAGTTACTGTCACTTATGTTTGATATCTATGTTCCACGTCAACATTTGAAAAAAATAATTATTGATTCTTTTGCTATAAAGATAATACTACATTATTTCCTGCCATATCTCGTAAAAAAATTTATTCTATGCTTTTGTCGATGCTTTACTCGTATATTACAAAATTTTACAGTACCGTATTATCTTGAAACCATAATGAAATTATAATAGCAATTGATCTGGAATTAGCCACGTGAGTAGAAAACGACACGTTAGTGTAGCCAAACACATTGAACGTATCTTTTAGAAGAACTGTACATGAGCAGAGCAATTAAAATATTCCTTTGTCCGGTTGGTCGGATAAACATGATTATACTGCATCAACATAACATTACAAAAATAATAAGAATAAACAATATAAATTACATAAAATGATGGATTACACCATCTTGTTAACTGCTTTCTGTAAATATTATTGTCATTATTCATTGTTAACATCCAATGCCAAACAAAATCTTTTATTACGTTAGTTGCTTATACAAGTGTTCGGTGAAGAAATATAAATGAAAGACAAACTCGACGTAAACTAAACAAATTGTTTAAATAGATCTGGATATATAAAAAATATTTTTCGAAGCGTTAATTTTAAGTAAATATAAAATAGTTTATTTTATATCTGCTACATTTTTTCAATATGTATGTTTTCTAACACTATCATCATTAATTTCAAATTACTATCATCCATATGTTATTCTTTTTTAAAAACAGAAACAGTAGGCCTATTATCTTGAAATATTACTTCATCTGTTCGTGAATAATGGAGAAAAACTCAAGCAGTGTTACATTGAAACTAATTTGTATAAATCATGAATTTGTTAAATACAGTTCAGTAACATGGTCTAACAATGTGACGCTTATTACAGAAAAATCTCCGATACTTCAACTTTTAATAAAATTACACTTAGCTCATGATAAAGATTGTATTTTTATTCA
The DNA here is from genome assembly GCA_035578175.1 of Catonia carolina. Taxonomy (NCBI): domain Eukaryota; kingdom Metazoa; phylum Arthropoda; class Insecta; order Hemiptera; family Achilidae; genus Catonia; species Catonia carolina. The sequence continues at coordinate 108,864,560 of JAQMRL010000001.1, forward strand.
ATTGCTCTTGATTCAATAGTCACGGCTAATACGTTAATCAGTATAACAACTGAAAGTATGTAGACAAAAATAAACTATAATAATGTTTCAAATTATCTACACTTTTTCTAGTCTCAATGGGCATTGATAGATGGATTATATAGTGTTTAAGTAGCATTTAGTTTAAGATGATACTTTAAAAGACGTATTAAGGGTTTTGGATTACTGGACCAGATTTAGTCAACAAAAATTAAATTTAAATTTTTTTTTTTAAATAAGGTCTCTACATGGTATGTAGCTAAACTTGAATAAATCTGCATTTCTGTATCGGCTCAGGATCTTTATTTTTCGGATATATGGCTGAAGCAATAAATAAGTTTCTGTACTTTAAGCGCATAATAATATTATTAATCTTTAGCTAAGCTACATGTTCAACAGAAATCGTATGAACATCTCTTTGCTCCGATAAATTGACTGGGAACGAAAGATATCCCTTCCATAAGTATTTTACAATGTATATTTCACGTACTGAGTTCAGTGACAAAACTCAGAAACTTTATACGAAAATTCCATAACCTCTATTTCATTTTTTGATCGACAACCTACGTAAGGTGGGTCGGTTTGTTATTCGTGAGACCTTCTGTACGTCATTTAGCCGGACAGTAACATTTAGTAAAGTGATGACCCATAAAAAGTTGTTAGTGCATCAATTTATTAGTTTTTAACAACATATTCTATTCAAAATCAGATTCATTCACCAGTTGGCAGGATTAGTAACACATTATGTTTGTAGCAGCGACAGTAATATGCATTATTTTTGAAATTTTCATTAGGTTTATTATTATTATATGATGAAATACAAGGTTATTAGAAAGGAATATTTCATCATTTAAAATTTTCTCTTTATATAATAGGTTTTTTAATCTAAGACATTTTCCAGTCGTTTTGTCATAAAGGAAAGCAATTTATAAAAAAGTAAAATTGTTTAGTTTATTGTTTCAGTACAATTAACGATTGTATCATTTTTACCTCTAGACCGGGTTGGTCTAGAAGTAAAGTCGTCGCTGCGAGTCAGCTATCAAACAGCTGATTTTCGGTGACGAAGATTCCTGGTTCAAATCCTCGTAAAGGTAGTTACTTTTAAAAGGATTTGCATACTAGACATTGGTTACCGGTTTACTTTGATGGTCGGGTTCAATTTACCATACTCACTCAGGAATGGTCGGCCTGGGTCTGTTTAAGACTACACCTCATTTACACATCATATAGTTCACTCTTATCTCATTGGATCATGGGGTTACTTATTGTTCTAGTTTGAAAGAATTGCAACGTACACACATTAGGGATTAAAATAAATTACCTCTGACGTGCAAAAGTATTTTACTCCTAAAATAGTTGTCAATTTATTTTATTTCGGGTTATAAATATGCCTTAACCGCAACGATACATAAGTATTACTTTTGTTCAAAAATTTTCCTCACCGTGGAAATATTATGTGTAAATTTAATTTAATCATAAATTAGCTTGCATCTTTTATTACAAGCAGGGAATTAATTGACTTGCTTTTTTTTAATTTGGTACTCAAATATAACTTTTGTCATACCATTTTGAATAACAGTTGTAGAAGAACGTTATGCAAAAAATTGATTTACTGGGAATTCCAAAACTTCGAAGTGCATAGAAAATTCATATAAACAAACGACAGCTTTGTTTTTCCCGTGACTTTTTATAACTTTCCAATACCAGTTTATATAAAACTATTTAATAAAATTGTATACTAGTCGATTTAAGTTATTTACTTCAGCAGAAATTGAAGTACATACGCGAAATAATATTTCCAACGTAATAAATAAAGTTTTCCATTTTTCAGATATAAAATGTTAACTTTAAGTTAATAATTTATTCCCACAACCTATTTATTTTTTATTTCCATAGAAGAACGAGTAAAAATATTTTTAAAATTATTCTTAACTCTGTATTTGTAAACTCAGGATGCTACCCAAATAGTGATAGTTCGTTGTAAAAATAAACTAGGTTTTACCTAATCTTTTTTATATACTATTGCTCAAGTATAAATTGGTCTTCTCGATTGAATGTTTATTTAATAGAGGGTGCTTTTGTTTTGCTGTAAAGAACCCTTATATTAAGTTTATTTATAGTCTCATCAACTACGTGATCATTACCGACTCCGGTGTGTTGTGAAACTTGAAAGGTGAGGTTTGACTTATAATAATTTATTTTCTCAAATCAGAATTTTCAATTTTTCAAATCAGTCAGGAATCGAATCTGGGACCTTACACTTTTTAGGCTTGCGCGTTAGCCAGACCTACACATGGAGGTGACAAAAGGACTCTCTTGATGTCAAGTTCTTTACATAACCAGCTTTTTAAAATACATCAATAACGTATGAAACATTAAAATAACGTCAAATTTTAGTCGATCTGGAACTCGTTATAATATTTTTCTGCTTTAAATACTTTTATAGGTTAATATCAAAATAATTACAGTGCATTGGCAGAAAATATCAGCCCATTTTGTTTTTCTATAGCTTACGAGCTTAAGAAACGATATTGGAAAATCCAAATTGCTTAAAATCCATTACAGCAGCTTTATTATGTTTACAACTTTATGTTTATGCTTATAACTGACTTGTTGGAATTGACAAATAAAAAAAACTAGTACCTAATATATTGTAACGTTTAACAAAATTTGTACAGATCTCACATATATTATTCTGCAAGTTTTCACTTAAAAACAACATTTTTGTAAAAAAAAATTTTATCTCTAGGCCTACACGAATATTAAAATGTTACGCTACTTACATTTTTTTTTAATTCTTATTAATCCCAAAAAATTACGCAATTCACTACCAGCCTCCATGAAAACTTAAAAAAAAAATAAAAACATGTTTTTAAATCGTCAGTAAAAATATATTTACTGTGGATTTAAAAGATATTTAAATTCTTAAGCATGTTATGGTAACATTTTATGTTTTATGTTATTTTAAATGTTTGTCATTTAAATATAGATGATGTCAAAACTATTGCTCTAATTGGAGAAAATTACAGACTCGTTCGGGATTCAAACCTTTCGCTTCGAAGTTAGTAGGCACTAACAGCATAACTGAAGCGGTTACAAATTTTTTAATTAAGTTTGTACCAATAGAAAAACAAAAGAAAATTTTAACAATAAATACTTACAAAAAAACTATTAAGGAGAGAAAATTTGTATGTTTCACTAAATTCATCTTTTGATGTCCATTCTTTAATTTGACCACTGGGATATTTCCTCTAAAGATTTTTTGCAATGTTTTTACGATATTTATTTTATAAACTTAGTTAAGTTTTTGATTTTATCTTGTTTATATTTCCAAAAATGCCTATTTATTACTGTTATTAATATAAATATTTACATACTTTGACACACTTAATTTTTGTCTATCACAATGTTTTGTTTGAATTTAAAATGACTGTACTTAAATCTTTTTATGCGTATTAATTGTTCAATTTTCCTTAAATTTGTTCTTGTATTTTATTATTATCCTTTTTTCAATATTAACTGGAATTATTCATTGGGATTTTTTAAAATCAATTTTTCTGTTTACTTTTATCCAATTTGTTTTTCCACTAACTTCTTTAAACGTTTTGATGGTGATATTGTCTTTATAGTTTCAAAATAATAAATCAAAGTAAAAATAAAACTATATCATGGTTTAAATTTTTGTTAAGGTACTTTAGTACTTTTCAGTTTTGATAACGTTTTATTACTACAAGATTTTAGAATCTTAATGGTATTAAAATATACTTAAGTTCAACATAAAAAAAGTGATAATCTATTGTTAAAAGTTAAATTATTTTTTTTTTTAAATGGTAATAGAAGCTGGTCATTAGCGACTTAAGTGTGTTATGGTGTGGAGTCAGAGAATTTTAAAGTGTAATAATTCCAGACCCTAGCCAGGAACCGAATCAGGGACCTTGCACTTTGCAGACTACAGCGCAGTCTAGCGCACTAATCACTGAGACCCGGAGGCGGCCACTTCTTTTCAATTGTATCACTAATTTATAACTGATGAATATACTGTTAAAACTTTGATAGGTAAGCCAAGTTAGTGTATAATCAGTAAATTTTATTATTTAAAACATTACAAAACCTACAATACGCTACTCATAAACAAAAACGAAGAAAGTGTATTATCCGCAATATTTTATTATTTACCAAATTTCTGTTGTAATTCTGCTTCTCTTCTTACAAAAAAAGTGAAAACTTGTACACAATAATAATAATTTTACTATTGCTTGGTACTTTGAAGTATATATATATATATATATACATACGTTCAAGCTTTTCCATTTTTACAAGCAGACAAAGTAAGTTTAACTACTTAAAAACATTAAAAGAAACAATAAAATGTGTCTTACCTTTTTTCCATCTCTGAACTTCACAGTTCCTTCAATGATTGTGTTGCTATCCACCATTTTTCAAGCAACAGCAAATGCTTCTTCTCAACCACTATTTGGGAATTGGCATAAAGAAAGCGGCGTCGAACGCAGCACTGCGCCGATAAACTTCCCGCGTATGCGTGCGGCTCGAGATGACTTGACGTACACCACCACCAGTTATCAGACAAAAACTGAGCGGCGACGTCGAGCTGCGACGCCGTGATATGGCTAGCGCTGTCTAGTGCTCACCCTATAAACTACAGTAAATGTCTAAACAATAATTGCAAAATTGTTCTTAATATTAAAAAAGAAGTAATTCTGCACATCTGTAACAATAATAATAATAATGCAAAAATAGTACTAAATATACACAATATACCTTAAAACGGGATATGAAAAGTTTATACAAAAAGAGCTATGAGGAGTTTTGGAAATTTTGCAAAACGACACAGAATATTTTCAAATTTTTTGATTATTTACTATTATTACTTTGGACGAACAAACTGCAACCTCTTTGTTAGGAGTACAAATTTTCTAAAATTAAAGGTGGGGTAGAATAATGGTATAGCTGAATGTGTTTTATAGTTAAAAGAATAATATGATTTTATGATAATGCAACTATTTAAAATTTTTAAACTCGATTAGTTATTTAATTATACCTACCGAACTTATTAGTGAATGGAATTTCTGCTTAATTAGAGAATAATTTGGATGTGTGTGTCAGTAAGCAAGTTAATTAATTTTTGTCTTTCTGAGTTTTCATATCACAAAATTAGAATGTCAGCTATCAGTTGTCTATTGACTCATTTGTAACAACAATGAATAAGCTTACCAGTTTTTTTATTATTATAAGTAATATATTAAGTATGAGTAAAGAGAAAATTAATTGCATTTGAAGTATAAACAAAAAAAATTATATTTTAACAGTTCTTTCTTAATTGGTCAATAAACCGCATTAATATAAATTCTCTATTCCTCAAACAGTTCTTTTTATATCTTAGAACTCTTTTTTTTTACCAATAAACTAATCTTTCAACAAAAGACATACAGAAATTGAACCTTCAATATTTTTTTTATACGAGATATAATATACCGTAAGCGTGTTATTGTGCCAGTTAACAATTACGGTACACCAAGTTTAAATGCGGATTTTCACGTTCGTAAGCAAACTACGAATTCCTATGGACAATAAAATTTATGGCAATAAGTTTTTACCGTGCATGGATGTCATAAAATAAAATTTAAGGCTTTGCTTTTTTTAAACCCACTTAATATTAAAATTACTACAGGTAATTACGAATTAATGAATCGGAGCTTTTTCATTTACTTTAATATTTACTATTTGATTGTTGCTGTTCAATAACGCTAAGGACATCATTTTGAACACAACCAAATTTCAGAAAGAGTGCAGAACCCTCAAGAACTATCCCACAGAAAAGCCAAAATTATACCATACATATCAGATCCAGCGTATGTAGTAAATGCGGAAAGTATAATCAAAATCGTTACCTAGATAACTTTTGAGATCAGTTTTTGAAAAAATTATTTTTTTTATTTTATACGTTGAGGGCTATAGAGAAACCTTAATCTTATATTACCCTAATTGGTTCGACAATATTAGAACTCTAAAAGAATAGTACATATGCGGGCGCGCACACAAACGAGAAAACACTTTTGGTTTATGGGGGGAGACTAGCTTTTATCTCTTTTGTTGTGTTGCAAATTAATGAAAAACTGTTTTGTGCCTAAAATACAAGAATTTGTTTTTAGTGAACCCGGAATAAATATTTTTTCAAACATTTATCCTCATCCCTTAAAGTCAATATAGGGTTTCAGAAGCAACCACTAGTCCTAGAAATCATACATTGGGTGTACCATGGCAGTTTACATAAAATTTGTGTCAAATTAAAGATAAAAACCCAATATAGAACACTTAAAATGTATAACTTGAAGAATTTCTTTCATATTAGTTTTTTTTTCAATTGTCGAACAGCAAAACATTTCATGAACAAAGAAATAAAATAATTATTCTATTACGTACATTATTCTCGTACAATGTTCAAACAAAATATTACCTTTTGCATACTAAGGAATCTAGAAGACGAAATTTTGAAAAATATATATTTTTAAATCTTGAAAATCGGTTGCATAAGTCAAAATTTATATTTTTTAGAATATGGTAACAGTATATCTCAATTCTTGAACAAGGTATTTAATAGCGATTACAAAATATAAAAAACTATATTTTCACGAAAGTAATTGTTGATTTTGCTACGACATTCTTTCATGAATATTTATTTATTGGTGAATATTAATTTTATTTATAAAATTTTTTTTTAAATTCATTTATTTAACGTCGCATCAACTACAACGGTCATTAGCGACGGCGTTGGGGTGTAACTTTTGTACGATGGAGGATGAAATGATTTTTTGTAACGTATGAAAATATGCCGTGCCTGAGTGGGATTCGAACCCAGGACCGCATGATGAGAGGCGACCACGTTACCAACTGCACCAATGCGGCCGGCTATATAAAAATTTTATTCAATATCCAGTACTATATTATTCAGAATAGCTTATTCTAAAAAAACATCGAACAATTTAAAAAAATTGTTTTTTGAGGTTAATTTTCCCCTTAAAACTTAAAATGGTTATGAATATAAACATCAGTTGAAATCCGAGAATTAATTTTTTTTCTTTCGTAATATTTACTCTAGCACGTACAAATACAGTGGGGTGTAAAATTCATGGTTGGTTAAGCATCGAATAATTAATTGTTTTAAGCTAGTTGTCAGTCATTAATAGAAGTCGTTTTGTATGATTTATACAACAAATTACTCTTGCAATGAGTTGGTGATAAGATGAATAAATAAAATAAAATATACAAAATTTTATTATAATAAACTTTTTATTACTTTATAGTATTAAAGTAAAAAATTATATATATATATATATATATATATATATATATATATTTGTTTTACTTTCCTATAAAATTAGGAAAACCTGCAGCTCCTGTATTACCCGTTATTGACGAAGCACACAACTGTAGATCTATAACGTAGTGAAGACCCGGTGATTAAATGTATCCTGCAAGATTTAATAATTCATGGAATTACAAATTAACTAAGAAATGAGGTCGCTAATTTTGGTTTAAATGAAAATAAACAATCTTGAGGAGGTTAAAAGAAAGAAGACTCTAGTGTCTTATTTTCAAGATTCGATTTAAATGAGTAAAAATTAAACTGTAATAAACTGGATTAAAACAGTAAACTGACAGCGGTTATTGAGATGCGTTGTGGTTGACTTAAAATTACACTGCTGTAACATTTAAAGCAATGTGTCACGTATTAAATTATTGGTACAACATCAAAAACAAGCCAACTTTAATACTTCAAAAATATTAAAGATTAGAGTTACCACGGGTTTGCTAACTTTATAGGATACTATTAAGAAGTTACTTGATTTAATAGTAGAAAGGTAAAAAATAGTGCCAATAAATCATAATACTCAAGTTTTAAACGAAAAAATGACTATTTAAGAAACTAAAATATTTATAGCAAAACAAGTTGAGCATGAACTTTAGAAAGAATACTTCTATTATACATTATCTGTGTTATTACCTTATCTTCATATTAGGAAAACTATTAAATTATTTTAAAAACAGATTTATCATTCATGTATCATGAACTTTATTTCATAGAACATATACCAATGGGTATCACTGTTCTTTTTCATTTATTTATTTTTATTTATTTTTTTTTTATTTTTTTTTCCTTGTCATCCTTTGTTTACTGTCATCTAATTTGCTCGTTGTATCGTAGTATATAGTTGCAAATAAAGTTATTAAAGTTAAAAAAAAAAAAAAAAAAAAAAACAGATTGTAAAAATACGCAATAAAATATAAAATAAAATTCTCATTGCAAGCATCTTAAGATAAGTTAGGTTTTTCTGTTCTATAAAGCATCAATTATCTAACATTATAATGATGGAGAAGAAGTTTAATGCTGTGATAGGGAAATTTGTTTCTTGTAGACGTTGAAGTCGGCAAAAAATGAGGAATGTTTTAGCAGCTTTAAAACTTTCCAACGAAGATTCAGCTCCCTGGAAGTATATAATTAAACTATATTCTCAGCGGTCTCTTTTTTGTTCTCTATTTTTGTTAAGAAATTCCTAACTATTGAATATTTTTATAACGTTAATACTTGTAATGGAAAACTAGTTGAAAACTGTAATAGGTTTCCTTCTTATGCAAAGCGATAACATTTTAGCAAATGTTTCCAAACTACTAAAATATAATCATTAATAATTATAATTTTCATTAATCATTATTTACATTTTATATTTTGAATCATATATACTTCTGTTCCCCATAACGGGCAGGTGGAGTGTTAAATTAATGCACTTGATCTTTTGGTTCCAGGGCTACAAATAATAGTTCTGTTTTTTTATCACATAGTCAGCCAACTATGTGACTGAACTATTGACAAATAGAAGAGGTAGAGGTGTAAAAAACACTAGTCAGAATTATCTTCTCTGAGAGTAATGAATTTCACTATGCAGCCAGACCCTGTGGTGAATGAAGTAAAAGTGTCATTTGCAGGGTGGAAAGTGGGTGCTTTTCGGAGGGCCTGATAAGAATACTCTTTCAACTCAGTGAGGAAGGCAATAGGAAACTACCTCACTTCTCGATTTTACTTATGTGAGATATTTCAAAAGTTCCTTTTAAAATATCTCCGAATTCCGATTTAAGTTTTGTTATAAATTTTTGTTTTATTTAATTAAATGTTTGATGTTTGGTTCACCTGTGAACAAAAATTTAATTTAATTTAGTTTGATTTCATTTAATTTTCTTAACGTAATTTGTCATTTATTGAACGTTTTATTTTCTTTCCAGTTGTACGTCCGGTGTCAGATTATAATAACGTTATTGCTGGTTCGTATTTTTTTCATTTAGTTTACCGTGGGATCGGTATATCTTTATCTCTAACGCATTGAATCAGTGGTGAATATTTACGCTCTCTCTCTATCACGTCTTAAAAACACGTCAACAAACACGTCAAAAACGTCTTATAAACGTCTTGCTAAATTGTCTCATTTTTCATGTAAGTTTTCTTCACGTGCGCGTGGTGAGGAGTATTTTACTTTTCCTTCGATAGGATTTAATTTTTTTAGTTTTTGCGGTCTGTTCGTTACGACTCTTCTAACGACTCACCTCTGTAATAAACCTACAGGTAAATATATTGCTTTTTGAATTTCTAAAATTTAAATATAAGTTTCACTTACTTATGCAGGTTTTGGTGTTGGTTTAAATTTTATATGGATATGTCTAATTTTTTATGATTATTGGTGTTTTTGAGTGATAACTATCTCAAGATTTTAGTTTGTATTTTTCTTTATAACATGTAGGCCTATTCTTAGAAATATACAAAATTTAATTTTAGTTAAAAAAAAATTTAATTTATTTAAGTAAAGACCCAACATTTTTTTTATGCAAAGTATAATTTTTTTAAACAAAGTAAAATGTCAATTCTAAACTCATTTTTCTCCAGAAAGATAGTATTTCTTTACAAATTCTGTCTTTCCACAACTAAGTAATTTTAGGACACGCAAGTTTATGTTTTCAAGTTAAATGTAGTTTAGTTAAGTGACTTTAAGCTGAAATGTTTTTATGTATTCCTGAATATTTTTTTAAACTTTTTCTTACATCAAATTTCTTTATTAATTTAACATAAGATTTCTAAATCATGTTTATTTGAGTATGTTTCTTAATAAGACCATTTACAAGAGTAAGTAAATTTTTTCGGTCAAATTTAATTAAATTTTTTTTGTTATTAAGTTTTTTGTTAAAGTTAAATGTTTTTCGGAAAAATTAATTCCATATTTCAAAAATTAAATTAAAATACGTTGTCATTTTCCATTATTCTGGGCGCAACATTTAATTTTATTCTGATATTTTTACAAGTTTATTTTCTTAATCTTCTTAAATCTTAATTATTTTAATATGTTAATAAATTTAAGTTCGTTCCTATATTTTGTGTATCTGTATGAGCTATTTTCAGAACCGAGAGGTTTTTCAACCTAACCCTCGCAGTACAATAAGTGTTATTGTCTACCGTTTTCCTGAGCTATGTCAGATATTTTGGATTTGCCAGTTTTCCAAAATCTAATTTTTTTTGTTTGTAAGAATTAGGTAATAACTGGATGGTGGATGCCCCCAACAAACCGTGTCGTGTACCAATTTATGCGCCACAAAATTGGTGTTCGTCACCGGTTCTCTTCTACTTATTACACTTATTGAAACCTCTAAAGGTTCAAACCAGTCTTTCGGCTGTTGACTTTAACAAAAACAATCCTTCTGTTAGCTGTAAAAACACCAAGTTAGCAATGTTTTCCTAATGTAACTTGCCTAGTAATGTAAAAATGTGTTCCTGTTCGGTATTTAAAAGGGGTTATTTGATTTATTTTTAAAGTAGACCAACAAATTTGAGTTTACAGAACAAAAATTTCAGCTTGATATTGAACGTTTGGTGAGGATGGAACTTCTTATCCTTTATAAGACAGTGGCCGTCGTAAACTTATCTTCTATGAAGAGGCTGCTCTCCGGAAAGCTAATGCTCAGTTAAGAGTCGTCCTTACCAAAATACTCTTCCTCTGACTGAAACGGCTGGCCAGACAACAAGTCAATAGAATTCCTTATAAGCTAAAGTTTTATGCCGTTCTGTGCAGTTATCCTATCTGTTAAGTAGGTACTATAGGTTCCGGTAGCCTCGTAACTATTCTTAGTATCACCTGGGTATTCAAGGATTTTCTAGGGTGGATTCCTATACAGGATATAGGATTCCTATCTCCTCGTGAGACGTAGGCCTATAAGAATAAGCAAAGGATAACATTTTCTAAGATTGACTTCCTCAGATTATGCTAAATAAAAAAGATTAACAGCATGAACAGAGATATCTTTAAGATAACTGACATATTAAGAAAATAATTCCTGACATGATTCCATTTTGTGTACTACATTGTAAGAAATTTTGATTCTGTCAAATATAATTTGTTTCGTCATGAAATTTGGTTAAAATTTTGTGATTTTCTCAATTATAAGAGACTAGCTTGCTTCTAACACCCATTAACTAACCTGTATCTAAAGAAACAAGTGGTCAGAAATGGTATTATAAGGAATCTTACCTTACCCTGATCCGATACCAGATGACCATCTGGTATCAACCCTGGTTTATAAATATTTGACAGTCATGATTTAAAATTTAATTTCCAGAAAATAACTATTGGAAACAAATCGAAGATTGTATGTTTTTTGAATGAATAACTTATGCATGCAAAATAAATATTCACTTTTCAAATTTATAAATTGAAACTATAAAGCTGAGTATGATTTGTTTTGTTATATATATAAAGTAAAAATGATGTTCTATGTCATAAGTCAATTTATTGGAAAATAAAGGCAAACAAAACAAATAAATTTTCCGAATCCCTCACTCTAGTAAAATATGCGTAATAGAGAGTTCAGAACAGTAACAATAGCAAGTTTAATTTCCTTAAAATTAAAATATTATCAAATGAATTTATAAAAACGTTATCAGTATTGTGTTAATAAGTCCCGTTAAAAAGATCTTGTGTTATACAAAGTATAAAAAAACTACTCAACGCCGCAAACATTGTCTAGTTCACAACAGGACGACTAAAAATAGGTTAAGTTAAAATAAACTAGTTACATGAGATAACTGATATAATAAAATAATTATTACAATGTTGAGCGTTTGATTAAAAAGAGACAATTAGTTGAACACAATAAAATATTATAATATTGTATTTAATCTACTTCATATGTATTTTATCCCGTGCAATTTTATTAATAACATAAAAATCTTTATTCGTGTGCATTAATAGTAAAATTCGTTAAAATCCCTTTTTGTGTGTTCCACTTACGTGTAAGATACGTAATGTGAATTACAAGTAATTCATTTTTATACATTTTTTTCTTAATTTTTCCGATAGCTCCCTGATATTTTTATAACTCATTTGGAACAAAACTTTACCAATGTTTGATTTAATTTGTTATATTACTTATTGATGATAAGACTCAGGAAAGTAGTAATTTAGAAACCTTTAAAATAAAATGTATTACATGTGAGAAAAAATCTAATATCACTGAAAACATTTCGTCGTTTGTTACATTTTCATGCATTAAATTTCTGTATTGACAGCTTTATTCATTTTATTCTGACGTCGAATTTGACACATAATATTTCAGAATGACATACAATCCAACAGACATATGCTGATTTTATGATGAGCAATCAGATCACTCGTTGAAATTCGGGTCGTCTTTCATCTACTTATCTAACTTTCCCGTAAGAATCGGTATTATTTCTCAATCCAAGTTTTATTTTAAAATTATGATTTCATTTTAATGAAAAATTAAAAAATTATTAATAAACAAAATAAGACTTATATTATGTTTAACGAAATAAATATTAGTATTTAATCAAATTAACAGCTAGGTAAGTTGCAACTACTGTATTTTGTGAAACGGCGGTTTTAACAAAGTAAAGTTACCGGACTATAGCCGAGAATCGAATCCAGGAACTTCTGATTTGGTTTTTATCATTTTAATCACTTTTTATTAGGCGTCTAGGAGATATGTTATTTTAGTAAATATATGCCCAAATGTCGTGGTAAACATCTTATCTTAATTAAAAGTGTTTTTTTATTGGCATTAATGTGTATGGAAAATATTTCCTTTGAAATAATATTCAATAACTCAATACACGAAGGATGACGAAGATAAATTGGAGTGGCGGCCTAAAGAGTGCAGAGAAGATATTGGAAGGCCTTAAAGAAGATAGGTTGATGATTTCAGATTGAGTTAGTAGTAAAGTGGCAGCGATTGGTGGAAGACAGATCGAAGTAAAAAGAACAAGGTGAGGCCTGTGTGCAGGAGTGGATAAGTAAAGGCTGTTTAACAGAGTCAATAGAGAGAGAATTTAATCCGGAAAAATTTATTTCTTAAAATTAAATTAGGTTTACCCTTATGTACCAATCAAAGTACCCACTAATCAATGTACTTTCATTTACCCATCAATTCCAGTCGGCAGATTTTTATGTTGTTAAGAGAACGAAAATGGTTGAAGAATATGGTTTTGTTCTATAAATGATATAAATAGTTCAAAACTATCAAAATAATGTGTCACTTAATAGAAATTTTACATACAAATTGCATGACTCTTTAAAACGTAGGTATAGTTACAATAAAAAGTATAAATTGTAATTTAGGAATATGAAAGTAACATTACTTCCATACATTTCAACGTGTTTATTCTGAGTTTATATTAAGTTAAATACAGTTGTATGGAAAAATGATTTTCTTTGTGTGAAAACTGAAATTGATTAATTTTATACTATATTACGTATAATGGCAGGAATGTTTTAGCATGTTTATATTTTTCAATAATTTTAATGATCGAGTAAAAGAGCTGTTCAATTTTTGTCTGTTTAAGTAGCTAAATATTACGCACTCAAAATATCAGTAATGTGTTATGTTACTAACAAGTTTTAGCCATTAGGTTCAAAATTAAGAATAATAATTAATTGACTTCAATTTTTTATATATATTTATTTCTTATAAGTGGTTGAATGTTCTAATAAATTAAATTTACTTTCTTAATGGTAAATTTAAAACCATTCTGAGAAATTATCGGTTTTGCATAATTCAGTAACCACTTAATGTATGAAGAGAAAAGTTTCATTTACAAAGAAGGTATAAGTAGAAAATGAACTTGAACTGATTAAATAGCTACATAAGTACATAATACGTTTCCACGTCCATTATACACTTTTACGTTTTGCGGTAAACGATAAAAAATGCATTGTTACTAAAAGAAGGAAAATCTTCACGCTTGAAGAACTGAAATTGTACTTGGTCGTCAGCTAGTGTAAAAGTTGAGGCCATATTGTACTTGTTCCTCTTTAGAAACTTTAAGTGCCAAGTTTTCAGTACAGTAAAGACCTGTCTTTTACCACTGAGAACGTAAGTTTTCCTTAAGTTATGGACTTACAATAACTGTGTTGTACTATTGTGTTTGTTATACATGGAAATACAAACTTCTTAACGTTACCGTTTTAAAAGTGATTCAGTAACCGGCAGAAATTTCAAGCATAAAATTAAATTCTGTATGAAAATTTTATTGAAAGTACAAAGAAAACACTACAAAAGAAACTATAACTCTTGCTTTTGTACTGCTTTAACTAACCACGTAAATTTTTAATTAATTGCTAAATACATACGTCTAATATTTTTCAGATTACATTAGGTATAATTTTTAACATGGAGGGAATAGTTTTGATTATCTAACATTAAACGAACTCGTGCATCAAATGCTGTTTTGGTTTAAGATTTTTACAAACCCTTCCAAGAATATAGGCAGTTGTGAAAATAAGATAGTAAAATCTAAGCGTCTGTATCAATAAACTGCAGGCTTGTTGACTGTAATTGTGTTTCTGGGGTTCGACTAAAAGGCTTCCCTGAATTTGCTCCCCAGTGTTGTATCGGTATTGTTATTGCCTGGCTTACGAGTAAAATTCTAATGGTTACCCCAGCTTCGATATTAAATAAAATAAGATTACCATCATCATATTTCTTATAATTAGAGTGGCTATAATCAAAAGAACACAGACTTACACTTATTTTAATGAGGGCTCGTCTATTTTTTTTTTATTATGTCAATGAAAGTACACGTTTTTCACGTCCATATTATCAGTAAATTACCACCACCGTGGTTTAGTAACCACATTGTTAGTTTGCTAGAATACAAAGCGGAAGATCCTGGGTTTGATTCTTGGCTAGATACAAGAATGTGTAACAAATTTAAATTTACCGTAGATATCCCGTAACTCAAAGTCGTCGCTAATAAACAAGCTGATGATACGAATTGAAAATTTGTTATATTAGCCTACTACTGATCTAATATTAATACTAGGTCTACCTATTGTGTTTATTTAACTGTCTTGTAAGAAAATAATATTGGAGATAATGTAATACGATTTCTTTAATTATAGCTTTAAGTAGCCTATCTGCAAATTAAATAATTGTTTTGTAGACCTATATTGTAAGAAAAAGTAACATAAGAACAACTAATAATATCATATAATGCATTTTCAGTAAAACTTTTAAAATAGGCTACGATAAATAATAAATTGTTAGCTAATTGAGTCAGAAAAGTCCCTTTCTAAAAGAAATTTGGCACGTCTTGTGCGACTAATTTATGAGAAATTCTTAGTCATAAAAATCAAGTAACTGTCTTAGAAAAAATTTCCAACTGACATCTATTCCACCCCTTGTTATCGAATTCACGTACAAGAAGTTTCAGATAATCGGAATCTAGATAAAGAAATTTATACTGTAGTTAAAGAAACATTGATTAAGAACCACTTGAATTCATTTTTCTTACTGACTAAAGCTCTTGAAAATTTTCTGGTAATTCTTAAAGAGGCCAGTTTCTTCATATCTCATGTACAACATTACTCTACTCATGAAATTATTAAAAAACATGTTAGAAAACATGAAACTACTTTTGTGTTTCCTTATAATAATTAAAAGTATCGAGAGAAATATTCTGTTTACTAAAGGATTAGGAAATGCCAATCTAACTTGTACAGCTCCTCTACCAGATCTTGAATTTTTCTACCGGGTGTGTAATAAGATCTAAAATTACACCTTATGGAAACGTCCCGTTACCCGTTTGCTAATAAAAAAATTATGTTCTTTAATCCAGTGCTATTTTCAATAATATTGTATGTACAATAACCGTAAATAATTTAGTAATTATTCACCATCCTTAAATTGTTAGTTATTAAATAGGATTTACCTACTATGTTTTTCATTATCTTGCAGTCAAATCCACAAACTGATAGAGTGCTCTATGTGTTGGTTACGTCACTGAAATTGTGACGTTACTAAACTGTTTTCTAAGGTAGAGAGAGAATTGTAAATAAATTGCTTGTCCTACCCACTACCACATCCTTTTCTGCTACTCATTCTTTACTCTAGGCTAATCCTGACAGAAAGCTTTTTTTCTAAAACGCGCTATTTCCTCTGTTTCAAAAAACGCTGTTTCTCTTATAAAATATACTGTGGTATAAACAAGATGCAATTCATTGTGAGCACTTCATAAAGTTGAAAAACATTATTAAATTAACATTCTGCACATAATTTAAAACAATCTCATTCAATAAATTTAAAGTATTATCTATTGAAACAAACGGATTTTTCTTGTGTTTCGTAACGCAGGCCTAAATCTTTTTAGACGTATTTACATTTTTTAAAATAAAACCAGCACTTCCAATGCTCGGACTTATTTCAGAATGTACTTTGACAAATTTTACGGTGTTAAATCACATAAATTGCACTGTAGGCACTACGTTCTAAAAATTGGAACCAACATAATACTGTATCAAAATATTATTAAGTAGGCCTACCTTACACGTTTATTTAGTGATAAATGGTATTTCTTGAACTATTTGATTCAGTAAAACGGCCAAATGTGACGGTTACAGTTTATATCAGTACAACAAGCTTAAACGTCATGGAAATTTAATGAGTGATGCCAAAATTAATTTAAAATAAATTCTAAATTTAATTACGAATAACTACAAGCTGACCGGTTGCGAATTGATTTACACAATAATAGGCCTTCAAATTTACTCTTACAAACCAATTTCATAATTACACTAACACTACAGTCTTATTCGGGATGTTAAATAAACAATTCCAAATGTCATAACAGCTCTTCAAAACCAAATTTGCAACGTCGTCCCCAGAATAGTAGCACGATATTTCAACTCAATTATTTATTATTGTTTCTGTAAAATCTTCGTACAACTTTTACCAATTTTTATTTCCGAATGTTTTGCAGAATTCCTACTTACAACCATGTAACAATCCTTTTCCCAAGTGCACTAGACGCACAGCAGAACACGCATCGTATACAGTCCACTGCTCTGGAGGAGGGTCCCGCGGGATCCTTCCTTGATTTCGTTTTTGTCTCCGCTCGGGGATAAACGCACCGTCCACACACGAAAACGCGTTATCAGGTATAGAACAAAATTTCTAGAGTTGATACGTGTGTTTTGGTAATAAGTAACAATAACTCAAAATATTTGTCTTTAAGTAAAATCATATTTTCTAAAAAGACTCTTAATCTGTTACAATAATGTCTAGTTCATCTCATAACATTTTGGTTGTGTAAAATTCTCAAAATGTAAATTACGTGAATTAAATTTTTTTCATTTCTGCTGTCTGAAATTCAGAGAAACACTCTTTGTTGAACCTTAATATTGGTCTTCCAGGATGAAACGAAGCTGCAGTATGTATTCAATTATATATTCTTTAGTTTACACTGAAGTCCAATGTTGCAGAAGAAGCTATCGAGTTTATACATTTTATCTACCCTTGTAATAGAATAGGATTGTAGCAATAAATGTAGACGATACGGCAATTCGAGCTCTGGAACACCAGAAGAAGTATCTCGAATCGTTCAATGTAATCTCCATGAATTAGAAGTTTGGCTTCGAAAGTGGATAGTTGAAGTGAACCCGCAGAAGTCTGTTTGAGTTACGGTTTTACTTAGACGTCAAACTTGTTTTTTATTAAATATCAATGGCATATTGATTCCCCAGGAAAGCAAAGTTCATTACCAGTGTGTAGGTCGTATGTTGAATAAACTCCTCACTAGAAGTCCTCATATAAAATCTAACCCCTTCGTATTAAATCCGAGTAATACGGATTTTGTACACGTTTTTAAAAACTTTTGTACACGTTTTTTTATCAAAAATCCAAACTTTCACTTCACTTAAAATTGTTAATTTATTGAAGGCACTTGCAACCTATCTGGGCAAACGGCGCGCAAATCTACAGACCAGCAAAACGTTCTTATATTAAAAAACATTCGAGTATTCCAGTCGAAAGTTTTAAGATAGTTAACGGATATACAATTTTACATTCAACTCTTCAAATTCCCTCCGTTCAAATGTCATCTCAAACTATTACTCAACTTTTTAACCTTAAAAATCACGCTGAACCTCTTACTCAAAAGGTGGCAGTACGACAATTTCCGAATACAAGAAGACTTCGTCACTCTTGGAACAGAGTTCTACAGAACTTATTCATTTATAATTTTTGTTTACTTTAAACAATTCTCTAAATAATTAGCAGCGATTTTAAATATTTTATATAGTTTCAAATAAAGAATCAATGTTTCTTTAACAGTACTACACAAAAATAATTCACAAAAACTTATTCTGCAACACTCATATGGAAAAGTAATTTTGTTCCTGCTCTTCGTATTCTACAACAGAATTATTACATTTACTATATTGCTCAAAAGACGGAACAAAAGTTTTATACCTTGAAAAACAGTAAGTCTTCTAACTGATAAAAGATTCATAACAATAACCGTGATATTAATTTTCTAATAATCAAGCGGGAGTTTTGAAACGAAAATGGGAAACACACGTAAGTGGAAAATGCCATCTCTGGCTTCACAGTAACACAACCATTGTGTCATAACAACAGCCAAAGTTTTCCCTATTAATTGCTTTTCCAGAGCAAAACAAATGAAAGTGGTTTAAGGATTAAGGTAGGGATAATCCGAGTATCACTGCATGATAACTAATTGTGTTTAAATGTAAAACGTAGACAATGCCTACTCCGACTTATAATTTTCATCATAAAAGCAATATAAAAAAAACATAATAATTGTATCTTTCTTATATAAATTTTGTTTTCTTAAGAAATCATATAATAAATCATAGTAATCCAAAAATAAAATAGAAACTTGTACGATTGTATTATTAATGTTACTTTAAAGCTTAGTCGTCGTATAGCATTCTGGAATTTTGGATTTGCTTTTGTTTTGTCTTTGTCTCAGAAACTCAGCAGTGTGACATGATCAATTACTACAAGTAAGATCAAGTACATAGGCTACATACTGTAAACATATACGTAGTTTGTTTTAAAATTTATGAATAAAATTTTGACACTGTTATTCTATAAAAACACGTTTATTGGTTTTTATTACTGAATTTACTCTACTTTTAGGAAAAAGTTTATAATATTGCACCTTTTAGATTTTTTGCATCTTGTATAAATACAAAAATGTTAGAATACAGTGAAACAGCTAACACAAATAGAATCACTTGTAGTAGTAGTAGTAGTAGTAGTGAAAGTAGATTTTACTTAAAATTAGTACAAACTATTGATAAACGTGTCATAATAATTTAGAACCAACGTTATACGGTACATTATTTCCTAACTAATAAGTTTTAGTTCTGGCAATCATCCAAGGGACAGATACAACATTAATTTGCATACACAACGGTTTTACTCTATCCGAAATATCATAACTGGTCTATATTTATATCTTTTAGTAATTAAATTTGTGAAGTTATGAAGGTGGTCACATAGATTCTTTATAGTCCATGCACTTTTATGTAATCTGCAGTTACTGAAAATATAAAGCTTATAGAACTGTTGTTACATTCTAATTAGATGAATAACAAAAGTTTGGAGAAATATTTTTTTTCAATTACAAACAAATAACAATAATGTGCTAGCCTGAATAGATTATTTAGGACAATTTTTTTTTAAATTATACCTTCCAAGTATGTACGTTATAACGTCAGTAGAAAATTAACTTAGTACAAACTAAAAATCAAGTAATAACAAAGAAACGTACAAAATTTTTCAAAAACAATGTATTTGAATAGTCTAAAACTACTTCATTAAAGTAAAAACAGGGTGATTTTTAACGTAGTCCAATATTAGAATAATGAAATATACTTTTAAAAACTTACTAATAAAAACATGAGAAATGGAATAATAAAGAACATAAAAACAGCTGAATTAGAAACTTATATGTAATCCCTATTAAGTCTTTTAAACTTTATTAATATAAAAATTTCTTCATTAACAAATTCTTTTAATAAAGATTTGCTTAAAAATCTGGTTAGGGTATTTTAATTATTTTCGTAAATTTCTTTATCTTATTCTAACTTCTATTATTATAGCGTTCTCTTGCCTATATGAATAAAGGAAGTAAAGTATTGTTTTCATGCTGATTTTTCGAAATCGAGTTTTCATTGGATATACACGTTTTCAGACCCCCTGAACCCAAAAAACATGTTTTTAGCAATTGGGCTGTGTGTGAACAGAATATTTCAAGAACGGAAAAAACTTACAACTTAAGTAAGATACTACGAGAGGACACGAACATTTTCATCAAAATCGGTCAATCGGAATTTCTATTTTATTCGTGTCATTTTTCACTTATTTGCCGGCCGCATTGGCGCAGTTGGTAACGTGCTCGCCTCTCATCATGCGGTCTTGGGTTCGAATCCCATTCAGGCACGGCATATTTTCATACGTTACAAAAAATCATTTCATCCTTCACCGTCTGCATTAGCAGTAATTGCAGAACAGTCGTACGTTAAAAAAAAAAAAAAAAAAAAATTATTTGCGATTTTCTCAAGAACGGCTCCTACGTTGTTTTTAAAAATCGCCTTATTTACTAAAGTCCAGCCTCTTCTCTTAATTCGGTCCTATCGTAAACAAATAATGACGTCACTGAACATGCGTATTATATCAAATTGTGTACACGCTGATTAAAAAGTAACAACAAAGTACTTTCAAAAGTATTTAAACACAAAATACTTTTAAAAGTATTTTTATAAATCAAATTGTTAGGCCTACATCGTATCATGATTGATGTTTTTATTACTTTAAGTACTTATAATTTAAAAAGTAGTTAACTTAATAGGAATACTACATCCGTAAAGTCGCAGACTCTAGCGTCCACGCTGTAGTAGGTGGCTTTTGTTTGTTGACAGTAGAAGCAAACTAAGAACGGCTAAACTGCACATTTGTTATGCTCTACAAGGTGATGTAGACGCCAAGTCTGCTGATATTCTTGACTAAGCTGTTCTCTCGTAGAAAAAATTGCTTTTTACGATTGCGGCCTTAATATGCATTTAAGTGCAAAAGAGTAGCTACATAATAACCGTTGCAGATAATTTAAAAATCTACATCTTTTATTTCAAACATTTGTTTGTATAACGGGTTTGTTTAGCGGTAATTTGTATTTTTCTGTCTTCTTTTCATTAAAATCTGTAAAAAATGAATTTTTTAAGATTTCGGCCTTAGTATGCATTTTACGACAAAAATGTATATCAAAAATGTACAGGAAATTAAAAGATCTACAAGTTTCATCTCAAGCATTTGTCTCTACATTGCCTAGTTTAGCGTCAAAGAGTGGTTTTTCGTATAAGCCAAACTGAGGTTGATTTTCATTATGCATCATTCACTCATGATTGAAATAAGGTTATGTTTTTTGAGCTTAGTTCCTTTATTTACCTCTAATGTTTTATTACTAATGTTAGGTTATGTTGTTCATTATAAGCATTGTCAAGAGAAAGTTGTGTGAGTGTTCCACACCGGTTTTTAGTTTTATTTCTAGTTGCATCGACAGCTTTAGCGACTACTATTGGATTTGGTACATTATCTGTGAATTTTAACGTGTTAAAATTTTCAGACCCTAGCCGGGAATCGACCTAGACTACGAACTAGACTACGAACCTTCTATCGACTAGACTACGAACCGGAAGGTTCGTAGTCTAGTAAAACTAGTAATAATCCGTTGCGCTAGTCACTACGTCACGGAGGTATTATTTTATTTTGGTTTGTTTTTCTAGTATTAGGATTTAATTATGTCACCTTTTGTTTACTTCTGTGGCTTCTGTAACCCCTATATTGATGCTTTCATTACGTCTGTGATCACAGTGTTTAGCGTGTGTGCAGAATCATTTTGTCTGTGATTAAATTTCACGAAATTTTGTCCATTTTTGTGAATTTCAAGAATCATTTGTCTGTGTACTTAAACTCTGTATTAGATATTGAGTGTATTGAATCGTGATAATTTAAGTTGTTAGGTTTCAAATAAACCAATTTTAGAACTTGTAAGGTATCGAGCACTCCATGCTAAAACGCTACCCACCCCGATCTAAGCGTGTCAGGCATGATAACTACTTCGGGGTTTTTCCTTTATAAAGGAAAATTCTATGAAATAGTTTGTTTCTATTTACCTGTATTAAACCAGTTATTGCACTTAATGAAAATGCAATAAAATTACAGTGTGCCTTATAATACAGCCCTATTTATAAGGAGTGTGCAAGTATTTATGCAGTAACTGTATTTTTTTATACCTGTTACGGTTACAAATTTAACCGTCATTTTTGGTTCGTTTTAGGAGTTTTTATAGTGTTCCTTTTATTGAGTTAATACCATGAATTACAGTTTTAAAATGATTACAAGCATAAAATCATGAAGGAGATGAAATTCAAAGGAGTTTTTAGTGCAAATGTCAAAAGCGAACCTACTTTTTGCATTGCACGCACTTACTTATAGGCTACTAGTTTTAATTTTATCTTATTTTAATTTATCTAATTTTATCTTATTATTTAAACTAATCGAATATCTAATGACTATACCAGCCATTGCCTAAAAATATAACAAACAAAACTTTCAAATTAGTTTATATTTCAGGAATTACTTATCACTACTAATTCTTGGCCGAAATAAATAATATTGTAAAATTAAAGTATGAAGTAATTTTGGAAAATGTAACCTATTTAACAAATACATGACGTATATAAGGTAGGAAACAAATTTTTGACATCTTGCAAAAACAAATAACTTAGTTCTTTAACAACTTCCTGTAACAAACGGATTATAATAAGAGAACGGATGTAATTTTACTTTATTCATTGAAAGTGGTTCTCATGTTGCCGTAAGATTCGTTTCTTTCATACTGCAAAACCTCTTTACAGTAACTAATTGGATTTCATCACAACAGAACAATGATTAATATGGAAAAAGTGGGTTTCCGGAAAAGTTTTCTTTCAACTTTCCAGATAAGGTACTTAGATTGAAACACGAATTTTCGTCCAGCGTTTTTGTTAATTACAGTAACAAACGTTAGGATTACCTAAAAACTTTCAATCTTAATAAATTATGACGAATCTCAAGAAATTTATGAACACTTATTACCATATTTTCTATCTCACAGTCGAAAATATTGATTACCAAGATACGTGGGTGTAAACTTCTTTTGCTGATATCAAAAATAATATGAATGTTTTATAAATTGTTGAATGGTTGTTATTTAGTTTTGGCTCCAGAAGCCTTAAAATTGAATTAAAAAGATGTACAATTGTATAAATACGTACAACATGAAGTCTAAAGAATTATATCAAGTTACTGAAAAACTGTATTGTAAACGATCGCGAAGTTGTTTCCGACTCATAAACTTTTAAAATATTTTTCTTAGAAACGAAATCCATTTACACATAAAAGGGTGGAGTATTTTTTGTTTGGGTTGTAAAGTCTTAAGGAAGTTGGACATAAATTCGTCTTCTTAGATAATGGAGGGGAATTCTTGTTTAGTTGTTAATAAATGTCGGTCCAGGCATTCATCATACTTCCCCTACTGAACGAAAGCGTCATCTATCTTTTTTGGTTTGTTCGTCGTCACCTTAAAATACTACTGCAACTAATTATCCTATAATAATTTTATAACCTAAATATAAATAACTAAACTTAGAAATGCACAAAAATTTTACAACGTAGTAATAATACGCTTTATGGTAATTACTTCGAATAAACACATATGCTGTATAAATAAGCAGTTTTATGTACAACGCAACAATAAAAATAAAACACGGACTTTCCATTAAACTAAGAACATTATTTATAGGGTAATTTAAAATGTTCAAAAGTCGCCTATTATTTGTTGCGTTGGTGCTATAGAGGAATCTAAACTGCTACAGACACTGAAGTTTCATTTATGAGAGAGACCAAAATATGTGTCGTCCTCAGATCGCTGGCGAAATTTTTTGAGGGAAGGCTCCCTCAACATATAATTCATTATTGGATTTACTGTGTATAACGAACATCGATTGTATCGACTGCATCGATTTAATTTTACACCAGCCACTCTGATTTTACAACGCTGCTAATCTAATGCATTTAGGGAATGTTTGTAGTCATTCGGAGGGATTTATGATTCAGTGCCGGATTTTGTATTTTCCTAAGAGAGTAAATTCATTAAAGAAAGAGTATTTTCTTAAAAATTTATTCGTAATACTAATTTATTATTAATAATTTTTGTAATTTAACAACTAAGTTGGAGCTGACTGTGTCATTCACTCAAGGAGTATGTCATAAACGATTTAGGAGTGGAGCTGGACGACCGACTGATTCTTAATCTATATGTTGGTGTTATAGTATACAAAGTCAAAACAGATTTAAGGTTTATACAGTGGATAAATGTAAACTTTAGCAGAGCGTCTACTGTGATGAAGCTTTATCAAACGAATATCTGATCTATCCTGGAGTATTGTTCATTAGTTTGGAACTCCTAAAAATTACCGCAGCTGTTAAAATTAAAATTAAAGAAAAGAGTTTCTTCTCATATTTTGTTTATAGAAAATTTTAACCTGCGTTCCCTTAAGTTTAGAAATGTAAGATTTTAAAGATGACCACCTTGGCAAGTCAGCGTCAAAGAACTGAGGCGTTATTTTTGTTCCAGCTTCTACGCGGCCTCCAGGATGTTGATACGGCAATAGGAAGGTGTTCTAAAATGATGCCATTTCTCGAGTTGGCATCAGAGCTGCCTAGGCTGGAGTTTAAAGAATCAAGACGTTCTGCAGTGTAATAGACCAAGTTGGTGTCTCTCAAATGTCAAGATACCGGAAAGTTCAAAGAGGATGTCGTCTGATGTCGACTTTTTTAATGATCATATTTGAAGTTTGCAAATTCAATTTCGAGCTAAAACATTTGCATGTATTTTATGACTGAATTCTCAGGAAGTTATGAATAACACTGAGGTTAATAGTGGTAATGACGATGATCTGAAGTTATGGATGTATTTTATAGATAGCTAAGATATGTACCTATATATGACTAAGTGTGTGCGTGTCTTGTTTTATACTAAGTTTTAGTGACATAATTGAAAATATAACGTTATAGTGATGAGTTTGGTTTTCTGGATGCGTTTTATTTGTGTTAAGTGTGTTTTACTTTTTGTTTTTATATGATTATTTTTTATGTACTTTATTGTTATTGTACTAGGGCTGATTTAGGCGTTCTGCTACCCATCATAAAAAGAGTATTCAAAATTGAAATCTTTGGGATCAAAGTGTGCTCTATAAAAGACAAATTAAGACTGGTGTGTAAACTGAATTTCTATTATTATAGCTCGATAAAAAGAATGAATTTCTGTTCTATAAGATACATTTCTACAAAAACCCTTGCACTAAAAACAGTCTATTAAATTGTTAAGTTTATGCATGGATTAAAAAAAAGTTAGATTAGACGAGTATTGTACTAAAGGAGTAAACCTTTGTTTATGAATTTTAATTATTAGTTCAAACATTATTCAAGAAAAACCTTTAAATTTATGATGTTGCTCGTACCAAAAATACCGTTTCCTTTTACTGAAAATTTAAAACCTTTTGTACGCCTACTTATTTAGACTATTACAAAGGGTAAATTAAAATTTCTGAAAGTGAGTAAAAACTTCATAAATTTTTTTTGCATAATTGATCCAGTAATATGAACAAAGTACAAACAATTTCCTTTAAAGTGAAATGGAAAACGGCTTAAAAGATCTTTTACTTGTTTTTGACTAAAAAGCAATTTTTTAACAATTTTAAGAATTTTCTCAAATTATGTGATAATATTATGTTCTTATAGACATAATAGTATACTCAGCATTGTGTTTATAATGAAATGATTAGTGTTATAATAACTTCTGACAACTTATTACTGAACATAATTTGTAATAACTGGGTTATTAATCATCTAACACCAGGTCAATATAAAATTTTACTACTACTGAAGCCCGTACGTAACAAGTCATGTCACGATTTAAAAACATCCCAATATAATTGGTAATAAATATTATTACTCAATTTTACAATAAAGAATATTTCTTTCTCAACAACAGATTGTGTCTTAAGCAAACCTACCATAAAAACAATTTGGCATTAATTTGTAATAGAATTATAAAAATAATAATTTGTTGGTAATTTTTAAATTAATGCAATATTTTAAAACACTCAAATTGAATGGTTTTTAGGTTGTATGTAATATATAATATCAGTTAAGTTATAAGCCAACTTAATTTTAACAAGGAAAATTATGAATTTATTTATATAATATATTATAAAAAGAACGATTAATGGAAACAATTAGAAAAGGAAGACTACAATTTTACAGGCACTTGCATAGATTGAATGACAACCGGTGAACTAAAAAGGTTTTTAAGACTACAAACAATAGACCTAAGGTGTTGGATAAAATAAGAATTAAAGAAGCCAGAAAGGATATTGAGAAAACCGGAATAAACCGAGAAAACTTAATGAATCAAACCAAATTCAGGTAATTAATTACGGACTTTAAGGGTTTCTATGAAGAGCATAAAACAGAACACCAGGTAGACAGAATAAAGGAAAAAAGCGTACAGTGAACGGATGCTAAGAATTTCAGGCTGCTAGAAAAGCTTCAAGAAACCACTTGGTCTAAAATTGGCCCGATACGAGAAAAAAATTATATAATTATAATAGTATACATTTTATAAATATATTTACTTTCTTTTAGTTTATATTTTCAAAAAACAGCTTTAATGATTTTTGACTACTTAAAATTTTGGAAAATTAACCTTATAAAAAATTTAGATTACGTTCAACCTCTTCCTAGTTATTAAACTAAACAGTTTTCGGGTGTCGTTCCTAAGTAAGATCTACAATAACAGCACAAATTTCCACGACTTGTTTAACTTTTTTTAATTCAAATAAACATAAGTAAATAGATATGTCAAATATAATAAATGATATTACAAAGAATTCAGTTCTATTCTTACTCTGATGTTTTAAAGTACATTGCATTTGTACCTATTACAAACGTTGTCTTTATTTCACAATTGAAACTTAATTGCACGCCTATTAAAAATAAAATTTAAGCCTATTATAAATTAAAAAGGGAATATTTAATAATAATTTTTACACTGCAGCATTTTTCAGTAAGTTTCCAAAAATTGTTAAATCATTGATTTTTACTATGAACGATTGCTGCTTGAATGGGTCCTACACATAAGTATCACTGTTGCACCCTTTCCTCGCGACTTGCCAGAAGGGATAAAATATCCATCGCAATCATGAATGTGGTGTAGAATGTCAGCTGACGTCACTGTATGACTCAGTAACTCACCCTGACCCTCACAACAGTATAACTATTGAATAAATTATTTTTCAATTCATTAAATATGAGTTTAGATTTCTTTGTTAAAAGCTAATTACCGAGTAAATTTTACGACGGTGATTATTTCAACCCTTAATTAACTCTTAATATTAATAATCTCGAAAGCAATAGCTTAAGACGTGTTTACTTTTACGACTCTTTTGGTGATTCACGCTGTTAAAAAACCTTTGTTAAACATTATGGACTGCCTAGCTACGGATGCTTCCGATACCTCTGTTTAACAATCGCGGTAGAGTTCATGAATTGTGTGGACTTTACCGAATCAATAACTGATTCAGCACCATTTTTGTGACATTATATCGCTCGCATGTAATTTACTAGGCCTGATATTAACAAAGTTGCAAAGTTTTAAAATATCAAGTATTTTATCCAATACATTTAGGTATATCTACAAGTAGGCTATATTTTATTTCTCATCGAGCAAAAACAAAATGTGTTGGGTTCATTTTAAAACTACGAAAGCGACTGAAACTTAAAACCTTTAAAATATATACAAGAAAAATCTTGTAAGAAAACATTACAAATCAAAATTGTTATTCTGGTTTAGGTCACCCTCAAAAACAAGTTAGCAATGCAGAAGCGTTATTTTATTGAGTGAGATGTTTTTATTGTATTTTTTAGTTTATTTAAAGTCGCATCAACAGCTTGGTTACTACCGACTTCGGTAAGTCAGCTAACTTTATTGATGGGTTTTGACTTATAATAATTTCTAAACCCTAGCCGGAAATCAAACCCGGGACCTCCACGTTCTAGGGTAGCGCTCTACCACTAAGCTATGGAGGTGGCCATGAGAACAGTTTTGTTTTCAGTGTTTTATTCTCAAAAGCATCCTATATTGTGGTTTCAGATAATAAAATTGGTGAACATTAGAAGCAACCCACCTCTCCAATGGTTGTATCCCACCAACTATAGATTCACTTTATCTTAAATAAAATGTGCCAAGTACGAGTAATAATACAACATTAATATTTCGTTGAACACTCAATTTTAGTACAAATGATTGAGAGAGACTTTGTAAATAAAAAATTAAGAAGTTAATTATTTATTTTCTTATTGTGGTGTATAAAAACTTTTTTTGTCATCAGTCTCTCGACTGGTTTGATGCAGTTATCCATGCTGTTCTATCTTGCGCAAGTCGTTTCATATCTACATACCTGTGACACCCTATATCATTTCTGATTTGCTTTATAAACTCTAACCTTTGCCTCCTCCTACAATTCACTCCCTCAATATTACCCTCCATTATTAATAGACCAATACCTGGATGTCTTAAGATATGCGCCACTAGCTTATCCCTTCTTCCGGTAAGATGCTACCATGTACTTATTTTTTCATCCACTCGCCTAAGAACCTCTAAATTACTTATCTTGTCCACCCACCCAATCTTTAAAATTTTTCTTTAACACCACATTTCAAAAGTTTCTATCCTCTTCCTTTCTACAGCCCCTATCACCCATATTTCACTTCCGTATAATGCTACATTCCAAACCTAGTGTTTTAAGAACTTTTTCTTAATCTGTAGGAAAATTTCTCACAAAAACCTTATCAATACCATAAAACTGTAAATAATTTCACAAAAATAATAATGTAGTATGCCGCTGGTTACTTTCCTCAACAAAAATGTATAGCATACGTCTGCAATGTGCACAATGTGCGGCCGGGTAGTTAATATGTCATACGACTACAACCAAAAATATAACTTTTCAAGACAGTGGAGGTCAAAACGGTTACGGTAAAAAAAACTGGTAACGTGGCGGATTATACAATTGTTTCATAATGAATAGTAGTACTCAGGCTACTGTACTACTATGAATAGTACTAGTTTACTGTAGCAACCTACTTAATTAAACTATGATACCAGCACTGAAATGACTCGCCACTCTTTCTTTCTCCTTGGAAAGCAAAGTGATGAGTGATATACTATACAGGTATCATTTCATATAAAACTGTACTGTACAGTGGCGCATACAAATAAACATTACTAAAACACATCACATAACCTTTTTATTACGACAGGGTGATTGTCCATGGGTGTTTCTCTTTGATTCACCTATACCGACAGCTATGTCTGTGAAGTATTTGGGCTCATACTTTGACAAGCAATTAACTTGGAACTCTCATCTTTCGGTTAAAAGATGCACCTTGGATAATAAATTTAAGATATTGTACAGATTGATGTCTCGACGTTCGGTACGTCCAACTAAACAGAACTTAATGATATAGGCCTATAAGTCCCTTCTTATACAAATTTGGATGTATGCCGTTCAAATTTATGGATGTGCTGAACCCTTAGTGATAGCTCGGATTAAGAGGTTTCAATCGAAGACCTTACGGATATTAGTCAACGCACCTTCTTACGTTTCTAATGCTACCTTACATGACGACCTCAACATCCCTCTTGTAACAGATGCTTTCGTTCAACGTTATCAAAACTTCCACGATAGACTTTTTGCTCATCCAAACGAACTGATACGTAAACTTTCCTCCCGTCATATACTAAACAACGTTCAAAGACGACTAAGGAGGAAGTGGAGCAGGGACCTCCTGTTTTAAAAACGGTTAATGTTGTTAATGAATGAATGAATTATTTAATCAATGACTTAGTAAGAAGTAACTAATATCATGTCGGAGACCTGTTAGTGGATGGTGCTCTCCATGCACGTCACTCATGTTATTTCATTCATTCTTTCACCCACCATCATATTCACTGGTTTTTTATCTTGTAACAATTGTGAATTTCATAAAACAAGTTAATAAAAAACAGATAAAAAAGAAAGAGAAAACATGCGGATAGTTAAAGAGCCTTGTAAACTTATTTCGTGTTACGATACATATGGGTCAAATTTGAAAATAAATAATTATTAATTATGATGATTGTTAATTGAATCTTATTAGGTTCATATTTATTTTTAAACAATGGAGATAAAAATTACACCATAAAACTGGGGCAGAAGTTCGTGCCTTGAGAAAAGTAATGTAATAACAGGAGCAAAGTTTTTTTTAAAACAGAAATAAACCAGAAATAAAGGAATTCAGTACTTAAAATTCCACAGTATGTACCTCACAAGTACCAGGTTGTTTTTAAGTTTTTGTTGTTAAGTTTTAAGTGCTTGCTGACTACTGCATTATAATAACTAACTGCTTACGTGAACCAGTACTTACAAACGCTAAGATCTTACTATAGAAATTCAGCAAAACTGAGTTATTCGATATTGCAGTGTAAAAAGTCGGCACCTTAAACTTATATTTATTTATTATGTTTTAATAACAATTAGAGTTGAGAATTGAAATAATTGTTTCTTATATGAATAGAAACAAAAGTTTAGCGTGAGATTAGAGAAGAAGAAATATTAAGTTTTGGTCACTAAATTTAATATTGATCATTCTGTAGCCTACTTACATTAACAAGTCACTTCTACTCTTGTACTTCAACTTATGTTACACTAAAATATTTTGAACATAACGTACTTTTCTTAGTTTGCAGGATTTTACTATTATTACAGTGAGTGCAAACAAAATAACTGAAATTATATTATATTTGTGCAGAAGACAAATTTATTGCTGGAGAACACTGAATAGGAAGTCAGCTCGTGTCAAGAATAGGTGTCATCCTAGGAACGATACATGTTTGCCTTTAGACTACTGTAAACCTCACCTCAAGATGAAAGAATGTTGTATTTTTTAAATTGAAATTTTACTAACCGCGATTGTTTTGTCAGCCTCTGGCTTCGTCTCAATCAAATTTTGTATGAGGTTGTTTGCATAAATTCTCAGAAAGTCTTGAACATGGTGAAAGATCGCAGTATTTCAAATATCCAATTTACTTTTTATTATCTAAATATATTTTTCAACAGTTCTTTGCAAAGTAGCTCAGTACTGTTATTAAGAAATTAATAACTGATAGCATTAGAAGTAATTGTAAAGAAATAAAGAAAAGAATATGTTCAGCTTAGAAAGCTTTTATCAGTACAAGACAATCTCAGTTAAAAGCAAACAATCGTATAAATTAGATCAGGCAAAGGAATCGATTTACGAAAAACTTTATCTTGAGTAATTCACTACGAAACAGTGAAATCATTGGAGAAGTAGTTGTGTTAAAGACATGGCTAAGGAAGCAAATCAGAACGATCAGTTGAACAGAGAAAAATGTAATAACATACCAACAATAATAATAACATGATAGGAAGTAGACCCAAAAAAAAACTTATAGAAAGCTTGAACGAATTTTCGATGGAAGATGGTGGGCAAAACAGAAAAGGGAAGACGATGTTCTAGAACGCAGAAGAGTTAACGAAATACGTAAAATTCAATAGGCCTAAGTAGTACGTAATATAAAATGAATGGTTGCTGAAAGGAATCCATGTTTGTGTATGCAATAATTGTTTTTTTATCATCTAATTAACTAAGAAATCAAATAAATTTTAGGAATGATGAAATGTATTCTCAGTTAAAATATAAATCATTAGATTTCAGTATTTTATTTTATAGTTAATTTATTTCTCATTTTGTCATTTGTTTAAAAAAATTAATTAAAATAATAATTTAATAACTAAATTATTATTTTAATTAATTATTAATTGCTAAAAAAGACACATTTAATTATAAGTTCATCCTCGTCGCTTGTAGATAATAAATAGTGTTTCATTCAGCTAGTTTTGCAGAATTTCTCAATAAATAATATTACCAAGGAGTAGATACAAAATGTATAATATTTAATAGCGTAAAATATCAGTTTCAATGTAGGCCCGTTACTTTTCACAACAAACATTTAAAAAATGTTGAAGTCATGATTCATTAGTTAATAATTTTTAACTCAAGTATTAATTTTCTAATTATATTGTATAATAGTTTTTTTAATGACTGGGCAGCTTGAGTATGTAAAAATTATAGTTACTTACATACACATACGAGTAAATCGTCGTCATCCCACTACCTCCGTTAACGTTTGAGGTTTGTGTAGAATTATAGCTGCAAATTTAAGAAATTGTATGACAGCGAAGCACAAATGAAGGATTTTTCCAAAGGTAAAATTAATTTATTTTACACAGATTGTTTTGTCCGGTAGAGTCTATCCCATTCTCATGATCTGATATTAACTCTATAACTTATAGGTATCTATGCATAATCAGTAACTTTACTTATTTCTTACAAAGATGTATACACACATTGTTAAACATTCAATGCTAATAGGAATTATTTTTCTATAAACTTTGAATAAATTTCTTCCTGATGAAAAATATTTATCGTGAAAAACTCTGTGCATAAATAACTATACAGGTTATCATAAAAGAATGGTGCGGTTTCAAACATGGTTTAAAGAAAAACCGAATTACTTACAGTTAATGTTGTTTATTCACCAAATTTTTCGTTTCAAACAGTTTGTTTACATAATTAATAAATTTCAATGTGTGCCCTTAGTCGCTCAACAAATGTCCAAACGATACTCAACTTCTCTCCAAACATTCGTTAACATTTCTTCGGTTATGGTTGTCATCGCTTCATTAATCTTGTTTTAAGTGGTTCAGGTCGCGAATCTTTTGTGAATAAACAACGCTTTTGATGTACCCCCACAAGAAAAAAAACACAAGGTGTCAGGTCTGGACTCCTTGGAGGCCACAGCATATGTCCTTGCCGGCCTATTCATCGATCTCCAAATTTTTCGTTCAAAGCGTCCGTGACCAATGCACTGAAGTGTGGGGGAGCGCCATCTTGTTGGAAATAAAGTTGATGAATGTTTTCGAGTTCATCTAGCTGAGGAAAGCAATAATTGGTTAACATTTCAAGATACACAACACCATTTATTGTTTTTTCAGCAAAGAAGAAAGGCCCTATTACGCGATTTTTCATCACACCACACCAATAATTAACTTTAGGCGAATCACGTTGTTTCTCAACAATTGTGTGTGGGTTTTCAGAGCCCCATATTTGTGAGTTGTGTCTGTTAACACATCCATTCACATGAAAAGTAGCTTCGCCTGTTAAAATTATAACATCTAAAAATTATTCGTTTTCACGTATTCCGTCCAACATTTCAACAGCGAAATTGTAACGGTTTACACCGTCATTGGGTTTCAATTCCTGCAGTATCTGAATTTTATAGTCGTTTAATTTGAGTTTTTTATGTAAAACTTTATGAACTATTGTTTTTGGAATACCTAATTTAACGCTTCGACGAGAGATGGACTTCTTTCTAATTGCCGATTGTATAATTAGTTCAACCGTTTCGTCTGGTACACTTGGTCTGCCGAATGATTTCTGTTTCTTAACTGATCCAGTTTCTTCGAGTTGTTTAAACCAACGTGTTATGTTATTTTGTGTAGTGGATCTCTTCCAAATTCACGTCGGAACGCACGTTGAACTAAAATTACGGATTTTGATTCAGCCATCAATAAAACACACTTTGCTTTATCTTTATCCGAGAACATAGTAACTCACTAAACTCACCGCAACACAATACAAAAACTGATGCTGAGGTTAGAACAGCTTATAAACAACTTTTGGGTTGGAGGCTTTCAGAGATACCAATATAACATCTAGAAATTTTGCTACAATCTTCCTACGAATTACTGAAACCGCACATTCTTTTATGATAACTTTGTATTATTTATCACAATTATGTATAATCTCAGGACAGACCGATTCGACAGAGGTACGTGGGATACAAATTGCGATCGGTGTATAAACAAACTCGGTTACAAAATTTTCTTTAATATCTTAGCCTGCCATTTACGGTATTTTAATTTTTAACATTTTTGACAAAAATGCTGTTGAAGGGCAAGGACAATTTGTCATTTCTTTATTAAGTAGGCCTGCATGACAAATTATAGCTATATAACATGAATAACTGATTTTATTTCTTCCTATTTCACGGTCAAACACAATCCTGTTTCTCATTACTATTTTGGTAGCTGTTCGTTTAATTGCATTCAGTCAATCAGCTGGTAAAACCTTGCTGCCAGATCATTTTAGACGAGCTTCCTGGTTAGTATGTAACTAACTAATGGCTAACCGAACGCACGCATCATTGAGTATCACTAGTCAATTCAAGTCAAACAGTCAAAGAACAGATTGAAATAAATCAACTAATTGGGTGACTGACAATATTTTGATCTTCACATGTGAAAAATTAAATTTAGAAGGTACAGATTTGAACTTTCCAAATTTTACAAAAGGATGTCCGTGCATATAGATAATGTGCTTCGTTGTCGATGTTATTCCGCAAAAATAGTTTTGTATATGTTTGAACAATGTAGTAGCTACAAATATTTTAATAATATTTCTTAATTATTTATTACTGGGAGATGTTTATAACTGAAAAATTATCAAACATAATTACGAGTATCAAACATACTCGTGCTAAAGTTTCCTTTCTGTATCATTTTTTATCCGAGGCGGCGAGAAAAACTCATCTTCACTCCCTCACGTTAGGGGAAGTAGTGTTGAACTCAATTGAGGCGTCCTCGTCCAGCCCCAAGCAGGCCGCAACCACCTACCAACCAAAAACCCGCCACCTGGCCACTTCATCCGACCTTAGAAAAGAACCCTCCGTCTCCCTCGGAACTGTTTCTATAATACTACAAGGGTATCTAAAGTTTTTCTTGCCAATTCCAAGCGAACGCACGGTCACTCTCCTTTTTGTACTGTGTACAGAAGTAGAACCTTTCAATTTCCCACCACAAATTATTTTGACTTAAAATATAAACTGTGTATTATTTTATGTGAGAATGAAATTAATCTATTACAACTGAATCTGGGTTTGTAAAATGGTCCATCTTCAATTTGCAGGATACTGAGTAGAAAGGATTTTATATCTAGTATTCAGATGGTCCCTCAACGGTTTCCGGCTCAAGAAAATTAATTTTACTAGCGATTTTTAATGGGCTAATTGACCTTAATTACCTTGAGACCAAAAGGAAGTCATAAGCTATATTATAAAAAGAATTATTATAACCAATTAGAGACAGTTTACAATTTTAGTAGAACTGAGGAACAGTAGTAGATGCACATATATTTGTAATTTAAAGAAGGAAAATATGTTTAACCTAAACTCATGTAGAACAAAACCGTACGCTGGATTATTTTGCTGCATTCTGAAATTACGCTGTAGTTACTTCAAGCTATATCTCAATTCTGATGGATTTTTTATTTATATAAAAATTCTATTTCGATCGTTTATAAAGCGAGTAATGGAATTTTCCAGGCAGAACTTTAATATGTTTTTTGAATAATTCATTAAAAATGAAAGGGTTCTAAAAGCTCCCACGAAGTAAAGTAGAGTATAGCTGACCTCCCTTTACGACGTCATAAATGAAATGATAGATGGTAGAAATAAGTGACTCGGATTTCAGTACGAAGTATTCAACAAAACAAATTAAAACCGAAGCAATTGCAAAATATTGAAAGTATTAAAACATAAGATCTATTTTTCAAATAATGTTATAACATTTTAAATCAACACATTTTATTTATTCATTAGTCTCACACCATGTTTATTTTAGGCAAATAAGAAAAATATTACATACAACTAAAACTGAATTGAAAGAAATGTTTTACAAAATTTTCCAAAGAGAAGAAATGATCACCTTTGTTCATCATTAAGAAAATATATGAACGAGAAGTAAATAATAATAACACAATTTTCAGGAAAGAATAAAATCCCTGAACATTACAAAATTATGTAGATAAAATATTTTAAACAGCTGGAGGTAGTTTTAAGTCTTGATCTTTAAAAACTGAACGTCTCCAAACTAATTTGTGTCATTGCTGTATAAACAATCAGCATTTTTATAAGAATTTAGTAAAATAAGCATCATCATAAATTTACTACGTATATTAAATAAGAAAATAAGAACGCTAACAAACAAAATTTTACCAGAAATTTCAATAAGTGAAATTGAATAAAAGATTTCAGTCTATTGAATATAACCGTCAACTGTACAAACTATTTTAAAGTTTCGCCCCCTAAAAATATCACAAAAGGGCTAAAAAGGAAAGGAATTATTATTACTAAAGTTATAATAAGGATAGGGAGACTGGTTCTTGTCAATTACAATGTAACTTGATGAAATATGAAGGTACTGAAGCTAATGAATATGGTAGGGTTTAAGACTGTGGCTCTTCATTACTGCGCACAAGGGAAAATGGGGGTGGAAGAAGAAAGGTCTGTGAAAGATAATCATGGGCTATTACAAACTCTATCATACTGTCGTACACAACGTCCGCTTTTACCCCTCCATCATTTTTAGATTTTCTTAGATGGTAAGTACTGTTGGAAGAGGCGCCAAGATAATCGCTCGGCATGCTCTTTAAACCTTCCACACCCTTAGTTTACAATCTAAAGAATTCCTCACAATTTATTAACAAGAAATTTATTGAAAACTCTGTAAAATCTTTTTGCGTTATATTTTGTCTCAAAAACCATAGCACGCAATGGTAAGTTTACAGAAGACAAAAAAAAATAACAAGCATTATTACAATGAAACATCGACCAGTTTTATTTCAGTAGTTGGGACTAAGTATTTTAGTCTTTTTTTAATGCAATATTAATACTTATTATATTTCGTATACAATACTGAAGAATTGTAGATCTGATATGAGATTTCAATATAAGTAGGCCTACTGCACAGCCGAGCGAAAAAATAGGTATCTAAAATGCGAGCTTATAGAGTTAACCCTCAATTTACGCGGGGATACGTTCCAGTAAATTTTTACGTGTAATATAATCGTGTGATTTGAACTTCACATCTATTGCAAAAATGCAGATTAGGTTCTTGCTAAGTTATGTGAACAAATAATACATAGAAAACTGTAAACTCCAAAATGATGTGCTTTTTTAAACTATTATATTGTTATAATAACTGTATTTGAGTTGTAAAACAAATCAAATTTGTTCAATTGCAACTAAATACAACTAGTAAATGCGATTATGAATGTTTAAATGTCATGATCGGCATTAGAGGGGTAGATTAGAGTGGTAGGGCCCCCATTGGTGCATCCCTAAGAAATTTTATTAAAAATCTTCTAAATTTTGAATAAACTTTATTTAACTAAAAAGTAAGAATACTTCAATCAAATAATTTGAAAGGTTCTTTATTTTATAAAAAATAATATTATTTATAGGAAAAATTGTTTAGTTCTTTTGCGTATCAGCAAGCATTTACTTTTTCTACTTTTCGTAAATTCTGAGTAGCCGTTATCGAAAAAATAAATAAACTAAAATCTAATAATAAATGTGTTAAACAACAACAAAATAAATAAATAAAATAAGGAGTTCGAGTAACGTAGAAAACTAAAAATATTGATACATTTTTACCTCTTTCTTAATAATACAGCTCGGTTTAAAACAGAAAGATCAGTAAAGTAAAACTAAAATGTTCAAGTGTTATATAACACTACAGACGATTCTATCCAATTTTCTTTACAAATAAATATAGACAACGTTGTGTTAACATTGTGTAAAGGGACAAATTCAGAGGGCGTCAGTTTGAAATTATTTGACTCGTTTCTTCTTTGAAAGGCAGTTTCATTAAGGTTAGAAGCGAACTGTAGAAGGAACTGGAAAATCAAAGCCCTTAAATTCTTCAGGATGAGTGGAGAGCAAGATGCATCCATCCACTTGGTACCCTCGCTTTGGTGCCATTTCCGGGTTAAAGTGCACACAATCCACTGGGAAATTCAAATGGCCAACAAGGGACAGACGAAGGAAGGGTTACAGAAAATTATGCTTTCAAAAGTTCTAACTTTACTATATTATATCAGTATATACACCCTTAGAACGCCCACGCTATTGTTGAGGACATTTAATACGTAGTAATACTGTAGTACAGTATTAAATCAGTGATATACAGATGAAACAAAATATTCAAAACTTTACTGAGATTTCATTGAACTACTTGTTTAAGAATTACATTAGCCTACAGGTTGCTTTAAACATGAATAAAGTAAAATATATACCAAAATACATCAAAATTATTTCAGCGCATTTACTCCATTGCACAAAACCTATTGAATTAATAAGATTACTATCATGATTGCATTTATTTTATCCATTAAATTGAATAACATTCTTCTTTCTTCAGTTGGATATTTTTATTGCTTGATGTATTTACCTACAATAAAATTCAATATCCCTTTGTGTAAGTGAGTACAAGTATTTATAAAGTATTGTTTTTACTTACTATTTACATAACGGATATTGAATTCTAATCTTTTTGCAACTACATCGGAATATTTAATTAGTTCTATTATTTAAAGTAATTATCCTAATAAACCAAATTGTGAAGAATTTTATTCCATATATATGAGCATTAGTTTGTTGTTGTTTAGGTCATCAGCCGAAAGGCTAGTTTGAACCTCTAGAGAATTAACTAAGTAAAACGAGGAGTGAGGGTGTTTACAATTACCTTCCTCACTTAGTGAATGAGAAGCCTATGCTTATCAGCATCCTAGGCCCTCCGAGAAAACAAAATGTGAAATTTATGGAGTGATACCAGGAGGTATTACTCACTTATAAGTAGGCTACTATCATCTACTCGTTCTATGAAAACAGACCGTAGATTTACAGTTACCTACACAAAATCTGGTGTGAAACTATCACACAACTTTCTCTTGCCAATGCAAATAATGAACAATATAACCTAACATTAATAATAAACAAAGAAACTAACCTCATAAAACATAATCCTATTTTAATTATCAGTGAATGATGCAAAATGAAAATCAACCTCAGGTTAGCAAATATGGAAAATCACTCTTTCACGCTAAACTAAGCTTTGTAGAGAGAAATTCTCCAAATAACAAAAGTAAATCTTTTAATTTCCTATATGCCGGCCGCATTAGCGTAGTTGGTAACGTGCTCGCCTCTCATCATGCGGTCTTGGGTTCGAATCCCATTCAGGCACGGCATATTTTCATACGTTACAAAATATCATTTCACCCTTCACCGTCTGTATTAGCAGTAATTGCAGAACAGTCGGACGTTAAACAAAAAAAAAAAACAAAAAAAATAATAATTTCCTATAAATTTTATTTTATACACTTTTGTCGTAAAATTAATATTAAGGCTAAAATCTTAAAAATCAATTTCTTTACAGATTTTCATGTAAAAAACAGAAAATCACTAATCAACGCTAAACTAAGCATTATGCAAAGAAATGTTTGACATAAAAGTTGTAGGTTTTTAAATTCTCTACAACTTTTATTATACAGTAATCCCTTGGTATCCGCGGGTTTAGCATCTACGGGTTTCGGTTATCCGCGGACTTTGTCCGAGGGCCTAAAACCTTAAAATACGTACGTTTTCTCACCTTGTGTACACCGTACTTAGTGGGGAAGTCATACAATTCTGAAAACCTGTGTTTGAATAAATTTTTTGGCGTCCGTATCATGTTCAGTCACACACTAGTATGGCGACGGCCGCCATGAACCAAGCTAGATTTCCGCAAACTGTACGTAATGAGCGCGTCACCGGGTACTGGGCCCCGCCAGTGCAACCTCATCCCCACCGCCATACGTACGCTCAGGCACCATACTGTAATTCCTCCGTACGTTTACCTCCGTGTGGCAGTCTAACTTCTTTGTACGCACGTACTTTGTTTGTTTGACGATCCTGAAACGAAGCCAAACACTTTTTTACAAACCATCAACGAGATTCTCAGCATGGCAACGCATTGGCTGGCCACGTGTTGGAGACGAATCCCGTCATGGAAAGGGTCCTTCAATTCAAAAGAGGACTCAGGAGCTGATGATACCATACGAAGAAGTCCACAAGGAGTTTGAAAAGAAGAAGAAGCAAAAGCACTAACTAACTATTTTAAAGCAACTTAAATTTTTTATGGTAGATTACTGTATTTATGAAATATTCATAGATTATAATAATGGTAAAATGTTCCTAAAACTATAAAACACTTAAAACGACTACAGGACTTTACCTTTAGAACCTAACCCCCATCTTTCCGTTCACATAAGGTATCATTATCCGCGGTTTTACTAACCGCGGTAACCCTCCGGAACGTAATCCCGTGGATAACGAGGGACTACTGTATTTATTTTTGCGCTAAAATGCATATTAAAGCTGCCATCTTAAAAAGCAATATTTTAACAACAAAACAGCCTTTCCAAGAATTTCAGCAGACATGACGCCTACCCTATCTTGTAGAGTATAAAAATGTAGTAAATGGAGCAATTTTTTAAAAAATCGTAAGAGCCGTTTTTGAGAAAATTGCAAAAAAGTGAAAAATGATACCAATATACTACTACTTCCGGTTGACTGACTTTGATCAAAATGTTTGTGTTGGGTCCCGGTTGTAGTATCTAACTTAAGTTTCAAGTTTCAAGTTCGTACAATGTTCCGTTCTTGAGATATTCTGTTAACACACACACACACACACACACACACACACACACAGACCAATCGCTAAAAACATGTCTCTGGGTCCACGGGATCTGAAAACGAGTATATCCGGTGAAAACTCAAATTCGAAAAATCGACATGAAAACAATACTTTTCTTCATATGTATTCATATAGGTCAGAGAAAGTAAAAAAACACTCACACGACTTTTTCTTGCTGATATAGATAATAAAAATATTAGGCCTACCTACTTTTAAACAATGTAAAATGGAGAGTTCGAGTTAAATGGAAAAGATAACAAAGTTTTAACAATGAGTAAATGACATAAAATGAAAATCAAGCTTTGTAGAACTTAAAAATACGGAAAATCACTGTTGGACGCTAAACCTGGCTTTTCAGAAAAATGCTTAAATTAAAAGTTATAGATTTTTTTTTATTTTCTAAAACTTTAATTTTACACATTTTGCTCTAAAATTCCTATTAAGGCCGCAATTGAAGAAATCTTTTCTTCCCACGATTTTTATCCTATCTTGTAAAGCAAAAAAATGTAGTACAATGAGGCAATATTTTTAAAAACTCAAAGGAACCGTTTTGAAAAATCGCAAAAAGCGAAAAACCGCCCGAATACTACTACTACTACTACACACACACACACACACACACACACACACACACACACACAGGTCTAGGTTGACCAATTTTGATGAAAATGATCATGTCGGTTTTCCTAGTAGTACTTTACTTAAGCTCCAAGTTTAAACTTTGTGCGGTATTTGATATGTTTTGTTCACATAGACACACATAGCAATCTCGTACATGTCTTTTGGGTTCAGGGAACGTGAAAAGTGTATTTTCGGAGAAAATTCGGTTTCAAAAATCGACATAAAAACAATGGCTTCCTTGTTGGTATATGCATATAGTGCAAAAGAAAGTAAGAATCGTAAACTTTTAATTTAAGTTCTTTTAATTCATTAAGTCCATTTGAGTAACATTACAGTTTACAGTAATGTAAGTAGAAATATTTAATTATGTTATCGTAATCATTAAATATGTACACATTAGTCTACTCTTGTAAATTGAAACGGGTGAGTTCTCTGAAGTTGCTCCAAAAGGAAACGAAAGCACAGCAGGGGTGAAAATATAGATAAGAGGCGGTACTGGCCTTTCATCTTCTTGTAATACAACTCTAGATGAAATGTAAGAGATTTACTGGCCCCTGACAACGTCAATTTCAATTCCCGCACCAAATGTGTAAACTACTTTGACTGATTATGCAACACTAAATTTAAAAAAAATATATCTAATCAATTAAAGGTTTTTAAAAACGCTTTAAATTACTTAGTTGATTAGGTATTGATATACTAACAATGAACTTTTGTCAAGGGTCTTTTTTGAACAAAGAATGAGTTGATAAAAGACCGCAAAATTAATTTACGCCTAAATATAATAGCAAATTAACCTTATAACAACTTGAATGCAGTCATTCGTCTCTAGTGATTCCTAAGTTTTAGTAAGAAATAGATTGAAGGGAACAGCAAGATAAGAAATTAAACTACAGTTACACATTTAAATTTTTCGGATTCTAGGTGAACAAGGAAATCTAGGACTTATTGCGAACGAAACAATTGCTATGCTTGAGGGAACCTGAGTATTAAAGAACCATAAAGTTTCTTGGGCTCATAAAATGTTAATAGAATTGATAAATAGAGCCCAGTTACGGGTCAAAACAAACAAAAAATATTTTGAATTATTACTTCCTGCTAACACAGCGTTTCAAGGAGAAAAAGATTCGTCGCAGTCATGAAAAATAAATGATTTAAATGTTGATGTAAAAAGCAACCACACAGAAACCGATAAACATGACTTTTATAAAATTTATTCAAGTCTTAATTTCCTGGTCTTCGTTATTAGTGTAAGAAAACGTATATTAATATTCAGCAACATGAAACGTCTGTTATTTATATTAAAAAACATATTTAATCTATTACATTATTTTAATGAAGGTTAATATTTCAATGTAATGATCGAAAAAAGATTCCTTACATCAAATTAGTAACCTTATGACAACAATATGGTTATGTTGTACAACGCGTGACTACAGTAAACTTAAACGAGCTTTCGGTGAAACTTTCCAGTTTGTTAGTTTAGGAGAGTTTGAACCAAATAACAGAACAGGACTTTCGTCCTACCTAGATAGTGGTATGCTTTTTGAATAATGAAGTATGGGACGACGATAATAACATCAGAAGTTTGTTGGACAGCCGATAGCTACCATCTCTTTAAGTTTGAACCATGATTGCAGTAAGTA
Organism: Catonia carolina; assembly: GCA_035578175.1. NCBI lineage: Eukaryota > Metazoa > Arthropoda > Insecta > Hemiptera > Achilidae > Catonia > Catonia carolina. Next base: position 108,908,022 of record JAQMRL010000001.1, read on the forward strand.
TTTTCTGATACCGAAGATAGTCCATTCCGTCCATAAATAGTAGTTTAAATCGATTGCTACTGTTGTAAAGCTCCGTAGAATAACGCAGTCGTACGAAGTGCGAAATCATGTTCAGGTATGAGATTAATTTGAACCGTCAACGTGGAGGCTTAATCGACTTACGAACCTATTTCACCTGCTTTTATGCAATTTACATGAAACGCTAAAAAGAGATGTGTTTTGTTTTGAAACAATCTGTTTCAAATCGAATACTTTATAATATTTACATATCGAAATAAAAACAATAAAGTTTCAGTAATTTCAATTTTATTTAACAATTTGGGTAAAATACAAACAAAATAAATAAACAAACAAACCTAATACATGTGAATTCGTTGAATTTATTTTGGTAAAAGCATTAAAATACATAAGCGATATCTGTTTGTCCTCAGAGTAGATTTAATTTTAATGTAAATATATAAAAGTCATAATATGACTTTTATATGTTACTTTTATTTAGTTATTACTGTAAACAATTACAAAAAATAAAATAAAAATAGAAAAGATTTTGCCATTGTTTTGATAGTATTAATCTGTTTTTAAAAGGTTGAAAAAATAAATATATTTTTCATGATTTTTGGTCAAATTTTTTGAAATTAATTAAATGTATCTTTCTGGAAAGCACACTTTATAAAATATATTAATAAAGTGAGAGAAATATAAATTCAAGTAGAACTTACATCCCCCCCATAAATAGTATAATAATATTTCTGGTTATGTTCGTGTATTTGGTATTTTGCTACCAAAATGTTAAAAACATTTCAAGTTCGATTTTCGTCAAGGTTTTATATACAACCCAGGGTTACTTCAAGAGTTTCTTGATTTAAAGTCAGACTAGTTACGCCTTAACACTTGATTTTACTAAATGTTGTGAAACGAAATATAATTTTAAAAATACCAAAATAATATTTATAAATATATATGTATGTGTATGTAAAAGGTATTACTATGTACTACTTAATATATAAGTACATATAAACCGTGCAATAAGGATATAAAGAGAGCACAGTGAAATATAAATCATCATATTTTAATATTTAAAACGCTAAATCTGGTTCAATGTATGTAGGTTCTCTTTTACCCTAGTACAAAGGTCTACAAAATGAATTTAAAACATTTTTCCATGGTTGCATAGATGACACTTTTGAGATACTGAAACAAGTCTGAAAATTAAAATCTGTGAAAGCCGTAACGAGATATTACGAAGTAATTAACGAAATAATTGAATTAAAGTTTCGATGGTACGAAGTTCTGATGGTGAAGTTGCAAAGTTCAGTACGTTTTAAAGGGTCGTTAAGGTGACGAAAAATTATTTATTTAGGTGGGTGTCTTATTTTATAAATAACACTTAGGCAAAAATTGTGAAGTAAGACTATAAGTAGGATTAATGTAATTGTGAAAATAGTTGTTAAGAATTATTTATAAATTTTTCTGAGAGTTCCATGATCAATAATCAACGGACAAAATGTGTGCCTGATTCACACGGATCAGCTAATGCAGGTATCAAAATGAAAACAGCTTCATTTATTAAACAAAGTTCTCAATATTAAAAATCTTAATACTGTAGGCCTATATGTAAATAACTCAAATTTACTTGGTTTACAATCCTCAAACAGAAGATAATAACAAAAAAAAAAATGAAATTAAAATCAAAGTGGGAAATTTTTTACAAAATCGTGAAAGCTAACGTGTAACTTTAATCTAAATATATTTTCTAATAATATACATCCATTATTTTCGGAATTCCCTGGTGAAAATATTATTGCTTATAATGTGAGACTATGAATACGCTGTAAAAGTATGTATATTGCCACCCCAAGTGATTCAAATACCAATCCTCAAATTGAATCTACATCGTGCTGTAATCGTAAACATCAGATATGTACGAAATGTTATGTAACACAATAGCTGCGCTAACAATAATATGCAATGAGAAAAGGATATTAGTATACAGAACAGAGCTAAATGATTAGAGAATCACCTTTAGGATGAAGTTTAAACAATGGGAAATCCGGAAGCCCGAATACCTAACCGAACCTGTATTATTATCACTCATCTCAATTTCACCGCGCTATTCTTACAAGTAGAACATTCAAATTCTGGGCATTCTTTGTTCTAATTACAAACATAAAAGGTTCGGATTTTATAGTATCATTGAGGAGAGGGAATTTACAATTATATAAAACTTGAATGTGCTCGTTCATGAAGCTGTCCTTACTAATCCGAGAATTATATCTGGTAGCAGTCTGAGAATTTCAATGATGCATTTCTCCCCGATTCTAAAATTAAGGTGATAAAGCTCCATGATCAATTTAGTGCACTGCGCTTATGATCAATATTCAACGGACAAAATGTGTGCCTGAGTTATGGTTCCGGGCTTCCCTTTCTTCCTGTACCTATCGATTATAAAATAAAGTATCTGGACAAAGTATTATTGGCGCAAAAGTAACAAAATTAAACTCTCTTTACTCTCATTGCCCTCTTCAAAGAGTAACCTAGATCATTATGTTTTATAATTACAAGGTAAATAAAATTCATTGTTAGAGAATACCAAGGTACAACTCTATCAGGGAGAAAATAATTGTAAACGCCTCCCATAAAAACAATTCTGTAATTTAAAATTCACACAAACTCTATTATTTTTGTGTTATTACATCATTCTCTTCGGTGACTGATATTATTATCAGTAGAATCTAACCTGGTTATGAAGGCCTAATGGTAGGACATCTGCCCATTCCAATTTATTAATTCAATTCTCTGTTCATAAATTTTATGAGTTCATTTTCCTACATAATGGACCATTACATTCACTAAACAAATTCATTCTGAACACTTTGTTACAGAAAATTTTATTTTCTTCATTTCCTTACTGGAATCCCCTGCTTGTGTCTGCACACAAATTATAACGTTTTAGCATCTTTTTGGATTTTTTTTAACACAAGCTGCAATGATATGATTTATTTTTAATTTATTTTAATAAACTGAAATATTTACTTACAGTATTAATACTATTTAATAACTACCTAATGTCATACATAAAATACCAGATAGATTTGACTGTTAAACAATTAAATTAGTGTTTCCCAGAACGGTATTTACATTGTTGAATAAAGTGAATAGTAGACGATTAAAATACTTTTGGCTTACCTTGACGTAAATTGAACAAAATTTTTAAGGTAGCCTAGAAAGCTGTTAAACAAGCATCGTTCTATGAGGTAAAGTTATTAGAAGGAGTATGGATGGGTTGGGTTGATGAATATTGAAGTGAGGAGTTTAACGCCGCAGGTCGCGCACACAGAAGGACGGGAACTGCTCCAACTCCAATTAATCGCAGTAGCATCCTTCCTGTTTCACTGCCAAGTTTCGACAAAAACTTTTCAGCAAGAAAGTTCAAATCAAAACTGAACTCAAACGAAATGCCGCCGTGAGGCGATTCTACTGGTTTGAAACAATGTAGTCCACTCCACACCAGATGCTATAAAATTAATTTGAATATTAAATGAGTGTAACTAACAGGACTTGCAAACATTTAATGATCGCTAGACCCCCAACATAACGAATACTTCAAATTCTGGCCGAAAGCCAAGCGCTACTCTTCAGATCACATCACTATTCAAGATTGCTTGTACAAATTTGCATCGTTACGGGATACTGTGTTACTTTGCATCGTTGATTCGTTAAAGTAACATTACAGACAAGGCATTTTTGAACAGATATCTTCAAATATTTGCATCTGCAAACATTTACCGATATATATAAAGATTTATCCGCAACAAGCGGATTTGCAAAGTTTATTTCACAATATTCGATATCCTCAGATATCTTGGGTAAAGTTTCACTCAGATTAATACTCAGTGAAGCAGGAAGGACATCATTACATAAAAATAATCTCCATCTCCGACGTATAACGTAAACATAGCTGTACTGGCTCATTCGTCAAGGAATTTGTTGGAAGGAAATCGTCATTAGGTATCGTCGTTGTCGGTAGAGAACAAATTGTTGTGTATAAAAGAATTTTGAAGTCAGTCTGTAGCTATAGGATTCATCTGTGGGGTACGATGCAACAGCAATATTGATATATTCAAAAAATTTCAGGATAAAGTTTTCTGAAGTACAACTGTCAACGAATGGATTGGTCCATCAGTAAAAAATCTTTTAAATAATGGTGATAATGTGAAAAAACCTAAGCATCTCCAAATTCTAGACTTAAATCCGAGAAATTAATAAAACGGAGAAATTTGTATACAAAATAGAAAGGGTGTTGCTGGGTGTCCTTTTCTCAAACGAAATTTTGTTACTAGTTTATTCACGTAAATTTGAAACTGATTGTCAATAGTTGTTAATTTTAAAAAATACAACATGGACATAATATTGTGCATAGCTTTCTTTACAACTACGAAAAGGGCCTTACATTGTTGCACTTTGTAAGAACATCTGAAAAGCTATAAAAACGTGAAGTTCGTTTGCACAAAACCTATTTTACCATTACGAATACAAAATTATAAAATTAAAGATTTAAATTTAGATGATTGCAGTTGCTTAAATCAAACAGATTGTTGGTAGTATAATCAATTTGATATCTTTAAATAGTGTTTAAAAAGCTTAATAATTAACGAGAAAAATTAGTGTAAAGAATAAACTGTTATTTCGATGACACTGAAACTTTTTGAAGCTAAAGTTGGCCACCTTGGAAACACGGTTAATCAATTGTTTGACCATAATTAACAGAACATGAGCTCGTTTGTTCATTTCAAGATGTCAACTCCACTTGACTGGAAGAGCGACGTTCAGGGATAAGATATTTTGCTATCTTAAGGCGTAAAATTAGCAGTAATTTACTCAAGATTATGAAAGATAAGGGGGAAAAGTTTTTTAACCAAAATAATGTATATAAAAAGTGAACAGTTTAAGTCGAGTCGAACAAATTCCAATCCGGATTTGCCCACAAAAAAAATTTAAACTTGCGCGTCCCTCAGTATTTTGCGGCTTTTCCCAAGTCACATTGACGGTCTACTGGAACTTGCAAGGCTTAATTTTTGAGTTTATTTAGAAGAACAACGTACGCAAACAGTGAGTTTTGTTTTAATATCCTCCTACATAAAACGCAACCCACGATATAAAACACATAAGGACGCTCCCCAACAGGTGTGATTCTCTTGCACGATAACGAGAGCACCCACAGCGCTGAGAGAACGAGAGAAACGCTCGAACTGTTTTGTTGGAAGGTGTTGCACATCCACCTTACATCCCAGATCTCATCCACCTGATTTTAATTTTCTTGGCTCACTCAAAAACTTAACTTAGCTAGAAGTTTGACGACAAAGCTACAGTAAAAGTGATACCTACAAGTATAATAGCAAGGTACTACTTCTCCACTGTTGGACACAGAACGCTCACAAACGCTAAGAAAAGTCTCTAAATGTTGATAGAGCCTATATTAAAAAAGAAGTTTAAGTTTCATTGGCATTGAATGAAATCATTTGTTTTTAACATAAATTTATCTTATTAATTATAAAATCCCTTGTAATATTAAGGTTAATATAAATAACAAAATAAATGAAGAAAACCGAAATTTAAAAAAAAAATATGTTGGCACGACAAAATTTCTGGCGTTAGATAAAAGTTCACGGTAGAAACATTGATAGCTAGGGGGAAAAATATGATACGGAAGTCAATAGCACGACAAATGATCATGTTAGCGTGTGAGAGGCTATTTAATGACAAGGAATCAAGATTTTTTTGAAATGTAAGAACGATACTGAAAGTTATCGCGGGAGGTAAAATTCTGTGTATAAATCATCTTGCCTAAAAGAAAATAATAAATTTTAAAGTGAAATACGAAACTTTTAGCAGACTTGATTATAAGAAGATTCTCGCAATAAAAATATTATATGTTAATAATTATAATCAGTACGAACAACAGTGCATTTCCCGTATTTAGTCAATTTTTTAAATTGTTAATTTATCTGTTTTCAACGTAAATAAATAATGGAAGTAAATAATTTATCTTCATTTTCATCTGGAATAAAGAATGTATTACATTAAAAAACTTAATACTGAAGAAATATATACGTGATTTGAATTACGGGTGCTAGATATTAAGTCGTAAATTTAAGCAATGTGGCCCATATATATTATTATTCCGAATTCATGAGTCCTACAAAAATATTCACTTCGAGTTGGTTTACATATTATTTATTTTCTCTTCCATTTGTATTTCACTTCGTTTTTATTCCGTTATCTGAGATACTGAATCGGTTAAAATAACAAAAAGAGTTTATTTTTCTAACTTCTTGCTGTTATTTTCAATATACTTTAAAAATTGTTCTGTACATAAATAAATAAGTTTATCTCGTTTGATATTTTGTTTTTATTGTTCCGTTTACATCAAAATATTAGTTAAGTATACTTCGTTTAATAAGCTTCGTCACATATTAATGTAAGCACTTAGCCATCTTAATTTAACGTATGTAAAAAATGCTTGTTTCGGTTTTGCGAGAAGTTTTGTAATATGTAGTACTCTCATAGAAAATTTCAGCTTTCTTTTTATCTCTAATTTTGTTATTGAAAAAGTTACAGCGTGATATACGTATTTTTAATTTAAATTTATATAATAAGAACGCACTCTCTTTGGATGGTGATTCGTGGTAGAGATCAATTTACCTGAGTTGTAGCCAATCTTCAGCGTTGGATTCGGCCCACCAAGAACACAAATAATAAATAGCTATTAGTACTCAGGACTCCATCTAAATCATTGCCTTAGGTAATATCACCATTTATTAACTAAAACACTTGAGCTGACAGTACGTATTACACTAGTTAGTCACAAACATTTACCTTTGTTTAATGTATCAAAACTCATTTTATACAAACCATTTAAAACGCTTGTGCGGATATGGGATTGAATTGTGGGATACGTCCAAGACTTCAAATATGAACATAGTCGAACGTGTTCAATGAAAGTTTTTGCGGGAAGCATTAAAAAATTCATGGTATGTCAAAGTCAAGTATGAAACCAACAAATGAAATAAATGATTCTAAAAATATAAATAAAATTATCAAAATGATTATTTTCATAGTAGTAACTTCATACCCATCCTGATCTTAACTACACCGTCAAAAAAGTAATATCAAAATTCAGTTTTAAATATGAAGAAAGGCTCAACCATCATCCAAATTCTTTGGCTCTAAATCTGCTCAAAGATACTGATAATGGATTTACAAGATTTAAAAGAGGACGTGTTAGATTTTAGCTAGAGATATTAATTGTCATTATTGTTGTTTTAAAATTATTTGTCTCCTTCCTGTAAAGCAACAACAATATATCCATCGATGGATGAAATTAGCTCGCACATAAACACCTATTACTATTTCTTATTGTTTCTTTAATGAAACAGGTGTTTAGCCGCTGACTTGAAAAAAAGTTAATGATAGTAATTTAATAGCTACAGTTTTTTTGTTTAATGGTATTTAATTATTTCAGCGTCTCATTGTTACAATTGCAGTGGTCACAATAATTACTTGACCAATTTTGATTAATAGTCCTCTGACGTCTTTCGTATAATGTAATGGCACTACTTATTTAAGAAGTTATGACAAAGCCTCCTACCTGATTTTCTGTAAAAAATATAAGTCTGCAGTCTTTATCAATTCTTTTTCTCGACCCTAATTACAAAGATCCTAATGTTGGTATCTCAATTTCTTACAATTGGTTTGTTGACTTTTAAAAATATGGATTCGATTTTAGCTTAGCTATGGCAACTAATCCATATATTTTTTGCATAAAATTCAATTTTTATAAATTTCTTCTCTGTTGGCATCAATATAGTTTGACATTTTTGACAATAAAATTTAGTGGCATCGAGAGCTTACACCATAACAGTAATAGACATTCAGTAGTACTTAAAAACTTGCTTTTTACGATTCCCTGTAAAACCTGTACAAAAATTCTAACCTTTCATTTCTATTAACGAAGTGAATGTTTTAATTTTGTCGAAAAACCTAACCGCTAAAATTGTTTACATTAACAGCCAGAAGATTAATTTTGACCAATAAGTAAAATGAAAAGTGGTTTACCGGTATCTTCTTTAGTAGGCTGGAAAAATTAATTCTTAGCTAGACAAAATTTTCTTAAAAGCATTTACGTTTCTGGTCATAAAATCTTACTTCATTTGCATCAGTGTCTGGCTAAACATTAAAATCCGTGTAGTTAATTATACTTTATTAATGTCATTTAGAACTGTACAACTAGTAAATTTGAGGATTGCATTTTGTAAAGGTGGGTAAAAATATGGCGTGAATGACTTAAGTAAGAACAGAACTGAAACAATAAAAAAGGATAAAAAGTGACCCGCAATATTATTAATACATAATAATGTTGTACCTACCTTGTGTATTCTTTTTTAACTGTATTACTTGTGGTTCTTATTTATGTTTGAAGTAAAAGATTGATTGGAAAACCTACTCCTTTATCCTGTGACAATTTTTTTAAATTTCCTATAAAAATTATATATTTAGTTGAAATAATAGATATATAGAAAGAGTTATCGTATATAAATAAACTTTTAGAAATAAAAATGTCTTGCTAATCCTCACATCAGTGTTACGCCCTAATTTCTTGTAAATATTTTGTGCACAATTAAGATGATGCAATTGCAAAAACTAGATATGATAAAAACCTTGACATTATTATTTCATTGACAAAGAAACTCGGATGTTTTCTCATTGTTAAGATTTCGTTTCTTAAGAAATCAGATCAGATACGTCTGTCAATCAGTACAAAAGTTCTGATGTAAGAAGTTTTGGGTTGTCAAAATCAGGTGTTAATCTTGAACAGTAATCTTAAAAATCGTATATCATTTCTTGCTTTCAATTTCAAAGGAAGTCCACTGCCTAGGATTGTGTTAAACAATACGATTACGAGTAATTAAAAGAATTTGATTTAGTCACACATTCCTTTTAGAAGGTAAAAATGTTTATAATTACAAATAAAAGAATATTTAAATAATATATATTACATGAAATAATTCCTATAGTATTGTAAAAATGTTTAATTCGTTGAATCAAGTGCTACAAACCACTCAAGATAAAAAACCTATTTACGACATTACTTAAGTTATAACATCGATCTTTCTGAAATCATCAATTTCTTGATTTTAAATCAGAACTGTGTTTTTTGCAAACGTATAATTAAAAATATTATAATAGCAGTTTATAATTTGGTTGCTGGCGTAGTTATAAAATGGCGTAGTGGCGTGCTACACCAACAAAGCCCAAGACTAAGGCCCAAATTTAAATGTGATAATTTAAACGTATAAACGCCGCAGTAATCGTTAATTTAGTGACAACAAAGCACGACTGATTAATATAACTTAATATCTCTTGATACTGCTTTAAACTATTAAATTTAAACATAGAGCTCTATGTATGTTTTTTACAGCACTGCTATCATATAAAAGTGTAAATTTACGCATAATATTTAATTTAGGAAACTTTTTAGAATTGAATGAAATTTACCAAATTTTAGCCATCTCATATATAATTTAGTATAGACTTAATATGTTATTTCAGTAATAAACAATAATCGCAATAATTAACATACAATATCAATGAAATAAGTACAACAAAATAGTAGAATATTAAAACTATAAAGTTAATATTAGATAACTAATCACAGGCCTATAAATAAATGTAATAATATTATCTAAAGATTTCAGTAATTGCCTTCTTGTCATGCGCCACTGCACTACTACACCGGCCGTGGTGTAGTGGTCAGTGCAACTGGCTTCTACACCAGGGCTCTCGGATTCAGTTCCAGTTAGATAAAGTATTTTTTTAACTCATTTTCATTCATCACCCTTAATCGTCTGCATTGATGTTAAATTCAGTCGGACGTTAAACCAAAAATATAAACAACAACAACTACATCATTCACACAGTATGGAATACTGTAGTGCCTTAAGTTCCCTAATGCTATAAAAAATATGTAACTCTTTTAATAGGTATTTTTACTTTCTCGCCTACATGAATATATAGGAAGGAAAGTATTGTTTTCATGTCAATTTTATGTAATCGATTTTTCCCCCAATATACACGTTTTCAGACCCCCTGAACCCAAAAAACATGTTTTTATCGATTGTTGTGTGTGAGAGAGTGCGTGCGTGTGCGTGCGTGCGCGTGCGGGTGTGAACAAAATATCTCAAGAGCAGAACATCGTACGAAGTTGAACCTTTAACCTTAAGTCAGTACTACTATAGGACCCGACACGAACGTTTTAATCAAAATCGGTCAACCGGAAGTATGTAGTAGTTTATTCGTGTCATTTTTAACTTTCTTAAGATTTTCTCAAAACGGATCAAACGATTTTTTAATCGCTTCATTTATTACATTTATTGTGCTCTACAAGATAGCGCCATGTCTGCTGAAATTCTTGGGAGGCTGTGCTCTCGTAGAAAATTATGTTTTTTTTTAAGATTGTGGCCTTAATATGCATTTTAGGGAAAAAGTGTATAAATAGTCAAAATTGTAAACAATTTAATAACCTACAACTTTAATTTCAAATATTTCTTTGTATAAAACCTATTTTAGCGGTAATGAGGGATTTTATGTTTTTTTTTCATGAAAATCTGTAAAAATAGATTTAATAAGATTTCAGCCTTAGTATTCATTTTACGACAGAAGTGCATAATAAAATCAAATTTATAAGAAATTAAAAGATCTATAATTTTTATTTCAAGCATTTTTCTTTACAGAGCCCAATGTAGCGTTAAGGAGTGACTCACCACTCCAGCGGCGCCTCGCGCCGCTTACTTGTCTCGGCCTCAGAGGGGTGGATCAGAAGTCGTAACTGGACCAGAAACATTTGCTACAAGGTGAAGTTCGGCCGCCAAAGGGGTTGGGTGCATCACAATATTTTTAAATTTGAAGATATGAAAGTTTGAAGATGAAGTCTAAAGTTTCAAAATTAAAAATTTGAAGGTTTTGAAATTTTAGGTTAATGGTTAGAGTTTCAAAATTTCAACTTTGAATGTTGAGGTTTAATGTATGATACTTTTGAGTTTTTTTCGTTTTGTCATGCGACCTGGGGTTGCGACTTGAAAATTTTCGGGTTACCAAATTTTTATTTAACTTTTAACGTCAAAAACATGCCGTTAAAATATATTTTGTATTTTAAAAATTTAGAAATTTTATAATTTTTGGATAGGGGTAGCAACCTCTATTGGACCCCGATTTAAAATTTTAAAAAATACCGTGATGCTATAAGTACCTGTAACGTTTTTCTAATAAAATTTGCCAACAGAACTGTTTTGAAGGTGTAAAGATAGGAACAACCTGAAAACGTCAAGCCCCAAAAAACAAAATTTTGTGTTAGTAGTTTACTCAGCGAACCAGTGTGTTAAGGGCAATTTTGGTTATATACTCTTCAACTAATTTTTGTGGGGTACAGAACACGTTCATGGATTTTGTCCCTATTATTCACCGTTTAGGAGATAAAGAAATACAACCCCAACCCCAGGGAAGAGGGTACGACCTGAACATTTTCGGGTTACCAAATTTTTACGTAATTTTAACGCCAAAAAACATGCCGTCAAAAGACTTTTTGTATTCTAAAAATTGAAACAATTCATATCTTTTGGCTAAGGGTAGCGACCCGCGACCCCCGTAGGACCTCAATTTAAAATTTAGAACATTACCCGTGATGCTTTAGGTACGTGTAACTGTTTATAAATGTAAATTTGACGAAATAACCTATTTTGAAGGTGTAAAGATATAACAATATGAAAACGGCAAACCCAAAAAAGCCGAAATTTTGGTTGTTTGAGTTTTCTCACCAAACCGGCAAGTTAAAGAGCAACGATAGCTATATGGTTTTAAAGTACTTTGCGAGGGGTACAAAAAATATTGTATACAATTTTTCTCTATGGTGCACCGTTCAGGAGATAAAAAAATACAACCCCTACCGCAGGCTAGAGGGTGCCAATTGAAAATTTTCGGGTTATTAAATTTTTGTGTAATTTTTAACTCCAAACAACATGCCGTTAACAGATTTTTTATATTTTAAAAATTTTAAATGTTCAATATTTTTAGATAACGGTAGCTACCCCCGTAGGACCCTGATCTAAAATTTGAAAAAATTTCCTGTAATTCGGGGGGTACGTTTAATGTGGTCTGAACAAACGTTTGGCAAAGAAACCCGTTTTGTTGGTGTTACAAAAGAAAACTTGAAAATTGCAACACCAAAAAAGACGAAATTTTGTTTTATGAGTTTTCCCACCGAACCGGCAATTTAAGGACAACGATAACTATATAGTTTTGAAGTAAATTAAAAGGGATACAAAAAAGATTCTATACAATTTTTTTACGATGCACTGTTTAGGAGATAAAACAGTACAAACCCTACTGCAAGGAAGAGGGTGCAACTTTAAAATTTTCGGATTATCACATTTTTATGTAGATTTTAACGCCAAACAACATGCCATTAACAGATTTTTTATATTATAAAAATTTTAAAATTTCATAATTTTTAGATAAGGGGCGAACCCCGTAGGACTTTGATCTGAAATTTTAAAAGTCACCCGTAATTCCGGGAGTAAGTGTAATGTGGTCCTGATAAACATTTGCCAAAGAAACCCGTCTTCATGGTGTAACAAAGATAAACCAAAAACTGCAACCCCCGAAAAAGCCGAAATTTTGTTTTTTGAGTTTTTTCAGCGAACCAGCGAGTTAAGGGCAACTTTATATATATGGTCTTAACGTACTTCGGGAGGGGAACAAAAAAGGTCGCAGTGGCCTTTGCGCTACAAGACTTCGTTAAAAAGTTCGAAATTTTCGGCCGCGTTATTTTTTTTTACGTCAGTTTATTTTTGTTTATTTCTAATGTTTTATTACTGATGTTATATTATGTTGTTCATTATTTTCATAGTCAAGAGAAAGTCATGTGCCTATTTCACACTAAATATTTTTTAAATTATACCTATTCTCTGTTGTCCGCTTTTAACCATAAAATCATTCTTGTGACTATACATTAGCCAATAAAATGTGTATCAAAGACCGAAGCACTCATGTTGTTGTTTAGTTTGAATCTGTAGAGGTTTTACTAAGTAAAACGAGGAGTTAAGTGGTTTTTCCTACCTTCCTTACTGAGTGGAAAAGTACGCTTATCAGCATGCCGGGCCCTCTGCAAAGCACATATTTTCTACTATGCAAATGACACCATCACTTCATTCACCACAGCGTCTGGCTGTATTATAAAATTCATTACTTACAGAGAAGATAACTCTGATTAGTGTATTTTACACCTCTGCCTCTTCTGTTCTTATTTTTTTTGTAATCCCTAATTTGTGTACGTTGCAATCTGTTCAATTCAGAACAATAAGCAACCCCGTGACCCAATGAGATGAGGACGGTATGTATGACGTGTAAATGAGGTGTAGTCTTGTACAGACTCAGGCAGACCAATCCTGAGAGAGTATGGTTAATTGAACCCCAACCATCAAAGTACACCGGTAACCACCGCTAGCATTCAAATCCGTATAAAAGTACTACCTTTACTAGGACCTTTACTGTTCTTAAATGATTCAGTCATTTAATTGTCTGACCATTTGATAAGAAACAGAACTATTTATTTTAGCCGTGCATTTAACAGATTGAGTGTAAATAATTTGGCACTTCACTTGTCTGTTATGGGCAGGAAGATTTCATATGACACCAATTTGAGTCTTACGTAAATATTAAATTATAATATTTCTGCAACACTGGCATTTGGGTACTAAATAAAGGGTTTACTTTTTGTAACATCTGAATGTGTTACAAAGTATAGGACTTGACATTAAGTAAAATACAGTTTATGAAAAATAAGTTTAACAATACAACCCGCGTTGTGAATACCACTCACGCAGTCTGGGGACAATGTATGTAATGGCTCAATGGAAAATGATAAGTGATTCATCCTTTTCAAAAGAAGGAAGGAGCACTATCTGGCTGTCGTTTAGTAAACTATCTGAAACATAAGCCTTCAACGCAGTTTCAATTCGAAGCCATGCGCATACGATTTTATTGATTTAATACTTTACTGTAAAAGTTTTCAGAAAATACGGCAGAATGCGTTAACATGAAGTTTCTGCAGTGTGGTTTACGATTGTAAACAATTCAGTTTTGTAGTGGCGGTAATATTCAAATTCATCTATTGTAATATTCGTATATAAAAATATGTAAATAAAAATATTTATAAACACGTTTGGAAATAGTTTGAAATTACATAAAGTGAAAAAATTATCACGTTTATGATATTTTGAATTTACTTATGCGAGGCGAATATTAGATGAATGTACCATCGAAACAATGTTATTTAGAATTGAGTTATTTCATTCTACGAATAGATAAACTTTACCACACAATGCTATTGTAATCAACTTTCAAATCCATATTAACCTCGATTGTCTTGTGAATGAAGAGAAAGTTTGGTATAACGAATTTTAAAAACCACGTGACTTATATTTTTATATATACTTTTAAACTATAATAATATACTACAGTTTCTGGTTATTACCTTCACTGATTCATCTGATCAGTCAGTTATTATAATAAAATTCAAAAGAATAAATTCTATTCACAAAATTATGTCAGAATTATTCCGGTTTACATATTATCAGGTTTTAACCTTACCGGTTATTATGATCAAGCAGAGAGAATTATTTAAAAAGATTAAAATTATTGTAAACACATGAGTTGACAATTACGTTTTGCAATAAAGAAAAATAGGAAAAAATGTTCCAAGAGGCAGATAAAATGGTAATGCAATCAATTACAATCGATATAGGAATTTTAAGAATATGATATTAAACTCTAGAGTGAGGCTTTAGAACGGGAATATAACTTTTTTGTATAAATTGCAGACATCATTAAATAAGTCAAGAAGCAAACAGAAAAATCGGTTTTGTAATATAATTATCATAGTGCCCATAACAGACAAGTGGAGTGTTAAATTAATAATTGCACTCGAACTGTAGGTTCCAGGGCTACAAAAAATATTTCGTTTTCTTAACATATGGTCAGTTAATTAAATGACCGATTCATTTAAGAACAGAAGAGGTGTAAAAGTCACTAGTCAAAGTTATCTTCTCTGAGAGTAATGAATTTTACTATACAGGCAGACCCTGTGGTGAATGAAGTGACGGTGGATTTGCAGTGTGGAAAGTGTGTGATTTTCGGAGGGCCTAGCATGCTGAAAAATATACTCTTTTAACTCAGTGAGTAAGGCATTGGTAAACCAACTCACTTCTCATTTTACTTAGTAAAACCTCTAGAGGTTCAAACCAGCCTTTCGGCCGTTGAATTAAACAACAACAAATATATCATACGTAATTAAGTGTAGCTGAATGGACTGTACAGTCTTAATTTACCTTTTTGCTTAAGATTTTTTAAAATTGTACTGTTTGCAAGTATTTCTGAACAATGCACTGTATTTTGGTATTTATGTTTTGTAATTAAAGTATTTATGAGCGTAATGTAGGTAAAAATTTGTTTTATTTAGGAAAGACGTTGATCCTTTATACGTACTTTTACTGCGTTAGACCAAGCGGTCAAAACTACTCATGACTTCAAAACTCTTGACGTACGAGGCGATGCTTCAACCGATCTGGATGTATGGTGGTCAGATTTATGGTGCGGCAAAGCCATCAGTCATTTTATGAATACAACGTTGACAAAGTAAATTCTTGCGGCTGATTACTAATTGCCCGAGTTAGTTATCCAACTGAACACTACGCGTTCCTTACTTCAACGACACATACCTAAAACTGTACCGTAGGTTCAGAGACAAACTTCAAAACCATAATAATCCCTTAATATGCAACGTTAATTATCCAGACCTTCCAAGAATACCACAAAGACGGCTGAAACGCCGATGGAGTAGATACATGATACATTAAGACTACATTAACAGTAACTAAGTGTAAAACATATGAAATTAAAATTTAGCACATTTTTCGTTATCTGGAGAGCCATCACTGGGTGGTTTCCTCCTCAAAGCCATTTACGCGGTTTGTTTTTATTTGACTCAGAATTTAAACATTTTTGCTGGTTGTATTTTTTCAAAATAAATAATAAAAAAGTATTGCTTGAGTTCCAGCTCCATGTAGTTGGAAGGAATGCAATGCGTTGTTATAGTAGTGGGAGAATGAATGAGTGTTGGTTGTGTTTCACTGTTGCTGAATTTGTAGTGGTAGCGTGTACTAACTAGACTAAAAATATATTCGTATCAGCCAGCGCATTAGTTTAACAAATAACTTACCTACCGGGTTATTAAGTCGGTCGGATTCATAATATTTAACTTACCAATTTATATCAAAATATGTAAATAAATAAATGTAATAAATACAAAAAAATATGTTAAATACGGAAAGTTTGAATACGAATGTTTTGCATCAGAGTAATACAACATCGTTCTCCCAGCATGTGTCACTCATTCATTATAACTCACCCGTACCCTTTACCCCGCAACTACACGGAGCTTGAAACCGCACAATACACTAGATGTTTCTTTAAAAAATTTAAAATAGTAACATAAAAATTTGTTTTACTTAGGAGAAACGTTGGTCCATTACATTTTTGCTACATTAGATACGTGCACAAAGCTTCTGTTCGTCGTCGGCTAGGGAATTACCAATTCGATTTTCGGATAACATGATGGCCAGATTATACGATCCGAATCCAGAATCCCAATGTGATGACGATAAAAATCGGTCACTGTAATAAGTATGTTATAACCATAACTTTAGCAATATTAACTTCCCAATATTGAGAATAATAATCGATTATTCGTAGTCTAACTGTAATGAACCTATATAACATCAGAATTAAGAATGTGAAAAATATTTTGATTGCGGTTAGATTCAGGTGAAAAGTATACACCGTCCAGATCAAGTTCATTATGCACGAACAAATACAGAATTACTATACGTGGTAAGAAAGGTATGTCAAATAATTTAAACGACTTTTCTTATAGTAATACATTCATATAAATATATGTAGTTCTATAGAGTTGATCAAAAGGTAGTCTAAATGTTAAAAAAACAATTAAAGAAACTAAATAATTTTATAATATATGATAACTTTTCTCGAATCTTCAAGCAACATTTTATTTCAATCATTTATAGACCGATTTCGATGCACGAACAATCAACTTTTTAAGCCAAAAAGAAAGTGTTTAGCTGTATTACAACTAAGTGGCGGAAGCTCTAAAATTAATGCTAAACAATATTCACTATGAAGTACTCTCAAATAAAGTTACACATTGATGTTTTCAGTAATTAATGGAAAACAGCTATAAAAGGTTTTTAATAGGATAATTTTTAAGTTTCCGTTAACCTAAGCTTTTTTGTACAAGAACTATTAAATAAAAATTCTAGTTAATTTCAATTAATGGACCTTTGGGGTAAGATACTCTAGAAAAAAATAACTTTAAAGAAGATTGATTTTTAATTTGATTTTTTTAATAAAATCACAAACTACTACTAAAATAGGCCTGCACATACTGTGTAGACAAAGAGAGAATTCTCGTATATTAAAAAGTTGTAGTATTTTTATTTTATATAATTTTGTTGTTAAATATTTATATTCTATTGTTTGTTCATTATCATCACCACTGTGTCTTCCCAATTTCGTCATCATAACACTGCTATTGTCTTTTATCAAGTTCGTCTACATCGTAGTGTGACGATATAATCCAAAACGAAACACTGCTGGATGTGACCCCTCTTAACTAACACTTCCATCCATTCTAGTGATTCTCCTATAGTGTACAGTTCTAGATTGGAATTAACACAAAAAAAAGGTTTTATCCTAAATTTTACCTTAAGACGATAACTCTGGAAAAACCTCGGGCTAAATTTTTTGTAGTTATTTGCAATGAATGATAAATTTTTGCTAAACTAAGCAGCGAACTAAAAATGTTATACAAAACTTTAGATATTTTTGATTTCCCTTCGTACGTGCATTCTTGCCATGCAATGTACCGGAAGGTTGAAATGTTAAGATAAACGATTTTCTGAACGACAGCAGTATCGAATATCACTATGAATAATAATAATAATAATAATAATAATAATAATAATAATAATAATATATACCATTTATTCCTACTAATATGCGTACTTAACTAAATAATTATTTACAAAAGTTAAATAACAATCGTCAAAGCAGTTTTTAAAAAATTTATATTTTTATTTTTTCATCAGCTTAAAGTAGACTTACCCTTGATTTTCGAACTACGTATCTAATCCCGAAAGAAGTCTGCGGTTGGAAGTACGCGTGAGAGCGCTTGTATATCCATGTACACACTACTTTTTACCTTCCGGGAGCATAAAATAAAGATGTGCTGGAATCTGGGTATCAAAGTTTTGCATAATCGCAATACTTTTTCATTCTCCGCTAAATATTTTGCGCGAGAACGTAAGGAAAGGTAAAAGTAATCTTGATTGCTATAGGAAACTAAATTGTAGAATGTCTTATGTGGAAATTTAACACAGTTTGTCTGTGATCGTGAGATAAGTCTATTGCATTAACAGTGAAAACGGACGCAGTGAAAAGTGAGTATACTCTTCTCGCCTGTCTTCTTGTAGATTAAGAATCGTCCGAATGCTTTTTCTCCATCACCTTCGTAAAGATTTGAGTGGATGATAAAAGAAAGAGAAACGTTGTCTGAGGTGAGCCTACAAAGAATTAATGACTGAGGAATGTTTTTCCGACGAAATGTAACTGTCAGTGTTATAAATCCACATTAATAACTGGTTAATAAATTTTCTTTGGCGAAGAGATGTATAATCTTTTCTAGCACGAAAACTGACGAACTTTTTCATAAGAATTTATGCTGTTAGATGTGAAAAGAATTATAATCAGAACGTTTATGTCAACTACATCTTACTCACAGTGTATTATTCTTTACAGTGAAATAAATCCGTAATATATTTCAATATAAAGTCTAAAATAAATTCCATATTTTAAGATTAACTAAAAGTTTTTAAAAATTAGGTTATGGCCGCCTTTGTAACATAATGGTAGCGCGCTAGCCTACAACGTGAAGGTTCCGGATTCGATTCCCGGCTAGGGTTTAGAAATTTTCACAACTTAAAACCCACAGTTACATAACTTACCGTAGTTGCTGATAACCGAGCTGTTGATGCGACTTTAAATAAACTAAAAAAAATTAGGTTAGAGAAGAAAACAGGGCAATGCATATTTTCCATCGGCTTCATCGAACAAAGAAAATTTAGTTGAAAAGATAATTTAAAAAAACTAATAAACGCAATAACTTAAGCATGAATACTTTTTATTCTGCAAAACTAAACAGGAGAAAATGTTCAATTGTAAGCATGGAAAATAACAGGAAAGGCTAATAAGAACGCGTACAGTACAACACTCAAAACGTCTGTGAAATTACTGATACAACTGTTAATGTCTTTGTTAATACTTAAGAATAAATTTAAATCATTGAAATTTGCAGAAACTCTTTAAAAGTCATGCAAAATAGATTTTCTTCAAAACAAAAGTTAAATTCTTTAAAACAATTGTGTCAGTATTAACAATATTGTCAGTTCGTTGTCCAATTAAAGATCGTAGTGTAATCTTTTCTAAAGTAAGTTCCAAAGTGATAGAAAAACAAAAAAAAACTCAAATGAAAGTATTTTAAAAATTGCATAGAACGTCTAAAATATAAAAATGGAACTGATACCTAATATTTTTAAAAAATTCTGAAATAACTTTATAGATAGATAATTTTCACTCACTGACTTATAGTTGTATTGATAGATAAATCCTTTGGATGCTCTGGTCTTTGTTAACGCTCGAGTCGTTCTTTAGCTTTGAAGAAAAGAGTTGATAGCTACTTTACAAATGATTGAAAATAAATACTGACTCATCGTATTATATTATTCAACCTCTTTTACGACGGCCGCGAAGAGGATAGTGTTATTTCACACTCAGGACTTATTTTCAAGGAGCTGTGTAAATAAATCGTAAACAACTATGACAAATTATTTCATAGCTGCCTTAATTTGATTCATAGTAAGCGACCATAATAAAATTTAAAAAAAAGTAAAGATACGAAAAACAAAACAACATGAATTTCTAAAGTATTTTGAAAACTTTTGTTCGATAATAATAGAAATTGTATTGTACATGTACTATTATCACAATTTTTATGGTTGCTTACTGCTAGAATAACTACCTCAGTTTGATGAGTGTTTTTTATTCCTTCGTTTTATCCTTCGTTCAATTATAAACAATTAACCTTGATTTACTGACTATTAAGGCACTTTTTATTACTTTAACTGGCCACATAATTATGTAGATAAATTATGTTTCATTATGTTTACCAACTTACTTTAGAAATTAAATTGAAAGTAAAAAACCAATATTGCAACAGTTAAAAAAACGTGAACTGTCACTGAGAAAACTACAGATAAACGGGAGTCACATTTCTACCTATATATCTACTGCAGAGAATAAAATGCATTCCAGATGTTAACTTGCTTTGACCCATCAAGAATTTATAGGGGCGAGTAAATCCTAACAAAGTTCTATCAAGGGAGATCCCCGATTTAGGTATTTTATTGCAATCTTTTGAAGGGGATGATCTATTTATACTCTGATTGCAAATAGTTTTACTGAGAAAGGCTGGTGTAATGCTTTTGTTGAACACACAATAGCGCTAGAACTCTATGACTCACTTCGTACTTTTCGTTCTGCTTAAACCTTTTCAATGTGAATGTTATACAATTAAATTTCCGAGTAAAATGCATTTCTTCTTTGTGGATATAATGTTTTAATACAACTGGTTAATAATTTGTTAACTCTATATATAAACAACCAAATGAATGGGTTGGTTATTAATAGATAAATAGAAGTATTTTTCCTTCGTTAAATTTTAACCTTCATCGAATTAGATCAAAAATTTTGCCATTTAATTAATAACATTGGATTGAATAATTCTGTAATTAATTTACAGGCTCAGTAACTTTTTTTGAAGTCACATTAAAAGTTTTCTCATTAATAATTAGCGTGATTGTAGATAGTGCGTTTTTAAATTGTTTAACATCAGTTGGAAATTTTATATGAGAATCGAACCAGGAAAGTTCTACTTTGTAGTCTAGTAGATTGACAACTTGGCTACTGAGAAAGTCAATAAATAAATTTATGATACACTGAACAATTTTACTTGAACTTACTAATTACGATTATTTTTCTTCTGGTAATTTTAACATCACACGATTAAGAACATTCCAAAAGCATAGATTTTTGCCAATCCATGTTTATTATCAATGGATCTAGGTTAACTGTGTTACTTGCTTAAAACAACATCATACTCATGAGCAATAAAAAATGTTGACGTTCAGAATATTATAATGTGTCATGAAAAAATCCAATCTTTTGATTTCTAGTTTAGTCATTTTTTTGATTTACCTTTGAAAATCAGGGTTCCTCTGCGTTAAAGTAGAAACGAAGCTACCGAAATGATTAGTTGTATTAACAAGCAGGTATATTAATATACATGTTAAATTAAATATTGTGGCAATATCTAAATGGAATGTGGGTTCGAGAATTTTCGAGGAAAACAAGTGTTTAAAAATGTTAGGCCTAACGTAAATAATTAAAGTAATAAATAGTGTTTTCCGAGAAATATTTAGAAATATTATGTGTTATAATAAATGGTATTTTGTAGTGAAGGAGCTATTGTTGTACTGGTATTGTGACAGCCAGGTACCTATTTAGATAATTGGCCTTTTTGTAGCACCTTCTATTCAATCCTAATTTGTTTACAGTTGTTAAGATTTATCCTGAAGCCGTTAGAAGGATTTTGTATTTTATTACATCGAAAATCTCTGTCTTTTCTCAAACTTTCCATTAGCCCACCTATAATAAAATCAGCCAGTTTGTTTACGGTCGAGTCAGTCTCGTTTTATCTGTGTTTGAGTGAGCGAATCGCGTAGTGCTTAACGGTTACGTTGGAAAAGGTCAACGTTACTGTTTATTGTTTAACTTAAAAGTTATTTCCCTATCTTTTGTAAGTAGTATTTATGTATATCGGTTAAGTTATTAATTGTATTAGTTGATTATAATTAATTTTTCATTTATTAAGTAATTTAAAATTGTAGTTTACTTGTAGATTGTAGTCACTTATTTATTTGTAATTCTTACATGTAATAAATATACTTGTAATTTTAAACTTTAGTGTGGTAATTATTTAACTTACCCAGATCTCGAAACGGACCTTAGAGATAAGTGTTACAATATTTTCATCGGTTTATATTCTAGAGAATTTGATTTGTTATTACCAGTCTTATTTGCTTTAACTCCAGTCGAAAATTATGAATAAAATTTAGTTAATTGTCATTGAAAAGTACAGAAACTGTTTAACTATTATATTTTAGAAATTTGTTTTGTTTTTCTTTTCATAATCTAAGATCAATTGCCCTGCAATTACTTCAGATTACTAGCGCAAATGTTACGTCACACATGCTTAAAGCCAATAAACACATTGCAGATTACGAACTACCCTTTAGTACCCTACAGTTCACTACACTACTACCCTACAGTTCACTCAATGCACAAACATGATCTCTGTACTGTAATTATCCTGCGAGAACATTAAAAAAACACAATAAAATTCCTTCCATTCCTGTTTATATTTATTATTTCACATTTTAACTCAACTTGTACAAATCAATCGTCATTCAGACTTCTATCCCGTTTTATTACAACCCTAATGATTACAAACTACTAAATTAGGTTAGAGTGTACGACCTATAAGGTTAGAGCGTACGATTTGAGCAACTCCGAATTTAAAAGTTATAAAAAAATCAATAAGTATTGCAGATTCTGTAAAATATTCTACTATAATTTCAATAAAAATAAAAACAGTGAGCAGAATGTTAACTTATATATTATTTTCAATATTTGTTAAAGGTTTTGTTATCGCTTTCCCTTCAACACGCGTTCAAGATAACTCGGATTTTGGTTAATTGTGGTCTCCTGTGGCACTAAGAGAAACAGTCTGTGGTAAACAAATTCACTTTCAATATTAATTAATCCAAAATGACTGCATGAAAACAAGTTTGACAAAATGTATGCCAGTTTTAAATAAAATGAGAAACTACATTAAAAACCAGTGTTCGTCTTAGGCAAGTAAAATATGTAATAAGAAACATTTTCAAAGAATACCTAAGTCATAATAAAAATTAATCATCGTACGGTCTTTTACATTTCAATCTTTAGACTTCAAAAAAGTATCCTGTCAAGCCATACGAGTGCTGGAATCCTTCGGTAGTTTCATCCAGCCCAATGAAACCACTACGACCACTTTCACCCCTGCTTTCATTCATCTAAAACCGTACAGCAAAATAAGCACTTTTAGAAAAAATCTTATGTCATTCACTCGTAGTGAGGTTTTCGTATCAGATTCTTTGCTTTTCTTTGGTTTGCTAAGAAAAAGAAAAAAATAACATTTTATAAGACAGTGTTTTTATTAATTTTAATTTTTTTGGTTCTACGTCAGACAGTTTTGTAATTTCTGCTAATGCAGACGGTGGAGAGTGATTATATATGAAAATGAGTGATGAAAAATTCCAGCCCTGACCGGAATCAAACCCGGGACCCCGGCGTAGAGGCCAGTTGCGCTAACCACTAGGCCAGCGGGTCGGCCGTTTTTTATTTGTCTCTAGTGCGAGTACGTTGCAATCTGTTCAATTTGAAAACAACAAGCAGCCCGGTGACCCAATGAGATGAGGATGATATGTATGGAGCGAAAATAAAGAGTCAAACCCCAACCACCAAATTGCACCAGTAACCAATGTCAATTATTCAAATCCGTATAAAAACACCTTTACTAAGATTTGAACCAGGAACTTCCGTCTCCAAAAATCAGGTGTTATAGCTGATTCGTGGTGACGACTTTACCACTAGTCCAACCAGGCGAGTTAATACACTGTAAAGCGTAAATTTTCTATGTAAATTAGTTCTAGACTAAATTACAGGGTAAAAAACATACCTTAGAATTGCTTTATCTTTCTACTCGTATATTATAATATGTTGATATTTTATTTATTGGGTAGTTAAAGAAGTCGTGATCTAATGTATAATTTTGGGAGTCAGATGAACTAAAAAGTTTAACAGGTTTTATAGTTTTAAGTGGGATTTATAAGTTAACGTAACTCTTTAAATCATAAAGCAATCATAAAACTTAAATAGGGCGTAGAACTTATAACTTAATTTTAAGACCGAAAGATGAATAAGAAATAATACTGTGACACTTATCGCTAAGGTCCGTTTCGGGATCTAGGTAATTAAATAATTAAAACACTAAAGTTTACAAATTATAAATATTTATTACAACTTAAAGGTTTACAAAATAAATAATAAACTAATTATAATAAAGCAATACAATAAATAACTTAATAATTTACTTAATACTACTTACACAACAATTATATAGAATGCACATACAAAATGAAACTGAATACACATAAACTGAAATTAATGCACCTACACAATAACTTAACACAATACACACACACACACAAAGACATTATAACAATACCTCGGAACCGTTAACCTGATATAACGCCCCGATAGTCACTCGGCAAAGATCAAACGAATACTAACTCACTAACCGCCTCGGGGTCCTTTATATAGACACCCGAAAGACACCGAAATTCGATATAAAAGTTCTTTCTAAAGAAGTCTTATTTAATGTAAACAGGTAATCAACCGACCCTTTATAAATAGTTGTACAACGCAGACACAATAGCGCAGTCGTTTCAAACAACTTTCATGAATAAGCATCCCTTTATAGCCACCCTATTGTTACTTTTTCATTCTATTATCCTCTCTTTGCTATTTTTACTTTCTCTTACCTATATGAATATACAGGAAGGAAAGTATTGTTTTCATGTCGATTTTAAGAAATTAAGTTTTCACCGGATCTATACGTTTTCAGACCCCCTGGACCCAAAAAACATGTTTTTAGCGATTGGTCTGTGTGTGTGTGTGTGTGTGCGCGTGTGCGTGTGTGTGTGTGTGTGCGCGCGTGTGCGTGTGCGTGTGCGCGCGCGTGCGTGCGTGTGTGTGTGTGTGTGCGTGAACAGAATATCTCAAGAACGGAACAACGTACGAACTTGAAACTTAAGTTACATACCACTACCGGACCCGACACGAACATTTTCATCAAAATCGGTCAACCGAAAGTAGTAGTTTATTCGTATAATTTTTTACTTTTTTGCGATTTTCTCAAAAACTGGTCCTACGATTTTTTTAAAAATCGATTGGTTTACTTAATTTTTTATTCTCTACAAGATAGGGTAGGCGTCATGTTTGCTGAAATTCTCGGTGAGGCTGTTTTTACGTAAAAACATGGTTTTTTCAAGATCGCGGCTTTAATATGCATTTTAGCGCAAAAATGTATATAATAAAAGTTGTAGAGAATTTAAAATTCTACAACTTTTATTTTAAACATTTTTTTTTAAAACGCTTAGTTTAGCGGTAATTAGCGATTTTCTGTTTTTTTTCTCACGAAAACGTGTGAAAAGTCGATTTTTTTAAGATTTCGGTCTTAGTATGCATTGTATGACAAAAGTGCATATTATTGAATTTATAGAAAATTGAATGATCTACAACTTTTATTTGTAGCATTTTTCTCTACAGAGCCTAGTTTAGTGTGAAAGAGTGATTTTCCGTACTTTTAAGGCAAACTGAGATCGATTTTCATTTTTCGTCTTTCATATAATGATTAAAATTAGGTTATGTTTATTGAGGTTAGTTTTTCTTTATTTCTAATGTTTTATTACTAATGTTAGGTTTATTGTTAATTATTTGCATTGGCAAGAGAAAGTTGTGTGAGTGTTTCACACCAGATTTTTATGAATGAAGTACTACTAGAAATTTCGCGAACCATACCCTTCTTCGATATTGTCACAATACATTTTATAAACAACGAGTCACTGAGGGAAGCATGTAGAAATTTAAACATTACTTGAAGTTTTACAGAAATATTTAAATAATAAGGAATTACTAAGTTGTGCAATAAACAGGCTCAAAACTATTTGTGCTGCCAATTCAATTTTAAATATACGTCTCACTCAGTTTATAATTACTTTCATGTATAGACATCACTGACGAACCCATAGCCTATAACTATTATACGTATGCGCTCAAAGGTCTTTACCGTTATAATCCAAATCTGCAAACATACTACAGTCGTTATCTTACTTGTAAGTTTACTGCATGCATAAACGCTTGCTCACAACAATGAGTAAAATTAAAGACAATGTTATTGGAACGGCGCGTATGGCTTGAGCGAGTGAGAGTGTTATGCATTCTCTCACTCCCACGGCTAGGGGACATTAGTTCATCTGAATACTGTACCAGATTGATCAATTTTATAGAATTAGTGGTGCACTAAGTTCTTATAAATCCATTTCCAAGATTAAGTTTCGAATACGAAGTTGAAACTAATTAAATTCGGTTTCCTTGTCAAGGTGACGAAAATTTTTAATTCATTCAGTTATACCAGAGGACAACTACTTTTATTCCTTATTAGGCTAGTGTTAGTTTTATATTAAGTGCGTTCATGTTTAGAAACTCTTGCAGACCTGTAATTTCAAACTAAAGGACCCTGATGATATTTTTTAAATCAAAAAAATACTTTGACAGTAGCATCACTTGGACAACTTATGTAAGATTTAAATTTAAAAGACTTTTTTCTTTTTTTTTTTGCGCCCTGGAGACTCCAGGAGGAGAATAGGACATGTCGTCATATATAACACCTGAAATACATATAAGAATCACACAATGTATCACTACTATCAAGAAAGAAATTCTTGTACGCTATAAAAAGTTTCACTGATCAAGTAATTTTTCAGATTTTTTTTAAAGGACTTCAAATCCTCACAACACTTTAAAGATTGGGGTAATTTATTCATGAATTTTCTCCCTGCATAAGTAGGTTTTTGTTCAAACAATTTTGTGGAGTGATTAGCCACATAATAATCATTCCTGTTTCTCGTGTTATGATTGTGAACATTGAAATTCTGCATAAAATTATTTTGCCTAACATACATAATCACCTCAAAAATGTAGAGGGAGGGAACTGTAAGCAATTTAAGCTCCTTAAATAGTGACCTGCATGAGGTTAGCTGGTTAGCTCCCACCATACACCTAATAGCTTTCTTTTGAATTTTAAAAACCCTATTTATATTACCCATGCTAGAATTACCCCATACTAAAATACCATAACGGATATGAGACAGAATGAGGCCATGATAAGCTGCCATTAGTAATTTTTTATCATTTAATCTGGCGATTTGTTTTAGTGCAAATACCCCAGATGATATTTTACTACAAACTTGATTGATATAGAAGTCCCAAGACAAAGATCTATCTAGAGATACGCCCAGGAACTTCACTGTTTCTACATGCTCTAAACTATTATTATGAATAAATACATCCACTTCTCTACTTTCTTTAACGTTATGTTTATTTTTAAACTGCAAGTACTGACACTTTTTCCCATTAACTGTTAATAACATTTGATTCAAGAACTGTACTACGGACTCTATGTTAACATGTGTATTTACTTCAAGAGCATCTACCAGTAAACTGTTACTGATTACTGAAGTATCATCAGCAAACAACGTATAATAGTATGGTAAAATAATAAAATATGTATCATTGCTTTTTGTTAGATTGATCTTTAGTAAAGACAGTGGATTTAGATCGTTAACAGTGGGTTTTAACGTGTTAAAATTCCAAAACCTACCCGGAAATCGAACCCACGAACATTCGCTATGCATTATAGCTCATTACCACTGCTCCATGGGAGCGGCCAACGCGTATAATTATTATTCAGATTATTCTAATCTGCTTATGATTTCGGAGTATAATGACTAATAGCCAAAAATTCATTTTCTGTTTAAAAAATGAACGGTTAACAACATAAGATGTTAAGTAGTACATATCCTTATTAAATTAGTGCATTTTTTAAAAAATAAGTCAAATTTCACATGCGAAATAAAATTTTAATATTATAGAAAGAGAGACACCAACAAATAGAATTATTTACAAGATAAGGAACTCAACCGAATATCTACATAATGTTTACTAAATAATTTAATATAGACTACTGTTTAAACTTGATTCCTACTAAAATGTTAAATTTTTTTATAAATTCCAGTTTGTAAAATTTATAAAATTAATTAACATTTTTATAAAAATCTTTTATTAATAAATTTGTTTTTACATAGACAACAAAGAACAATTAGAAATCAACCAAAAATGAGTGAAAATGAAGAATTTTTACAGTAATATTAATGTCCTCCCACACAATTGTACTAAACTTACCAAACTCTTTACACGTATTGCATTATAATATTTGCTAGTGCTATGATATTTTACTTTCACATTTTGACAATAGTGATCATAACCGACAGTGTTCGATGCAGAATCATCTCAGTCGTTGAACTGAGGTAAAATTCATCACATGTGGTGCGGCATTAATGCTATAAATTGTAGTGATAGTGATGGAACTACTACAGTGGTTGTGGCTTGTGAACTGTAGGGAACGAACGGAATTCACACTGATTACTGGTGACTCACTTCCCTCTTTGCTTCATTCGTCCCTTTTGTTCACGCTCCCTATTTCCTTCACCAAAGCACCCTTATCCTAATTTTTAAATATAGTTGCTTTACTAAAAAAATCTCGTGCTGTACATGTGACAATGATTGCAAAAGTTTTAATCCTTTTGTGGAGTACAACAACATGAGGTATTGGAAGTTCCTTACAAAGATTTTCATTTTATTTTAAAGAAAATTGCAGAAAAAATTGACAAATAATATTTAGTTATTCCTTAATGGTAAGTAAAAAAAAGTTTAGAAATTAATATGTATTTGATGAGTCAACCATAAATGGTTTATTAATTTTCTTTGTATTGTATTATTCTTTTATCATTATTTAACGAATATTATTATAATATTTTTTCTTTGAAGTAAAAAAATTGCTAATTTTTTGCTGATAATTGAAATTCAATTAAAATTGAATGTAAGTTACATACCACCTCTGATTAATTTTTGCATGTTTTAATTATGGCAAAGAATCTTCAAGTATTAAAAACCATTGAACAACATAAATTAATGTAAAATGTTCAAAAATCTTTAAAAATGAATGCCTAATTAAAAAAAAAAATTGAAAAAAGAAAAAGAAGTTACTTTGAAATGTTTATTACCAATAAAACTTTCGATTGAAGTTGTACATAATTGCGTCAACAAAAAAAAGAATGCTAATCCAGTTTCGCTATTGTAATAAATGTATGAGTATTTAAGTGATTAATGTAAAAACGCAATTATTCTGACAACTGACGCGACCCATTGCGTATTTCATAAGATTAATAATTTGTATGAAAACATTAAAAATTCTAATAAGTAGGAATAAGTAGGCCATTTTAAATGGCCTACTTATTCTTGATAATTTACTTCGTTTCTTTTTTTTAAAAGTGGTTGTAGGTAAGAAAAAGTTATTTCAGATTAACTTTGAAATAAGCAGTCTATTATTATCGCTGCCTGCTAAATTTTAGTATTATCGCTTAATGTAATATTTACATTAACATATACAAATGTAATATTTACATTAAACTTAAGTCAAAGTAATCATTTGGCTCTAAAGTATAATAATTTAGAAAACACATCAAATTGTATTAAAATAAAAGTAGTGTTTTAAATTAGATATAAAATATTATTAACAATTCCAGCGAGAGTTTAAGCTTATTATCCGTTGTCATATCACACTGGCAGTTTCAATAATGAATTGACATTCATAATCTGTATTCCCAACTTGATTAAATAAATTAAAACAATTATATCTTGCAAACAACAATACGGAGAATGATACCAATGATGGGTAAATATTCGTTTGGCATCCGTTTGGCGTGTCATAATTGTACGGGACATAACCCTTCCTCAGCAATCGCATTCAATTTGATACAAGGGAAGCAGTGTTTGTTTATTTGTGTTGTAAAGAGAGAGATTGAGAGAATGTGTGAGAGAGTGATAGGGAAAGTGCCAGTAAGGGAGTAATTGTGTTGTGGAATGACAGGGATAGGCAAATGCACATTATCTAGGAATACAACAGTGCAATAGTCCTTTGACATGATATCACATGAGACAGTCTAACAACCTAATTAATTGCTCAGCACCGATTTTCTAAGTACGAAATATTTTCTCTCTAATTTAGTTAAACTCCTCAATATAGTTTACCTTATTAAACTCTATTGCATCCTAAGACACTGATGGTAGAAAAAAATTGCCGTAGAGTAGGTACCTGTCGTGAAAACAAATTATTAAAAATATAAACAATATTAGTTTCTTAACTTTTGATTGTATTTTTTCCAGTTTTTGAGTCAGTTTTTGTAAAAGTATAGCAACTTAAAATGTGATAAAAATCTTTCAGTTAACTATACTTTTAGTTCACCCGTTAGTGTCTAGTTAAATAAAAGTGAATAAATCTACTATCTAGCCTTTTAATTTTTCACTCATTCGAAATATTTTCTGTGTAAAAATTTAAAAACTTAAAAAGTTTCTCCAAAAAAATGTGTGTTTTATAGGAATAAAACAGACTAATATACAGAGGTGAACTAAATACGTATTGTCCTTGTTATAAAATGTAAAAATAAGCATATTTCTTTCTTCAGGCTTGATTGTATTTTTACGCCAACCTTTAAAACTACGCGACTTATTTGAAAACTTATTTCACCATGGATCTCCTTTGAAAGAATATCTGTATAGAATCATTGTTAAATTTTCTATTGATAAAATGAACAGGACTGGGCGCTTGCGTTCACTTAATAACCGACTGCGGTAATAACCTAATGGATAAAAAAAGTGAGCGAATAACTTTTCATTGAGAAATAAATTTATGAAGGTTCTTGAAAAAAAATATATTATTAATAATGATTACTTCTGCCCTTTTTAAATGTAATTCGAGGAAAATGGAAATCATTATGTTTAAATATCATAGGTTCTAGAATTTTTCTTTTCACACTCAATGATAACGGTTTGTATGCTAATTCTTGCTCACGCATGACTTCTTCAGGACCTAATATTACACATGATTACATGGACACCTCGTTCTTCCACCATTTAAATTATTCAGAATTGCAATCAAGGAAATTGTCAATGCATATATTTTCGAACTGTGTAGTACCTACTCTGATATCAAAGCAGAGAGAATTATTGGTAGCTTCGTCACTCACATTTTCTGTAAGATCCAGAAGAAATCTGTGTATGGATTAAATAACGCTTAATATGAGTATTAAATAAAGAAATAAATGAATGTAGAAAAATAATTTTAGTTACGAATAAATAATTTGAAGTTATTGTAGTTTAAGCCAAAGTAAACAAAACAGTTGGAAACAAAACAAGTACGGCATATTTTCATACGTCACAAAAAAATCATTTCATCTCCCATTGCATAAAGTTACACCCCAACGTCGTCGCTAATGACCGTTAGATGCGCCTCAGAAGAAGCTGTAGATGTAGTAAGATTTAATCCGCAATTAGGTTCGGACTTACTACGCTCTGTAATGGTAAAAGGATAACAATACCATTAAGTTTCATGATATAATTTGCACTAGAACCCGTCGATGTATTACTGTGAATTCCACATGTTCCAGTAATTAACTAATATTTGAATATCACCCTTCAGTTTTTCGAAGGATCGTTGGCTAAAAAAGATTTATCCTCCTGATTTTATTACTAAAACTCTTTTATATGTTATGGTTATTGATCCATTGTCCGGAAGTGGTAAAAAATACAGATGCGGATTAAATCATGTAGAAAAGAAATATGTATACTTCACATAAACGTGTATCTAGTTAAAGAATGTAGAGTAATTTTTTTACCCGAAAATATTTCTCATTTTCGTACATTATTTCAGAAATTTTAACTGTAAATTAAATTTAATGTTACTTTAGTGTGCATCATTATTAACCGAAGGTAGCAGTAATCAAAATGAACATACAGATGTAACTACTACATTTTTGTGAATATGATTTAAAACTAATAACCAAATGTAATATTATTTGTAATGTTAATTAAAGAATGAATTCTTTCTTATAACAGAAACTTTTAATGTTGCAATTAATTACCGAATACGTTATGTTTCTCTGTAATAAGTGGTTGAACACATCCGTCCGGGGGTTGCTCGACGCATAAGTTATCCAACTCCTCCTCACTTAGTACGTCTCCCTACAAATCGGTATTCCTTAATTAAATCTCAAGGGGAACAAAACAAACTATTTGCACGGTGACTACAAACATATTTGGCTCCTGTTGTAAATCATAATAGTGTTGCTCCACTCATGGGAACAAATTTAATCTGAAACTACCAAGCGACAGTACACATCACTTTCGTAGGCCGAGTCATTTTCATTAAACTAAAAGCTTGTGTAGGATACAAGGTATTTCCAGTTAACCACAAAAATAACTTCAAAATTTACGCTATTTCATGTATGTTTCTGTAATTAACATTTCTCGTACAATATTGTTTTGTAAAACCAATATAATATTATTTTTATTGTTTTCTTATAAAGTACGAGTAGTATATTTTTACATGTCCCTTTTCAGCTGTTCAGAAATGCAAAAAATTATAAACGTAGTCTACAAAAATCTCAGCGTCAATTTATTTCGCCAGTGTCAAAATAGTAGGTTTTACACAATGGCTTCTACTCAATCAAAAAATCCACTAAATCAGAAAAAAAACGTTTAAACTGCCTTTATAATTTACTAGCATACCCCGCGCGGTTTCGCACGCAAATAGGTGTAATAAATTTTTTAAAAGAAATACCTATGTAACGTAAATTGTATAGCTACTAGTGAACAGTATACCCCAACGTCAGCGCGCACGCGTACACACTCACACACACAATGATTTAATAAATTCTCCCGCGAACGTCTCTAGATAATTTTTGTACGAATGTACTGTACTTCAGCAATAGTACACGTGCGCCCGCGCGCGCGCGCACACACACACACACACACATTCAATCACAAAACGACGTTTTGATAATCCTCGGTGTACGTCTCTCGTCATCATCAAACCCCTTCGTCTACTTCAACAACAATACTTACATGTACACACACACATACATATTTATGAAAATCTTTGTTAGGGCTATTAGGGTTATCATTTTTTTAAATTTAAAAATAAAATGTTACTGAGAATATGAGTATAAATATTTTATCAAAATTTCATGAAAATCCGTTCAGTAATTTTGGAAATTATCCTGCTCACAAAAATACGCTTTGTCTTTATAATACTAGTTTAGTTTTTACAAAGAAATAAAATTTAATTTGAATAAACCATATTGTTCTGACAAGTAATATGAGTGTTTGTAAACTTATGAATGTTTAAAACGGATTCAGTACACTAATCTTATATTAAAATTGAAACGTATATAGAATGAAAATAATCAAATATAAATGTGTTTCTATAATGAAATAAAAATAGAGTTCTTGAAATGCTTAGATGACCCGTTAAGAGGAGTTAATCTCGCCCATCCTACGTACTGGGGACATAAAGCTTATCGTTTTATCGTAGTGAGGGCATTCTATGGGAAATAAATCAGCCGTTGGAGGGTGCTTGATCCTGCGCTGCGGTTGCTGACGCTAGCTCTCCTAGTCAGACCTGTATTAACAGAACACAAAAATAAGTTTGATTTCACATAAAAGTTAGTAGCTTTTATTGCTACAACAATTGCGCTTTATATTGCCTACTATTCTGTTCTATTTGCTTTTAAGCCAGAAAATTTAATTTTTTTTCTTTTCGTTTTCCTGTTACGTTCTGCACCTGCTCAATAAAGGGTTTTTTTAAAAGAAGTGATATTATAATAATCTCATAATGAGAATGTAGAATTGTATAGCTCCATCATAACGTATTTTTAAATAAAGTTTATTTACCTGAGATCAAAAATTCATTTCAAGCATTTTATTAATAAATCAAACGTTAAGTAAAATATAGTACACGTCACTAAATTGTAATAGTTTACAATATTCTTTTCATGGTCAGGTAATAATCAAAATAGTTTCTAAAGATTCCATTTAGTGTTAGAGATAATGCAAACTGTACCATTTTTTATCTTTTATTATCAAATCAACAAAAATTTACAATCTGTTATTTTATGCAGAAACAAGTTCAATAAAATAATAAAATAAATCTATAATATGTTTACAATATTCATTATAAATTAAATATATTATATTTAATAATGTTACAGATAACTTTTCTTGGTTCTTTTGCAATTCTTTTAATCATACCTTGTTACGATTTCTTATTCTTTAACTGATCTAAATTAATTTTGAAAATTGTAGAAAATAGGAATAAAATGCGCTCTTTTCTAGAAAGTTTATCGCGAAATGATTCGGCTGTCTGGTGAATCTTTGTTTGTATGTTCTGCTAATCGTGTAATTTCTTGTCTTACTAAGTTAAATACAATTTCGTTATGTTGTTGTGATTCATTTTGCGTGTTCCATGGTATCGTAAGAGTTGTCAGTAAATATTTATTTGTATTGTATCATGTCAATATTGAATATTTTTGTGGTTCCCCGGAGTATTATTCGACATCCACAAAGGCTTCAAAATTGCCTTGTATAGTGTCAGTTTTTATTCAGCTGTTACTTATGAGCGTCTCAAAGCTAACCAAAACATATTTCTCATTTTAAGTCCAATTATCTTGGCTTCAAAATGTGTTTCTTCTAAGTCAGTTGGTGGTACAGATGACGCCTTAGGTACTTCACATCTTCTGACTGTGACAGCGCAATGCCATTCAGTATTACTGGTGGACAGGTTCATCCACAAACAGTGAATGTCGCATGGACTGTCTTAGAGCTATTCACCTTTATCCTCCACTTCTGTAGCCATTCTTGTGAGGATATCAAAAATTCTTGTAAATACCGTGAAGCTACAGTCGGATCTTTATACACAGCCAGAAGAGCATAGTCAGCAAAAGTTGCTTAAACAGTATTTTCTGTAGTCAGTAAGTCTGACGTAAACAGAACGAACAAACAGTGGCCAATTGTACTAATAAGTAAAAATATTTCATATTATATAATAATAGTTTCATTGACATCATGTATGTAGAACTAAAGCCTCTTACTTAGAGGTACGTACTGGTAAATACAATTTTATAAAAAATGATACATTTAAAAAATTAACGTAACAAACTGAAAAATGGAATATCAGTATAAAAACCATACTCATATCATCAGTGATAAAAAATTAAAAAGTTTTTGCATTTACTTGATGAATCCAATTTTGATTTCATTGCATAGATTTTCCTATAGTGGTAATAATATCAAAACGAAAGTTATGTAGACAAAGTAGTTATTGGTATTTAACCAGGCAAAGAAATGAATTATATTTTTCTAAAACTAATCAGAAATGTATTTTATTGTTAACTTTGATTAATACTCTCTTACTCTGATACTAATTTGCTTACCTTTAACTTTACAAGAGAAAACAATTAAGTCGGACATGGAAGTCCACGAAAAACATGTTATTATTGTTATACCTTATTATTGTTCTGATTAGTAGTATATAAAATGTTTGTAAATTAAAACACAATTTAATTAAATATATTTTCATAGATACATTACAATAATACGTATGATCTGACTTAGCCCAATAAAAACAAAGTTTTCGTTTAGAATTATTGTTAAAATATCTACGGAAAACCATTTTCACACTTGTTTACTTCGGGATGATTATAATGTAGCAACATTTCATTAGTTGGCGTAATTAGCAACTTCAGTGTTGCTACTTCTCTTTCGTAAAACAAAAGGGAAATAGAAATGTAAAACAGAACATAAATTTCATTAAAAGATGATATATCGGATTAAGCCGGTACAAGTAAAAACATGTATGAAACTTGTTCAGAATTAATTTTCACTGAAGCAGAAAGTAGACAGTTTGTGTGAATAAAGTTATAATGCAATTACAAAAGAGCCGTGGTAACTACAGAAGCACAGCGGCAGTCAAACAGTGACTGAACCTTTTTGTTCTGACTAGTTACAGAAACGCTTGTCGAATTGATATAACAGTAAATGGTTTCTCTACACGTGAAGTTGGTCAAAATCTTTCAGTGCGGAGAAAAATTGACACAACCACTGCTGGTAATTGAATCCAGAACGTGCGGAAATGTCACAAAGCGTTTGGGGAATTGGTTGGACGCAGCATTTGTGTGGTAGCCAGCCTGCCTAACCTAACCGTCAGTCGTTTTAGCTCTTCAATCTTTAAAAAACTTTTTGTGCCATTTTTCCTAAAGTTCAGAATAACGGTTTTACAATTTACGTAGAAAATCACCTGAAATAATAAACTAACGTATTCGCACGCAGAAAAATACGAAGCCCAAGAAGAATATGATTTACAAAAATAATTGTTATTATTTTTATCTTATTTATTATTACTTAAACATTATTACTAGTAAATGATTTTATTTATTACCATTATAAAACATTTCTCTGTTATTTTTTCACAACCCTGTCATTTCCTGTACAAATTGTACTTCACAGTAATGAACGTGAAATATAGAGTACGTTACCAGATAGTAAAAATATTAGCTCGGAAGGCCAACTACTTACTTAATTACACGTAGGATATTAACTGTATAAACTAAACGTAGTCAAATAAATTTTTAATATAATTTTCTTTGGGAGCTGGATAAGCAAGTTTTCATTGAAAGAAATTTTCCACTTAATTTATGCGTCCGAAAAAAATTTACTTAAGGAAACTACTTTTTATAGAAAAGCACTTGGTGTGTTTCTAACACTTAGGTGTTCCTAACTAAAAAAAATAGTGTGGTGCTTGAAAACTATTTTATTAAATCCACAATTATTTTATTAAAAACAATTTTAAAAGGTTATTTCTTTACATAAATCTTTTGGGAAAATGGTCTTATATTGTTTTCATACTGGGAAATTTATTCATTAGATAGTTAATTTCGGTGTAGTTTTTTCTTCATGTAAACGACATCCTCTTCAATCCTAAGGTCCTCAAATGAGAACCTTCGTTTTTGTCGATTAATTATATTTTAATCACACACAGCTGATTTTGAAACCTGACTACCTTAAAAATGGATAATCCCTAGTTAAGGTTTGAGAAAACTATGATTTTTAAATGAAGTAATTTGTGCTAAAAGTACAATAAATCGATAAAACAAATGTCCTCATATGAGGACCTCATGATTGAAGAGGTGAAACTGAAGATGTTCGAAAATCCAGCCTTTCAGTCATTTAAATCTGCAATTATAATTTTGTAAACGACTCAAATTTTGTAATCTTATCCATCGACACAGCAAAAATGTTGAAGGGTAAATGATGAGATGAAGGGTAGTGTTTAATGCGATCAAGCTCGGGTATTTATCTCATAAAATATGGCTGGTTTTAAAATTATAAGAAGAATTGTACCTAATGTTCCCCATATTTTATATAAACTATTTTTTGCCTAAATTCTGAAATAATTATAGATTATAGAAAACATTATTATCGAACTGAAGCGTACTATTTCAGATTGTAATCACACTTATTTATAGTCATTGCTATTATTTGGTTAGATATATAGGTTAAATTTTAATTAATTTAGGATATTTTTGGATCACCTCCTCATCACCCCTTAAATCCGATAGTTCTAACACGAAAAAAATATTTACACTCAGCAGGGAAGCGAGGAACCTGAGCTAAACGTTGGAGCAAATGCAGTGGGCCAGTAAATAGAAACCTGAAGGCCCTGCATTTTACCCATTGGAAAGGAAAAACTATACGCGTAGGACTCGTCAAAAAGCAAACCCATGAAACCAACTTCACAAATCAAAATGTTTCACTATTTAACCACCTTATTTATCAGTTTTATAATTATTGAACTTACACCTTGCAAGCCAGTGAATCTAACTAAATATGGATTACCATAAATTCAGATTATTTATTGATCACCACCATATACCAAATACCTATCAGCATAACAAAACATATTATCACATATTATGAAATACAAGAATATCAGCATAACAAAACATATTATCACATATTATGAAATACAAGAATATTAATAGTAAATAAAGTTAATACACAAATCAATTAAAAATTATAAGGTAAAGGTAGAATCAGAAAAAAAATTCTTCCCCATTACAAACACAAGCAAAAATAAGTAACAATAAATAACTGGAATAGAAGACCTTAAACAACTAAAGATAACAGAAATTGATATGAAAAATTGGGAAAAAGTCAGACACAACATAAAAGAATGCAAATTTGAACAAGATATCACAGTGAGGAGAGGAAGCAAATGGACAGAGTACGATGGAGGTAACACAGTAAACGTATGCAAAGAATTTGGGAGGAACAACTGACGCGACGGCCTGGAGAAACAGAAAGAAAATAATATGAAAATATTCAAGTTCTTACGTTTTTTTAAAAAAGGAATAATAATAATTATATAAAAGGTCAACAAAAAAATTTAGGATAATAGGCTATTTTGAGTATTCTTTAATATAAAAGTATTCTATTTATTTCATACTGGTATTATTTTGTAAAATTACTATAGGTGTAACGTTAGAATAATAGGTGTCTTAATACGTTTCATAACCAATTACTTGATTGTTGGCAATAACTGTAAGTAATTAAAGCTCACAGGAAGTGAGAATTCGGGTGTGTAATTCTTGCCGAATATCGGTTCACAAATCTCCGGCTTTTTAGTCAAGCATGTATCGAAACAGCTATAGAAGCAACGATCAAAAACATTTATTGTTATTACGAAATAAACATTTTCCGAACAGACGTACCGTATAAAT
The DNA here is from genome assembly GCA_035578175.1 of Catonia carolina. Classification (NCBI taxonomy): domain Eukaryota; kingdom Metazoa; phylum Arthropoda; class Insecta; order Hemiptera; family Achilidae; genus Catonia; species Catonia carolina. The sequence continues at coordinate 108,946,940 of JAQMRL010000001.1, forward strand.
AGTATGGTAACAACATGTCATATATTCTAAGTTCACTATAATTATGTAATATTTATATTTATTTCATTAATATATTTCGTGAGAAAAGTAACAATAAGCAATAAGTTTAAAATATTGTGATTTATTATAATTTTAATAAACACAAAAAGTCTTCAGGTTATGATATGATAACAGGAGAAATTCTGAAGAAACTCGCCCAAAAAGTTATAATTTTGCTTACAGCTATTTATAATTCTATTCTACGTACTGGACATTTTCCAGCTCAATGGAAAGTCTTTTAAATTGTAGTAATCCCGAAGCCGGGAAAGATCTGAGTACACCAAGCTCGTACAGACCGACTAGTTACCTACCCATTGTATCTAAAGTCTTCGAAAAACTTTTACTTGTGCTACTTAAACCGGTAATAAATGAAGACTGTCCAGGATACCAGTTCGGCTTCAGGGAGAGACACGCTACAACAGAGCAAAATACACCGTCTTGTAAACACCATTCAAAATTCCCTGGAAAGGAAATATTACTGTACAGCAGCTTTCTTGGACGTTGCAAACGCATTTGACAAGGTCTGGCACGTCGGACTTTTATACAAGATAAAAATTAAATTTCCCCATCATTATATCTTTATCTTAAAATCATTTCTATCAAAGAGGTTTTTTCAAATTAAATTTTAAAATGTGTACACTTCTCTTCATCAAATTAATTCTGGTGTTCCCCAAGGTAGTATCTTAAGTACTTTTCATTATACATTATATACTTCTGACCTACCAGAGAGCAATAACATAACCATCGCCACTTTTGCTGATCACACAGCTTTATTAGCCACAGATGACTCTACCTTTGGGGCTACTAAAATACTACAAGACCATCTGAGTATAGTTGAGAACTGGTGTAAGAAATGGAAAGTTAAGATAAATGATGACAAATCGAGACATATTACGTTTACTTTGGGGGAAAGACACATGTCCACAGATACGAATAAGACCAGTTCCTCAGTCAGATGATGTAAAATACTTGAGAATGCACTTAGATCGACGCCTTACCTGGTCCAAACATATTTTGAACACACGCAAAAGACTAGGATTGAAGCTGAGTGATTTGATTAGATGATGAACAAACGTTCACAGCTGTCATTAGAGAGCAAGCTCCTACTGTAATAAGTCTTATTGAAACCGCTGTGGACTTAGGGGTTACCGCTTTGGGGATCAGCTGCCAAATCGAATCTTGCTATTATCCAACGATTCCAGTCGAAAGTTTTACGGATTATAACAAATGCTCCATATTATGTGACAAATGATGCGTTGCATAGGGACTTACATGTCAACACCGTGAAAGAAAAAATTACTCAGCTAAGTTCTAAATATCAAGTAAAATTAGTAGATCATCCAAATTCTTTGGCGCTTAATTTATTTGATAATAGCGAAAACGTAACACGACTGAAACGAACAAAATTGCTTGACCTTCCATTTAGATTTACCGACTAACCTACATTGTAAATAATTGTATTTCTTATCAACATCATCTTCTTCCTCTACCCATTCTACTATCACCGCTATTAATTTTGTTACCTTTTCTGTTATTCATGTTTTTTCTAGTTAATGTTTAAAAAATCTGGTGTGAAACACTCACACAACTTTCTCTTGCCAATGCAAATAATTTACAATATAATTTAACATTAGTAATAAAATATTAGAAATAAACAAAAAACTAACCTCAATAAACATAACCTTATTTTAATCATGAGTGAAACACTCAAAATGAAAATCAACCTCAGTCTGGCTTAAAAATACGGAAAATCACTATTTCACGCTAAACTAGGCTCTCTAGAGAAAAATGTTTTAAATAAAAGTTGTAGATCTTTAAATTTCCTATAAATTTTGTTATATACACTTTTGTCGTAAAATGCATACTAAGGCCAAAATCTTAAAAAAATCGATTTTTCACACGTTTTCGTGAGAAAAAAATCAGAAAATCACTAATTACTGCTAAACTAAGCGTCATACAAAAAAATGTTTGAAACAGAAGTTGTAGGTTTTTAAATTCTCTACAACTTTTATTATATAAGTTTTTGCGCTAAAATTTATATTAAAGCCGTAATCTTAAAAAAACAACGTTTTTACGTGAAAACAGCCTCACCGAGAATTTCAGCAAACATGGCGCCTACCCTATCTTGTAGAGAATAAAAAATTGAGTAAAATAGGCGATTTTTAAAAAAATCGTAGGACCAGTTTTTGAGAAAATCGCAAAAAAGTGAAAAATTATACGAATAAACTACTACTTCCGGTTGACCGATTTTGATGAAAATGTTCGTGTCGCGTCCGGTAGTGGTATGTAACTTAAGTTTCAAGTTTCAAGTTCGTACAATGTTCCGTTCTTGAGATATTCTGTTCACACACAGACACACACACACAGACACACACACACACACACACAGACCAATCGCTAAAAACATGTTTTTTGGGTTCAGGGGGTCTGAAAACGTATAGATCCGGTGAAAACTCGATTTCGAAAAATCGACATGAAAACAATACTTTCCTTCCTATATATTCATATAGGCAAGAGAAAGTAAAAAATTATAAATAATTTTGTTTTTCTTTTCGAACCAATACCATTGGATATTGTCTTCGTTATGTGAACACTTTTATGTTATTTACTTATAGTTTTGTTTATAAACTGATTGTAAATAATCTCAGATGTTAAAAAAAAATAAAAAAGATGAACACAGTAAGAAAAAATTATAGATATGTTCCAGTTTATTTTATATGGTGTTTTAAAACCAACAAGGTTTTGCAGAATATTATGACATTAAATTTGATGCTTACTTTATCAACCACATTTTCTTCTAATTTAATAAAACATTTAAATTAGGAGATTAACTTATCTTAAAGTAGGAGAAAATTTGTTTTATAAAGTAAGCATCAAATTTAATGTCATAATATTCTACAAAAACCAACAAACTGCTTTAACTCAAAATGTGATATTGTATCTACTAAAAACGAGATATAAAAGAAAAATCAATTTAAAGAACAATGAAATATCTGAAGAGGTAAATTGTCTGCCGAGACAATTATATGTTTAATGGCATCGGCTTGATTACCATTCTCATTCATTAGCTTTTATATTTCACCAGCAGCAGTCTTCAATTCGCGCTTTTCTTTTCACAACTTTACTCTCTAATTAATACCGTCACTTTTTGCCTTTACTTAGTTTTCTCTGTAATCCATTGATAATGAATTAAATTCCAAAGACATTTTGTCAGTTACTAAAAATTACGTCTTTTATGTAAGACTGATTATTTGACAAATACAATAATAGTTAAAAGCAAAGAATAAAAACAATATGCTTGGTAAGAAAAAGGAGCAAATTTATAGGATTATAGTAGAAAAAAATTGCTTTAACATTATTTTAATAAAAACACATATTTAAACTCAATTTCAAAGTACCTTAGAAACTACTATTGCTTTGAAATTACCAGTTATTAGTGCTTCTTTAATTACATCGTCAAATAATTTGATTTTGTTAGCAAAATTGTATATTAAATTACATAAGAATCTAACCCAGGCTCGTTCTCCTGCACCGAAAAAGTTTGGAGCGTTCAAAATCGGCAAATCCTTCTGCCGGGGATGGTTGGTAAGGTCCAGATTTCGAGGTGCGACCTCCACGTGATAACCTTGGATAGGTAGAGCATCTACTCTAATGAACTGAAGAGAAGAGCCTATTGCTTACAACCGTAGTTTTAAATCGACTAAAGCGAGGTTATTGTACTTCACCATATTTTACTCTTCAGGTGATTTAGACCGCATGATCGAATGTCTCTTAATTGTACTACGAATCGGGTGGAGCGAGATTACTCTACTCCACTATTTTTATTTTTAGCTCATTATTGAATGTCTTTTAAATAGAACTACCCCAGGGAGAATCCACCGTCGCTTCATGCACTTCACACAGGCCTTCGGTTTCTGCGGAACCTCTACCAACATGCACAAAGTAGTCGGAGCTTTCTGAAATACCTACAAATGACGTGACGAGAATGAAGAAAAACAACTCGCAAACTAAGGAACGACATTATTTTGGATCAATTACGGACACTTCTGCAGACAGGTAAATTAAAGTGAACACTGAATGAGATGAAGAAACAAAATATTTTAATTGTTTTACAAGAGACACATTTTACAGACGCAAACACCTTTGATACTAGAAAATACAGAAAGGAAAACCTGGATCAAGAATAGGAGCTAACCTACAACAACTCGGAACAGCATTCTGTATAAACAAACGAATCATACACCCCACAACAGAGTTCTGGTCACCTTCTGAAAGGATCTGTAATTTAACAATTAAATGCGAAAATAAGATACATAATTTTCAATGTACACGCCTTTATCAACGCGGACAACCGGAGAAATACAAAAAAAAGGTGGAGGCATTCTGGGACCAGCTAGAGAATGATACACAAAAGCACGAGATAAGAACGTCCGAATTTTAGGTGTTGATATCATCGCAAAAATCGGAAAAGAAAAACATTCCGGAAAATTGTCGGCGACTATCCGGCACACAAGTGAATTAACAAGAACGGTAAAAATTAATTGAATTGTGTGAAACGTTTCATCTTAAACTGATGTCCACTTTCAAGAAACTCCGTAGGAATTTAAAACATAGAGTTTCAGGAGGAAAACTTGGTAAATTCCAAATAGATTACGTTGCAATCTCGGAACAAAAGACAAAGAAAATTATGATCATACAAGTGCGGACAGGTCCCAATCTCGAGTCGGACCATTACTTGACCAATATAAAATTTAAGCCTCTCCCATTAAACGAAAAAAGACTGCTTCAGAAAAAAAATTAGGATTGATCCCGAAAAGGTGAAAGGTAAAGAATCAGGATTTCAAAGAATACTTCAAGAAAGGAAAATAAAAACCTGGGAAAGAATTCGCAGCAGCATGTTTGCTGCATGAATACTGGGCTGCAAAAATAGCTTCCAGATATGTCCAAAGTCACGTCACAGCTCTAAAATTGGTCCTACACGACGGAAATAACAATCTTAAACATTTTAATAAAGTTAGTAGAAATAAAACCTGTTACTGCAGTGTTATTAAATACTTTCTAGAATAGTTACCAAGCATGTCTCTGTTTCAAAAATTTGCTTACTGGGAAACCTATAAATTTTAATCATATAAAAGGAAAGTTATTCATAGACTTCCTTAAGACCAATTTTAAGAATCTTTTAGAACAATTCTTTATTATAAAAAACGTTAACAAGAAATTTTAATTAAAAAATGCTAGTTTACTCTTGTTTTGGTAGATGCAAAACTGCTATTGCTTGGTATTTTTAATATTACAAACGTGAATTGGAACTACAGAATAGCTGAGCGTGCAGTGCTAATTATACAAGAAAAAAAAAGAAATTATATTTAATTTTATAGACAGCTTAAATCTTCTGTAGTTCAATGAAAATATATTGAAGCGTGGAAAATCTATACGGTTTCTAGTAGGCTACCTCAAATTTTATTGTTGATGTCCGGGTGTACTCACGTCATTGGTCATTTATTTGACACATGCAAAGTTCATTGCTGTACTAGTTCGGGTGAAGAATCAGATATCATGAAAGACTGACTTTTAAATGATTCAAAACTTTTTACAATAAAAATAAATATATAATTAGGTACAGAGATTTGGTATGAATTAAAAAAACTAGGTAAAGAATAAAAATTCATGATGAAAATAAATTGCTAGCGTTATTAAATTAAATTAATATCTAAAGTTTCCATCGGTCAGTCATGAGAACAAAAGGAGAGAATATAAACTATGTTTAAGTAATTCTCAGTCAAAATTTAATCTGTCACCATATTGTGGAGAATCTACAACAAGAACAACACGACAACAAACAACAAAGGACAGTTTCAGAGAACTTGTAACAAATGCCTCAAACAGAACTTCCATCAATAGTGTAGCTTTCAAAATTAAATACACTATTTGAATTAGATTATAATACATCATACTTACTTTTCATTTGTTACTGAAAATGGATTGAAAACTTTTTCAAATCAACTGGATAATAGTTATTGACCAGGTCCTTATGAAACTTTAACACAAGTTTGTTTTTAAAAAAATTTACACCCTAACCCAATTGAAAGTTGCAAGCACTATTAACTGGACAAACATTAGTTTTATGATGAAGAGATTTTATCAATTTTCTGAAATTGTAGTTCAGCCACAATTGCATTACAATCACAATAGTTAACACAACTTTTTATTAAGGTTAGATTTTTTTTACGAGTACGTTTATTGCAAAAAATATTACCTCTAATGAGTTAAGCCGGCTTAACTCATTATCATTTACTTATTAATCCTTGCTCTGAGTTATTTATATAATGAAGTAAACCAAAAAAGTAATTTTATCATTCCTCGTATTTAATCGAATAGTTATACTTCTATCGGTTGAGTTTCTTATTGCTTTGATGTTCCACTGCACTACTGTCTGGAAGTTTCTTAACGGCAATCGTAAAAATTATAAATGTCCTGCAAACCTCAATATTCATGTTATTAGAAACCCATGAAAATTCACACCCGGGTTTCTTAACTGTAATAGGCATTGTAAAGACTTCATTTATTTATCAAATTACTTTAAATTATCATTTAGAGTTATTTAAAACATAAATTTCGCATACGTATAATGTGACATAAAAATATGAAATCGGTGCAGAAGAAGAAAACATGTACGTTTTTTGGCGTACAACAGTATATTTGCCTACTTGTTTTTGTTAAAATAACAAGGTACATTATTTTAAAAATATTAAAATCTAGATCTCACCTCTTGAATGCTCCTGCAACACCGAAACTGTAGAAAATGTTATAAATTGATCTACCTAAATCTATTTTTAAACAGAACATAATGTACATTTATTTATATTTATAATGTGCTATTTAAACCTTATTAATAAAACTAATAATAATAAATCGATGCAGTAAGTCTATGGCAAAAAATATAAAATAATTATTCATACCATATATTGACGTATTTTTGATGCAAATGCCACAGTGAGTGCTTAAATAATGGAATTCGTACCTGAAACAAAAGAGTACTTATAATATATAGCTGGTAATTAAGATTATTATTTACCTTATAAAAATACTGAAATCTAATCCCCAAGTTTTTCACTGAAGACTAAAATTGTTATTTTCAAAGTACACTTTCCAGCACAGCAAAAGCGAATAAAGTTCCTCGTGTTTTACAAATATGTTTAATTATTAATTTATTAATCTCTAGTAAACCAGTAATTTAATTATGATTTTTTAAAAAGGTTGGTATTGTGTGTAAATTGAATACAAAATTCTTTACTGATCTATTTTTTGGTCTCTTGTTCTTACATTCAAACTTGTTAGATTTGTTCAAGATGGACAATAATTTGTCCCTCTGACTTTCTAAAAGTGATTTATGTCCCAATAATAAAAACAATTGAACTACGTTTACTTAAACTACCTTCTAAGAAAAGAAAATAATACAACCTGAAAATGGTATTAGAATTTAAGAATATATTCATGTACATAAAAATTTTAACATTTTCACCGACTTCTAAAATGAAAAAAAAAAATTTTTTCTTATTCGGAGAAACTTCAATGAAATTTTTATATCAATGGTTTTTTTAGAATATAAATAGGAATACAATTCTGGAATAGTAAACGACCAAAATGTAATCACTAGCTATTTAAGAGTGATTGCATACAGTTGCATTTGTACTTTTGTACATTTGTTGTTGTTAATGATTTAATAACATGAGCCTTTTGAAAAAATATTCCGAACGTGAATTGGTCATTTCTCAAGATTTTTGTTATCGTGATACAACATATCAGAAAGCAATATAGTTGTTACAGCTGGCCGTTTTATTTTTGTAGGAATTTAGCATAATGCAAATCAATCTGAAACTTATAGTAGGTAGTTTGTAGGTGGTATGTCATTATAACATATTTATGTTGTTATGAAAAATTTTCATTTATTATTTTTATATTTTCCAAGAGACCATGACCTATAATAAACGATAATATTATTACAGAAGTTAATGTCACATAAAATCTGAGAGTGGAGTTTCTTAATCTACTCAAATAATAAAATCGTTTACTACTGTTTTATATTACGTCTGATATTAAACAGTAACGGTATAAAAGGTGAACGATCACTTTTTGAAGTTTTCTGATCTTAATCTACTCAACTGGGAGAGATATACAGAAATGGAAAAATTCATAAGTTTGTCTATAACCCTGATAAGAATGTTGGGATTGTGCGTTTCCGAAGCAGCTGAACGAACGAGTATTAAGTTTTTGCGTTCTGCAACACACGTACTGTAGTACTTGGTTGTCGCTCGGCTAGCGCTATGCATACTGATTACTTTGAAGAGTACAAAAATCTTCTTGAATCAATGCTATTGTATCTTGAATAAACTGTATTACATTTTTAGAATAAACCTGAATTACAAATATTATTATTGTAAACTAAATAGTAAACCGCTTCAACGTAATGATTATAGATCAATCACAGCCAACAAAATTCAACGGCAAATCTTGTAAATAGTATGAATAACTATTAGCATTCACTCTCTTCCTTCTTCCTTCACCATCTCTGCTTTCTTTATCATTAAAATACTTTCTTCAACGGTTATTAATATGTCAATTTAATACTGCAAAGTGAGCAATGCTCTAATAACGAGTAGGATATAATTTTTTACGAAAAATGGCAATGGTGGAATGCGCCTCAACACTAAAGTAATGAACGAAACATCTGTTAAAAATCCGTATCATCGAAAAACATTGAACTTCCTTTCTTCTTTTTTTCTTCTTTTTCTTCTTCCACGACGAATAGCTAAACACGGCTGTTCTGGTCTACACCGTTATTTGACAGATTTCCTCCAAGGCCCATCCATACTCCAATATCTATTAGGTCTGTACTTCAGTGCTTCGGGTCGGGAATTCTTCCTGAGAAATATTTACCCTATAAACGGTATTCTGAATTTTGAGAGAGCGTTGTATACAACGCTGAATAGAACTCGGTAAGAGATCGCGGGTGGATTTTATATTGTGTTCGTATATAATAACACAATTTTTTTTGTTCAAAGAAACTCTATTGTATATTTATCTTAAACTTTCATTGTTTACCAAGAACAGTTTTATTTGAAAATATAACGCAATGTGGTTACTAGTTTTAACTGATTTTCTTGGCGTACGTTTGTAAATTTATTTGGGATATTCTAAATTTTTTTTGTTTTCTCTATGGTTGGATGACAACTGATCATTCTACAAAGTCTACAACAAAATTCATTTTTACAGTAACATACTGAGACTGACTGAAGTGATCTGAAGGCCAAGTTATAATCTGAAGCAAAGAAACTAAAAATATTTTAATAACTCTTTAACAATCAATATTTTAACTGATACGAAAGGATAATTTTACTCTATAACATATTTTAAGAATAACAAATAAAAAACATTGAAATAATTCAACGGTTTTAGTCAAAAATACTTCGAAACATCATGGACTCGCCTTGGTACATATCTAATACTATATTGCACAGAGACACGAACACTCCCACGGTACACGGAGCAATATAGAGATTTTGCACTAGTTACCAAACAAGACTTGAAAATCTTCAGAATCCAGAAGCCATCAATCTCCTAGACAACAGTGAAACACACAGAAGACTATACAGACTACACCCTACAGATTTACTTTAATATGTGATTGTGTAATTTATTCTACATTCCTAGCAAGAACAATACAACAAAATGGGAAATTTTATAGAGTAATACCAAGTGGTATTACTTACTCATGATTTATACTTACAGCATAAATCTACTCATTGTTCTATGAGAGCAGATCGTAGATTTACAGTTATACAAATAAAATATTTTGTAATTGCGGTTTTTCAAATGGTAACTAAGTTTCAGACGGAAAAAGATAAACTTGATGTGGCTTAAAATAATTTAGAATTAAGAATAAAATTGTATTTCACACTGTTAGGATCAACCAAGCCGTTTAATACCACGAAGGAATTGGGGGTCGTAGTCCGCCCAGTATGCCCAATTGGACACTTGCCAAGGTCACAAGCTTACCTACCAACTGACTTCTACTAACAACTTTATTGATCCTTCACACTCCCTTGTCCTTCCTATAAAAAATTGTTTCAACATAAGATAGTTTGATACTAAATTTTTTAATGGATTATCAAAGCAATGTACGTTTGAATTACCAAAAAATAGTTTCTTTATTCGTTAGACAATGAGGTTAGTTAGTAACAAAATTATCGTTTTGTTCTTTCGTTTTATTATTATTATTTGTGAGAAATCTGCTTGGAGAATTAAGTGGTACAGTACCAAAATATTATTTACGAAATAAATGGACCTGCAATTTTTTTGAACTTATTTTTATTAAGAGATTGATTTATCATTAATATTAAAATGTTCTTTTACAACGTTAAACTATTTTTGGAAAATACAAATAATATATTTACCTAAACTCTACATTATGTTTTTAATTACAGCAATATCTAAAATCTACCGAATATTGAGTCATAAGTAGATCAGTTTTATTTTAACTTATCATCAGTGAAGAAAACCCCGCAAAGGAGGTACTTCGGAGATTTATTTCATCTGTTGTCTTAAAATCAGTCCTAAGAATGTCTTCGTTTTTGTCGGTGAATGTCTATTGAATGTCTAAGAGAGAGTATTCTAAAGTCAAAAAATTTAGAATATTTTACTACTATATATTGAACAATCGGTATTTCTACTGATTCAAAAGCATAATATTAAGAAAGAAAAAATATGTGGTCACGTTTTTTCGCTATTTGCTGGGATGGTCAGATGATTTGGATGTGATTTAAGTATCTTTGATATTAAGTCTATAGTGTATTGATTTCTTGTTAAATTAAAGGAATATATTTATTTCTGTGTAGTACGTTGTTTGTTTCTACCATGGTGATGCTGTGATTTTTCTGAGTAATTTTTATTGGAATCTTTGCAGGATTTCAATATTTGAAGACTTCCTCAGCCGTACAGTTGGATCACATACGTCTAAATTGGTTTGATGATTGATTTGTATATTAAAAATTTATCATTTTAAATTAATTTTGACATCTTATCTAGTACCCAATAAAAAACTGTTTAAGTTTTTTGTTTTCTTTCAACATTATTGCAAATTCCTCAACAAACTTTTCGCTCATCCAATCCAACTAATGGGCCAAATTTCTTCCCATTATTTACAAAACTATGTTCAAAGGCAATTGAGAAGAAAGTGGAGTAGGTATCTTCGTTGTAGGAACTTTATGTCCCTAATTAATAAATATGTGAATTATTAAAAATAAATAAACAAAATATCGGAGACTTGTATCTGGAGGATACTCTTCATGGACGTCACTCATGTCATATCATATTTCATTCACCATCATATCCAGTGGTTGTTTACTATTATAACATTCGTGAATTATTTTACTAACGTTAAAAAGTTTTGTGTTTAACTATTTCTTTTTATTTTTATTTTTCCCAATTCAGGGGTTTAAGTTGTATATCAAATAGTTTATCAGAATCTGCTTTAAGTCCGTGTTGTTTTTGTAAACCGATGGGCATCTTTTTACATGGAAGAGTATTATATATTTTATTTTTCCTTCTTCTGTTTTAAAGTAGTAATCTTTTTTTTTTGAAAAATAAATTAACAATTATTTTTTCTTAATAAATGAAATTCTGGGTGATGTAGTACTGTCAAAGCTACGCGTAGAAATGATATTCAAAAAATAATAAAATACAATTACCTAAAGTTTTTGAATACATCCGGGTAAAAGTAAATCATCTGTAGTTAATTTGTGAATTTATATTTTAACCCCTCATTGTAGTCATGCATTAGAGAATTATCACTTCATGCATTTTAAACTAAACCAATATTTATACTAGTCTACCAACGGGAAAATTGAAAATTGTAGCGGTAGGTTCAAGTGAATTTAAACACAAAACATTGAGATCGTTTAAATGAAGGTATGACGAAGAAAATGGTAGTAGGCCGTCTCTTTCAAATTAGGGAACAGAAGATCCTATTGAGCTGTTGGGTGCCAATTATTTTTCCAATTTGAAGAGCAAAACCCATTTGCGTTCGGCAAGAAAGCCAAGACTGGGTGAAATTGATTACACACCGTTGTGGAGTGTTGAATCCAAATGTAATTCTCCTGCTCCCCTGCAAGTCGAAACCATGCCCGCCCCCTACAATATTACACTTTCTTGCTTTCTTATGAAAAATACTTTAAGCTCCCTTTCTTGTGGATTCCATTGTCGGTTTATAACAACTTATATAAAAACCGATTCCAATAAATATGACTACGAATATTTTGGTATTTACCGTTTGCAATTTAAATAACTTTTTGTACAGTAAAATAGATCTAAGTTTGCTAGTCAATATAAAATAGAAAACAGTTGGTTTCAAATTATATTATTCTTTGTAAGAAAAACGCTCTAGTTCCTTTTCGTTTAAATGGTAGTTGTTTGGAATAATTTTATTTATGCATCTCCATTTATAAATTCCTGTTTAATTATTATTGGAATATCAAATAAATAAAAATACTTTTGATTCATAGTCAATTTTTTATAACAAGTTTAAAAGTTTTCTAGAATTTATTCGGGAATTAAATTTGGGTCTTTAGATTATCTGACAAGGACATTATTGATTAAACCATGAGGTTTTCTGTAATATCTCGTTGAAAAATAACTAACGATCAAAATTTAAAAAAGTAATTAAAAAATTAGATTTGCTGTTTGCGTGAAACAATGATGTAGTTTTACAATGAAAATATACGAAATATGTATAGCGTTAAGTTAATTCTACGTAGGTTACACCTTGAGGAATATATTTGTTCTTTAGAATAATAAATAAATAACGTTTACTTTAATTTTATGTTTCTGTTTTAATATGTTGTATGAAGACAAAATAATCAGCAGCCAATACAAAACATTTATGTAATTATTCCATTAAAGTTATGTAATTCATTTAACAGTACGTCATAAAACATTTACAATATTATATTCTTATCAGAGAAAGTGATAAATTTATTCTAATGCACCCTTAATGGGATAAATGAATATGTAGGAAGCTTTCTGATTAAAGATTATCATTTAATTAAAAATACTCCCATGAAAGTGTTTAAAACATTTTAGAATCACTGTAATAAAAATAATATTCATTGTTAACTTTAAAAACAGTAGCGCATAAAGCGCATTCTTTATTCATGAACTAAAAGCAAATTTGTTTTTACGAGATTCAAGAGAGTTTTAAACAAGCCGATACTCTGATACTTTATATTCCGTCATGTACTTGCTTTTATTAGCCAACCGTACGGCTGGTAAATATTTTTAGTTAAAGCAATTTTCAAGTATTTAGTATAAACTAGTAGTAATATTCTTATTAAGTTAGTGTTTTAGAGTTATGTTTAATATTTAATTAACATTAACTTAAATATTTGTTTTCTAATATACAATATATTTAACTATTGTATACAAAGCGATCTTTACTATTTTTACTTTCTCTTGACTATATGAATGTAGGAAGGAAAGCCTTATTTCATGTCGATTTTTCGAAATCTAGTTTCCACCGGATCTACACGTTTTCAGATCCTCTGGAACCAAAAAACATGCTTTTAGCGATTGATCTGTGTGTGTGTGAGTGTGTGTTGTGTCTGAAAAAATATCTCGAGAATGGAACATCGTACGATGTTGAATCTTGAAACTTAAAGTAGATTTCACTAAAGGACCCGTCACGAACATTTTCATCAAAATCGGTCAACCAGAAGTAGTAATTTATTCGTGTCATTTTTAAATTATTTTGCGATATTTTCAAAAACGGCTTCTACGATTTTTTTATAAATCGCCTTATTCACTATGTTTTTATACTCTACAAGATAGGGTAGGCGCCATGTATGCTGAAATTCTTGGGGAGACTGTGCTCTCGTAGAAAAACATGGTTTTTTTAAGATTGCAGCTTTAATAATGAATTTTAGCGCAAAATTGTATAAAAAAGTTGTAGAGAACTCAAAAACCTACAACTTTTATTTCAACCATTTTTTTGTATAAAGCTTAGTTTAGCGGTAATTAGTGATTTTCTGTTTTTTTTTTCGAAAATCTGTAAATAAATAGATTTTTTAATATTTCAGCCTTAGTAAGCCTATGCATTTTACGACAAAAGTGTTTATAATCAAATTTATAGGAAATTAAAGGACTAAAACTTTTGTTTAAGCATTTTTCTCAACAGAGCCTAGTTTAGCATAAAAGAGTGATTTTCCGTATTTTAAGCCAAACTAAGGTTGATTTTCATTTTGCGTCTTTCACTCATGATTAAAATTACGTTATGTTTTTTGAGGTTAGTTTTTTGTCTGATTCTAATGTTTTATTACTCATGTTAGTATATTGTTATTATTTGCATTGACAAGAGAAAGTCGCGTGAGTGTTTCACACCAGATTTTAAGGTGTGGCTACTTTGGCTAACGTCCGTTCAACTTTAATTTTAACAGGCAATAATCTCCCATTTAAATGAGTAGATTGTAACCCAGGTGATTTTAAATGGAACCTGTAGTCATTAGGATTATTTTATCAAGCTTATTAACTTAGCATTTCGTACCCCAAATTTTTATTTAGAAAACCATTATATTTGTATTATTTAGTTTTGATTCCACAAAATAAACATTTACATTTTATGTAAAATAATATAATAAAAATTTTATTTTGGAACATCCCAGTGATTAGAGCATCTCCATGAATAATATTCTCACTAATTGTACAGTAGTTACTTAGTAGGCCCTAATTATTGCATATGTAAAACTTCGCCTCAGTAAAAAATGAAAAAAGAAAAAAAATATTTAAAACTAAATACGTAGATGAGTTCCTGCGTTCGAATTTTATGCGTTTTATGTCATACATTAGAAATTTTCAACTATCTCTTTAAAACGACATTATTAAAGTAAAACAACACTTCATACCGTAGTAGTTTTTGTTGTAAATTGTTCGATCTATGACTATACACTAATGAATAACCATTAGCGTGTATGCAGGTATTACATTAGGCGAATAAGGAGGGATCACACCTGCCAACATTTCTTCGAGATGATTTAGTTACACTGCAATGGATACAAACTTAATAGAAAGGGCAAAGACAGCGCCGACGATTTTGAAACTGTGGAAACATGACGGTGGTGGTGGTGATAGTTTTTTTTCTTGTTTTACGTCTGACTGTTTAGCTATACTGTTTTTTTTTATTGTAATAGTGTGGTGATGATGATGATGATGATGATGATGATGATGATAATAAATTGACAACAGAATATTATTGACGGAAATTCCTACATTAAAGACCGTGAAAAATTTAGATGGCCATATATTAGAGCAAGATCCTTTGGATCAGTAATATGTCTGTAGTAAAAAGATTTAAAGGCATAAATATTATAATGCGGTTCAAAACTGACGCATGGAAACAAACGAAACGAAAAGCACAAACGTGACGTTCACCATGCGGAAGAAGATATTATGTCTTCCTGTGACTTTCAAAAAAGTTATACTACAGTCCGAGAGCGCCAAATACTTAGGACTGATTCTTAACAAACATAGGAGTAGTCAATTATAATATACAATAATTAATAATTATTAAACGGATATGGACGTTATCCATACATCTGTGCGGAGCGAGAAGTAACTCCAACGTCAAAATCATCATTCAAAATTTGCAATCAAAACGGTTAAGCTATATCACTCAAGCTTCTTAGTCTTTAAACAACAAAAATATCCCTATAGACTTCTACATACCACTCCAGGATGATATAAAAAGATTTTTGATAAGTATTAAAAAATATAAGAAAAAATTTCTAATAGCCTTGGTATTACGCTCATGAACAACAGTAAAACAACAAGGCGACTGAAACGTAAACACCCGACTGATTTATTTTAACGGAATTTTATTTAAGTGATCATAATACAAATGAAAAGCAAAAATAACATGTAGAAGATGATCATGCGTTCATAATTTTATCTGTAGATAAATTAAATTTTATATCAAACTGAATACTATATGATACAACAATATTAGTTTTTTAAAGCAATTCTCCGAACCGTTCAATTTAAGTAGAACAAACAAAATCAAATCGTACATTCAAAGTTAGTAAACAACAGTTGCTCGAGTAATAAAATAATCTGTAAAGGTGCTATGATCTTCTTCTTCTTCTTACTATCAAGGATTAGGCATAAGCCTGTTCCAAACGCACAAACAATCATACACCCATACAGGAATGCGAGGTATTCCAACTCGTACATCTCAACTACTGCCATCTTCTTCGAGGTCTTCGCATCTCCCTTCTTCCAACTGGAACGTATTCCATAACTTTGAAGGGTATTCTCTCCTCTGGCATCTGTTCCAAATGTTGCCTTTATTGATTGCGTTCATTTTTATTCATACTAAATTCACCCGACCCAGATCTAATTTCTTCATTATGTATTAGATCCAGCCTCGAGCAGCCCTTCACCATTCTTAAAAGCTATGACCTAATAGCATTCATTTTAAACTTTACTACAAGTATAAGTAGCTTATTGGATAATTTAATTTGTTTTTAATTATTAAATTTATAAAAAAGCAGTTCTCATAGGAGAAGATAGGGTTGTAAACTGCCTATTATTTGCCGATGACCTGATAGTGCTACAGGAGAATGAGGATGACCTGCAGAGAGCACTGTTCATGCAGAACAAACTCTGCAAAGAATATAAGTTGACGGTTTCGACGAAGAAGACAAAGGTAATGTCATTTAGGGGGAAGGAGCCAGTCAGAAGTAAAATTGTTATAGCTAATAATATTTTGGAGCAGATCTCCCACTTTCAGTATCTAGGTTTTGTAACCTACTACTACTTAACATTACATACCAACAGAATAAAGATGCGTACAACAAGATGCACCGATTTCAGAAAATATGCGGAACTATCCACCGCACTTTAAAAAATAGCACCGGCAAGAACACGAGGTTGAGATTTTATAAAACATTAGCAGAGCCGACTCTACTCTATGGCAGTGAAACTTGGTTGCTATCAAAGCGAGAGAAGAGTAGATTACAAGCAACTGAAATTAAATTTTTTCGACAAACAAATGGGTGTAGTAGAGAAGATCGTTACAGGGATACTGAGATAAGGAAAGAACTCAACATCTTCTCTATAAACAACAAGGTATCCCAGAACAGAATGCAGTGGTTAGAGCATGTAAACAGAATGCGGGAGGATAGGATACCTAAGCAGACACTGGGCTATAAGCCGGAGGGCAGGAGAGAACGAGGACGCCCGAGAAAGAGATGGCCAGATTTGAGAGGTTCGAAACAGGCAGAGATGCCTAATCCTTGAAAGGCAGGAGAAGAAGAAAAAATCAGAAAGTAAAGAGAACGTCAAAGAACAAAGTTTAAAGAGGATTTCAAAAGGGGAATGCGATATCAAGGGATAAGACACTGGTGGAAACAGAATAAAATGAAGACAACCTTGCATAAAGTACCTGCCTTAATGCAAATAACCTCATGATGATGACTACAATACAGTTCGCAGTACCAACGTAACGTTTCCATTTCAAAACTTTTGAGAATGTGAATGTTACATGTATAGTAATTGTAGCAGCTGACGGTAAAGAAGTCCCCGAAAACTCATAAGGCTACATGAAAATACTGTATAACATAATTTTAACAATATGGGAATACTAAAAAACATGCGAGAGTATATAAAATAAGATGATTACCAAGTTTCATACGATTAAAATATCCTACATTCAAGAGAAAAATTAAGCTTAAAAAATATATATAATTAAATATAAATTAGGCCTACATTCTTGGTTCATATTTAACAGGTTCTTATTTTTTGTTTATCACAACAAATCAACAGTATAATTTATTAATCTTTCAGTTACTTGTAAATAAATTACATTTTTTAATAAATAACTCGATACAGTAATTTGTAATTAAATTTTTTAAA
This sequence comes from Catonia carolina, assembly GCA_035578175.1. Classification (NCBI taxonomy): domain Eukaryota; kingdom Metazoa; phylum Arthropoda; class Insecta; order Hemiptera; family Achilidae; genus Catonia; species Catonia carolina. The sequence continues at coordinate 108,964,937 of JAQMRL010000001.1, forward strand.
TAAAGTAATTTTAATAGTTTTATTTGTAATAAAACGTGTACATTCATGTTTGACGCAAATTAATTTAATAGTATGTTTAATGCGCCAACTTATACTAGTGTATCATGTTGTTTAACGTAAAGCTTTTAGAATAAAAATATTGCTTAAAGTTTTAACTGCAAGAACGCCATTTCCTTGAATAGTCTTGCAATATAAAATGAGGTCACTACAGCAAGTGTAAGCATGCTACAAGAAGTTCTAGCCCATGTGTTACCGCTTGCATACGTGTTTTATTGTAGAGGGATAATTTAAAAACAGATAACAAAACCGACCCACAAGATGTACAATGTTTGTGTGTTCAATTTGTAGAACACTAGTGGATATGATTACCGTTCCAGTCTGAATATAATATGCAGATTCTTTTGTTCATTTGTCCTCATACACCAAAAATAATGTTTATGAGTATTACTTTTCCCCATATTTTGTAACATTTATTTTCAATGTTACAATTTATTTTAATTTAATTTTCCTTGCATTGTTCTAATAGTTTTAATTTTCGTTATCTACTAATTAAATATCTAATTAGTTATCTCTCAATTGTTTTTCTCTCTTTTAGGCTTTAGCTTACCGTTCGCTGTCATCTGCTTTTTCTGCCGTATCATGTTTTCCTTTCATGTTTCCCTTGTTGGAGGGGGGGCGGTGACGTCAGGCCCGAGGTTTCCTTTTTGGTAAATTTTGCGTGTCTCGTCCTTCTTGCTGCAAAAGGTCATGACGACGGACGCGTTTTTGTATCTGTGACGTTCATGTTTTTTAAGTCTTTTCGGGGTGCATTATGCCGCTGCTTTTCTTGACCTTTTTGCTTTCCCGTGTTACGGTAAGTCTGTCTCCTTTTTTTTGTAGTTAAAAACCCACTGAAGCCGAAAATGTTTAATTTGAAATTTTGTAAATTTTGTAAACCCTTTGGGTATTTTTTAATTTTTCTTAAACCTTTTGTAAATTCTTTTCACGATCTTTTGCGTCTTTGGGCTTTTAGCTACCTTTTATTTTTGTGTTTTGGGGTAGCCCTCTTTCTTTACTAAGTCCTGGTTTTTCTGCTCTTTGCAGGGACCCAGTGTGGGGCTGATTACACCCAGTGTGGGGCTGATTACACCCAGTGTGGGGCTGATTACACCCAGTGTGGGGCTGATTACACCCAGTTTGGGACTGAATTAAACTAATTTGGGATGGAGTATATTCAAGTCTTAACAAAAGTAAACTTGTTCAAGAATTTTTGAAATCTTGTTTGGGGCAAGTGGCACCCGACACGTAAAATGCATTTCGCAACCCGAAAAATTGTTGTCGGCGATATAATTCGTCTTTCCTAAAATTTTGTCTTGAAGCCTCCGCAACATAAATTTTATTATAATATAAATTTTCATTTGTTACCTTGTATCATACGATAAAATGTTTGTTGGTCGTTACCAGTAATGTATGCTGGCAAGCATGTTACGGTGCGGAGTTAACCGGATTCTTTATTCCGTATTTTTTTAAATCTTTTCTACTTAAATTTTTTTAATAAATATATATTTAAAAAAACAAACAAAATTACTTCTGATTTTTTTGATCTGTATTTGATTTTAATCCTAAATGGGTTTATTTAAAAAAAAGGCATACTAAAAATTAAATTCTTATAAAATAAAAATAATTAATTTTCATTGTATCTGATTTATCATCTTTAATACGAATTAATTTATGATTCCTTATTAAATTAATTTATTGTTCAACTTAATCTATTTATTGTGTAAAAGGCCTATTCTGATTGAAAATTTTAATTATTATTACTTTGTAATTATATTTATTATTAATTATCTACCTTTTTATTAAAATTTTTATTAAAATTTTTTATCTGGATCCAGTAATAAGTATGTACAATTGCATATATGTATATATGTATAACTATGTACATTTTTAGTATTTTATTTTTTTCCTAAAGATTTAGATGATTATTATTATTAAAATCATTTATGCGCTTATTTGGCCTTTTTGGATAATTAAGAATTTGTTGGTTATCCCAATTTTGTTAATTAGTCTACATATTTAAATTTTATTAAAATATTCTTAGTAATTTATTTTCTTGTTTTTTTAAAATCACACCACTGCAGTCCCTCCTGTTGGAGTTTTTCTTGTATCCCTATGCCAATTTTGTTCTGTGTTTTTTTTTTTGGATTCACCCGAACAAAAGGGGTTACAATTTTAAGGTGAGAATAAATAGACTTCTGCTGATCATCAGTCTGTGTGTGCTTAAGTAATAAAGAAGAGTTTATAATACTAATGGAATAAAAACCCACCGAGTTGGTCTAGAGGTAAAGTCGTCGCCAAAATCAGCTGTTTAACAGCTGATTTTCGGAGACGAAGGTTCCTGGTTCAAATCCTAGTAAAGGTAGTTACTTTTATATGGATTTGAATACTAGCCAGTGGTTGCCAGTGTACTTTGATGTTTGGGGTTCAATTAACCATACTCTCTCAGGAGTGGTCAACCTGGGTCAGTACAAGACTACACCTCATTTACACGTCATACACATCATTCTCATCTCATTGGGTCATGGGGTTGCTTATTGTTCTCAATTGAACGGATTGCAACGCACACATATTAGGAATTTAAAGAAAAACAAAAAAAAATGGAATAAAAGCTACTGACTTGAAAGATTTTGTCAAGCCCATCAAGGTGATGAAGTGCAAGTTACTGACGTTAACCCTTTGCCAATAAGATTCTTCATGAGAAAGTAAGGTTGAATAGAAATAAATTTTGTAACCTTCTTTTTATAGTTCTTTTCCGTTCTGGATGTTGTCAACCATAAAAGCTATAATTATATTGCAATTGTCACCCTGGGAAGCTGTCTTTTAGCCTTGGAATACCAATTTTTATGAATTTAGTCATGAGATTATTCTTCTTTCCATACCCCTTTTTCGAGCACAGTGCCTTCTTATATTATTTGCAATATTAATTGCAATAAATGGTACGTTATATAGCTTAATACGGCCAAGTTATTGGAGCTGCTGAGTTTTTACAATAGTATAGATTTTTTTCATTCGTTCAAGAATATCCTCTTGTTTAATACTGCGCATTCACTATATTCTCAACATCCAGCCATAGAGTCACTTCTCTAACACTTCTAACCTTTTGCTGCTGCCTCAGTTACAGTCCATGATTCTAAACCATGTAGCGATCAGCTGTTATGTTAATTTACAAATTTTGTTAGAACAGCTGATTCGTACATTTCATTAATGCAGGCAAATATTTAATTTATATAATGTTTTTTTTTCTAAATTTCAATCTAACTAGTGTCACCGTCACCCCCTTTGATTAGGAACTGTGCTGCCGGCTATCAAAGCTTCTAACGTAGCGACAAAGGGAGCCGCCAATTAGTTCGAGAGAGGTGATAGGCTTTTGGCGGCGTACCGACAGAGGCATTTGTCATCAAGGCTAAGACCAATAACCGCCCTCTATTTCAGCGCTCTCGGCAACTATGTAAAGAGCGCTTCACTAAGCCGAGGGATTCATTTCCAATCCACACTAGGAATTCAATTCTGATCCAGAAAGCAGACAAGACGTCCACCATCACACGACTACCGGACTCCAGCGAAGACTAATCGACGACCTCGCAAGAGAGAAGATGATGCTTCCGCTCACCGACCCGTCACCGTAGGCCGTCGACCGGACTGTTATCGCCCGCTGACGTGAGCAATGCCCACAGCGGTCCCTCGACCGAGCCTTACGCCCACCATACCAGACGAAGCAGCCATCGACGCACTTCTGCGAAGGAGGAAGATGACGTCTCCACTGGACGACGACACGCCCTATCGCCCAGCTCCTCGACCGTCACGACGACTACGACCGACGCTTCCCATCAAGACGACCACCGCTTAAACGGCCCTTTTCAGGGCCACCAAAATTATGTCACAGTCCGGTGACACTAGTTTAAAATATAAACCACAATATTTAATTGTTTTTATTTTATTAATTGACAAAATAGTAAACAAAATTAATTTTTCAAAATTTGCTTAATATTTTATTTTTCCAAAGACATTATTTTATTCCAAAGTTATAACTTGCAACAATTAAAAATAAAATTTATCTTGAACCAACTATCAAACAGTACAGATGGAATTTTGAGTTTTATTTCATGTAACAGTTTAATTATATATTATTAAGTATTTATGTTAGCGGGAATATATCAGTTAATAGAGCAACCGTTACAACCATTAAAAATAATATAGTGAATATGTAGTATGTAGTGTTTGTCAATGCGGCAGAATTTTTCAAAGAACAGAAAAGTAGTTTGAAAAAAGACTAGAACTTAACTTATCTTAAATTTGACTACAATTAAAAAATATATGTACATAATCTACTTCATTGTTTGTAATATTATTTATTATAAATACGTTATGTTTGATTATTACTAAAACATTTAAAACCCTAACGATACTAATAGTACACGTAGGCCAATATCAAATAGTATCCATCTACAACTGTTTTAAAGTTAGTATGGTATTTAAAACAAATCATACATTTCTCCGCTAGAATGCTAGTATGAAAATCTACAGAAAGGTGTTCATATAATTTTTTAATTCAATTTTAAAAGACAATTTCTAGAGTTAAATTTTTAAGTTACTAATTTGCTGTTGATTCGGTCAACAGCCGAAAAGATGCTTTGAACTTCAACAGGTTTTACTAAGTACAACGAGGAGTGAGGTGGTTTACCGTTGCCTCTCTCACTAGGTACAAAAGTAGCCTGTGCTTATTAAAATGACAGGCCCTCCGGAAAGCATGTACTTTGCACCCTTCAAATGATACCTTCACTTCATTCACCACAGGGTCTGGCTGTATAATGAAATTCATTACTTTCAGAGAACATAACTCTGACTAGTGTCTTTTACACCTCTACCTCTTCTGTTCTTAAACAGTTCAGTCCACGTGCTGACCACGTGATAAGAAATGGAACTATTTTTTGTAGGACTGGAACAAGCAGACTGAGTGCAAATAATTTAACACTCCACCTGTTATGGGCGAAAGTTACTTATAATATTTGTTAATTTCATTAAGCACAAGTAAAGTACGGTATTTACTTTATAATTTTTACTTTGAATTCTGTCACTGAATAATGTAGCTTACGCTTTACAGGTACTGTAAAGATTAAGAAACTAATACACCTCGGTTCAACTTAGGAAGACAATTCATTATTTTGAGATAACCAAAAAGGTTTTTAAATTTATTGTTTTTATTTCGAATAAACCACGTGTCAGAACTAACAAATTATTTCGAGCGGAAATACTCTCATTGGTGAAGTACGGATCCATATGTGTGTAAAGCCTCCAGGGCTCTCTAAATGGATAGTTGTTGAATGTATACTCGATATTATGTTTATTGTACGAAGAGAGAGGACTGATCAGAAGGGGATTATTGGTATGTTTGTACTAATTAACAAACATCATTAAATTATTGAAGGGTTTGCAATGCGGGTTCTTATTAGCTGAGTAAATATTGTAAGTATAAAGTGTCAGTTCATTTCAATGACAGTGACGCTTATAGAATGATAACAATTTTATAATTCGTAGAAGCTTTAAAAATGTAAACCTTCTGGCATTAACCGACATCGGTGACTACGAGGAATAGTGGAAGCAATCGACTGTTTCAGACTAGAGTTTGGAGATTTTAACACGTTCAAACCCACCAATATTGTTTCTTCATTAACTAGCAGTTACTTGGCACAAAAATGTGGCTTTAAAACATACCAAAAATCTGATAAAACAATTTACTTCTATTAAACAATAGTTTTGTTTTAACTCAATACATTTTATAGAAGTTTGTAATAATTTTATAATTTGTTTGTTTGTTTTTGAGTGATGTTTAGGCCTACATAAGCCTAGGACTTGTGGTAGGTAATTATATGAGGTGATTCATTTTGTATTAATTTACTTTTATTTGTGATTAATTTTTAATATTTAAAAAACACAATACGTTAAATAACTGAAATACAAATATAAGCTGTTAAAATTGGTAAATTGGTACTGAACCTGTATGATATATTTTTTATTTTCGTATATTTTCATGACAAAAAATTTAATAATATACAACAAATACATGACAACTGTACTGCAAATAGCTAAATACACCTGACAATACTGTAGTATGTTAATCAACTATAGATCCGCAGGTAAATAACTCCAGCTCTGACAATCCGAAGAATCTAGGTATTAAAATCCTTATAACGTATATTACTAAACAGGTCCAATATAAAATTGAACTAATAATAATTAAAATGGCTTTTAATTAAATTTAATCTCGAGTGCCTGACATGCTTTAAATTAATATTGTTATAATTGCTTTAAAATTTTCGGTCATCGTTTTGATAGTAGATTTTTTTTAAAGTAATGGGATACTTACATATTGGCTTTTTTATTTTTAAACGTTAATTCAATAATAACCCACCGGGTTGGTCTAGAGTTAAAATTGTCGCCGCGATTCAGCTGTTTAATAGCTAATTTTCGAAGACGAACGTGGTTCGAATCCCAGTGAAGGTAGTTTTATACGGACCTGAATACGAGATAGTGCTTATCGGTGTGCTTTGAATGTTGGGATTCAGTTAATAATACTCTCTCAGGATTGATCGGGCTGAGTCTGTACAAGACTGCACCTTATACATATCTTCCTCATCTCATTGAGTCATGAGAGTGCTTATTGTTCTTGAGTTTAGCAAATTACAACGTACACACATTAGGGATTAAAAAACCAATAATTTATTAACTAATTTTTTTAACAAATGTTAAAAGTGGGTAAGAAAATTAAGATGTCTCGGCGATAAGGATAATTTATTATTTACATGAATTCAGTAGTATTGGATTAAAAAGGTAAATATGATCTTTACTCGGAAGAAGTAAATATTTTATAATACCTAAGTATAATAGCTAAAGGAAAGTTTAATTTTATATTTATTATACTTTTGCATAGAAACAACATTTTAAAATGTTTACGAGAAATTTTAATTTACGGAAGATGAGGTTATCAAAATATATTTTTCAAAAGCAAAATTTATACTTTTCAAAATATTTCTAGACGGATTTTTTATAATATAAAGAGTGATTCGTTCTTTAAATAAAAAGAAAGAGGAAAAATGAAATAAGTAATGATGCAAAAGACTTACGATGGGAGGGCAGGTTTATGGCAGCATTTGGTTGTGCACAGGAAACCTGCTCTCATGAAAGAGAAGTGGGTAGAGAAACTCTGATGAAAAGGCAAAGGAAGTCATTTTCAAGCCAGGAAAACTTAAAGGAGTGTTATTGAGTTGACAATGGGATTCTCGCAATGGAGACATAAAAACACGGCTGAAATAAAGTAATTTTTCCCCTCCATTAAGATTCTGAAATCAAATACCCAAAGTATTTCATTTATTAATTAGTATAATTCAAAACATAATTGCTTAACCAGTACACCATTAAGAATAATAAAATACATCTCCAGTCTACGAAATGGCCTGTTACCAATTACTCTAATTAGATATTTATTTTTATTTTCAGTAAGAGTTTCAGTCTATTGTATTTAAGTAAACCATTCAATTTTTCGCTTCAATATCATCATGCACTCTTTAATTTTGTCTGGTATAATTTTTATTCTCGTTGAGTAGACAACTCTGTTTTTTATAAATAAAAATTGTAATTAGGAAGGAAATTATTTGTATTATTCATAACCCGCGGGAAGAATATACTTATTAAATTAATTTTGTGCGTTGTTTTACAAAACTTTTATGAATGTATTTTAACATTTTAAATTATATTTATTATCTGAATCCTATTTCCAGTTCTGTAATGAAATGTTAATATAGGATTACTACGGTACACAATATGTCGTTGAATTTAGTAAATTATTAAGTATTTACTCTGCACATTACTCTAATCATCATGATTGTCTAAAAAACAAATTAGTAAGCCTAATGTGTTCCCTTCAATATATTATTTCCAATTTAAAACTAGATTATGAAAATAAAGTTCAGAATGATAATTAAAATGAACATAATTAATAATGAAATATGTTTCAATTTATACAATATAATTTTTCTATATTCTCTCGCTGTAGCAAAAGCAAGAATGTTTTACTAATGCAGATTGAACCTCTTACATTCTAAGCCAGTAAGCTAATCCTGATTAAAATTAGGGCATGAGAGTTTCTTGAGAATTCAATCCTTAAATTCAGCGTAAGGGACTCGATATAAAATATGTTAAACGTTTTGAATTATCTCAATGAGTCTCAAACTATAACGAGTCTGAGAAAAATTATCCAATTACAAGTTTTGAAGTCAAAATGATGGAGTGAGGATCATGTTGGGGAAGTATCGGAAGTTACATTTTCTTAGCGGAAATTAGTATTTTCTGAATTGTTTCCTTAAGAAAAAAAATACGTCTGAAATAGACTAAGTAAACTAATAAACTAAGCTGCCTTCATGGCATAGTGGTTAGCGCGTTGGCCTGCCACGTGGAGGGCCCGAGTTTGATTCCCGGCCAGGGTCTGGAAATTTTCACAAATCAAACCCAAAACACATAACACAGTTTTACTGTCACATAATCCACCGTTGTCTTTAATGAACAAGTTGGTGCTAATGAGCAGTTGATGCGACTTTAAATTAAATATTTCTTTTAAAAATAAGCAAATAATGTAATCTTCTTTAGCAGTTTTTTTTATAGATGTTTTATGTTATCTTAGAAAGATCGATAGGCTTTTGTGATCAAAGATTATTATTAGACACCAAATAAAGAAAACTGCTTTTAGCAAAGTAATTTTTATGAAACATATCGTTTAAAATCAAATTAGACTACTAGGCATTTACAATTGTAGCTGTTTTTTTTTAATTTAGAATTATTTAAAACTAAAAATATTATTAGACTCGTAAATCGATACTACGTATAAAACCTATATCTATCATCTTGCATATAAAATTAACACTACGTATAAAAAGTAAAAGAATTTAAGAATTCGTATTGAAAATATTGAATCTCCAAATTCTTTTACAGCATATACAATAGATAGACGCTTTACAAATGTCAATTATACATCTAAAATGCACTATGGAAAAAGAAACAGATTTAAATACTCGTAAAAAGAAAGTATTTTGTCATCAATGGCCGTCACGTGTAAGTGACGAGACAATATCGTTCTTTGACGTCAATTTATGTAAATGTAGGTTTATATTAAATTACGTGAAATACGAGTAAATAAATTAAAAATAAATAAATAATTAAATAAATTACATGAAATTTATGTAAACCATTTCAAAACAATAATAACAAATACTGAATTTCCTTTATACAATATCAATTCATATACATCCTTCATAAAAACTACAATGAATTAATTAACAATACTTCACATTAAGTATAAGAGGTGAAGGAAATTGATTAACCTAACAATAGCTAGAAGCCATGTCCTCGGGTTGATGTTTTGTTCTTCTAACCCGTAACACAGTACAAATGAGATTACAAAACTAGATGAGGGCTTTAGAACAACACAATTATTAAATTATGAAATAAACTCACACCTAAAACCATAATAAAGCTAATTAACTAAAACAACATGATCTAAAAATTAAAAAAATATATATAAATATAAAACCCAATACCCTATTATTTTTGTAATCATTATTTCTATATTTTGTCTTTCTACATTTGTGATTCATTCCTGTACTAATTTAAGACTGCCTATCGTGTTTTTTATGTGTAAAGGAAGCTAATAGGCCTACATTATAGGTGCTAAATAACTGCAAAGACGCTGATAAAGAGCTTTTTAGTCAATTATGGAATTATTAAGTGGTTTTTTTCTAGTGCTGTAGTGATAGTCTCTTAAACTTTCGGACTAAAATTTTAGCTTGGAAGTTTGTTGTTTATTACTTTGGTGATCAGGATGTATAATATCTCCTACCTTAACCTATGACTTACAGGTTAAGCTTGACTAATGAATCAGGTAGTAAATTGTTTTTAAAATTTTCTTACCCAGTGCTGCTTGCGATTTTTTCGAAACTATAAATAGTTTCCTCAAACGCTTGAAATTACAAAATGTCAATTTGAGTGTTTTAGTGAAGGTCTCTCCTTTTTAAATATAATATTATACTGCATACTTTTACTTTACTTAGACAACGATATTTCGTTAATTGTTATTACACTTTATTCCAGAGAAATATAACATTCAAAGCTACCAATACATTTATATTTTATGTAGGCCTAACAGCAAGTGCAAAATTCTGACCGTGAGCAGTACTCAGTAATATATTTAGTGTAAGGAAAGATTATGAAAGGTAGCCCTACATCAAATTTGCAGTAAATATAATCTACACATTTATATTTTTGTTTTATTATGAACTAAGATCCTTAGCAATAATTAATTAACTAATGAGACGGTGATTCATATGAAAGAGCCCTCCAATTAAAAGAATACGATTTATTTATACAGAACGAATAAAAGATTCCAGTTAATCAGTGGATGAACCGTGCTTCCTTGAATAAAGTAATGTTTACATTTGGTCTGCTGATAGCCTGTGAATAATGATAATTATGATAGAGGAAACAAACAAACGTTTGAACAAGTAAAGGAGTGTGTTATAAAACGTAAAGTATTTCGAAATGCTTGCAAAGGAAATGAATGGAGAAAACAGTTGAATAAGCAGGAAAACTGGTAAAATGATTCGCTGAAAGGAGGAAACACTGAAACCATCTATTCCTTTCAATTTTATCAAAATGTGAACTGTACATAAGAGGCAACATCAAAGAGAAGGAAGAACAAATTTGATAGCCTGAATCTAAAAGAAACATTAACATAGACTACAGGCAGTCCCGCATAGTTCATTTATCGTAATTTATAAAGTTTGGTAAAAGAACAACGAGTAAATTTCTTATAAAAATTCCATCGTCATACTCCACTTTCGGAAACGTACACATTAATTTCATAATTTCCATGTCGCCACCAGCGCTTCAGTCATTCCCTCTGCTGAAATCCAAGGGCGCACCACCCTCTCAGTACATAACTACTTAATTTATTAAATCTCAATCTTCTATTTCCCCGTGCTGATATCCATTGGCGCCTAAAACTGAAAATTAGTATCACCGTGCCCCTTCGTGCTAAAATCACATCTATAAAAATGGTTTGTCTTCTTCTGACATCCGTATTTACTATCAATTATCACCGTTAAATCATAAATTAATGTTTATGTATTTAAAGGTATTTTCAGTACTTCCCAATATATGTTGTATTTCGTCAAGACTTTGAGCTAAATTTAAGCAATGTAACTTAAAATTAATGGACAAATACGCAATACAAAGTTTTAATAAAGCTTTTCTAATTTCTGATTTCTACAAACTTCAGAATTGTAGCGCATGAAATTTAAGTCCTCGAAACCCTCCCCCACCCCCAAACCAGCAATTAGTAATGGTTGGCGAGCTAAGCGAGCAAGCTTAGGGTATGTTAAAATCAAGCACAATTTACAATTTAATATTTAAAGCTAAAGAATATCGCAGTCGTTTAAAATATCTAATGTTAAAGATTAATAAGCTCAGTTTAATTTTGTCACACGTTCTATTAAATTCAGGAATTTCTTAATGGGAATATCGTTAAAATAAATGCCCCTTTGAAATCTGGATATGACATCAAAATATTCTCTAGTACAAGGAATGAACTCCATTACGCACTATGTGGTATAGGGACGCCTAGCTCATATTAATTTAAATTATTCTTTATCCAGTAAGATCGGTAAAGTAGATGAACACAAAAGTTATTATTTTTGTTTATTACCGTGGTATACCAATTACTCTCGATTTATTATCCACTGATATGTCAATTTTTTTTAATATCATAACGATAACAGATAAATTTGTTATTGCCGTTGATAAATTTTATATAACTGTCGGTAAATGTTATTGTCAGTATTAGTGATACTTCAGGCTAAACAAGGTTGTAACATGTTATCTCTGGTAACATGTTAAATATTTCTCGTCATAACGGCGTTTACTTTATCAGAAGGATTCAATATGGTTCTTAAACTTAACAACCTTGATAGCATTAAAAGATATATTTTTCTTAATGTATACCATTAGTAATATTTTACTTGTCATTATAATGCAAGTAACGCCAGATCAATAAGGAAAAATTATATTAATAATATTCTGGTTCTGCAATGAATTACAGAATGCTGAATACGAGTATAAATATTTTATTACTGCAGGTAATTTACAATTACATATCATATGTTTGAAGAACTAATTAATTACACAATTTAATATGAAATTGACTTGTAATAGGACAAATTGCATAATAATTTCAATTATTATATTGCAGTAAATTTCAGCACGTTAGTAAGTTAATACTAAAATTACAGCATGTATGTAATTTTTGAAATGGAATGTAGTAAGATAATATTAGCCATAAATAAACTAGGCCTAATCTAACAAATTATAAGGTAGACACTTCATGAGATTTGATCAAGACCGATGGGTAAATAAAAAATATCAATCAATTCGTAGAGTTTTCCTTTTGTGTCCTTATTACAGTAATAAGCTTTCCATGGGATGTGAAAATATACAGCTGTTTATGCACGGTATAAAAAGTGGTCATCAATTACAGGAGTTTAATCCAAACTCGAATAAAAGGTTTTTACGTTTTATTTACCAAGTTTATTTCCTTTATAAGCCGCTCTACTTTCCTATTTTCTATACACTTCACAATACACTATTTTTATTGTGTATTTTCTATACACTTCTTATTTGATACATCCAAATCTCTTCATTTAACTTTTGCACTCCGTCATGATGAGTGCTCTCTAGTATATATACACATAGACAATCAACCTCTCAAAGGCACTATCAAGTATCATGGTTCGACTTTTGATAAAAAAAACTCACTTAACCCCTATCAAACGGAGCTGATAATAGCAAAGTACCTTAGACTACGCTGCTTGCAAAAGAGCCAAATTGCTTGGAGCTGTAGAACCTCCTATCTGACTAATAACAAGAGAAGAATATATTTCTGGCTATTCTACGAATTACACTAACTCAATGTTCATCAAAAGCCTACTCTGTATTATAATTTATATGAACATAATTATTTTTATAATTACTAGTTTTGCATAGGAATACGGACGTTTTGAATAAAAATTTAATCATAGAATAAACATTTGGTGAAAGTACCAACTATAATAATTCCGACTCGTAAGTAAATTGAATAATCTATTAAAGATGGGGAGTAAAAGATCGCAATATTTTTAGCTACACAAAATACACAGATTATTTTTTCACATAATAATAATCAAAGCACTAATTAGATTATTAAGCCAAATATTTTTTTTAGATTGAGCCATAATGCCTACTTAAGCATCAGCTTGTGTGTAGGCAATGAGGCAGTATGAGGCTTACAGATGAAGAAATACTAGACCTGATCTGGAATCGCACCAAAAACCCCGGATATTGAAGCCAATTGGACTAACCACTACACCAACTATTGAGCCGACCACTATTTGCATATTAATAATTAATAGCATATAAATAAATTATTTATAGATTACCTAACCGGAATTAGAACAAGGATTAGAACAAGGTCTTTTCACTTCGAGAGACTTAGTTAAAAAGCAAAATACTTTAAATTGAAAAAGACTTTGATTTACGCATTTCATTTCCACTTTTTTATATAATAGTGTATAAAAATGCAATTTCAGTGTTCTAACTCCTTAAAAATATTGTTTTTCTTACAAACGAAAAGGGTACTTGTAATAGTCATGTGATATAATTATGTTTAACGGTAAAATATACAATAATGATCAATTACCACTTGTATTATTAGAAAGGTTACTTCTTTACCAACTTAATGTCCTTATATCAAACAAGGCTTTTGTAAAACTAAAGAAAACAAAAAACAATCCCCTAGTAAATAAGCGCGAATAAATGCTAACGTGACAAATAAGAAAGTTTACAATATAGGCTTTTAGAAGAAAAATATAAATTTCACAACTTATTTGTGGTAGTAAAGATGTGTTAGGAATGAGAACACAGCTTTTTATTATAAGAGCGTAAAATGCCTTTTTCACGTTCGCTTTTCGTCTAAAAGAGGAAACCTGACAAAAGATTTTATACAAGTTCAAATGTTATGTTAATACAAACGAACAAAAATGCTGTATATGACAAAATTACGATCATTTTATGGGCTGGTACCTTCCGATCAATTGCACGATTTAAAAAAAAATTCTAGTCGTTAATTTCTTCTTTCCATTTTTCAAGTTGTACATGAAATATAAGCGTTGAATATCTTATTTAAATAAAATTTAATAATTTCAATATTATAATTTTTTATAACACAACATTTTTTGACAGAGGTAAAAATATTATGCCTTGTGATGAATAAGCCTACTATTGTATGAGGTTAATATGTTAAGAAGTTATATATAAGCCTAGTTACAAAAGTTTAGCTAAAACCATTGATGAAAACGCATCATCAGACTGAAATCATACTAACCTCTCAAATAATAGTAGTTTTTAGGTAATATTACCGCATCAAGAACTTAAATTTCCTGTTACAGTGATGAATGTATCATATAATTATCTTGTATAGCGTAAAAGAAATACCCTCACGTAATGGCCGGACCCTTAATCTTAAGGTTACACTTTCGTTCAAATAACCTACATCGCAGGTTTTCTCAGAATTAATAAATTGTAAATCTTTTGAATTAGGAGGAGATAAAACCCATTTCATTATATATAGGTACAAACCAATTTTTTTTATTTCTTTATCACATCATACCTACGCAGAAGCTAAAGCTTGCACACAGTCATCATCATCAGAAGAAAAAATTTTTTACTACAGTAAACTTCGTCGTTTATTACTGACTCCGCGTCGTATCACGTTTTGTAGTTTCTCCATCTGCTGTGTTATCTTCCGTAATAATTTTCGCAGCGTTTACTTCTGTGATTTTAAAACTACAGGGCCATTGTAACTTTCAAAATCTAGGAAACTCAATGATTACGCTGCTCCCGTTCTACCTGAAAGTTATTGCATGTCCTGAAACGCAGGGCATCAGAGTGGCTGGACAACAGCTTCTTGTACGTGGGAAATTACTAAAACGATAGCGAAGAGTAAATATGGATGAAAAGAAACTCTCTTCAGGGATGCTAAATTTGGCAAGTATACGTAGGATTATTTATTTGCGTTAAGAAATTAAGAAGGAACGGTTCTGCGTTAAGTACTATGTAATTCAAAGAAATGCACGCAAAGTAGCAAAGAATATAAAGATTTGAGAAGATGATAATATCAAGGTAATTGTGATTGGGCGCTTAGATTCTTTTAGCAACTCACATCATCGGTGATAAGAGGCACTTTAATTTTCCAATAATTTTCAGCTGTGAGAACACAATAATTTTTTTTAAATAACATTATTTGCAATCAGTTTTTTAAAAATAAACTATAAACAAATCTTTTGAATTTACAAATCACAAGTTGAGGCCTCATTACCCTGAGTATATCAATTATTCATGTGTTAAAAGAGAAAATTACTATGTACAAAGATATTTACATTTTACAATATGGAATACTTTTCACCATAATGTTACATACATTTAAACTCTTTCAGAAAAGTTCAAAATATTGTAACGTTTCAGGCACCTAACTTCTTCTGCATTGTTTAGAATATTTATGGCTAATTTGTTTTCGTGACTTTCAAGTCTTACCTGATATTTTCTATTACGAGTAAAACGCCTGACCTCGTCCATTACATCAGGAAGGTTACAATAATGTTGTATTTCTGCATTCCTTGCAAACCATGGTGCCCTTGCTATAGCCCGAACAATTTTATTCAAGTACCTTTGAATTACCTCTATGTTACTTCTGCTGGTAGTTCCCCAAAGTTGAACGCCGTACAACCAAGCTTGTTTAAGTAACATTTTGTAAAGTAGCAACGTATTCTCAGGAGAGAGTGAAGAGTTCCCGCCAATCAGCCAGTACATCCTTTTGTATTTTATATTTAATTCATTCCTCATCATTCTCACATGGGTTTTTCAAGTTAACCGCCTGTCAAGATGCATACCCAGGTATTTCACAACTTCACTGGTGGTAAATCAACACCTCCAAGTTTTACTGGCGGACAAGTATTTCTTCGCATTGTAAATGTAACATGCTGCGATATTGCAGTATTGATCTTCACTCTCCATTTTTTAGTCCAAGGTTGGATTTGGTCTAAACATTCCTGAAGTTTGTTTGAAGTAACTATAGGATCTCCACTTTTAGCAAGCAATGCCTTATCGTCAGCAAATATAGCTTGAACTACCCCTTCAGTTGTTGGTAAGTCTGCTTCATACAATGAGTATAAATACGAGCCTAGAACTGAACCCTGAGGTACACCAGAGGTAATGTATCTGGAACTTGACAGGTCATCTTGGTATTTCACTTTAAAAAATCGATTTTCCAGATCGTAAAATCAAAAAGAAAGGTTGGCTTAACGTTCTTTTACTTTTGTATAATAAGCCGACATGCCACATTTTGTCAAAAGCTAGTTCAGCATCTAAAAAACCAGCAGAACAATACATTCCTTCCTCCGAACTGTCTGTAACCACTTTTACTACTCTATGTGTTTGTTCAATTGTTGAATGACTCTTCTGAAACCAAACTGATGGTCTGGTATCAATTTTACATTCAGTCAAAACTGGTTGCAGTCTTTTAAAAAAAACTTTTCAAAAACTTTAGATAATACTGGCAATAAACTAATCGGTCTGTATGATGAAGCTAAGTCAGTTGGTTTATTAGGTTTCAAAATTATTATGATGGTGGAAAACTTCCACTGTGATGGATAATGGGTAATCCTGAGTACACTGTTAAATAAGGAAGTTATAAATACTATTCCTTTTCTTGGGAAATTTTTTAAGAGTTTGGGTGTTATCATGTCATAATCGTATTCTTTCCTTAATTTTAAACTCTTAATAATTGTCATAAGTTCTCTCACTTTAAATGGTTTAATTGGCAGCTCAAGGAAGTGGGCTGTCTAAAAATTCATTGATTTCAGTTTCATCTACATTAGGATCTGCCTGATATGGTTTAAAAACAGCTGAGAGATGTTCGGCAAATACTTCTGCTTTTTATCAGAATAGAGGTAGCACAATTAGGTATTTTTTCAATATTCAGTCACAATATAATAATAATAATAATAATAATAATAATAATAATAATAATAATAATAATATATTTATAATATAATATATTTTGTCGCAATATAAGTTTTGTTTTCGTTTGATTAACTCAAGTTACACTGGGGGTTAACACTAATGTAATTAAAACGCAGAAAGACGTAAAGAGTATGAAATCATTTGGTCTGTCAGGGGGTAATAGAAGTTAAGAAAGTTATCTAGTCATTTAAATCTCTGTATCAGAAGCTATTTTATTTGCTACAAATATTTTAAAAAATTTTCACACCTTCAGTCGGCCGCGTTAGCGATGTTGGTAACGTGCTCGCCTCTGCATTAGCAGCAATTTGCAAAACAGTCAGACGTTAAACCAAAAAAAAAAAAAAAAACTTCTGCTTTTTCTCTATTGGTTTTTGGTTTTCGCCCAGTCACCATTTCGGTTTCTGATAGGTAAATAGACTGGATCGGGCGTTTAAAATGTTTAGTTACTTTCCAAAGAGAGTATTCATCAGTATTAGCTGCAGTCAAACTCTGTAACTGCTCCTGTCATTTTTAATTTAACGTAAAAGTTCTCTAAGTTCTTGTGTGGCCCTGTTAAAATTTCTTTTGTCGTTCGCATTTCTTGTGTTATGCCAAACTCTCCTGAGTTGTCTTTTCTCCGAAAGTTTGTTTCTGACTTCCCTTGGTTAATTTGTGCTGTATTAGTCTGTTAATTTATTTTCAGGCGTGGATAGTCGTACAGCCTTATGCAAAAGTTTTGTAATGTATTCAGTGGCTTCATTTATATCATCTGATGTTTCTAACTGCAAATCTAAATTTATATTTTCTTTAAGCCATAACTGAAAAGCATTCCAATCAGTACGACTGTTATGTAATGATGGGTTTGATTTTTTTAAAATGACGTCAGTACTGACTGTAGCAATAATGAGACTGTGGTCTGAAGAACCGTCAAAAGAGCTCTCACAATTTACATAAAATTTTGATCCGCCTTTAGTAATGAAAAAATCCAACAGATCTGGTATTTTAGTCCTATCTTTTAGCCAGTATGTTGGTTGTCTCGTGAACATTGTGACAAAATTATGGGCATCAGTACATAATTTTAATTCTCGTCCACGAGGATTTATCAGACGGAGCCCCAATAAACATGCTTCGAGTTCCAGTCTCCACCTGCTATAATTCTCTGTCCTAAAGTTTCAAAAAAAAATCTCAAAACATTTGCTGAGCGATTCTGTGTCTTGGTGGGCAGTACACAGAAGAAATTACTAAATCTCCAAACCAATCTTTAACTTGAATCGTAATTGCCTGTAAGTGGCCAGTTATATATCCCGGAAGTTGGCAATGTGTAATTAAATTTCGAATTAGAATTGCCGTATCACCATGAGCAGCTCCATCAGGATGGTTAGTGTAGTAAAAAGAACATCCGTTTAATTTGAAATAGTTTGTATTTGTAAAATGGGTTTCTGAAATTAAAAGCACATCTAATTTATTCAAGTTAAGTAAAACTTCGATTTCTTGTGCACGAAGCAACAAGCCGTTTATGTTCCAGCAACCAATCCTTAGACTTTTCATTTGCAGAGTTTATTCACTACAGTAGTAAGCAACCCCATTAAGTTACTAATTTGCTGAACGAGGACTTCAATTTGTTAAGTTTTGAGTCAACATTCGTTTCTCTGTTTACTTCGGTCAAAACTTCAGCATAGGTGTGTCTCCTATTTTCAGATTCTGCGGGAATCGTGTTGTTTTTGGTTAACCAAGTGAGGAAAATTGTCCCTCTGAAAATTATTATTCTCAGTTACTACTACTTGCCTAACACCAGTTTCTTTTGTTTTCAATTTTCTGTCTACTATTTCTTTATAGATTCGGCGTCCTTTGTAGTTAGCCGGATGATCCTCTAAACATAGTGCGCAGATTGCTAGAGTAGATTTATCTGTTTTTGGACAGTCACGTGTATTGTGCCCTCGAGCGCATTTGACGCAACGACATGGGCGCATACAATTGGTTTTTGTATGGTCATACTGCTGGCAACGCATACACTGAACGAACGATAGCTGTGGTCTTGTATGGTGGTTCAAATTTAACACAGCAATTTGAAATGTATTTGATACTAAATATATCGTTATTGTTTTCATTCGGTTCTAAATTGATGAAAAATCTATTTAGAGGAGTTTTAGTCACTCGATGACGAGCATTTATTATTTCACCACGAACTTTATGGCCGAGATTTTCTATTTCGTTTCGGATGCCTTCCTCAGGGATGGAAAAGTGTACGTTCTTTAAAACAACCCTATAAGCTTTCTGATCTTTTCGAGCAAGTGTGTGGCCTAATAAATTTTCTTTGCGAATAAGTTCTAAAAGAGTTTTATAAATTTCAATTGCTCTTGTTGAGAATTTTAATTGTTTACCGGTCACAACTTTAATAGTGTAATCTTGTTTACAAACAACCGTTTCAAATAACTTTGACAATTTAATAATATCTGTTATCCCGTATAACATCATCGGTGGCGGCTTTACAGACTTTGGTTCATCATTAGCACTAATATCGTTTATTTCCGCTACCGGAAGATCTAAAAATCTATGTATTAATTGAATTTCATTAGTCTCACTAGTATTCTGTGCGGGATGCTTGTGAGATCAGCACAGTTTGCCAGTCGTAGGGTTCGTGCACACAGCTGATTGTTTTTTCACTTTCAATAGTACCGGTGATGTCTAGATTTAACTGCCTGACAATTTTTCTTGTCTCTCTCGGAAGATGAGACGAAGAAGGCCGCTTCACACTGGATGTCTCACAGGCCATGCCGTTATTGGGCTCAGCTGTGACGCTGTCCATTTTTTTAACAACAATGTTTAGGTTATCAAAATATTCGTTTTTTAAATTTTAAAATTAATATTTTATCAAAAATATTGCAGGAAACTAGATACTTATCTGTAACAAACTTTTGTAGGTTCACTCAATGCAACACATATAGGCTATTAATAGATATAGTTAGCAGTCTAGTAGAATATCGTTATAAAACAGCACTGAAAAAACACAACTACACTGTTCAGTATTTGATCCGGAAGCGAGCACAATAAATGTTTTAAAGTTTAATAGTTTTCATTTACGCTACAACAATGTTTCGATAATGGTCACACCCGTATTTTATCGAAAAATCTTTGAGCAAATAAATGTGACTCTTTAATGGGTAAACTTAATGGGTATTCAAACTTAATGGGTAACTTAATGGTTCTTTAATGAGTATTCAGATCTTAAAATGCATTTGATTATATCATATCACGAGTTTGTTAAGTACACCTAACATAGAGAACGTATTTTAAATTATATTTGATTAATTTGTTCTACCTGACGTATATATGGGTTACCCAACCGTAGATTATCGAATATTTTCCAACGATAATATTAATAAGTATTTTAGTATCGATATATTTATTGAGTTACTGACAATGTTAAAGTTCTTACTGATGCCACATGAGACATCCTGAGGCACTTCATTAACTCAGCCATGCTACTTTCAAATTGAATTCGGTTTGATGGCAAAGGAAAGGTTAGACAAAACTACAGATCAAAATTAAACGAATAAAACTGAAATTAATTTTGTTGAATTAATTTTCATCATTATAGGCCTATAAATTCATTGATACAAATTAAAAGTTAAATTAAGCTTTTACTTTTAATGAAAATTCTGGTAGGTAGAATCACTTGTATAAATTAAATCATTTCAAAAGAAACTAATACCAATCTGAAAATATAACGATTAAATTAACGTAGAATATTACTGCAGTTTAAACTACAACGTGGGTTAGAATATTTTATGTTTCATAGATTAAGTAATGAAAAATAGTTAACGAGATAGTTTATAAAATATTGACTCCATTAACTAAATCAATGGTATTCTACACACTAAATTAAACCAGACCTGAAAAATTAAAAAAAAAACAACAGCATATAAATATTATAAAATGTTTTCTACATTTCTTTGACACAGCATTGTTAAAACTTTGTTTTTAAAGTAAATTAAATGAATTGAAAAGGATACAACCACAAAAATTTCAATTTTAAATAAAATCATCGCCATAAATAGTACAACATACCCAAAGTTATTGTATAAAAAGCAATCTAAAAAAGAAATAAAGTTACCGCAATACTTTTAGCTTCATTTAAAAGTCACCGGACTTTAATGGAAAGGGGAAGTTTTGACAACCTTAAATTATTACGAAAATTGAGAGTCAAAAGTTGTATTTTAAAAGCGGTATTGATAACGTGTTAAACTTTCCATTAACTCCAGTCACAGAAAGCAGAAGAAAAATCAATTATGTCTACTGGAAAAAAACCATTGGTGTAGTAATAATTCTTACAGAGTTTGATGGCATGTGATTACACAATTATTAGTTAAATAACGTTTTAAACTAATGAAGTCATTAAACTTAATTAATTCAGACTACACAATTTTACTCATCAAAAACTGTATGAAACCTGGAATACATTAAAATAAAATTGTTTGTACGTAGAAAATTTTGCTGTGTCTTTCATGTTCACAATAAAAATTTTAATTTATGATAGGACAAAAATATATAAAAGAAAACTCAAAAAATATAACTATGTATGAAATATTGTTTTACATAAGCTGTGTGATATCGTATGTGTTACAATGGTTTACGCTATCGCATTCATGATCATCCATGATGATGATGATGATATCGTACTCCTTGTCGAACAACAGCTTTCGGAAAACTAGAGTACTTCAAACCAATTTCCCAGTAATTTAATAATTTAAAATATTTCTAATTTTTTTTTATACAATAGATTTTCCGTCTTCAGATCCTTCCGTCTTCTGAGAATGTTGCTACCATCAAGGCCACTTGATTTTTGTCGACAGCTGTCATAAAAGGCTAACTGAATTGACCCCATATCAGCCCCAAAAAAGCGCTAACTGAATTGACCCCATATCAGCCCCAAAAAAGCGCAGTTGGTAACGTGCTCGCCTCTCATCATGCGGTCTTGGGTTCGAATCCCATTCAGGCATGGCATTTTTTCATACGTTACAAAATATCATTTCACCCTTCACCGTCTGCATTAGCAGTAATTGCAAAACAGTCGGACGTTAAACCAAAAAAAAAAAAAAAAAAAAAAAAAGCCCCAAAAAATTTAACCATGATGTCCTACTTTGACGTGGGCCACACTCACTCTACCCTTCCCATCATGATATTTTGCAGCATTCGGTATTTCCTCCTTCCACCACATGACCAAAATACTCAACTTTTCTGCATTCCTTGTTATTCATAAATTCTATTTCCTTATAACAAAGACTTTCTTGTTTTTTATACTATACGCTCGCTATATCTGCAGCAATCTTCTGTGACGACAAATTTTAAGCCTCGAGACTAATTACTCTTTTAGGTATTTGCTGTAAATAACACTGAAAATACATAGCAGCTGTTGTAATAATTCCAATCGGGAGTTAAAGATTCTTCAACATAAAACCCTACTCGTTTTTCTGAAGGTAGTATGAAGTCGGTCAATACGTCAATTTTATCTCTGTCATGTTGCTCCAATTTTTGTTCATTTGGCATCCCAGGCACTAGTAGCTGTCTACTAGTTGTCTTGAATTATGGTGTCTTGAAATATAAAATTATTTGTCATACCAGATTAATTACCTATTCATAAGACATTGATGTGAGTAAAATTCCAATTTTTTTGTTTAGTAGAAATTGAATACTCTTAAAATTTATTAATTCAGCACATTAAACAAATACGTTTTACAACCACGTAGTACATACAATTAATTTAAGTTTTTGAACCTAGTACATACAATTACAATATTTAAATTGAAGTAGTTATTATCAGTTTTAACATACATAACCAACCTATCCAATGAACATATACTAGGCCTACACTGCGAATTATTTCCAGGCTAGTGAATGTCCAAGAAAAAATATTATTTTGATGTAATAAAGAATGTGTAAATCTTTGACTTTACTTAACAATCGATGCTTATATACAAAAATATAATAAATTTTTTTCTTATTAACATACTTAACAGTACCAGTTATTTATTTGCTGTGCCTGAAATTTCACGTCGAAGTAACAAACTTAGTCAAAATTAAACAATAACAAAGCAATAGACAAACATCAACATGTAATAAATTTTTTCATAAAATGACAGCAAAATATAAGTACAAAGTTTGTTGATTGAAAGCAAAATCCAATGAATCGTAATAAACATAAATTTCACACAAGCATCACTGGCTGAAATTAGAGTGCTAATAATTACTGTGATAGTTACCAATGTTTTGAAAGGCAATGGTACATGAAGAAGAAGAAGAAGAAGACTACGGAAATATAACTTCCTTTACACCAACTACCTCAAAAAGTATCGTAGATCAACGTAGGGATCGTGATCAAAATAAATAAATATTTCATTAAAACATTCCTCACTTCTTGCTGTAAAATTATTATTACAATAGTTTTGCGATAAGTGAATAAAGTTCTTATCTTCGTCATGTTATAATTTTATTTATTTATTCTAGGCTGTAAAATTTAATAATGTGTTAGTTTTACTTTTAATTTTTAAAGACATTATTAATTTCTCATACAGTATATGATATTCTTCTCAGTCATGTTATAATTTTATTTATTTATTCTAGGCTGTAAAATTTTATAATGTTAGTTTTACTTTTGATTTCTAAAGACATTATTAATTTCTCATACACGATGTTTTTGTATATGTTTTAATTTTATCAGAAATATTTAACTTACTCGTACTAATAGAATAAAGAATTCATAGTTTTATTCATTGAGAAATAATAATAAATGTTAAAAAATATTTTATGTTATTTGAAATTGTTTTAACTGACTACAATTTCTAATACTACTGATAATAGTTGTAATAATGTTTATAAAGTTAAAAAAAACATCAAGATTTCTTATCTAAATTCAAAAGAACATATATGTCCATAAAGCTGAATAATTTCGTTTGAGTCGTACTAGAGGAATAAGGTAAAAGATGTACGATGAGAGGGAGACTGCTCAAGTAGGAAAGTAATCATTTTCTGCCTTTTGGAATGCCTCTGAAGGGTCAGAAACGAAGCGAAGAGGGAGTGAGAGGGAAAAGTTGATATTGGATAGTTGCAATATGTTCTCATCAGGTGAGGAGCCCAGCTTACTGGCCGGACTGGTCTGGCTGAAGCACGGACTGCTGGCATCCCAGACAGATCACTCCCCTGGGTACGCCTGGCCATCACTCAGCCGTCTCCGACTCACCCTACCAGATTATCCCCTACGATCTCTCCTCAACAACCGACCATCACTTCCTACACCCTTACTCCTTTAACACAGTAACGTTTAACCCTGAGGCATTAGGTGATCTTTAATAGTTTTTAAGCCTTTATTACCCTATAAAAACAAAAACCTTTCAAAATTCAATATGTTTCTTACAGTTTACAACATAATAATTAAATGAACAAATTATTTAAAAAAATGCGTGACTTGATTATAACGGTTTCTTAGTATAATTTTTTAAATATGTTTCTAAGCGTACAGCTCAAATTAGAAACTTTAAATCTTAAGCCTACTTTAAAAATAAATGTTACAATTCCGTTATATAAATGTTTTGTTATTCAAATTTATGTTTAAAAGATTATATCAAATTATGGTTAATTCTTTTAAAGGTTGTATATAAATAAATACTTCGCATTTTTCTATCATCGTAATACTTTTATCTTCTTTTTTTATTAAAGAAAGTGCAAATAGTTATACCTAAATAAGTGAACTTTGAATCTGATCATAGAAAACTTGTAGGAATAATATGTGTTCAATTAGCATAGTTTTAATATATTGTGTGGCTGTCCTGATCAAAATTTTCCCACAGTTTTCTTTGGAAACTCCAAGTGAATGCCTGGTTAGTTTCCTACTCCTATTCTGTACAGAGCTTATAGGCTTACCTTCCGGTTTCCTACTTCAAATTTTTGATTTGACATAATGTTGTTGTAATAATAATGTATATTATTTCACGTAACAATAAAATTTATTTCTTTATATTATGATTATACCTAGTCGTTAAGTATAATGTCTGATCGAGATTAGGAGTTAAATGCGCGTTCGTTTATTTCTTTCTCATTTAATTATTACTGTACTTTTATTTGTTACCCTTTAGTGAAACATGTTTTAGTATATTAGCGCAATTACAAATAGTGCAATGGTAGGCCTACATTAGCACGTATTAGTTCGATAAAAAGAGTGTAGTTCTATCAAGTATTCTAATAAAAAGAAGGAATTTAAAAAAATACAAGAGTAAAATTTCTTCCTTTAATACCAATAAATTTTATCTTTTTTACTAATATAAAAAATATTTGAGTAAGAGATAATCTGAAAGGTCTGATTCAAAATTTAATACGCACAACTTTCTTCACAAGAATTCTGAGTTTTTAAGAAGAACAAAATGATCATAAAAATATATTCCCCCTAAACCAAAAATTATTGAAAGTGTTTCCTGAGTTTGCTGAAAGAATAATCCATTAGGTTCATCAAAACATATCTTTGTAGTGAGACTTAATATTTTTCAGTTTCAATAAAGAATTTATACCGAGCTTGTACTTTGGTTGGATCTTTCATACAACCACAACACGACAGATGTTTTTGTATTTTAGTTAATATAACAGTGTTTGAAGCTGCTATAAACTTCCAGCCATTTAAAATCTTGATATCCACTGCACTTTCAACACCCAAAGGCGTCTTGGAAGTTTTTTAATAAAAAAGAGCAATCAGACTGTTACGTTCCGTCCAATTCTTCTGTGCTTATCAACGATGTCATTTAATGCCTCATTTCAAACTGCTATCGGATGTCCTTCACCCACGACCTATTTTGTCGGATAACTCCTACTATATCATTTAAAAATAACATCCTTAGAGCCAGATTTTCTTATCAATCTTTTTAAGTCAGACACCAAGTTTCACTGTTGCAAAAATCTGTCTTTTAGGCATCACACTATACAGATTTAGTAGAAACTTCACCTGGCAACATTCAGAAATCAACCGATGCTACCCTGTGTTTCATTATTACTCGTATTTATCATTATTTTAAACAAATTATAATGCAAGATCACAATATTTAAAAATCTGGTGTGAAACACTCACACAGTTTTCTCTTGTAAATTCAAATAATGAACAATATAACCTAATATTAGTAATAAAATATTACTTATAAGCAAAAAAATGAATCTCAAAAACTTCATTTTAATCATGAGTGAATGATGCAAAATGGAAATCAACCTCATTTAACTTATTTCGAAAAATCACTCGTTGACGCTAAACTAGGCTGTACAGGAAAATGCTTAAAATAAAACTTTTGATCTTTTAATTTTTTATAAATTTTAATGTTTACACTTTTGTCGTAAAATGCAAGACTGAATTTTGAAAAAAAATCCATTTTTTACAGATTTTCATGAAGAAAAAACAAAAAAATACTAATTACCGCTAAACTAAGCGTTATACGAGTAAAAAAAAATTGTTTTAAAAAAAGTTGTAGATCTTTTAATTTTCAACAACTTTTATTATACACTTTTGCTCTAAAACGCGTATTAAGGCCGCAATCGTACAGAAACATTTTTTTCTACGAGAGCACAACCTCCCCGAGAATTTCAGCAGTCATGGCGCCTACCCTATCTTGTAGAGCATAAAAAATGTAGTAAATGAGGTGATTTTAAAAAATCGTAGAAGAAATTTTTGAAAAAATCGCAAAAAAGTGAAAAATGACACGAATAAACTACTACTTTTGGTTGACCGATTTTGATTAAAATGTTTGTGTCGGGTCCTCTTGTGGTTCCTAACTTAAGTTTCGAGTTTTAACTTTGTACGATGTTCCATTCTTAATTCTGTTCACACACACACACAAACACACACACACACACACACACACACACACACACACACACACCAATTCGCTAAAAACGTGTTTTATGGGTTCAGGGGGTCTGAAAACGTGATTATCGGGTGAAAATGCGATTTCAAAAAATCGACATGATAACAATACTTCGCTTTTTACATTTATAAGCAAGAGAAAGTAAAAAATCAACGATTTCTTAGTTTCACTTGTTAATCACATTATTAGACTCGAGAAAAATTATGACGCATATTGGTGAAGTAGTTTTTTTTTAATTCCTGTTCAGTCTGATAAAATATTTTATGTTAGATTCTTCATTGAAAGAACTGTAATTTTTTTCTCTTGTTATCTCCTAGGTTTCATCTGATACCATTGGGGTTAAAAAACGTTTTTTGTTTTCATCCAGAAACGACCCGAATTCTCGTAATATTAATGCAGTGATCTAGCACAGCACAACTGTATAAAAAAATATATATCATGTCTTTTAGGAACGTATTAAGGGTAATGTGCTACTATGTCAGTTTGAAATTAGTAAAAAGGTATTTTAGGGCAGCTGTCAAACATATAAAATATGTCAGTGGGACATTAACTTTGAAACAAAATTGGGAATTTTATTAACTCCAATAATTAAGGTTATTGGCTCATACAGGCGTTACAGATTGTAGTAGTCACGGGCTACAGTGGTTTCGAGATTAATGATCAAAGTGAACCCAAATTTGAAAATCCTACTGAGGAACTAATTATACTATAATCATCCTATTTATGTTTTGTATTCATCCTACTTGTGAACCTTATTCATAATTTATTACAAAGATTAAGGTTGAAAGTTGTAAAGTTTATTTTCTAGGCCAATCAATTTTAAAAATTTGATTTGCGTTAGTGGTGAACATCTTCAAAAGTAAATGTGAATATTAAAAAAATTATATTCTAAAGGCGATCACCAATTTAGTTGCAGTAAAGATAAAAAAGTATTACAATTTTATATAGGAGACTGACCGTTAATGCGTTTCGAGGGGGAGCGTATAGTTTGTTAGGGTGGAAAAGCAAAGAAAATGAATGGAAATCTCCCGGATAAGTAGAAATACATCAATCATCGGATTCAAGAAACTGAACATTGAAATGGTAATCTCCAGCATTGCACACCGACCTGAACTCATTCTTTACATGTGGAATAGGACCATTCTCTAGCTACAGTACAACGGATATCCTTTATAATTTTACAATGGGAAGTCAAAATCTCTCAACGTTAGATAAGAGTAGATAGGTATTGGCTTATCTTATAGTAATAAAATACAGGTAAATTAATTTGACAAAATTTTCTCAAATAGTGTAGATTTAGTAGTGAATTATGAATAAAGCAAATTTGCTTCTAAGATTTAATTAAGTCTTATTAGTTAATTTTTAATATATTTTAATGATACTGCCTCGGTGGCTAAATCTGTTACGTACTACTATTGTGTGTACTGCTAAGTTGAAGATTCGGGGTTTAATTTATAGCTACCAGACCGAAAAATAATCGCACGTCGTTAAACTTAGATTTTACCAGCTAATTAATCACCTATTGCGATTAAAAAGAACTACTCGTAAATAGTTGAGCTAATTAATTTTTTATCCGAGGCGGCGAGAAAAACTCATGTTCACTCCCTCATGTTGGGGGGAAGTAGAGTTGGACTCAGTTGAGACGTCCTCGTCCAGCCCCAAGGAGGCCGCAACCGCCTTCCCAACCAAAAACCCGCCGCCTGGCCACTTGATCCAATATCAACAAAAAACCTTCTACCTCCCTCAGAACTGTTAATATAATACTACAAAGGAAATTTTGGGTTAAAAAATTTACACACTGTCAGCGAGGTGTGGAAGGAAACCGTAGACTAATTCTCCTCTCGTCGTCATCGACAAACAATTACTCTCTCACTTTCATTCATCTCTTTCATCACCAGGTCAGGAAATAAGTGTGCTTACTTTATGAGATTGGGACAGGAATGATTTACGGTAGGAGAGGGCGATCCCGCTGATCTCCAGATCTCTTCTTCCCCAATCTACCGATCACCCTCTCCGTAAACTGAGCAACCAACTTCCAGCTCTCCTCATTTCGCAGCATCGCTGCCCCTACTCTCTCTCTCTCTCTCTCTCTCTCTCTCTCTCTCTCTCAGATGTCTCCATTCTTTCGAGGTCAAAATACGGACATCTTTCAAAAATATGCGCAATGGACTCCTCCTCTTCACTGTCGCATAGTCGAAATTTCGGCACTTCTCTAAGTTCTCGTTAAATATGCCTCAGAGCAACTGTGCTCTGAGCATGGTTTATGTTGGCACAAAAGAACTGTTTTTATAAGCCTGAGAACCTTAGATTAGGCTGCTTGTATACGAGACAAATTCCTATTAGCAGAAGAACCATATATTTGACAAGGAAGGACATACTCGTATACGACCATATAGGCTACTTAAGCTAAAAGATAAAATAAAAATTACAGCGAAGTTCTATCAGCTGACTGAGTGGGCTGGATTAAAGGTCAGAAAAAATTAAATTATGATTGGTTCTTAAATATTCTCTTCCAGTTTTAAAAGTCATAAAAATGAAATCGAATAGCCTATAAAAATTGGAGACACATTAAGAAAACATATCAAATTAAAATTTTAAATGAATTAGTAAATAAAACAAATGAAGTACTGCTTATAAGTACGAGTAAATGTAATATTTTAAATTCAAAAATTGGCTTTTCTTATAATAATCAAATAAAGATAAATTATTTTGATACAAGTTTTCTCAGACAGTGTAGGTTTAGAAGTAATTTAACTTTTACACTATATTTAACGTTCTAAATTAGTGAATCTTTGTAATACATTATACACAATTCTGGTTTAATTATGGAAATTTGTTGGGCGAAACTCAAGGAAATACAAATTAACGATTACTATATTATTGTAATTATAATGCAGTGTGTGTTGGAACATATATTTTACTTAGCCAATTCTCGGCACCTGCTAAAAAATTGTAAATTCTAATTAGTAAAATGGTCTAATATATAAAAAACTTCTGAAAAAACCCGAATTAAGTGAATTTCAAACTAAATACAAAACAAGATAAAAATGATACATTGCGACCATTGAAGCTTCCATATTTTTGGAAACGAATGTATGGAACTATCCAACAATTAAAGACCTTAGCGGATTAAGGTGTTATGTTACGAAATTAAAGTTTTGAGGAAAATTCGATCAAAAATCTAAGGCTCCCAACTTTTTGTGAGTTTGTTAACAAACGATTGATTTTATTTTAGTACCTGCTAATTGTCCCTTCACGAAAAATTATGTATATGGATTTAAAAATTCTTCAAATTTTTCTTTTCATTATTATTCTTCTATAAGAGTTTTTTATAACTTTCCTTTGCATATAACTCCTTTATACTCAAAAAGTTTGTTTCCTTGGTGAATGGATGTTCAGTAGGATATTTCAATAATACAAGACGAAGTTTTATTAGAGAATCTTTTAAAGAAATCCTTAATAACAGCTTTTATTGATGACGTTTAATGTTTATTACTAGAGTTCACTGTTACTCTAAAATGATAATGTCTTCTATTCTAGAGAAACAAGGTGATCTTTACCCCTTTATTCAATACAAAACACAAAATTATACGTTAGGCCTACATACCCACTTGATCCTCTAATGTTTCCTTAAACTGTTAAAATTCTTGCGTTCTATGCCACCTAAGTTACTAAATACGCATGTAATATTCATCAATTATGAAAACTTGATTTAAAAAAATGTCACGTAACACTTTCATCCACTTAGCTCTTCAATTTTGTACTTGTTTTGTACTTATTTAAAGGTTGAAGACACAGATGCTGAAACGCCACGTGGAAGTTCTTTAAAGTAGGGCAGAATAAGTTGAAATGTTTATATCAGTTGTAAATATGTGATCACGTTTGCCTGATTTGAACGACGCGACGTTAACATGATAACGGTTAACGGTAAGAGATAAAACTACCTGCCAATCATTTTATTCAATAATAATAATTCGTACCATTCGGTAACAAGTAATGGCGAATATTCAGTTTTCTATGCTCCCGTTTAAAAGCACACGTTACAAAATAAAAAGGGAACACCGTACAAGACTTATTTAATAAACTTGCATTTTCTGAAACAAAAAAATTAAATTTAAGCATTCAATTGAGCTTAACACTAGCAGTTCTACAAGGATTTTATACCATGAATTTTTCACTCCAATAAATATTCCAAACTATTTTTTTCATGTGTTCCTTGCAGTACGGAATATTATTTTCCACACTTAATTCGATGGTATTTTTAATGCGTCAATTAGTGTCAATCTGTTTATTTATTTATGAGAAATAAATCTTATTTCCTGCCACCGGAAGTTAATTAAACAAGGGTTTCTTCTTTTTATTATTGTACGACATAAGATTTAAAAGTTTTATCACTAATTTTGTAAAATTCAATAAAATAATGTATAAAAAACTAGTTACTATATTTGAGTGAATCTGTTACTGGTTCCTTGCAGTAATATTTAAACTAAATCTGCTTTGCCTGCTCCAGTGGTTTAATCGGTTACATATGTGGCTGTTAACTCCAGGGTCTAGGTTTAATAGAACAAGAATCTTATCTAGATTTCAGATTGAATCCAATGTTATGTGTTTTTAATTAATAATTTTTAACTTTCTGAGATCGTAAATAACCTGGTTATCTTCATTATGAAGAAAAATTTGATTAGTTAGAGGTCTTTCTCCTTACAAATTAATATTACGGAAAATCGTTTAAATTCATAAATTCAAATTGTTGCTGATGTAGACAAGTTAATCATAAAACACTTGTCATTGCAATTATAATCTACACGAAACAAAATCGACGTAAAAAATAGGCCGAGATAGGATGGGGAAAACAATAGCAGTACCACTTCATATTTTTAAAATAATTTTGAGTTAATTTTGTGCCATAATTAAATTATAGCATTTGTGGGTCAAATTTTGACCCACAAATCCTGCTAAGTTATTAAATGTATCATCTGCGATTCGTGTTTCATAGCCTGTTGTGCAAATAATTCAAAGTATTTTTAACTTATAAGAAAATGTTTCATTGAACTGCAGGAGCAGATAATACAAAAACAAAGCAGAGACTGTGCAAAATATCGTGTATCACAGGATTAAGTTATCTTAATATTTAGCTCCAGTATCATCTTGAATTCACCATAATGGAAAATTAGACGTTTTGGTAAACTGTTACAATCTGTTTTGAAATGAAGCTTTAGTGGTGAGTATTTAGTATCCCTTTGAAAGGACTTCAAACACAATTGCACAAGTATTATTTGTCCAGATATTATTACCTTGTCAAAATAATTCATACATAGAATAAATAACAAACAACTAATAAATAGGCTTGCAAAATATTTACATTTAAGCCAAGTTCTCACATACCTAGAATTTTACAATTTTTAATCTTATGAATACGAATTAGGACAATGAACGTTTTACTTCTCTGATTACATGCTTCATTACTTTTGGCTCTCAGAACAATCAAAAATTTTCAGTAGATTTTAAGCAACAAACATTTTTGGACAAAATATAGTATAAAATTGTATTTAATAAAATACAATGAAAGTTTTTTGACCGCCTTCGTGGCCGTGGTTAGTGTGCTATGTCACCGCGAGTCAGGTGTTTAACAGCTGATTTTCGGAGGCGAATGTTTCGTGGTTCAAATCCTAGTAAAGGTATTTACTTTTATGCGAGTTTCAATACTAGACACTGGTTACCGGTGTATTTTGATGGTTGGGTTCCAGTTCCAGTCAGCCATTTTTTTTCAGGAATGGTCGGGTTGAATCTGTACAAGATTACATCTCATTTACATGTCAAACATAGTTCATTGGGTTAATGGGTTGCTTATTGTTCTTAAATTGAACAGATTGAAACCTACACACGTTAGAGACTTGAAAAACTTGTTACCAACTGTAACAGTATGATATATAGTATATGTAATAAATATGTATAATACTATACAGAATGATTTTTAAGTGTGGAAACAGCTTTATATTGCGTAACTGAGACGTATTTGGCGAAAGAAGCTTATGCAGATCTGTATATTTTAAAAAATCCAACTTTTTTTTGGTTTTGAAATTTTTGTCCGCCATCTTGGATCCACCATATTGAATTCAACTTTATTTTTTTAAATAGGATGTTGGTCTTGTGATACGTCATTTCAATGTGAAATGTTAAGAAAAAAACAATGGCCCAAATCGTTTTTCAATAGATGCCTTCATGTTTTAGTTATAAGCATTCAAAGTTGCAATTTTGGGAAAATTGTGTTAGCAATAAAAAAGGTAGAACGCACTGCATAAACCATTTTATTGCATTTTTCAATGATAAAGTATCTAATAACTAAGTTTAAATGGTGGTAAGACATGATAATAACGGAAAAAAAATTATTATAAATAAATAATACAACAAATAAATTTAATTTTTAATTTTTAATAGTTAGTTAAACATTTACATAGCCATTTATTTGTTGTAGGATTTATTTATAACTATGTTTTTCTCATTATTATCTTGTCTTACTACTGTTTAAACTTAGTTAGTAGATAGTACTTTATGATTTAAAAATGCAATAAAATGGTTTATGCAGTGCGTTTTACCTTTTTTATTGCTAACACAATTTTCCCAAAATTGCAACTTTGAATGCTTACTAAAACATGAAGGCATCTATTGAAAAACGGTTTGCGCCATTGGTTTTTTCTTAAACTTTCACATTGAAATGACGTATCACACGACCAACATCCTATTTAAAAAAAGAAAGTTGAATCCAATATGGCGGATCCAAGATGGCGGACAAAAATTTCAAAATCAAAAACAAGTTGGATTTTCAAAAATAAGCAGATCCGCATAAGCTTTTTTTGCCGAATACGTCTCAGTTACGCAATATAAAGCTGTTTCCACACTTAAAAATCACCCTGTATATTATATATATATATATATATAGACGATTTTATATTTTTAAATCTGAAATATCCTTGTTTTAACTGAATTAGATAATCAGAAAATAATGCAAATAATAAATAAAACGTCTCATGTACGTACTACTACGTCATAATAAGCAAGAAAAATTAACATTTCCTAAATTCAATATTTTTCTTAATACTAGAATCGGTAAATTATGTTTACAGAGTAATAAAAATGGTAAAATGTATCTTGCACAAATGCTGATAAACGTATTAAATATAAACTTGCTGTATTTAATTTTTAAAATTTAGGCGGATCGGAAATGACTAGTAGAAAAATATAGACTTTTTAAAAAAATTACAATGGTTTCTTCTGCTTTTTTGAAACGAAGGTCGTAGGTTTAAGAAAATTACACTTAGATAAATGTGATAAATTTTTACACAGTTTTTTAAAGATACATCAAAACCATCAGCTGCAAGAAAATAATGATTTTAAAACAAGATGTCGCAATTGTAACCACGCATACGTCAAGACAAATTTGTCATTAAAAGTTGACACTGTAAGTAATTATTATTCCTGACAACCGTTCTTGTAAAATGATACAAATCTGAATTTAATTTAAAATTAAACCATTTAATTTGCAGACAGACACACCTACTAACACTCATTAAAAGTCGTCAAGAAGTGAAGAAATAAAATGAACTTTAGTATCATTGTCATAAATCATTTAGAAATTAGAGATTTCCTCTGCGTGACATTTAGAACACTGAAGCAATTCGTAAGAAAACCCATTATTTTGAGTAACAGATGTTTCTAAGTATTTACGTTATTTTCCTTCTTTTATCAATAATAGACATTTATTCTCATGTCGAAGGGAATATAATAATATAAGATTTGGTTAGGAAGCTATACAATGGTGTAAGTAATTGTAAACATATATCTAAAAGTAATGGTTGTATTCAATAAAATTCCCGGGAATAGGATTTACAGTTTGACATTTCAATAAAGCGCAGAATCATTCGTAAAACTGGCCCAAAGGTATCATGAAATTGAATTTCCATTCAAGTTACAGTGACAGGTGGTAAATTTGCAGAGGCAACAGTGATCTAGTTTCTGTCAGGATCGTAATAGTAAAATCACGTAATATATAACAAGTCATGATTTTATAATTTATTTACTGTAAATATAAAAAGGAAACCGACCAATATTTATAGCTTTTGTTGTTGGAGGTAATAAAATTTTATCACACTAAAGATCTCGGGATGACTAATAAACCAATTATTAAATAACTTATATATTTACTTATCTTATCTCTAATGAGTATACGTTGCAATCTGTTAAATTAATAACAACAAGACCATGACCCAATGAGATGAGGATGGTATGTAAGACGCGTAAATGAGGTGCAGTATTGTGCAAACTCAGACCTACCGACCATCAGACCCCCAACCTTCAGAGTACACCGGTAACCACTGTACATCGTTCAAATGTATACAGAAGTAACAACATTTACTTAGATTCAAGCCCTAGAATCTCGTCTCCGAAAATCAGCTGTTGAACAGCTGACTTGCACTTGACCTTACTACTAGAACAACTTGATGGGTCTGCTTATAAAATATATTTATGAAATTTTAATTTTCCTTCAGGTTCTTTATTCTTTCTGATCTTTTAAAATGTTTGATGGAAAGCGCATAAGCGAAGATAACATATCCTTTTTCTAATACAATACCATTCGTTATTACAATGAATTTAACTTATTTTATTGCATTCTTCCTTTGATATCTTGAGCAAATGCAAATGAGGAGTACACAAATTTTACTCAAAAAAGACTTTCAGGAAAAGAAAACATCAAGCGATAAATAAATCAGTGGCATGCCAGTTCTGACAGTCGCACTGCGTGCTCGCTTGCTCCCCTTGCTTACAGCCACGTCAATTATTAAATGTTTGAAAATTTATGTAGTATTCATGCTATAATCTACTTTTGAACTACTAATGCACAAATCTTGAACTTTTTCTATGACCTAATTATTTTAAATACACACTGAATTCTTTGTTAATTATTTTGATAAATTTAGTTACCAAATTAACTTATTATTCATAATTTTACTTTTACAAACACTTATATAAGTATTAGTGCCTCACAAATAACTGCTTGCTTAAATTAAAATAATAAGAAGGAACAGATTGTTATTAAAATAATTAGGTTTAACAAATAACTATTCTACTTTGAAATTACGTTTGTGTTATTAATTTAAATTAACTTCTTAAGGGTTATTTATGTGAATATTAGAAGTAAGAGTAGCTAGAGTGATGAAGCTAGGTTAATTTAACATTAGAAAATAAGATTAGTGGTTCGAAAATGTGTTGTTGTTCAGGTCATCAGACTGGTTTGAACCTGTAGAGGTTTTACTAAGTAAAACGAGAAGTGAGGTGGTTTACCATGCCTTCCTCACTGAGTAGAAAAGTACGCTTATCAGCATGCCAGGCCCTCTGAAAAGCACATATTTTCCATTCTGCAAATGACACCTTCACTTTATTCACCACAGGGTCGGGCTGTATAATGAAACTCATTACTTTCAGAGAAGATAACTGTGATTAGTGTCTTTTACATCTCTGCCTGTTCTGTTCTTAAATGATTAAGTCATTTAATTGGCTGACCATGTATTAAGAAACAGAACGATTTGATTTAGCCCTGCAACAAACAGATTGATTGTAAATAATTTGACACTCCACCTGTCTGTTATGGGCAGAGGTTGTTAAAAGTTACTTTTTTTATAGAGATGAGTTATTTACAATCATTACTTTAGACTATATATAAAAAAACATGAAAATTTATGTGTTATGAAGGTAGTATAATCTTAGTAGAATATAGATAACGATTATACATACGATGATATTTTTATAAACTTGTTAATTTTTAATTTGATGACTCATCTACATTTCTTTCTGTGAAGCTTTCCGGAACAAATTAGTTCCATCCTCTAAAGTAAATGGTATCAGATTGAATTTTGTCCCCTGTCCTACTGATAATAGTTTCAAAACA
Organism: Catonia carolina; assembly: GCA_035578175.1. NCBI lineage: Eukaryota > Metazoa > Arthropoda > Insecta > Hemiptera > Achilidae > Catonia > Catonia carolina. Next base: position 109,001,945 of record JAQMRL010000001.1, read on the forward strand.
ACAAGAAACTAATTACTTCCGAAAATCTTACGGTAATATCGAAATAAAGATAGTCATCAAATTTAAAATCAATAAGTTTATTTTTGAATATTTTTGTGTAACGAAAAACGCCAGGTATTTTATAAAATTTAGATTATATAGGTTAGAAATATTTTATTGTTAACTTCATAGTGTACCGTAATTTTTCTTCATCTGAGAAAACTTGAAAGAAAAAACTAAAAGTAATAAAAGTATTTTTCTTACAAGTAAACTATTGTAGGCTATTATACTAACAAAAACAACACATTATAACAATATATAACACAATTTTACTACGTAAGCAAATTCCTAAATGAATGAAAATGGTTTTAAAATACTTATGTAGTAATATATTAAAACAACAAAGAATTTTAATGAAAACGTCCATAATTAAACTTTTTAATATTCTTTACTAGTCGCTAACTTTCGAATATTTTAATAAAGATGGCGTGACTGAATGAGCTGAAACTGTTTGTTTAATAAATTATTTAACTTTACAATTTATTTAACTAAAATTTTTCTCATCTATCAGACTTGTAATTTACGTCACTTCACGAAGATAAATACTTTCGTTTAATAAATAACATAATACTTTTATCAGTGTTTTATAGAGTAACACGAGTAAGCAAATTATTTTCTTATTCAAAATGAACTAAATAACGAAACACACAAAATATTTTAAGAATATCAATATTGTAAGAAAATGTTTATGTTACTTTCTGTTGAAAACATTACTCACATCGTGTTGCAACGAATGAAAGTGTTCAAACTTTTTAAGCATACAATATTATCTTGAATTCATTAAATAACCAAAATAGGTCTTATATTGTAACTGTTAGCAAAAATTTATAAGATACTATTTCATATTTCATAAGAATAAAAGCCTAATGCTTTTTTAATGAGTTTTCAATAATTTATTGCGCTTCGTTACTTTGTAATAGTAGTAGCAATCTATAAGTAATGTTTTATAAACATGATGCAAACGTAGATTTTATTACACTAAAATAAAATGTTTATGAATTCGTATTTTTTTGTACCCTGTATTAGAAATAAATAAATAAACTATATTCTGAAGTAAAATAATATACTGTAACACTTAAGCTAAGGCCCTTTTCGGATCTCGGTAAACCTTGGACAATTCAAATTGGCACAAGCAGCTTCGGTGTTCATCTACTTCACTCTTCGCCCCTCTCCATGCAACGACGGTACAGTCACAAAAGTATACAATCGCTACTGTAATGTGCGACTCACGCACGGTCACTACGCTTTGTTTTCACTGTTTTTATTAATCTGTCAGACATGATGTGACTAATTTGTTTTCATATATGATTTTCTGTTCATTTTAATATCCAGACCAATTTGTTTAGTTAGTTGCGTGCGTCTCTAGAGTATAGTTCAGTGAGTTTTTGCAGTTTAGTTCTCGTAATTTATAATTAAAATTTTAACTAAGACAAATTAAATACATTTTTAAAATGAAATAATTGTTTGTATGTTTGTACATTGAAATAAGGTTGTAGACATTTGCGTACATTAAAATTTGTAGACCTTGTTGAAAGAATAGGTTATGAATATACTTTAAGGAGAATTGTGTGTACACGTAGAGCAAGATTAGTGCCAGTTCGAATTTTCCACAGTATATAATAATTAAAAAACAGACTTTCTTTAAACTTACAACAATATTGCAATAACTTAACTATGATTTGATTACTTTACATCTTATAATTTAATTGCTTATAACAATATAACTGATACAAAATTACAATTAATTAGTAAACTTAGACTACTTACAATTAGCCTACAATTAGATTACTTCAATTAAATTAATTACAAAACTTAAGCTTAAACAGAATTTGACTAAGATAATCCGCTTAACAATCAAAACAATGATTTACCTGTCCACAGGCACTTGCTACCACACGTTCGCATAAGCGCTATTAAGACAATTCAGAACCGGTCCCGTAACGACACTATTTCGAAACGGCCCGACAACGCGACTTCCTATCACAGTAAGTTACTAACTCACTACAAAGCCGCTAACTGTTTTATACTTGCAGTCTGTTTTAATCGAGACCTTCTAACATTTTCTCCGTTTTACTGGAATTCTTCTGCTTGTCAAAATGTATTTTCTGTATGTCTGGAATGCCTGTGTTTTTTATTTCTGGTTTTCTCTATATCTTTGTTGAATTGCATGCAGATGAAATCAAAATGAAAACAATTGTTTTTTACTATATTCGATTCCCAAGAATTCCTATTTAAAACATTTTATTCGTTGCAATCCAACATCATTGTTCAATACACTCCACTTGATACAATAACTTACACAATTTCTTACAATAAACAATTTATTCCCTTAGTTATTTCTAAAATATCACGGACTACTACTATTAATAATGTTACAATAGTTTATACAGGAGCTATGACAAGTTATACATTTTTGGAGCATAAAATGTGAAGGCTTTATTACTACTTAACAAAGTAGACCGACCAGGAATTTGTTTGGCCAGTCTGTGCAAAATCAACCAATTATTACTCTACAAACTAATGGATTACAATTAATTATTCCTAACAGTTTTCAGTGTTCATATTCACAAGTCAACTGAATCATTTCCTCTAAAGATTTTGCGGTTTCTTTAACAAAAAACAAATTATATGACACAACATAACTAAGTCATTGTATAAAAACAACTCATTAAAAATTTAACATAATTTGAACAATTTTTTTAACATATATCTGAATAAAATTGAACATAAAATTGATAAAATTTTGATATTAAATTTAAATTAAAAATAACAGTAAGAAAAAAATTAAGCTTTTACCACAGTAAATAGAAGATTCTATTTACCGTGGCTTTTACTAGAAATTCACAAGAATTAAATCTGTTACGCTAGTAAATAAAAAGTGTCTTTTTAGTGTCTAACAATTAGCTTTATCGTACTCAATATTCTCTGAACATCTCATTTATGAATGAGTACAAAGAAAATGTTAAACCTACTCATTGTAGTTTGTGTAATTTTATGTTCACCTGAAAAAAAGTACAATTAATTTATACTTTCAATAGGCTCATGAGGAATGAAAGTTTACAAAGAACGCACTTAACGGTTATGCTAGCGTAATAATAATAATATTCTCTGAATAACTGCCGAAGTACATTTAACTTAAAAACTTTTTATTGATAACGACACGGTTCTGTATTCGACCATGATAGCTATACAATTGAAAGAATGACATGTTAATAAAAATCTATATATTTCATGAATACATACAAACGAGATGTATAAATTATACGTGAAAACAATAAATGCATGGAGTGGCATGTGACACGGGTAGGGATGATATTGTTTGAGCATGAACAATGAATCAATTTCTGTTTAATTGGGCTAATAAATCACAGAGCACAGAGGTACGGATCCGCTCTCATGATACCGACACGCCCTGTCTGTAGGGTGTATGGTCTGAACGGATTGTATCTACTAATATAGCAGCATGTAACTGCTTTTATCGATAACAAAGCCGCATGAAACTGTTCCTGAAATACAGATGCAACAACAAAATTTAAGATGAAAATCCGATACATTTAATACCTTTCAAACTGCACAAAGTCTAGTCTAATTATTTTTCTGCACTGAAATAACATTTCTTAAAACAATTACTAATGATTCCAAAATCGAATCATTCGAATAATGTATTAGTAAAAACTCAAAGTTTTCAATTCAGTAATTATTCATTGAATGTTCACATAATAAATTAAATAAACACCTAAGATCGAGGAAGCTGTCTATTTATATTCAAATTTATAACAATTATTTAAGAAAATAACATTATTTTCATCGGGTTTATGTACATTTCATCCACAATTCATGACTTGTCAGAGAGCGTAAAAATCAGGAAATGCAAAGGAGATTTTAGCGGAGCGCATCTACGAGTGCAAAATAACTAGAACTGTCAACAGCGTAAGGCTGAAGTGTGCGTCCTAATTGGCATTTGATGTTGTGTGGCACAGCTTGGGGAAGTTTACTCACACTTTCTTCTTCTCTGTATGTCTTTCTCCCTTACGCACTCTTACCACTGACGTTCACGATTCAAATACAGTACTTATCTAAGAGACGGCAAGGTTTCCACGGTTGGTGAAACGAAATTTGTCGTTTCACTAGAACTGAAATAACCTCTGCCATTTATTGAAGAAAAATAAATCAATTCTTAGAATTTTTATTTGACTATTATCTCACTGGTCAATATAAGAAGTTTGTTTAGTAAGGAACAACGCACCTGTTATTCATGTTTTATAATACTTTAAAAATTTTGTAACTTTCTCAAGTAATTTCAGAATTTAATCTATGAGTTATTTAAGTGTCGTTCATTAATCAGGCGTATATTAATAGAATCACCTCACATGGTGAAATTTAAAATAATTCCTGAATCTGTTTTAATTGTTTTCATATAATGTACCATTACTCAATTCTTTGCTAATTTATAGCAAATAAAAATATCGTAGTCTCAGTTTTGACGTTCCCTGTAAGTGTAATAAACGAAGACCAGAAAAATTAATCCCTAATTAAACCTTAGTAAAAATGTAGGCTTTCATTATTCATATTAAAATAATTATCTGCCGCCTCCGTAGTGTAGTGGTAGTGTACCAGCCTACCAAGTGGAGGTCCTGTGGTCGATTTCCGGCCAGGGCCTGGAAATTTTCACTAGGTAAAACCCACCGATACATATCCCACCGTAGTCGCTAATGACCGAGCTGTTGATACGACTTTAAATAAAGCAAAAAAAATTATTGATTTACACAAAAAAGAAATAACATTTAGAGATAAGCAAAAAATTATTATATTTTTACAGGTGTTGATAAATTTAGCATATTTTTGAGAACCGTTTAACCAAAACTTTTTATTTCGGCTTGGAAGACATATCTGCCATAATAAAAATTCATTACTACAATTTTAAACAGTAATGTTTTTCTCATAAATGTTATTTACAAAAGTATTACACACATTTTTTCTACTACAATGGTTTTTACTACTTTCTCATTAAACATAAATCAAGAAGAATATTTAAGCCATGATCAAAATCAAAAAATTGAAAAACAAGAAATAAGCAATGAATTTTTTTAAAGCTATTTTCAAATACATATTTTGTCCGATCCTTAGAAAAGGTAAAAGAAATTTCTTTTGGTAGGCAAAACGATAGAATAAAAAATGCGGAAATCTACCATAACCCTCTGAATTGCTATTTTATTTACAACGGAGTGTACTTGCGAAAATATATAAAATTTTCGTATTCACCGTACCTAGGTTAAATTATTTTGACCTCTCTTAAATGGACAAACCGTAATGAAGTGAAATAAATATTTTATCACCGTGTGAATGAGAAAAAACAGAACGCTTAACAACACATTAGTTTGTTCAGATGATTTAAACATTTAACTCATATTTGATTAAAACTCGCTGTCCATCAGTATAACTACTTGTTGGATATTTAGAAGGAACCAAAAAACTTAAGTTTAAATGGAAAGTTTTTATTGATAATTCATTTAATAGAAGACTATGACTGTTTACACTACTTACTAATTAAATAAGCCAATGTTTTTTAGCTGTGTTTGAACTACAAAAGATCTGTGAGGGTTATGGAGTGAAGCTATCTGCCGCTAAGTCAAAGACTATGGCCTTTAAGGGCAAGTATCCAGTCAGAACGAAAATCGTTATAAATGATAAAGTTTTAGAACAAGTCTCGCATTTTAAATATTTAGGATGTGACGTAAGCTTTTTAAAAGATGACGATGTTATGAATAAACTGAATAAGTTTAGAACAATTTGCGGGACAATACATCGAACTTTGAAAAATAAGACAAGAAAGGATACAAGAATTAAACTGTACAAAACTATGGCAGTCCCGGTTTTGCTGTATGGCAGTGAAAGTTGGACCATGACGCAACGAGAGAGAACTCTAATACAAAGTGCAGAAATGAAGTTTTTAAGGGCGACGGCAGGCTATAACAGACTGGACATGAAACGTAATGAAAGTATTAGAGCAGAATTACAGGTCCAACCACTATTAGACGGCATTGCGCGCTACAATTCCAGGTGGTGTGAACATGTGAATAGAATGCGAGAGGAAAGACTACCAGTCCAAATATTAAGTTATACCCCACGGGGTAGACGTGATAGAGGAAGACCGCTACGAAGATGGGTGCCGGAACAGGCTTTAGGCCTATCCGTGTTTGGGTGATGATGATGATGATGATGATGTTTTTTAAAATATTATTAAAATATTTTTTTTCCAAATTAATTTAGTCCTCAACCCATATTCGTATTCATATATTTTTTTAACTTTGATTCTCAATTTAGAAACTATACAATGTAATATAATCATCCAAAAATTTAACTAAAGTTTTGAATAAACAAATAACCTGTTACAAAGAGAACTATTTATTTAAAGAATAAATCTCATATGTTAGATACTCGTATAATTCAAGGGTTGAAGAAAAGAAAAAGAAAAAAAAGAAAATTAAAGAACGATCATACGAACAATTAAAAAATAATAAATACATTTAAAAAAATAACACAAATTAAAACAGTGAATTAAATCTGTACAATAACAAAAATTAAATATAGAAAGTTTATAAGGTTTATGAGAATAGCGTTTTGCATTGTTTGTCACGAAAGAATCGCACAAAACTAATTTAAAGATTTATGACCAGAGGATTACCGTTAAAAATATAAGTTAACATATAAAGCCTATTTACAACAGATTTGAAATTACGGTATTAAAGTTTTTGGAAAAATACGGTATCGCAAAGAAAAGCATATTCTGAAAATTCAGACTAATCAGTCAAAATAATACGCATGTCTATGAACGCCTCACATTACGTTACAAGTTTAACTTTGACTTAAAAATTCCTTCTGTAACAGAAGCTGTAAACTCAAATATTCAAAATTTAATACTGAATTAACAGACTACATCAATTCTCTATTACAATAAATGTCAATATAAGAAATTTAAAACGCTGCTGCCTACGAAGAAAATGAAATATTTTTAATTAGAAAAAAGAATTACTGTAATAAACCGCACAAAATAAGCTGAAATATGTTTACAAACTTGTATCAAATTTCTGTGAAAACATTTTCCGGTGAGGTAAAAACGTTTATAAATAAAAAATGAATACGGTACGTTCATGACGAGAGTCCTGAAAAAACGAAATGCAATATCTTAGGCGTCACACGGAAGCATTGCGACTACACATATATAGAGAAAAAGTGAATTATTTACCCTGTTTAAAATCGTAGGAAAACCGAGCTTTGCAGATTTTAAATATCTCAAAAATTTGAATTATTTTTACTTTCTCTTGCAAATAAAAAAATGTGACAGAAATATAATAATTAATTACAATAGGATGAGTGTTGAGTTTTCTTTGAACAATGTATATAAACGCCTCTAACACTGTCTTATTCATTGTTAAGATAAACAGTCAGTCGCTCAAACGGAATATACGAGGGTTATATCTAATGTAAAGACCGCTTGGAAATTTCTCTCCTTGACGTTTGCGAATCTGTATCGGTGAAGGCCACGCTAGTAATATGCACACTGTATTGTTGTCTGTAAGTTGTCACGTTGTACAGTTGTTTTGTTGGGGCGATAGCTATGACCTTCGATAGAAAGGACGCGTATTCGTGTATTTTGAGGAGGATCATGTATTTTGTACTACACACCGGATAGAAAACGGCAGTCAAGTAAATGGCGTCATGCTCAGTCTACAACGAGACCAACGAAAGTCAAACCACAGCCATTTGGACGCAAACTGATGACCACAGTCTTTTGGGATCAATTTGCCACATTGTTGATTGATTTTATGCCACTTGGAACAACTATTCATCCAGGAACCTACTGAAAACCTCTACGTAAGTTACAGCACGCCATTCATAATCTGCGACTTGGAAGGCAGATCGACGGCGTCGTACTGCTGCACGATAATAAACGTCCGTGTTGCAGGAGCGATATGTGATTTACTGAAAACATTTGATTGAGGAATTTACAATCACTCACCGAATAGTCCGAACTTAGCTCTTTCTGATAATAATTTGTTTGGAAAATTTAAAGAATTTTTGGGTGGTAATCAAGTGACGATGAACTTGAAAATGCTGTTAATCAATGGAAAAATGAACTGGCGGCAGAAGAATACGACGAGGGTATAAATTAAAGCTGGTACATCGCTATTACAAGTGTTCTTATATATGTAGCCATATAGAGAAGTAGTATAAGGTATGCAGTTTAAGAGAATGAAAATTTTTTTATAAAATTTTCATAATACATTTTTTAACAATGAAATGGTCTTTACTTAAGAGATATCCTCGTGATTGATTATTAGCAAAACAAATCAAAAAAAAAAGTTAAAAACCCTCCGCTCGATATACCACTGTAATCGCTAATGACGTAGCTGGTAATGCGATTTTAAATTAAAAAGAAATCTAAATAAATAAAGTTGATTCTCGATTTCTCGATGATTAATACAAAAGTACTCAAAAACAAACGAAATTAACAAAGTTAAAGTACATAGCTTAATGTTACTTTTAATAAAAATTACACGGGTAGAATAAATTGATAAAATGTGTGATGAAAAAATTACTAGTCCATACTTGCTAAAACTTCCGTTTTATTAACATAGTATGTAATTTAATGACTGATAGTAACTGAAAACACCCGTTCTAACTAACTGTAGTAGTTTACCATGACGTTTAATTTCCTAACTTAGTTATCATCAAAAATGTGTAGGCTATATATACAGCTGCTCTAATTTATTATTACGTCATGTCATTATTATTATTTCTTGTTTCAATTTTAAAGTCACATGAACTGCTTAGGTTATTAGTGATTACTATGGGGTACGGTACGAAATGGGTGGGTGTTAACGTGTAATAATTTCCAGACTCTAACCAGGAGTCAAACACCGTAATCCAGGTCTTTCTTTTTTGCATTGCAGCGCATTCTAATCCTCTTACCACTGGACAACGGGGCAGCGTATTACTATCATTATTATTTTTATTGTTTTTATTTTTTTTTCAATTTCTAATAAGTATACGTCATACGTTTTACATCTTTTTTAATAGTGTTAATAAAATGTTAAATTTTTCGGTAAGTTGTTCATCGTTTAAAATTATTTTTCAAACATTAATTGAACGTTTATGTGACTTCGTAATTGTCCATGCATGTGAAAAAGCCACATGAACAGAAAATTCAAACAGCAAAGATAAGGATTTTAGCGAAAGAATATAATCGGTTGGATAGAATAAGAAACGAAGATAAGAGGTAGGAATGGATGTCCAAGTTGAATGAAAAGATGGAAGAATATCGTGAATTTTGGACACAACACATAAAAAGAATCTAAGGTCAAAGGGCACCTCTGCAAGTTCGATGGTATCGGACTTTGTAAAGGAAAGGAGACATTAGTAGGCCTAAGAAAAGATAAATATATATGGTAGGCCATAGTAAAGTTCGAATAATATAGTAGTAAGTAAGTTTGGAGCAGTCATATATCTAGTATTGTTTAAAAGAAATATATTTATTAAATATAACATGATTATTTCAGTATTTTTCAATCATTACTGCAATATTTACTTTTATGATGCTGTGTGTACTTTTAAGTATTGATAACAGCATTAATTTTCAGAAGGGGTATTAAATAATATACATGAATAAGAGAAGTACAAGGAAATTAACATAAAGAAGACTTTCAACTTTATCAATGAAAATTTAACTTCGATTAGCTTTACAACTTCGTGCGTTCCTTGGAATCTGTCATATTCGTAAGAGAAGATGGTAGAATATAGGGTAATTTTGGGAACAGAAAAATTAATTATTTTTCTAACTGAATAATGTAATTTCTCCGTACGTATTTTTTCTCAGAAAATTACCATTTCCCTTCTGGTTGCTTGCGAACAATTTTTGTAATTACAAAATGTGCTTAGGCCTAAATAAAACAGTAGGTATGTAATAAGGTGGACACGAAAATATAATTTACGTAAGTAAATAAACACATTACGAGTAACCTATACAAGATATGTTACATTATACAAAAAACACATCATCTTATAGCCTTCAGCCGTTGGTAGGCTTTGGTTTCCTCCACAATCCTTCTCCAATCATCACTATTACTTGCTAGTGCCCTCCGTCCTGTAATACCCATCAAAAGCAAATATCCCACTCCTTATTTCTTCGAGCGTTCCGTCTTTATATAAAAATACACGGAGTGAAAAAATATGAGAGAGTTTGTGATATCTCGGTTGTTAATTTAATTAAAAATTGAGTTAATTGTTGTGTAGTATAATAATGGCATTACCTTAGCAGTAATTTCTGTAAACGACAATTTTATTATTAATTTTTCAATTCCTTACTCGGTATAAGCCTTTTTAATTCTAAAATACTATACTGTAATTGATTTTACTGCCGTTTCCTTCAAAATCTAGTCAAAGTTACACTGAATACCTTAGATATGATTGTCATTAACGTATAAGGCTTCGTCTGAATATCTGTGATCCTATCGGTACCTACGCTGCGACTAAATATTAATATTGGGGACTCGTATATTGCTAATTGTGCATTAATATCTAATAAAAGTAAAACAGAACTTTAATATTTACCATAATTGTAGTTAAAATATTCATTGATAAATACATCATCTTTCCTTGATTCAGTTAAAACAATTCTGTCGACAAATTGCATGAAAATCCTCAGTTAGATATATTTCGGTATTCCAAACAAAATAAAAATGTGTAAATTACCATGTAAATCACGATTTTTATGAAAATAAAGTGTTATTTAATGGAGAATAATGTGTATATCTAAACAGATATAGATTTCATTGATTTTTCTGGTGATGTAGAGTTTTCGTGGTGTAAAGTTGCGTGTCAGTTTACTATGATAGTTAGACACGCACCTCAGTTGCTAATTTTAAGTTAACTAGTTGTATTTGGATAACAACAGTCAAACTAAAAATTGTAATTTTCGTTTACGACTGTAGGTAAATATTTTGACAGATGTGTACCACTGTCGTTAATGTAAATATAGTTATTAAATTTCAATTACCAAAACTGAAATCTAGTAAATTTTATCTTGATTTTATCAAAAGCAATATTCTGAAATCATTTCCACTCTGCATATTTAAGTGTATTGTATATTATACTTTCTATTTGTAATTGAATTACTTATACTTACAAGCTAAAATTAACGCAAGTAACTTTTTACTGTTGAGATTTAAATTAACTGATAGTATGAACTAATTAGAAAATTCTGTTATAGGTTAAAATATAAATTTATAATAATTTATAATAATATAAATTTTTCAGATAAAATGTAACCTTTAATTTTAAAATTAATTATTAAAATAATGGAATGACGTGAGATTACCATAAACTTCAATGACTCCATATATTTTTTTATGAAATAAAGGCGGAACCTTTAATTAATAAGGTATTAAATTGTATAACCTGCACAATATCAAACAGACGTTGATAAGTAGTTTACCAATAGCAATAGCAAAAGTTTTGTGTTGCTTCAGTAAAGAAAATTAAAAGTGATAAATGACCACAAAGTTGTATTGCACTGATTACCATAACACAGTAATTAATGGCCTGATACAGGAAAATTAACATAACACACGCAATACTGTGTTGGTTAGGACAGGTAAAGAAACAATGTTCATAATATTTATGAATTTAATCGGGTAAAAATTTATCTTCTCATTTTTCTCATTAACCTTTTATACGATATTTAAAACTAAATTAATTCCGTAAAGCTCTTCTAACGGTAAAGCGGTTATTAACTAGAACCAACAGCTTCATGTAGATGCATAATTTACAGAGTGAGGATTGGTAGATTGTGCGGTTCTTAGTGGGATTAAAATTATTTGTTGTCTCTATATTATTCCAGTGTATCTTTGTTGGGTCATTTATTATTTTAATAGTTTAGGGAAGATTGGAATAGAGAATGTTGATTATGTAGCTTAACAGTGAACATTAAAGAAGAGCTTTGAATACAAAATGGAGGTATTAAGGGCAGCATTTGGACGAAAAATATAATGCGAAAATAAAATGCTGAATAGTATGATGCAGTAGAGCAAAAATGCTTAGTATCCAAGCGGTTAGCGATGAGGGATGAGGCAGCATGATAGCTATTAAAATTTTGTGTCCGCTCTTTTAAACAAATGGTAGAATGCGTTAAAGTTGTGAATTTCTACACCATGCATTTTATTTTGTTAAACCTTCACGTCACGTAAGAGAAGTACATTTTATAATGATAATTTTAAACATAATTTACATTAATACTCGTAGTAGCAGCAATAAGGACAAACAGTATTACTACGTTTTATTATTTTTATCATAATTTGGTCGGACAAAAATGTATTATTTGTTAAAGAGCACAGAGTACACTAAAAGGAAAACTACATTTGAGAAAAAAAATTGTTTTCTACTCTTGCGGTTACGAAGAACTGTTTTTATTTTTGGTTCTACGTCTGCCAGTTTTTCAATTACTAATAATTCAGATAGATAAAAATGAGCAATGAAAAAAGTCCTAACTTGATCGGGAATCGAATACGGGGCCCTACGTAGAAGCCACTTGCGCCGACTTGAAAAAATTATTAATCAATTTGTCTTAAAAAGTTAGTGCTTATTTTCTACTAGGGCAACCAACATTAAACAGGCGGTGGAAACCTAGATTCGTGCAAGACATTTTGAAATGACTGACAAACCAGTACACCTTAACTTTTAATTTCTTAATTTTTCCTGTGCATTTACTACTGTCTAAGTAATTCCTTAGCGACTTTCATATATTATTTTTATTTTTCAGAATAAACAATTTCTAAACTTCTATGTTCTATTTGAACGATTTGTAAATATAAGAATTTGACGAAACTATGATATCTTTTTTAAGTTATCATATTCAATTTGCATGTAATTACAAAAATCAATTATAAAAATTATAATAAAATGTCAGAATTACTTTGCTGTTTCTTCATTCGACCAAGTGTTTTGAAACGATGTCTTTCTCGAAGTCTACTATTACGTTATGCATTTTAGGGAAAAGTGAATTTAATCAAAGTTATTGTAAACTAACAAAGCAATTACTTTAATTTTGAACATTTTTTGAGTTTAGCTGAGCGTCAACTAGTGATTTTCTTCATTGAAATCGGCAAAAATCGAAATATTTTGTAACATAGTTCTTCTTTTACTTCTTTTACAAAACTAGGTCATGAAATATGTCGTTCTGAACTTACAGTGTTGTGAATTTGGTAAAGTTAGTGGTAATACGCGTAAAATATTTAAAAAATTAAAAACTCTACAATAATACTTCAAACATTTTTCTTCTGTCTTACTTCGTTTTCTGGGAGTAAGTTACTCTGATACACTGCTTATCAACATTGGGCGTTCTTGACACCGGAAAGAGAAAGTTGTGTTATTTTTAACTGAATTTTTTATGAAATAATAATTTCAATAATGAATCCAATTTGGTAAAGGACAAAATACATTAGGATAGTGTATAATAAGTAGATCTTTTTGTGAACATAAACTAGGAAAATATGATAAATTTTGCTGATAGATTAAAACTAATCTCGAGATAAAAAAATCGGCTCGTTCTTACACGGAATCAGTTGCAGCTATGTCAAGAGTATGTGATCATAAACTACAAAAATAACAAGTTTTTAGTGTTACAAAGTTCACTGATTCTTAATGCTACAGACTGATAGTAAACTTATCTGTTAAAAAATCTGATGTTTATGGAATAAAATATCGACTCTCTGTGATGGTGAACAATTATTTTTAGGTAGTTTTAATTTAAGCGATATGTCTATAAAATTATCTATACACACTTTTATGCACACGAGTGCTACGAAATACAAGTTGTAAGCATGGGATACAAAAATGTTTTGCTATGAGAGGGCCGCAACAGCTGGAGTTTCTAAATACTGGTTTAGATAAACACGATAGAAAGGTGTGAGAAAATGAACCCAATGAAAAGTAGCTACTAATGACTAAGCGGTGATAATAAGATCAATGATAATATTCTTAGCTTTGACGTATACAACGGTGCTGGTAGTAGTTGTGGATTGATAACAATGGTAAAAATTATTTTAAATACTTTAGCAGATCTCCAATAGCTTCGTAACTTTCATATATATAAAGCTGTAATCTATAATATTTATTACTCTTCTCTAGTAAGTTATATTAAATTATTATTAATACTTTATACAAAGCTCATGTCCCTCTGTTGAAGTTGAAATATCATATAAGTTTCTCAAAAGATAAAATGAAGACACTAATGAACTTAAAAGGAAATTACAGACTACGTAATAACAGATGTCACTTACAAGAGGTTTCTTCAGCTTCGCTGGTCCTATTCAGAGAAGATTTAGAAGCGAAATGGAGCGAATGAGTGAACAGTATTAGTGCGGCTAATGATAGCTTCGAGTGCGTTGACAAGGGGAGAAGTCGCCCGAAACTAAACTGTGAATCTGCTAATCATTTTGCAATAACCCACTACATTGTCTAACTTGGTGTATGAAAAGCAATTTACGAGTATTAGGTCTACTCACTAAAGCAGCGTGTTATTTACGATAAAGTATCACACAAGACTTTATTCATAAAGCACGTAAACTATGGACATTATTTCTGTTACAGTAGATACAGCCATTTTCTAATTCACCATAAGTAGGATGACAGGAAGAGATTATACATGGAAGATATTTCTATCTTGTTCTACAAAACAACATTTTTAATGGTTTATCCGTGCTCCAGAAGTAGCATGTTATACTACAATGATAAATGTTCCGTATTTCATTTTTGGATAGTGTCTAGAAATTTTAACTAATTATAACCCATGTTACTACACTCGTTAGTACTTGACGAAACAATAGTTGACGCTACTTTAACTATAAAAATATTGTAACATTAAAGTACCTATAAAGAACAATTAATCTTGCTAAACTTAATAAAAATTAACAAATTAATAATTCTATCATGAATCTTGTTAGACGATTAAATTAGAAATGTAGAGAATTTACTTTTAAACAGCAAAATCTACAATTCATTCTTAAGTAGAATATTAAGTAGATGAGTTATCTTTTTTTACATCATGTTGAAGAAAACCACCAATAGGGGAAATTCATGAATGTTAGTCATGTGTTGTCTTGTCGATTTAAAAGTCGGTAGGATGTCTTTGTTTCAGTCGGAAAATGTCGTTTGAATTGTCTAAGAGTGAGATGTCAAGGTGATTTGTGTCTTCTCTGGTACTTTGTACTGTATTTGTTGATTACTAGTTGAACTGTAAGATTGTGTAAATCTCTATGTAATATATTGTTCGTTATGTAACAAGGTGAAGCTGCAATTGTCCTGAGTAATCTGGATTGGAACCTTTGCAGGATATCAATATTGGCTTGCCGAGTTCCATAATTGGACTCCATATGTCCATATAAGTTTAAGAATTCCTTTTTAAATTTTAAGTTTGTCGTTACGATTTAGAACGTTTACGTAGTATCCAGTAAACCTCTTTAAATTTTCAGTTAAGGTGTCTCCTTTTCTTCTGTATGTGTCTTTACCAATTCAGTCGTTTTGTTCAGATGTATTTTTTCTAAAGCGTCCAGGAGACTCCCGGGGAAGTACAGGACATGTCAGGATGTCATAACACCTAAAAAACTTACAATTACACATTGTTCTACTAGTACTACTACTACTACTACTACTACTACTATTTAGAAAGAAATTCTAGTACGCTATAAAAAGTTTTAACAATCAAATAATTTCTCAGACTTTTTGGAAGGAATGTAAATTATCACAACATTTCAAAAGTTGGGTTATTTTATTGATGTATCTACTCCCTACATAAGTAGGTTTTTGTTCAAACAATATTGTAGTGTGTTTAGACACGTAATAATCATTTCTGTTTCTTATGATAGTGGACATTCAAATTTTCCATATAAGTGTTTTGCTTGGCATAGATTATCATCTCAAAAATGTAGAGTGAGGGAACCGTAAGCAATTTAAGCTCATTAAATAGTGGTCTACATGAGGTCAGCTGGTTTGCTCCCACCATACACCTAATAGCTTTCTTTTGAATTTTAAAAAGTCTATTCACATTACCTATAAAATAACTACCCCCTATTAAATACCTTATTGGATTTGAGACAGAATTAGACCATTATAAGCTGCCGTTAATAATTTTTTTCATTTAATTTGGTAATTTGTTTTAATGCAAATATCTCAGGTAATATTTTACTATAAACCTAACTGGTGTAGAAATCCCAAGACAAATATCTGTCTACTGATAATCCTAGGAACTACACTGTTTCTACATACTCTAGACTATTATTATGAATAAAAAATACATCCACCTTTTTTACTGTCTTTAACGTTATGATTTTTTTTGAACTGCAAATATTGACACTTTTTCCCATTCTGTTAATACCATTCGTTTCAAGAACTCTATATAGGACGGACTCTATATTTACATTGTTTATTTACTTCAAGAGTACCTGCCAGTAAACCTTTATTGATTACTGAAGTATCATCAGCAAACAATAAATCTCTGCCATTTGGTATGACTTTCGTAACCTAATAATGTACAAAAGAAACAGATTTGGACCTAAAATTGACTCTTGTGGAACGCCTGTTTTGACTTTAAGCTTTCCACATAAAATCTGTGTAAGTTTACCCCTTAACAGTTCTAGTAAACTTCACACATTGTATTCTACGCGTACTTCTAAGGTAAAACTGAAACCATTTCAGTTCTACATCCCTTACACCTTATGACTCTAATTATTTCAATAGGATTTGATGATCAACACAAAAGAAAGCCTAAGTATCTTCCCAGTATACCGAGGTATCTATCGGAGTCCACTTTAGGTATCTGTGTGTTATTTGTGTAAACTGGTGGGCATGAGTCTTTTCTTAGATTAAATGTTACGGGTACACTTTTTGTTTAATCTGTTTTCATATACCATTTATTCTGCCAGTCTTATATTTTGTTCAGATGTTGTTGCAGATATTCAAACGCTGTAGCTGGATCTTCATGGATTGATTGAACAGCGGTTTCATCGGCAAAAGTGACTGTAGTAGTGTTAGTGTCTAAGTCAATTGGTGGTATATAAGCTGTATAGGAACGGAGCAAGAACACTGCCTTGTGTAAATCCTGCCTACGATATATAGAATGTAAATTTGTTTCTGCTGTTTGGAACTTATCTTACTTAACTTTAAAGAAAATCTGTCTGTTAAATATAACTTTATTAATAAAAATAGAAGATTGAAAATATTTTGCTTTAACTTAAATAACAAACAAACCAGTATGCCACAATTTATCAAAAGTTTATTTATGTATTTGACGGATATCAAAGAGTGCAACTCAACAGAACTTCTCTTCTTCCAGAGCTTTTTGTTAATTTTTTGTTTCCTCTTCTGTAAAGATAAAAAATAACAATGCAACAAAACATACTGTATTTAGTTTTTAAAGTTAAACTAACGCAGATATATCTAAGTAAAATATTTAATAGCTTGTTAGATACACTTTTAATAAGAAGTTTAAAACTATCACAACAGTAGGATGAGTAAAAATATTAAAAAATAAATCAACAAACGTTCAAAAATGTAGTTGAAAAGATAAAAAATTTAGAATTATTCCAATCGCATTACAACGAAATAAAAATAAAGTTTTTTTTCAATTTTTATGGGTTTGTAATTACACATTTGAATCACCTCTTCAATAATACTCGTATGAACTGTAAGTGAATAAAAATAATAAATTTACCGGATTCAAATAAAAGCTACAAATGTCTAAATTTAAAAACTGATACAGTAAATTATTTGAAAAGAGCTAAACATTGGGCGTGTTTTAAAAATTCATTTTGTTTTTATTTTATTTTATCTTGATTTACTGCAGTGAATTTTGTTCATGTGCGGCTGTCACACAGGTACACAATTTACAAAACTGGTCACTTTACAAAGTTTGTTTAATCAGATTTATTTAACATTCAACAGTAAAACCCTACCAGCTGACTGATTAGCTTGACTCGAAGATCTCATCATTTATTTTTAAATATTTTATTATCATTGTTATCATTCTTCAAAGAATAATTAAAATTATTAATAATTCTCATTAATAGAATCCAAAGAACACAAGTACATAACTTTAAAAACAATCATCCATAATCTGAGAACAATGAATGAAACAGTATTAATACATGATAAACAACACAATATTATTTAGTGGTGTTAACAGAAGAACTCGTACAACAGAAGTGAATTGAATACAGCACCAAGCCGACGGAATTGTTATCTATTTTAATTTCGGTAATGAATGGGGAGAGTGGAATGGGAAAGGAATTTATAAGCCTACTGATATTGCAGCCAAACAATACGATTCAGTCAGGGACTCACAATAAAGCAGGTCTTAAAACGGCCGTCCGCAGAGAGATTTTAAGACTTCATGACGGTAAATCGATTTACAGCTTCCAAAACAATATCTTCTGCGTTGACAAGAGAAAATACTCTTTTGTTAAATGAGAATTGTATAGAAGTTCCTTACCTCTTATAACTCACAAGATATATTTCTCAAGAAGTAATTTGCCCTTTATTAAACAAAATAAATCTTACACTGAATCCTTACAGAAAAAAATATAAACACCAGTAAAAAACTAACCCAATGTATATTAATAAAACTTCTACAATAATTTGAATTCTAATCTCTGTGTGGTTGTACCTTGTTTAACAGATTCCTCATCGTTGAAGAAATTATAAAACATACGTAATACAAGATTAAAGTAATTTATCTAGTTTTATACATTATAATTAGTAGATATTTTTGTTCTTTCAGATTGCGGGGATATAAAAAGAGTACCTATCATCATTCTAAACAACTCTACATTGTGTAACATTTTAAAATTGGTAGCGTATATTATGATCACCCGTGGCCCCGGCTGCCAAAGATGAAAAAATGTAACTTTATAGTGACTTGCCTTTATTATACAAAATTTACCCTCTATATTCTTCATTATATTAACAATTTAGTCTTTAGGAAAATAATCAACAAGACAAGATTTCACCCTTCTAAAGTTAATTAACACGTATGAGTAAAAGATATTTTTAGATTTATTAACTTGCTGAAGATAAATAATTGACTAAATCTTCTTTGAAAATATCATAACCTATAATTTTATTTTATTTCAGTAACACCAAGTGCGAGTTTAAAATATCAATGTAATTAACTTTTATACTCTGTTGCCAATTGCGGGATCATACACGTTAGAGTAATGGAATTAAAGATTGGTTTACATTTTTCTTAATAGTCAGATTAATAATGTAAATATTATAACTCTCACAAAGAAGTTTATTAAAATTTTCAAATTATCGTCTCTTTGTTTTTTAGTTCTGGATAGTTTTAAGGTTGAAAGTAGTTATTTTTCATCTTATAGTAATTTTAATAAATGGGTAGGCCAATAGTTGATGAAAAAATCACAATTGTTACTGTAAAACCTAATTAACATAATATTAGAACATATTAAACTTGCGTAAAGCACCATAGTTTTGTTATTTACACAAAAAGTAATGGCTGTACAACAATTAGTATTATTTGCACATCACCTAATTTATATGAAAATTCTATTTCCATAAATAAATAAAAATTACTTTAGTCAGCAATTGAACACTATTTTTAAATTTTGAAACTAAATGTAGTATTATGTACGTAAATTACTTTCTGTCGATTTACGAATTTCTTTTTAACACTCTTCATGTGATTAAGAACCTAATAGTTTATTCAGTTTTCCTGGTTTAAGAAAAGCGCGGAATTAAATAAGAGGAACTATTTTCAAGTCTGTTTAAATGTTAGTACTGAAAGTTATTTCTAAGGAATACACAGTGTAATTTTCAAGCCCCAACCATTTCACACCGTTTATTATAAATCTCATTTTTAAACTAATTCCAGTTCTCCGCGGATGTAAAATTATCAATAAAGGTAAAAATAATCTAGTACAACGGCATTAATGTAAGCGAATATGACACCATACTCTGAACAAAAGTGGCTAACTAGCAAAACTGAATACACTCCCAAGTGAGAAAAGAACGGAAAATGGAAATGTAGATGAAAAGCATCATCGCATACAACAATGTTATCTGAATCTAGTCTGCATTGTAAGAGATAGAAATTTACATAAAGAAGATTGTCAGACAGCAGCCGGAGGTAAAAGCAATGTCGGGATGTGATATCATGATTAGAAACAGCAAACACTATAAAACAGTTCCATTCAAATACTCTCATTTGCATTAATATTGCTAACAATAAATATATATTACAAGCAAACAGCTTAATGACAGAGTTCTTACAGGGCTTCCACATCAGATTCATAAATACAATAAGCCTAATAGATTTATCCTACTGCATTAATATTTTAAGAAACAAATAATTCTCTTGTTACTATTTACTATAAAATTTTAAAATATTAAAAGAATTTAATACGAGGTTTTTTTATAGTCACTTAAATTTTTATTTCGAATCTTCAATAAATTGCTTCTTTACATGTAAGTTCTAAAACAGATACGGCCTACAGATTTATGGTGGAACAAAGTAAGCAACCTAAATTCCATCTAAAAGTAACAAAAGAAGGTGCTCAGAAACATTGTAAATCCACCGTATTACCACAATAGTGACATCTACCGTGATTTTCAAGTGATCTCGGCAGCTGAAGAAGTGTATAAGTGAGCCAAGAAGCAATAAGATCATCTTCATGACCATATATTAACACCGCAGTATTTTAACTGTTGAACTATGGCGCGATGGTCAGGAGACTGAAAGGGTCAAAGACTATTGATTTTACGTAGTAAAAGAAATAACAAAAATTAAGAAAACCATAAGATGGAATTTATTATATTTTATTTTATTTTATTTTTATTTTATTATTAATATTTAAGTCATAAAGATAAGTTACTAAAATTACTATTGAAGCTATAAAAATACGATTAAGTAAGATTTTAATTATTTGACATACACATAAAATACAGTTTAAGTTAAAGTGACAAAGTTCTTACAGGGTTTCCACATCTCTGTTTTTTAGTATCTGATAAGTTTGAACTGGTTAAATTGTACAATATACTTTAAATTCTAAAATATTTTGTTATGAATTGAGGGTATATATTATTTTTATGCGCATTAAATGAATAGTTCGTAAAGGAATAGACTATTAAAATAATCTCAATATTTCTTATGAACTGTGATATAAAATTTCATATTTTTTTGTTATTAAATTATTATTTTCTCAACTAAATGAGTTTGAACTACTTCCGAGCTTGAACACTTTCCAACTTAAAGTTTTTATAATTAAACGGTAAATAAATAAATAATAAAAGCAATATAATACACTTTTTAACTCTGTGAAATGAATTTAAACAACACGTCAATAATTGATGTGTATAGTATAATTTTAAAAAAATGTATAATTAATAATATTTTTAATTATTAAGAATATTATTTATAAACGATCGATTAAAACACAGGTTGAAAAATATAAATACCGATGTATTGTAGATTTCCGATTGCCTGGTCATTTTGCCAAACAAGAGACAAGACGCATGTTAATTACTTGTGTAAAATACTTAAGTAATTATCGTGAATTTAGTTATAAATTTTGAATCGGCTACAGTATAAAACTTCAAGACGTTGACTGTAAATGCCAAATATACTAATAATCAGAACTAATACTAAGTAATTCGTTAAAATATGAACCTGAAGGGCTGTTCTTTTCTGGGGACGACGGATTTATTTTATTTTCTGTTGTTTAAGAATTTGAATTTGTTTATTAATAGTCATTTCTATATTAAATCATTTTTTTAGTTATTTTAATTTTTTTTGATTTGTTTGAATGTTTTACTTCATTTGCTTTTCTTTGTATTTATTGTGTTCGATTTTTTCAGTTTTTTTTTAGTGTAGATTGATTCCCGTGTTTTTAAATCGTCAACGCGAGTCAGCTGTTTAACAGCAGATTTCCGGAAACGTAGGTTCCATAGTTCTAATCCTAGTAAAGATTTTGAGACTGGAATTTTTATACGGATTTACATTCTAGGCAGTGGTTACCGGTGTACTTTGATGGTCGATGTTCAATTATCCATACTCTCTCAGAAGTGGGCGACCTGAGTATGTACAAGAATACACCTCAATTACACGTCATACACATCGTAAGCATTTAATTGAATTATGGAATTGCTTATTGTTCTTAAATTGAACAGATTGCAACGATCACACATTAGGGATAAAAAAATTACAATACGGAAGGAGGAACACACATTGTTAAAGAAGAACCGGCCATTACCAAACACTAGTAGGAAGTGACACGGAGGAATAATGTGGAACTATTTCGAATACTGTTGGATCAAGTAACAACTTAATTGTTTATTTACATTCAAAAATATATTTAAAGGCCTAAGATTATTTAATTATAATTTTTGTAATTTGTTTAAAAAGTGCGTAATCGATTTCTAGGATCAGTTTATTTTAGTAAATTCAATTTTTTTTAAATTTATCAACTTGTAAACCTTGTTTTGGTTAGGAAACATTTCGTAATGTAATTTTGTAATAGTTCATATATATCGTATAAATATATTTGTCATCTGTTATCTGTTATAATTATAGTTTATCAAAGAAGAATCAGAAACAATCAAACCAACATTCTTTTATATTTAACATTAATAATTTCTTTTCTCTTATTATTTCTACATGTTTACCTTTACGTAGATATTTAACAATTTAACAGTAAAGTATAACATTAGGTTATATTTAAGTAATAAATTTGTTGCTAAAACACCTAAGTGAAATCGTAAATTAAGTACTGGTGCAAGTGGGTGCCAATGGGTCATTAGAAGCACGATGTAACATGGTTAAATACAAACTTATCGTTGGTTTTAAATAACTAGTTACAATAAATTTTAAGTAGTCAGATAAACTTATGAAAAAATTTTTAACCATACGTAATTTATACCCATCCTCATTATTTTTACATCATAGTGAGAGTATCGAATAAAAAATCATTGGATGAGTAAGACTCTTGATACAGCAAAATTAAGCATAAAAGCGCATATATAATAGTAGAGTAATAAAATTCTGAGATGTTTAGTGTTAAAATATTTTATAAACGTTTTTAAATGAACAACTGCGCGGTCAAGAGCGTTCATAGACCGCCATTAAATGAACTAGGATTCATCTCTGGGTTTTAAAAACTGAAAATAATCATTAAATATAAATGGTAATTTATCAGGACAGGGAAACTTTAAAATTTTGAATTCTAAGTAAAAATCAAGTGATATCCGCAAATAAATAGTAACTCGAAAAATTGAGGATAAGATTTAAAATTCATTCGTATGCTGAAATGTAAATGCACGTAAGTGCACACAACGTGTTTGTGTATATGTTTGAATTGTATGTAATACACACGCAACTTGTATAACGGCCTAATAAATACACAAATATTTATTTCAGCGAATAAGTAAAGTAAGTTAACATAAATTCGGTATAAATATTCTGGTTTAGGCACAGGGAGATAGAAAACGAACCCGTTAGTGAGATGTTTTCTAGGGAGCAGTAAATATCAGGGCGGGCATCGGTGGGGGGTGTGCGATACAATCAGCAGGCGGTGAAGTTATGGGGAGCAAGGCACAACAGGGTTCTTCCCAACACCCTTATACCATCCCTCTACTATAATGTTCTGAATAACCAACCAGCCGTCAGTGCTGTTATACAGGCCTACAATACGTCTTATCGATACGCTCACATTCCAGTAAACTTATAGCATTTCTATTTCACCAATTTTTCCAATTCATATAAATATTTTTGAATTATTGGGCTATACAAATAGTTTACGCTTTTTTCTATAAGCGAAAGTGACAAGTATTCATAACTTTTATAATTTTGCTTACGACAGATTAGTATGAACGCTAACATTGCTTACTCTATTCTGTACAACACTCCACCAAAAGTACCAATGATCATTCACTAATGACTTGTAAAGACTAATAAATAAAATTACTCTATTTTAAATTTGTATTTGCTAATTACACCGAATAATTCCAATTAGCAATCAATCTTTGGAAAGTTATCGCTGAATACAGATAAAACTGAACAAACTAATGGTAATGGATGCCTGATAAACTTTAAAAACATTAATCAAAATAACACTTCGTAAATTTAATGAAAATCCATTTTATAATTCATATCTTAGCACCTCAAGTGGAATTTATTTTTTTATATTTATTTAGTTTGTCACAACAACATAATACCGTTTGCAAAAATAAACGTTACCGAGCATACACTATAAATGAAAATGACGATACACAAAATTTAGTGAATTTAATTTTTTCTATTTAATAATATAATTATTTTAAAATATATGTTAAAACACTTAGCAGGAATAGGCACAGGGGTGCCTATTCCTGCCATAGTATATATATTTATTTCCATTATATATATATATATATTTCCATAGTATGAAAAGTAAATACTTTTCTTCACTTCTTCCCTTAGTAATCATTAAAGCCCCTTGATACACACAAAATTACACTTTACACATCAACTTTCAAAGTGCTTATATTATTAGAATGATACAATTAAATATCAATTCTACAGAAAAACTGACAAGTACACAAATAAACTAATAAAATAGCGGATACACTACATCTACCTGACTTCCCACAGAGATAGTCAACACCTTATAAAGTACTCACAAATTAAAACACACTCCCGCTTATTAGTATGTAGCAGCAGCATATAAGTTATTAGTTTTCCCATGTCATTCACGCTATTCTGCGCATTTTCATCAAATCAATCAGCAAATTTGTAGTAAGGAATAGTAAAAGAACCTGTAAAAAATACTTTTAAAAAGTTTGTTCCAAATTATGTTATATTCAAAACTAATTTACCACTCATCTACGTTATCGGTACTAATCAAAACAAAAAACCTTACTGCCCATTCACCAACATCTTTATAAAATTTACTAACCTGTTTCGGACTCTACAATGACATCTTCGGAAAAAGAAATGTACACTAATACTGTACTGAGAATACGGTTTCCAAAGATGTCTATAATTTTTTAAACATTTTTCCCTTCCCTTTTTTTAAATTACAAATTGTTCAAGATAAAAGAACTTTATTTATTTATATTTTTTTTGGCAATTACAAGAAAACAGAGAAAATGGAAATAAATAAAGGCGTACGACAAGGCTGTCCAATGTCTCCAACGCTATTTAATATTTACGTTGATAAGATTTTAACAATTTGGAATCAATTATTTGACTCACGCATTCAGCTTCGGAATAATGTATTCCTAAATTCATTGCTGTAAGCAGATGATACTGTTATTATTTTTGACACTGAAGACAGGCTCCAATATGCCATTTAATTGCACAACATTAGCGCAGAGTTTGGCATGAGAATATTGGCGTAAAAATCAAAGGTTATGGCATTTAAGGGAAGTTGACCGGTTCACTAAAAAATTATACATGGCAACCAAACTATAGAACAGGTTTGAGATTTTAAATATTTAGGATGCAAGATTTCCTATGACAAAAATGATAACGTAAGTAAAAAGCTGGCAAAATTCAGCGCTGTTTGCGATTCTATTAGCTGGGAAATAGGAAAGAAAACGAGAAAGGACACCCAAATAAAATTTCAGGGAGCAATGGCTGTACCACTCATAACATTATGGGAGTTAAACATGGGTGTCATTACAAAGGAATGAATTTCGTACCCAGGCTGCTGAAATGAGATTTTTGCGGAGGATCAAAGGTTGTGCCCGGTTAGATAGAGTACGTAACGAAGCTATCCGCGCCGAATTGAATGTTCAATCACTGTTGGAAACGTTAAGAACATATTAGAGAAACTGGTCCAACCATTTACTTCGCATGCCAGCTCACAGACTTCCTCTGCGAGCATGGAAATATAAACCTAGAGGGAAGCGAGGCTTGGAAAGACCTAAAAGGAGATGGATGCCAGAATAGACCATTGCAAGATCTTAACCCTTGACAGATGATGATGATAAAAGAACTCGGTTAGTCAATTATCAGATGTACTACAAACTCAAGATTGGTACTTGCACAACAAATAAAAAAATTTGAAACCACCAAAAACCGTTCCAACTTCAGGAATTAAATACTGGATTCCTGAATCACTCTTCTAGTCAGAAAATTATTGTACTTTATAGTACTTATAGTACTTTATAGCATAATAGACCTACTTAATTCAACTTACAATAAGTGCAAGCTTTGGCCCACCTGAACGATTCAAAAACAATCACAGTTCATGAGTTGTGCAAGAGTCTTGAGTTCATAGTGCATCCTACATTTTTGACAACAGTTTATACTGGATTTAAATCTCAACTTCAAATTTCATCTTGATTAGATTACTATTATATAAAAAGAACAGTAAAAGACAAAAATGAAAAATATTTTTATTTAAATTATATATGTTTGTGGACACCATTGAGATGATTGTCAGTACAAACTTTAGTGTACGTTTCTCCTTTTGAAGATGGCCTTGTAGAGACCAAAACACTTTAGAGTTAATTTTATAAAATTATTGGTGAAAGGTCATTAAGGTTTTTTGTTTCGAGCTATTCAAATATTCTTACATGAACCACTATTCGTCAAGAAACTACTTTTTCCCGTTCAGGGGATAAGCCGTTTTAAAAGAATTAAAAATAAATGAACTTCAATTTTGGTCATCATACGTTTTTAAATATAGGTATTTGTTTTGTGTTAAAAGTAATTCACCAACAATATTTTACAAGACAACAATAATACCGTAAATAAGTTTTTTAAGTACTTCTGAGAAAATTTAAACAGAACCTGAAAGTAATCATTTGACAAGTTTTACTACAATTTGTTCACCGCTGACCCGATGACCTAAGAAAGACAGCGTTTATGTTTTGTGTAATATTTAGGAAGTTAAATGTATGAAAAGTCTTTTTCTGTAATTCAGTTCATTGTAAACTTTAATTAGTTAGGTCTAATCCCCATAAGTTTAAATTTATAACATAAACGGAAAGGAAAAATATACACATTTAGTAGTAGGCCTAATGTACTTTTACTTGAACTTAAGCGGAAAATTATTCTCAAAAGCATTGGGTTATTTTCTGGCAATAAATACGCTACTATCGGTAAATAATTAAAGAGCTGCTTACTTTCTTTAACAACACTTGTACACTTTTTTCTCTAATGTTGTTTTATGTTTAGCATGAAACCTAAAGGAAACATGTTATTTATATTCTTTTCAGATATAAAGGCGTGCTTATAAGTTCTGCTACAAAGTATCATATATTAGTTTTTTCAACTTTTTTTTTAACAAGTTCTACAAAATTTTTGAATTTTCTGCCAGTATTGTTAAAAAATAATAGTTCATTAACACAACAAGAATGACCAAAATAAAATATGTGGTGTATTTTTGTTTATTTATTTTTCTAATCCACACATGTATAAAAATTAAATCCATTCGCTGACCACAAAATTTTCAGAACGGCATGGCATGAACATTTTTAATTTTATATGTAAGTTTAATTTGGGTTTCAGGGGGTTGGTAAGTAACTATTTTGAAAAATTCGACTTTTTAATGAAAAGATTGGAAAAGTCGGGTTTCTTATAATCCGACTTTGAGTTGTATTTAGCATAAATAAAATAATAGTCAAAGAAAATTAAAAATTCTACAAATTTTGTATTAATGTTTTCATGTCTTGATCTTAGTTCAGTGTTAATATTAACGAATTTCTGAAAAAATACATTCAAATTGCTCGTACAATATTGCATATCTAAGTTGTGCTCAATTCCAAAATTACACATAGGCCTACATTAAATTATAAAGAAAATTTAAATTGCTATCATTCGTTTGGTTAATGTAACTCATCAGACTCTTACTGTAGCGGCAATACAATACGCTGTAAGAAACAGCAAATGTGTTAAAATTGATTTTCAAAAGTAAAAAATTATAATCTTGTAGCCTTTAACGTAAAAACGTGCCTAAAACCAATAAGTAAAATAAAATAAGTTTCATAAGACTTTTTCGTTAACATTTTTCTATCCATAGATTATTAAGGATTATTATGGCTTAATATAAAAATAGTTATTTGTACTATGTTAACTCTTTGGAACGTTCTGGAGTATTCGTTAAGGAACATTCTAGAAGGCTAACTTAGCAACCTATAAATAGGTATACAATGTCCAACTCTAGATGAGACTTGTTCAAGAATTTGTGCTATAAAGTTACATTAGGTATCTGCCGTTCAGATTTTCGATATCTTTAATTTGTAATAACGAACCAATCTGCTGTGACTTTAAACTGGATGAAAAGCAGTTCATTCATCGGACAGATTGCGGTATTACGTATAAGGAAGGTTTCAAATATTATTTTAGTGCACAATTTTGTAGGATCTATAAAATAAACGAAAAATATTCTTTTTGATTTTATCTTATAAGAGGCATTGAAAACTAAGTTATCAATATTATATTCATATCAATAGTAATTTTGTTACATTCTATTCTTATTCAAAGTTTTAAGAAGTGAGAAAATGACAAATCAATAAAACCGTAATAAAATGACGAGGAACCGGTAAAATCGAAAAAAACAAGTTTAAAATATTTCAGTTTTAACTTTTTTCATTTATAATTCTAATTTAAATTATTCATCAACGTTTTTGAATTTTAGCCTCCAGATCTGAAATTGGAAAATGTGCCATGAATTTCTAAAGAATCCATCTGAATAATTTAAGTAATTATAATAGCTGAAATCAGGTTAATTATCTACAAATTATAAGTTTATTTTCCACAGTGTGATAAACAATTGTTTCCGTTATGTGATAAACAGCTGAATTCAGTTTGTGTGGGCGTTCATCAGACAGAACTCGTTGTTATGATAGGAAAACTAATAAAATTCTAAGAAATATTTAAATCTTAAAACTGAGTGTTTTACACCATATAATAAAAGGAAAACTTTTTGGATAAAGTCATAAATCTAATTTAAAACTTTCCTTTAGGTATAGTTTTGACCTGGTTAAACAAAACAAGTTGGATCCAGAAAGCATAAAAAGTTTTATTAAAAAAAGTGAATGTAATTTACTTAGCTGAAACATTTTACGAAGCCTAACTGAAAAATTGTGTTTCATACAAAATCTTTTTCATGATGTGGATGATTCAGGCATCTAAATTTTGTTATTTACGTTCATAAAAATATACGATCACTATATCGTGACAATAACTTATGTAGTTGACTTACAATACAACTAATTATTTTAGAAATTGTCGTATGTAAATAAATTTGGTTTTTAATACTAACACAATTACATAATTTCGCTGCTCCAAATGTTTTTAGAGGTGTGGTTCTTCAAGTACTACAAATTTAAGAATCGGAAATCTACTGATTAAAACATATTTCGCAGGCTCAAGAGCTCCTTCTGAGTTCTTTTTATAAGGTAGTTTAAACATTCCAAACCAAAACTATTGAAGATTTTTTAACTAATTAAAATTATTTTACAATTAATTATATGTAAATAAATAAAATTATAGCAAAAATAATAAATATCTGTAATTTTAAAATTTTATAAACAAAAATAACATTCAGTAGTGCGGTTCAAAAACTAAATTTTGCTTAATATTTTTTAGAGTGGGGCAGATTAAGTTAGAGATAGACAATCTTAATGATGACGATGATGATGGTTAATAGGATTGATAATAAGTTACTAGAATTATGAAATCGAGAAGGTAAATTCAAAATTTTAACACAGTTTAGTCCGTGAACATTTTCGTCGAAGAGGTTGATTGCTGAAGGATTTCCATGCGCTTCTACCTTTGACAACGTTTTTATTACATTGTTTAATTTCTTCTTTTATAAAGGTTAAGGATATATCATTGATCAATATTTTATTAGTTCTTCTAATGGGCCCTACTTAGTAATCGGGTTTGAAGTTATGACAATACGGTTAGACCATAAGTCATCTTCTTCTTTGGGTGCTCCCTATCAGAAATTGGCGTTTATAGTAATAAGAGTTAATAGTATATAAGAGAAAAAATTATAACAGTGTTGCCGGGATTTTAACTAAGATGTTTTCGTTATTCTTGATCCCCTCTTCTGTTATTTTCCGAAATACTCCGGTTTTTGTCAATGTAGGTATCGTGTTAATCTATTCAAGCTCTTTACACATCTGATTTCAGACGTCCGCATTCGTCCTTTTCTCAGTTCATGATATTCTTAACACAAGATAATATTTACCCATAATTTGAAGGTTTGATTTATTGTCTATTATCTTATTTCTTTCAAAAAACCCTAATCCTCCATTCCATGTAAGTTGTATAATCACTTAAATCAGTAACATATTAGAACGAAGGTACACATACTATTTACTCCAGTGAATAGGTGCTATTATCCTACAGTTGGTTACATTATTTCAAAAAATAATTCCAATTTTAAAGTAGTATTTGAGTGATTCTCAGATATCATCGACAAATACGAAAATTTAGAAAATGGTGGCCATGTTTTTAGGCACTCAAAGATTAAATTTAGATTTTTGGTAAGTATACCCTAAATAAATGGAAGTACAGAACTTTCATATCAATGTGAATACTGTATAATAAACTAATCAAATGTTCTGTTTATAAAGGGCTCTCATTAAAGAAATATTATTATTATACAGTTATAATTATATTCTAAGATTTGCTTTTATTTGTTCTTTAATGATCCTCATTATCAGAAGTTATACTGTTGTACTACTGACATTATTAAAACAATTGTTATATCTTTAAGAACAGTTTCATAATTATTATCCTTCTGTAAATACATTAGATGTAACAACTACGTTAAATCGTGCATTTTGTTGCAATTAAATAGATTAGACCTGAAGTTGGGAAGAGAAAGGGGAAAAGTAAATGCTCTAAACTCAGCTGGTAGTCGTTTATAAATTGTCGAGAGCTCTCTAAACTATTGTATTTTAAAAATTATTAGTCTTTTAATAAAATCTTAAGTATATATAAAACAAGATCTTGTAAAATGTTTTCATCATTAAATCATAATGATATAAAAATAATTAGAAAAAATTGGAAGTGCCATGGTTACGTGGTCCTTTACTAGTTAATCT
Source organism: Catonia carolina (assembly GCA_035578175.1). NCBI lineage: Eukaryota > Metazoa > Arthropoda > Insecta > Hemiptera > Achilidae > Catonia > Catonia carolina. The sequence goes on from JAQMRL010000001.1 coordinate 109,033,094, forward strand.
AAGTCCAGTTCGCTAATATCTGGTATCACACACGGACTTTATAAAAAAAAAACTAAAACATGAAATTTCCAAGTAAAACGCGCTATAGTTAAGACATCTTCCGGAAAAATTAAACAATATAAAGAACAACACCATAAGAACCTAAGAAACTACATCATATTAATAGACGGACCAGATTATCATAAGAATGAGAACTGGACGCACAAGACTAACGCACAACCCATCCCCACAAAAACTGCACAAACATTGTAACTCGCCACTAACAATCAAACACACATTATTTGACTGCCAAAAATTAAAAAACCTTTGGAACAAACATAACATACCAACCAATTTAAAAGTAGTATTGAATGGCCAAAAAACAGGCTGATATTTTATCAAGAAACTACAACTACACAACACAACAAAACAACGTTGACAGTATGTACGTAAGTAGAATTAAAGTAATTATGTAGTTTACGAAGAAAAAATTATTATATTAATTAATTAATAAATCACAGGAATGATTGTAAAACAATATCTGAATTATATCTACAATACAATAATAAAACAATATCTTCCTACTTGAGCATGGCACTAAAAGATATTAAAAACATACTAATACTCCTATTTTCCTTAAAAAATATTTATACGGCTATTGATAGCTTATTCTTCACAAGTTTCAAAAATGAGACGTGTAAAATCCATGACGTGTCATAAAGCATGTATGCTGTTAAATAAATGGTATTCCTTTACACGAGCTAACAGGGATTGAATGTTTCTGAAAGCGTGGTTGTTAAGAGGAAATGGTATAGTCAGTTTATTGACAGATCAGAAATGCTTTTACCACGGATGAGATGGTCCCGTCAGTTGCAAGATTGATAGCATACTCTAGCACAACCCAGAGGGAAACTTTCACACGGCTTCTAACTCCTTTGTTGCGATCTTAGTAAATTTTGTAAATGTAATGTAAGAAAATCTTCGATTACAATTAAAATTTTTACAAATACAAGATATTATATGTAACGACTACAGGGAACAAAGTCAGTTAAATTTTCAATTAATATTTTATTGAATTTCCTAATAACATTACGTTTGCTAAAATAATATAACTCCTAGATTGTTGAAAGGCATGCATACAATTCTAAACATTGTATAGGGTTTTACAAAATAAATTTAATATATGGAAACGAGCTTTTGCAAATATTTTTAAATTTATTTTCTTCTTTATTTATGGTTACAATTAGACCGATGCGTATTTTGCCCACTACCACACCGGAAAGCTCCATTGAGGCGATTCCACACCACTTCCTCAGGTTTGCAAGCCAGGAAATTCTTCACCTGTCCGGACCCCGTCATCTCTCAACATTTCCCTGAATGGCAAGATTTGGTAATTATTGTCGACCCTCCTAATGTGCCTGAGATAATCCAGCTTTGGCCTTTTATTTATCGACATCAGTTCCGATGGGTAACTGGTTCTTCTGAACACATCTAAATTAGTACGCAATTGATCCATTTAGATTGCAATTTAGATGTATAAATTATATTACTCAAAAATATTCTAAATTTCCTTGATTTTATAGAGACACAACAGCTGCAAATTATTAAAACGTTTCTACACATTTCAGACTTCTAGTTTATATTTAAGTACTTGAGACAACGTTAAAATTATATATGAAAGTGAGAGTTAGTACTGTTTCATTAATTTTGTGAGCAGATCTAACATATAACAAGCGAAAACACTTGTCACATAAAAATGATTCACTCTAATTAAAATAATTAAATGGAAGGGTAGGCAATATTTTGTAACCACAATTAATTAAGAACTTAAAAGGAGTGCATTTACTTAATGATGTCTATTAATATTCGTAATTAAAATTTTAATTTTCTAAAAGCTGCGTTTCTTTTAGCAGAAAAATTACTTAGATGAAAGTAGGAGCATTCAATCGTTACTGTTGTTTTTAACTAAACTGCTTTCTTCTACTGGCAGTGTTTCTTTGCACAATACTATTTCAGTTTATTCACACGGAAACCAGTGAACCAGTAGCTCTTATTGAAGATTATGTTAAATTCGTTATGATGTTGATTGTACGAAAGTGTTTCATTCTTTTAATATCTTTAACAGCCGCACTAATTGCTAATGTTTCCCTACTTATTATTCTGGAGACTTACCGATTTTCCAAAACGAGGCTTTTCCAAATCGATAACCAGGGTTAACAAAATAGGTAGTCTTCCTTTTGATTTTTCATCCGGCTGTTATGCATAATAAGCTGCAGAAGGTGAAGGGGGATAGATGCAAATGAATGATGAACAAGCTAATAAGTAATTTTCTGTTAGAAAACCCCAAAAATATGGTGAAATACTTATTGTTTTTACTGTAATCCTTATGACATTTCTCACTTGCTGAATTATTATCTATAAAAGGCAATTATGTAGGCGCAAGGATTAAATAAAAAATATTTAATAATAAGGTGCTATTTTCTATACATAGATGTGTTATTCATAAGATATTATGAATCTAAGATGCACATGGCAGAAGAATCGTGATAAACAAATATTGAAATAATTATACGTAATCGTATAACCTAAGCACCAAAAGCACTAAAAACGAAAACAGTTGATCGTATTTTGTTCCATTATAATTAAATTTTGTTTTAAATCCGTTGATAGTTTGGCCGTTACAGGTAATGACCGAACTATAGAAGCGATTTTAAACAGTGTTCGAGTACAGCGAGTTAAGGAATTTTATTGGACTTCTAACGCGTGTAAAATTTCCAGACATAAGATAAGTTTTATCCCTGACCTTTAGCTTTGTAGTATTGTGCAGTCTCGTACAATAGCGTAACGAAGGTGACAACAGATAATATTTATAACAAATAAAAATACAGTAAGTCGCCTCCGTGGGACTCTGGTTAGAATGTAAGATTGTACTGTACAATGCAAAACGGGAAGTCCCGGTTTTGGTTCCTAGTTAAGGTTTAGAATTTTATATCACGTTACTACACACCTATTTTGTATCTAACATAGTAATCGCAAATAACCAAAGCAATTTGTGCAATTTTAAATAAGCAACAAAAATAAAACATAAAAATCACCGTACCATTTTCCGCCCATAGTCCATTTAATTATTCTACAAAAACGTTATTTTACTATTTATTACAGTAGATGTACTATTCTAATACGAAAACGTGTCAAATCAGTTTTCTTTGAATAAAACTTTTATTCGGAAATAATTGTTTGAAACTGTTGCTTAACTTCTCATGAGAATTATGCATAAATATTTTTTTTTGCTTTACTGAAAATATATTCTGAAATTATGAGGATAAAGACTAATTCTTTTACTAAGCGTTCATGTGCATAAGCATACATTTACATTCACAGCATAGGCCTACTTACATATGCATATGAATGCACTATCCTTCTAAGACGTATGAAATGTAAAATATATTGATTTACATTTAGTTGTTTCCAATAATTAGATTGTATTAAAAATATAAAAACAAAACTATTTAACATTGTGTACTAATATACGAGTACTTAACTTAATGTATAACTGTATAAATCGATATTGTTACTATTGTTAGTCAGACGTAAAATAAAAAAAGAGTTACTATTACGACTAATAGATAATTTCAGTACAACCCATATCAAGTACTGAACGGTATTGTTTAGGTAATACGAGATCATTTAAATAGTAGGCTGATTCGAGTGAGGCTTCTTCAATAGGTATCATTATTTCGACTTGCGAATTAGCTTCAGTTGATACTTCAACACCATTGGGAGAGGGTCAAGTGGATGTTGGTCTTGGGGGGGGAACCATTATGCTAAACCAGTACAGTCCCAAACATAACGTCTCCCTCTACGCTTTCAATTCCGAAATTCCGCTCCATTGTCTCCATTCTCAGTATTACAATGAGGAATCACAACAAACAGGACTTAGTTCAAAAGATCTTTCAGGAAGTACCTCCACCATTGTATCGTTATATCAAGCTGTATTCAATTTTATGCTCTGTATTAAACTCACAGTGTTAAAATTATTAAAATGGTTATCAATGAATACGTAATATTGTAATATTAGATAATATTTAGTAAAAGCAAACTTTGTTCAGAATTCAAGGTTTTCCAAATAATCTTAAACTATTGCGTCATAAATATTTAACTAAATTAATTTGGCCGCCTCTGAGCCATGTTTAGCGCCATAGAGTCTCTGCATTGTGAATCGGAAGATACCAGATTCTGAACTGGACTCCGGAATGTTCTTTCACCGTTCAAATTCAAAGTTACTGTTCGATTCCCGCCCTGGTCACCGACAAACAAGAGTTATTTAATATAAAATAAACTAAACATTTTAAATGAATATCTCTCTCACATAACTTTCAAATTTATTAACCACAATTTGGTAATTGTGTCTCTTTTACACAACTAACAGTCACAATTAATAGCCTCTTTGGATTATTAACCGAAATACCCTAACACAGAAAAACTTTTTGGATGTCAATTTACTTCATCCTATAGTTCTTTAATTGAATAAATAATAACAACTACATGTGATCGTTAGATAACCTACATAAACCTAAATACTAAATAAATGTTATAAAAGGTGTGTTAAAGATAAACACTTCATTATTCAATCAATGATTTTTTTAAATATTTGAATACACGGAAAAATATAATTGACATTCATCTAATATAAGAAAAATCATTAGTATCTGAAATAAATGAATATTTTAAATTATATAATCGGATAAACTAGGAAAAATTGGTTATCCGTATTTTTGTAAATAATCTGACTTAAGTCTTGTTAATTTTTATTATTCTTTTTCTACCACGAGAAGACAGATACCAGTTGCGGTCCACGCCGATCATAAAACAGACCCTGATAATTTTCTTTAAGGTTTATCGAACATCCCAATTTTCCTTAGATCTAGACCTCAGTTCTTCCAAGGAGATGTTGTTCCTTTTCACACAGGCCTACTAGTCCATCACGTAATCGACTTTTAGACGCACTCAAAGATAAAGCGATTATATTATCAAAACTTCTTAATATTTTTGTAAATATCGCCGTAAATATCTATGTCGACAGATTTATTGGTAATTTTTATTTATTTTGTGCCTAAACCTACCTTACTGTGTATGTAAGCGCTTGGTATTTGCGCGAGTAAACTGGATTTTAGTAGTCTTAAGCTGCAGCATGTAATAATTTATGGGTTTATATAAAAATTGCTCTAGAGAATTGTAATATATTATAATATATAGAGAGAAAAAATAATTTAAATTGTGTATATGTTAGAAAATTACCCTTCGGTCATTAAACGTGATCCTCCTTCATGTAGTTAGCTAAATAGAAAAAAAAACATTTTTAAAAAACTTACCGGGTACTGTAACCTAACAATATCTTTATACTGAAGGGCACCCTCAAGAAAATCGGCCCCTACAAGCCAAAACGGCTTTGTTAGTACTTTTGCTTGGTATTGCGATCACCTCCACCAATGAGTTTTTAGGATAAAACCACGCAATGACAGAAAACGAACTGTGAAATTTCTGACTAACACATACCTGACCGGAGAGAAAATCGTACAGAAACTGTGGTGGGGTTGACCAATCAGATGGGAAAGAACCGAGAGGATATGTGATGAAAGTTATGATTGGTTTCAGGAAATGCTGAATTTGCTGAAAAAAACACGTACAGCTTGTTGGAGGGGAAAGGGAAAGGTTCTTGGAAATTAACTAGAAAAATAAAGTATTTTTCTAATTTTCCCAGGGTACAAGTGCAAACTAAGGGTTTCACATTAAAAAAAGAACAGAGTTAAGCCAAATAGACCACAAAGTTCCCAGGGGAGTAGGATGGTCAGTTCACGTGATACAGTGTGAGAAAAAACAAAGCCTAAAGACTAACAGTATTGAAAAACGAGTTAATGAGAACCACCGAGTTAACAATAAAATGTAACAAAGATTCCGTTGTAATAAAAATTACAAAAAGAAATCATATTACAGAAAAAACTATTCTTGAAAAAGAAAGAATAACACGTTTACTTCACAAATGTAATAAAACCTATAATTTCCTCCTTTTACAAGATCAAAAATTTTCAAATAAGCCAAAGGGCACTTATACATAAAATTTAAAAAAAAATTTGAAAACAGGTGTAGTAAGGTTAAACCTTACAAGAATTAAAATCAAGAGCAAAATTCTAATGGTTTATTTCGTACAACGTATTTGAATCTACTATGACACATTTTGGATAAACTAATGACATAATTATTTTCAATTAAAGAATTTAGCTACTACGGACACCTTGAAATATATTTTACCAGGTTTTATCATGAAGATGTGCTATTATTTACAATACTAATTCCTCATTGATGCTATATAATATTCTTTACGCTCTTATTAATTCTTGTCTAAACTGCATTACGTCCAATTTTTTGCAGTATGAGAACTCCATAAGCTATCAATTAAAATTGAAGTATCGTAAACTAAGTAAAGAATAAAAATAACGATAAAATCGATGGAATCATCTACATTCTCTTCTTTATTCTTTCTTGAGGCATCTAAAATAAGGTGAAAAATTTCACCGAAAACTTGCACTATTGATCGATAATCTCATAAAAATCTTTTTATAAATTTTTTATAAAAATAAATAAATATTATTATTGAAATATTTTTAAGATAGTTTTCTTTGTTGACTTAACTAGTTTATCGATTTGAATTTAAAATTTACTTGCGTAGCTAAATAATTTTCTCCAACGTTATTATTTTTTAATTTATTGTAAATAATAATAAAAATTTGTTAAGAGTTGCATATTTTTACCGTTGTAAATATAGTTCAACTTAATAATGTATATTAAAACAATAATATTTAAATTATATAATTGATTATTACAAAATTTATTCTAAAAGATTTTGTGTAACATAATATATTTTTTCTTTCCAATTAAATCACACATAAAATTTCCGAAGATAAGTAATTTTATATTACATCTGAAAGTGTGTCTTCATTGTACTTTCCCAACGTAAGTGAATTTTATTAACCGGCCCACGGATCTAAAAACAGTAGCCTACATAGATAGACCTACACATTATACTACTCTCCCATTTGTTCGTGATGTGTTCTTTATCCTGTTTATTTTCTTCTATGGACCAACCGTTAAGTCCCTACAATCACCAACATAAAAGAAAATGTTATTTCCTTATCAACTGCGCCTGATATAGTGAAATGGAGAAATATATCATAAACCAATAAACAAAAAACACTTTGACCGCACTTAAGGGATTCCTGAAAAGTTGTTAATTAAAAAAGTAGTTCATCCGTTAATTAATAGTATCTTAGGTTTTATTTTCAAGTTATGTTTTCTTAAATCAAAACTATCTTTGAAATATTGCAATAATAGTATTAATTTTTATAAAAATTTTATAAAAAGGTTCTTATGAGAAACTCATTACTCTTTTTCCTGGAGGTCCTTAGTAAAGACGATATTTTCCTGATTCCAGTCAATTCTGGTCTGTGTTCCAAAATTCCTGAAGAGCTGCTATTAGAATCCTTCGTTGATCCGTTGAATCAGTCAAATGCTTCAACTTTCCGGTCGTAATTATTGAGTTTACGTTCAGTGTTGCCAAGAATAAAAATTTCCCTGGTTTGTTGACTTTAAGTTTATTATTACTCTTATTATAGTTTATTATTATATATTACGCGTATATCACTCTTGTCCAAGATCTGTTGCATCGTCCCTTGTTGGGCTTCAAGACTCGCATTATTTTCCTCGCGACTTCCCACCGTACCCGAGTGATACCTTTTCTTGAATTCGTGATGTTGTATGTTCAAGAGGGTGGATTTTTCTATTAGAAGACTTTCCATTATTGGCTGATTGTCTTATCTTCCGATCAAAACATTTTTGACCGAGGCTAGGCTTTAAATTCCAGATGTGATCTGGAAAGGCGATTAGTGAAGTATGGACAGGTGATAAATGAAGTTGTGAAGTATGTTTGGTCGGCGAAACCTACTTTATTTTTCTGAAGTCCGCTGGCCAGCCGATGAGGACCCCGTATCCGCCACCTGGAAAGGGCCACGTGGGAGTATCACCTCTCCCCTTTTACAACAGCGTAACAGGTTCATATTCGTAGCGATCACGTTTATTATTATTAATAAACAATAAAACAATAAAGTACGTTTTTAGGTAGGAACAACGGTGATCTAATATAGTCAAAGACACAGGGAATATATAATATTTTCGAATCAATTGAAAGAGGTTAAAATATAAACCATCTTGTTTCTCATATTAGCTTTATTATTAAAATTTCTTGGAGTTCAAACCAGACTCTGGTCTGGCAACGTAACAAAAATAGTAAAAATAACGTAGATAATTTTATACCCATTAAGATTTGTATATAAACAAATCTGTATATATACAGGAATCTGTATATGTACAGGTACATTGGTTACTGTTACCTGAAGTATGCATGTCGATGGAAATAAAAAATAAAAAAGCAGAGGCTGCTGAGATTTAAAATGTTCAATAGAGAGAGAGAGAAGTAAGGTGCCAGTTTTTAGCCTCTTCTTTTCTAAATTTATCGTTTTCGCAAAGAACGCCGTTTGATTCCCTCATACAAAGAAAAGAGATAAGGTCTTGCTTCCCTGCCAATTTCCCCCTTCCCCTTTCTGACCTTCTGTCGGCTATATATCCTTTTCCCCTTCAATTCTTTCTTATCGGTTTATCAGCCAGAATGACGGCTACAAGATGGTACCAACAACTGTTGAACTAGGAATGGCATAGAGAATAATATCACAATACGTTGACTGTTGAATTTTTAAGATAGCTCATATGATTCAGCACGTCGAAATAATTATCAAATAAATATTTTTATCGTATAACAAGATTCATTGTATGTGAGCCTATAGCGTATGTATGGCTACAGAAAACAGCCTTAATGGAACAAAAACAGCAGGCAATAGGAATAGTGAGTAAAATGACAATCTTCAATTTTTTTTATCTTGCTCTTGGCCACTATACTTTCTACACTAAAACTATTTAATTTACAAAATTTCAATATTTCCAACAGTTAAAGTTGGCATTTTATAAGCAAACAGTTTACCCGTGTTTTGCTACCATTGTAATTGTTGTTATTTGAAAAGAAATAAAATAAAATACGTTTCCGTTTAAATACTAAACATAGAAACATAGGTGCATGTAGTTTTAACACGTTAAGGCTTATGACAGGCCTACTTGAACACAATAAACTAAAATAAATATTTTAAAAAATACTTGCAAATAAATCCTGTGGTGTTTTTTGATCCTGTATGTTTTTGCAACAATTAAAAAATAAAGTGTAATGAAAATAATAAAAATTCAAGAAATTCAAATTTAATAGAGTATTATTTATACTTATTGTATACTTAGTATTTATACTAGTATTATTAGTATTAATACTATTATAATACTAATTATTAGTATACTTAGTATTAATACTAGCATTATTGTATACTTTCCAACTGTGCGTCGTTTAAAGCGAAAATGGAGTAAAGATCTCTTAGGTTGAATAACGGGCAATACCCGAAGTTTTGAACGGAGAATGTATCACTGGGTACCTCTTCTCCTTAAAGTGAAATTCCCCACCGCCATTTAAAAATCAAATACGGAAGTTGTGCAGCTCCAATGTACAGTACCGTAATAAAAATTAAAGACAAAAAAAATAATTATAGGGTACTGATAGATTATGATTCTTACTAATTTGTTTTTAATACAAGTCACGCACAAACACGCGCACGCAAACACAATATAATGATTAATAAAAAAATGTATTTTGAAAATATTTCCTGAATGGATCCATTTATCAATTTCCCTAAAGAGTGTTTTATTAAAAGTGAAATAAATAAATTTTGCTTCTGAGAAAACTGATTAATTTTAAAAAATATATACATAAATTACTATTTGCAAACAGTTAAATCTGAATGGTAAATTTCAAACGTGGTGGTAGTGGGTACCTGGTGATAAGATGATTCGCGGACACTGAACAAAATATTTATGCTTACTCATTAACGGCAAAATGTTTTCATTATTTTTCTTTTTCAGGGCCCCCAACAAAATCCAAAATTATAGCGATCAACCCACAATGTTAATAAGCAGAAAATTTTTAGAAAATGTGAAAATTTGCGGTCTTGGAGAAAAACTGAGTTAAAATGACAGTAATGAGAATTGTGAAACTGTGGAGTATAACGTTCAATGATGTATAAGATCCATTCAGTTTTTTAGTGAAAGTTATAATGTATTTTTGGATGCTGGTAGCGAAGCTGAAAAAATTACAAAACTGTCATGTCATTTAATTGTGTATTTACTTACACAGCCTAACTAATTTTTCCGTCATGTGTAGTAGCATAACCTTTCCACTACTCCTCCCAAAACCTAAATCTAAATCTAATCAAAAGTTTTATAGAGCTCTCTTTATGAAATTCAACATTTAAAATTATGGTTTACTCACCCCTTTTTGAACCTGGTGCTAAAAATTAATACCAAAACAATTATTAAATTGTCATTGCTCAAATAGCGACACGACTTTACACATTTTAACAATTTTCCCACAATTATAGAAATGTTCTTTCTACTCTCCCATTTTTAACCTGGTAGAAAATACAAAAATCCGATACAAATACTTAAGTTTAAGCTTCTTTACTTTACAGTCTAAAACGGTAAAAGAAGAATAAATGTAGATATCTTTAGGATCTGCAGTGACTCCTATGAACCCCTGAGTTTTGGTATCGTAGTGTCCTTGCACAGCACATTCTTTTATGAAGTATCGGAATCACTATGCCTAGTTTTAATTCCTTTCTAAAATTACCATCTAGAACCTTCACTATGAGAATATTAACCGCATGAGGTTATAATATTCTCCGAAAAGCTAGAGAAGGAAACATATTCTATCATATAGTTATTTGAATAACAATTTTAGAAAGAATATTGTAGCAGTACATAGTACTTAGTGTACAATGCTACTTAATTATGATAAGTGTTACATGTGTTAAGTGGGTTGAATAAACAATGATTTAATTTAAGGCTATATAATAATTTTTGATTGTATCTAATAAGAAAATATTACGAGCATTATTAAAAACATTTATGAGACTTTTTATTAAATAATAAATTTTAATTAATAATTGCATATTATTGGATGTAAGAACATATGTGGAAGATATTGCCGTAACTATTCCATTTCGGGAAAGCATCATATGAGCATTAGTATATATTTTTGGACAAAACCACGATTGATGGTTATGTAATTTTAATTTATTATTTTAAAAAAATTACAGAATTATGTCATTATTATACATTATTTAAGATTCAACTAATGTCTATTAACAATTTAATAAAACTTGAAGACATCTGATTCAGCTAAGTTGATTATATATTTATTTTAGTAATTATGGTTATTTTTAGCATTAGTTAAAATATAGATTATTCTGAAATACTACAATGTACATTAAGTGTAATGTATCCAATATAAAATACAATTTTTAATTATATTATTGTTTTCGTTTCACCCACAGTTGAACAGTCTGAAAAAACACAGGATGGGAATCAACGTCTTCTGGCTTTTTGCTTGTTAATTTATCCGGTTAAACATATGCAACATGATCCCAGCACATCTGATTTCAATTGGTTCCCTTCAAAACAGAACCACAAAACACTGGCGTTTGAAACTCTTTTTTGTAGAAAACCATAAAATATCGAGCGTAAGAACTGTTCAAACGCTGCTTTTCTTGTGAAGAAGAGCTCTAAAACATTATCGGCTAAGGAATCTCTTTGGGTAGAACCAATGAGTTAGGACTGCAGTGATGAATGTTTCAGCAGAAAGGTCTAGTTTTTTCAACATATTTAGTAAACATGTAAATTATATATATATTCAAATTTAGTAAATTATTTAGGATAGTAGATAAAGGATTATTGCCAAAGTTGGAGACCGCACATGGTAAGGATGTCAGATCACAGGATACCTAAGCAGGCACACTGGTATGCTCCAGAAAGTAAAAGTAATGTTGGTAGACCTAGGAGAAGATGGAGATAGATAATATAGTTTGTGAGTTTGGAACATGCTGCGGCCTAATCCTTGGTTGGAAGAAGAAGAAGAAAAGTAAATTATTTAAAAAATTATATTGACAGGTTTGAAATGAATAAATTTACGAAAAAGGATTGTGGAAACAAGATATATAAAAACGGGCATGAGAGAATATACTAATCAAAAACCTGGAAACAGAGTGTTAAACGAGTTACATTAGCTAGATGTTAGGATTTCCTTTATATTTTTTACTGCCTCTGTACTAGTAAGTAAAAAAATTTGATAAATTAACCGAACTACATCAGTACCGGTAGGACTAACTTACACCTTACTGTAGAATGAATAACATTCAGCCCTTATAACGAAATTTTTTTAAATTTACGCAAAAACAGCCAAATCACACCTACACTTTCAACAATAAATTGCAGGAAAAGTGTCACTGAAAATGTATTTCCCTAACTCCGTGTCATGCTACGGTTTACGATAAAATAAGGAAGGAAATCACTGTCTGTAAACCAGCGTAAATCTGACTAAAACATGAAAGAATAAAAGCTACGTTTGGATGTAGTTATGGTGTTATACGAGTAGATAACAAATGGTATTACGTAAATTTTAATTCAATAAGTTGAAATGTACATTTTATATATTAGAAGGAAGTATAGTCATCTGCTAATGTACACAACAAAAATGATAGATTATATTTGTAAATACCATGCCGCCTACTATTGGGAACAATTTTAATTTACAAGTACCCGTACATAATTGATCTTATCAAAAGAAAGTTAAAATTTACAACTGTTTTTATCAAGCAAAATTACATTTTTACTAATTTCTGCTATAAAAATCATACTGACAACTATTTTCTGGTCAAATCATACCATTCGTTCTTCAATAACGGTTTGTGAGCTATTTAAGTTATACAGTTAATTTTATTATAGTGACTAGTTTTAATATTATTTCATATAATTATAAACTGTACTAACAATTTTCACAGCATTAATAGTGTGAAATAGTAAAGTTTGCTAAATAGTTGATTACCATTAGAAAAACGTTTATTTTTACCAACGCTAAACAATGTTCTCGACAAACACGATGGAAGTACTTCTTTCGATGCTAATAATGATTATCTATCTGACATGTTTGGTTAAAAGTACTCCGACACAATGGAAATACCAAGAACAACTCGAAGAATATGAGCCAATACCAATGCCAATGGATATTTTCACTTTAAAGAAGATAACTGCATGTCCTTTTAATGTGATTGAAGAGAATAATGTTACAAAAATTGTATGTGCACAGCAACACTGTGAGACCTGCCAAGATCCTTATCACTGTGTCCAAGCAGTATTATACACAGGTAAAGTGAAAGGAAAACATTCACTACAAGGAGTTGTGCAGAAAGTTGGATGCTACTGTGTTCGGAAGTCTGATATTGGAGTAATTAAACCTATTGAAAACGAGGTAACAAATTAATCAATTGTTAATTGCTTAATGTATTATATGAGGCTCATTGTTATATTCATGAAATTGAACTGAACTAATATAAATGTTTTTACTAATTTATGATACAATTGTAATTAATTAGTATTAGTAAAACTATTTTAAATACGAAATCGACACTAAACAAAATTACTACCACGATCAACTAACCACTTAGTATCGTTCTACATTGATAACAAACCTAATTCCATTGTATTGTGAAAAAAATTGGGTGACCGACCGAAGTGTGAATATTGTCATTAGTTGTAGGCCTAACGAAACCGCTAACCATAAATTATGGAAAGTTATTTAAAACAAATTTTATGATTAATTTGTATTTAAATATTCATTCTTTTTGAACTAAAATACGACTTATTAATATTTAAAAAATACAAGGTATCTGAACAATATTTACTGAAAATAATACGAACAAACATACAGAATTTAATCGTGTTTTGATTAACACAAATTCAGTTAATGGATCTGACTGTTCATTAAAAATGGTAATAATATAGTTTTAAGTAGGTTTATTATTGTCATAATATTATACAGTGCTTTTTTTATTTTTACGACAAATTTTAAGTTTTGAAAACATGTAAATTCTTCTTTTCGTGATTTGTGTGTTTGTAACGTAGTCTGTTCTTTCATTCATTTTATGTCATAATCGTAAATATTTCTTAATTCCTTATGTACGAACGAACTGTATGTAATGAATGCATCTAAATTTGTTTAGGCTTATTTAAATGATCGCGATAAATTCGTTTAAGCTATATTAAATCCAGAAACGTGGACGGCGCGGCGGTAGGAAATGAGTAGAAAATATCCACGTATATTTACAAGATGTTACAATGATTTTCTAAGTAGCCTGTGCTACAGTATCCTTTTATTGTACTTTTACGAATAATTGATAATTAAAAATAATTAATGAATGTTTTTGTGATTTCGTGTAATGAAGTTGAGCTACGGCACTCTATATTCTTAACTTTTCTATTAGAAACACAAAGGTCCATCACTTTTTTTTGAACGGATCACTTCTACCAAAGACTGACGAAGTTTGCTACTTAGGTTTGAATTTTGACTAACGCCTGACTTGGAACAGTCGTATTGACTTTGTACAAATTGTAAAATGTACAATTGTACAAACAATGGAAGTTATGGCAATTCCCAATTGCTATAACTTCCATTACTCAGCACAAGCCATTAATAATGTTAGGAAAAACCCCCATTGTTAGAATAAGTTACATTAGTTTACGTAGTACATAGTAGTATTATATAGTAGTTAGACAATAAGTTGTAAATATAGCCAACTGTCAATCATCTGATACTGTTTAGACGGGTATATTTCTCCCTCTGTGTTTTTGAGCCTTACTTCCACCTACCAACTTTCAGCCAATCATTGGGGTAGTTCTCCTTCCCGTTGGCTCTCCAGGTTGGTTGAATGGTTGGTGGGAGAGGGAGGCTTGTCAACCAGAGGTTTGAGCCCAGGAAATTTACAATAGTTCCCTTGGGACTTAAAAGTGAAACAGAGGAGTTGTTAAGAAGGAGCAGAATTTGAAGAAGTTACTAGGAGAACGAAGAGAAGAAGAAGAAAGGGAACACATTTAATTCGATGTAAATTCATTCGTTTCTTTATTAAGGGTTTTTAATTTCTTGTTTTTATATTACCCTCGCGGCAAAAAAGGTTGGCTATATTTTAAAATAGGTTAGGGTAATTTAAGGATAATTTTGTTAGTAGTTAGGTGATTTAGTTAGTTGTACATTCATCGAATATTTAGTTAACGATAGGAAATCTAGTTTTTTATTTTAGCTTTTTTAATTTTTTATTTAGTCTAGTTTAACGTCTATTTAAATTAGTCTATTTTAATTAATTAATTTTTTATTCTAGTTTTTTATTTAGTAATTTTAGTGAAAATAAAAATACAAATTCATATAAAATAATTTAAAAAATCTAAGATTCAGTTGTATATAAATTCAGTTGTCAATTGTAAATTATGTAACTTATTTTATTATTTAATATGGTCGCTAAAAAGTTAAAATATTGATGTAACATACTCATAAAATACTTATGTTTCACTCTCAAAAATTTGAATAAATAAATTTAAATACTACATAATATATACAAAAACCTATATTATTTTGTTATTTTAATATTAAAAAATGCTATTAAAATTTAATCATTTCTTTTTAAACAGAAAAACAGTAATTTCGAAAAATATTTTTGGTTTGAACAACAGTGAGAAAACAATAATTAATTATTTTCAACCTACATTAATTAATTAAGTAAATTTTTAATAATAAATAAAATTAAAACGAAAATAATTTTAAATTTGTAGTGTCTGTCTAAACATTACAAGCGACTAGATTAACAGTCTAGGAATAAACCGTATTTAATGTACAGCCTACTAGAAGTTGTCTAAAATTCCTAATTTTTTTGTATTGCCGCATTTTGTGGTGATTGCTGAAAAAATGAATATCCTTCCACGAAAAATTTTTTACACTCGTATATTTCAATTGTAAAACTGAATTATCGTTCGTAAATTTGAGTATATCGACCTAGTTTGTGGATTTAAGATATAATAGTTGATATTATGATTATTTCCATTCACTTTTAATTTTTTTGTGATTTCTTGTAATGAACTAAAGTTACAGCATCTATATTTTATTATTCTTATTGTACGAGTTATTTATTTATAATATATATTTGTGTGTATTTAATAATTATTTATATATAAATTTGTATTCATTAGGCACTTATTTATAAATATTTAATGTACAATGTATGACTGATTATTATTAGGTAAAACTTTTACAGTAATAAATGTTGTAAAGAGAATAAAATGAAAACTCTGAACAATACGTAATTGGGTTTGAAGTTACGTTTTATCTTCAATTTTTATATTCGTCAATACTTAGCGTTAGAAATGACCGAATATCTCATTGCGTACTTCAGGCAATTACGGCTTAAGTTTACATTAAATCACTTAATTATATTATTTGACTAATAAATGTATTTAGAACAAAATTTATTGTTAAGCCCATAAATGTTTATTACTGTTTATTAATAGCTTAAAAAGGAAGGAGATAATGTACTATCTGCGTCCAGCAGGTGTTGCAATGTTCAAAATTTTGCTGTCAAAAATAGTACTGAAAAATCATAAAAATTCAATAAAATTTGTAAATATGTTGTTTTTTAAATTGTTACTGTTATCTTATGTAAATATTATGTATTGAATTGTAATTGATATTTTTATAATTTTATTAAAACCTTAAAACAATTTTAAAAGTTGTTTATATTATTTATTCCTATCGAAATTATTAACATTTTAAACTGTTATATTTGTTTCTGAATGTAATATTTAATGAACCTTCCATGTCATCTTAATGGAATAAAGTATACCAAAATAACTAAATTTGTGTAGTGGGATAATAGAACAGTGATAAGTTATGCCGAAGTAATACAGCCGACGCTAACTCCCATCTCTAACTTATTCATTTAACAAAAATTACCTTAAATTATTGATTTTCTCACAACTTAAATGTATGAAAAAGTTTGGCACGTAGATTTAAGGTCCGTTAAACATTTGGTAACTTATTTTTTATCACAATGCAAAAACGGTTGGTTTTATAATACACCGTATCTTTTAAATAACAGGTACATAAGACGAAGGTCAATAAAGAATTAAAAGTACTAAAGTTTTCGTTCAATAAAGGCATAAAACATATTTTATTGAAGAGGAAAATCAGATTAAGGTACCAAATCAGGTGATCTGTATGCAGAAAAGACAACAGGGCAGCCTGTCTACCACCGCCACCACTGCCAGTACTATTATGCAACGAACCGACCTGATAGAAACCCCGTAGAAACTAAAGTCACTAAAAACATTTTAACAACGAGCTATTAAATATGCAACTCGACATCATATTATAGCTTGACTATAATATTTCCAGATCCATACATCTACACAATATTTGTTTATTGGTAGCAATTTTTAAAATTGTCATTTATCATTTCCTTCGTCCGTCTGTCCATCACACCTAGATATCAGAAACTACAAGAGATAGCACCAAACGGTTTTCGGATTAGTAATCAACACAATAAGGTAGTGGGACTAAATTGAGTTTGAATTTCCGGTTTTTATGACAAGTGGCCCAAAACCGGAAATCAAGAATTCAAAGTCAGAAACTACAAGAGATAGTAACAAACTGTTTTCGGATTCATAATCTACACAAAAAGTTAGTGGGATTGAATTGGGTTTGAAGTTCCGGTTTTGAAGCATCCCAAAACCGGAAGTTAAGAAGGAATTTGGAAACAAAAATAGCGTCATTCGAATCCACTCAATGAGTAGATACAGAAATCATTGGGTTTTAAGTTCCGGTTTTGACCGGAAGTTGCTCAAAACCGGAAGTCAAAAAATCAACGTCGGAATTTGGAAACATAAATAGTGTCACTCGATTCTTCTTAAAGAGTAGACACAGAAATCACTAATAGCTTTTGCCATAAGTCAAAGGAAACCTTTTTAAAAATTGCCACCCAGCCATGAGACCCCTCGTCCAATGAAAGAAATTATTTTTTAGTTTATTGCGTCCAAGAGACTCTTTTGGAAGTATAGGACATGTTGTCTTTTATATAGATTTATTATCTATAGGCCTACCTATAGTTTAATTAAATTTTTCTGTTACACCTTATGAATTTATATTATTTATTTAACTTAAATTGTTAACTGACAGATAATTCACGTGTTTACATACAAATTTTTAATCACTATAAATGTCAAATTTATAGTGATTAAAAAAGTATTTTGTGATGTTATTGTTAAACCCGTTAACCGTCTTGGTACTTTTTGTGTTTAATGCTTCTAATATTTTCCAAAGAAAACAGAACAAGTTATAAGAAATTATTGCAAACTTTTTTTGGTCATGCATGTCATTTGTTCACCATCAATCATCATTATCACACTTGTCATTGTATTTCATTACACAGAATGAAGTTAATTAATAAGGATATAAATAAACTTCTCTTTTAGGTCTTGTCTTGTAAGTTTATCAAAAGTATTTTGTTTTTTTAACTTCAGGTCTAAGGAGTTATTGTAGTTGTATAATTTTCAACAATAAATATTATTCAGATGTAGATATAAGAAAAACACATGTAATATGCTTTCTCCGTTTTCTAGAACATAGTGTTAGAAACTCTAACACAAAGAGGTCATGGTACTTAATTAACGAATTTTAAATCACAAAAGCAAAAGTAGTACTCAGATTTGCGGTATAGAACTTATAATTAACTAAGCACTTTCGAAAAGAGTTAAAAAAACTTACAACACTACAATATTATATTCTAGTACATAGGAATTCGTTTCAACAAAAACCTTGTCTATTTAAATAAATTCGCATTATTAAGGAAGATACCAGTTTCAGCACTAAAATTGAAATTGGTTATGTATATTACTAGGCTTACCGTATGTCCGCTATTACCACGGACAGTCCAATATTTTGACCTATGTCCGGGATTACCATTTTTCAAAAACTGTATTTCTTATTTCAAGAAATAACTGGTATAAAATATGGAAAATTGAGTGATAAAACTACATATAGGGTGATTCAAAAA
Organism: Catonia carolina; assembly: GCA_035578175.1. NCBI lineage: Eukaryota > Metazoa > Arthropoda > Insecta > Hemiptera > Achilidae > Catonia > Catonia carolina. The sequence goes on from JAQMRL010000001.1 coordinate 109,052,200, forward strand.
GAGCGCCGGTTTTGATATATCAAATTAAGAGATTTATTTTATTGAAAAACTGAAAATAAATACATCAACAAGTTCATCTTTTTTCCGATTTTATGTATGAAAAATGATGTCATGCATGTGTCCTCCTCTACTGCGCTGGCACGCATCAACTCTGTCCATGAAACTGGATGTTACTGCACGACAAGTTTCGACTTCCATTTGCCCGATAACCCGTCGAATTTCCTCCTTCAAGTCATTGATGTTTCGGGGTTTATTGGCATACACCAATGACTTCAGATGACCCCAAAGAGGAAAGTCACAAGGCGTCAAGTCACACGACCTTGGTAGCCATTGATGGTCGGAATTACGAGAAATGATGCGATTCTGGAACCGTTCACGGAGCAACAACATTGTTTCTCGTGCAGCGTGACAGGTGGTACCATCCTGCTGAAACCACAACTCGTCAATGTCCATTCCATCCAAATGACGCCACAAAAACTCCCTAATCATCGTACGGTATCGGTCTCCATTTACTGTCACGGCTTGTCCTTCTTGATTTTCAAAAAAGTAAGGGCCGATGACAACGCCCAACCAAAATCCGCACCAAACTATCACTCGCTGTGCATACATTTCCCTTTCATTAACCACGCGAGGGTTTTCTAAACCCCACATACGGCAGTTCTGTTTATTAACAAAACCGTTTAAGTGGAAGTGCGCCTCATCACTGAAAATGATTTTGTTTGCGAAGGTGTCATCATCCTGCCGTTTTCTCAATACCCAGTCAACAAACTGTCGTCTCTTCTGGTGGTCTGCCACTTTCAAATGTTGCGTCAACTGAATTTTATACGGGTGATATTGGAGATCGTACCGAAGAATTCTCCGTACAGAAGAACATCGTAGACCCAATTGTTGAGAACGGCGACGTATTGATTTTGCTGGGCTAACAGCCACACTGTCACGAACCAACGCAACGTTCTGCTCATTTTGGCCAGAACGACGACGTCCAGAACTTTTAAGGTCAACTGTTGAACCCGTCTCAAAAAACTTTTTCATGAGCCTGCGAACTGTTGATTCATTCGGTGCTTCATTACGTCCTAGAGTACCGCGAAGTCGCCTGACAGTAGCCGCATAACTCTCTCCACTCTGGTAAAATGTTTTGACGATTAACACTCGTTGCGCAATAGTAAACTTCTCCATGGTTAGACACAGACTGCGAGAGTACTACACTGCGAACAAGAGAAACTACTACTGAATCGTCAATCGGAATGTTCTCCAAAATAGAAATGTGGTCAAACAATGTTGCCAACCGATAAACAAAAATTTACCAGCCGTTTAAAAACCGGCGCTCTTTTTGAATCACCCTATAGTAAAATCCGGTTGTGTTGGTCACAACGCTTTAATAGTATATTTAAATCCATCAAAGGTTTTTTGAACTAAGTAGCATCCAGTTCAAAAAATTAATTAAAAGAAGATGAAGACAGAGTACTTAGTCCAAGCAGTATAGTTTAACACAAGACAAAGAAAGCTGCAGTTTAGTGGGTTAAAAGTGTTGGAAATTATGAAATACTCGAATGATTTAATTAAGATTAAAATATAGAATAAGTTTTATTAATAAATTTAAATTTCATAAATACTTAAAATCAATAGAATATAATTTAATTTGGATTTTTAATAGGTTTTTTTAAAAAAAATATTAGAGTAAACCCTGAAGACACAATATGGAAAAGTTTATATTTTTAAGTACATCGAAGAGATAGCACATCCGAAGACCATCAAAAAAGAAGCGAAAGATATCAGATGAGAAAAGGAGGCCATTGCTCTGTGAAGAACTCGTCACCTGTATATATGAAGAAAACTGTCTTAAGACAAGCTAAGATCAGACACTACAATACTCTGATAAAATCTGCGTCTCAGTACGCGAATGAAAGACTTTGTAGTCTAAGAGAAGCAGAGAAATTTAAGAGAAAGTTTCTCCGCAAGATGATGGGTGCGACTATAACATAGGCGGACAATAAAGATTACAAGTAAGAGAAGAACTGTATGAAAAAAACGAACGGTTAATAGAAACAATCAGAAACACTAAAATTCTATGGATACATTATTATAAAATGGATGACAAAAGGTTGACAAAACAAATTTTTAAGACGCTAAACAATAAACCTAATATATCGGATTAGTGATTCAAAGAAGTTAGAAGAGTTATTGAGAAAAATGCAATAAACTAAGAAAATATAATGGATGAAAACAAATTCGGACTGATTACTGACTTTAATGGTTTTCACGAAGAACAGAAGCAGGACCGATGATGAACGGTTAAGAGAAGAAAAGCCTACAGTGAACAAATGCTGAAAATTTTGCCTGGAAAAGGAGTTTCCTGAACTAACTAGTAAGTCACTTTACGTTGTCTAAAATGGCCGTATCCGAAAAATACGAATACATTTATGACAAATTATTTTATTAAACATTATTTTCCTTTATTTGCACCACTACATATAGTGGTGCCCTTATTTTACAAGGGCATAAAATAAGCAGTCACGAAAATAACTTAGAAATTTTAGAAATATGTTTCGATAGTAACAAATTATGGCAGCAGGAAAAATATTATATTTATACATTTAAAAATAAAAAGATAAATTTAATGAACAGCTAGACAGACTTTGGTAACAACAAATTATTTCAAATTGTTACTAAGTCGCGATAAGAAATAAACTAGGAACAAATGTTCATTCGGCCAAATAACCGCGCGCGGCATGGTTATTGAAATAGAAAATAATTGACTTGGTCTTCGACTATAATTGTTTTAATGTTTTATGTTATATGTGTTTAGTGTGTAGTATTTAATTCCTGATGATGTCTCCGAGAGGGACAAAAGATCTTGAATAAATGTAATACTCTGAGGTGAGTGTTATATTTAATTTGTTTTGTTTTTGGCTGTTCATTATATATCATATATTTATGTTAAGACAAATTATATTAATACTAAAAGTATAAATTATTTCATTTATTTGTTTGCCATGCTTTTTCTATAATCAAGCAGTTGAATAATTTTTTTGTATTTTTGTATATTATTATGATAGAGGTACAGGAAATTTGCTGTTAATTAAACAACAGTTACCGTAAAGTATGATATTCTCTTTTCTAAAGCTATGTTCTCTATTTTCAAAGTACATGTCCTCAGTTTGGCTGAAAATATGGTAATCTTAATATTATGGTAAATATACTACTTTACGTTTAAATTACTTTAATCTTCATAGAAAATAGTAGGCCTAATTTAGCAAAAACTTAGTAACTCAATACCTAAGTCAGTTAGAAATGATCATAAAAGTAGTAACACCATATTTCTTAATAACATAACACTGAGGCGCTTGTATTTGGATACCGTAGCAAGTTTAGAAACATAACAAGTAGACGCTTCCTTTTGTGACGTTTGCTCAGTGGTTTACAAGTGGCAGGATGCTGCAAGAAGGGAGTGTAGACCAAGACAATAGCCGTAGGGAGAAAGTTATGAAAGGGTGCGTTGAGTTTAAAGTCGTCATGACGTAAATTAGACAATGTGACGCCTTACTGCTTTGTTGGTGGTCCTCTCAGTCAGTCTGTCTTGGATTTTTTCAATTTCGGAGAAACTGTTTTCATTAGTGAACTATTATTTAAGGGAAATGTATAATAAAACTTTAGATAACGAGTCGATAATAAAACAAAAGATAAATAACTTAACTTAAATTAAAATGTACAACAGAAAAATAAGTATTCGTTCAAGGGACTTCCGCTCTTTAAAAATAATGATTTTTATTTCAACACACAGTACGTGCCTAAAAGCTGCTTAAAGCTTATACGAGTAATGAAACATCCACATCTTCTAGAATTTAGTTCCGTCCATCAAATTGTACTTTAATAGTGCTTTACTTACGACACCTAAACGGTCTTCCTCATGAAAGTATTCAGGAAGATTCTGAATCTTCCGGAGAATTCGTTGAGATAATTCTTGGCAAATTTAATAATTTCCTATGATGAATTGCACTTATATTATTTAAAAGTTTAAAAACAATTACAACGTAATTTCTTCTTCTTCCACCATGGATAGTAAAATATTCCTGTTCCTATTTCCGTTCAAACCGTTTAAATAAAGTATCTTTGGCTATCTCTTAAAAGGCCTACCCACACCCCTATTTTCATCAGGTCTGCACTTCAGTGCTACGAGAGGGGTTCTTCTTGGGAGCATCCGTAAATATGAACGCTCCATTTTTTTCCATAATCACTGATTTTAGTCTTCAGTGTTTGGACTCCCAGCTCTACCCAAATATCTTTATTCCAAAGCCTGCCTATTTTAGATCAACCTTTAACAACCCGAAAGAGTCTCCTTTCTACTTCCTATTTCTGTCATTACGAAGTTACTGCCATTTCCGTAGATTTTTGTCTGCTTTCCTATCTTAAACCCATAGTTAATAGGGGAATAGCCAAAACCTTATAACATTTAACTCCGTATCCACTCTTACCTTTTGTTTCAAATAACGGTGAATAGTTTCACATATTGTCTGAAATCTGTTAATCATGATACTAATACCTTCGTTTTGTGATTTTATTCTATTTTTTGGATTAACTCAACTAAGGACCGCATCATTTAAACTGTATCTTTCTCGGGCTTTGATCTCTGTCCAGTACTCCCTAATTCGTTGCCTGCATTTTCTCTTTCCTCTCCTCAGTCCAGGTCTTTCCTGCTTTTGTTTTTCTTTGAAACCTTGGTGCTTTATAATTTCCTACTAAGCGCATCCCGTTCCAGTATGTCCTGATGTGTAATCTTAAATTCCTCGAGACCTCGGTTCACCTCACTGAACCATAGCCCCTTCGTTTTCTCATCTTAAAAGTTATTCAGGATTCTATTGAACAGTCCGCTGGGTTCATCTTTCCCACGTGCTCGTGTAAGGCGATTCTTCTTTATCACATTTCATCGGTGACTTTTTCCACATTTGTGTATAGATCATGGTTATGCCGCTTTCTATACTCTTTAGTCAATTGGTATGCCACTTCCATTTTACTCGTGTGTGACAAGTAGTTTGGTTTAGTGTTTTAGCTTTCTTGTAACTTACAGTGCAACCCAAACAACTGAAAGCACATACTTCCTCAAACACTGAATCTCTAACTTATAAGTATTCGGCTGATCTTGGATCTGACTGGGCACTTCTCTTTAAGTACGCATTGCTTTTGTTTTCTTTGTAGATATACAAAGACCAAATTCGCTACATACTTTATTCCACTAGAAGGTAGAGCACTGTAGGTCGTCCAGTAGATCACGTTACACAGCGTAACTTAATAAGCGATAAATGTAACATAATCAAGTAGGACAAGCGGAAAACTATGTAAAACACAATCTGTACATTTCAATGAAACACATTAAACAGTACACAAAATATGATAATAAAGGAAGAACCGATAAAAATTTATCTGTACTTTACAAAAACTTATTTTCATAATGTAATGTGACGTCGCTATCTGTTTCTAGTTCTTTCCCACACTTCGTTAACTCATATCGTCACCGACGGCGTAGTTCACAACTTCACAAATACAGTTAGAGCTGTTTAACCATAAACAGATTAAAAACAACATAGTTGTGTTAACTCGGTATAAACATCAAAAATGCTCTTGGGTTTAAAAACACTTCACAGTTTATTCTTAACATGTTGGTCCAGCCATAGGAATTGACGATTCAGTGTCTGACAATCCGTTGAAGCCCAAAAACGGATTGTACACATCATAATGACTGGACATGATTTGAAATTTTAGGTATTAACTTAAACTTATGAGTGATTTTAGTTTGGTCTGTTTATACACAATTCTAAGACTTAATACAGAATCCGTACAAAAGACCAGTGTTAAGAGTAATGAAACACCAAACATTTTTTATCTGAAACTGAAAATGTAATTAACTGCTGAACGGCTACAATACAAGGTTTCTTTATACAGAACCATTCAACTCTATCTTATACAACATGACTATAAGACTGACATGACTGACATAAACATGACTATACACATTATGTTCATGACTACAGAAATCATAATCAGAAGAATGAACAATCGGAAACTTACCGTTAATAAAGTAAATGACGTAACTAAGGATTTTTTAAAGTTATTTCTATTGAACTTGTTTGTTTCCTTGTGTAATGAAACTTTTTATATATTGTTTTAAGCAGATTTGTGCGTGTTGATGTTTTGTTCTTGGTTTTATTTTTTTATTTATTTTTTTATTACAATGGTAAAGGGGTCTACCAACCAGGCAGACGACCGGGTCAGAGGTGAGGTAACATAATATTTTCTCCAAAATTTACAAGAAAAATATAATAAATAATTTATTTTAAATATGTTTCATATTTCGAAAAAGAAACTATGATTTTTATAAAAACTTACTATTTAAAATTATTTATTTATTGCGGGTTTATCGCAAACACGTCGGTCACTTTACACCAGATATATTTGTGTTTTGAATGTTTGACGTAGGTTTTTTTAAGAACTGAAATATATTTTGTTTGAAACTCTTAAGGGCACGATACCCTCGGCTCTAGAGCAGTTGTTAAGTTTGCATTTGAATAATGAAGTGCACGCGGATACAATTTGAATGTAGTTAAAAACACTGATTTCTCTGATCGTAATAAACGTCTTTAGTGTTTCTTACTAGAATTTTGACGAACATAATGAGCATGGGAATCGAAAATTTAATTTAATAGAAAAACTTAGCTTAATACTTTTTCGAACCATGCGCTTTTTGATCAAACCTGCAAAAGTATAGTGGTGTAGCTATATTCGTTAGATTGAATTGAATTAAAGTAAGATATACCCTAATTTCTTTTTGTTTACATAAAAATAATTATATAATTAATATCCAGATATTTTTGATCTACGTTAATTTAACTACGCGTTTTGGGGTTGAATTTTATTTTACTATTTTTTTACAAGAATGACTTTAAATTCTAAAAAGTCATACTTACTATGAAGGATTTGAAATTGCAGCTAAACTCATTAACCATTTAAAAAAAATTCACTAGTAATCAATAGGCACAACATTGATCAGAATCTTCTAACTTAATAATTGTAAAAAGAAATGAAAAAATTTATTAAAAGTAAAACTTATTAAATTTAATAAAAGAGCAGTTCCAATATTAATACATAGGAAATAGAAAACTACCATTTCCATTTGGTAGTACATTGATGAGAGAATATTCTAAATTAACATTAACAACTAAAGACTTACAATTTTTGATATGCTCCTACGATTATCCAAACCAGACAAACTCTGATAGCTAGGTCATTATAAGGTGTATCAATGGACTGAGGATCCAAAACGAATGGAGACTAGCATACAACACCACTGTTTAAAAAACATAACAGAACCAATTATAACAAATTTTGGGGTGTATCGGTTACCAGTACGTTCAGTCGGATTTATGGATGAGTTATTAGAAACGTGACTGAGAAGAAATGTAGTCAAAAAAAATCCAAACAAAAAGTGAATTCAGACCTGGCAAATCATGTAGGCTACTGAAAATACTTTCTGCATAAAATGAATAATAGAGAAGCAAATAGCCTAAGGAAAAGAAGTATGTGTATTTACATTTATTTAACCAAAACGTATGAGAATACCAAATTAAAAATTGCGGGACGCACAATATACACACAAATTAACTTTACACTTATAATAGCGAGTACGTCAAAAATGTACGGCAAATGCATGTCAGAAGTAAAAATAGCCATTTTTGTGTTTGTTGACATCACATGGCAACTTTCACAGGAATTTTCTATAGAAAATGGATTAGTAAGACAGGGTTGCTGTATATCGCCCACCCTTTTCATTATATAGAACACGCATTAAAAATCTGGAAGAAGATATGCGAAATATTGGGGCATGAAATTGGGGACGATACAACACTGTTCATTTTACAATTCATTGATGATCGGATAGAGAGATTGAACACTCTACTTAGAATGTATGGTCAGAAAACTATTGGAGGAGGAGGGCCAGTGGGGACTGGTGATCAACGTTACCAAGATGATATCTGGGCATTAGAGTTAACTGGGAGATTTAACAATTATTGAGAACGATGTAGCGGTGAAAGAAGAAGCCAATATAAATATTTAGGGTGACATTTACAAGTCAAGGCAGAGATACCGTGGAAATCCAAAACCGGATTTTATAAAGTCGAAAAATTATAGGCGCTTTAAACGAAATTTGTTATCAAAAAACACAAAAAAGAAACTAAGATAAGATACACAATTTAATGATTGTGTATGTAATTAATGAATGTGTTAATGAGTGCACTGATTTATGGCAGTGAACTATGTACAATGACAGAAAATTACAAGAAGAAAATTTTAGCAACAGAAATAGATGCCATGGGAAGATTAGCAAGAGAATCGAAAGTGGAAGATAAAGCTGATTTTATTAGACAACTAAGGAAGAAAGAGAAGAACGTCATAGATGAAATAGAGGAGAAACAGTCGGGATGGTATGGAAATAGTCAGTGGATGGAGGAAGGAAGACTACCGAAACTAATGCAATGGACATCACATGGTTGAAGAAGGAAAGAAAGACCAAGAAAGAGCTAGGGTTAAGGAATCAGAAAATTTATGAATGAGATGTATCTGAGCTAGGAGAATGGAGTGATGAAGACAATGGAGATTGGGAATTGCAAGGCATATAACGCAATAACGTGAATAAAAAAATTATAATAAAACATATATAATATATAAATCTTCTATTAATGGATTAATTAAAGTTATTCTTATTTAAACTTTTGTTATTTATTTTGTAAAACGTAGAATTGTTAAACTATAAATTATGGTTAGATCATGCCGGATTAAAAGCCATATTTATGGCTTAAGAAAACAAGTAGGACTTGAATGTTCTTTTTTCGTTCCCTCTTTTTCCGAATGACTTAACACTCAGGCCTTACTCGGTACGTGAAGTTATCGCCTGGAAATGTTTGATGTTGACCTCTGAGCCCTTCAATATATTGTGTACCTTTACGAAATCCATATTGTATAAATACAGCTCTCCAATACGAAACATTACTACACATACAAAACATATCGCCCGTAAGATCTTTGATTCAGGCAGGAAGTTAAAGTTTATTTACTGGGAGCTAATATTAATTAAAGTAATCATTACCATGATAATCTGAGTATATTTTAGTAATGTTGTCAACTATATCACTAGATTTTTATAAGCAAATATTTACTAAAGCAGATATGTCTTTTTCATTTTTAGTTTTATAAATAGCAGTTTATAGCTGATCAAATACTATTTTTTTAATTATCTGCAAACCAAATTTATGATTGTAATTTTAACGTCGTAAATTATTTATACAGAGTCAAGCCAATACGGCTTTACATGAGGCAAATACGTTATTCAAATTTGATCCTTCAATTCCTTCGGTAAATTCATTTTGTCTTACCGCTTCATTGAATTTCAGGTAATATGTATAAATGTAAGTACTACCAATACATAAAATTCAGTGTACCAAATAAAACTGTTCGGTCCCACATACCGAATTTCTTGCTTACGGTACCAACATAATGTCTTTAAGAAAAGCGAAAATCCTGTGCAGCTGGTTCAAATTTAAGACCAGTAAAATTGTATGAAAAAATTATAAACCAGTGGTATGACACATTTGACATTACACAAAACATGTAAATTCCGTTCACAATAAACCTGGACTCACGTAATTTACATACTATTGTATGCACACACTATACAGTACAATTATATCCATTACAAAATGTATATAATTGATTACATTAAAATACATTTAATGGATTTTTCGTGCTGCTGGTTTTTTAATAAATTAGCACGTAGATAGACTGCATATCCAACAACCGATGCGTTGAATTCCCGTAGCGATGGGCAAGAAGAGGAGAACGGATTTTGACGGAAAATTGACCAGAGATTGATTTAGTGAACAATAAATGAATGAGAAGTTTTTATGAGCAATGTTGTATGTACAAGTTGATTAAACAAACAGAGCAGTTTAAATACGAAAATTTTAATTGATTTACGTTTAACATCTTCTATTATATAAAAGGACAACCATGTCCTGGGTGATTCATTTATAGATCAACACACAGCCGAAACTACTGACGCTAGAGACTTGAAATTTGGAAGTTAGCTTTGTTATGTTGTGTAAGCGCGCACTAAGAAAGGATCTTGCAAAATTTTGATTTTAAAGGGAAGAAATCGCAAAAACTCTCCCCACTGATGCGATTATGCGGGTCAGCGCGAAGCGCTACGCTTATGTACTGGTTTTTCTCCAACACACATTTACCACCTCCATAGGCACATTCCATTGCATCCAGTATAAAATACATTCTTATCGTACGTAAATAGCAGATCAACTACAAAACTATAGCTATTTTCCCAGAAGTTAAATTGACTTTAACAACGATTTTAATCTATGGTTTACTTTTGTCACTCCGGATGTTGTACTGTACGTAGTGTTTAACCTAACACTAGATTTACATTTTAACCAGAATTAATTCCAGAATTGTTGTAATTAGTATAACAAGTGATATGTTTTTTATGCTTTATAGTATTATTACTTATTATTCAAGATACGGATTTCATTGCTTAGGTCACATATTGTATTTGACTGACATTGTAAAAATGATTTTTGCAACCGAATAATTAAAATTTAATTTTAAAAAAAATGTGTCTCAACCAATTCAGTAAAATGCATACGGTAAAGTTATTTTCTTAAATCTAACTTAAATTAAAATAAAACAACAGTTATTTATGTAAATTCAGGCATTATGCTATTATAATCCTTCTCTTTTTTATTTTTTTACCATAACGGTCGATTTACACACATCCGTCCACGTCACGTTTCAGTTCCGTAATTCCGAGACGACAAGTATCAGTCACAGAAAAATATTCTTTCTTGAAAAATTAATGACACTGTCTACACTGAGCACCAGCACCGTCCCAAAACCGGCGCGTCAGTATTGTCGCCGTCACCGAACCGTCAAAACGATATATTTTCTCGACGATATTTTGCTTTTTACGGACGTATTTGTCTCTATGTAAAATGACTGAATGGAGTTTGACGAAAGGAAAACTGACGTACATGTGTGAATACTGTCATCATTTTTGACTTCGAGTGGCCGTACCGGTTCCGTTTTGGAACGGTGACGCGACGGTGACGGTGACGTGTGAATCGTTCTTTATACGTAATTCAAAAAAAATTATATTTGTGATTTAAGTAGCGAATTAAAATACAGAATCATAGCCTTAAAATTGCATGGGCGAAGCCACAACGGGGAGCTATCTATTATATAAAAGAGATGTCCTGATTTATAGATCAACTTAGTTTTCTAAGCTGTCGCTAAGGAAGGATTTCGCAAAATTTTTATTTTAAATGGTAGAATTCGCAAAAATACCCTCCCATAAGAAATACAGAGAGTATACTTAAACAGCTGATTCTTCGTTTACGTTTGCGTGGGCGAAGCCACGCGGGACCCGCTAGTCTCTTTATATGTCTCATACGACGTCTCCGACAGTAATTTACCAACTACTACAAAAATGTATTAAAATTAAATTTTTGGATAGTTTCATTCCATGTACTTATTATTAAACCAAAGTAGGGTTAAATTAATTATTAACTAATTATATAGTAAATTTCTGCGCGAAATTATTTGGTCGATTTATGGCTGATGACAGGTCTTTTCAGAATTCATGTATGTAATTAATGTGTAAATAAAAGAAGTCACTGGTCTTATTATGTATGACAATACAAAAATAAAAAAATTAATTATTCTAAGCCAATTACACCGTCAGAGTTATTCATCGAAGATATACTTTAATACAGAATATTGAGATGAACAGTTATCAATACTAAAAGGAAAGAGAAAAATCCAGTTGGATAGGAGGTGTTCCTGGAAAGTGGACAGGAGAAGGGCTCAATCCCAGATTTCCACCCTCCAGATTCTTCAAAGGGATGAAAACTGAGCACGTCCAATGAAAGTATGCTGACATAGCAATTCGCTTGTGATTCAACTCAGCGTCGGATAATTTCTTGCCAACTTTTCACAAAATTCAGTTTATTTATTTTTACTGGATCTTTAAAATAACACCTCCAACCAATGTGATTTAGATTAACAGTCTATTAAAATTATTTTTATAGCATCCTTTTTAAAAATTTTCATAGAAAATTCTATTTAAGATAATAAGATAGGCTGTAAAATTGAACAAGTATATTGCCTAAATAACAATGAATTAAATTATGACATAAATTTTAAAACGAAAGAAAATTCATAGTAATTAATACCAAAATTAGAGATATTTGTGGTTTTAACAAAAATTTCGTGAAATGAACTGCTGAAACAATAGTGCGGAAAAACTGTCTAATAAAACCGTCGTTCTTTCGTATTATAACTGTTGCTTACTTTTTTAAAATTTACAAGCTTCTATCGTTTTCCAAGCTTCTATTAAAATGTAATCTTGTGCTATTAACTAATGTTTTTACCATGATTGAGAAACTGATATATATATATACTGCATAGGCCTAAAAAGTGTGTGACACAGTACAAAATTACTGACAATTTTCTCTAGTATCCTCAACTCTACTTCGTCTCACAACCAAGGATAGGCTCCCGCTTATTCCGACCCACAACAGCGACAAACTATTGAATTATTGCCATCTTTTGCGTGGCCTCCCAACATCTCCCTCTCCACTGGTTTATAGCAAAACACTGAGAGGATTCCTTCCCTCAGACATATTCTCTACATGCTCCCACTATCGATTAAAATATTCTCCAATCCTCCCATTTAGGTTGCTAACATCCAGTTCCGTTCTTAGTTAGTCTCTACGACTGCAACCCTTTGTTCTTCGCAGGAATCGCATCTGTGCCGCCTGTACTCTCCTCTTCTGAGGGCTGGTACTAATCTACGACTCACTTTCATAGAGTAGGACTGGGACAGCCATCATCTTGTAAAATTTTATTTGGGTCTCAAGTTTACTTTAAATAAATTATAAAAGCATAAACTAACTTAAAATCAGTTTAAGAAGGTATACTGGTCGATAGGAAGGAATCGCCTGTATCGGTTGAGAACAAATTGCTGGTGTACAAGAAAATGTTGAAGCCGATCTGGACCTATGGATTCAGCTGTAGGGTACGACCGGCAGCCGCAATATTGAAATATTATGACGATTTAGATTATAGTTTTCCATAGTATTATCAAACTTGGTTTTTTTGAAACAGTGAAATCCACGAATACCCGACCATTCCATCGGTTGTTGTTGTTGTTTAGGTCAACAGCCGAAAGGCTAGTTTGAACCTCTAGAGGTTTTACTAAGTAAAAAACGAGGAGTAAGGTGGTTTACCATTGCCTTCCTCACTGAGTTAAAAGAGTATGCTTATCAGCATGCCAGGCCCTCCGAAAAGCACTCACTTTCCACCCTGCAAATGACACCTTCACTTCATTCACCACAGGGTCTGGCTGCATAGTGAAATTCATTACTCTCAGAGGAGATAACTCTGACTAGTGTCTTTTACACCTCTACCTCTTCTGTTCTTAAATAGTTCAGTCATATCAGTGGCTGACTATGTGATAAGAAACAGAACTATTTTTTTTAGCCCTGGACCAAACAGATAGAGTGCATTAAAATAACACTCCACCTGCCCGTTTTGGGCATATTCCATCGGTAAGAAATTAAATTCAAAATTTTCCTGAGAAATATCTTTAGAAAAGTTGAAAAACTATGTAAACTGTTTTGCGGTAAATCTTTTAAATAGTTGTAATCAGTTGAGATGACTTAGGAGTAGCCACATTCTAGATCAAAATTTTATTAATTAATAGTACGATAAATAATTTATTGTAAATAACATAGAAGGTGTTTCACTGGATTACTTATTCTCAAACGTCATTTTGTTACTAGTTCATTTACTTAAATTACAAAACTGATTGTAAATATTTATTAATTAAAAATCAGCTAGGTCTGGAAAATCTAACTCTTCGTTACCCGACGAACGTTAATTTTTGAAATAAGTTTTATTAACGCTTTTCCATTAATTTATCAATAACACGTTATTTTAAAACTGAAATACGTGATTCATTATCGTAGTGCAACATAGACAATTAACCAGTTTTGGAGTAGAAATATATAAAGGTTAAAAACTTTAATTCAACTTTATCGTCTTACGGCTTAGAATAACTATTAAATAAAGTAAGTTCCATTCTCGTATTTCCGGCGTAATGAGCGATTCATTAAGAAAGCAATGAAGCGATGCGTCAACAGTGGATCCCAGCGTTTGTCCCAGACGTCAGATAAGTCTCGCTCAGCAGCTGACGCCTCGTATTCCTCTTCTACCCAGTCCCTTAGCATCCCTTTCATGGCTAGCAAAAACGTCCTTGCCTTTACTTCATCGCACTTCTCCCGCTTTCGTGTTCTAAGTACTGCAAATTAATTTGATTACTTCTCCTCACCTAGTCATATTGTGTTGTAATTACGTATTTCCAGTCCCTATGTACTCATCTGCAATACTATCATTTTCATCGTCTCTTCAATGACAGACGGCTTGTTGCCAACTGCTGCGTAAGAGTTATAATTCAAATAATTATTGTTGGTACAGTTACCTCGTCAACTTGGAATTTAATACAAACTGCGAGCTAATACAGAACTAGTCAATTTGTTTGTCGATGTACGGTGTGGTTTTTACAGATTTTTGTATTAGTATTGTATTTATAAGTACAAAAACTTATAAAAATAAACTAATTTAAGGCTAGGAGGAAATTGGAACGTGTATAGTGCGTATGAGGTAACGGGACGTGCGCAGCACGACACGCTCGTGCCACACGCTTGTCCGCATATTGAGACGCAGTTTCCTAGTGACTCACATACCATTCACATCCAAAAATGCGTAACTCGACAAAAAAAAAGTATATTACTAAATTTGAGTTACGAATGAAATGAATTTTATTTTATTATTAGTCTATTTTTTAATTCATTTTTTTAACGTCGCATCAACTACATCGGTCATTAGCGACAACGTTGGGGTGTAACTATATACAATGGAGGATGAAATGATTTTTTTGTAACGTATGAAAATATGCCATGCCTGAGTGGGATTCGAACCCAGGACCGCATGATGAGAGGCGAGCACGTTACCAACTGCGCCAATGCAGCCGGCGCATTTCGAATTTTATTTTATTTCTAATTAGTTTTAACACATAATTAAAGAAACCATTTAAAACCTTAAAAATAAATAATTAAATACAATCAAAATGAAAATACTGCAAACATTAAAAAAGTTGAATTTTTATATGTTTACATTACCATTAACAACCAAAGAACTTAACCCTAGTTTTTTTATATCTAATTAGTTATGTAAATACATATTTAATTTTTGTTAATTTCCTTATTCTATTTGTAGAATTAATACCAAAAAAGTTAACACTAATCAGCTCTTAAA
The DNA here is from genome assembly GCA_035578175.1 of Catonia carolina. NCBI lineage: Eukaryota > Metazoa > Arthropoda > Insecta > Hemiptera > Achilidae > Catonia > Catonia carolina. The sequence goes on from JAQMRL010000001.1 coordinate 109,067,632, forward strand.
CCCTCAGCGCAGGTATGAGTCTTTTTGAAATAGACGTAATGAACTAGGAAATTCAACTCATGCCTTATTATCACTCAAAAATACGATACATGCATAAAATTAGATATGATACACAAAATCTATATAATTATTATTAGAGCAGTAATCATATTTATTTTAAACAAATCTGTAAAAATATGGTGTATTTGAACAAGGAACTATAGGTAGACTAATTAAGATTGCGACAAGGGACACATCAATACTTCTGTTAAACTACAGATGTGAATTAGAGAATTTGGAGATCACCAATTACGTACATTCTGTCGGAAAGGTTGTGGAAACCACGCTTCAAGTATGGCACGTGCCCGTCGTGCCACGAGTCGTGTCACTTTAGATACGCAAAACGTGTCCAAATTTTTGCATAACATGATTGTTGCAAAAATAAACTGAAGCGCAGGAACTGTAAGAAACACTGTCTAAAGGAATACTGGCAAAAAACAAATTTTTCTGATGAAAATTGCTACAAATTAATATCCAAAACTTGAAATAGAAACTTATTAGTCAGATAATTTAATATCTAAAAATTACTGTTCGTAAACATAGTTGTATTTCTCAGGTTACCCCCACTATTATTATTTTACTATTAGGTTATTTTACAACCTAATAGTTTGTAAACTGTTTAAAAACTCAAACTGTACGATCGGAAAACAGTTTAATATACTTGGAGATTACAGCAGATATTTATAAATCGTTTTATTCGTGTTATATAATCCGAAATCCGTAATCTGCGTATTATATCAATAGCAACTTTTGTGACGCATCGATAATACAAAAATTAGAGAATTAAATACCTAAAATGAATTTTAATATTAAAAAATATTATGTATAAATAAATATCTAAAAATATCAAAATATATAAACAATCAGAAAAACATAAAAAATAAATAATTTTACAAAATGTTAAATTTTTCATTACTCTGTTTTCATAGGTGGTCGATAATTTTTGTACCTAGGTCAAATAACTCTCTACTAAACCCAGTAATCTAAAATGTTTATTTCGTATTTAATGTAAACTAAATTAAAACAAATGATTGAATGCAAAGTCCTGTTTGCATGTTTTAAACCTTTGTGTTGTAATATGTTTCTATTCATAAAAATTCAAGGCGGTTTTAACCGGGAATTAAAATGGGATTTTATTATTTTCTGAAATATCCATTTGTATAATTTAAACATAAGGTTAGGTAACCTTACGTTATCAAAAACTATTTATATTTTTCAGATACATTCATAGCTAAATCTTTGATTAAGTTTAAATTAATTTTGAAATTTTAAGTTTTAAACGCAACCCTCAAATTTACTAGTTGCATGTAGCCTAAAAGTAAAAAAAGCATGTAGCCATAAAGTAAAAAAGTGGATTTTATAAACAAAATGTATTTCCTGTTAATAACTGATCATCAGCTAAATTAGTATTAATCTTCAGCTATTTAGGTGAGTTATAAGTAGTAGTATTTATCTCTTTGAAGCATCAGGACTTCGTACAAATTTAAAAAAACGTAATAATATATCTCTAATTAATTAATTTTAGCGTCATTGGTTTAATTCTACCGATAAAATTAAATACATTATCAGAAATAGAATAAAATTTAACTCTAAGAAATTATTGTTATTATTATTATTGAGTGATGATGCCTACATAAGACTTGGGCTTGTGCGTAGGTATTGATATGTGGTGATTTACAAATGAAAAAATTTCAGACCTGACCGGGAATCGAACCCGGGACCCCGGCATAGTAGCCAGTTGCACTGACCACTACACCACGGGCCGGCCAAATCGTACAACCTCAAATCGTACACAGTTAAAATTATTATATTATTAATAACATTATAAGCATTATTAGACTAATATTTACGAACTAATATGAAAAACTTCTTTTAATTTATTCAAATTACATTTTACAACTTATTTAAAAATGTAATTTCGTGTTGTGCGGTGTGGCGATTACATTTTTTCCTTTGTCTAGTCTAGCCCCTTCGCCAGCTTTGTTTTCTTGTGCCGCCGTCAGAGTCCGCGGGCTTGCTTCGTTCGGTTGGTTGAGTGTCTCCAACCGCTCGCTGTGTGTTGTTTTTGTTTGTCTGTCTGTTATCTGGTGGCATCACGTCAACATGCTTAATTGTACTTGTTTGAAATGCATCATTTCCTTTGTAATAAACTGTTCGTAATTTAGTAAAAAAACCTACCGAGTTGGTCTAGAGGTAAAGTCGTCGCCAAAATCAGCTGTTTAACAGCTGATTTTCGGAGACGAAGGTTCCTGGTTCAAATCCTAGTAAAGATAGTTACTTTTATACGGTTTTGAATGCTCGACAGTGGTTACCGGTATACTTTGATGGTTGGGGTTCAATTAACCATACTTTCTCAGGAATGGTCGACCTGAGTCTGTACAATACTACACCTCATATACACGTCATACACATCATCCTCATCTCATTGGGCCATGGGGTTGGTTATTGTTCTGAATTGAACAGATTGCAACGTACACAAACTAGGAATTACAAAGAAAAATTTAGTAAAAAAATGTAATTATATATATATATATATATATTGGTTTTTTTCAAATGGCTTATGTTTTTTTATTTCGGCGCTTTTTAACCCTGAGGGGTGCAAGATCAGTACTGTTATTCTTCCAAATTTAAATTCATATAACGTTAATAATTCACAAAATGTATATTGAAGACTTTTTTTACTAAAAAAAGGTAATAATATATCTCTAATTAATCCCTGGTCTAATTATCCCTGGTCTACGCTACCAGTGGCGGACGCTACATTCCCGCACCGGTCAGCCTTCGCCGGCCCGGAGAGAGCCGCCTCGGCCGCGCTATCGGCAGACGGCCTACGCCGACCCGACACTGCGAGGCTCTGGGAGCCACCACTGTCACGCTGCAGTGGTGACCCAACTACCGCTGAGGGAAGGCTATGCCTGAACCCGGTAGCCGAGCCGTCACTCTTCGGGCTCCGCTTCCACCACGCCGGCTCGCCGCTTCCGATCCAGACAACGACAAGACGTCCACCACGGCACACGGCTGCCGGACTCCAGCGAGGACTAATCGACGACCCCGCAAGAGAGAAGATGATGCTTCTGCTCGCCGACCGTCACCGTAAGCTGTCGACCGGACCGTCATCGCCCGCTGACGCGAGCGATGCCCACAGCGGTCCCTCGACCGAGCCTTACGCTCACCGGACCCGACGAAGCAGCCATCGACGCACTACTGCGAGGGAAGAATATGACGTCTCCGCTGGACGAAAACACGCCGTGTCGCCCAGCTCCTCGACCGCCACGACGACTACGACCGACGCCTCTCCAAGACGACCACCGCTTAAACGGCCCTTTTCAGGGCCAACAAATTAATAAGGTTTGCCACTTAATGTCGCCATCCGGTGACACAATATTTATTAAATATTTAAATAAAAATTATATTTGGTGCCGAAGTTTCAAAGATTTTTGCTTTGTTGCTCCCCCTAAACAACTTAGTGAATTAAGGTGACGACAAGTTATTTTGTTGTTACGTGAGCTTTCTGCCAAGGGAAAGTTTTCTTATGCCACGTAGCAGCACAGCGGTTTTTTCTAAAGTGTGAGAAGCCTAGTTTATAATCACGAAATTCTTATGTAATGTTAGAAAATTATGTGCAATGCTCATTTTATGCCAATATTCACTTATGCAGAGGAAATATACAAATGTAAGGAAGGCAGAGAGTGGAAAGCAGGCGACAAGAATTATCTTTAAGAGATGTATTTTATGGTAAAAAAGAAGAAATTGATTGATAAATGATATAATTAGGAAATAAATTAGCATGGGCACCATGACAAGAAGAGTTGAGTTGACAAAGTTACGAAAGTTTGAACGTTTAGTAGGATAGAGAAAAGAATGATGAACTTGGAGGTGAAACGAAAAAGACCAAAGGGCAGACCACAAGTGAAGTTGATGAGCTCAGTTATGGATGTATTGGGAAAAAATATGCGATACCAAGAGAGCAATGGGAGAGAGATGCCTTAGTGATAGAGAAAGGTGGAGAGCAGTGATGTTGGACCTGACATTAATATTATAATTATATAATTATGTTATAATTTATATAGTTGATATTATAATTTTTTTCTATCGCTTGCTTTTGAATTGATTAAAAAATTGTTACAATAGATTGATCTTAGAAATTGTTATGGTTTATTGATTAAAGTTAGTAAATAATGTTTTATCTGAAACAAGATGTTTCCTTTTTTATTCCAAAAATACAAACATCGTTTCACATGGATTTGGTTTATCAGATACGATTATAGATTTTACTGACGTTATATAGCACATGTACTATGATTACTAGAGTAGTAATTACAGTTTAGCCGAAAGCGTTAGCCAAAGTGCAGGGACGAAAATGTATACGGTATTTCTATGCAAAGTGGAAGTCAGAAGAAAAGGCGTTCCGATCACGTCCAACCATACAATGGGAGATACCGGCTATCTCGGCTTCACGTCCTTTCTTACTCCCCTATAAACCTGCCCGTATCGTATCTCACCAAGCAGCATCCCAAACCCTTTTCCGGGGCTACGTGATAAAAACTACGGTATATTAAACAGCACTAACACATTCTGCTGTATCTAAATATATTACTTACCAGTATATTTTCAAAATTATTTACAGTTTAGTGAAAACATTTTGTACTCAAAATTGACTATTCAACAAACAAAATTTAATAAATTATAACACAATCATTAATCCGGTTGATAATTTTTGGCTGTTTAAAATGAAAAGAAAACGAATATTGTTTTACAATTTTCAAAGTTTTATTGAAGAGTAGCACATAATCAGGAGAGCATTTTAAAGAAGAAATTTAATACACCTCAATGTGTTGTACAAACACTTCAAAAATAAAATAGTATTCGCTTTGTTATTTTGTAGAAGTTTAGAAAAAAGTTCTAACAAAGAAAACAAGAACTGAAAAGAAATGTTAAATGCATGTAAAGGACATACAACAAAAGAAGGAAAGTTGTGAGTTACAGAAAAACAAAATTATTCAAGACAATGAGAATAAAAAAATAAAATAGAGACAAAAGTAAAGAAACATTTTCCATCTTCTTTAAAATATATCAGTGCTACTGATCACAAGAATATTAATCCGTACGGTAAGAAACGTGTAATTAACTAGAGAAAAATAACTGATAATTGCTACTCTTCTGTAGTACTTTTAAGCGGAAGGAGTGAAATAACACAAGAAAATAAAGCAAGGGAGAATTTTCGTACACGTGCAGTAGACTGCAAACTACATGAATTATAAAGAAGACAAATAAAAAGTTTATAGGTGTGCATTACAGTAGGACTTCCAAAAAATTTGTCCCTAAGGAAAAGTGTAACATAGTCTTGTCTGAAACTTGTAGGGGAGTTACAGACAGGAGGTATGGCCCTGTTACAAACAGTACAGTAAATTTCATTTTGGCTGATATATGAAGGCATCAATAAACTTCACTTAATAATAAACGTTATATTTGAAGAAATAAAATTGTGCGCTGACGATTTCAATTAATGTACACTATATTCATTCGCTTACGGCAAGGATTAGGTTTGAAAATAATATCATTCAAGGGCGATAAGAAAATGCCACATTTAAGCTAATACTGGCTTATAATTCACGATAAGCGGAATGTTTAATTATATTTAGTCGAAGTAGTTACAGTAAAATCAATATGAATGGCAAACAATGTTAAGTTCGCTTTTCTGTTTTTTTTTTTTTTAATTAGTCGAAAGAATATTTACATTTTTATGCAAACTTTAAATACCAGTATTTTCATTTAAATATTCATAAAATCTAATAAAAGTGCAAATAGTAAATTAAATAATTTATTAAAGTCTTATTTAACCTATCGGCCCTGTTGATATCAAACTATAACTACTAACTTAAGAAACATAAACATGTAGAATGTTTGAGTAAATAAATTGAAAAAATTAATTAGATAGAAACCATTGATATTACAGCAAAATTAAAATAATATAACTTAAAAAATATAGAACGAGTAGCGGCTGCATTCAGAAAACCGTTGAGTAAGAGACAAATATTTTAAATAAATTTCAGTAGTTAGAAGGATGGAAGTAGTGAAGCGATACGCCAAGTCAACCTCGAGGCTGAACACAATTGACTTGTCAGAGTAAGACTGTCAAGTAGACAAAATCCCCCATGCTATTAAAACTGGACTGGTCGTTCATTAATTTAAACATTTCTTGATGTTAGAGAAAGGGTTGGTCATTTACTCTACTGAAGTGCTTAAATATAATTTTAGGCTTAAAGAGTTAAGAAATTTCTCTTAAAAACATGTATGTAACGTGGGATTTCACCCAGTCAATGAAAGTTTCGACTCACAAAATTACTATCTAAATATTAATACATGCTTTTTTATCGGAAATTACAGTTTAAATGCTTTTTGTAACAAAATATTTAACTTATTTTTGTGTGAACTAAAGTGGTGCTAATGTTGATTATAAATAATATAATTTTTCCATTTAATAGTTAACTTTCTACTTTGATGAAAGGGTTATGCACAAATGTTACAATAATCACCCAAGAATATGCAAGTAGTTGATATAAATTGAACAATAAAAACGTAGACAAGCTAACGCACGCTTAAAATCGCATACTTTTGTTGTCGGGAACGATTCACTTGAATTTTAATTAAACATTGAAAAAGTCAATAAAGGAAAAACTATTTTTGACAATAAATTCTTTTGTAACTTATTGATTTGTTTTGTACAGTTGAAAAAGTTGTTTCTTACTTTGTTGTTGAAAGTTTATTCACTTCCACTTTTGTATTCCAAGTTTTGAATTTGCACTTAATTAAAAATTCATAAAAGTATTTGTGTTTTTTATCGCACGTAGGCTACATATACACAAATTTGAATAGAAAATGTATATTTTTCAAGAAATCTGTCTTCTTCAACAAGTAAAACAAAAATCAACTTTTAATATTGTATTGCAGGCAATAATTAGAATTTAACACGATAAAAATTAATCACAATTTTTTAACATTGAGTACAGTATTATTAACTATTCTGTACAATAAGTTTGTTCACATTTCGTTACATGTGCTTTATTTAATGAGAAAAATTAACAAGGTATATAATATTGAAGCAAATTTTTACGGTGTGTTTGTTAAAAAAGTTAATAGCACAGTTGATAAGTATGTACTATATTAGAGTATGATATGAATTAAATTGAAGTTAGAAACTCCGTTACTGATATAGTGAAAAAGGTAATCACGCATTCTTTAATCCCTCGCCAATATTTTTGCGCTCGTTTGCTTGCAGTAAACGATGCGTTAAAATAACATTCATGATTCCACTCCACCTGCAGTTAACTTCCGCTCAAGCAATTAGTTCAAACTCGACAACGTTTACTAATTAATTGTCATTTCACGGACCACAAAATGTTTATCCCATTTAAATATTTTAGTATGAAATTGGTACTTACATCAAACTAATTATAAATAACCTTCACAAACTGCTTTCACCATTACATAAATTCATTAAATATGTACATTTTTGCACAATATTTGAATAATTTAAAAATCCTATTTTGGGTTTTTCTGAAAATGACCTGCACAACTCTGTGAATAATATACCTTGATGAATTGTTATCAGAGGTAAAAATTGTAGAAAATATAAACTGATCTCAAGCTAAAAACCAGAAAGAACTGATTCTCAGAAGGGTTTTTTTATTTTCAAATTTCAATAGGTGTTTTAGATGCTCGTCTTACGACAGATATTTCTGTAAACTTTAATAGTTATAAATACTTCTGTTATTATTTACTAAATAATTATTTTCCTGACTATTAATAACTTAAAAATATTTTAGGGTTTGCAGAAACAGGTATTGTCAGTGATGGTAATTATTATTTAGATTAGACTTAATAATATTATTTGTTGGGATTAATACAAATAAATATAAATTTTACCAGAAAAAAGAAGATATTATTGTATAAATTAAAAAGTTTGACAATGAATACGGATTAATCGGTGTGTGGTAGCTATGTGTAGCAATATTTTAAAAGATATATCTCTAGAATGGTGGGGTGTTATATTTGGACACGCAAGAAGCAATAACTGTGGGCCCCGATATGCAAATAACAGCTAAAGCTAGCTTTGTCGCTCCAGCAGCTGACAACTCGTGCTTCCCGTATTATCAACTCAATGTGTCACGAAATTTTGACATTCAAAATGAATATAATACTCCCGCAGAGTTGCACTTAAAATATAGCGCATCCACACACTTGGAAAGAGAGTAAACAGGCTGAAATTAATGTCGATACAAACATCGAGACAGGGGTGCGTTTAGTAATATACGAAGGGGAGCGGTGGACAAACTGCTAATAGTAAACAATTCCATTGCGTAATAATTCATTTGCCAATTGCACTTGGCATTTCTGTCCAATTTCATATGCAAATCATATCGTTTTTATTAATTCCTAACACTTTCTCGTAATTTTGTACCGGATGCCAATAAAAATAATAAATCGGCATTGAAATATTTCATAAAATACTTTAGCGCGGCTATTAACTCTATCGAAATTGTACTACAAAGTTAAAAAGTTGGAGTTCACGCAGAAAAGCGAATGGATGTAAAGACAGATAGTGTAATGGAAAGAAAGACATTATCGGTAAGAGCGGGAAATTTTTTATTTTCATTTCGTACAACAAACACATTTTAAAACGTGTATCAACCAATATTTTTTATATGCCAGTTTTTGAAAAAATACTCTTTCATTAATGTCAGTTGAGTGACGAATCAACTATTACTTAGGGTACGATCTAGGTAATCTATTAATAAACAAGGCCACTGATACTATGTCACATCAGAAAAAATAAAAACCTAATTGGAATAAAAATTTTTATTTATTTTTTTGGCTATTTTTATTAGTACTGGGTTCTTTCATTTTTGCTGCTGTACTTTAGACATGTTTTAACATTTGTTAAAACAAAACATAGTTTGTCGTAACAAAATTAGTTATCCGTTCTTACTTAATTAAATCGCAGCGCTCTCTCTCTCTCTCTCTCTCTCTCTCTCTCTCTGGTTTTTCTTAATATTATTTTCATAAACCTAACTATAGTAGCAATAGTAATAATATATACATTGATTAATAGTAATAACACAGTGTGGTGATGGTAATAGTAGATACACTAGGATTTTCAAATTACCATTTTGACTTAATTTATCTTAACTATTTTGTTAAAAACAATGTAATTCTTATGATAAATACTATTCGAGGATTTGGTAGAAAAATATGGCACTTATACTAAATGCAGATAAACAAACGAACAACCGGTAACTGCTAACTTGCTAAACTAATCCTACCACTGTTTAGACATAAATTAACAAGTTCTAAGCAACCAAGAAGTAACGGCGTTAGATAATAATTAACTTGTTAACAAATGTGTCTTCTGACAATTAGGATATTATTTACAATTATCACATAAGTTGAAAACGTTCTAGAAAATAAATATTTTACAATTTCTAAGGGAATTCCACAATGAGTGTAACGAATAGAATATTAATGTTACTTCTCATTGTAGTGTCGTTCACTCAAGCTAAATCAAGAAAGAAACGATACGTAACGTTTCCAGAAGGCAGCACATACACGGTAATTCTCCTTTAATTAATACAACATTTTTAATACATTTTATGTGAATTTATATTTATTATCACTCAGTTTGGAGTTATATTTAAATTTACGAGTACGAATAATAATCTGCTTTTTGATACAGTATGTATGCAATAACATCAGTAACATCTGATACTAAAATTAGCACAACTCCTTTCTACGCCGGGGTCCCGGGTATGATTCCCGATCAGGCTTTGCATTATTTCACCACTCGTTTTCACCTACCATCCTTCTCACCGTGACATTAGCACTAATTGCAAAACAGACGGACGTAAAACAAAAAAATAAAATAAATAAGTATCGTGGCAATAACATATTATGTATTGCCATGATACTTATTATGTCTAACATAATTATTATGTTAAACATAATGTTATTATGTTTAACAGCAAAATATAAACATTCATTTTTTCTCATTTACGGATTAGGCACATTGCCGGTTCCAGCTTCTACTCATCCTCTTGTGGTCTACTCAACGACCGCACACCTTGCGGACGGTACTGTAAGCCCATAGCAGATGCCGATCCTCTGGTATACGGCGTACATGTTGTAACCACCTCTCCCTATATTGTTTAATCCTCTGCCTTACAGACTCCGTTCTACTCAAATCATGCTGGATTGTCTTACTTTTGACGCGATCCCTAAGTGTTGCTCTTCTCACCGATCTCAAAAAAACCCATTTCAGATGCTTCCAACTTCCTACCCTCAGGTTTACTTAGGACCCATGTGTACAACAAAAGAGGCAGTGCCATTACAACACACATAGCCGCACTTGTGTTTCTTTCCGATGCCTGGCTTTAAATGTTCTATTTACATAACCGCAAACACGTAGAAATCTAGCAACTTTCGTCATTACATCAACAAAAATAAATCTATGTATATATATAGTGGCGACTATTTACAACACTATGGGTCGTTTGTCGCAGTCAAAACGCCATTTTTGCCTGTCTTGCCATGACTCCTCCTCCATGTTTCTTCTCCCAATGGCTCTGTCAATACCTTCCATCCATCTCCCTCTCGGTCTTCCTCTTTTTCTATTTCGCTGCGGTCTCCAGTTCCACGCCTTCAGTGGGATTCGTACGTTGCTCATTCTTCGCATGTGACCATACCAGTGCAGTTGTTTTCTCTCAATGCGGTCTATTATTGAGTCTTCAATGCCCATTATTTCTCTTACTCTTATATTCGTTACCCTATCTCGTAACGTCAATCTGCAACATCTTTTCCAATATCTGTTCTCCACTGTACTGATTCTATTTTTCATGTTTTGTGTAATGGTCCACACTTCTGCCCCATATGTCACCGTACCTTCCACTATTGCTGAAAATATTCGTTTCTTTATGTCTTTTCTTATGTTGAAACTCCACAGAATTGAGTTCAGTTGACCAGTTAATGCCTTTCCTTTCACAATTTTATTAACTATGTCTTTTTCGTCCCTTCCATTTTTTGTAAACGTCACTCCTAAATATTTATACTCTTCAACATTCTTAATGATGCTTCCGTTTACATTAAGGTCTCTTCCATCTCTTCCAATAACCAAGTACTGCGTCTTTTCCGTGTTCACCTCTAGCCCCCATTTATCATACTCCTCTATTAATTTTCGCAACATGTATTCCAAATCTTCTTCATCCTCAGCTAGAACAACCTGGTCGTCAGCAAACAAAAGTGTATGAAAGTAGTCTCTTCCCAACTGTACTCCCATATTCCTACATTTTCTACACCATTTTTCCAGTGCCGCATTCATGTATATCTTAAACAGGGTAGGAGATATACAACACCCCTGTCTCAAACCTTTGTTGACAAGAAACATGCTTGACACCCCTTCTCGACTTTTCACGCAACTCATATTATCTTCATACATCTTTTTTACTGCGTTGATGTATGTATTGTTTATTCCACTTCTCTCCATGGCTTCCCATAATCTGTTTATTGGTACACTGTCATAAGCCTTCTTCAAATCAATGAAGGCTATATGGAGTTCACTGCCATGTCCAATTGTTTTTTCAATCAGTTGTTTCAAGCAGAATATATTATCATAAATCTATGTCTACTTCAACAAATTCAAAAAATTACATCAACTTCAACATGTTGAATTTATATTACTTTTTAGATAAATTAGAGAATTCATTAAAATACAATTTATTATTTCCTAAAATTTATGAAACAATTAATCAAAAGCCAAATGTAAATTTTTAGAATGTTTAGCATTTTTCTTAGTAAGGTACTTAAGGTATGTCTTACAATGACATTTTATCAAATTTTGTGTTGTAAAGAATATATCTGGCAGTTTCCTTGAACTGACTCTTCATAAAAAAACTTAATATAGTATATAGGAAAAACTAACACCAAAACTCAGAGTTTGTTGAATATTTCAGTTCGCATTTTGCATGACCATAAAAGCGTTAACTTTTGGAGATGTAGACGTATTTACGGAAGCAGTTGCAGCAGCAGTTAACTACGACCTTCCTAGCAACATTACACAACTACCGTTGCACATTTCTTCAGTACAGTCAACAACTACAAAACACCCAATTCAGAACAAATACTCAACAGCTCGTGCTCAGCGCGCTCTTATCTATTCTAAAGCAGAAAATATTCTAGACGCGTAAGTATTGCACTTTGCTTTGTACATTATTATCTTACAACTGCTCACCTGAGAGGGAAGTATTAAATAAGCTGGTTAAAAGGTTTCCTAGTTTTCCGTATTTTAATTCTCACTAGGTATCAATTTAAAAACAAACATTCCAATTTTCAGAACAATGGCTTTGTAGAAAGTTACATGAAATTTATAGCTTTAACAGTACAAGAAGAATCGCCCCTTAAACTTTCAGCGTCTTGTACCTTGTTATACAGTGATCTGTAACAGAAATTGAGTAATCGTATTTGACTTTTATGTAGGTCTAATATTAAAAATTAATGATTATGTAACAAGAGATTAATAAGTACCCTATAACTTAAGGAGTAATCATATTTCTCCAAAATATATCTGTTGTAAGGCTTATCTGAGTTTACAAGTTACCAAATTAAAGTTTACGAGTAACTGGTCAATAAGAAACATGTTTAGTAATCTAAGACTTACTATACAAAATTTTTAAGTTCAAAAAAATTTACAGAATAATACTGATTAATCTAGGCCTTTACAACGGATGACATGTGTTAGAATATGTTATAGTGTTAATGATTTAGCTATTCGGAAATTATTTAATGATTATTATTATTATTGATTGAATTATTATTATTATTATTATTATTATTATTATTATTATTATTATTATTATTATTATTATTATTATTATTATTATTATTATTATTATTATTATTATTATTATTATTATTATTATTATGAGGACAACAAAATTCGTAAGTTTGAAAAGAATAGAGTATATTGGAATCACACAGGCCTGTAAATAAATTCAGTGGATAATGAAGCACTAGAGGATTAAAAATATGCCCACACGAGAAATTCTACTCGACAATAAAACTTAACTAAGTTATATGATTAAAGATTTCAATAATTCAAAGCAGTAAGATGCATAAAAATTGGGTCAGGTGAATCACTACAGGGTTCTGAGTTGAATTATAATTTAATTTTATACTTAACGTAAATTAAAATTATCTTTAAGTAACAAGTGGTGTTATATTGACGGAATCATAAACCGTAAAGATTTAACTATTTATTTAATAAATTATTTCTAATTGAATTCCATTGCAACCGTACCACAAACTGATAAATTGTATTTTTTTATACAAGTCTGCGGTACTGGTATATAGGCCTACTGATATACCTTTAGAAAACAAAAAGGTGATAAAATGTAGGTCAAAACTTCACTAAGTTAAAATAAAAATATGTAATTTATTTATACAGTGAAAAATAACAACGTTTATGGTATGTATTAGTAGAAGTTACACTGTAATTCTTTTTCAAATGTGGATTCTGAGCGATCTCTCCACTTCTTGCCATAACAACATTTTCTGCTAAAACAGATAATGTCATTCTTAATGGTGTTACAGAAATATATCACTCTGATGTATCGACCATTATAAAACATTAATAGAAAATTACTTCCACCGACAAAAATACACAGAGTATTTTATTACTTACTGAAAGATACATTTTTGTATACACATAAAAATGCATAATATTTTCAACGTAACTTACTAAGTTTATAACACAATAGTAATACTCTTTCACTTTTTCTTATTTTATTGACGGCTGTACAGAACTAACATCTAGTGAATTATACGAAAATAATTAATAATAATTGGAACTATGGTTTGGAAAAGAATATTACTCAATATTAAAACTCCAAAGGGATTTTATAAAAGAAACAATAGGCTGTTAATTAAAATTGGTGATGATGAAACAACAGAGGTCTTTAAATTTACCAAAACTATTGCCTTTTGAGATACCTGTTCAAGAACGTCAAAAATGTTGATTGATTTACCAAGTAGATTATTGGGGTAAATAGGCTGTGTATCAAACGATTCAGAATGTGTAATAATTTCTTCTTAAACGTCTGTACGATCGAAAGAAAATGTCATTTAAGTCTGCTATTTGTAGATCGTTACGCAGAACGGCGTTACTTGCGTAAAAGAGGGCGTCTATAGTTTGTTTTAATGTAGTAAAAAATTGAAATTTCAATGTAGTATTTTTTAATACTGAGGTGTAAACGATTAATAAATTATCTTTAACTTCCATAAAAACTGGCTGTATTTCGTTCGTAGACCTGCATTCTATTAGTTTTATCAATTATTCGTTTAAGGGTAAATTAAATTTTATACTTAATGGTCGCCTCCGTAGCGTAGTTTTTAGCACGCTAGCCTAAAACTCGGAGGCCTCAGGTTCGATTCCCGGCTAGATTCTTGAAATTACTATGAGTCCAAATCCAACGTTCCAGTTACAAGATGCAACGTTAGTCACTAATAACCAAACTCTTGATGCGACTTAAACTAAATACTAAAAATGTATAATACTTACTAGATATTAGTGACTTAAACGGCTTTAATGGCTTTCAATTCTCACCCAAGCCATTTCAAATAATTTTTCGTGGTTTATCTATCCAAGACGTAAAAAAGAACAAAAAACTAAGCTCGCATAATTTCCTAATAGCTACACGTTTCCATTCAGATGAAACTATTGCTTTACAATAACTGAAATTTTTCAATCGAAACAAAATCCATTTTAAGGTAAGCAAATCTTCAGCGGCTTGAAAAATTGCAACTTTATTCCATTATAGAGAAGCTTTTGCAAATCCATCTATTCATCATATTTTATGTCTAATAACGAAAAACCCGATACACATTCAAGAATTCTCTTTCTTTACGTTTTCGTTTTCATTTTTTATAGTTAGACTACTAAATGCGCAGTCAGTGCAGTAAATGTTCCAATAAGAATTGATTGTACACATTTAGCGTAAATTACTACTCCGCAGCTACTGCTCCGCTATTTTCTGGAACGTATGAAAATTTATTTCTCTAACAAAAAAGTACAAAATTTCTGTTATAATTATTTTTTTTTTCGAATAGCTCTTTAACGAGAGCTATAAAATAAAATTATTGTATCTACTTAGAGCGCTTTCTAATATTTAAAATAGGCTTTGTAATGGCCTTAATACGTAATAAAAGCCCACGTGAAGAATTAGACGGGTGGCCGCCGCTACTCTTCCAGCACGAGCGGGTTGCCATGACAATGGAGATGTCAGCGACAAGCATGCACGCCAAGCTCTCCCCACCCACCCCTGCATAGTGAAGAGATTGCGGCGGGTCAACCAGCTTACTGCACCTACATGTTTAATGTACATGTTTGTTAGTAGTTTTGTGTGTGTGTGACTCACAGTATGTAAAATTCACCCATACAACTAATTTTTATCGGTTGTTCGCAACTCTTCACCTATTTTTGAAGGCACGAGCCGCCAATGCTACTCGGTTATATTTAAGCCAAAATATTGTTTTTACTTCTGTCTGACCAATAAAACGTTACACAGTGAACCCCACGCATCCTAGCGTTAATGCCGCATTTCTCCAAATGAATATTTAACACTACACTGGCATTAAAAATTTAATTCAACATTTTTGTGCACTGTCACTGAGTAGGTATTCTCCTTTAAGCCATTGACGTAATTTTTGAAGTATTTTATTCTTTAATTTGATAATTTTTGGTATTATTTTGTCATTTCAGTTACAATACTAAATTAATAAGCTATAAAATTGGCCTAATATCTTCCACTCCATTATTGTAACATTATTTTTATTGGTACGAAACCAATTATTTTTACTGTTCTTTTTTTCAATTTTCGATTTACTTAGATGAAATTACTGTACCTGAAATCCTTAAAGTTCCCTCAGCATAAAGACCCTTAATCCAATGCAGTAAAAAAATTTCGAATATTTTTTTCTTAAACGTATTCAGTTAAGTTTTAGCACAAAACAATACAGTAAAAAAATTTCGAATATTTTTTCTTAAAACGTATTCAGTTAAGTTTTAGCACAAAACTTTTGCATTTAGTTTAAAGCAAAAAAAATTGCATTAGAGTATTCTTCATTTATTTCATTGTTTTATTTAAAGAGAGTATGAAGTATTCAAGCCCAGGGTATTCTCTACTAAAATTATGATCCATAAATTCATAAAAAATAAAATGTAACGACGTAACATTTAAGCAACATACAACGAAAAAAGTAAGGTAAAATCAATGTTTGTAATAAATTTTGGTAAGGTAAAAAAATACTCAAACCACTGCATATATCCGGAGCAATTTGGCAACATGCAAGATGAAATAATGCGACCATTCGCAGAGTTGGAACGTGCATGAGAAATGAAAGGGAGGCAACTTTTCTCTGTCATTTGCTTACGGCCCCCTCACCAAGCAATAACATCCCAGAACGGCTTCTTTATATATTGAATCTTCAATCGGGGTCTGCGGTTCGTCCCTCTTCAATATTCCACCCACAAATAAACTACTTTTTGGAGTTATTCTGCATTCCACTTATAAAAGACAAATTTTTATATTCCATGAAATACTAACTAAATCGAAAATTTGAATAGTATTGCTCTCCTTTCTTTCTCCCCGTGCGATTACTGTTCCTTCAAATATTAAAGGGGTACTGACAAAAAATGAATAAGACTACTTAAAAATTAACAGTTTACAAAATATTAAACATTGTACATAATAAATCCTGCATGAACTTCTAATGAATTAATGTTCTTCATAATATTCCAAGTACGTACCCAGTAAAAAGTAGTCTTAATTCATAAGCGGCTTTTGTCAAAAATGGTAAATTTATCTTAACATCAATCACAGAAAATTACTAATACAATTTTCGTTGTCTTATATAGAAGCTGTCACAGTCACAATATAAAAAGTTTTTTTTTTTGTAAACACAAGATAAAGAAATCTTATTTTATTGCGTTACATTGTAACATTGACTATGAGGTGTCGTATTGACAATATCACATTTTGGTGCATTTTACCAAATAAAAAACAACATGAAATATTTTAATGATTTACTTTCTTAGTCAATCTCTATGTGGTTTTATTTTCATCCCGAAAGAAATATTTTAAGTTATCAATTAACTTTCAATTAGATGAAAACTAAAAATAGGTTTCATTGGAAATTTATACTAGCTGATTGTAATTTTTTCAATTAATGTTAACTAAGTGACCTGTTTTGATTTTATTGCAGAATAGGGATGGACGGCAGATCGTGCATTCTTAAAACCCTCTGCGAGAGTGTTCAACTTTTGTCAAAAACCGGAAATTTTATTCATCAATTGCTACGAATTATTTTCACGTAAGACTCTTTGGATCATTACACTGTTTTTAAATTGTTTTACGGCATTCCACTCATTTACTTTGAGAAAACTGTTTTTAAATAACGTTTTTTTAAATACCAAAGTATTAATTAAAAATATCAAAACATTTATGGATACTTAATGAGGTAGTATAAGAGCTTGAGTAGGTACAAACTGCATTCAAATGCAGGTTATTTATTTTAACTTTCATCGAAGTTTTGCGAAGGTTATGTACTGTTTGGTTGAAGTAACTAAAACTGTGCAGTATTAAGATTTTAAAAAACAATTAATTAACTTAATTCATTTCATGCCCAAGTTATTAGTTTTTAATATGAGATTTGTGTTTTATTCTAGTAAGTTTTTTGAAACAACCAACTTTAATTTTAAATAATTTTTCACGCTTTATATTTTTAGATCAATGTTAATATTTTATTATTGATTCTCTGGGTTTCCTCTGTCATTAATTACAAGTATATTATTTTCATGTTTTAAAACTTCATAAGAACACACTACTATTATTTCATTTAAATTATTTAACCAAAAATTTAATCGCGTTGATGTGTAAAACTACATCCATAAATGTACTTTCTTCACAATTTTTAATACAAGATTTTTAAAAGTACAAATTATTATCTATGAAAAATATACGAAACAAAAAGTGTTTCTTCAAAGAATAACCACAATGGGTGGTAATTTAAAGTAAACGTAATCCCCGATGACATAATAAAACATAAATAATAGATTACCTACTTCAAAACAATCAAGAAAAAACTATTTTTATGAAGTCAAACAGTTCAATGGTGTTGAAAAAACTGGTTATCACTTCCACGGAATGGTAAACTTAGTACGAAAACCGTGTAATATTTAGGCCTACACTAAGAACGGCATGATAATCCGAGTTTACATACAAATTCTTTCTACAAAAGAAAACTGAAGTCATTCAATCAAATTATTTCCTTTTTTTATTGAGCATTAATTCCTTCTATAATAATAAAGGTGCAAAACGTATTAGCTTTATTTTCAAAGTTTTTTTCTAAATTTAATTTTGATAATTCATTTTAAAATTTTCTTCTATTTGAATTAGTGAATAAAGAGAAATATGCAACCAAAAAAACGTCAGTAACTAAAGGATTTCTTCGGGCAAAACTTGTTTGAAAAGCGTAATTTGCCTCTTGGAAACACCTTAACCTTAGGTTGTGTGTATGTGATATACAGAAAATAAATGACAGATATGACCGTGAATCAAACCAGGAACCCCGGTGTGGTAGTGTTGCTCTGACCAATACACCACGGGCCGGCCTATTTACAAGACGTAAAAGAATGTTCTCGGAATCAGAGTCGAGAATTATAGCCTAAGCATTAATTTTAATTTATTATTTAATTTAAAGTTTTTTAAAACAGTTTCTTTGTTTTAAGGATACCTATCGAAATGATGGCAAAGGATGAATCTAATCAGTTGTGGCAATATAGAGCGGCCCAGATTAGTGGACTTCAGTATCAGGATTGCACTCGATTATTCCAGCGTTGTCCTATTTCACTTCTATCATTAGCACTTTCCCTACGTCCACATGAAGTCTAATAATAATTATTATTGGGTCTATTCGAAATAATCGGTACTTCTATTCGTTACTTATTAGAAAACGTATGTATTGCTTCAAAATTAAAAGTGACTTTTTTGTGATATAAAACAATAACGTTTTTTAATAAATTCAAAAAATTAGTTTAACTTGAATGTGAAAATACGTACCTATTGTTCGTAAGAAAAAACTAATCTGTGAAATATTGATGTAATAAATGTGAAAAAGGACCTTATCTTCCATCACAATTGTTTCAGGAGAGTCGTTTGTTAAATGAAAATGTTTGTTAAATGCCGCTTCTTGCAAATCAATAGTAGAAAACATTCATTTTTCTTTTTATGTATTTCTTAGATGAAGGAATTGAACGTCTCTACTATATCATTGTAAAAATAATTTTAAATAATAATTGTTAATTTTGTACAATATAAACTATAATTTTCCTTTAAGTCAAGAATTTAGAAATTATTATTCTCTTATTTGTACTATAATAATCACTTAAAGAAAGCTGAAGCTTTATTCTTATAAAAGAAAAGTATTAGTATTGTCATGCATGTATTATTATTTGTTTGATAATATTTTAATAACAGTTCATTTCTCGTAATCGTAGATTACGTTCCTTTTTCCAGTTTTTATTCCCTATGTTGAAATCCCAGGGAGATGCAATTGTAAGTTTTAATTTGGCAAGATTAAGAAAAGTTTCTGAAGAAAACTATAATAATTTTTCTTATGATAGCCCAAGAAAACAATTAACATTTTTCATGTAAATGTTTGCTAAAAAAGCAAAACTCTGGACGCAGTTTTCTCAAAACTGAAGTTTTAAAAAAGCTAAAGTTCTGTTAAATTTTGAGCACTATTTTCAGCATATTATGTTCTATAACAAACTACTAGAAACTCAATTTATTTTTTTTTAAGATATGGTTCCTTTTCTCCCAAGCCATCACAGATATGTAGACTACATTTCAACAATTAAAGTAGATATTCATACTTTGTAAATAGGTAGTAGGTTAGTATCATTATCATAATATATTATTACGTTTACTATTGTCTACGTAGGCCTGGTAGGGTTTTACTAAGGACTGCTGGTTGTACAGCCAAAAAAGTAACAAGTTCCTTTCACTAAAATAGGCAAAGATCATTGAATTTAGTATTTGAAATATGGTAATATCACTGAAAATGTAATAATTTTGTTTTTCACAAAAACAATGCATTGAAAGAGCAAAGTAAATATTATTTGTCGTTACAGTCATTCCAAAAATGGTCATGCAGATCAAAGCCTAATAAACGCGAACTTTAATTTTCGTTAAAATATCATTCAATGTACAATCGTTCAACTGAATGGCTATTTCAAAGTATATACATATATATCCTTACACGGTAACGAAGTGGACCACAAATTCAATTTTCTGCTAATATAATTGCTACATCCGGAAATAATTTAAGCCAAAACTAATTAAACTTTTAATTAAAGTTAAACTTCTTCATCCATTAACAAACTATATAAATTACACGATATTTTCAACTGAAAATGCAGCTCGTAAACCATTGAAATGCATTCCTAACTAATTAGATGTATTTTCTAAAATTTATTACTGTGATAATAATCACACAGTATTTTGTAGATGATGATAACAATTAGAAAACAGAAGCTAGCTTTAAAACTCATTTACAAAGTTCGCCTTATAAACGAAAAATAAGTAATTTCTTGGAAATTATTAGCTTTCAAAAATGCTTAAGTTTTCATTTTCTTCTTTCAATTGTTGTTTGCTTGTAAAAATTAAACGTTAATTAAGAACAAAATGTTTAAACTTGTTTAGAATTTACAGTCACATCAAAACTAAATAAGTAAAAGACTTACGTTCAGAAAGTTGTAATGGTGTCTGATTCAATCCACATTTTAACCGGAATTCGAAACCGAGAGCTTTGGTATAATAGTTAATTATCCATTGACAGCCACAGAGAAATTTCGCTGCAAGTAGTATTAAAAAAATACTGTTTCTTGCAAATGATTTTTTTTAAACAGATTCAGGTTTGACTTATAACTTTTGAGAATAACGAGTATTATTCGTGGAAAATTTAGTTTAATTATTTATTTTCCAGTGAAATTTTAACTATGCCTTTTGTTTAGTTATATTGAATACTAACAGTTTTCAAAATCGCGATTGTAATATTCTTTGGTATAAAATAAGCTGTAAAGTTAATTCTATTTGTATAATAATAAATAATAAAGGTGATTCAAAACGCATTAGCTTTATTTTCTATTTTCAGAGTTTGTTTCTAAATTTAATTTTGATAATAATTCGTTTTAAAAGTTTCTTAAATTTGTATGAGCGAATAAAGAGAAATATGCAACCAAAAAGACGTTAGTAACTGAAGGATTGCTTCGGGCAAAACTTGTTTGAAAAGCGTAATTTGCCTCTTGAAAACACCTTAAATGCTTTTTCGAGTTGTACCGAATGAAAGAAGTTGAAGAACCATTACAAAACAGGTTCCTTAAAACACATTAGAGAAGGAAACTTTCTAGGCAGGTGAAAAAGAAAAATGCTTTGAGAAACTTAGTTCAGTATTGAGTTAATAGGTTAAGTCTGGTAAATTGCACTGGCTGGCGTTGTACAGGGAAAGTTGAGATTGGCTGAGGTCTCCGCGGACACTATCGTATAGCGTCCCTGTCTCCCCAACTTGTTTATTATGGAGGCTACAAATCCAAACACACGCATTTTAGTCTCTTTACACGACGGAAACTTTTAAATTTATCCCTAATTGAGTTTGTATTATGAGACTGATCGCACTTTTCAATGTAAAAAACATCAATAAATTTAAAGTTAAAAGTCTTGGTTACAGATTAATAATAATCTTCTTTTTTTAATTATTCTCATTAGATCACTCCTAAGGCGTGGTCGGTTTGGTAATAAATTGATAAAATTAAGATCCAAACCGTTTCCCAGCGAGTAAACCACCGTATTATTATTAATAGCATAATATACAATAACATTAAAATAATAACAATACAATAATTAACACAGTATACGACCACTTTTATCGCTAGTATCCAGTATGTAGCAGGCTACATACTTTTTAGTACTAAGCAGTACATACTTAGCAGGCTACATACTTTTTACCATTCTTTGGTATCTCCCAAAGAAGATACCTTTCAAAAAATAATAAACATTGTTTGCTGATCGATACGTATTATACGTAATTATGCAGCGACGCTATATTTTGAAAAACCAACAGCAGCCGCTTCCGTAGCGCAGTGGTTAGCGCATTGGCCTACCACGCGGAGGTCCCGGGTTCAATTCCTGGTTTGGGTCTGAAATGTTCACGTGTCGAATCCCACAGTTAATGTTACATACTCCACCGTAGTCGCTAATGACCAATTACTTGATGCGACTTCAAATAAATAAATTTTAAAATAAATAAACAGAAATATAATTTACTAAACAAATAACTTTATTGGGTGCCTCTATTTTAGCCTTTGTTTTGTATCAATGTTGTCCACTAAATTGTTTGCCAAATAATTTGGATGTCCGTCCAGTTTTTCTTCGTACGTTCTGCTAAATCGTGTAATTTTCTGTCTTACAGAGGTAAGTCCTATAATATTATAGATATATATGTTTTGTATGAACCGTGGTATCCTAAGAGCGTTCGTAAAAATTTGTCTAAAAACATTCTGTTATGTTGATATTGGAAATTTCTGTCCCCCAGAGTTGTATAGCGTACGTCCAGACAGGTTTCAAAATTGTCTTTTATATCGTCAGTTTTGAGTCAGTTTATAGTTGTGAGCGCTTTCCAGTTGAACAAAATATATATTTTTAATAACTATTATTATTTTGTACAAGTAAACAACTATATTCTACAATTATTAGTTTACGCTTTAGATATTTAGAAAAGAAATTGATTTACCGTCTGTTCATTAAAATAAAACCTTAAAAACCTGTAACGTATATAAGTATAATTTATGTGAATAACCCGAAAGTATCAAATTAAATTCGGCGTATAAAAAATTAATTTGTATTATAACTGACTGGCAATTAATATTTTGAAAATAAAAAACATTGAAACATTAAGAATGAAGTAAATATTCTTGCTAAGTTTTAAGACTAAAACGAATAAAATTACTTGACCTTCCGTTCAAATTTACCAAATAACTTTTATTGTTAGTTTCAGTCCACAATATTCAGCATATTTTTCTTCTAGGCTTTATATTTTCATCTGCTTTTCGATTAACTTTATCTTATACTCTTATTCATCTTTTATCTACGTTTACGGGTTTCAAAAATTGCGATTAATTTTGTTTTTCTTTTAGAACCAATATCATCGGTATTGTCTTCGCCCGATAAATACTTTCACTATATTTGCTTAAAATTAGTTAATTTAAAACTGATTGTAAATAAACTCAGATATTAAAAGAAAGAAGATTTAAACACATGTACAGAGGTAATCCATAATATTGTTTATGATAGTTTAGTGAAATAAATTTTATTAAGATCCTTTTTACGTTTACCTTCTAATTTCTAATAGTTTTATAATTAATTAATACATATTTCAGAGATTCGAATAAATACACATTACTTCCTATAGTAAATAAATAAATAGTCGTATTGAACCGACGAGACAGGCCCAGAAAAAATAAAACACAATTTATATTGACAACAAAAAATGAGTAATGGATGGATAAACTACAAGTGGAAATGAAGATGGGTAAACGAAACGCACAATGGTCCGTAAATCAAAACGAGTAGCGGTGTTGTGTATGTGGTCTGAGGATTCTCTTTATCGGTTGTAATGGAGTGAGCTTTAGATAGTTCCCATTCGTTCTTTTTGTTCCACAAAATGACAAAGACAATGCTGTCTATGAGCTAGGCCTTAATACAACACTATACCCTCCCCCTGACTTTCAACGCCCATTCATTCTCATTCTCTTATAAGTACTATTTACCAGCAGTTCCACTTATTTTCTGCCCGTTTTCTCTACACTCTACACGAACATTACAAATATATACAACGGACTAACACAATGACACATCTAAATACACGATTTTATAATGTTAAAGTACTTGTAATAAGCGTAATTGCTGTACGAACTAGAAGGGTACTTAAAACTAGGCTGCTCCCAGCTACACTTAGGCTACTGTTCTTCAAAATGATAAGTATCAATTTTGTATTAGTTCTTTTTTAGTTTAGTACGTTATATTTTATACTTCCGCCATAAAATATACGTACTTATAAAATACGAGCCTGCATTAAGTTCATTAGTTGCATCCATCAAATTACCGTAACCGCACACTACAATACTTCAACATGACTCATTCGTAACTTTCGACTAACACTGATAAAATCACATTTACATTAAAGCAAAACTGTTTGTTAATTAAGAATACAATTATATTAACGAAGGAAGTTTACAACGTAATGTCAAAAAATGTGTTCATTGCACGTAAATTTTATTTAATCATTTATAATAAGTTATTCTATCATAAGTTAACTAATGTTGTTTCTTTAAATATTAAGTAAAGAGGTTTACTTTTTTAGTTAGAGTATTTTAGAAGTTTCATATGATTGTATTGTTTGTATTTTTAATTATTTATTATTATTATTTGTAAACAAGAAATAAATAAATAAATAAGTAAGTAAATAAAAAAAACGGTCACCGATTTCTATGAATATATATATATATATATATATATATATATATATATATATATATATATATATATATTCATAGAAATCGGTGAACGTGATTTTTAATATTTTATATATATTTAAAATTCAAGTTGGTCAACCAGCTTCAGGTCAAATTCTAAGCTGCTAACATAATAAAATTTTAACTCATATAATATTTTTTAAATTCCAATTCCTATTATAACACCATGATCAAATAATTTCCGAGCGAAATCATTCAACCTAAGCTTACTGTATATTGCATTTCAATTCCCTCGTTCTGTTATTTACAGTTGCTCTATTTTTTGAGTTCCTTGGGTTTATAAAAACCACTTTGGGAATCTTATTACCTTTAGAACGATAAATGTGTACAACACTTTTACTTGATTTAGTAAAGAATTTACTTAAATTGTGGTCAAGAATATTATTCAAAGCCATCTGAACGAAGTTTAAATTTGGCTTTGAAGGAAACGGTTTAACACAATCCACTCAGGTTACATTTTCACTCTAACCTCGAACGTATTTCTTCCATCGTCCAAACAACGCAAATATTCCGCGAGACTATAAAGTAAGGACGATAAGGCAATGACTAGATAAACGACTAACTGGGAACATCCACATGAAATTCAAACGTTTGAACCTGAATAATTGTTCTAAAATAGTACGTATACTATAGATCCTTTATTATAGCGAAATTTTAAATTTAATTTAAACATGAAAATAAAAACTTAAGAGTACAAGTTACTGAAACGGTTATGGCTATACGGAATCCAACTCTTCGGTGCAGCTGCAAAAAATTAACAATCCAAAAATTTAAGCTTTTAACTTTAAATTTCTTACGACCTATTAAAATTACCCCTTAATGCAAACCAAATTTAACACCTCACAAAGATTTGAACTTTCGTAAGTCAAGTAACTCAATCAAATTATTTTATATTTCATAGCCGACTAAACTCCAATCCGAATTCGTTAGTACAACAGCTAAGAAGAAGAAACATACCACAAACAAGAGAACTAAGAAGAAGATGTAGTCGTGATCTGCTGAATCAGAAGTTCACAGCCTCAACAGAAAAGATTAATATCAACTAATATTTTACTTCTTCCAAAATTTACCATTCTATTTTCGTTAGATTAGTATCCTTCTTTGAGACTGTATATTGTATGTATAGTTCTGAATCGAATAAAAGCGAAAAAGTATTGCGGAAATCAGTAAATATGACGAAATAAAGTTGTTATTATAAATTTAATTAAAATAAATAATAATAATTCGTATATACAATTAAATAAATTCATAAAAAAACTTAAGAAATAAGGAAGATTTGCAGCAAAATCAAACGGAAGAACAAACCCAAGCAGGAAGAAACCGGTTGTTTCAGAGGAAGTTCGGCAAGCAAGATCAGCCCGAATGAAGGCATACTGGCAGAATATCAAGCTAAAGAATATGAAAAGGAAAACGCTTTCTAAATTTGACTAAAGTGATCCACTGTGGTCATAAAAGACAAAAAAAATAAACTTAAGCGTTAAGTTTAAAATAAGTTGAAGTTTAATTAAAACAAATGATACAAAGAATGGTTTTAAAATATTGAATTGACTACAAGAAACTTCTTAAATTAACGATGTCTAAAGTAAAAATGTAGCAGAGACCTCTTGGTCTGAATAACGGACTACACCCGTAGTTCTAAACGGAGAATGTACTATTAAGAATTGTTCTTCTAAACGTAAAATTCCACACCTCTCGTTAAATTAATACTATATACGGAAATTGTACAGCTCATCGTACCTAAAGTACCTGAATAAGAATAAATGACAAAAAATTGATTCTATATTTATGAAGTCTCGGCCTACGTAGTTATTTCAGGATTTGACTACGTTTTATATAGGCAAACGTAGATTTTTTTACGTTTGAAGTTATTTTAGAAAGGAAAGTAATTATTATTGTATTCTATTTGTTTGTATCCTCTGAGGCTTAGATATATTCAAATACGATTTTACTGAAGTTGCTAGTACAAAGAGTTCGTGCGAATTGTAACTAAATGTTTAATTACATTTCTAATACTGTGTTTAGTAGGCCTACTTTGTGGTGCAGTACTTAAAAATTCTTCTGTATTAATACTTCCGTTATATTGATCATTTTATTTTTTTCTGTGTAGCCTATATAAAAGTAGAGTACGAGCATACAAAATGTATGTGAAATAAAGGTTACGTAGTAAAGAAAATTCAGAATTTTGCACGCGATCAGTTTATTGCCTTCTTGATAATTTTACTTTATAAATTTTGATGCTAATATTGCATTCATCAATCGCTTATGTCTAATTATAACTTTACTCATCATTTTAAAAGGACTAAAGTTCAATAATGCGTCTTAATAAGTAAATAATTTATTTATTGGTTGATTGAAACAAGTTTTTTAATTTGTGTATTTTTACAGACTTCTTGCACTATTATAATATAGAGCTTAACGTTTCTTAGCAGATGGCATAGATCTCCTCATAATTTCATCATAAGAAATTACTAATAAATTAATTAATAATGCAGTTCCTATAATTGCCCTTAGTGTGTACATGTGAGTGCAAGCGCTAACACATTTAATACACTTTAATTAAATTTAAATATATAAAGGAAAAGTCAATAAAAGGAAAATCTTAAATGAAGGTATACAAGATAATAACCCCAATAACAAATTTCTACAAAAAAATTCATTCTTGGAGCACCTACTTAGAGCAGAAAACACCAGACTTGCTAATTAAATAATTAACTTTTACTGGGAAAGAACAACAAAACCGAAATGGATAAAGGAAGTTCAAGAGGACACGGAGAGTTGAGAATTTCAAGGGAGGATCTGTGCACAAAATCTGGAAAATACGACAAGCTGATCGAAATTAACATGATAACATTTGAGCCTAAAACTAGACAGGAATCCACCAGGGTGTATTCGGATGAGGACAGGCGCCAAAGGTCGGAATGCCTCAAAATGATTTGGGCGAAAAGGAAAGAAGCAAGAATAAAACAACTTACACGTTTCGGTAATAAGAAAAACCAACTAAAGAAATGAACTAAAGTGATTCAAACGGTCGTAAAAGCTAAAAAAAGAAAAAGTCAAAATTTAGTTGATACAAACTGAGCTATACGAGTAAGTTTGTAATAAAAGCAAGATTGTACTTGAAAAAGTAGCCTAAATGGTTAAATGAAGCGGGCCGTACTCTATCTAGTACGGTAATTACAGAATAGCATGGTAGTTAACGTTGTTGAATGTAAAATTACAATTACTTATTTCTAGAAGTATAACTTACATAATATAATTTTAGTAATTACAATAAGAACCAAAACTTTCCACACTTCTGTAAATCATTTTTAACCGTAGGTCAAGTCAGAGAAGACTCTACAGATTTATTACAAAAAGGATTATACCCCAACATTCTATGACACAAAAGTAAGAAATTTTTGCAGTAAAATTATTTCAGTTACAAACTTAAAGTACCGACATAAAACTTTTTTTACCTTAAGATACTACCGTGATGCTATTTTTATTGTCCAGGAAACATTGAGACTAGTGCAGCAGTGCAATAGTGGTTGTTACACATGAAGCAAGCTAACTTAACATGAATATAATATAAAATAGTTGCTGATTCCTTAAAAGGATGTAAGTGTACGTGCTTATATATAAAAATTTAAGGAACGAACCACTATATTCAGTTATAAAATATTGTGGTTTTATTTTAACTTTTATAACTCTTGCGGCGTTTTTAAAATTTACGTCATCCCAAAATTTTGTATTGTACTTTGGATTATACATAAATAACGGATGTTTCAAAAAGACACAACCGTAATATTAAAAAAGTAACACATAGGTAAATTTCATGACTCCTCTTATGTCAGTTGGTAACATTGTATTCAAAGTTAACAGCTCGTAACAATTTAAATGTTGTATTGTACACTACTCCAGTATCCATTCGTCTGTACTCTTTCAACAATGTAATTTTCCAAAGACGAATGTGTGTTTATTCTTAAGACATTTTGCTTATAAATCTTATGAACGAGTAAAAAACAAATTTCAATTAACACATCCTAATCTCACTGTACCGAAAAGTTAAAAATCTTGCGTTTGTTAAATAAATTTCGTGAGGCTGAAAGTGTATGACCGCAAAACTACTACAAAAAACGTTTACAGTATTATCGTTGGTGTTGTTCTTTTACGAGGCTTGATTTCACTTGGATAGCTATATCAACAGTCAAAACTGCCGAAAACTGAGTGCAAAATATTCTGTTTCACGAACGGTCACAACACGCACGTAAAAATAGTGTTTGGTGTGCGATTTCTTGGCATCGTTTAACAGGGCCTTTATTTTTTGACAAATCTGTGGATGGTGTGGTTTATAGCACATTAATCCATCAGTTTATTGCAATGTTAGATTTACAAAAACGAGAATGTTGGTTCCAGCAGCATAACGCAATTCGCATACTGCTGATGACTCACTAGACATGTTACGGGCTATTTGTGGCCATCTTTTGATATCGAAAGGGTTGTGGATTCCAAGATCACCAGACCTTACATCAGCAGACCGTTTCTTGTGGGGGTATTTAAAAAATTTCATTTTTAAAAACAAATCTCATACATTTGACGAATTGAAGGTGAACATTAAACGTGAGATTTCTTACATTAATGAGCAAACATTACACAAAGTGGCTACAAATGTTACGAAACGTGTACGAATCTCCATTCGAGTCACAGGGAATAATTTTCAACATCTATTATAATATTGTTAACGATAAGTTACATTTTGATTTGAATATTATTGTAAAATATTATGATAAAATATTATTTAATATTTTTGTACTCCACTCATGTCAACTAAAAACGAGTGCATCCTTTTCATACACCTTGTAATATCCCACTTCATAAAGTTTACCATTAACCAGGAATTATTTAATTATAGAATATTACCGACTGCTGCCTAGGTCAGTATAAAAATAAATGATAAAGTACTCGTATTATTAGACACTTCAAAAAGGATCCTCTGACTATTGATTGTTAGGCTCTTCAAATCGAAAAATTAGTATAATTTAGTTATCAAAACAAATTCTAGAGACCCCTAAATATAAATTTGTACGAAGTAAAAATATAGTATAAAATGCTACGAAATAACATACAATGTACTGTGTGCGACTGTTCTACGTTACAGAGTAACACTTGCGATACCCACTTCACTCGAGGGGACCGAGTGTGAGGTGTAATAGTTATCTACTCTTCTTTGTATACACTTACTAACTTTACCGTGCCACAAGTGGATAGCTTATTTTTTTTATTCGGATTATAAGAGTAAAATTTTATGATAACTTGTCTACAGGTACAATAACAACAGGATAGTTAGAAAAACACAGTAAAGTCTTGGAAGGTGACACCCTAAAATCCGAATTCGAGTTGTCCCAAAAAGTTTTCAGAAATTATTCTAGGAAACCAAGTTAGAGTTAACAGCTTGAGTCACTTTTTGTGTATCTCCTGAAGTACATTTAAATATTCCTATTAAAAACTCATGAAGTAGCGTGAAGGTATTGTATTCGACTTACATACAAGTAAGACTTAGTACAAGTAAGACAATGCATCACCGTACCACCTCTTGAAAGTTGAACGTACTTTAAGGGAATCTCAACTCATGTGCAAAAACTTTTATTTCTGAAGGAATCATCGTGGATTTAAACTTAGCCAATGCTTAATTTTGAAACCGAAGTAAACTTACTAGAACTTGTAAAGTAGAGAATAAACATATTCATGAAGAATGAGTATAGTTAATAAAAAAAAATTTGTTGTTAAAATAAAATTTTCCGGATAATTCTTCCAGACTTTTTAAAAACCGAACAACCCTCCAAATTGTAGAGGTTGATTTTTCAAGACTCCACCCTTTGAATCTCTAAGTACTTTGAAAGCTACAGCATTTCTTTCATCTCTTTATTAATTTACTTGTTTATAAGTAATAAAATACAACCGCAAGTATGATGAGAATGATGGTGAACAAATGACTTGAAGAAGTACATAACCCATTTTTATTACTTTCCTTACTAATAATACAAATATTAAGTTAACGTTCAAATTGGTTTGTAGACCTACAATGACGTATTACAGGTTATGGTCTAAACAGAGAGTTAATGAGAAAGCATATACAAGTTAGTGAAGGCGCCCTGAGCTATCAAAAGAACAACAAAATGCAGTTAGATTTAAGCAGACGTAGTCTCCTCTTAAGGCGATATAAATTATTTTTAAGCTCTAAATTGTTAGCATTTTACGCTTTGCTTACGCCAATTAGCAAATATGAATAATTTACTACCAATAAAAAAATTCCTTCACAATACGAATTTAAAAATCGAGTATAATTTTATTAAAATACCTACTGATTGGGAGATAAAATTGTACATACTTGTCAGGTAATCTACGATAAAGATTGATTGACTCGACGTGGGAGTAGCGACATCAAATTGTCTTTATAACATTCACTTTAAAATGTGATTAAGTAAAAATGAAATTAATAAATAAAGAAAAGATTTAATAATTTAAAACATCAATTTATCTTAAACAAATTTTATTTTAGTCTGAAACTAATTCTACTGGGTTAAGTAATCCCAGTACACTGAAAAGTATAAGCAGTGTTTCTGTAGTACACTGGGTAAAAGTTATTTGAAGTCATAATTTTTGTGATTTTCTTATTTTCACTAGTTTGAGTCACATTTGTTAAGATACAACAAAGAGTTGAAAAAAATCTGTTTACTAAAATCAAATACTCTACAAAAGTATGTAAACTGTAAATGAACATGTTAATGACAAAATAAGTAGAACCGAAAATGTGCATAACATTTATAATATTTTCTTATTATTTACTATAACGGAGTTTCAGTTGTAAATACATCAAACGTCTAAACAACCACGTAAATCACTTACCACTGAATCTCTTAGACAAGAGTAATGATGTAAATAGGCTAAAACGTGCTACAGTACTGGATCTCCCAGGGCAAGTTAGGTTAGGCCAGTAAAGTTCGGTGTACATATGTTTTGGAATCATGTGCTTATTATTTATTACTTCTCATTTAGTTTTTTCGTTTGTGACGACTCAAAATCATTGACAGCTGGCTTTGTTTATGTTTTGGTCTGAAGTAAATGTAAATAGACCCAGCTGGTGGAAATAAAATAATAAAAAATAATTTAATTTTAAGAAAGGTATAAACAAAATCGGGTTGCTAAGGGCTAGTAGGTTGTTAAAGAAATTGGTAGGAAATTATAAAACAGAATTGTAAGAGTAATTAGTGGAGGTTGGAGATCTTAAAGGGACAGTACGCAATCTTGTACGCGTAATTGAATAGAAAATATTTTAATAATTGGGACAGAAAATAAATCAATATAATTGTAAATATAAAGAATACTGTTGTTTTTAAAATAAAATTACAATTCGTTTAATGAGATATATTTGTTATATTTCACGTTTTAAAGGAGATTTTGGTTTTTATTTATATAAGAAATACTTTATATAATTTTGATTGTAAATAATAATTAAGAACAGTATAATATGTTTTAATGTTATAATTTGTTAATTACACCAGTGGGTTGTAAGTTTTCATAAGTTAAATCTAATCGATAAGTTGAATTTATTGTTATATAACACATTATGTATTAAAAAAAATTATATGAAAAAATTTTACAAAATATGTATAGGTATAAAATATGTATATGTATAACGTGTTTTTTCATTCTACATGTTCCACTACACTATTTTTTATTAAATGACTAGACAGTTTAAATGGTTCTTGGTAAATAACTTAGCCGAATCACGCTACGCCGAGATTAAGATATATTACTGATAAGTTTCATACAATTATGCTGCATTCGCTTCTAACGTATTAACAAGGGTCATTATATCTGATTCTACAAACAATTAACAAATTCCATGACAAAAAGTTATTTAAAAATCATACGCATATTACGAGTATAAAACTGAAAATATATAGCTTTAGAAATTCCATGCCTCTAGGTCTACATTCAACAATTCCTTTCAACACTATATTTATAATACAAGTAACCACGATTAAAAACACAAGCTGGCTAATTATAGTAATATAAACGTACTAATAATAGGGCTACGTGCTTAGATGAATTATTTATGAACATGTTAGTTACATAATTTCCTTTTTGCCTAGCAATTAGAGATAAATTTATTTAAATGAATCAAATGGCCTTTTGTCGTGCCTACATAAGGAATATATAAAATATGCAGTATTTACTTACTACAGAAAAAGAGGAAAGTATTGCATCTAACAGCAAAAGTAGAAATTGCATTTTAATTGGTTGTGTTAATTCTGGATAATTTAGGAAATATACATTCCAGTGAATGAATTAAAGATTGAACACAAGAAAGGTCAAATTAGTGAAATGTATGTAGTTTACGTAAGTATGAAAATTTATTAATGTATTTGTATAAAATTGTAGGACCAAGTTAACAAAAATTATTTACTGTGTTTCAAGGTAGTCATACAACAGTGCTAAAATGTTAACCTAAAATTATTTTTACTTTCTTTTGCCTATATGAATATATAGGAAGGAAAGTACTGTTTTCTTGTCGTTTTTTCGAAATCGAGTTTTCACCGGATCTAGGCTACATGTTTTCAGACCCCCTTAATCCGAAAAACAGGTATTTAGCGATTGGTTTGTGTGTCTGTGTGTAAACAAAATATTTCAAGAACGGTACATCGTACGAACTTGAAACTTGAAAATTAAGTTTAGAAGACCCGACACAAACATTTTCATCAAAATCAATCAACCAGAAGTAGCAGTTTATTCGTGCCATTTTTCACTTTTTTGCGATTTTCTCAAAAACGGCTCCTACGATTTTTTTTAAAAATCGCCTCATTTACTACATTGTTTATGCTGCATTATAAGATAGGGTAGGTGCCATGTCTGCTGAAATTCTTGGGGAGGCTATCCTCTCGTAGAAAAAATGTTTTTTTTAAATTTCTGCTTTAGTATGCATTTTAGCGCAAAAATGTATATAATGAAAGTTGTAGATAATTTAAAATCCTACAACTTTTATTTCAAACGTTGTTTTGTATAACGCTAAGTTTAGCGGTAATTAGCGATTTTCTGTTTTTTTTTTTTCATGAAAATCTGTAAATAAAATCGATTTTTTGAGATTTTAGCCTTAGTGTGCATTTTACGACAAAATTGTATAAACCAAATTTATAAAAAATTAAAGGATCTACAACTTTTAAATTGAGCATTTTTCTCTACAGAGACTAGTTTAGCGTGAAAGAGTGATTTTCCGTATTTTTAAGCCAAGCAGGTTGATTTTCATTTTTCATCATTCACTCATGATTTATAAGGTTATGCTTTTGAAGTTAGTTTTTGTTTATTTCTAATGTTTTATTACTAATATTAGGTTATACTGTTAATTATTAGCATTGGCAAAAAAACTTTTTGTGAGTGTTTCACACCAGATTTTTAGTGGAGCCAATACTTTGATAATTTATGTAAGTTTTGCTAACACTAAAGAAGTTGTAGTAATACGACAAAGTGAACAGCTTCTTCTATTGAGATAATATAATTATGATACTCCAGTTGTTTTAACTGGGACAATATTGTTAAAAAAAAAATCTGGTGTGAAACACTCACTCAACTTTTAAAAGAAACAAACCCCACAATAATAAATTTTTATGCATTTCGTAAATACTTTGCTGTGTAGGTAATTCTATCTAATTTTAATGACAATAACATATTATAAATGAGCTCAATAAGTGTCAAGCTAATCTATACTTAGGTTGGAAGATTAAATTTCTGGCTCAGGGAGGCGTAACATAACATTCCACATAATGACTTGTAAATATAAAATTTTAAATCATAAAGGTTGAAAGCAGTTGAACAAACCAAATGTCGTATTTTAAAAATAAAATCGATGCTGACACATTAGGAATGTTATTACAAGAAATATATAATCCGTAAGTTGAGTTCAAATCAAAGAATTAATGCAGCACAAGTAATCGTTTATCAAAAAATAAAGTTCTTAATAAAACAGAATTTGAATTTTAACACTCTATATCGCTAAGTAAACAGAATTGGTGAGTTTAGAATAGAGGGAGCTATAGAAAAAATAACCACAGGCGGAAAAGTTCTAACAGATAGGAAAGAATATAATTATTGCTTATCACTCAGATTGAAAATACCGTATTGATCAATATGACGAGAATGAAAACTGTATGAACTTGATAAAAAACAAAACTCCCGTCAATTCAAGAATCATTGTAACTTAAAAAAATACCTCTAAATTTCATGATGCATACAAGTTTGTCTTTTTAAAAAAACCCTACTAAAATTCCGTACTTATAATAAAAATTCATAACAAACAACAAGTTTAAAATGAATAATCGGTTACAGACCAATTAATTTTCCCGTAAATCTGCTATCGTACAGTATTTTATTCACTTCACGTGCTGTAAGGTAAAGATTTACATGGCCAAAAGTGTGGAAGGACTTAACTGGAATTTACTAAATTTTATATGATTGTTACTGACAATCATAAAATATCACTGTACTAAGCGTTTGACAAAATACTTTATACAAAAATTTTAATATTTTAATTCTTTAACTTTTGAAATGCACATTTTTTCCGTAAAATTATTTAAAGGATGCAATGTTGAAGAAACCTTCATCTATAAACAGCGGCTAAGTTAAGCATCTGGAAATTGTTATGTACAAAGGTTATAATATATTATTTAATTATATTCAATATCTGCTATAAGCTATTTTTTTGCTTCAAAGCCGTAATTTTTAAAACTGAATTTTTGAAAGAAAACAGAGCCGCTACTCTTGAATTTTTTGAGTCATACCAGTTATGCCACATCAATTTTTTTTAAATTTATGACCAGCTGTTTTGCACAATAATGCTAATGCAGTTGATGAAATGTAATAAATTAAAATTAATGATGAAAACGTTCCAGAACTATCCGGGACTCAAACCTGAGCCTTGATGTAGAACCTAGTTCCACTACTTTTTATCTAGTAACCAACACTCAACGGACCGGCCAAATGATACCAATAATGTTGGTAATAATAAATAATGCCACCTTAATATTTCCAGCAATAGTAGGACATGAGGTAGGTCTAAGTTTAATCAAAATCGTTACAACCGTTTATAAAAATTGTATTTTGATATGTTTTCCGTGAAGTGCTCTAAATTTTGATTAGCTAATTCAAAAAAATTTCTCTTTTAAAAGCCATGTTTTGGCTCGGGGTTCATAAACGTGAAATTAAGTTGAGATCCGGGTATGGAATACTTTACCCCATCGCAATATTTTTTCACTCTATTCAACAGAAAAAATGAAAAAGTAAGAAAAGAAAGAAAGAAAAATCTATTCTACAAATAGTTTTTTGTTTTACCTAGTACCAACTGAAATGCACATTAAGACTAAACCTGACGGTGATGAGTGATAGATGAAAATAAGTAGTGAGAAAATGTTACATGAGACCGGAACTCAAACCCAAGACCCCTGGTATAGAAGACAGTTCCGCTCAACAGTATACCAACCAGGTGACCTAGTAGTCCGGTTGCCTTTTTTGGAAGCAGTGGTTTAATTGCCGATTTAGTTCTTCAAAATAAATAAATTAACTCTGCTGTTGTACTGCAAACGTTTACAATAATTATAAATGTTTGCAGTACAACAGCAGTTGTTTAATTTTCGCCGGCTATAATAATTATTATTATAGCCGGCGAAAATTAAACAAAAGAGAACTTGTAGATAAAATGGATACTAATGGTAGTGGAACTTTTTTCATTTTTTTAAATTGGATAACTGAATTGAATAAAGGTAAAATAACTAATAAGTAGGCTATTATTTAATTTACATTAAATATTAATAAAGAATGTATTGTGTTTACCTTACCACTATTAAGTCCCACCACCCATTTTCCTTCCTTGTCAGTAGACTAAGTAAATTTATCAGAAATGTCTTCCACAGTCTTCATAAAAATAAACCTATAATAAATCTACAGCTTCATTTTCTTTAGCACAAGTAATAGACTCTATCCTATTTATATTCTCTACCCTCAGTTGCCACCTACTTTATCCCTTCAACAACGGAACAGTTTTCCGAAAGTTGGCATAATTTTTAATTAATTATTAATTAAATAATTAATTCCAGTTATGATTATTTAAACCACAGACTATCTAAAACGTTTCTCAGATGATCCGGTATATTAAAGAATAAGAAATTGTTTGCGAGTTTACATGTTTAAGGCGCACTCCAAGCAGCCTATTAAATTTTTTAATGTATTTTCAGTAAAGTTTTCAAGAACTTAATTTAAGTTTTACAGATCAGTGAACGTAGATAAATTTAAAAAAAGAACTGTATTAGTTTATCAATACTCACTGTTTATCAATGTTCTCTGATAGAACTAAAGGTTTTACCAACTTATTAACTCGGTTTTTTATTTCATTTTAAAATATAATTCAACTTTATTTAAAAACTATGCTACAGTTTCCAAAAAAACTCAGACAATTCGATAACAGCCATAGAGAGTGTAATATTATTCATATGGTTTTTAAATGATTTACGGATTATCATTGTAAGAGTTATTTTTGTCGACTTTGGTAAAACTAAATTTCTAAAGCAAAAGCAGCTGTGCATATGCTTCAAATAAAAACATTTAACAGAAAAAGTCTGAGTAATTTGTTAAATAAATAAAAAACAGGATGTACGTGTAATAATATACTTTTTAACAGGGTAAA
The DNA here is from genome assembly GCA_035578175.1 of Catonia carolina. Classification (NCBI taxonomy): domain Eukaryota; kingdom Metazoa; phylum Arthropoda; class Insecta; order Hemiptera; family Achilidae; genus Catonia; species Catonia carolina. The sequence goes on from JAQMRL010000001.1 coordinate 109,105,077, forward strand.
ACTTATTTTAAAAATCTCTATAATTACAATAAAACTTTTACGGAATATAACAATGGAAAGTTTAAGATTAATGAATTTTCGTAAACTTTTAACTTATTAATTTCATTTAGTGATAAATAACTTTTTAAAGTAAAAACACGCGTTTCCAGACTGAACAATAGTCCGAAAAACAGTGCAAAAATAATTGTGATATGATACTACAAAATTTAAAAATATTTATTTTTTTATCCACAAAACTGAATAGTTTTACCCTTCACGATTCAGTTATTTGATTTATATTATTGTGTACAAGACAAATATTTTTTTTATTTTCTCTTCAGTTCTAAAAAACGTAGATTGGTAAAAATTTAGATTATTGTTATACTTTAGAAATTTAGATTAGTAAATTGGTAAAAAGTAGGTAAACATTTTTAATTTATTTTTTTTAAATACTATTAAAAGTAAGATGGTATACTATAGGCACTTCAGATGGATCAGAGACTAACGCCTGCGTTCTAGCATTTTGGATGCACTGGTCTCTGTTACAAGCGAACTTAAAACATTGTAATTTCTATCCTTCAGTTGTAGCATCAAGTTCAAAACTTTCTTTCTGTTAAACATCTCAATATTATTGAGTATAATCTAGTTGTTTTTTTATTTTAAAATTTTCTTGTGGATATAATCATACATACATGAGTCATACATGATTGTATTATGAGTTGTAAACACGACATACTGGTGACATCATTCTTTAATTTTATTTACTTACTTTTCAGTTTTTTTTGTATTCAGTGCGCTGTGAGTAATCTTGTTTAACAGATCGCATGAAATGATATTATTAGTTTATGTAGAAACATATTTTAATGTGATTTTTATTCTACTTAATGAAGTGAATAATTTTTGATTTATTTTTAGTATTTTTGAGTGCTTTTCGTTTAATTTGTAATATTTCAATACAGTTAAAATACCGAAGCTAGGGGGAATGTACAGTAGTTCATAAGTCAGGTGAGAAAAATCGTACACAATGTTTACAATATTGTCTTTTAAAAACAATACTGAACCGGAATAATAAGAAAAATTGAAGTGCTGAAAAGATTTTATTTAAATACCTAAAAATAATAACATAAATTAGGATACTAAAAATAGTTTTAATTAAATAGCGCAGTATGAACTTGTTACAAAGATCATCATAAACTGATTATCATAAACTGATATTATTTGTAAAATGTATTTAGTGACTGTTTTATGTAAGTTTTTCCACTTTTTAAACTAAACTTTACTTTAGTTCATGTAGTACTCTTAATTCTGTTTACATTATTGACTATTTTTGTTTGTATTCTTCTTTTCTTTTTTCTCTTTTTTGTATATTTTCTTTACTCAAGCAGTATTGATATATTGTTACTGTAATTGGGCCATAGTTGACCTGTTCTTAACAATTCAAAAAAAATTAAAAAAAATGTTTTCTGTCGGCCTAGTATCGCGCCTAATGTTTGCTGAATGCTAGTAGATTTTATTGCCTACATTTATATATAAATATTTATATTTATTTATTTATTATTATTATTATTATTATTATTATTATTATTATTATGTGCGTATGGACCCTGATGGATCGCGCAAAGCATTCCGACTCATTTTTGGGAATTCTTTCTCATTTTCTATACTTCTCTCATTCTCTCCCCATGTGTTTGCTTCCTCTCCTCTGTCCACTGCGTCCCTGTCCTCCTAAGGATCTCATTCTCTGGCATCACAGTCAACTCGTTTATCCTGTTTCTGAATGTGTTTCTGTCTCCAATACCTATTGGGTATTTATTTATATAAATAATAATAATAATGCACTGTAACTGCACGTTCATTGTCATCCTCAAAAAAATATGGTCCTACGATAGCCTGTATTGATATAGCACACCAAACTGTCACTTTAATACTGTGAATCGGCTTCTCGTAATTTTTTTGTGAATTTTCGAGTGACCAATATCTAAAATATTTTTTTTTTGTTTCTGGTTTGACGTCCAAATGTTTTCCAATTCCTGCTACTGCAGACGGTGAGAAGGGTGACAGATGAAAATAAGTGATGAAAAAATACCAGACCTGACCGGGAATCGAACCCGGGACCACGGCGTAGAAGCCAGTTGCGCTAACCACTACGCCAATGGGCCGGCCAAAATATATGCTAATACTTATAACCTAATGTTAAGTTGAATATAATTTCATTTAAGATACTATGAATGATTAAGTTAGTGATAGAAAGTTGCTTGATCTAGCAAGTTGAAAACACAATCACTTACGGAATAAAATCAGTTTTCAAAAATAACTGATGTGATATGAATACTGATTATATTTACAGATGTGTCAGATGAAATAATCTGTTACAGCAGTTTTTCCGTGCACTGATGGTGGTGGGTCAGAGTAGGGACGCTGAATGTAATTTTGATGCCGTGCGTGTTTTATAATACTAGTAGAAAGCAGTGTGGAAGCAGCAGTAGCAGATTAGTGTTCTACAGCTCTAGCGGATTAGTTACGTGGAACGTAAACGGTGTACCCTTCACGATAAAGATATTTAATTATAATAGTACACATCAGAAATAGTCTAGTAGTATAGCTATACTTATAATATCGCTACTTTCCCGAAACAAATTCATGAAAATAAAATGTATCAATTTTGAAACGTTAATGTAAAAACAGAACATCACTTCTTGATAACTCCCATCTAAAACTGTAACTAACCGCTTTACTGTTGGCAAAACAAAATACGTTGGAAAATACTCGTACATATATTTTAAGTGAAAAGCATCAGAATAATCTCATGAATTTTGCTTGGTCCATTGTTTTTATTGTATATGTTTAATCCGATGTTATTTACGTATATCTTCGTATTCTATTACGTTAGAGAAGAAATGATATTAAACTACTACTTTGAATCATTGCATATTTCTGTTACAAGGACTCTGAAATTCGCATTAGCAAAACCCGTCGCAACCACAGGCTACGCGTTGTTTCGCAACCCAGGAATGAGGGTCGTGCAGAAGAGAGGAAATATTATAACATGACTTCCTGACCATACATTATTAGAATGAAAGCTAGCTGCTCTCCCAACCGCTCTACAACCTTCCACCCACTTAGCCTCCCACCCTGAAGCACATTGATCCACAGGGCCCTCAGGGGAGCCCTGCTTTTTCCATTCACCAAAATTACAAAATCCTTCCACACCCAATGGTTTTTAGATTCTATATATTTTAATAAAAATTTAACGATCGTGTAAATCTTTTTAGAACATAAAGGGCAGGTAAATGGTTCCGGGTTTGACCTTGAAAAGCTCTTGCATTAGCAATAACCTCTTAGATTAGCAATAACCTCAATATTAATAATATTTTACCAAGAAATTTATCGACAACTTTCGAATGACCAATTCTCATCAGAATCTGCATTATTATTCAGATTTTTAGGTTTTCTTAAAAATACATTAACCAACCGGTAATGACAGTAAAACCATTTCTCCCTCAGATAAATTAGTTTGTGTTACAACAAAGTCATTGCAAAATACTTAAATTTTTCGCTGATTTGCGTTAAGTTTTGTTGTTACGTTGGAAACATCACGAGATTTTTTTACGAATTTCACATATATAAAGAAATAATAATAATATTAATAATTTATTACAATTTTAGTGGCGTAGGGTGGATACACATAATGGGTAATATCTCATGAAGTAGCCCACCCTTAATCCTTTTATGAACTTAAATCGTGAGCCACAATGCTTGTTCGCTACGTAACAGAGATAATATGTTAAATACTATGTGATTCATAATAAATAAATAAAAACTAACGTTAATGATATAAATAATCAGCAAAGCATTTAAATGTAGTTATGTTAAACAAGTACATTGGCTTCCGACTTGGTCTTGGATCTACGATATCAGAGATGATCTTTGGCATCTAAATTTTGATCTTTGTCGTAAGCAATCCTATGCTGTTTTAACTTAACAGCTGAGCGCAGTGTTAGCTCTGTACGTATGCACCACCTCGCCATTTGTATTAAAAAAACACATTCAGTAAGATTGTGACCATATTTGTAGACCAGATCGTATTATTTAATGAAATTCTACGTGAGTAAATAATTTGTAAAACGCAAATTTGAGTCATCATTAAATGCTACATTTATTGTGTTACTTTTTAGATATCAGATATTTATGGTCCATTTTAGATTATCTAAATCCCTTGAATACCACCACTTATTACTTTCTACGTAATTTTTTTTTTTTTAAATAACGGGTGAGGCAGTGAATCGGGCAATTATGAAAACACTGTGAGGAAGTTAAAAGATGTAGTTTAATTAATTTAGAATATACCTAGTAATACTTAAATATTTACAATTTTTTACACATTACTTGAAAATCATATCATAAAGATGTCCTCATTTTGTCGCACACATTCCTGAACTCGTGCACGAAGGTTAATCATCACATTTCGGAATGTGGCTGTAGGAATTCCTGCCACGTCTTCACGTATCCGTTCTTTAAGTTCCCGTACATTTCGAGGCGGTGGAGATTGGAAAACACGTGATTTTAAGTGTCCCCATAGAAAGTAATCACATGCAGAGAGATCTGGTGATCTGGCTGGCCATGAAATGTCTCCGTTCTTAGAAATAAAGCGATTGGGAAACAAGTGTCACAAAACATTAATTGAAGCCCTGGATGTGTGGCAGGTAGCACCGTCTTGTTAAAAAACATGTTTTGGTAAGCCGGATTACGAACTAATTCCGGTTGAAGACAGTTCTCCAGCATGTTAACATAGCGCTGTGTATTCACTGTAACTGCACATTCATTGTCATCCTCAAAAAAATATGGTCCTACGATAGCCTTTGTTGATATAGCACACCAAACTGTCACTTTAATACTGTGAATCGGCTTCTCGTAAATTTTTTGTGAATTTTCGCGTGACCAATATCTAAAATTCTGCTTATTTACAAAGCCCGAAAGATGGAAGTGAGCTTCATCGCTGATCCAAAGATTGTTGAGAAGATCTGCGTTGTCATTCATCATCTCCAATAATCGATTGCAAAAAGCAAGTCGGGATGCGTGATCAGCATTATTCAAAGCGTGCACTAACTGAATTTTAAACGGATGGAACTGTAGATCTTTGTGAAAAATCCTCCATACACTGGGATTAGAAATGCCGAGTGGTATTGCATGCCGTCGAGCTGAACGCGTAGGATTTCTTAACACTGCCGCCTGCACCTTGTCAACGTTTTCTGGTGTACGGACACTTTTTACGCTTCCAGTTCATGTCTTCAGTGTTGAGCCTGTTTCTTCAAAGTTTTTAACCCATATTTTTATTGCATGGGCTGAAGGTATCAGATCATTACGCGGAATATTTCAATAATTACGAAATGCGCGCTGCGCGAACACTTAACCATCATTATTTTTATAATACGGTTTAACAGGGTATGCTCGTTGTGCACCGCTCCACGACTCCATTGGAACTAAATGGTAAAACAGACGCTTCAAGATGGTGGTAGTCTCATTCTCCTAGCCACACTACAGGAGACTGTATGCAGTGTTGCCAAATCGCCCGATTCACTGCCTCACCCGTTATGTAGTAGAAATTAAACCAGATTTTTCTGAACATTTTTTTCTATTAGTTACTGCCGGTTCCTAAGGCTAAACTTTCAGCTGAGACATTATTAGCTTTAAAGTGTTAGTTGAAAAATTACTGCAATCAAACTCGTAACGCTTAATTTTCTTTTTGGGCAAACACTGAAACACTATTTCCAAATCCATATTTTTCCGGATAAATGTTTTTCAGTTTCAATAAACTCAAGTTAAATTGCGAGTTTAGTATATAATAATGCACTTTCTAGTGTTTTGTAATTCCAAAGTTAAGAATTTCTTATAACGTGAAACGTAGTTTTTATTAGAACAAAATATATAGCTTTTATATTAGGTATTGGGAACAGTTCAATTTTTGCCAACCAGCAAAATGTAATCGCTACACTTTGCCAAGTGGCATCTTCTTTGGATGTATTCTTGAACATCTACACTCAGTGATTATATAGTTCGGTCATAGTTGTTAGCTTCCCACAATACTAAGGCTTTCGGCCAGCCGGTGTAAATTACATTCTCCTAACTGATTGAATGAGAAAAATATTAATGTAGTTTGGCAAAAAATTAGGTATAATATACATTTACATAACTTTTTTTATACAGATAGCTACATCAAAAAACTCGTAAACAAATAAGCAATATGGTAAAATAATATTAAAGAAATAATTTTCTTAAATAGCCCATAATTTTTTTCTTATTAATTTCTAGGTCATTAATGACTGTTACATAAGAAGTTTAGAGAAAATTACAAACAAAAAATTGAAACTATATTAACATACCGTACATAGATATTTAGAATAGGATTAGGAAAATAATTCCAATATTATTAAATATTTAACAGTATGGTCTATTTTTAAATAATACGGAATCCGAAAAAGATTTACAGTATTTTGGACTATTTTTGTCTCTCAAACGTTTTCCAGACTCTTGTCAATACTGATTAGTGCTAGTGTACGATATGAATTTAAACATTCCACAAGATGTGTGTGAAAATTAGAAATAATATACCTATGGTAACGTATACATTGTGATATTACATCCTTTGTCATGATGCCTTGATGTGCTTATGCGGTAGCGATGAATGTCCGATGGATATTCGAGTGAGTACAAAATCTATCTTATAAACAAGATAAAGATAGATTAAAAACAAAATATTTTTAATCTAGATTTATTGTTATTATTATACAAACAAGTTCTTGCTGTTGTAACCTGGTTTGAAGCATGTAGTAGAACTTCATGGTTTTAGTATTTGCATGTAACGCCTGCTTCATATTTTAGTTTAATACGAAACATTGAGCAGGGGTAGAGATAAAAAGATATAGATGAGGTCCGATCAAAAGACCATTAGAAGCATCTGCGCTGAGAAAGGTGACATTAATACTGGATAGGCGTCAAATCTCACCACAGAAACAATATAGCAACCGTGACATCGCCCTTCAACCTCTTTCGTAGTGCTCCGGCTGCGCTTGTGCTAATATAGCTTACTCTATCTTCTTTCAACCTTTTTTACTATCCCTCATTTTCAGCATCTTTTCACCTATCACTCCCTGGTTCTATAAAAATAAATAATAACATTTTCTTTAAAAGTACCACGGAAAGTCGTGTGTCGCTCCATCCATTTTTATACTACAGAAACCATCTGACCATCAGATCCAGTTTTACAACTTCAGAAACCTCACCGGAAACTATAATTTGCAAATATTTTTTGAGAAGCGAAGCCTTCCACAAACTCACACTTATAATTTTTTGAAAGGTTTATCAAAGAAATAAGGCAAACATTCTAAAATTATTACGTAAAGTTTAGTTCGCTCAAAATTTTTAAACGTTCACAGTGACTTGGTAAATCAAAAAACAACTGACGGTATTTTAAATCAGTGATAATCAATTCAAAACTTTACATTATACAAAAGGCTAATATAAAATTATTTAAAAAATTCTCCTTCCGCTCAATGCTCTGTGAAGTATTTAAATATTTTTCAATTCGCTTATAGCCATGATAATTCTAAAATTAATTTTATATATTATTATTGTAATCTTAGTAAATTTAGATTTGTTGCATAGGCTACTTTTTTTTTTTTTTTTTTTTTTCAAACACTGCTTAATCTACAATCTGTTCGCAAGGAACAATGAATAGATGAGTGGTAGAGTCTATTAACTGGCTTGTTGAAGAAGAACTCATTAGTTCTTCTCCATTTTACAAAATAAAATATAAAATCACTTTAAAAAAAAAAAAGTTTTTTTTTTTTTTTTTTTTTTACACTGAATATAGTTACGTTGGTTGTGTTTTAAAACAAGTCTGTCGTGTGTAGTCTTTGTAAACGTCGAATTTCTTCACTGTTGTCGAGGAGGTTCACCGCTAAATAATTTGTGTGGCTATTAAGTCTTGTATGATACCTCGAAGAAAATCTTGAGATTTCATCCGTGATGGTTGGTATGTTCAAGTCTCGTTGAATGATCCTGTTGGTGACATACCACGGAGAGTCTGTGATAGTCCGGAGAAATTTCGTTTGAAAACGTTGAATTATGGCAACGCTTGACTTTGTCGCCGTTCCCCAAAGTTGTATCCCGTAAGTCCAAATTGGTTTCAGAATAGTCTTGTAAATTGTTAGTTTGTTCGTTAACGATAATTTAGAATTTTTGTGTAACATCCAATAAAGTTTATAAAATTTGTAATTTAGTTGTTTCCTCTTATTCCAGATGTGTGTTTTCCAAGTTAGTCGACGATCTAGATGCATTCCAAGGTATCTTGCTGTATCTGATTGTGGTAGTGTTTTATTGTTTAGTTTAACAGGTGGACACGTGTCTTTTTTTAGTGTGAATGTCACTTGAACACTTTTCTCTTCGTTAGACTTTATCCGCCACTTTTTTTGCCAGCTCTCTATGTTGTGTAGATGTTCTTGCAGATATTTTGAAGTAGTATGTGGTTTGCTATGTACAGCTTGGATTGCAACATCGTCAGCAAAAGCTGCTAATGTGGTGTTTTCCGAAACAGGCATGTCAGAAGTATATATACAATACAGGAAAGGTGACAACACACTACCTTGAGGAACTCCCGCATGGATTGGAAATAATTGTGATGAGTCTGCTTGTAATTTAACCTTGAAATACCTGTCTTCTAAAAAGGATTTAAATAAATTGAAAATTTGATGAGGTAGGTGCTTTTTGAGCTTGAAAAGCAGACCAAGGTGCCAAACCTTGTCATAAGCTTGACAGACATCAATAAAGACTACGGAGCAAAATTCTTTTTCTTCGAAAGCCTTTTGAATTTTAGCAGCTACTCTGTGGATTTGCTCGATCGTACTATGCCCCGCTCGAAAACCGAACTGGTAATCTGGTATTACAACACTTTGTTCGAGTACAGGTATCAATCTTTTTAAAATAAGTTTTTCAAACACTTTAGACAACACTGGCAACAAACTTATTGGCCTGTATGACTTTATTTCGTTAGGTGGTTTACCTGGTTTAGGGATGAGCACAATTTCTGCTATTTTCCACTGTTTAGGATAGTATTCAATACGAAGCATAGCATTAAAAATGATTGTTATTAGTCTCAGAGTTTTTTGTGGCAATTCTTTCAGAATTTCTCCTGTGATTGAGTCGTGCCCCGGCGACTTTCTTGAACAAATATTTTTTTGTATAATTTCCTTGACTTCATTTATGGAGAATAATTTAAGAGGCATTGCCATTTGAAATGGAGATTCTAAAAATTCGTTAATTTCCTCTTCATCAATTGAATCTGAGGGAAAAGGAGTGAAAACACTTTCAAGATGACTAGCAAAAGCTTCTGCTTTTTCTTTGTTGCTCTTTACCCAGTTGCCGTTCGGTAGTCGAAACGGTGGAATGGTGTGATTGGGTCTTTTAATCCGTCGCAAAGGTTTCCAAAGGGAAAAATTTGTATTATAATTAGGACCTAATTGCTTTAAATAATCTTGTAATGATTCATTACTATATTCCTGCAACAAACGCTTCAGATTCCTGGCTGCATTATTGTAATTCCTTTTATCTACTGGGTTTCTTGTAGTTTGCCATACTCGCCTTAGTCTCCTTTTTTCGTTAATAGAAATTTTAATGTTCAAAGGTTGATAGACGTCCGTATTGTCGTAATTAGTTGTCTTGTCCGGAGTTGACAATTTGGCTGCTTCCTGGATTGTTTCGGTTAGGTAATGAACAGCCTTGTCTATATCATTTTCATTTTTTAAAGGAATATCACAGGTAATTTTGTAGTCTAATCTTTGCCTAAAATAGTCCCAGTTTGTATATGAATTTGTCAAATGTTTAGGCAACTGTGATTTATTAAAAATGGATGCAATTGATAATATTACAGGTGAGTGGTCTGACGACAAGTCAAAGCAAGACTCTATTTTTACGTGCGCGTCAGGAACTCCCTTTTTAATAAAGAAATCTATGACGTCTGGAAGTCGTCTAGTATCCGTAGGCCAATATGTAGGTTCATTTGAAGAAATATAAGATAATTGTGTTTGATCGATGACTTGCATTAACAGACGACCTCTCGGGGAAGTTATTCGAGATCCCCAACGCTGATGTTTTGCGTTAAAATCGGCACCTATTATAAAACGCCTTCCCAGTGATTTGAAAAATTGTGTGAAGTCCTCTTTCCTTAGCGTGTACCTTGGAGGAAAGTATGCTGCTGATACGTTTAATGGTCCAAAATTATCTGTTATTGACACACTTGTGGCTTGAATGCTTTCAGTTTGGTACGCTGGTAATTGATAATGGGCGATGGTATTTTTTATTATTAATCCGGAGCCCCCATGAGCTCTACCATCAGGGCTGTTTGTTTGGTATGTCGTGTATCCTGTCATTCTGAACGTATTTGTATCTTTGAAGTGAGTTTCTGATATAAGTAAAATGTCCAGTTTCTGAAAAATGATAAAAGACTTGATTTCTTGGCTATGTTGGGCCAAGCCGTTAGCATTCCATAGAGCTATTCTAAGAAGTCTTACCATTATGACAATTTTGCTATAAGGGTAGACATCATATTTAGTATGATCTTAATGTCGTCATATAATTTAGCCTGACATTCTAGCTGCCTCGAGATCAGCTGTTCCAATCTGCTGAGGGTTTGACTGCCTACGCTTGTTTCATTTCCAGGAATTGTATGCATTAGTACTGGAGGTGACTGTGTTGAATATGTTATACGATTTCCTTCTGAGTACGGATGAGGATTCAGTACACGATTATTAGTGACGCTATTATCTACATAGTGCTGAGTTGTATGCACTTTAGAAGCCACCTGTGCGTACGTTTGTAGTGAGCCGTTTATAATGCGCGGATCACGCGGTGAAGCAGTCGGTATTGCCGTAGGAGTTTTAAGATGAGGTTGATTAATTTGCTGTTGAGAAGGATTTATTTTTGGCCGAACCTGAGGATATTTTCTTTTCTGTATATCCTTATATACAGAGCACCCTTTATAGTTTGCTGGATGGGATCCTCCGCACAAAACACATTTTGCTGGTGTTTTGCGATCTGTTTTTTTACATTCAATCGTTGGATGTTCTTCAGTACACTTAACACAACGGAAGGGGTGTCTGCAATACGCCTGAGAGTGACCATACCGCTGGCATCTTAGGCATTGTACCACATCTTTCTTAGTGTGGGGGACTTCAAAAGAAATTTTGGCATTTAGCAAATATTGAATCTGATATATATCTTTGTTATTATCTTTTCGCTGTATATCAACAAAAAACATATTTAGTGGCTCTTTTGAGATCCTGTGTTTTATGTTATGAATTCGTAAAACTACATGGTCCTTTTCTTCTAATTCGGTTTTCACGTCATCAAGACATGCTGTGTGGTGCATCCCTTTGAGTACAACTCGGAAACACCTGTTTTGTGTCAATTGGTACGTGTGAAAGCTTATATTACGGGATTCCAATAGTTTAGCTATAACTGAATATAATTTAGTAGTTTTAGGAGTTAATTTAATTTGATTTGTATTTTCTAATTTGTAATAATATTGTCCTTTAGCAACCTTGTCTACAATTCCTAAAATATCATTTATGTTCACAAAATTTATAAAAAGAGGTTTCGGTTTTTCTAAAACGTTTTCTATTTGGGTTTCTTCGGTATCTTCTATATCTTTATCTTCCATGACTTCTTCGTCACTAGAAGATAAGCAGTCAAACATATTTGTAATCGTTACAAATTGTTTAGAGTTTATCTTAGTCTGGTTTTTATTGAAGTTAGGTTTTAAAGTTCTTTTAAATTTTTTTGAATTATCAGGAAGAACATTTTTATCCACATCGTTGGTATCGACATGATTATAAGCACGTTTAGATTCTTTGATACGTTTCTTCTTCGTCAAAGAAGAAGAAGTAATTCCATTAGTTGACTGTCTATGCTCCAAGTCGTCTAATACCTTTAAATATTCTAAAACAGCTGTTGTTCCGACATCTGTACTGCCAGAGCCTGCTAGATCGCTAGAACGAGGCGTAGTTGCGTTACCGTTTCCATTACACTGACTACTGAAATTGGTAGCCATGGCAACTAAACTCCAAACCTCGTATAGGTTACGTATAGGTTAGGCATCCAAAAGAAATAAAACTATTTTCTGAGTTATCTTGTAAAAAACCAAAACTTACGTATTTCCTTTGTAGCCTATTTGTTAAAAAAAAAAACTCCAATAATTAATACACTTTTTAACTCAAAAAACTCACTATTTCTCACAAAAAAAAGTTAAATAACAGGAGTCACTCATTAACTTAACATACAACCAGCTGATAACCTAATATTCAGGCTACTTAAAAGACTTTTTTTTTTTTTTTACAAAAACTTATAAAAACACGAAATTTTATTTATTTATTTTATTTAGTAAAATATACATTACAATTAATTTCTATACTAAGCTATATACAATATTTAAACTAAATATGCTAATACGAAAAACTTTTCTTCACGAAGAGTTCTGTCCGCGAATAGGAGTATACAAAAAAAACTATTTAAACAAATTTCATAAATATTTACAACTTCTATAAATACTATTATAACATCTAAAAAGAGTACAAGAATTACGGTATACAGTTTCTTTTATTTATCAAAAAGCATTGACTATAAAAATGATGTACCATTAAATTTACACATATATAAAGAATAATATTAACTTTATTACTCTAACACTTATAAATTATTTTAAAACTTGGAAAAGTTTCCAAGTTCTTGGTCGGGGATCGAAAGGATATGCTATTACAGTTTATGTTTCAATAGATATAGTGACATATTAATGTGTTCATAGGATAGGAGTGCGTTAACGAAAAGACCCTCAAGATAGAGAAATGACTTTTGAAAAAATGTACTATTTGGTTTTCTTGACTTTATTTTTCGAGCGTTCCTAGTAGCATAATTTGATTTTATAAGATCTATTATTACTTTATGGTTTCCACACGCACAATAGAACTGTAACACCACCTTGTACACAAATAAATGCCTTAAAGATAGGACTTCAAATTCCTGGAACAGGCTCATACGATCGCGCTTTTTGTATCCGTTAATAGCGTATAGAACAGATATTTGTAGACTAATCTCCAACTGAATGTGGACTGAATGTTTGTGCTACCTCAACATACAATTCCATATGACAGCCAAGAGTGTACAAGTGAAAAATAAATTTGCTTTAACAAAGATCTGGGACATTATATGGTGGCCCTTTCTCTCCAAGACCAACAAAGAACGTACTTCAGCATACCAGAACAAAGTCCTCCGGTGCATCACAAAGTTTCACTATCTTATCTCCAATCGCATCGTACACGAACACCTTCTCTTCTCCTCTATGGAGGACTTTATTTACAATACCTCGAAACGGCTCCACGACGCCGGGAAAACTGACGGACCCCAGATCATTCAGGACTTGTACCGACGCCCACATCCACCCGAAGTCTTTATGCCATTACCATTCCACGACTTTATCTAAATTCCAGTATGACCCACTTATCAAAATTTAGAGTTGCCACATTTTTATTCCGCCCTGTATTCCTCTTATATACCCATGCCCCTTCATCTACTTGTATGACTCATGCCCCCCAGTTGGTAGTTGTCCCCATGTTCCTATGCATAATCACTCCACTACGGTGAAAAGAGCCGTCATTTTAAATTATGAAACACTTAGAAAATAAAAGGCCGGTGATTATGCCAAACTCTACTCTTTCCGTCTCCCCTAAAATCATAAACTAACCCCTACCTAAAATTGTACCATTTGTCCACGTTAAGTACGATGCGTGCCTTTCCCTCCTCAAGACAATAAAACTCCCACATAACTGAAAAAGGCCACTGAAAAACAAAAAAAAAGAAAAGAGCCGCTCTTAAACCCACTTGTCCCTTAATATAAATTTTCATCCACGAGTAACTTCTTAAAATACATTACCTCCTTTGAAGTCCCAGTCCCAATCCCGCAAGAGCCAGAATCCTATTTCCTAATTTTAAACTATAAAATTCCCCCTAAATTTCATGAGGTTGCAATTATTCGGTAAAATTGTTCCCCGAGCGACCAGGTGTTCCTTAACACGATGTCGCCATCATAGGGCTTCTCAGCCCTCTCAACCAGGATTCAGGATTCAGGGACATTATATGTTGTAAATGATAAAACCTATGTAAAAGAAGACGTAAGTATTTTTTGAGATTTGAAACATGGGCTTTCCACAGAAAATCATCCTCAACTAGAAGTCCAAGATATTTAACTTTATTTGATTGCTGTATTAATCCACAATTACATATATTAGAAGAACAGTCAACTTCATGATAGCGCAGCGGTTGTCAAACATGAAGGATCGTGAAAGACTAAAATTAAAATAAACAGTTTTTTCTAGGATTAAACTCAACTTATTGAAACGAAACCACAGTGCCAAGAGCTAAAAATCGTATTGCAAATGTATCTTTAGCTATTCTGACGGAATCTTACTAAATTGGAAGCAGTTACATTCCATACGATTTTATACGCACAGAAAGTATTTGAAATACTACTACACATTCAGTGTTTGTAATAAACTTGTTTGTAATAAACTTTCAAGAATTATATCAGCAAATAACATGTTGGAATTTTTTACACTAAGGTAATGAATTTCAGAGAACGTTTTGAATTCATCCAAAGACATAATTTAGTATTAATAAATTTATGAGCCTGAATATCAAATATAAGAAAATATCATTTTTTTAATACTTTTAATAAACCACTAAATATTTTAATATAAACTTAAATACTTTGTAACGATAATTAACTTTATTGTAATAAAATTACAAATTATTAACTAATAGTAGTTGATTCTTGACGTATTTCTTTGTAGAATTTCTTAAAGTAATTTTACAATCAATCAAGTTGGTCGAGTTAAGATTTTGCATATCATGATAATTTCCGAGAATTTGAAACAGGAAAATAATTACTTTGACTGTTCTAATAAGTTATGTTTTAATAACTTTTAAAATCCAATACATTTATCATTCTTTAGGGAAATTAAACAAAAAAGTACCTTATACAAAATTAAAAAGATATATCTTTAAGCCGGTAGAAGTTGATAAATGTGTCTCTTTCGCCTTTATACAGCTGCGAAGAATATAGTAAGGGTGAATACTGGTCTCTATTAACGAGATCAGCGAGGTGTGATGAACAGAGTGGTATGGGGAGACTCCTGGCACGACTCGACACTTAGTCAGCGAAACTGCCTACCAAATTATCCCCACAGCGATGAGAAACTATCCAAACTACTGTTTCCTCTGATCCCAATCTATTATATGATAAAGTAATTATATAGAAGAACAATAAATAAAAATAATCAACGTACTACAAGTCTTATATAGCTTGCTAAATAATCAGAAATCCAATTGATTAGGCAATAAAATGAGTTCCAACGTAGGAAGTTACCGTTTAAAATTTGATTCTTTAGATAAATATTTTTTAATATTTCTCGATAAGTAATTCAATTTCTTTCTACTGGTGTTTTTCTAACTGCGCATATCTAGGCATAATTGGTTAACCCACCAGCTCTTCTTACAGTTTAATAAAGTATGAGCGACGAAATTCAAAGAATAAGATTGCTATTGATGTCTCAAGACATAAAGACATATAATACGTATGTATATTAATACGTAATATTTTATTGATACAGAAAATAATCAAGAAATTGTCGATTAACTTACTAAATTACATTGTGGACGTATCACTAGAACTTTTCATGCAAAAAATATTTGGATGTCATTCATTTACGAGTAAACTATGTCTACTGGATTGCAGGCAGTTGGCTTTCTGAAATCCGTCTGTTACTATAGTACATATCATTCTACTCTTACTTTAAGTAAAAAAAAACGTAGACTTTTTCTTCTTCTTTTTCTTCAGGTGCCCTGGTCCGTGAAATGTTGACTAGCATCAAGGATACTTGAGTTTGTCGTCTGCCCGTCAAAAAAGGGAAACTTAACTCGCACTATTACTTTACTCCACACCACTTACATACTTTACTTACTCAGACCAGTCCCGAAGATTTTTTTACCGTGGCATTCTACGCAACCTGGACTAATTTCACCCCTATCTATATTTTCCTGGATAATATTTTAGCAGCGTTCTGTTTTTAGGCTCTCATCGCATTACCAAAGTGTTACTTTTTTCTACGATTCACAGTATTCACATTTTACATTTCCTCACTCAACCTGGCCAAGACTTCTATGTTCTTTACTCGATCTGCCCACAATATTCCCTGCAATTTCTTGAAATAACGCATTTTAAAGGTTTGAAATATTTTTATCTTATCATCTTTCAGCGTTCAAGCAATACCTCATCAAATAACACCGAAAATATATAGCAGTGGATTAATCTAATTTGGAACGGGAGTTTACGAACCCTTTACCGCGTAAGGTTCTTTTCATTTTTCTACAGGCAATACGTGATTTGATCTCTGCTGTGTTACTCAGCATCCTAAATATATGAAGCTATCTTCAACTGTACTTCCGATAGGGTGTCTTGAGTTCTAGTACCAATTGTCATACCAGGACGTTTACCTATCACAAGTATCTTGGTTTGTATTGATGTTTTTTTTTTCAAATTCTAGCTCTTTTAATTTTTCTACGACCCTAAGTAAAATTTGTTTTAATGTCTCAGTTGAGAAAGTCAGTAGAAAAGTGTCCTTTGCTCTCGCTTAAATTGTTTGCTTAGTTATTATATAATTTACTCATTTTTAAACCAGGTTTTTAATACAAATATAAAATTTATAAAAGTCTGAATTTCAATACCTTATGAATTCAGATGAAAATGAAGATAACGACGATAATAATAATAATAATAATAATAATAATAATAATTATTATTATTATTATTATTATTATTATTATTATTATTATTATTATTATTATATTATTAATATTATTAATATTAAATCAAATTGTGATAACTGCCCTAAATTGTTATATGTAAATGACTTTAAGTACTTAGGGGTATACTTCGATGTTCATTTAAAATTTCATATTCATACTGCTTTCTTAGTTGATAAGATGAAAAAGTTAGTTGGTTGTTTTTATTACTTAAGACCTTTAATTGATGAAAAAATTTTTAAGATTGTATACAAATCCTTGGTCGAGTCTATTTTACGCTACGGAGTTCAAATATGGGGTGGTACGAGTATGGTTCATATAAATAGATTAAAATCTATGCAATTAAGGATTTTAAAATTGGGATTAGGTACTAGACATGTAAATGATAATGAATTGTTTGAGATATTTGATACACTACCACCAGATAAATATTATAAATTCTTAAATATTTGTAAATACTATAATAATGATAATTACAAGCAAAAAGTAGAGATTCCATACTCTGTTAGACGCCAACTTTATATTATACCTAGATTTTTTAATAATTATGGTGAAAGATCGCTAAAATGTATTATTCCATTATTGTTAAATAGTGTGCCTGAAAGTATCAGTTTGTCAACAGATACGCAAAAATTTAAAAGAAAAATTAAATTGTGGTTACAAAATATGTGAATTTATTAAATTGGTTTTTATTAGATGTTTTTGTACTATATTTTGTTTCATCTGTTCTTCACAAAGGCTGCTTGTGCGCCTATGCTTTTTTACATTGTTAACAAGTTATTAGTATTAAAGTGAAAATTATTTTAAAGTATATTAAACATTCATAATAGTTGCAAATATGTATACTTATTTTTTTCTTATGTTTGTATTGTATATAATTTTAACTGTATTTGATTGTATCATGGGCACCTGATGTTAAGTTCCTTGAACTTATCAGGACCCAAAACTACTAATTTTCAATAAAGTTATTTCTATTTCTATTCTATTCTATTATTATTATTATTATTATTATTATTATTATTATTATTATTATTTACTTAGTTAGATTTTCATTTCTATCAATTACACCAAAATTAGTTAATTAAAAAATATTTAAAAACTATACCTACCTATTAACTTGTATATAATTGTTAAACAAAACATTAATATAAAATTGTCATACCTGCAGCTGGTGAAAGTTTTGTGACCACTCCCCATCTAGATTTCCACTGAAACATAAAACAATCATCAGATGTTAATACAATCAAATACTAGGTTACTTTGTACAAAACATATAATTTTAATCGTCAAGGATGCATAGTAATCTAATACATTAAAAATAACTATCCTAATGGGCAGTGAAATTATCGCTCGACTGCAGTTGCAAATTATGTCTTTATCAATCTTTATTTAAACATTTTATAAATAAAACCGATCTGAAATTCAAAAAGTTCTCTTTATTTTACCTACAAATTTTTATTATTATAAAATTAACAATGTTATTATTATTTTATTCAGAATAATTACATATATTTTTTTTCGCTCATAAAAAGAATTTTGTTCTCAATATCTGATTACTTGGCTTAAATAAAGCCGTATCGTTAAAGCAGTACTTTTAATAATCTAGAAGTCCATGGTTTAAAGCGATAGATAAACAAAAACCTACTTTTTCGATAATCATTCATCTCAGCATAGTTTGGTAGTTTGGATTCGGATCTCTACACTTGTACGTAGTATATCATCTTACTTACTATAATGAGGATACATACAGTAAGCATCAAGAGAGTAAAAGGGGTATGTGTCGCATAAAATCTAAAACTTCAAAACATAGACAAAGAACTACAAAAAAAACAACAAACTAGAAGAGAAGGCTTATCACTGCATATTGAAAGAGTTAAAGGTTATTATCCAGGAGCAACATCTAGAAATGGAGACAAAGACGATTCCCAAAAATGGAGAAAGGCATTAAAGTCTATGCAAAAAAATAAGAATTAAAGAAATATGTAAGCAATGTTTTGCTTCTTTCCTTCACAATCGTAATACACAAGGCAGCCTACTCTATAAGAATTTTTTATAAGACTAGCGAGGAAAGTAGACTACCAAATCAATAAATGCAAGAAACAAATACACCATGCTTAAGAATTATCATGAACATAGAAAGATTACTGTAAAGGTAATCTCAAGACATTTTGTGGTAAGTTTGTAAAATTTAAGAAAGGAACGTTAACATAACACCGAAGACATCCAATTTATGTGATGTCTTTACCAACTAGACGTCTTGTTTAATAGCTATAATTTTTTCAACTTGAAGAAGGAAATTTTACTTTTCCTTTTGGAAGAGGTTTTCTAGAATATATTGAAATTATGACGGGAAAGTGCTGAACGTATTAGCTGACGAAAATTGTTTTTTTTTATATTCTATGGGAACCGAATCAATATTATATATTGAACGCTTGTTTCCTCATTGTTAATAAATTAATTTACATTTCCTGTTGCAAGTAACAAATAAAAATCAGCTAATTAATGCGGTGGCATGAAGGGACATCATCCAAAGCAGAAGAGACATCATTCAGTAAATGTGTCTCTGGTAAAGGAACACTACCATAATTTAAAAGTATCAAAGCTCATTGATTATTTATTATGTATGAACAAAAACAGGTACTATAAAACAAAGACAAAACGTGCATATAGAAAACGGCGCAACGTTCACAAATCTAAGAAAGAATGAAGTATGAAAATGTAAAACTTCTCGTTGAAAAATTACCTTTTTTAATGATTACCTTTGCGATCACATTTTTTAACCAACAATTCTACGTAATCATTCATTCAATTGAGCTTTGCCTCCCGGCTGTGAAGTCAGTCTCTCGTTAGAATGTCTCTAGACACATTTAGCAAATAAAAGTCAAATATTTAACTGGTATCTGACAGTTAATTTACTTATTCTACTGTAGATGAACTCTTTGTGACCATAATTGACAAACAGGAGTAGTATGAATAAATTCTTGGAAACAGAAAATTGTTTTTTCTTAATAGAATTTAATTTTTGATATTGACTGGAATATTAAATATTAATCTTCTATAACATTCTAATAACACCAATGATGTGTAAGCTTCGGTTTGAAATTTTTTACAGAAAATGTAGTACAAAAAATGCAACCGAACTTGTCTGTGAAAGAGTAATCACCAAAGATCTACACTTCTATTCTTCCATCAGTCTAAAAAAGGGAATTCTGGCAGCTGTGACCCATCACACTTCTCTTAGTTTCCTCCCCTATATTTACGATCGAATAAACACAATAACCTTTAGATTATTCTGATATTTTTGCATTAGTTTTCCCGAAGAAGAAAAATTACGCCTTTTTTGCTATCCGACTATAACATGATTCCATCTCTTTATGACTTAACATATGTTGTAAACTATTAGTAAATATTTTTGTATGAAAGTGGTATTTTGTGAAATAACGAACCATAATATTAGTATTCTCTTATCGTCTACTAAACTTAAAATAACCGGATTGAAAGAGGAGGAAATAAAGTAACCTCTCCACAAGATCTTAATATAAATTATTGTAAAACAGGTACACAGTCTTTGAGTGAGGAGGAAGTTAAAAATAACTTGTATTTGCTTAAAGAGATTCCCTAGAGAGTAAAATTTTAGATTTATTTTGAAAAGATAGTATGTAATCATGGCAATAAACAATAAAAATACAAAACAAAATTGATAAAACAAAATTTGGGGAAATTAAAATATTGTAAAAATTCAAGTATTTAAGATAAATCATTCAAAGAAAAGAAATACGTAAGAACAGCAGCAATGAAGGAAAGAGAAAGAGAGAAAATTGAGACAATGTTCAACCTGATTAATCAGCTCTATAGACAAATTTATCAAGAAGAGTTAAAATTAGACATTTTGAAACTGTCATTTGACCAGCCATTAAAATAGTAAACTACACAAAGCACAAATGGAAAATATTTTCAAAACTCTTAGAATTTTCCTTGACTCGTAAAGGGATGAAAATAGACAGAACGTCACTAACGATGAAAGATACTAAAATCAGAGTATTTATATGACTTAGAACCTTTTGACCAATTCGCAACGAATAGACGGTTAAATTTTTTCGGCCACATGGCAAGAATCGATCCAAACACAATGAACAAGCAAATCTTTCAGAAATATATACGAGTATATATTACACCTACGTACAATTACACCTACGCACAAGAAATTATGAAGATGATGAAACACTCTTGAAAATAATACATCAGTAATGAACTGTGCCGAGACAGAGTCTAATTTGAAAACAGAATAAATAGCGATGAGGTGAAGCCAGTGACAGTTATGTTTAATGAAACTAGGACTTCAATGTCAGCAACCAGAAAGGTTTACTGGAAGAAAAGAGAGGAACATGAAGGGAAAGTTACTAATTTACTCAATCGATATCGATAATACGATATTCGAATTGGGTTTATTCGGATGCAAGAAAAAAGTAAGATAACAAATGGCAATATTTTGACTCATCAAGTACGACTGACATCCCAGGCATACACAAAATGTGTTTATAATAGATCCGTAATCAAAGTATGGACGAACACGATTCAAAGCTACAATAAAAGAAGTTACAACATAAGAATATTGCTGTTTTCCTGGATTATTATTGCAATACAAATATATATTTCAATTAAAGCCTAGTTTTTAAAGAATATAAACTGTAGTGCTATAATATTACCTTGAGAGGGAGTTAGCATAAGAGAAAATATTTTACTAACGAATATTTTAATGGAAATTCAGAAATGCTCTTTACCAACTACATTTCTCCACTTCCCATTCCTGTACAGCGTCGGGTTCCGACAATGCCGTATATCGTGGACAATTAATTCTCTCAGCATTTCATTAATTCCTACTCTGTCACTTCATCCCTTTCTAAATTCATCTGGCATCAATTAATCCTCGTAGTTAATATTTTCAGGATCAGCGAATATCAACGAACCTCTCCTTCTCCACCTTTCTGTGCATGATACCAGAAGCCAGCTGCCATCTTCAAAACCGTG
Organism: Catonia carolina; assembly: GCA_035578175.1. Classification (NCBI taxonomy): domain Eukaryota; kingdom Metazoa; phylum Arthropoda; class Insecta; order Hemiptera; family Achilidae; genus Catonia; species Catonia carolina. The sequence continues at coordinate 109,126,989 of JAQMRL010000001.1, forward strand.
TATAAAAGCTCATTCACGAAAATTCTCTTGACAGTTTAAAGGAATCGTCTCTTATTTTCACTCACAAAATCATGGTGTTTGACAATTTTTTAATAAATTCATAATGAGTTTCCTAAACTAATATATAAATCTAAAATTTATAGACAAGTAATCATAAAAACTAAAATATGAAAAGAGATATACATTCACTTTTTTATTCTTAAGTTTAGAATACAAAAATTTCTAAGATTTAAAAAATAGCAAATCCTGTTCAAGTAATACACTTTCCACTAAATATGGCTCTTGACTATGTTCTTATTACCTAGAAATGATTTGTGTAATGTAAACGAAGATTTTCCTTGTTTTATTTCTGTATTTTTTCCAAATGGTTTTCCAACTATTCCAAATTGTTCAAACAGTTATGCAGACGATATGGTAATCAATAACCGCTGTTGTAGTATTGTTAACATAGATTTTCAGCATTACTTAATTTAATACAACTATTGTTATCTAATGCCTAATTATCGTCTATTTACTGCATGATGTTAAAAGTAAGCCGAACAAGTAAAACAATCAATGGAGAGGTATACGTCCGCATCTAAATGCCATGGTAAAAATTAGGGAGCAGCAGATCTCCGTCACATTATGAGCTACCATTTGAACAAATTAAACTGATATTGGACAAAGTTGGGGGATAAGAAAGATGAGACAATTATGGAATGGACCCGCAAAGATGGAAATACCTTACTCCATCAGGTCCACGATAGAGAGAATTTTACCGTGCTAGTTGCCAACCTCAATTGAGATGGCATTTAGGAGAAGAATTGTTAACCAATTACATTAACCTATAATGGGTGAAGTTAAAATGGAAAATATTCCACTCAAACCAATTTTCGGTAAACTAAAAAAAAATTGTTTTACTTCAAAACAATAATTGGTCAGATTGAAAAACTTATCATTACATATTTGTTTGTGATTACATCAGTCACATTAAGATAATATTACCATTTATAATTATGTTTATCAACATGTATAATGCTTTGCACGGTTGATGAGCTTTGCTGTTCCACGCGTTTAGACCAATCAGAACGTTTACTAGCGTTGTCAGATTGTACAAATGTATCAGCTTGACAAACATTACGTGCGCATGAGTATAAGAGCCGCAGTGGCCGCCTCCGTAGCGTAGTGGCAGCGTGCTAGCTTACCACGTAAAGATCCCAGGTTCGATTCCCGGCCAGGGTCTGGAAATTTTTACAAGGTAAAAACCCACTGTTCATATCCCACCGTAGTCGCTAATGACTGAGCTGTTGATGTGACTTTAAATAAAGTAATTTTTTTTATATTCCTAATGTGTGTACGTTGCAATCTGTTCAATTCAGAACAATACGCAACCCCATGACCCAATGAGATAAGGATGAAATGTATGACATGTTAATGAGGTTTAGTCTTGTACAGACCCAGTCCGACCATTCATGAAAGAGTATGGTTAATTGAACCCCAACCATCAAAGTACACCGTTAACCACTGTCTAGGATTCAAATCCGTACAAAAGTAACTATCTTTACTAGGATTTGAACCAGGATCCTTCGTCTCCGAAAATCAGCTGTTAAAGAGCTGACTCGCAACGACCCGGTGGGTCAAATACAATTTTAAACAAATGAGCCGCAGTAATTCACTGGTGTTTTGCATCTCGTACGGAACACATAGATTATAGAGAACTTTAACATGCAATACTTTATAAGTCAATCAGCTGGTTGTATGTTCGTAGGTTATACGTATTTGTTATTGAAAGACAAAGAAAATGGCTGATAAAATACATAACAGAGCTACGAGAACAAGCGCCATCTTGTTGCCAGATGAGCGATTGGGTATTGTAAACAAATTGTTTTCAAGTTTCGGTAATACTACTTCCTGCAGCATTTGTAAGCAATTTTCCGAGTTAAAATTTCCCTCAAAAAAACAAGGACCTATCAATGCAGTACTCGAAATACCTCCCCATACCATAACAGCAGGCACATTAAGCTCTTTTTAATTGCAATATTAGGATTTGTATCCGACCAGTACACGCAGTTATGCCGATTAACATGTCCATTTAGTTTGAAACATGCCTCCTCATCAGACCATAAAATTGATCAAACTAGTTAGGATCAGCTTCTGCACGGGTAGCGACTGTCTCTCAGAACTCCAACCGCCTGTCGCTATCGTCCTCATGAAGTAAAGATGGACGAAATGGCTTCAATTTTAATTCCTTCATCATTCTTTGCACGCTACTTCGTGATAACCTTAGTTCAGAAGATGCCTTACGAGTTGCTTAACCAGGACTAGATAAACGCTTCAGCAACCTTTTGTAGGTTATCGTCATTGCAAATCGATCGTGGATGACCACACTTCGGGGCATTTAATACGCTTCCTGTGTTTTCAAATTTCTTATTTAACTTTCGTAAATGTTGCCGAGTCGGTAACGACACACCTGGATAATTACTTATCACTAAATTCTTCCAGTGCTTCAGCAGTATTTTTATGATGCTTCCACCACAACTGGAGTATATAAATTTGTTGTTCAGTTGTAAACATTTCATAAGTACCGTTACGAAGGAAAAAAATAATAACTACACAGAGACGTACCTCACCACTAGCCACTGTTACAGACAACTAACGAATGTTGTACGTGATGCTGCCAATATTACACTATTACCAACTTATCAAAATGAAATGTCCCATCTCATTAGGAAACCGACATATAGGCCACTTGGTCCATGCAGCTGGATAAGTTCAAATTCAAAGGAATCTTTTTGAACTTATTGAGTTAGGGAATGCATGAAATCTAACAAAAATGTAATCTAATTAGGAATTTATTTTTTTTTAAACAATATTAGTTTACTTTGAATACCATCAGCATTTTTTAAATTATTCATAATTTAAAACAGTATATTTTTAATAGCCTGTATTGTCTATTTTATACAAACAATGTCCGGCATGTCTTTTAAAACTATTCGCTGTCATCATTGCTCGGAACACTTCTTGTTGGCCAAGTTAAAATTTTCTCGTAAAACTGTTAGTGCTAATCAGGTGCATTGTGTTCAACTTTGACGAGATCGTCTGATTTTTTTTTTCTTAGTAGGAACTTTCCCATCGTATGGACTTTGCGAAAAACGTTTCAGATTTCCTCCTTTAAACAGTTTAAGGTCACAGTACCAATGATACCAATGAAATCCCAAGCTACAACATATCCTAGTTTTCCATTGTAAAAGCTAGATGTTTGCGCTTACTTTTTATAAATTTTGCTTTTGAGCTTTAAGTCAAACTCGTACGAGTCTTTAAAATAAACATACCACCAATTCTTCTAGTTCTTGAATTCTTGATTTAGCACTAGACGAACATTATCAAACATTATCAAAATATGATATATTTATTAGTCATTAACAGTCAATGCACCAACCAGAAAAGTCACATTTTATATAGGTCTCGTGGGAGGATTTCTTCTGAAAACTTCGAATGTGAGCCTTTACATTCGTTGAGGGTAGCTTTACTGGATATTTTATTATGCTTGCCTCTCGTGTAAACAGCTTGAACACATTTTGCTAGCAATGAAGTTAGTCTGAAAGCGACTTTGCTTGAAATTCAATGCTAACAGAGAAAAGATTTGCAACATATTTTGACACGATTGGCTTCCTTCATCAGAAAATGCTCTATAGGGAAAAAAAACACTGCATAGAATCCGCAGATTTAGGCATGTGACGGTTAGATTCATGAAATATAATTAGATCTATTATATAGGTATTTCGTATGTTTTTAGGCCTTCCGCTGTATTACTAATAACTTTCTGTTTCTGTTCATAACTGAACATCGTTGTATTCATTCTCCTATGTCTTCTATGTGCATATTCTCAAATGTACAACTTCAAGTACGGTCTTTATTTTGTTTCACCAAACTCTTCAAATAAACTCTTCCACTTCCAGCGTAGCTTATTTCATTAAATTCCTAATATTCCCTCTTCCTCTCCTTTTCCTAATCGGACTTTCACCAACAGACACTTTTACTTTCTACTTTTTATTTTTGTTTAACACTAATTGGAAATATCTAAAAACCAAACAGCAACACGAGTAACCACAACAGCGCTCTTTGAGATACAAAATCAAACTTGTTTACCATCCATCATGAATGATCTTTTGTACCATCCTTGACTCTTGATTATCTTAACATTTAATAACAATTTTTTTACCGGCGTCGGTTACTGTTTAAAGTATTTAAGTAGCCTACATTTTATTTATGGCCTAAAAATACAATTATGTATCATTCCAAAATGGATTACAACGCGCGTAAGATATAGAAACAAAAACTCAACTTCTTGTTTTAAGCACTGAAATTTTGTTTTACATCTGTTTTTATTGACTGATGATTCCTACAAAAGCCTAGGCTTGTGTGTAGGTAATGATATGAAGTGATATACATATGAAAAAATTAATGATAAATGATGAAAAACCTGACCCGGGCATAGAAGCCAGTTGTGCTGACCTCTATACCAACAAACAAAATTTTGATTTCGTTTAAAAGATGTAGTGCTTTTAAAATTTTACACAACCGTAATTAATTTGTTAGGGTCTACAGGTGTTTAATAACAGACAATAAGGAATGCAAAAAAACAAATTTGCACTAAATATGTACGGCTTCTTGGAATCTGACTGCTCAAGTTGTAAATTTTTAACAGCCGGCTAACTTCATTAGTCCAGTGTAGTAAATAATTAGAGTCTTATATGAGTTTTCCCTGAGAACTTTTTAGAAAATAACGCTACGAGGAAATATACACTGCAGGAGCAAAATAATAGAGATAAAAGAGAGTGGAAAGGGGGAGGGGGCTGAGAGGGAGAGGGGAAGAGAGAGAGAGACTAGACACCTCAGTGCGTGCGTCTAATTACAAGGCTCTAGTTTATAGAAGCAATTAATTCCCTTCTTGACGTGACTGCAGACGTTTAACTACACATATATGTTTGTACAAACAATATAACATTTCCTCATGTAACTTATTTTTTTATCTTCTGAAAGTTCAAAAAATAATTTTTATCCTCAAAATTTTTCAAAAAGTTAAAAGAACTAAACAAAATAATCACGGTTATTTACTTAAATACTCGAATTTTAGTTTTAAGCTGTGTCATTGACCTCTTGCATTATACAATCACTCAGTACGTCACAATTATAGGTGTAGACTTACACGTAGACTCTACAAACAAATATTCAGAAATGGGTCACACGTTAAGTATACAGTAATACGCAACCTGTAGCAGGTTATATAAAGTAAGTCTTTTCTACACTGAGCAAGACTGTACAAATGTTATTTTCTCATAAGAATAAATTCAAAAATTTGTAATTGCAAATCATTAGAACTGACTATTTTTCATTTTAAAATATTATTTTAATGTAATTAAAAATGTTAAATTTTAATTCTTAGCAGACAATTTGACTCGCTATTTAATTAAATAAACAAATATTATCCTGATGTCAACTATACTCCTACAAGTCAAAAAAGTGATTTTAGTTCAAAAAAAACGTTTAAATAAATCCGTCAGAAAATCATAAAAGGACATTTTAAAATTTCAAATTATTTAATTATACTTGTAGAGTCTTATTTAATAAATTGCAATAATTATAATATTTAATTATAATAAATTATTTAAGAAATAGAGTCTTAATTTTAAAATTATAACTTAATACAATTTACTTTTATTTTTCTAAGTCAATTTGTTGAACTTTAATTTTTGTATTAAAACATTTAAATTTCATCAATTTAATCAAAAAGATTTTTTCAGGCCTAATTTTTCTAAGTAAATTGTAACAAGCCTTTAGATTATTTGTATAACCTAGGCCAAAGCTGATATAACGTTACAAATCTGCAGGAAATAATATTACTGGAGTACAATCCAAAAGAAATAATATTACGTTATGTAATTACGTTTTTTTCTTTTTTTGCAGGTCCAAGTGTTTGTAGATAAAATCAGTGAAGGTATAAGAGAAAATTTCTCAGTGTGTTTGTACCTTTAAGCAGGCTAATTTCAATATTACAGTAATAAAAATATTTTGTAACAGTTTTCACCAATAAATAAACTGAGTTTCGAGAATGATTCAAAGATATAATTTAGAAATGTTTTGGGTAAATTAATCGAACTACTGCGGATGAATAAGAGTATTCAAGCGTATGCAGAAAGACAGCCGCAAGGAAGGTTTCTTACCATGTGCTGCGTAAACCGATAGATACGAGAAAATTTATGACCATGAATATTCGCCTCCAACTTGTTCTAAACAGTTTTATTACTTAAAAACACTAATATAGTAGGCCTACATATAGTATTAGTTGGAATAATAGAAAATAAATACAGGAGCAATTACTTTATTTACCTTTGAACATGGGAAACCATTATTAAGTACATTAATTTTCCTACCACCAAGGTATTTTAAGTAAATTTTAATTTCTCAGCCATAATTATATAAAGTAAATTTTTATTGAAATGATTTTGTAAAGTAATGGGAAAACAAACAAATAAACAAGTCTATCTACTAGGGTTCATTCGAAATTCCGTAAAGAAGCATTAAAAATAAATGTAACAAAATTCTTCAACTAAAGAGAGATGTTCTGGTATGGAAAATTAAATCCTCATCAAGTTGGATATGTTCTTCCTTTAAGGCATGTAGTTGAGAGCTCCGGAATGAGCTGCAATTATTCTTCTTTTTTTTGTAACAGTGTATTTCTTTTACAATCAGTTTATAAATACAAAAACTTTAAGCAAAGACAAGAAAATCGGAGTAATGTCCTTAAAACTAAAATAAAAACCGCACTCAGTAAGTAGCATGATTCAACAAGACTAAATGTGAAGAAAAATATATATGTATGTACATACGAGATGTGATCATAAAGTAAGTGACTTTTTGAATTTCGCGCGCTCTGTACACTTTAATTTCAATTTTTTTTTGTGTTGGTACACTCGTCACGATTATATGTTCAAAGTTTTGACTATATAGCACGTGTTGTTTTTATGTGAGAGGCATTAAGGTTAGACTCGTGTTTGCAGGCTCGGCGATTTTTTGCTGTTGAAAATAATGGAGAAGAGTGTAAAAAATGATATTAGGTGTTCAAAAACTCTTGAAATGTTGACAGTGGAGAACGGTAAGTCAACTTTGAGCAAAAAAATGTTTATAAATGGTATAAGTTATTCCAAGAGGGCCGAGAAAATGTTAACGATGAACCTCACTCTGGACGCCCCAGCACGTCAAAAACCGACGAAAATGTTCAGGAAGTGAAAGAAATTGTGTTGAAAAATCGTCGAATCACGATTAGAGAAATAGCTGATGATCTTAACATATCGTTTGCCTCATGCCAATCAATTTTAACGGATGTTTTGGGTATGACACGTGTGTCAGCGAAATTCGTTCCAAAACTGCTTAATTTTGATCAGAAGCAGTGTCGCATGAACATCGCCCAAGACATGTTGAACGACGTCAATGATGATCCTGATCTGCTCAAAAAGTTTATAACTGGTGACGAAACATGGGTCTATGGTTATGACGTCGAAACCAAAGCCCAATCATCCCAGTGGAAGAACCCAGGCTCTTCTTTGGAGGTTAAGGCTGCATCGCTGGAAGAGCTCAAGGCAATACCCAAAAGTGCATTTCAGAAATGTTTTGACGACTGGAAAAAGCGCTGGCACAAGTGCATTGTTTCAGAGGGGGATTATTTTGAAGCGGATAACATAATTTTGGATGAATAAATGAATATTTTTTTATAAAAATTCACCTTACTTTTTGATCACACCTCGTATGTACAAAACCTAAACTTGATAAACTGTGAATCAACACCCCGAAACACAAAGCTGATGAAACTGGAGATGATGACGATGATAGAGATGACAACGATGCCTATTATGAAACGACGATGATTAGTAGTTGAAGTAGGAAAAGAAAAAAAAATTTTAATGATTAACAAAATCGCAGAGGTAGTCTAGTGTTTTAAAACGTTTCAGTCTGTGAGTATCTTCGCTTTTGTCGAGGAGATTAATCGCTAATGGATTCTGATGGTCTTCTAATTTCTGTAAATATGTTTCGCTATGTTGTTTAATTTCTTCTTTTATGAAGGGCAGGTTTAGGTCATTGTGTAGTATTTCATTGGTTATGTACCATGGGACTGCAGTGATTTGTCTCAGGCGCTGCAGTATTTCTATATTTGATGAACTAGTTGTATCCCATAGCTCTAACCCGTAAGTCCAAACTGGTTTAAGTATTACTTAAAGCAATTCTTAAGATCGGAATTATTTTCTTAAAATTGGCATTTATAAAAATTAAAGTTGCAGTGAAACCGGAAAACCCAGCAAAGCAACAGATGGTTTTTATTTAATGCAACCCCTTTTCCCCTAAGGCTAGCAATGCAATCGCGTACAGCGCGGTAGCAATTGCTAGTTTTCTTTTATACAATTCAAATCAAACACTAAACACTTAACCTTAAAAACTTACCACCAAGAGTGCTACAGAAAGTACTACCACCTTAACCTCCTTAACACAGGCACAAGATAATTTCAATATTTAAAAATAGCTCAACAATGAATGGAATACGAATTTATAAATTTTAACATGCGAAGTTAACGAAACGTGAGTTACTGCATATTAATTTTAGACGCTAGTGTCCGTAGCTTAATGATTTCAAAATAAGCGTTTAAAACCGGTTGCAATGAAAGTAGGTCCAAAAACATTTGGTTGTATATTTGACCGCCGTGTTTGCGTTGTCGTTTAAACTAAAATTTTTAACTCGAGATGGTTGAAATTGATTAAATTCTACCTTTATGAATTAGATACACATGCACGCTAATGTAACCTAACGTTTTGTACTGTTATGACAATATAACAAAGGTTTACCATCATAAATTTGAAAAATGGTTGACATTTAAATTTTAAATCATGAATAATTCATAAATTATTAGCTCCATAGAAAATGTCTTTCTGTCATATAAAATATTCAGTACTCTTTACCGAATGAGTCGGTACTCATTACTTACAGCCCGATTGCAAATAACCAAGTTTTAGTGACTTTTTGCATTGATACAATCAGACTTTTTAACCGGTTTTGATTCCCAAAATAAAAAATCACTTTTATCAAAAAAATTGCCTGTACGTTACAAGCTAAAAAAAATTTCTTTAATATAATGAAGTATCAATAAAAACAACATAACTGAAACGAACTATAACAATTAAAAATCAAAGTACCTAGTTATGATATAAAATTACAATAGGTTCTTTAATTGTTTTCCATTTGACGTAATGCAGGGATGAACATATCTGTTTAATGAACGAAGGACCCGTTGAAACATATGTGGTTGATTACGGGTGACCCACTACCCTCAAAAATAATGAGCTAGGGCTTCTTTGCATTCAACAGAACTTGAGCAATGTTTCTGTCCGAATTGCTGTATTGCATCCATATTGGTGTGCTGTATTAAATTATGTTCATGCTTGTAAATTATTACTTGTGCACAACGGTTTTATACTGTTAAAATTCTAAATTGATTGTACTTGACTCAATAATCTTAGGGCTGTTGATTTTTTCTGAGCTTAGCTAAACAAATACATGAGGCACCTATAAAAGAACAAAATTGTGTAAAAAATAAATCAGAATTTTTAAACTCGTGAAATTTAATGCTGTCGGTCGTGAATGGAGTAAAAATGTCAATTGTAGTAAGGAAGGATGAGTGAAATGTAGGTACCATGATGTAGTACTCACAAGTAAAATATTCTTTCATATTTTATTCTATTCTGCCCCTCCTTTGTTCAGGTGTCCGGGTTATTCAGACCAATCTGATTTTCTTTAAATTTTATTTTATATTCAGAATCCATACAATACAGTATACCCATACAAAAGTTTAAATAACAAAAAAATGTTATTCATAAAATTGCGGTATCCTAGACACATAATTTGAACAAAATACAATCTACGAGTAGATTCAGAGCACTATACTATAACACTGTTAATCCGTACAGAATTGAACACTTATCAAAGTTTAAATACTCAAAGTGCGTAGTTTCGGTATGTACTGTACTGTTATAAGAATATAACAGTACTGTTACATTCGTAAGTATAGTGCGTATAGTACGGTATATGAGTACTGTTTTTTTATAAAGCATTATTGCTACGAGCTAAAACTCGCAAGTATTTTATGGCGCACCTGGAAAAGGACACACACCGCCTGAACTTACTTTATTGTGAAACGATTGCGCGATTGTGCTGCCTTTAAACGCCACACAAAAGCAAAGCAAAGAGAAAAAATGATTTCTTTGTAAAGTAAAACTAAACACTGGTAAATATTTTTAAATAAGCATATTTTAAGGGGGTTTTATTCAAAAAAGTTTGAGTAAACGGTAGGTTTTACCATTAAATTTTGTTTTTATGAATTTCTTGCTGTGTCCGGCTTATCCGAATTTTAAACTTTAAATCGGATTTTTGATTTTCCGGATAGCTTCCGTTTCCTATAAGTCCGTATAAACGAGGTAGTACTGTAGTTATATTTTAGAACTCAGTAAGGAAGGGAATGGTAAAACCTTTCACTTCACGGTTTACTTGATAAACCTCCATGACTTTAAACCAACCTTCAAACTGTTAACCTTACCTGCAGTTTAAAGAAAAAAGAAAGATGTTTCCTAAAGTAAAGTCTAAGATTATTCATTGATGAATTCTGAATGAATCATATGATAACAGAAACGATGCAAATTAGTTTTGTAGCGGTAACTTTGTCTATAAATTAAAGGATCCTGTTAAGGGTAAAGTAATTCAAATTGCATGCGAAAGAGGGCTGCAGTACAGTAGGACTGACTGCTATTTGCTCGAAGAGCCTGCGGATAATTGCTCATCAAACATGCATTGAAGCTTCATAAACAATCATAATTGGTTTTTCCACTACAATATCTCTCCGATTCTATTTCGCTTAACTTCCACCTGATGTGTATTTGCTTATTTTGATCATTCTTATGAATTATTTCTTACAGAGCCATAGAATTTCCTTTCTCAGCATCCCTATTTGTAAATCAAGTTTAAATTATTGACAATACACTTTCGCTCAGCAAATCAATTGACTATCTACTAAGTTTCATTAGTCATCATTTACAGATAGAACAACATAAATTTCTGTAAATAAATAACAATTGAAATTTTAACAATTTGGAAATAAGTTGACTCAGGCGTTCTTCAGCTTTGGAATAACGTATTGTGACAATATCGAAGAAGGGCATGGTTCGCGAAATTTCTAGTATTTAATTCATAAAATGGTAAAGAGTAGATAATAGAGTGAAAAAGTAATAATAGGGTTAGTTATAAAAGGATACCTATTCATAAAGGTTATGTAAAAGGACTGCGCTATTGTGTATGATAAGGTAGAATCTTTTGTTGTACAACTATTTATGAAAGAGTCGGTTGGTTATTTGTAACACCCTCTTATTCAATTATAACCTGTTTACATTAAATAAGATTTGTCCAGAAAGGACTTTCATAAAGAATTTCGGTGTCTTTCGGCAAGATTCTTTGGTCCACCTATATAAAAAGACCCCCGAGGCGGTCAGTTAGTTAATATCCGTTTGATCTTTGACGAGTGTTTATTGAGTGGCTATCGGTGCGTAGTACAGGTTACGTATCCGAGCATTGTAGTGGTTAACTTTTGTTATATTGTCTTGTTGTGTATGTGCATTATATTCAGTTTTTGTGTATGTGCTTTGTGTATAATTATTTGTAAGTAGTTCTAGGTAAATTTTTTAAGTTATTTATTGTATTACTTCATTATAATTAGTTTGTTATTTATTTTGTAAATCTTTTAGTTGTAATAAATACTTATAATTGTAAACTTTAGTGTATTAATAATTATTTAATTACCTAGATCCCGAAACGGACCTTAGCGATAAGTGTCATAGTATTCCTAAATGCATTGTTGTACGCTGATGGCACTGCTATTAATTTTGATACAGAAGGCAGGCTCCAATATGCAATTTAAAGTTGTGCAACATTCAGAGTTTGGCATGAGAATATCGGTGTAAAAATCAAAGTTTATGGCACTCAAAGGAAGATGGCCAGTCCGCTCAAAAATTATACTTGTAAACCGAACTGTAGAACAAGTTTAAGATTTTAAATATTTAGGATGCAGGATTTCCTACGACAAAGACGTGAGTGAGAAAGTGGTAAAATTGAGCGCTGCATGCGATTCTATTCGCAGGACAATAGGAAAGAAAACGAGACAGGACACCCAAATGAAATTTTATGGAGCAGCGATAATAATGAGTGGCTGTACCATTCATAACATGTAGGAGTGAAACATGGGTGTCATTACAGAGGAATGAATCTCGTATCCAAGCTGCTGAAATGAGATTTTTGTGGGAAGTCACAGGTTGTACCCGGTAAGATAGAGTACGTAACAATTGGTAATTGGTAATTGGTTTGCTGGCATACCTCCCCTCCGATTGGTCGCCCGAAAGTATAGACCCGGAGGCCGTTCCGTAGAACTCTTATATTCGGTGACTGGCGACTGTCAAGTATCTAATTTAGTGTAATTTAGAGTACGGAACAAAACAACTACCCGCCGAGTTCAATTTTAAGTCACTGTTTGAAACGTTAAGACTATATAAGAGAAACTTATAAACTTATTGATCTAACCATTAACTTCGCATGCCAGCACACAGACTTCCTCTACGAGTATGAAAATGTAAACGTAGAGAGAAGCGATATTTGGGAAGACCTAACAAGTGCTGGATGCCGGAACAGACAATTGAGCCTAATTCTTGACAGATGATTACGATAAACTACAATAAGTATTTGTAAATCATTAAAAAATATTCTCTGCTATAGGCCTAAGTATTTAAAATTAAATTCTAAAAGCAGGCTACATAGTAGGTCTAACTATGTTTCTAATAATGTTTCAATCTATTATCTATTATCGTTTATTATATTATACGATAGGCTATAATTTTTAAATATTCCATGTAGCCTACTAAATAAAGGAACATCGTAGGAATAAGACCAATCTTCCTTGGAGATGGCTTAAAATCTACTCTATGGCATAAAATAATTTGATTAAAAAAGGAGTCTGTTTATTTCAAACATAACATTTACAATAATTCTAATTAACTTATCAATTAAAGTAAGAATTGTAAAATCGAAATGAGTTGAAGCCTTGCGTGCTATTATAAATTAGAAATAGAGGGAAGGATTGATGAGCGGTTCCGGCTGACAATAACTAAACTCACACACATTCACGAACTGGGTTCTGAAGAAAATAAATAATGGAAATGGGTGGGGTTGCGCAGTCAGCAGTCAGGTAATTAGTGGGCAGACGTACAGTAGAACTGCTGTTGACTGCTCCCCTTGCCTTTTCGACACCACTAACGCCAATTCCTTCTCCAACCCTACTTAACTTACACGCACTGTGCATAAAAGAAATGTACCTAAGATGAAAGTACATCCTTGCTACTCGGTAAAATACAGGTGCTTAAAGGACAACACAATAGTCCGTACTTTTCAACAAATAGAAAAAAATAGAAATTAGAGTCAAAAATTTATTGTTTTGTTTAGTTGGAAATGGAATTAAAATTAAATTAGGATAGGAGTGAAAGTAACTAAGACGAAGATTTGTTAAAATTAAGCGCAATATGTTCCTTCATACTGCACATAAGTTTTGTCATAATACTGATGTACCAAATTTAGTGTATATTTTTGATAATTGATTTGTCTAAAATTAGACAGCGTTTACAAACAATAATTTTAAATATTTATCCACTAACTACTTATTCTACTAGGGACATTTTGACTAACAAGTGAAACTTATGTAGAGAAAAACTACTTTTTCCATGTTTTTGAAACTTGCGGTTCTTTTCACCGTAGTTTTCAGCTACATTTCGACACTTGTAGCACCGTTCTGTGAACTTTCTTATTCTCGCAGCGTAGAAGTCTTGCCACTACAGTGATACTGCTGATTGAACGATTCGTGTACCGCTTTTTTGACCACTGAGTTGTAATCGAGCTTCTTCCCGCATAAAAAGTTTTTAAGCGGCCCAAACAATCGAAAATCGGATGAGGCAAGGTCTAGGTTGTAAGAAGGACGTGGCAACTCCTCTCAACCCAACTTCTCGAGCGTTTCTCTGAGCGTAGGGGTGGCGCCTGTTGTCATGCAAGAGAATCACATCTTTTGAGAGAGCGTCCTTACTTTTTCGCCTTATCGAAGGTCTAACTTTCAGTTGGAGCAAATAAGAATAGCACTCACTGATCCACAGGACATTTTTCTTCGAAACAGTCATAAAAGCGTGGTCTTTGCAAGTCCCTGAAGACCATCAAAATTACTTTACTGGCTGACGTGTAGGTTTTTGAACTTTTTTGGTGGGTGAGTCTGTTCTGTTTCACCCACTTGTACTCGTTACTGATGTTTAAATACTTTTCTTCATACTTTTTTAACAATCTTGAATTAATTTCCGCCAATTTTACACTTTCTGATAGCATGAATTTCAGCACTGAATCTTACGCTTCCGGCGAATAGGTTTCAAACAAAGCCGCCATTTTGAAATGAACAAAACTAGTTGTGTTCATATATTAATTATGATTGAATAGCTGATAACATTGTCTCCAATGTTGCCAAATTGACTCTCAAAAATTTCCATTGTCATTGAACGAACCGTATTTTTATTTCCTCTACATTAATTTGTCTCGTTAATTATCAAAGATCCCTTGTAGAACTCTGAAATACAGCCGAACTGTTAATGTAATTTTAAATAAACAGAGTTGTTAACGTTGTAAAAATAATCGATAATTATCACTTAAACTAAAAATAACTGCAACGGAAATCAATGCAACATAAACTAAATTTACATTCATAAAAATTTCAGTTTATGAAATATTTATCAATATCTTTTCTGCTTTTTTGAAACAAAGCAAATATCGAGAGAATGAGAATCAACATTTTACGCATCAAAATCTCCCTTTACAGTGTATTACTCTTGAGACCAGCCGGAAAATGTATGAGAGTCTCCCTACCATATTCATATTCCACCATATTCATTATTCGTACTCTAGTTCATGGTTAAAATGAGATTTCTTGAGTGTAAAAATATATACTCCAAAATAACTATAATGTAATGGATATATTCTTGAATATATTCAATCCCTATGATAAAAATCTGGTGTGAAACACACATAACTTTCTCTTGCCAGTGCAAATAATTAACAATAAACCTAACATTAGTAATAAAATATTAGAAATAAACAAAAAACTAACCTCAAAAACATAACCTTATTTTAATCATGAGTGAAAGACGCAAAATGAAAATCGAACTCGTTTGGCTTAAAAATACGGAAAATCACTCTTTCGCGCTAAACTAGGCTCTGTAGTGAAAAATGCTTTAAATAAAAGTTGTAGATCTTTTCATTTTCTATAAAATTTATTATATACACTTTTGTCGTAAAGTGCATTCTAAGGCCAAAATCTTAAAAAAATCGATTTTTCACAAGTTTTCGTGAGAAAAAATCAGAAAACCGCTAATTACTGCTAAACTAAGCGTTATACAAAAAGGTGTTTGAAACAAAAGTTGTAGAAATTTTAATTCTCTACAACTTTTATTTTATACATTTTTTCGCTAAATTGCATATTAAAGCCGTAATCTTAAAAAAACTATGTTTTTACGTGAAAACAGCCTCACCCAGAATTTCAGCAAACATGACGCCTACCCTATCTAGTAGAGAATAAAAAATTGAGTAAACCAGGCGATTTAAAAAAAATCGTAGGATCAGTTTTTGAGAAAATCGCAAAAAAGTGAAAAATGACACGAATAAACTACTACTTCCGGTTGACCGATTTTGATGAAAATGTTCGTGTCGGGTCCGGTAGTGGTATGTAACTTAAGTTTCAAGTTTCAAGTTCGTACGATGTTCCATTCTTGAGATATTCTGTTTACACACACACACACACACACACACACACACACACACACACACACCAATCGCTAAAAACATGTTTTTTGGGTTCAGGGGGTCTGAAAACATATAGATCCGGTGAAAACTCGATTTTGAAAAATCGACATGAAAACAATACTTTCCTTCCTATATATTCATTTAGGCAAGAGAAAGTAAAAGTTAATAGACGATTAAAATTTATTAAACTCAAATTGCATAGAAAAATTATTTTTGAGAAACCAACCTACCTCTGCTGTAAAACTAACAGCAGTTAAAATAAAACACCAAGATGTTTCCTAAAAGAAAGTAAAGTATAAGATTCATTAATGAATTCTAAATCGTATGTTAACAGAAATGATTAATTTCTTTTTACCCGTAAGTAATGTTTAGTTTATCTGCTTTCTCCTCAGTATAACATGAAACAAATCTCGTAAAAAGGAAATTTACTAAAGTTAGCCCTAAAGAGTTCAAATAGGACTACATGTAGTTTACATGAATAGAAATTGAGGAATAGGACGTAATTGTAGTGAGGTTTTCGTAATCAGATATTCAACCAATTTTATCTCCAAGTTAGCTAAATCAGTGAATAGATGAAAAACCACTTTAAAGATTAACTTTTATAAGTTGATCTTTGACTTCGATACTAAACCATACACTTATAAAACTACGTTAAACATAAAAGGTTTTGTTTTAGAATTTATTTGTTTTTTACTAAACATATTTTGAACATTTTAAAACTTCAATGTATTTTAAAGTTTTAGAATATTTCATCTTTTAAAAACTTATTTTATCAGTATTTTTTTTAGTTAATTATGTTTTACGTTTGATTTACGTTAACCCTAGCCTACTTATGCTTTAGAACGGTTTTTAAAAAAAAAATTTAACCGTTTAAGTTTATTCTTCCGTTGATTGGTTTAAATGAAAATAAATTAAAGCAATAAATTTAAATTTACTTATTAATTACTTTAAACTTACTTATTCATTCATTAAATTTCAAATATAATTAGTTCAAGATTAAACAAAACTTATCTTGACTTATAATTCTGCTATTAATAATAAACAAAAACGGACATCCAATTTTAAACTGTGTTATATTCTTTTTTATTAGACTTTGGCATATATTTGCGGCGTGTACACCATGATGAGTGTACCATTGACTACCGATGCCACAGAGCCATTTCTGTTATTCAGCTTCAAACTGTGTGATGTTCCGCCTACGTACATAATTTTAGGGAAGCAGGTTTTACAGTTTGGGGGACAGGTAAAATAGGACAGGGAGTGTTGACGTCATAGCACATACGTCATAGGTTATAGTTAGTTTGAAATTTTGTAAATCATAAATAAATCTATTTTTTAATAATAAGTAAAATTTGTAAATATAGGGACATTATTAATTGGTTGTGAGCATTTGTACGGTAAATGAAGGAAAATAAAAAGGCAAAATTGAAAATTATACGAGAAGTGAGGTTTTACCGGTAGATGATATAAAAGGCTTATAACAAATTTCAAGTTGATTTGCGGGGAAAAAGAAGTTAATAAGAATTCTGAATCAGCTCGTAAAAATGCAACGATTTCAAAAAAAAATTGTTACAATTGGTGGCGGGCCCTGATTCTAAATAATTACCAAAAAAAAATTCAGAATAGCGATTTTGTAGCTACATAGTTTCTTCATATTTTTTCTCAAACTATACTCATATGCACACTAATGTTACTAACAAACACAGACGTACATTATTATTAAACTATGAGGAAATCCATATTTGAATAACTGCATTTTTGGTAAACAGAAATACTGAAAATCAGGACAAAATAGCATACCTTCTTTCCACTCCTCCTCCACACTTAGTTACCTATTATCTCACATGGTACCGAGAAAGATAGTGCCTGAGATAAACAGGCAGGCAGGGAATTGACTCCTGCGCAGACCAAGGATATTGTTTGCCGTAGAACTGTATTCATTTCTTATCTGATAGCTACGTCTATCAAAAACACCTAGACACAACCCTATACACTACGTCTGTTGACCTTAGACACCAGTCAAAAAAATTAAAACATTTATGGAAATTAGTAGGCTTACATATCCAATAATAGATTCTTCTGTAAATTTCAAAGCTAATACTGTACTACTATGACGTACAATCACAACTAGCAGATTATTATAAAATTCAAATGTTTAGGCTATTATTTATATTTAAATTAAACGTTTGTGATATATCTAAATTAAAACGATTATTATTATAGTTAAACATTTCTGGAAATTAGTACATATCCAATAATAGATATTTTTGCAAATTTCAAAGCTAATCAACTATGAAGCACAATCACAACTATGCTACTGTTATAGCAGATTATTATTTAGTATTGCAAATTAGGCGATTTTTCAAATAACGATGCTAATGCCGTTGATATTTTTTCACTGTGTGAGAGTAGATTTACCATCAACTAAAATGGCTAATTGTACTAAATTTAAAAATTATTATACAAAATAGAAGTCATAATTTGTAAAAAATAATGTAATTAATGAAAAGAATTTTGTTTTATAAATACTACATAATTTCAGAGAACATCATCAGTTTATTGTAACTGCATTGATAATGGGCAATGTCTCGTATACGGTTACATGATTGTATTAATTTTGAAATGTTACTAACGATTAAGAGATTTTTAAAAATGTATTCCATAATTACTACCTTCCTAATGATTACAAAGTGAAGGGAAGAAAAATTCTCCAAGCAGCATGACATAATAATAATTTTAAGAACTAACATAAAACAAATCAAAAATCAATATCGGAAAAACCAATTCAATTCATATTTCATTCGTCTCAATATTTCTAAAGAACATTCTTAGGCTCCAGAAGAGTCCGTTTTGATGTGTTTACGGAATAATGTTTCATGAGGCTAAAAAGTTGTAATATCTGCAACTTATTTGATGATACGTTTTTCATTTTAAAATATTCGAAAATAAATAAGTTGTAAGCTGTTTCATGCAATCTTACTAAATTTTCATTGTTGTTATTAAGGTCAACAGCCGAAAGGATGGTTTGAATTTCTAGAGGTTGGACATAGTAAAACGAGGAGTGAAGTGGTTTACCATTGCCTTTCTAACTGAGTACAAAGTAGCCTATGCTTATCAGCATGCAAGCCGTCCGAGAAGCATCTCCTTTGCACCCAGAAAATGACACCTTCACTTCACTTACCTCAGGGTCTGGCTGTATAATGAAATTCATTATTTTCAGAGGAGATAACTCTTGACTAGTGTCTTTTACCTCTACCTCTTCTGTTCTTAAATAGTTCAGTCATATAATTGGCTGACCACGTGATAAGAAACAAAACTATTTTTGTAGCCCTGAAACTAGCAGATCGAGTGCAAAAAATTAACACTCCTCCTTCCTGTTACAGGGAATTTTCATTGACGTGAGCTAATTCATAGAAATTACTATATTAGATTGAAACATAGATTGCTAAGTTGAAACTTAACAAGAATATCACTCCCGTTTTTTATAGTTACAGTTAAAGACCTATATTATTATATTTTATTATTATTTACATTTATTATGTTATGTTTATAAATAAATAATTGCCCTATAGGTAGCAAAAAATTAATGATAAATTTTTTTTACATTTTCGAATCCTCTGAAGCGACATCGGCAGAAACAAGTTTAGTACATCAGTAAGCGATATATTTAATAAACTAACTTCAGTTCAATATTTATCTATCAATTATTCTGTTAATTAATAGAATTATATCTTGCAGTGCTTTAGGTCTTTATTTAAAACAATAGGTACTGTGCAAATTATAGTTCAGCAAAATTCAACAAGTAGTAAATATTTAATCTCATAATATTCTTCATACTGCAATTAATATGGATGATGCTAAAGAAATTTTACTGAGAATACATTTTCCACTTACCCGTTTGTTGTTACGAAATTTAAAATACCCATCTACGAGCGTCAGATCAGGATTTGTAGGAATTTCAGTTACTAATTCTATTGTTTCATCAGTTTCAGATTCTGTCAAAGAAGCCGGTTCACCCACGCTTCTCGCCGGTGAATTATATTTACTGTCTCCCATTTTTCCGTAACTTTTACTGAAAGGAAAAGAAAGTTTTACTCACTGCACTTCACAACACTAATTACTTTAACAGGAAGCATTTCTTATGAAGATATTTATTTAATTAAAATTCGCACTGCATGAACAGTCTCATGAATATATGAAATACGAACAAAGTTAAAGTTAAGAGCGCTACCCGAAAATTTTGAAAATTAGTACTGACATAACATAAATTGGCTGATCAGGATGCTACGGGAAATTTCGTTCACAGAAATTCATAAATTTGGTTCTCTTTTGGCTTTTTAAGAAATTAATAATTCCATATTATTCACCTGCTGGATTAAAATGTCACAAAGTAGATAAAAAGGTAGAAATAATTAATGGAATGTATTTCCCGCAATTTAAAAAGGTAAGTTGTAACTTGGTCATTCAGCAACCACGAAACTTTGAACGCAGCTCGTGTAATTCGTTTAGTAAGCGCGTTACGGAATCTACAACGTTAAACGTAGCAACGCAGGTCCAAACAGATAGCGTGGAAACCGAAGAATGCACGGTTCCGCGATTCCACCCCTATAGTACACCTCCCAATCCCCCAAGATACTGTCCTGAACTCTGCCGGCACTGAATAACATAAACAAAACTCAAGGAAATTAACTCCTTTGACTAACTCTGGCTCTTAACCTTAGAATTATGTAACTAGAATCAGATTTATTTTATTACACAATTAATTAATATTTGTAGTCAGTACAAAGCGGTATTTTCCCGGCCATGTCCTTATAAATATGTACTAAAAAATTAATAGTTAACAGGAAATGAAACACAATTTTATTGTTTTACAGTTTATTGCGTTACGAATCAGCAAGAGGAAATACTATCTAAGTTTTTTGTATAGCCAATTGTGATTTTTTTTATTAGCTTATTAATTTTTTTAGGAAGTTTTGTGGCATCGAGAGCTAAGGTTATTTATTAGCTCAAGAAGTTTATAAGTTTTGTATTGTTGTTTAGGATATTTTCTTTATTTCTTGCTTAGAAATCTGTTTTGTAAAATTGATAATATTTAGCTATTTTATTACTATATTAATTAGTGTTTATATTTTTCTAGTGGTGTTTATCATAAAGGCTACTGAAAGCGCAAAATCTGGTTCAATGCATTTTAAATTTATATTCTGTTAGTCCTTAAATACAAAGTTCTAACTAAGATTATTTTTTTAAATTGAGATGTTAGTAAAGAGGATAATTTCGGGATTCTTCAAAAAATCCAAAAATGAAAATTGGTAAAAGTTGTACCGAGAAATTATGAAGTAAATAAAAAAAAATAATTGAATCAAATTTCTTGGCGTAGTTGGTAACGTGCTCGCCTCTCATCATGCGGTCTTGGGTTCGAATCCCATTCAGGCATATTTTCATACGTTACAAAAATCATTTCAGCCTTTACCGTTTGCATTAGCAGTAATTGCAGAACAGTCGGACGTTAAACCACCAAAAAATTATTAAATTCCGATGAAGTTACATGTCCATTCGAAATAGAATGATAGTAAGTCTCTGAATGGTGGTAACTTTTCTGAATAAAAAGTCCCTTTCGAAAGTAAAATTTCCCTTTTAATTATTCTTAGTGGTATTCTTATTATTCTAAGTGGTAGCACAGACGCATGAGCACAAGCAAAATTCCCTCTGTTCTTTATTCCATTTAAGTAATACTATCATGCTATTTCGAATGGACTATAACTACTATGCTAGTAGCGGCATTGCGAAGTTCAGTTAGTCGTAGTAGTAGTTAGTAGTAGTTTTGCGAAGTTCAGTTAGTCGTTATGGTAAAGGGAATTTTTTACTTACGAGCATATTTTTATTTCGTGCCCTCGGGCAGCTCAATCGTCACCTGGTAGAAAGTCGCAATTATTTATTACGTAACATCGGTTGGGTAAGCGACTTTGTGTGGTGAGCAGCTGACAGCCATCCACGAACAGAATTTACTGGGGCTCCCTGTTCACACTCATGCTAGTCCACGTCAAGTAATGCAGCAAAAACGTCATTAATTCACATTTTTGTGGCATTGTTTTCTAACTTAAGATTTTAAAATATTCCAAAGGCTTACAATAGTAAAACGATAGATCTTAACAAACGTTGTTTTATCCTGCAAGATTTTCGTATGTATTAAATTTCCTACTTCATTATTAAAATACGAAATGGTATTTAACAAAATGCATTCAGTCACCGGCCGAGTTCACTACAACTGACAAGAAGTAATGGCAGGACTCCATCTTCCGTGTGCTACGTAGATGCGTGGGGTTGACCAACGTGACAGGCACAACCGTCTAGTCTTTACGCCATAACAATTATTTTTTTAGTATAATAATATGTAACTCATATATAGGTCACCAATGAATGATTCTGTATGTACCAAATCGAAAGTAAAGTCGATTTTTATTACTGACTTCTACTAAATTCCACCAAACTTTAGCAGTACTCCGAAGGAGCACTTTAAATGAGACAATCTGTAACAGAACTATTAGTTTATGTTAAGACGTTATTTTTTCGCTTTTGTGGTGACTTATTCGTATGGTTATTACAGGCTATAAAAATGTTAAATGAACTTTATTAGAAAACAAGCAGTTCCCGAAATTTAACGAAATATTTTAATGGACCATGTATACTCTTAAAATTTAACAAATGCTATTTAGAACGACGTAATTGTTACTGGTTTCCCAAAACAAAGGCATGTTCGTATGTAATTTGTCGAGACTTAGCAGTTGCTTACAATGTTTCCGTATTCCTAACAGGTAGGTCTAAGCAATGCAACGCTAGAATATAACCGGCAAGTCTCTTGTGGCTCATGAAAAACACCCCCTACGGTTAAATTCCCGTACAACTATTCCCAGTTGATCACCGAACTTCTAAGTAAACTAACCAGTAAATAAACTATTTATTCAAGAGCTATGCCGACTCAGTCTAATATTATTTAAGAATTGTCAAGAGACGTATCATAGTTAGTCTATATTTTACAAGTGATGGAGGCTAATGTAGGTATTTCTACACATTATATTCTGATAGGAGTTAAAAAAAATTATTACCTACCTTTCAACAAGACTGTATAACCAGTCATCTTGTAGTTATCCGTAAAAGGTTTGTGGCTAAACAGAATGAACAAAGAGTGATAAAGTAGCATAGGCCTACTTTCTAGTTAATAATCGCATTTTTCTTACGTTTACTTTTCTGTTTATCTTTTAAATAAATAAGGTTCTTCTTGGTAAAACTTGGCATTACTTGTCTTCATACTGGCGCTTACAATTTAAACGGTCTAATATATAATTTTATTGAAAAGATATTAAAAATAGTTTTCTTTTTAAAGTAATGTAATCGGTATTGTTGCCGTCTTATATGTAGTTTTCTGTTAACCAAACTACAATAATTTTAACTATTTTATTTCATCAATAACTTACCGCACTGGCCATTTCGTAATTAGCAACCACAACCAATAATGTTCAGTAACTCTGTACGTCGCGCGGTTTGAAAATGTCCAGGCCCAAGCTGAGAGTCGTCCTATAGACCTTCCTCTTAGCATTCTAGCCCAGAAGCCTAGGTATAAAAAACGTTACGAATAAAGTTTATGAATAAAAACGTCTACAAATAGTTCAAAAGTCTCTGGGCTACGAATGCGGCCAATAATATTTCGTTTGTGTGAGTATACCTAATGTATATTTTTAACATGAGCTACATAATTTACTCATTCGTTTTCTTCATAAGTGAGCAGAAGAGAAATTTTGCTTTCATTTTTTACGCTTAGTGTACTTGAAAAGAAACCAGTTGAAAACACGTCAAAGTTAACACGGTAAAGGTTAAGACAGAAAAAGGATTACCGAATACTAAGTACTCGGAAGTAATGTAATCGACATTGTTGCCGTCTTATATATGTAGTTTTCTGTCAACCAAACTACAATAATTTTAACTATTTTTATTTCATCAATAACTTACCGCACTGGCCATTTCGTAATTAGCAACCACAGCCAATAATGTTTAGTAACTCTGTACGGAACTTCATACTGAGACAATACAATCACTAAGCAGTTCACTTAGGCCTATGCGAGGAAGGAATTTTAGGATTTAGCTAATATACAAACTGTTGTTTAGGTCAACAGCCGCAAGGCTGGTTTGAACCTCTAGAGATTTTACTAAGTAAAAACAAGAAGTGAGGTGGTTTACTATTGCCTTCCTCGCTGAGTTGAAAGAGTATGCTTATCAGCATGCCAGGCCCTCCAAAAAGCACCTACTTTCCAACCTGCAAATGACACCTTCACTACATTCACCACAGGGTCTGGCTGTATAGTGAAATTCATTCCTCTCAGAGGAGATAACTCTTACTAGTGTCTTTTACATCTTTACCTCTTCTGTTCTTAAATAGTTCAGTCATATAATTCGCCGACTATATGATAAGAAACAGAACTATTTTTTGTAGCCCTGGAATCAACAGATCGAGTTCAATTAATTTAACACTCCACCTGCCGGTTAAGGGCAAATATACGAGTAACATGTTTTAAAAATACTTATTCGACCTATATACTGAATACAATACAAGCTAACTGAAGCACGTACCTATACTTTAGCACACATTAATATATTTCAGTTGAGCAAACCCTATTTATCAGAAATGATGAAGGGGAAGCGCCCTGTGTCTTGAAATATAAGATTTCTATTAAGTAATAGGCTATTTCTTGTTTCTAAAACAAACCATGTTTTTAAATATTTTGCAATGACTTGTCTCATGTGTTACATTTTCCGTTTCCGTTTTCGTAAATTTTTGTAGCCTACAAACTACTGATGATCTCCAAGTCTGTACAGAAGAATGAACAAGAACGTGGTTCACTATTGTCGCATGCTTTACCATTTTTAAAATGATTAGTACACCACTTTTTTATCTGTGTAGCACTCGTAGCATCCTCTCCATAAACATTTTAAATCTTTCAAGTAGTTTCGTTAAGAAGCAGGTGGAGTGTTACATTATTTGCACTTGATCTGCTAGTTCAGGGCTGAAACAATAGTTCTGTTTCTTATCACACAGTCAGCCAATCATATGACTAAAGCATTTAAGAACAGAAGAGCTAGAGGTGTAAAAGATACTAATCCAAATTATCTCCTCTGTAGTGAATTTCATTGAACAGCTAGACCCTGTGTTGTGAGTGAAGTAAAAGTGTCATTTGCAGGGTTTAAAGTAGATGCTTTTCAGAAGGTCTGGCATGCTGATAAACATACTTTTTCACCAAGTGAGGAAGGCAATGGTAAATTACCTCACTTCTGATTTTACTTACTAAAGCCTCTAGAGGTTCAAACCAGTCATTCAGCTGATGACCTACCCAGCAACACATTTATATACCATAAATAGTTTTTTTATGTTTTAAAAAATTACAGTGCATTCTGCATTGTAAATAAATAATGTCTCATGATAGCTTCTGACGGCAGGGATCATCACCGTAAACAAAATTCAGTGTTAAATTAAGATCTTCCAAAAAATTTGGCTTTGCAGAGAAATGTTAATTCAAATTAATGCCATGAAGGACAGAATTTAAAAAAATTATATGAACATTACAAAACCGACTAATTTCCAACAAAAAATAAACAAGCTATAGTTTATTGATGGTATTTCTGTACAGGAATAAATAAGTCAATTTGATCAGCAAAGTTACACACTAATTGAATAGGTACTTTTTCTTCCACGTGTCTAAAAATCTGATGCGAAACACTCACACAACTTTCTCTTGCCAATGCAAATAATGAACAATATAATCTAACATTAGTAGTAAAACATTAGAAATAAACAAAAAACTAATCTCAATAAACATAACCTAATTTTAATCATGAGAGAATGATGAAAAATGAAAGCAACCTCAGTTTGGCTTAAAAATACGGAAAATCACTTTCTTGGTAAACTAGGCTCTGTAGAGAAAAGTGCTTTAAATAAAAGTTGTAAACCTTTTAATTTCCAATAAATTTAATTATAACACACTTTTGTCGTAAAATGCATACAAAGGCTGAAATTGTACAAAAATCTATTTTTTTACACGTTTTCATGAGAAAAAAACAGAAAATTGCTGATTACCGCCAAAACTAAGCGTTATACAAAAATGTTAGAAATACAAGTTGTAGGATTTTGAATTATCTACAACTTTTATTATGTACATTTTTGCGCTTAAATGCATATTAAAGCCACAATCTGAAGAAATAATTTTTTTACACAAAAACAGCCTCTCCAAGAATTTCAGCAGACATAGCGACTACCCTATCTTGTAGGTAGAGCATAAAAAATGTAGTAAATGAGGTAATTTTAAAATAAATCGCAGGAGGCGTTTTTGAGAAAAAGCAAAAAAGGGAAAAGTTACACGAATAAACTATTACTTCCGGTAGACCGATTTTGATGAAATGTTTGTGTCGGGTCCAGTAGTAGTATGTAATTTAAGTATCAAGTTTCAAGTTCACACGATGTTCCGTTCTTGAGATATTCTGTTCACACACACACACACATACACACAAACACACACAGACCAATCACTAAAAACATGTTTTTGGGGTTCAGGGGGTCTGAAGACGTGTAGATCCAGTGAAAAGTCGACATGAAAACAATACTTTCCTTCCTATATATTCTTATAGGCAATAGAAAGTAAAAATGCAATATGTATAATTATGTATCATGCTAGCACGAAATTAATGAATCAAATCAATGAAGAAAATTTAACCAGTGAGATCAGAAGCAACTCCCTTTATACTCAGACCACTTTAACAAGATTCAAGCAAATTATCATATTCAACACTTCTTCAGTTGTACCACAACGATCCAGGTTCATAAATAAATAGGTAGTATAATGAACAGGTAGTATTTCCTACCTACCTGTTTAATATCTCCTCCAAAGCATGGTTTTTTTTTACAAAATATACAAAAATGGAACAAAATTGCAAATAATAAGCCACAGAGCCACAAATATTTATCAAAACACTGTTGTATATCACACATCAAAACCTGGTTGCCAAAAATAACATACACCAAACAGTACTTTCAAAAGTTCATTTGAAGCACTTTAACCCAATGAAAACTGCAGCAAATTACTCAAAGTTAAAATGACTTTCGATCATAATATCCGCCCACTCAACTTTCAACATCACATACATATAAGATGTGCAAAATTTTAAAAAAGATTAAAAAAGTCTTCATGGGTATTTTCAAACTACCTAACAATTTTCTATCAACTTTTCAAAAAGGCTTAGGAAAAATTGTTCACTACTTAATCATCTTGTCAATATTGAAGCAAAAGTATGAACCTTTTATCAAGAACAAGCATCTTAAAGCAGTCAGCTTAGACATGGGAAAGGGATATGACATAGGGATGTACGTCCAGAGCAAAATTTTATCATAATTTATAATTTTATTAAATAAGTTACTAGCTATTACCTGGGATGTATTGTAATGCCATGCAATGAACAAAAAATTTGTGTTTTAATTATGTTTATTAAAATGCTTTTGGATACATAATATTTCTTGTTTTTCCATATAGTTCACACAAATCAGCCTACACAAATAAATCAGAAGGTTTTCCGACACATGAACAGGCCACATACAGCAGTCAAAATTAAGTTCACAGACTTGCAGTGATTGTCCCTTCCTTTATTGATGGTCATTGCAAAAATGTGAGTTGCACTGGAAACTTCAAATGTTTGAATTCAAATGGCACATCTGTCAGTATCATTGGCGTGTGTGGCAACAACGATCTTTAAATTTTTCATTTAATAGTAGCTTTGATGATTTATCGTTCATCTTTTTCACTGTAACCCTGGTACCGTAGCAAAGTTGCGGTGGATTGTTGTTTTAGAGAAGAATGATGGTTCATAGAAGAATGTTCCAGATAACGAGGCCAATTTTCAATGTTAATACCGGGTGAGCATAAAGTCTTGCCCTGATTATAAAAATTTATTGCAGAATAACTGTTTGACATAATAATTTAAATTTGATGCTGTTACATAGGTTAGTGTTAATAGTTTTTTTTAAGATTACTTACATTAGTAAACTTCAACGTGTGCCCCCTTGGTAGCTCGGAGAATGTCGAAGCGGTATTCCAGTTCCCGCCAGGTGTTTTGTAACATGTGTTCTGTCACAGTACCCACAGCAGCTTGTATCCTAGCCTTCAGTTCGTCAACGTCAGCAACTGGTGTGGCGAAGACTCTATCCTTGATATAGCCCCAGAAAAAAAAGTCAAGGGGAGTAATGTCTGGAGAGCGGGGTGGCCAGGGTGTTGGACCATCCCTTCCAATCCACCGATCCGGATATGTTTCATCCAGGAAATTATGCACTATCAAAGCCCAGTGGGGCGGTGCTCCATCTTGCTGGAAAATTATCCATGGTTGATATTCTTCTAACTGTGGTGCAATGAACTGTTGCAAAACATCTTAGTAAATGTTAGCGTTAATGGTGTTTTCCGTGAAGAAAAACGGCCCGAAAACCTTATTATGCATGAGGCCGCACCAAACATTCACATTTTTGCTGTCTCGCTGTAACTGTACAGTAGCATGTGGATTCTCTGATCCCCATATAAGGACATTATGCCTATTTACCATTCCACTGACATGAAAGGTGGATTCATCGGTGAAGCATATGCGATTTAAGTAATCGTTAGCGCCGTCAATCCTGTTGAGAATCTCAGTTGCGAATTCTGCACGTCTCAGCAAA
Organism: Catonia carolina; assembly: GCA_035578175.1. Lineage (NCBI taxonomy): Eukaryota > Metazoa > Arthropoda > Insecta > Hemiptera > Achilidae > Catonia > Catonia carolina. Next base: position 109,155,674 of record JAQMRL010000001.1, read on the forward strand.
TCATTCGGTTGCAAGGCCTGCACGATTTGCACTTTATAAGCATGCAACCTAAGCCTTTTATGAAGAATTTTCACCATACTTGCTTGCGGTATTTGAAGTTCACGTGATGCTTGACGAGTTGATTTAGACGGACTCCGTTGAAACGATTCCCGAACAAGATCAACAGTTGCTTCACTCACACTAGGCCTGCCACTTCTAGGAAGATCTTCAACGCTGCCTGTTTCTTTAAACCTTTCATGCCATCGCTTTATTGATTTAACATCAGGAGGGCTGCGTCCATAAAAAGCCCGAAAATTACGCTGAACACTGATAGGCGATTTCGTTTCGTGAAACCAAAGCACACATTGTGCTTTCTCCTGCTTCAACGCCTTTCGCCAGCAACTAACGTGAACTAACAGACCAGGTCATTGTTGAGGAGCACTAGCGCCATCTATTGGTCACAAAATCTACTAACAATAACCTATGTAACAGCATCAAATTTAAATTATTATGTCAAACAGTTATTCTGCAATAAATTTTTATAATCAGAGCAAGACTTTATGCTCACCCGGTACATCTGGCGGCATGCCTGGCAAATCAAGTGAATTCAAGAATTCGGTTAGCTATTGTCAGCTTCGCCTACATTCATTACTAGTTTATTATCTCCTTTAAAGCATGGATGTTTTACAAAATGTACAAAAGTGGAACAAAATTGCAAATAATAAGCCACAGAACCATAAATATTAATCAAAACTTTGTTACATCACACAATCAAAACCACATTGCCAAAAATAACATACACCAAACAGTACTTACAAAAGTTCAAATTAACCAATGATTTTAAACTGCAGTGATGATACTTAATGAAGAATTGAATGTGGTAATTCTGTTTTTAATGAATAAAGTACTTGTGTATTTAATAAAGAATGCAGTAGTGATTAAGTAGTAGGCCTATCACTGAGCCACTAATGATTTCTGTAATTCTGGCCATATTTGGGAAAACCTTTTCCCAAATATGCAAATAGAACAATGCAAGGAAATTAAAATTCTTGACCTGGTACAGTATATGCTGATAATTGCAATTTAAAAAACAGAAAATAGATTGCATACAGTGAATAAATGTTATAAAATCTAGAATGTCTAGCAAGTAGGGATCAGATAAGAAAACCATAGTGACTACCGCTTACTCTTGTAAGATGAAAGATAGACTATAGTCTGCTGGTTTATCATTTAGCAATGATCAGTCCTCTCAAATTGTTGGATTTCATTTATTAATTTGGTCTTAAACAAGCTCTAGGGACGTACTGGACAAGCCCAGTGTGCCCCTATAACAAGTTACCTAGCAGAAACTGGTGAGATACTTCTTGACTTCAGTAGAGAGAAAAACTAAGTTTATATTTGTCTTAAAAATTGCTTCTGGATGCCTCCATAGCATAGTGGTGCGCAGTAGCCTACAAAGCGAAGGTCCTGGTTTCAATTCCTGGCTAGGGTGGAAATTTCTTCAACCAATAGGATCTTCAATGTAGGTAACTTTTAGACTTTCTATCACACTTTTAGAATCAGATAGGGTGAGGAAGTATTTCTGTGATGATGACATAATTATGGAAATTTTTATAAGTTAAAACCCACCCTTACATAATCCACCGTAGTTGCTAATAACTGAGCTGTTGATGCGACTGTAAATAAGCTTTAAAAAATTTTTTTCTTTAGATAAATAGGTACTTTCAGAGAAAATGTTTTCATAGATCAGAACAAAAATATACAAGTATTATACATAATTTGCAATACCTTAACAAAACCTCTGTAAGAATATTACATTTCTTCACAGATATCTTTTCTTTACCTGCATCCATTATCTCAACAACATTACATCAACAATAAGTTTCTGAAACCAGCATTTTTACCCACCTTGATCGACAAGAATCTTATGGTAGACTAACCTAATCAATGCATTAATAATTTGAAACTTTTCTGTACTTGTTATCTTGAGCACTTAAGTTAAAATGAAGAATTTGAAAAAATTACTTTGATGAATCAAAAACATCTTCTAGACACGGGTGTGCTGTGGTAACATTAAATACAGAATATTTATTTAAATTACATGATGTTTTAAAGAATTATTATTATTAGATTAATTTTTTGTTTAGTAACACAAGAAATGTTTAGATTAAGTTTAGTTAACTCTTTCTTGGCAGCTTGATAAGCTTTCTCATTTCTATCAGTACCCACATGAGATGAAATCACATAAACACTACTTGCTTACCCATTTTAAAAATGTTGGTGTACAATGAAAAAATTTTCTCAACAATAGGATCTTTAATGTATTGTGACTCTATCGAAGACGAATATGGTTCAAGAAATTTCTAGTACTTCATTCATAAAATTGATAAGAGTAGATAATAGAGTAAAAAAGTAACAATAGGGCAGGTTATAAAAGATTATTTAAAAAGGATCGTGCTATTGTGTATGATAAGGTAGGGTCTTTTGTTGTACAACTATTTGGGAAAGAGTCGGTTGGTTACCTGAAACACCCTTTTATTCAATGATAATTTGTTTACACTTCTTAGTTATGATTTTTTGAGAACAAATAAAAAAGATTATTGATCGAACCTCGGTGTCTTTTGAGAGGATTCTTTGACTCGCCCATATAAATCGAGCCTCGAGTGCGATCAGTGAGTTAGTATTCATTTGATCTTTGACGAGTGTTTACTACGTGTGTGCTATCGTTACGTTAAAAGGTAACTCCGTTAGAACAGGTCAACAGGGTTCCGAGGCATTGTTATTCAGTCTTATTGTATATGTGCATTGTGTATTCAGTTTTTTTGTTAATGTGTATTCTATATAATTGATTGTAAGTAGTTCTAAGTAAGTTATTTAAGTTATTTATTGTATTACTTCATTATATTAGTTTATTATTTATTTTGTAAATCTTTTAGTTGTAATAAATACTTGTAATTGTAAACTTTAGTGTATCAATTATTTAATTACCTAGATCCCGAAACGGACCTTAGCAATAAGTGTCACAGTATGAATTTTTGAGACTTAATATCTCACTTTTAGAATAAGTTAGGATGAGGAAGTATTTCTGTGATGATGATGATGATTGTTTTGTTTGTCATCTGTCTCTCGAATGGTTTGATGCAGTTCTCCAAGCAGTTCTATCTTGCGCAAGTCATTTCATATCTACAGTATTCAGATAAACTAAAGTCCCCTAGCCGTGGGAGTGAGAGAATGCATAATGCTCTCACTCGCACATGCCATATGCACCATTCCAATAACATTGTATAATTTTACTCACTGTTGTGAGCAAGCGTTTATGCACGCAGTAAACTAACAAGCAAGATAACGACTGCAGTATGTTTTCAGATTTGGATTATAATGGTAAAGTCCTTTGGGCGCATGTGTAGTTATGCCACATATCTCCCTCTCACTCGCTCGGCTATGGGACATTAATTCATCTGATATCTGAACATACCTGTACCCTACATCACCCTACATCTTTTGTAATTATTCTAACTTTTGCCTCCCCCTACAATTCACTCTCTCAATATTACCCTCCATTATTGACAGACCAATACCTAGATGTCCTAAGATATGCCCCACTAGCCTATCCCTTCTTCTGGTAAGACGTTTCCATATACTTCTTTTGTCATCCACTCATCTAAGAATCTCTAAATTACTTATTTTGTCCACCCACCTAATCTTTAACATCTTCCTACAACACTACATTTCAAAAGCTTTTATCCTCTTCCTTTCTACAGTGCTTATCACCCACGTTTTACTCCCGTATAATACTACACTCCAAACATAGTGTTTTAAGAAATTTTTCCTAATTTGTAAGTCAATGTTTGTCGTCAGTAAGCTGTTTTTCATTTCAAAGGCTTTTTTATCTTAAACAATCCCTACTTTTAATATCACTTATGCCTCTACCAACCTTTGTTATTTTACTCCCTATGTAGCATAATTCCCCACCTTCCTGTACTATGTTTTTGTTGCCTACTTTTAAATTTCTTATCTCTTCTAAACCACTCTTGCTGCTGCACAACGCTTTCGGTTTGTTCTTACTAATTTTCATGAAGTAATCCTTTCTCATGATCTCATCCATTCCATTTAAGATATTCTCTAGTTCTTTCTTTGTCTTGGGTAATACTACAAAATCATTGGCGAATCTCAGCATTTTCATTGTTTCTCCTTGAATTTTTATTACTGCATCAAATTTTTCCTTCACTTCATTTATAGCCTCTTCTATATACAAGTTAAAAAGTAGTGGTGACAATGAGCATCCTTGTTGTACACCTTTTCTTATAGGAGCTTCTTTTTCATACACCTCAATTTTGAGAAACGGTTGTTTTGAGAAACAACCGTTTGATTCTTATACAGATGATTGTACAAACAGTAAAGTCTGTTTATAAAACAGTTTTATACAAGTGACTGAAGATGTATCATCTTCTGTAAATTTTAAATAAGTGAGATAAAAATTTTTTTAGTTTCAATTTTTTATTTACTCTGATGATGGTGGATCCACCGAAACACGTGTAAGAATTAAAATTAAGGTGACGCAGTTTAAAAAGAAGGTTGGTGAAATTATTATATTAACTGCGTAAGTCTCACAACAAAAATATAGAGAACCAGGATCGCAATTTAAAGAGTTTATCGTCCTCCTTGGGCACAACTGCGCAGCTGCAGGCATTGTCATTTTTTGAACCGTCGGAAAAATATTTTAATAATTGAATATTCATGACTTATGGAGTTATACGTCATCATGTACATACATTTGTTAGTTTGTCTTTTAAATTTTATTAGTGACATTTCTATCCTAGGTTGTCCTTAAGATGATTTCTGTGTATGATTTAATTTTGATTAGATAGGGTAGGTTTGAACTCTTCAGAGAAGTGAGAAGGTTTTGTTGGAGGTGTCTTGATTGAGTACATGTGTGAGTATCTATTAGTAAATAAGTAGGATTTGTTGAAGTAGTCAGTTAAGACAATATGATGAATATAGTTTCTTCCTTCGAAGACTGAACAGCAATTGCCCAGATTCAAGGACACTTGATGAAGGGCTTGGTCAGATTGCTCCTAATGCAATTCTACGTCTGGTCGAATGAATGGCATCATTGCGTGTTTTGCATACGATTTAGCTGAATTATAAATAATTGCTCTATAATCAAGTTCTGAATGAGTAAGACTGTTGTACGAGGGGGTACCCAAAAGAAACCGGAATTATTTTTTAAAACTATTTATTTTTAATTTTTTTACAAAAGAACCTTATCCCCTTCAAAATACTCTCCATTACAACTAATACATTTGTCCCACCGGTGCTTCCACTGTTCAAAACATTTTTTGTACTCCTCTTCAGTGATGGCTGCCAGCTCATCCGTCGTTTTTTTCTTGACATCATCAACGTTGTTAAATCGGAGACCTTTCATGCCCCTTTTCATGCGTGGGAACAAGAAAAAATCACACGGAGCCAGATCGGGTGAGTACGGTGCGTGTGGTAGCAAAACCATGCCGTTTTTCGCCAAAAACTGGGTAACCGAGATTGCCGTGTGTGCAGGCGCGTTGTCGTGGTGGAAAAACCAGTCCCCTGTCTGCCACAAATTAGGTCTTTTACGACGAATGCTGTTTCGTAGTCTTCTTAACACTTCAAGATAAAAAGCTTGATTTACCGTCTGGCCTGGTGGAACGAACTCTGAATGGACAATTCCCCTCACATCAAAAAAACAAATCAGCATTGTTTTGATGTTCGATCTGACTTGACGACTTTTTTTTGGTCGGGGTGATAATGAAGTCTTCCATTGACTGGATTGTTGTTTGGTTTCTGGGTCGTACCCATAGCACCAAGACTCGTCACCCGTAATGATCTTTGACATGAAATCTGGATCAGTTTCAAGCTGTTGTTTCAAATCACTACACGTTTCAATTCGACGTTCCTTTTGAGTGTCTGCCAGAACCCGAGGCACAAACTTGGCAGCGACTCTTTTCATTGTCAAGTCTTCTGTTAAAATGCGTTGGACTGAGCTCCAAGATAACCCACTAACCTGTGATATTTGGTCAATGGTCTGTCGTCGGTCTGTTCGTACAATTTCTTTCACTTTCACAACATTTTCGTCTGTTCGGGAAGTCGACGGTCGTCCAGAACGAGGTTTGTTCTCAATCGACATGTCGCCATTTTTAAAGCGCAAAAACCACTCGTACACTTGGGTTTTTCCAATAGCGTCGTCTTTGTAAGCTGTGTTCAACATTACAACTGTTTCCGCGGCGTTTTTACCGAGCAAGAAGCAAAATTTCACAGCCGCACGTTGTTCATTAAAACTTGCCATCATGAAAAACGACACGAGCACAAAACAGCACTAGCGAGAACAATCACTGCACGAGAACAGAACAAGCTAGATCAACGAACAAAATGGCATTGAACTGGCAATGAGTAGCGCTACAAGCAGCCTAGTGGCGGGAATTTGTACTGCACAAGCTCCGCCCACAGCAGAGCTATTCCGGATACTTTTGGGTACCCCCTCGTAAGTGTTCATAATAGCATTGTCTGCTCCCCAGTTACATGAAGCAATCAATTTAATAATGTCCATCTTTTTTAAAAATAATTTGCCTTTATGTTTTGTACTCGTACATAAATGATTTCCAAGTATTTTCGTCTGTTCGGGAAGTCGACGGTCGTCCAGAACGAGGTTTGTTCTCAATCGACATGTCGCCATTTTTAAAGCGCAAAAACCACTCGTACACTTGGGTTTTTCCAATAGCGTCGTCTTTGTAAGCTGTGTTCAACATTACAACTGTTTCCGCGGCGTTTTTACCGAGCAAGAAGCAAAATTTCACAGCCGCACGTTGTTCATTAAAACTTGCCATCATGAAAAACGACACGAGCACAAAACAGCACTAGCGAGAACAATCACTGCACGAGAACAGAACAAGCTAGATCAACGAACAAAATGGCATTGAACTGGCAATGAGTAGCGCTACAAGCAGCCTAGTGGCGGGAATTTGTACTGCACAAGCTCCGCCCACAGCAGAGCTATTCCGGATACTTTTGGGTACCCCCCTCGTAAGTGTTCATAATAGCATTGTCTGCTCCCCAGTTACATGAAGCAATCAATTTAATAATGTCCATCTTTTTTAAAAATAATTTGCCTTTATGTTTTGTACTCGTACATAAATGATTTCCAAGTAGGTAAGTTTTTCATCAAAAGTTAGTCCTAAAATTTTTACTTCATTTTCTCTATGTAGTAATATGTGTTGACCGAGGAATAGATTTTCTGAAGTGTTACTTTAGTGTTTTTGTAAAAAAAATGGTATAAGTTGATTTAGTTTCTGAAAATCTGAAACCTGTTTCTCATGTTTTGTTAGGAAATTGTTTAAATTTTTTAAATCGCACATAAATTCGCAGATATGTTGTTTCCTTTACATAAATTGTTTAAACAAACAGCAACAGCAAACAGTTTCATGGGTTTTTGAATTGTATATAATTATGAGTTCATTAATTGCTATTAGAAACAAAGATGTACTAAAAACTGATCCTTATGGACACCATTGTCTAGTATAAATTTATTTGACAGAATACTTATAATTTGCTTTAAGTTGAATTATCCTGATCTGCAGAAAATTTGTGATAAACTGTATGTAGTACAGACCCACTAATACCTATTTTAGTAATATTTTAACAATAATACGATCACACCACATATCGTATGCCTTAAATTTGCCTAGACTTGCTATAAGTCCGTGTACATTATTTGTGAAAGCATCATATGAAAACCAAATTATTGTTTTAGAAGACCGTTTTCAAAACTCTTTACTTTTAATTTCAATATTATCAGGCCAAAGACTAAATATTGAAAAATATTAAACAATAATATCCGCAGCATCATAAATTGTTGACTTAGCAATCCGTGAGCTCTTCTTCAGGCTGAACATTTTTTTTTTTTTTTTTATAGAGTGATGATGCCTACATAAGCCTTGGGCTTGTGCGTAGGTAATGATATATGGTGATTTACAGATGAAAAAAATGCCACACCTTTTGAGAGAGAATGTTAATTTAATTGTACCCCATCAGTCAAAACTGGTAACCTCTTTCTAGCATTTCATTCCATATAAAAGTAATCACCTTTACCAGGATTGGAACCACAGAACCACCTCCATCTCTGAAAATCAGCTGTTAACCAGCTGACTTGCAGCAACGACTTCAACACTACGTAGTCCATTATACTTACAATTGAAACTGTTGTAAACAAATGCTTTGCTCTGCTACTGGGTGGATGGGTAATTTTAGTTACAGAAAATGGGTGCAAGCCACCCCAATGATGAGAGCAAAACTGCATGTAATTAAAACCATATTAAACTATGGATACTAATTTTAATGGTAAATATCTGAAATACACACAAGAAGAACTGAAATAGCCTGTTATTTTGCTAGAGGCAAACAAACATAAATATGTTGATATAACATGAACTGGTGCCTGGCCATACATACATACAGAGTATACAGACCATTTGGTCATGTTAGTCTCATTCTTCCAACTGTACGCTGATGTGATTTGTTTATATATATATATATATATTTTTTTTTTTCTTTTTTAAGCAAGTTTTGCAACCTTAGAGTCGCTTCTCGCATCCCTTCCGCCATCGCTCCCTATCTCTCCAGTCCCCCTCTCGCAATCCTCTATCTTCCATCTCCTGTCGAACATTGGTCATCCATATTTTCCTTGGCCTACCCCGCTTCTGATGCTGGTTTGGAGTCCATTCAAAGATTTTCAATGGTATTCTCTCCGTATTCATTCGACGAAGGTGGCCATACCATTTTACCTGATTCCTCCCAAATCTACTTAGTATTGTTTCTTTTACCTGCATCTGCTCTCTTATTACTTCATTTCTTACTTTATCCAATAATGATAAGCCTGCGCATCTTCTCCAATACATCATTTCTGCAGCAAGCAATTTTGCAGCATGTCTGCGATCCATTACCCACACCTCAGATCCATACGTCAATATTGGTTCTATCATAGCTTGATATATGTTTGTTTTTGTCTTTTTTGTAAGTGTTTTGTTCCACAGAATTGGATGCAGTGCTCTGATAATGTTTTTTCCCTTCCCTATCTTCCTCAAAATATCTTCATTGTCTCTACCATCCTCATTTATTGTAACACCCAAGTAATTATATTGCCTCACCATTTTTATAGCACCAATCTGTCTGTATGTCTTGCCCCTTGCCTCCAATATTCAAATAATTTGTTTTATCCATGTTGACCTCAAGTCCCCACTCCTGAAAATCTCCTATCAGTTTGTTCAGCATATATGTCATATCCTGCTGGTCTTCTGCTAATACAACTTGATCATCTGCAAACAATATAGTATATATGGGCCCGTTTCCTGTTTGTATTCCCATAGGGCTACATTTCCTGATCCACTGTCTGAGAGCACTATTTAAGTAAATTTTGAACAGGGTTGGTGATAGACATGAACCTTGTTTAACGCCCTTATTTGGGAATATAGCAGCTGATTCTTGACTTCCAAACCCAATAATTGATTTATTGTTTTTATAAATTTTCTTTATAGCGTTTATGTAGACCGCATTTACACCAGAATCCCTCATAGCAGTCCATAACTTTTTACGCAGTACAGAATCGAATGCTTTTTTTAAGTCTATAAAGGTGGCATGGAGCTTCAAACCTCTTGCTAATCTTTTTTCTAACAACTGCTTCAATGTGAAAATATTGTCTACACAGGACCGTCCTGGTCTAAATCCACTCTGTTCTTCACTTTCTGTTAAATCAAATTCTATACGAGCTTTAAGGACTCTTTCGTAAAGTTTACCGATAGATGAAGTTATGCTGATCCCCCTATAATTACCGCAATCCTTTCTATTCCCTTTCTTAAAAATAGAGTGTATATATGCTATTCTCCATTCTCTAGGAATATCCTCACCCCTTAGGCACTTGTTGAAAATTTTGCACAATATTTTTAGAACTTCTTGTGTGGCGTGCTTTATCAACTCAATAGGCAAATCACCTGGTCCGGAGGCCTTGTTATTCTTCATTCCTTTCAGAGCAGATTCCACTTCTTCCAATGTTATCGGATCCACCCCTCTCACGGCTGTCTCTTTAACATCAACTCCAGTATCGAGGAATTCTCCCCGACTCTCCACCAACAGCATTTCATAATAATCTTTCCATTGATCTACTGTGATGGGGCTAATTCTTTTTCGTTCATTGGAATTCTTTCTCAATACGTTAATCGTTCCCCACGCCTCCCTTGACCTAGATCCACCTACTAGTGAGCTGATTTCTGCACATTTGATGTTCCACAATTCATTTTTCGCGGTTTTTATTTCTTTTTTCACAATATATCTATATCTATTATAATTTCTCAGGTCTTCATCATCCTTTGTGTTCAACCACCTTAGAAATAGTCTTTTTTTCTCTTCAACAACTCCTTTCAGGTCCTCTGTCCACCAAGAATGAGTGTGCCTTGTCCTCTCTTCAAATCCCAGTGCCTCTAGTGCTGCTTCGTGAACTTTCGTCTTCAATGCATCATACATCATCTCTGCAGAACCATTTACTTCTCCACGAAAACTCTGAGCCAAACGAAGTTTATACAGGAAACTGGTGGATTCATTCTTTAAACTATCAATGTTATACTTCCTATGTAATTCTTTATTAGTGTTTTGTTCCTGCGGCCTTCTTCTTGTTGAATACTGAATTTCAAGTTTGGCTTTCACAAGAAAGTGATCTGAACCACACTCCGCTCCTCTCCAAACTTTTACATCATAAGGCTTTATTGCTGAGTTCTGCTTCATTATAACATAGTCGATAATTGACCTTAGCTTTCTTGATTTCTGGGTCCACGTATATTTATGAATATCCTTGTGCTGAAAATATCCATTTAGAATTCTCAGGGAAAACTGCTCACATATCTCTATCCATCTCTTTCCATTATCATTTATTGCATCCTCGCCGTGTTGTCCTATTATTCTATTGTCCAGTGCTTTACCAACTCTTCCATTCAAGTCCCCCAATAGAATTACTTCTTGTCTGCTTTTCGTTTTATTCAACTCTTCCGTGAGTTTATCGAAAAAGGCGTCCTTTGTGTTATCATCTGAATCATCGGTGGGTGCATAGATGCCAAATATTTTTATTTCTCTACCATTCACCTTAATATCAACAGTAATGACCCTTTCATCCACAGGTGTCCAATCAATTATATTTTTCACCATAGTTCTCTTTATTGCAACAGCCACCCCCGCCTTAGCTCTTCTAGATTTGTCCACTCCACTCCAAAACAATATGTAATCTGCTCTGTAAGCGTTTCCTTGTCCTTTCTTTTTCGTTTCATTTAGAACCGCTACATCCATATTGTATGCATGGAGCTCCTTAAACACTTGTTCTTCTTTCGTGTTCAATCCTTGTACATTCCAGCATCCAATATTCTTTAGTTGTTTGTGTTTCCGTTTTATTTTCCGAGAGTTCCAGTCCGTCCGAGGCAAGATTTTGGGATTTTTTGCGATAAGAATTTTTACAGATGACAGGGTGCAGGCCTATCGATCTAACCCTCTACCAGAAGGATCGGTCAATTTTCTTTCAGGGTTTTCTTCCCTCAGCCTTTGATAAACCAATATCACATCTACAAGGCAGCAGCATTTCTTAGACTTTATACTAACCCTAAAATCTGGGCTGCCACTTCCGCCATTCAAGCCGTTTCTGGAGACACTCTCCTTCGCCATATCTGCCGTTGTGGTCTTCACCCGTATCCCTGGGCAGGGGTCCGTGTTATACCCCACAGAACTGGGTCCCTACCTGAACTTGGCCACCTATTCACTCCGGCCTACTTGAGTGAGAGGTGCCCACCCCCGCGACTTGGACGCGCCAGGTAAGAATTCCTCATGTGGGTATCAGAGAAGGGAGCTCTGATTCCCCATGAGGCGGGTTAATGAGCATGTTTGGTCCATGCCCAAAGGCATTTGTTTATATCAGTTCCAAAATTAAGTAGAATTGTGTTGTTTAGTTCTAGAGGGCAATAGACCAATCTAGTGGGTTCGGCTAAATAAGACAAAGGAAATTTTATTTCCCATTTTTTAATTTGTGAATGAAAAATTCCTCATCACTGAATACTGTGAGAAAATAAACAAAGATAAATGCCTGAAGTAGGCTTCACTCAAAACCACAAAACAGTACCTTTTATATTCCAAGTTCAAAACTTGTTTTCTTTTAACGCACGTTATATTTGTGTCTAAACCACGGTGTAAGTATATTTACACTATGGTCTAAACAATGAATCTCTATTACAAAAGTGCTGAAGGTGACAATGATACAAATGATACCATAAACGACATGAGAAGGAGACCAACCATTGGTGGAGCTTCTTGGTTTTTGTTTTACTAATGGAATTTTGAAAGTGTGTACAGTTGCATTACAGTCATCTGATATTTTTTATTTTTTTTATCTTAGAGTAATAACAATCTTTGCTTCAAGCTCACTTTAGCCTTCTGGGAGGTTGTCTAGTAAAGTACCTAATTGAGGAAATCATCAAGTTCATTTTTAAGTTCAGCTAATTTTCTGTGAAAATGTTGATAGAATTGTTTTATTGTGTCGAATATGTAAGAAAAAGGTTATTGTGAATACTCATGTTTCATACATATGAAGGGGAGTTTGTAATAACTCGAAGTACTCTAGATTGGTCGTAACATTCCCGACTACAATGTTGAATTGTGTTTTTCAATAATTCATTATTGAGTTGATTACATTTACGCTTAGCAGATGAAGTCTGGAGCATTGCCACCTCCCTATGCATCGTAGTCCTTCCAGAATCAGTCGCCAAAATGTAAAGCTTAGTTTATACGGGACAAGTAGTGATTTAGTAATTAGTAACTGTCCGCACATATTATGTAACATAGACAGCGAATTTAGTGGATTGTTGTGGCTCCATGGAGGTGGGATCTTGCTCATAAAGTATGTTGTGCATAGTGGTGGGGGTAGCTACTAAACTGTGCACTCGACTACAACCATAGATAATATATATAGACTATAATATATATATAATATAATATAATATAATATATCTAATATAATAATAATAATATTTATATATAATATATTATATATATATAATATAATATATCTATTATATATATATATATATATATATATATATATATATATATATATATATATATATATATATATATATATATAGACTACAACTAAACTACTCGACTAAAACGTCCTGTCCAAACAAGTCGAGTACTACATTACTAATCTACTCGACTAAAATGCTCGACCCGTGTAAACTAGGCTTTAGGGAAGCTTGTCTGTAATAATTAGTTGTGGTCAGGAATAAAGAAGAAGTTAAGCTGCTTGTTGTTCTTTAATATTACAGTTCTATTCGTAGAGTAAATAAGTAAGTTCTTACTCTATGGTTATATTATAGTAACCCACCAGGTTGGTCTAGAGGTAAAGTTGTCGCCAAAATCAGCTGTTTAACAGCTGATTTTCGGAGACGAAGGTCCCTGGTTCAAATCCTAGTAAAGGTAGTTACTTTTATACCGATTTGAATACTAGACAGTGGTTACCGGTGTACTTTGATGGTTGGGTTTAATTAGCCATACTCTCTCAGGAATGGTCGGCCTGGGTCTGTACAAGACTGCACCTCGTTTACACGTCATACACATCATCCTCATCTTATTGGGTCATGCGGTTGCATTATTGTTCTAAACCATAGAGTAATAAACCAATTACTTTATTACTCTATGTTCTAAACTGAACAGATTGCAACGTACACAAATTAGGAATAAAATATTATAGTGGCTGTGAAGCTGTCAACAGCCTTTTCAATGTTGTCCTCACTTTTCAGTGGTATCTCTAATCGAATCCATCATAAATTAGTCCCGAATTGAGTTCAATTTGTTGGAGAACTTGCTTAATACTTATATAGCAAACCTGTAAGTATTAATCAAAACAATAAACTTGCTGCCCTGGCACCTTTGAGTATATACTAAACCTAAAGTATAGAATACTCAAGAATTTTATAATAAGAAAAACAGTTACCGTCCTGTTACCACCTATCAGCAATTTTGTAAAGTTGTTAGTGAATGGGCATTTAATTTTATTGTTTTGATAGTTTTCATTATTTTTTGTTTGTAGTACACATTATAGTTGCCGTAGGTTGGTAATGAAAATGAACACGAATGACGTGACATAAATATATTACAAAATTTTGTATGTGTCTTTTGTGACGTTAGATGTGGTGATGCTCAGCGTTTACAGGGGTTTACAGGTGTTTGTTGGTGAATTAATCTACATGGAGTAAGAAAACAATGGTATGAGAATAAACCAGTTCTAGTTATGTCCCAGATCACTGTAGTTTTGACATTGTACATAATGTCCTGTCAAAACTACTACGTACTACTAAACTACAAAACTACTAGTTACGGCAATTAGCCACACCCTTCTGAGATGAGCACAAAGGATTATTGGTTAGTAACCGTATTTATTAAAACATTTGATGGTGTTAGTTTATGAATATTATGGTATCTTTGTTGACAAAAAGGAAGGTATTTGCTAAACCTTTCATTTATGCATTCCGTGACCTACTTAAGCCTTTATTTTCAGAACATGTTTCTGAACTTTCTACAGGCTAATTTTAATTTTAATATTCTGCACCCAGTTAATTATATGATTTGGAACTGAATCTTCCCAAGAAATATGTGTCAAGTTGCAGCTTGATAAAAACTTAAATAGGCTATTTGATAGTAGTTCTTTATTATGAGGTTTATCTTGAAAAATGTGGATAGTGTCAGGACACCTGTTTTAATGAGACTTAGAGTAAAAGTTGTTTGACCTTGAAGGATGTGAGAGATATTTAAATGTATTAACGTAAATAGGACTGAACATTTTTCGTTAAACTTTGTTGTTATTTTATGATAATGTAACTTTTGTGCGTTTGAGATGGTTAGTGGCCCATATTTGACTTCAGAATAGTGTTAGTTTACCAGAAGTTACCGTAACCATTTAGGGTTCAGTCTTCTAGTTGTGTAGTTATCTGTAATCAATTTGTTTATGTAATAAATAGTGTGATGATAAAATATATGATCAGCCACTATTTGTGAACAAATGTAAAAGAATGGAGTCTAATAAAAGTTATATGTGGATTTTGTCAACAAATCTGTTTATTCCACGCCACTTAATATGTTAAAAAATATTAAAAAGGGATATTTAACGTATTATGAGTAAATGTTTTATTTAATGGGAAGTTGGTCACGGAATCCGCTGGGAAAAGTGATTTGCGTAGGCTTTCCGTACTTTTAATTCAGTGCCCGCATGTTGAAAATATCCTCTCCTAGAAGAAGGATTGTCGTGTGATGACTCGTTATTGTAATGGTAGGTATAATGTAGTTAAAACACACTACCTAATTAGTAACCCTTAAGGTAACATATTTCTTAGTTTGTATGATTTTGCTACAACTTATCTTCACAGGTTATGGATTTCTACCTGTTCCGCCACCCATTGTTTCTTCAGCCTACCAATATCTCCCACTGGTTTATATCTTCTGTTAAAATGGCTGGCATTCTATTTATTTGGTTCACCCATTTGGCACAATACAATTTTATTTTTTTGTTGAGTGGAACAATTCCCAATTCTTGCCTTATATCTTCATTTCTGATCCTGCCTAGTCTTGTCCAGCCCTTAACAGACCTAAAGAATTTCATTTCCGCAGTTTAGATGTTTCTTTCCTCCCTTGGCATCACCCAAGTTTCATCGCTGTGAAACATTAAATTTGGGTGAAAGTTGAAACATGAAACATGGGCTTATTATAGGCTTATTATTATGGGCTTATTAATTGGGCTTACTTTTTGAAGATGGTCAATGATCTCCAAGGTGGATGAGGAAGAAATTCCTAACAGTGAAGAAGGCAGAAGAGCGTATAGGAGTAAACCCTGAATGAAAATCAAATGTTAAAACTGGTCAACGGTCTCAAGCCAGAGAAGGATAGATTTCCAACAGTGAAGAGAGCGTTAGAACCTAGGAAATGGGTCTCTGAATTAAAGCCAGTGTATGTCCCGATGCCTTGAGATGGTATCGCTATCACTGAACTATCGTGCATGGCATGGTTACTGTATTTAGGGAAAATGCAAATTACTCAAAGCACTGTAAATGCTAGAACTTATTTTGTTTATTGTCTCTTTAATGTGCTTTGTATATGAAACTGTAATATCCAATACAACTGAGAAATATTGTTGTACATCTTTTACTTTCATTAATTTGTAAGTTAGTTTTATATAAAACAATAAAACACACAGAAATACTGTTAAATAAACTAAAGGAAGTACAGTATAACTTAGTTATTTCAAACTTGGATAATTCGAATAAGCTGGAATTCCTTTTAAAAAGCATATTAAAATCTTATTAAAAATAGTATGCCTAATTCAAAGTTAAAAACATGTAATTTGGTTAATTATAAGGTTTTTAAAGAAAGAAAATAAATGTTTGTTTACCTAGGGTTTTTGTAGACAGGTAATGAAATTTTTACATGCTGCGTTTGGGTTGAACATAGACACAATAGAGTCAGTTATTAATGTGTGAGTAGTCTAATGTAGGGAATTCCAACCTGTACGATGTAAGGG
Organism: Catonia carolina; assembly: GCA_035578175.1. Taxonomy (NCBI): domain Eukaryota; kingdom Metazoa; phylum Arthropoda; class Insecta; order Hemiptera; family Achilidae; genus Catonia; species Catonia carolina. The sequence goes on from JAQMRL010000001.1 coordinate 109,172,274, forward strand.
CTTTAAACATTGTAAAGTGGGTTTCACTTTCACAGAGTCTTGCACTGTATGATTGGTTTGGGAGTTCCCCAGTTAAATTTACACCCTTATTCTTAAACCCTTTTCAGTCACAGTATATTAGGCCTTTACTGTAGAGTATACAAGTGCATACGATGTGTGGAATTTGTGTTGTACAATTTATGTACGTACATTTTTTGTAAACTGAGGACAGTACATTTCAGTACTGTATTGTTTTCGTTTCAGTTAAGAGTTAACGTGCAGTGCAGTCAGTTCATTTTAACAATGCCTAAACGTGGCCCATACATGAGTTTAACTTTGGACGAAAAAGTTAGTGATTCCAAGATGTGGAACGGGGTACAAAACGAAAGTGTGACATAACTAAAGAATACAGGGATTTTACTCAACACTTTTATTCTTTCGTAAAAAAAATCAAAATTGTAGAAAACTGGATTAAAAAATACGGAAAACATCAAAAGTGGGTAAAAGCAGCAGAATATCCTGCAGTGGATGATTGTGTTAAACTAATGAAATAATTTGGGGTTTTCTGTGAAATTGACGTTCTACTTTATTTCTTTTATTGGTACATAGTACCGGATGTTTGTAAATGAATAGCGGGGTTTTAATGCTCTACAATATTTAATACATTATACTTACAGTTATAAATGATAGATCAAACAAAAGAGCAACTCAAATAGTTTTACATAAATACCTACAAAAGTTCAATGTGCGCACCATTAGTCACACGACACACGTCAAGATGATATGCGAGTTCTTCCCAAACGTTGTTTAGTGTCTCTCGAGTAATTGTTGCAACAGCTGCTTTAATCCTGATTCTTAATTTGGGAAGGTCAGCTGGTAGTGGAGGCACATATACACTATCCTTTATGAACCCCCAAAGATAGAAATCACACGGCGTCAGATCGGGTGTCCGTGGAGGCCATGGAAAACGAGCCTTGTCATTGCACCCCTTGCAACCAATTCAGCGGTTGGGTAAAGTGATGTTCAGCCAATCGTGTACTTCGTTATGCCAGTGAGACGGCGCACCATCTTGCTTGAACTTGCTTGAGAACTTCATTATGGATAATGAAGTTCTTTGGCTCTTCATCTTCCAACTGAGGGTAGAGGCATAGCTGTAGAGTATCAAGGTAATAAGCACCAGTTACAGTTGCTTCAACAAAAAAATAAAGGCCCATAAACTTTCCCCCGGGACATGGCACAAAAACCATTCAATTTAGGGAGTCTCGTTGCACTTGTACCATCTCAAGCAAATTTAGTATTAGGCTTCTAAGAAGTTTCGTGTAAAGAAATTATATTCCATCACCAAAAAGCTATATATAATAATATATATTGGTTTTCTCTTAATTTCTTGTGAGTTTTCAGGTCACCTAGACCTATTTTGTTCTGTGATATCAGTTAAGGGAGACAGAAATTTAAAAAAAAAAACATTCTCTGTAAGGGCAGGTTATTACTCAATCCAGACTTAATTTTGGTGATCTCTATCCATTCCTCCTCTATTTATATATGTTGTACTGGGATCTGTTCAACAAAACTACTTTGCACTTCATAAAATTTGCTAAGTACAGAGTCGACATGTCCCACTCATACTTTCAATGACTACATTTGATCCTCTTTTTGAAGAGTTGCCGAGTGCTTACTGGTTTGTTGAGCACAAAAAAATATAGTGATGAGGTGATTCTAAAGAAAATCATAGGAACTGTTTTTAAAAATTGTAAAATGAAAAATTGCACCAATAAACATTTGGATATTGAACATTTGGCTTATAGTGTTAAAAAAAATGTTCGTTAGGTTCCCTCATGGTAACTTAAGCTCCAAGTTTCAGCTTCATACAATATTCCGTTATTGAGATATTTTGTTCACACACACAGACCAATTGGTGTAAACATATTTTTTATAATATTTTTTCAGGGAACCTGAAAACATGTATTTATGGTGAAAAGCCGATTTCAAAAAATCAACATGAAAACAGTTCTTTCCTTCCCTACATGAAATTTAGGGCCAGAGAAAGTAAAAACCTCTATTAAAAACAAAAAGTGTATAAAACGGTAGTAACAATTACGAACGAATTGACTTTTTCAAAATTGCTCAAAAATTAACATAATTGGAGTGTGTTAATAAAATCTTCATGACAATTATAGCAAAAAGTTCTGAGGCACTGTTTATTACAAAAGGAAACACTGCTCAGCTCCCGGCAAAGAAATAATTGCAAAAGAACCGTGAAGCCATACAAACATCAACCATCACTCACAGTGATGTTCATGTGACGTATACTCTTCCTTGGGAAGTCCAAACGTGCTTGTGTAAAAGTATTTGGTAATTTTTATGTAGAAATTTAAATATTTTAATGAAATAATAAATAAATATAAAATGATTACTTTGTAAATTTTGTTTTATTTCAGTTGGGAGATTGCTGAATTGGTTCTCTCTGTGGTTTGTCATCAATGGAAGATATGACATGGTTTTCCCCTTGGAACATTATGCTCAGTAGCTGCTGACTGCCATACAAATTTTTTAATATTAATGTCAATACAAAATTGAGCTGTCCAGTAAACAAACTATACTGTGGACAATTCGAAATGGCACAACTCTTGCTCTACATGTACACACATTTGCGCATAAAGTATATCCATAACCTATTCTTTCAACAAGGTCTACAAATTTTAATGTTTTGTAAATACTTATGATCTTATTTCAATGTACAAACATACAAATAATTATTTCATTTTAAATTATGTATTTAATTTGTCCCAGTAAAATTTTTAATTACAGGAACTACCTAAACTGGAAAAACTCACTAAAATATACTTTACAGACGTACGCAACTAATTAACAAATTGGTGTGAATGAACAGAAAATTATATATGAAAACAAGTTAGTCACATCATTATGTCTGACAGATTATTAGTAACAGTGAAAACAAAGTGTAGTGACCGTAGGTGAGTCGCACATTACAGTAGCGATTGTATAATTTTGTGACTGTACCATTGTTGCATGGCGAGGGGCAAAGAGTGGAGTAAATTAACACCAAAGCTGCTTGTGCCAATTTGAATTGTCCTAGGTATACCTCGACTTCAGCAGGACTTTTTTCAGGAACTGTTTTTCAAAAATGAATTACTTCCTTCTATGTTTTTAACTTTTTTCTGGAAAATGGCGCTAAATAGCATTTTAAACAGAATTTCAAGATCTACACAAGTAGGCTGTATATATAACCATAACATAATTTCTTTTTTACATTTATTACCATAATACTTCTTTAACCCTTAGACTTGTAAGGCTTTTGCTGATAGGTATGCGAAAATGCACTGGCCGATTTTAACAAAAGTATAAGCATTTTTTCAAACTACCACCAAATATACAATTTTTAAGATACAGTTATGAAAAATTCAGACTTGTCAAAAAGGTTCTGGATATTCGTGTGATATGGTTCAAAATTTGTTACACTGACTCAAATTTAAAAAAAAAAATTAAATATCAAATTTTTTATACTAACAAAGAAAGTTCACTTCCACAATGATTTATATAAATTTTTCACACAATTAAAATTTTGATACACACAACACATGATGACTCCTGTACATTATAAACAAAATTAAAAAAAATCATCAAAATATATATAGTGGTTTTTGAAAAATGATTTTTTTTTGTGAAATAGAACATTCTCAACATTTGTGTTTGGTGAAACAGTCACCATAAAGGTCCTTGTTGTATCGCTGACATGCTGTTCTTGACCTTCTTTTAAGTCCTTCAGCAGTGCAGACACAGCACCTTGATTCCTTCTTTTCAAGAAGCTTTTGCAGTCCTGGAGGTCCTTGAGGATCATCAGGAATATCTTTCGTCTTGAGCCATTCTTCGGACAGTTCGTCAACTACATTAATTGTAAAGGAGTACCTGGTTTTTATTTTCTGTTCCAGATGTTGCTCATTATGTTCCTTGTACCGAATATATGAATTGAGTACCATTTGTCCCATAATGTTAAATGTGACCTTCTTCCCTTAATGTCCTCCTTTCATCAAGATATACATACAACATATTGGATGTGTCTATGCCTCCCATATATTTGTTGAACTGTTCTATGATTTCTGACTTTGTCGATTTCTCACCTGGTCTATGACGAACAGGTACCTCCACATCACGAGCTGCTACTTTACTAGAGAGAAGCATCCACTGGAGCTTTCTGTGATTGCTTATCACGATATGCACAAGCCAGTACCCTTCCACACCGACAGTACATCTTTTCTCCGACAGAAAAGCTTTTCTTGAATTGGGGCATTAAAAACTTCCTATTACTACATACTGTACCTGTGATATATGTACCAACACTGTACAAATATTTCACTACCACATGAAAAAATTGTCCACAAACAAATAATACCCTTTATTTAGGTGATTTCCCACTTTTAAGAGTTTTGTGACAATATGGTTGCCTAGACCATGGTCTTTTATTTATTACCTCCTTGTCCTTTTGGTTTTTTGCATGTTTATACATAAATAAAGCCAAACAATAGTTTGATATCAAATCGTACAACATCCAAAACTTTATACCCCAGCGGTGATGCTGCTTCTTCGGAAGATATTGGAACAATGATGAACGACATTTAGATCAAACTAAACTTTCATCAACACTTATTTGTTCATGGGGTGTATAATAATATCTAAACACAGTATTAGCATGATCAACAATTGGCTGATATCTAACACAAGGATCATAGTTTTGATGGCCAGTAGGGAAACACTTTTCACTGTCCACAAGATGGAAAAATTTCATTATCAATTCAAAATGAGTCAAAGAGAACATTTTTCTGAACCATGGTGTTACCTGAGATCCTGTAGTACTCCAATACACTTTTCTTTTTTTTTTTTGCTTGTTCGACCTCAATGGATCACTCTAGTCAACCTTCTGGTTCGCTTCCCATGTACTTCATTGGCTCGCTGCTTTTGCCAATACCTCCTCATGTTTTCAGATCTTGCTTTTCGTTGTTTGTCAGTTACCTGCACAACTCTAGCCACCTTGTCCACATTGAAACATTCTGCATTATTTTAGAAACGCCCTTATCTTTGGTTTATTTGTCGCATCTTTAATCCTCAGTCCAACTTCGTCAAGATCCTCTTTAATTGCTGAGATGTATCTTCCACCAGATTTCACACTGATTCCTCTGGTTATAAGTTGTTTTAATAACTTATTCTCTGGCATTCTTAATATGTGAAAGAAATAAGAAATTCTGCGCTTTTTCATTAGACTGATAATCGGTTCCACGACTTCATACACTGTTTCATTAGTGGGGATTCTCCACACACCATCCTTTTTGTAGTTCTTATTAATGCAAGTTCTAACAATTCTACGTTCTGTTTTAATTGTCTGATCACTTTTCCCTTCGTTTTTAATTCGTATTAAGGTTTCGCTACCATATAGTGCCTCTGGCAGAATCACAGTTCTATAGTGCCTCATCTTTGTGTTTGTAGAGAGACATTTTTTATTATATGTAGATTTAGTTAGAACATGAGCATTCCTCATTTTAAGTGCTCTGTTATTCCAAGAGAGTTTTTCTTTTAATTTATTATCTATTATTTCACCCAGATATTTAAATTTTTGCGCTATTTTTATATTTTGGTTATTAATTTGAATTTTATTTATACATAGTGGATCCAGTGCCATTATCTCCGTTTTTTCATACGAGATTTTTAGCCCGATCTTTCTTGAAACTTTTTCTAAACTTATTATTTGGTTTTTAACTTCTTCCATATTGTTTGCCAATAGGGCCAAATCATCGGCGAAACCCAAACAGTTAGTCCCTATTGCTTTTTTTCCTTGGCCAACACTTACTTTTGGTGTATTTTCAGTAAACCATTTCTTCATGATAAAATCAAGGGCTATATTAAACAATAATGGTGAAAGCCCATCGCCTTGTCGTAGACCAGTTCTTATAGGAAATGGTTTGGAGAATTCTCCTCGAAATTTCACTTTTGATACTGTATTTTCTAATGTCAGCCCAATAATCTTGACCAGTTTTGGATGCAAGCCATAATTTCTCAATATTTTTAGTAGCGTCTCTCTATGAACACAGTCGTAGGCTTTTTTGAAATCAATAAATGTTATAAAAAGTTGTTTAGATCTTTGTTTAAAATACTCCATTATCAGTTTTAGTGTTAAAATCTGGTCAGGACAACTTCTATATGGACGAAAACCTCCTTGATATTCCCCCAGTTGCGGTTCTAAGGTGTTTTTAATTTTGTTCAAAATTATTCGAGACAAGATTTTGTAAGTGCAATCCAGCAAAGTAATTCCTCTGTAGTTATCTGAATCAGTTTTGTCTCCTTTCTTAAAAAGTGGATAAATAATTCCCGTAGTCCATTGTTCTGGAAATTTCTCATTGATCCAAATGTTAAATGACTATGGAGATCAACAAGGGATTTCTGACTCGCATTTTTCCATATCTCTGCAAATATCTGATCTTCACCACAGGCTTTGTAATTTTTCATTTCTTTTATTGCCTGTATCAGTTCTTGAAATGTTGGTGGATCAATGTCGGTTGGTTTTGACAATATTTTTGTGTTAATTTCCTTTTCTAACTACTCCACTGGCTCCTCACAATTTAATAGTTTATTGAAAGATTTAGCCAGTATCTTTACATTTTCTACATTGTTATGGGCTAATTTCCCTTGCTCATCTTTCAGCATTAAAGTTGGGGCATCATAGTTTCTCAGATATTTTCCGAATGTCTGATAATAGTCACGTGTTTTATTCCTACTGAATCCTTCTTCAATCTCGTTCAGCATACTTTTGTGGTGCAACCTCTTAGTGTTACGAATTATCTTGCTTTTTTTTTTTCTTACTTCTATTAAATTTGTGTCAGTTTCCTCGGACCTTCCTGCTTGATGTTTTAACCATGCTTGATGTCTTTTTTCAACCGCTACATCGCATTCTGTGTTCCACCAAGCATGTTTCTTTCTAGGTCTCAATGGCGCAGTTTCTCTTGCAATGGCTTTTAACTCCTGAGTCAGTTCCTCTAGACTTTTGGTGTAATGCATTTCTCGAGTTCTTCTTTCAAATTCTCCATTATTTATTAAATTTGTTGGGTCGAAATCCCTTTTATTAATTTTATTAAATTTTTTCTTTTTAAATGGTGTTAGTTTAATTTTGATTTTTATAATGTAATGGTCAGAGCCCGAGTCCGTTCCTCTTAACACTTTTACATTTTGGATTTCTTTATGGTAATTTTTGTCCATGAATACATGGTCTAACTGAAATTCACCCTTTTTGTAATTTGGATGTTTCCAAGTTTTTAATTTATGAAGAAGATGTTTAAAATATGTAGACTTTGAGATGAAGTTGTTATTTCTACATAATTCAATGGTCTTAATACCATTCTTGTTTGTACGTTTTTGTGCTGGCCATTTTCCGATTACGTCTCTGTATCTTCGTTCCTGACCCAATTGTGCATTAAAATCTCCGAGTAATATTTTGACATGTTTTGCAGGAACATTAACAATGGTTTTATCCAGGATTTCCCAAAATTCTTGCACCTCTTTTTCTGTATCTTTTTTCTCATTAGTTGGTGCATGGGCATTAATTAATGTATAAATTTTGTTGGCTGATTTAAAGGTAAGTGTAGAAATTCTTGGAAATTGTGATTTGAATTCCAAAATAGAGTTTATTATTTTAAGACTAACCAGAAACCCATTGCCGAATTGTGGAACACAGTTTCTCATAATTCTTCTACCTGGCATTCCCTTGTACAACCTATACCCTTGACTTTCTATCGGGTTCTGGTCAGTGTTCCTCATTTCCTGTAAAGCCATGATCAGGATTCTTTCCTTGTCACAAATATCTGTGATAATTTTTAGTTTCCCTGCCTGCACTAAAGAATTAACATTATGCGTGGCAAAATATAAAATTTTGTTATGTTTTATTTGCATTTTTTTTTGACATTCGTGTATCTAGATCTGTTACTTTCGAGTTTTTTGAGTGTTGCCCTACCGAATCCGAATGGCAACTTTTCTGGACTTTTCTTGTACCAGACGGTAGTATTTTCCACAAAAAACTTCTTCCCATAGTTTAACTGTCAGAGTAGTCATACTCGATTTGTGGGATTTTTACGTCCTGAGTTACAATTCCAGTTGTTAACTGGAAAGGTTGATTTCGATTTAGTTCATCAGGAGAGTCGCCAAACTTTTCCTGACTATCCATCCGGACCACGTGGAGGCGCGAATTCAGAGTTTTCCCAATACACTTTAATTGTAGGTTTTCTTAACAGACCCTTATTAATTATACAGGCTAAGAAGCCTTTCATTTCAACAACTGTAACATTTTGCCAACAGTTGTATAGAATGACCAACCTACCTCCACTTTTAGTTAAAAATTGTTGTGCAGCTCTGTTGGTTTCTTTTACCATTAATTCTATTAAATTTATGGTAAAAAACAAATTGAAATATAATTGTGGAGAAGAATTAATTATTTTGAAGTTGAATTGGTAACTCAGGTGCATGAACATTCACATAATCTTCATTCACATCCTCATCAGAATCACCTCCAGGTTTCAAGCCTACACCAAAACTTGCCTCACCCCCTGATAAACTTTTACATTCACGGGAAAATGTACAATCACTTTCACTGCCTTCAAATAGTGCTTCAATTTCTGCCTCAGTAAGTTGTGAACTTCGGCAGCCATTTTATATTTTGTATTTTTGTATTTTATAACGTATAATGTAACACTAAATAACACAAAATATGGTATATAAAACTGAAGAACTATTATTTTAAAACAAAACTACACGAACATATAAACAATAAGACTGAAGAAACTGCATAAAAAAACATGCAATACACTTTAAAACTACTATGAGGTCACTAACCTCAAAGTAAACGTGCAGACATTTTGTAAACAACTATGCTTTTTTCTTATTCGATATTATGCAGTTGAAAAAATCAATTATTTGGTTATTTGATACTCTCGTAATGGCTATTTTCTGAGCTTCACTTTCCCTATCTATCGTGAAACATAAGAACTATATTTCGTTTAATAAGAGTACCGATAGATCGTTACCATATGCGCTTTGGCACAACAGCTGGGTAACCATATATCGTTACCCTACACGTAAAAGGGTTAAACTTTGTATGATTTTTTTTCATTAGTTCAGTTTAACGAGAACAGAAAAAATAATTGCAGAGTGAATATAGGTATCTGGCCAAGTTTTTTTAGTTTTAATAGACCAACACTACTTAAGATAGTTATGTAATAGGTACATTCAACCTGGTTTTCATTCATTGTCACTTCTGTTAACTGTATAGTCTATTTCTGAATCACTTGATGAAACAGTATCATTGTGATGTAGTAGGTCATATTCACTGGCATCTAAATTGTTTGATATCCCAGCTTTTCAGAAACTCTTCTTTATTAAGTATTGTGTTATATCATTCCATGCTTGGATTATCTAATTACAAATCAACGCCGACGATGGTCAGCAGTCTTCCTGTAAGAGTTAGTTCATGTTCTGCTGTTGCTAACTTCTGTGTACTTTTCTTTACATCGAGTTTTAAAGGACTTGGTATTGCATGCGTCTAGTGGTAGGGTCATTGAATCCCCGTGGAATGATTAATTCTTCTGTCTTAGTTTCAAGTAAAACGTTTTTAACATCACATGTTAAATGTCCATGAAAACTGTCCATTACAACCATGCTTGATTTTTTTCAATAATGCACCAGGTTGCCTATTCCACAAGCACTTTACCCAGTCTACTTATGTGGACTCCATCCACCTCGGTTCTTGAGGTCTGACAACCAAGCCTGATGCAAAATGTTCATTTTTTGGCAGTGTTTTCTGCTTAATGATTCCATAAGACGGAAGTTTCCATCCGGTCACTAGTATCGTTAACATTACCGAGCACCACTGTTTCTCATAACCAGCTAACCGAATGCTTATTGTTTTATCTCCTTGTTTTTTGATCGTTGTATTTATTGGCAACTCAAAATTCACTGGGGTTAGATCAACATTGCCAATCTGACTAAGTGGGTAATTGTCACGTTTTCATTATTGAATAACGTGCCAAAGAAATGAAATAAGTTTATTTGTGAATGTCTCTGGTACGTAGTTGTTGACATATTGTTGTCGAACAAAAAGTCTACTTCTTTTCAAGAAACTTTTAAAGCTATCCTCTGCTTGCTTTAAATTCATCTGAGCGTATATTTATCGCAAGTTTGATAGCCTCTATTTGGCACATTTCAGTTGCAACAGCCTAGCCATACTGACGCTTTTCTTCAATGAAGACAGCAAGCTTATATTTTAACTTATAGGATATTTTGATGCTTTTACTGGCAGAGCTTTCATCAGTTTTGTCTTTCGTCTTCCTTCAGTCTCTGATGCTAGATTCAGGAATATTCCAGAGGTCATTGGTAATAGCAGCACAAAGAAAGTGCTGCTATTACCAATGACCTCTGCTTCTTTTATTACCTGGAATTTTTCCACCAAGGTAAATGAACATAGGCCTCTCCTTCCAGCCTACATTATATCTGTAATTTGATAAATAGACATAACGTAAAATTACCACTATTTGATGTAACTTCACAATACTTATCTATTAACAAGACAGTAAACGAAAACCTACAATACTACACGTAATTAAACACTAAATCCTATAAACCAGTAATTACTATTTTTGAATTCCAATTATTCTATTAAAATAATACATAGATATAGGCCTAATAACAAAAGCAGATTTATCAAAATACTGGTGAAACTTTGGTTGTAGTAAAGTAATTTTGTAAAACACATCACAATTGAAACAAAACAATTAACGATAGTTTATGTCGCTTAAACTGGTGTCCATAGAACGAATGACAGAACATTAATTTGCAATGTGCAATATCAGAAATGGGCTGTAAGAGTATGTGTACTTAGGAAGTGGGAAATGTCGACTGTTCAGCTGCAAACCAAACAGCCAATCCTCATGTAAAACACACTCCAACTTTAGGGCATTAAATTTCGGGGAAACTATGTGCGTGGTACAAGCAACAATATGATATATATATATATATATATATATATATATATATATATATACATATCAATTTTTTAAACATGTTGTACTGTGAGCTGAATTTACTTTAGATAATATTAAACCACCAGTAAACACACAAAATTAGCAAGAATGATCTTACCGTTAAGTTAATAAGGCCTTTTCAGATCCCTGGATCCATCATCAGTCAACTCACAAACACTATAAAATTCTTTCACTGGCAATGCATTGCCAGTGAAAGAATTTTATAGTGTTTGTGAGTTGACTGATGATGGATCCAGGGATCTGAAAAGGCCTTATTAACTTAACGGTAAGATCATTCTTGCTAATTTTGTGTGTTTACTGGTGGTTTAATATTATCTAAATATATACATATATACATACATACACGAGGTCTGTCCAATAAATACGCGAACTGAGCCCATAAAAACTTTATTTTGCAAAATTTAGTCTACATCAATTTTGTCCCCTTCAAAGTACTCTCTATTTGTTGCTATGCACTTATTCCATTTTCTTTTTCACTGTTTAAAGCACCCTTGGAAGTCCTCAGCAGTTAGGCTTTTTAGTGTTCTCATCGTTTCTTGCTTTATTGTGAATAAATCTTCCCAGTGATGTCCCCTCATCACATTTTTGCATTTTGGGAATAGGAAAAAGTTGCATGGGGTGATATCTGTGAATAAGAAGGATGATCAAGGATGGTGATTGAATTTTTTGTCAGAAACTGGCGCAATGCTGAATGTGCAGGTGCATTGTCATGGTGAAGGATCCATCCATCACCTTGACAAATGTTCGGTTAAAATAGTGTGCACTGTTGATTTTCCTAGATTCAGTCATCAGCTATCATTCGGACAGTTTTTCGACGATCAGTAAGGACAAGAGACCGCACATGATCAATGTTGTCATCCAACACAGGTGGTTTAAGGTCGTCCCGGCCTTGCATCATCCGTGGCGTCTTGTCGGCCATCTTTAAATCGCTTAATCTACGTGAAAACTGATGTTTTCTTTAGAGCATTATCACCGTAAACAGCTGTCAACATTTCAGTAATTTCTTTATAACTTTTACTGCACTTCACCAAAAACTTGATATTGATTCATTGCTCCGTGATTTCGTCAGTTTCCATTTTCGACAAACAGTAAAAACAAGGACAACAGAAACTAACATAACTAGCACTATAGGCACAGTTTGACGATCCGTCAAGCACTGACGGCTCATTGGGAATCAGGCAACTAGCGCCGCTAGTGGATGGGACTATAGTCCGCGTCATGGGCGCTAGCTTGCACAAGTTCGCGTATTTCTTGGAAAGACCTCGTGTATATATAGTATAATGTATGTCTGTTTATACGATGTTGTAACCAGCAGTAACAATCTTGCTCTTCCAGAAGCACAATGGATTGCAATAAAATTCTAATATCCTAATATCATTCCGCATTAATTGGATGTTCAAAAAAAATTAGACCAATAATTCTTTCTTGATATTGCACACAATATCCCCATCTTCTGCGAATGCAATTGTTTCTCATGATTGCGTGGGGATTTTCAGCACTTCAAATTCTACAGTTTTGGTGGTTTACTCAGCTGTCCAAAGGAAACCATGCTTTGTCTGTGTAAAATAACTTGTCTATAACATAAAAAAAACAATTGCCTGTTCATCGAAAAACCCAGCGACTACTATGCGATGGCACAGAGGGGGTCGATGTTTTTCTTTTATATAGCAGTGCCGAATGAAAGAGGGAGCAAGTGCATTCTAAGGCGATGTTTATTGTACTTTCTTTTGATTTTCAAGTACTGTACTGATAACTTTTTTACTTTGTTGTTCCCTGATGCAAGAATCAACTGACAATATTTTAGCTGTGTTTCTTTGTCGGAACCAAGAAGTTGATAAACTGTTTGAATTTGATACAGCCGTAATTTTAATTCTTTGGTTGCCCAATAAACGGTAGATTTTGCCAAATTAACTTCAGCTGACAAGCGTCTAATTGAGTTTTTGGTGAGGCAGTTAATCGGTTTTTTATTTCACCGACTGAGTCTGTATTCAACACTCTTTCAGGTGTTTCTTGTTGTTAAGTGAACCTACCTCTCTAAATTTAGCTACTAACTTGAAAACTGATATCTTGTTAGGAGCTGGTTTGTGTCTGTACTTACAGCAAAATAAATCTTGCACTGCAACCACTGATCGCACTGATAAAGCTTGCACTGAAATACAACTCAATAATAAAAACATGTTCATCTTGTAAAAATACCATCTTCTTTCTAACAGTGAACGAAGTGTTGTAATTTTGTCGTTGTGGGTATCAGAAGTAGTCTACCGGATTGGAACAATGTTCATATGTTGAACAATTCCATTCCAGTCAAAAGTAGGGGAGTAAGGGTATCAATTCAAATTTGATAAAAGGCTGATTGAGGGGTGTGTTTAAATGGGACACTCTGTAATATATCAGCATGAGATATAGTCCTAGTTTAAGTGATACACTGGGTTATATTTTATCTAAACTCTCCCTGTAGACAAGTTGAGTATAAATTTTAATATTTTTCTTTTTTTCTTTGTCATTGCTTTTAACAATTTTACTTTTCTGTACAAGAGCAAAGTACATCTTTAAAAAAACGTGTGAGAAGCTGAATGCTATTGTTTTGCTATAAATTGCAATGCGTTAAAATTAAAATATTGCCTTGGAGTGTAATGTAATATAGACACCAGGAAGTGAGTGTAATGTAGCGTTAATTTTGCCATAGTTAATGGGAAGATTCCTTATAAACAGAGGAGGCCCTTCTGTCAAACTTCTACTGCTTTCTTATTTCAGTAAGTTACCAAGGTAATAATAGGTTTTATCTGCCTTGTTAACTTCGTGGTAAGGATCTATCGCTTATTGGTATAAGAACAGAAAAAATCTAAATTTGAGTGTGTAGTCTGTTCATTCTTGGGAGATACGATGTAAACATACTGCAGACGACAGAACGTTGTCGTACAGTGTGTTACTCAAGTTATACCTACTTTCAATTTTCTGTTATTAAGTAATCATAATGAAATAGTCTGCCCATAACAGACAGGTGGAGTGTCAAATTATTTACACTCACTCTGTTCGTTGCAGAGCTAAAATAAATAGTTCTGTTTCTTATCACATGGTCAGCCAATTAAATGACTGAATCATTTAAGAACAGAAGAGGTAGAGGTATAAAAGACTCTAATCAGAGTTATCTCCTCTGAAAGTAATGAATTTCATTATACAGCCAGACCCTGTGGTGAATAAAGTGAAGGTGTCATTTGCAGAGTGGAAGATATGTGCTTTTCAGAGGGCCCGGCATGCTGATAAGCGTACTTTTCCACTCAGTTAGGAAGGCAATGGTAAACCACCTCACTCCTCGTTTTACTTAGTAAAACCTCTACAGGTTCAAACCAGCCTTTTGGCTGATGACCTAAACAACAACAATGAAATAGTAATAACCTCTCCCCTACCGTGCTGTATAAAACAATTTAGTACAAATAATCATTTATTAGTAATGTAGGTTTATAAAAATAATGCCTACCTCGTTGCTTTGTTTCTTAATCCGACAAATACGCCGTCCATATCTGTATATTCATTACTCGCAGAACTTTCAGTTGAAGAATCGTCTGCAGCATTTATTATTAGTTTATCCAGGGCAACATCAATAATGTTATCTAGTTTCCACAATTTTCCTCTTCTTCAATATGCTTTACACACTGTTTCCATTTTTCTGGGGATACCTCTTTCACGTCTTCACCCAGCAAAACTTTAATGTCTTTCATTTTGTATGTAGTATTTTTTCAGGTAACATAGCTTTTGACTTTACTCCACACTAACTCAATTGTATTAAAGAGTAAAATTATGAAGTGGAAGCCTTAATACAGTATGAGCCTTCGCTTCGGCCAAATTATCGAGTAAATATTTTATCGTATTTTTTACAATTTTAAAAAGCTTCTCCTTTAAACTGTCTTCACTGTCTAAGTAAAATATATTTTACTGGCTTCTCTATAAGATTTATATTAATTTAATAATTCCGCCGCTGAATAATGATGTCTTCTTGTTCTACAATTACACTTTTTATATCTATTAATATAAGTGAAACCTATTTCTAACAATAATTTATACAAACTAGTACGTCCTTCGGTAAGTTACTGTCGTTTTTACTACACCCAACAACTTTTTTAAAGTTGGAATTTCATTACGGAAGAAAAAGCCATGAACAATTAATCTTAACGCATTTTTGATGAATTTGCCCCATTTTTCAAGCACTTGTTTTTGACAGGTGTATCTACCTTTCCTTTTCTGTTTATTTCAGTCTGAATTATTTCAATACTATTACCTGACACACTAGTTTGTTTGGAAGTAAAACTGTCTTTTTTTACTACTGTCGGATTTTTGGCAAGTAATTGGTGAAAAACATTCAAATTGATTGTTTTTTCACCCGATCTCAAATGTTAACGTTTTTTGTGTTTATTAACAGAAGTTCCTGGATTCTCAGCCATATTTGTAAACTAAAACTACTAATTCACTTATAAACTAATACAATTAATAAACTTACCTCAAAACTAAACTTAAACCTTGTTGCTACTCGCACCAAAATACTTAATTACCGACTAAAGATATTAAAATAAGAAACACTAACTTAAAGAAAACTACATTATACTTAAACGAAGCTAATTTAAGCACACACAATACACTTTTATATAAAACAATAATTGGCCTACAGATAAGGCAAAAGGATGTTAATAGTTTCAAGCTTTTAGAACAACTGATGTCATTGATTTGTTGTCAATGTTTATAGTATGAGTCATTTTAAACATACTGTGGTTAAAACTAAACGATGCATGAAGTAGTGTGCTGTATACACACACTACCTCACATGCAGTTTGTTTATTTCATATCACTTTTTAGCAATGGATAGACTATAGATGTATTTTATTTTATTCACCAAATTTAATCTGTTCTTTAACCTTGCTCATCTTGTTTATAAATAAAGATTTTTGTTTTTTTTTATTTTGCTGTCAGAATAGTGACGAATGTTCATAAAAAAATTATTAAATCACGTTTTGAAAGAAAATGTATGAAATTTTAGGGAGCATCCCTAGGAATTTGTAATGCAACTGTAAGTATAAGTATTTCAGTCGTCATAACATTGTTTTGAGTTCCAGGACCACAGGTTCCTGGTTGCCATTTTAGCACTTGTTAACTATGCAAGACATCCCATTTATTGAACATACACGTTTCAGAACAGTAGTAAACAGTGTAACGTAGTTTACACTAGGCCTACTATGAAAAATTTACGTGGGTGTTGATGTATAAGATGAAAAATCTATTTAAAAACTAAATATTAAGGGTTGTAAAGGTTCTTCTGCCGTGATGTCCCAGTTCTTATTTAGATATGTGTAAAACGAATTGCATTACAGAATCAGGACTGCCATTTATTGAACATTTTTGAGGTTATGCTCTTCTTACAAATGGCAGATCTAGAGGAAACAGCCTCGATAAACTCTGTTATAGTTTATGTGATCCTAAAATAATTATTATAGTAATGTATATTTTTTTTAAGTATGTCATTAATGTTGATTGTTTCATATAATTTGTGTCACATGTAATGTAGGTAATTATATTGGGTATGAGAATGAGTAGTGTTAGATTAAAAACCAAGGTATTCCCCTAGGAATTTGTATAGCAAATGTAAGTAGAAGTAAATCAGTATCACAGCATTGTTTTGAGCGCCATGGTCATAGGTCCCTGGTTGCCATTTTAGTGCTTGTTTGCTGTGCTAGATATCACATTTATTGGACAGTTTCAAAACAGTAGTAAACAGTGTAAAGTAGTTTACAATGGGCCTACTGTGTAAAAATGTGGGTCTTTATGTATATGATAAAACATCTGTTTAGAAACTGAATACCAAGTGATACAAAGGTTCTTCTGCTGCTATTTTGAGTTCTTACTCGGAACTGTGTATTAAGAGTTGCTTTACAAAATCAGGACTGCCATTTATTGAACATTTATGAAGTTATGCTCTTCTTACAAATGGCAGATCTAGAGGAAACAGCCTCGATAAACTCTGTTTTAGTTTATGTATTAGTCTACGTATCTAGTTTTATACTACAGAAATTCTGTATATGGTTGTACTTACATTTTCTAATTTGTAGAACGCAAAACACAGTACACGTTACCGAATATAAAATTACAATCGAAAAAGTATACATTTGCAAAATCGATGAAACGAATCTTTAACTATGTATCACTTAACACTACAAAAAAAATCACATTAAAATTTAGAAAACGTTACTTAACCCTTAGTTAGGTATGTCGATAATTTTAACATAACTAAGTATGTGGGGTGTTCAGAACACCCCATTGTAAACTTCAAAGTTTCCGTCAAATTTTCGTTTTATATAACTTTTTATATATTATCTTGTCTTTTTAGTGTTTACTAAAACATACTGCAAGTTAGTTTTATTTGTTAGTTTTAAAAAAAATATATTTAACAACTGCTTTTATTTAATATCAAAAATTTATTACTTTCAATTATAAATGTACTTATTACTTATTCAAATTTCATTACTTATTCTAGTTTTGTCTATTTAATTTTTACTATTAATTCACTCCTAAGAAATTGTTTTGCAAAATTTTTAAAGAACATCACTTATTTGTAAAATTATATTGGCCTATATAGTTTAAAATTACAAAAAAAGTTTGAAAATTCATTTTTGTTACTAATCACTTTCACTTGAACTTGGTTCATTTCCTTTCTCACAAGAAGAACATATTTGTTTCATGTGGTTTAAGCACATGAATTTTTCACATTTGTAACAAAAATATTTTGTTTTTTTATCTTCCTTTCGTGGGCAAATTGTGCATCTTCCAGACTTTCTATTTGATGTAGCGGTCACTGGATCTGGTGTTTCAATTTTCACAAACTTTGCTGCTGCTTGTCTGATTTCTGTAGGCAAGTGACGTTTTACAGCTCTATTAGCTATTTCGTTCTCCACTAAAGATCTTCCCAAATGTCTTAAAAACAAACGTCTTGGCAAATTGTCTCCTGTATTGCGAATATTTGTATCATAAATTACTTGACAATTTATTCCGGCAATATCAAGCATACGGAAAAAATTACTAAGGGCCATCTTTTACATCTTCTTGCTACTGTGTATGTCGCACACATTTTGTCGACAGTGTCTACACCTCCTTTTGTCAAATTATAAAAATTAATGATTTCTGGTTTTTTCTTATTACTTTGTTTGTCAATTTCATCTGATTCTGGATGCATAGTAGAAATCATCAAAACATTCTTACCTCTTTTTGGAATGTATGACAAGGTTGTCAGCTGGTCTTTGTAAGCAAATATAGTACTATTTACCAATCTTTTTGATATATTTGTCAGCTCTATTGGAAGATGTGGTTTATTTTTGCGGAGTGTACCAACCAGTGTGAGTCTTTTTTGTAAGAGCTCTTCAGCAAGTGGGATGCTGGAAAACCAGTTGTCTACAGTTATGTTGCGATAGGTTTTAGTTATTGGTTCAACTAGTCTATGAACAACATCTTTTGCAGAATTTGATATTTTGTATGGCCCATCAGGTTGTGTACCAGCATATATTTCCATAGACTGCACATACCATGTTCTGGCGTCACACATTGTGAATATTTTTAACCCGTACTTGTCGGGCTTACTTCCTATGTATTGCCGAAACACACATTTACCTCTGAACGGTGCCAACTGTTCATCGATCGTTACATATTCTGACACTGTATATGCTTTCTGACAGTTTTCCACAAATGACATAAAAATTTTGCGAACGGGAGCAAGTCGATCAATTTTCCTTCTCTGATTTCGATCATTTACGTCATCGAATCTCAGGCATCTTAAAAGAAATAAAAACCGGTCAAGTGACATTATCAAATGGAAAATGTCATTGTACTTCCATAAATCGATTAAGTTTTCCTTCCCGCCACGAAAGGAACCGGCCAAAATGAGAATACCTATAGTCGCTTGAATTTCAACATCGTTAGTATCTCTAGGCACACTTTTGTTTGTATAATTGTCTCGAATTTTTACAATGTATATATTTGTGTATGTAGTAATTGATTTTATTATTTCATCATCAAATAATAATTTAAAACATTCTAATGGTGTTTTTGCATTCTTGGAATACAATTTAGTCCCAGGTAAATGCAAGACAATATTTTGAATTCTGGTTCGAACATTTTTCGGTTTAGAAATTTTTCGCCATTTTGTTATTTTGTCCTTACCAATCATAAAGTTTTCATTTGGAACAGGTTCTTCATCATCACAACTGTCAGATTGCTCAGTATCGCTTCTATGTTCAATAACCTCATCAGGAACCTCTTCTTCATCTTCATCTGATTCATCTGGTATTTCTGGATCAATCAATGATTCCTCATCTTCAACTTCCAAAAACAACTTTTGTAACTTTTCTACTTGCCCCACATATGCCATTGTAACAGTACAATATTATAGTGAACACACAATTCATAAACAAAATGAAGGTAGCACAAACTTATTAAAAAATTACACTTTTTTAGAGTATAATACTACTTACGGAATCACGTATGTGGGGTGTTGACGGCACCCCAATATAAAAAAGTACTGCAGAGCAAAATATAAAACTACAAACTCGCACAACAACAACTGTAATACAAACAAAACACTTAGACAGTAAGGTACCTTGAAGGTCAACATTGCAGCCAATTCACGAAACAAAATTTCCCTTCTAAATTTGTACTGGGGTGTTGTCAGCACCCCACGTACCTAATTAAGGGTTAATTACACTAATATGTATGTATGTATGTAAAATGCCAAATTTATTTCTTGAAAAAGTGGGTTATCTTCTTTTGTACCAACGAGTTCTTTTCTTTTTCCACAGCCAACTGGCGAATTTATCGTATTACAATTAATTTTGATAACTCTGCTTCTTTCTGTCTCTCATACCATTCGATGCACTTCGTCAGCATTCCTTCTATTTCTCGATTCGTACCAATATTTTCAGGGCTTGAAACATATTCTTCGTTGCTATCTTCCTCAACAGGTGAATCTTTGTTTTGAACGTAGGCCACAATTTCTTTGTCACTTAAAATCTCATACCCAAATTCGTTAGCATCTTGCTCTATCCATTCAACTAATTCCTCGTCGGTAATATTTTTAGTCACAGGTATACTCTGGCACACTTCTTTTAATTCTGATAAGACGTTGTTTGTTTCATTGTAGAAACGGGTGCTACTAGTTTCTTCTCTGTCAGGCCACAGTTTGTTCCAACAAGACTTAAGAAATGTTATGCCATGCTTGTGATATGTTATATATAGCATCTTTGATTGTATACTTTTTCCAAAATTCTTGAACCTGCGTTTCATTTTCGGAAAATATCAAACTCTGCAGAAATATTTTCCTATAATGCCGCTTTAAACTTTCAATAACGCCTTGATCCATTGGTTGAATCAAACAAGATGTATATGCCGGAAGGAAAATTGCTTTAATGTTGCCATCAACTGTTTCAAGGTCTTCAACAGGGTGAGCTGGGGCATTATCTAATACCCCAGTGATTTTTTAGGCAAATTGTTTTCTTCTAGATGACACTTAACTTGAGGAACGAAACACTCTGTAAACCACTGTTTAAAAAGGTCTTGGGTCATCCATGCACTGTTTTGTGATACGTACTTTACTGGAAGCAAATTTATATTGACATTTATAAACGCTGTCGGTTTTACGGATTTACCAATGACAACCAGCGGTAGTTTGTGATTGCCACTTGCGTTTGCACAGACTAGGATTGTCAACCTTTCTTTCTTTAATTTAAAACCTGGAGCACGAGTTTCTGACATAGAGGCTAACATATTGACATTTGTTAATATGGCAGCGCTTTCCAGTTTAACCCAGTTTCATCACGTGTCGTCGTCCAGCGGAGACATTATCTTCTTCCCTCGCAGTAGTGCGTCGATGGCTGCTTCGTCGGGTCCGGTGGGCGTAAGGCTCGGTCGAGGGACCGCTGTGGGCATCGCTCGCGTCAGTGGGCGATGACTGTCTGGTCGACAGCTTACGGTGACGGGTCTACGAGCGGAAGCATCATCTTCTCTCTTGCGGGGTCGTCGATTAGTCCTCGCTGGAGTCCGGCAGCCGTGTGCCGTGGTGGACGTCTTGTCGTCTGGATCGGAAGCGGCGATACGGCGTGGTGGAAGCGGAGCCCGAAGAGTGACGGCTCGGCTACCGGGTTCAGGCCTATCCTTCCCTCAGCGGCAGTTGGGTCCTCACTGCAGCGTGACGGTGGTGGCCCCCAGAGCCCCGCAGTGTAGGTTCGGCGTAGGCCGTCTGCTGATAGCGCGGCCGAGGCGGCTCTCTCCGGGCCGGCGAAGGCTGACCAGTGCGGGAATGTAGCGTCCGCCACTGGTATCGTAGACCATGGATAGTGCGGCTGGGCTCGTCTTCTTCTGTCTTGATGTGAAGTGAATCGCTCTGTGTCTTGATCGGTATTGAATCCCTCGGCTCAGTGCAGCGCTCTTTTTATAGTCGCCCAGAGCGCTGTGGTAGAGCGGCTACTGGCTTGACTTTGATGACAAAGTTATCTGTCGGTGGGGAGCCGAAAGGTTTGTCGCTGTGCCGTCAAAGGGCCTACCGCGCCGACAAAGGCCGGAAGCAGTATTGAAGCCGGCAACACAGTAAATGATTTATTAGAAGGGGTATCGTAAACATTACATTTTGCTGAATCAAAAAAAAGGATCCTAATGTGGGCCCCCTTCAAATTATTTAGAAATGGGTACAAGTAAATGAAATAACAACAAATAGGTTGAAAAAGTGTATAATATTAAAAAGATAAAGTTTACAAAGTAAGTTCAAAAGCGAGTTAAAAATTAAAAGAAAATTTATTTATGTGTTAAAAGGATAGAGTATATGTAATCAAGTGCGACAAAAATCACACACGCAAACATCATTTTCTGTCCCCGCACATTCTACATGAGCCCAGAGTAAACACATTACGCACTTCACCCAAAGATCTCCTGTAGAGTCCTCTGATTATTTTAAGTTACAAAATATGCAATCTGCATCTTCCTCACTTGAGAGAGAAGATACTCCAGGAGGAATTTCCAATTCGGAAGAGCTTGAGGACAAGTTGTCGTTCGAGTCTTGACCAGAGCTGGACTCTTCTTTCTGTTTTTTGTTAAATCGATAAGTATTTTTATTTTCTCCTGTTTTGGTAAAGGCCTTAGTCAACCGGCTGCAATTTGTGAGAAGAGTGAGGTGGCAGGGACACAAATGTAACATGGTTCTCTCAGGTCAAGTCTATCAAACTTATGTTGTGTGTGGGTGGTGTGTTCATCTAAAACGAGAAGTACTGGTTTTTCTTTCGTAGGATTCACAAAATCTACGAAGCGTTGGAACCACATCGTAAAAAGGTTGGACTGTATCCATCCTGACGGATGAACTGCAAATATGGTACCGGGTGGAGCCCCCTTTTTAAGTTTTATCATTCATATTTTTTCTTGGGAAAATTACTAACTGAGGAATAAAGAGCCAGCCGAATTCATACACACAACAATTGTAATGAGTGAACCACGTTCGGCTGATGTCAGGACTTGTCTTTTCCCACGCAGACCAATAACTTTCGATACTTTTGACTGGGTAATAAAAATTCCGCTCTCATAAACATTAAAGATTCTGTCTACAGGATATTTTTCTTTATCATAAACCTGTTCAAGAAGGTTGAACATTTTTTCGCTGTTTTCTCTGTTGAATCCTAACGCTCTTGCATAGGACGTCGCTGTAGGCTTTCGTTCAGATAACGTTTTAGGTGACGTTTTAGGAAAAGCCTCGCCCATTTTTTACCAGCTAACTCGTCTTTAAACGGGTGTTTATATTGTTTATTACAGCTAACTGTAGAGGCATCCTCCTCAAGTCTACGCGAGTGAGCCCAAAAATGATGATTCCATTGCTAAACAATATTTTACAAGTTCCTCCTCAAGCTGCTGGTAAAATACCGGTGGCCTACCAACTTTTGTTTGAGATGCTTGTAAGGGGTTCCCGTATTTTTCTTTAGCTAGTCTCTAAAGTGTTGACCTAGGTACGTTGTAGACTTTACTGGCTTTCTTCAAGCCCATTGTTTCATTACGAAAAGAATTGATCGCTTTTGCCATGTCTGCAGAAGACCAAGATATCATTTTTCTTATTTTCGCCATAGAGTCTGCAACAGAGTGCCCAATACGTAAGTTGCAAATCTGTTTGTCTCGGTAAACAAGACTAAAAATAGGGGGCCCGGAGTAGGCCCAGTGGGGGGCCCGAGTTTGGCACCAGCGTGCTTATATTCTAAATGCCAACAATATCTTTAAAAATAAAATAAATGGTTATACCCTATATCACAACTAAAAATGAATATTTGAAAAAACTTTGCTGTTCACTGATTTCAACAATGGTCGATTAAAGAAAGACTTGAAGCTGACGACTCTAGTGCATCACTAGCAGTAGTAGGGATATGTTCCTCCTGGGACAACCTTGACCCTGTGGTTAACCTTGACCCCATCACGTTGCAACGTCATGTTCGACACACCTTCCATATGACGTCATGCGACACACCTCCATATGACGTCAAGTAATATTATTGCACAATGTGATGCAATACAATATGTTAAAATCGATTGACGTCATTTCTCTGGCACACCGCCATCATAATAGTAATAATTTGCAACACCATACCCTCCCTCTACAAGTGACATCATCATCATAATGTGTAATAACAGTAGTAATGCGATATGTTAATAAATAGGTAAAAAGATAATTTAATACTACATAAAACCTTGTAAGTACCCCATTGCAGCAGCAGGGTTAGATAAGGAATTGTTTTTTGAAATGAAAAGATGCTATTTTGTAAAGATACATTTATTGTTTAAATATTATTACAATTTTTTTTGACTCTATCTGTAACCATAGAAAAATATAAAACATTTTTTAGAACATATCGTTACATAACGAGCAGTTTTTCTTCAACGGATTAGGTCCATCAAAATCATCACCATAATCAGATTCCTCACACCACGAAAAATGTTCCTGACAGCGTTGTTGGTCTGTACCTTTTTCACTTTTCACTATGTTCACATTTAACCAAATAGTTTTGTTGCAATCTGATTTATTGTCACGCCACCAATGAAATAAAATTCTTACGTTTTCATATGCGCAAACTGTTCCAACTGCATGGAGAAAACCACACTTTTTTATTCCATCTAAACGATATGTCGCTCTGAGTTGTCCTAATTGTGGACACCCAGTTGATTCTATGTCGATAATCACCACATCTTCCGATTTTACAAACGGTTTTATCCGCCCAATTTTTTGTTGACCCTTCACATAGATTGTTCCCACAGAATTTTTTTCAAATATTTTAGATACTTCATTTATATCATGAATACCACAGTTCCTATCTAACCCATGATGCACATTACGTAACCACGTCGCCATTTTCTGCATTTTGTTTGATAAACGGAAACGGGGGTTTGAACAAGTAATGAGCATTTAACGTTTTCCCATGATCGCAGGAAACAATCGCCAGCTCTTTGAATATAAATTTTTCATTGTTACCTAGGAAGCCTTGCACATCACAAAAGTACTCCATGATATCTATAAACCGAATGATTTTTTTCGTATTAAAATCACATTATTTATAATCAACATTGCTGCCTTACTGAACGGAAAAACAGGGTATTTTTTTACATGTTCGTAGAAATTTTATAACATCCTCTAGGGTAACAGTCATTCCTGTTTTTATTGTGGTAGGGTGAGATTTAATTAGTTTCCTGTAATATTGTTTCATGTATTTATCATATGAGTCGTTTAGTTCCAAAACCAGCTACATCCATAAAAGAAAATTTTTCAGGAAAGCAAAAAAACTGATAACTAAGTTGGCTGAAAAGGTAAAAATTTCTTTTTTTACCTGTGTATTTATATGAGATAGACTATACGAACCTGTTAATATAAAGTTTGAAATTTCATTCGTATAAGAGATATTTGAATTTAAATTTTGGATGTATCTGGTTTTGGAACCAACTTTGGATTTATCTGGTTTTGGAACTCACCAAAAATAATAGGAAAAAATTGGGGTTTTGCTGGGAGGTGTAAAAGACTAGAAACATCAGATCAATCTACTATTAAATTTATTTACAGTTAAACTAGAATACAGAAAAAAAATTATGATAAAAAAATACAAAATAACAGGCCTACTTGATATGATTATGACTGAATTTGCGCTACACTACATTATACTAACAAAGAGATACAAATTTATACAAAATACAGAAACAAATGCTAAACAAATACAGAAACTATACTACTTCTTTTAATAATAATTTTTAATTTTATATGATAATATTAGACAACTAAATCAGCAATTTCCTCAAATCTCTCGCACGATGCCTGTTCGCTTGGCTCGTTGTCATCTACAATGCCTTCGTAATTAATGAACTGTTTGTAAAAATTAAGTGATTCAGCCGACTCCCATTTTTCTCCAAAATGCTTTTTTAACAAATTAAGGACATCTTTTACTATTTTTTCGTTTATTTTAACCCCTTTCTCAACATGAACCGGTTGTCGTATATCATTAATAACTTTACCACGTTTGCAAATGGTTCGATACGAACCTAATTCTGTTCGATAATGAACTTCTCTTTTCACAAGAACATTATCTCTTTGTTTCTTTTGAAAAAAAATCTTTTGGCAGGATTAAACTGAAAATGCCATTGCCCGGGTGGGCGGACAACATCTTTAATTGCATTTTTCCAGTCATAAACTTTCCCCCCTAACGAAACTGTCGTTCCAAATTCGTTAAAAATATCTGTGTATTCAGATGGATCACGGATGTTTTTTTATTCGCTTCTCAATTCTCGCAAAAACCCGATCTGACGGCAGGAACGAATGCCCTACAATCGGATAGATAAATTCCATTTTCTGTACAGTTTGGGGGGCAAATTTTAAAAACCAAACGCATAACATACCAATCATTATGGTATTTTTGTTTTGTCCCCCACATCCGTCAGAGATAAAACGTATGACGGATACACTTTCTTGAATTTGTAGATTAATTAAACAGTTATAAACCGCAGAGGCAATTTCATTTGAGCCTTTGTGCTGCTCTGTCTCATCCCACTCGTATATTAGAACATTTTCTTTTGTTTGTTTTGATTTGGAACTACCAATAACAATCGTCAGGTTGTATTTATAAATTTGCCTCGAATAATACGCTATCTGATCAGGTACGCGTGGCAGCACCTGATTCTTTTGGCAGTCAAATGATATGGTAAGGAGGTAGTCTTTTTCTTCTTTTAAAGTAGAATAAAAAGCTTTGTACTTTAATCTGTGCACGTACTTTTCAGTAATGATATTTTGTTTGGTGACTGCGTTAGTTTCCTTTTTAATTTTTTCACTTAACGAAATGCATGTTGAGCATTCATCAACTCTAGGCTGACCAAAACCTATATTAAATTTTGTTTTAAAAACAAAGCGGAAGAAACTATGAGTAACTTTCAAATCTAAATAATTGTTTTCTGCATTGTAGAGACGCCACATTTTTTTAATGTTTAGGTCAGATTTTAAGTACACACGGGAAAGAGTTTTACCGCGGCAGTAATGGTTCTCTACCACGTTAAACTTTTTTATAAATTTGATGACAGATTCTCTTTTAGTCTTGTATGTACTGGATCGTGTATCTCCGCCCCTACTTTCTTTTGGCATGCTACAGTTTTTAAAATTTTTTGATATGACATTAATAACTCTGTTTTTTGACAAAACTAATGTTTCTAAGAATGCTTTCTGGCAAACTTGAACTTTTTCCCTTGTTGGAATTTTAAAAATGAAATATTTGACAGTCATAGAGGTCTTTCCTCTACCGTTATTTACTAGGCGGGTCCTATTTGGAATATTGGCTTCAGTATACTTCAGTATAAAAGAGTCTTGTGATGACTTAATTTTAGATATATTTCTATCTAGGTCATAAAATTTTGAATAGAACATGTGCTGGTCCGTGACACTGATTTTATCACACTGATATGTGGAACCTTTTTTTACTGTGGTTACACGTTAACTTTTTCGGGAAACTTGGAGCACTGTATCTGAAAGGAAAAAGTACAAACTTTTGTAGTTCAACACAGTATTAAAGGTTTTGAGAAATGTAAGGATAATAGAATATAAAAAGTCTTGTCTCCAGAAATTTACAAAACTCAATCATTTGAAAAACTAAAAATAAATGTGATCCCAAATTTAAACTTCATTCTTAAAAATTAAACGATTTTATATGTCATAACAGATCTATTGGCCTATTAAACTCGCGATTTCACCTTGTGTAACTGGTAATTTTAAGTGAAATGCTAATTAATTGTATTTAAATACAAAAGATGAAGTGAATTCGTACCAGAAAGGTTGGAGTTGGTTGCTCGTTTGTTGCTAATGGGAGAACCTATTTGTTTGGATTACCTGCGGGAACTAGTATTTACACGGCTGAACTTTATGTTATCAGCAAAGCTCTTTCTGTAGTCTGTGTGCGTGGGCGTCGGGTGTTGGTGTGCACTGATTCGCTCAGTGCTCTCCAGTCGATTAGTGATGTGTATTCACGCCACCCGCTAGTTGTGGACGTCCTTGGCACTGTGAAGGAGCTGAATGATAGAGGAGTAAGCGTTGTTTTCTGCTGGGTTCCGGGTCATGCTGGAATCCCGGGAAATGAGGCTGCTGATTTGGCCGCTAAGGAGGCGGCTCGTCAACCGGCTTTCACGCGATATCTGACTATGTCTGATTTTGTGAGTCTGGTGAAGCGGGTCATCACGGATTCCTGGCAGGTAGAATGGACTGGCTCTCATGGCAACAAACTACGAGAAATAAAACCTATTGTTAAGCCTTGGCCTACGTCACTGAGGAAGAACAGAAGGGAAGAAGTTGTCATCGCGCGACTTAGAATTGGGCACACCAGATTTACCCATGGGTATCTCATGACGTCTGGTGATGCTCCAGTTTGTGGCAGGTGCGATTGTCCTTTGACAGTCAAACATGTATTGGTTGATTGCGTCTGCTACGCAGCTCTGCGTCGACGATTCAAGATTCCCTCTGACATGAGGAATATACTCGGTGACGAAACCCCTATTTTGGACGCGGCTTTGAAATTTTTAAGATCCATCAGTGTATACAACAGTGTCTAATGTCCTATTAGTTTTACCCTAACGTTTACATTCAAATGTCTGTGTTTTTATTATATGGCCCCTTTACAGCCTTTTGTGATCTTTCATGTCTGTGATATTTTTTCTTTTTTTTTATGTAATTTTTTACTTTTTTGGTTGTGATACTAGTTCTTAAGATTTTAATTACATAAGTGTCAATGTCATTTTTGTGTTTTCTTTTCTAACTGTGATATTAAGTTTAAGTTTATGTGTGTATGTTTTTTTGTGTTTTTAGCGTTTTTTTTTTTTTTTTTTTAGCCTGTCTGTGATAATAGATTATAAGATTTTAGATATTTCATATATATATAAAAAAATGGCGTTCTACACTCGGGCTTTTTACACCCTTGTGTAGAACAACAGGCGATGATAACCTCGCCGAGGTTTTTCGCCTTTAAAAAAAAAAAAAAAAAAAAAAAAATAGACCTATACTATGACTTAAATGAGGCTTAAATCAGGAGGACCTCAAAGAATTAAATACTGCAATATTTAAGTTTATTGTCCAATACGGAACATGAAACAGAATTAGTACCGTAGGACTGATAGCCTAAATAGGACTGATAGTCTTTTACTTAGCCTAAATTAATTGCTTAGTCAAATTAAATAGCAACATTCCAGCATTCTGACTGGTTTTCTTTGTAAAACATACACACCCAAACAAATAAGAAATATTATTGATTGTTCATAACAAAAGTTATTTTGATTACTTTACAAAAACTCTAAATGTTAACCTAAAACTAATCATAGTTCTGTATTAATTAGTATTTACCTCTGTTTTTTCTCTTTATTTTTTGTCCATAATGATTCATTTCTAATGCGTTTTCTTGCTTTGTTGTTTGCTACTTCCAAAGGCAAACAATCCATTTTATTAATAGATTAACTTATTAAGTTCTAGGCACTAGGTAATTATTATAGAACTCTCAATTCATACAAGTAAACACAACCTCAAAATATTATTAGTTGTAGTTGATGCCATCAGATGTCGTTACTAGACGATGGATGTATCTGCTTTTGGAACTTAACCTAAACTTTATGATTTAATTAATATAGGATGTAGCTGCTTTTGGAAAGATATAAAATACTGGGCTTATGTAGAATTTAGTATGGCATATTAAAACACAAAAAACAACTTTTGGAAAAAATTGGATGTATCTGGTTTTGGAACTAAACGACTCATATATTGAAATGATTTGTTTGGTAACCCAGTCGGTGAAAATGACAGTGCGTTTCACATTGTTTCGCCTTTCAGGAATGGATGTGACAACAAACATATCATTTTGTGGCAGGTTTGCCATATAATTATTTTTTAAACTAGTGATAGGTCGATACGATGTATTTTTATTTAATTCATATAGATTAAATAAATAACTGTTCAACAACCAAAATTCATCAACCATTGCGCCAGTATACCTTTCCCAGCTTTTAAATAGCGACTCATTTTCTATTTCAAAAATACCTTTATGATATGCTGATTTCGGTATTTGAGCAGAATATTTTACATTGTAACTAATATCAATAGCACACCTATTTCCATAGCCCAACGCTTCTCTATATATTGTTTTAACTGACCGTATTGGAATCGAGCTTTCCGTAATTACGATCAAATTTTGCACATTAACACCATGATTAATGGAATATTCGAACATATTATTCATCACGTTAGCCAATCGTAACGTGCCATGGGCATTTTGTAATGAAATAATTTTTAATTTATGTTTTTTTGGATGAGGACGAAACCTCGACAATAAGTTCCACGAATGTCTTACGGTTGTTTTGTACATCAGCTCATGATAAATGTATAGTTCTAATGGTAATGTACTTTTCTCAATATCATCTAGAAATTTTATCCATCTCATTTTATTAAATATTTTAATTTCTGAAATTATCATGATAATTATCACAACTGGCTGTTGATGTTTTCGTAAATGAGGATGTTTTCTACATCTTCTATAATACTTACCACCCTCGGTTCCGTTTGGACTGCAATAATTCCCACAAAACGTTTGTTTACCACTAAAATATTTTGTACAAAGATTTGATTTAGGTTTTGTCTTTAAAGCCGGCGCAATATTGAAATGTGTAATATCAGGATATGTGTATATGTCAGACATGTTGCAACCAACCAGTTTTTAATAATACTGATATGATATTGCACGAGACATTAAAATAAGTAATGTATTTTTGTTAAAACTATTGTTTTACTATATGGCAAAAGTTTCCTTTCGTCGAGCTGAGAAAATAGTCATTTTCATTTTGAAAATCAAACAATCCGTTCAAAAGTTATAACAGTTTTTAAAAATGCCCCTTCAATTATAATGAATGCAATCATTCATACATATATGTATTCCATTTAACCTACCCTACATTTTGAAGGGGCAAAAATTTTGGGGTTCCAAAACTTCAATCAGATCTAGGTCTATTAGGGATCAAGATATAAAAATTTTATCATTTAAATAATATGATTTTCATCATATCTTATTTTTTCATGTAAATGTTGTTTTATTTTTTAAACACCCTGTAGTACTGAAAATTATAACATTGACGCATATCTTTTACGTCATGTTTTTAATTAAAAATAAGAGTTATATGACAGTAAAAATTAAAAAAGCTGTAAAGACGCTTACACGTGTACGTGTAACAATTACTTGAGAATTTATGTTTTACATTTAACAAGAATTTATGATGTATTGTTAAGCGATTACTTTGTAATTGGAAAAATAATTGTTTAGTATTCTCCCTTATTATATTCATTTTCATATTCCAAGCATTCAGTGCAGACGTTGAGTTTTTAAAATATTTGTAAATATTAAGTTAAGAAAATTTATCCAAACCACAATTTTTGGGTTTCAAAAACAGGAATGGATTAAATAACAAGTAAAACATTTTTTGACAATCGTTTTATAAGTAATATGAATATTTATTACTATCAAGAACGTTAGTATAACCCATCAATGTTAAGTTAGCGCAGTCATCGCGCAGTGTGGTTAGGAAATTGCCGTAGTGGGGAGGCAGAGTGATGTTCACACATTCATGTACACTCGCATTCACGTACGCACGCTTGCATTCACCAACACACTACGCTCGTGAACGCATCTCCAGCGACTAGTCTTGTTTCGTTTAACGGATAGTAAACAATTTGTTATTTTTATCGTAGTTTTACATCTTTTTGTATTTACTTATTTTTTTCATTTTATTTACCTAAGAACAAAGTAAAAGTAACAAGGAAGTAGGTATATGAATTTTTATGTTACAATATAATTTATAATTATATTATATTATTATATTATAAAAATAGAATTTATATAATTTATGTTTTATGTGGAAATTGTACACAATATTTCTCAACGCGCATCTTTGAAAGTTATCAATATTAACTTTCTTCTTCAATCTTTTGCGAGATTTTCCCGGTGTACTGAAATTTTCATTTTCACCCAATGTATTTGCTTCTGTTACAGTTTTTCGTACCGTATGAACGGAAATACCGCAAAGGTCAGCCACACGAGCTTGAATTTCTAACCGTAACATTTCTAGATTTTCTTCAGTAATCTTTTTGTACACATTCATAATTACACATTTAGTTTGACTTTTTAAAGCCACTCCCTGTCCTAACCTGCAGTTCGATCTTGGCTGAGGCATTGCGAATAATATTTAAGAAACGGCGAAGAGTATTGAAAAATACTGTTTGAGAAACGGTAAAGAGTATTAAAAATACTGTTTAAGAAACGACGAAGAGTATTGAAAAATACTGTTTATGAAAACTGTGGAAATGTAAAAGACCACAACACAAGTAAACAGTGTGACGTCCGCAGAGCAACTGGTTGGTAACTGTCCTTGGCTAGGTGGGAGGGCGCGCGCGAGAGACCCAACATTCCCCCTCCATTATACTATAAGCTAGGCCAACAACACCTAAAATGAACTACTGCGCATCACGTGATCACGCTTACTTAACTTTGATAAGTTATACAATAATTTAATTATAAGTTACATATATAATACAAATAGTACATTAGTAAAAAAATAAGTCACGTATATCGATCTGTTAATAATAAAGTGATTACATTATATACAATAAAAATACGATAAAAATCGTTAATGAAATTTGCATTAACCGACTTACCGCGAATAAAATTGCTAAACTCCGTCACGGCCTACCGATATTCGGCAAAAGCGGGTGACGGTTTTCAACAACTTTATTACATAGTAAATTATGGATGAATACAAAATTTATGACATTGAATAATTGAGAGGTAAATTAATACCCCGCTCAAAAAATTATTTAAGTTACATTTATATCCATTTAAATTCAAATTTATCTGTTAATAATAAAGTGATTACATTGATAAAAATCAAGTTACAAATCTAATACAACTTCTGCTTTGCAGAATCTGCATTTAAGTTCACTGCAATTTTTTATTCGTCTGCACATTTTACCTAAGCATCGCATACATGGATTTGTGGTACCATAACGTCCACAAAATTCCGGTCTGTGGGTACCAGTGTTTGTGCACATAAACACATTATAGATGAGGAATACAGACTTTTCATTTCCCACTACACAACTTTCACACGCTCAATACAGACGATCACACACACACACACACAAACTCAATGAAAAATACTACATAGATAAAATATAATTAGATTAAATTTTTTAATAACAATTTAAATACATTAATTATTGATATAAAGATTTTACAAAACATAAACAAACTGTATTACATTTTTTATCTAAATGCTGTCTTTTATAAATTTACAAGCGTCTTTTCTTAATGCGAACACTCTCCTGTTGGTTTACTTAATGGCCACGCTACATGATTTATAGATAGTTAATATTGTAATACTTTACAGTGATATTTTTCATTTTTTTAAATCCACTAACACCATATAGTCCCACATGGTTCACGTCAATCATTGACAGCGGTACCAAGAATCTATTTTCATACTGGTCTAGATCCGTATAGCTGTGACTAAGCAGCATATTTATCACCGCACACCACGATTTGAGATTTACAGTCTCCGGTTCATACCTATTAGACTGCAGTGTTAGTAATTTCAATAATAAAAAGTCTGAAGATCATTTAATAAATAAAATACCTATTTAATAGAGTTAAAATGGATATCTTTCCACTTATTTTTGTGAATTTCATGTATTTGACACTGGTTTTTTAACAAATGTCTATTAAATAAATATGCACATGCAATATGTGGGAGATGGCTGCCGGGAGTACTCGGCCGGGTCCTTCTTTTTACTAGGGACCTGCGGCGTGCGCGGGTCATCTCTCCGCCCGCACCCTGCTTTCACGATGACTGGAAAAGCACTAAAGATAATGTCTAACAAACAATCTTCCCTTGGATGTAAAAGACTATGGTCTAGCTTGTCTGACGATAGTGATAGTGGTGTATTAAGTAACACGGACAAATTTTTCGTTGTTCGTTGTGTTGCAGAAGAAGGGTCGCTATCAAAAGTTTCCCCCTTCATTATTAACAGGTCTGTGCAGTCGGTTTGTGGCTCGCCACATTCAATTAAAAAACTAAGGAATGGTACTTTGTTAATTGAAACAACGTCTGCGAAGCAAAGTAGCAGCGTTGTTAAAATTACACAAATTGGAAGTACTACAGTCACTGTAGAACCGCACAGATCCCTCAACTCATCTCGAGGAGTGGTTTACTCTCGAGATATACAAGATATGTCTGAGGCTGAGTTATTGGAGGAGCTTACCTCCCAGAGAGTGACGCAAGTCAAAAGAGTTATGCGTCGGGAAAATGGAATTGATGTCGGTACCCCGACACTTATCATAACATTTTCCACCCCTCAACCTCCGGATCGTCTTAAGTTGGGTTACTTGTCTGTTCGAGTGAGACCGTATGTCCCAAACCCTCTGCGCTGTTTTCAGTGCCAGGAATACGGACATACGAAAACAAACTGCAAGAAACCTGCGATATGCGCCAAGTGCAGTTCACCTGACCACTTAGACAGCGAATGCACTTCTGAAACAGAACTGTGTGCAAACTGTAAAGAAAGTCATTCAGCAAGGTCTCGGGAATGCCCCAAGTATAAAGAAGAACGGGAAATTCAGAAAATTTCGTCTGAACAGAAGCTTTCTTTTCCGGCTGCCCGGAGCGAGTACAGAAAACGAAATAGCATTCGAAATGCAGTCCAGCCTGACATTTCGTTTGCAGCTGCAACTAGTGTCCAGTCTCGTGTGTCTGGTGAGTGCTCGTCATGCGTTGAGTTGAAGAGTGTTGTTGAGAACCTAACTAAACAGGTTGCTTCCCTGACTTCTGCACTGAAAGCTTTATTAAGCACCAAACAGAGTGAAATTGGTTTAAAGAGTTCAGTGCCTCAAGTTGGTAACCTTTCTGCGACGCAGAATACAAAAGTTCAGCTGTCAAATAAGACAGTCGCCTCTACCTCAAAGGGGAAACCCCTTTCATTGCCCAAGACGCTTCCAGTGGATGCGTCTAAATTTCTAAAATCTCCTTCGTCTGGGTCCAAGATCCACGATATGATAGGAGATCCATCGGCCCTTGATAAGGGCTTTATACAAGTCAAAGGAAAGAAAGGGAAGGAGAAAATTGTGTTTGACACATAAGTCCTTTTCTTTCTGAAATACCCTTTAATAATATTATTCAATGGAATGTTCGCGGGATCCGGTCTAGGTATGACGACATAAAGTTATTGATCCGGGAAAAGTGTCCGATTGCGCTGTGCCTGCAAGAGACGATGTTACAGCCTGATGTCTCAATCTCCGTTCGTGGATACGAGATGTTTAGGAAAGATTCCCTGCATGGTGGCCCTGGTGGTGGGGTCGCTATATTACTTCACCAGTCAATGCAGGGGGTAAGTCTGGATATTCAGACGGATCTTCAGGCCGTAGCAATCAGGATAACTGTCCCGGTGTCGGTTTGCGTGTGTACTGTTTATTTACCACCTAACAATGAAGTTTCATACCTTGCCATGAGAGAATTACTGGAACAGTTACCAGCTCCATATATCGTCCTAGGAGATTTCAATGGTCACCATTATTCTTGGGGCTCCTCACTGTGCAATGGTAGAGGTCACATGGTGGAGAGGGTCCGGAGTGATTTAGACTTATGTCTATTGAACGATGGATCTGAAACATTCATGTCATCCTCAACAGGATCCTGGTCGTGCTTGGACCTTACTTTCTGTAGCCCGTCCCTTGTACCACGGTTGTTGTGGAGAGTACTGCCAGACCTGTACGGAAGTGATCATCGACCGGTGGTGGTCGAGTTTTTTGACTACCAGTCTGTCGATGACCTTCCAAAACGATGGATAGAGAAGCTTGCACGGTGGAATGAGTTTTCAAGTTTGATGGAATCTGAATATGAAGATGATGATGATGCACGAAGCCTGTTGTCTTCCTTTGTGGAGAGGATGTCTGCAGCAGCTGCCCAGAGCATTCCTAAAACATCGGGTAAAGCGCGGCGGCCGCCGGTGCCTTGGTGGAATAATCGGTGTAAGGAGGCTCTTCAGGACCGCCGTAGGGCCCTGCGAATTTTTAGTCGCAGACCTACGGATGCTAACCTGGAAGCTTACCGAAGAGCTCGGGCCTGCTGTAGGCGTATCTTTCTGGAGAGTAAGAGAGAGTCGTGGAGCCGTTATGTTGCAGATATTAATAGGAGTACCCCTGTGACAACGGTGTGGAGAAAACTGCGGTCCGTTTGTGGAAGGATGTCTCCGCACCGAATTGCAGGGTTGCAAACTGACGGTTCCGTGATTACGTCACCAATCGACATTGCGAATGCAATTGGTTCTTCGTTAAGATCAGCGTCTCTCACGTCTTCATATTCAATTCAATTTCAAAATCATAAGAAAACCATTGAATCTCTTCCTTTTCATATAGCGGACACAAATGATCCTCTGAACATTCCTTTTTCAATGCCTGAACTAAGAAAAGCGCTCAAAGTTTCTCGAAATACCTCGCCTGGAGGAGATGAAATTACACTTTCGATGATAGCGCATTTACCAGACTCCGGGTTAAGGCAACTCCTACATATTTTTAATAAAATATACGCTTCTAGAAAGCTTCCAGAATCTTGGAAAGAAGCAATTGTTGTCCCGATCCTCAAACCTGGCAAAGATAAAATGTTGGCCTCCAGCTATCGCCCCATCTCTCTGACAAGTGTTGTATGTAAGGTGATGGAAAGAATGGTGAATAGTCGTCTCATGTGGTATCTGGAAAAGAATGACTTCCTCGCTCCTGAACAGAGCGGTTTTCGGAGAGGGAGGTCTTCGACAGACCACTTGGTGGCCCTTGAGACGGCTATCTGCAATGCGTTTGCATTGCGGCAGCGCCTCGTTGCCGTATTCTTTGATTTGAAAAAAGCATATGATACGGCTTGGCGACGAGGTATTCTTAATACCTTGCGGGAGTGGGGCATCGCTGGGAACATGTTGGCCTTCATTAAAGACTTTCTGGATGACCGATCATTTCGTGTAAGGGTTGGTCAGAGTTTGTCAAACAGGTTTGATTTGGAAAATGGTATACCGCAGGGGAGTGTAATTAGTTGTACCCTATTTGCGGTTGCCATTAACAATATTGTGAAAAGTTGCGTATACCCTGTTAAATGTTCGTTGTTTGTAGATGATTTTGCGATATATGTTGCATCTAGAAATGTTGTTTCAGCTGAACGAGCCCTACAGCTTACTATATACCGTCTTGAGGAATGGTCACGGCAGACTGGCTTTAGTTTTTCTCCTGAGAAGACTAAATGCATTCGGTTTTGCCGAATACGGACTGATAATGTTCCAAGACTGTATTTAATGGGTCAGGATATCGAAGTTAGCACTGAAATCAGGTTTCTAGGTGTTATATTCGACAAAAGACTTACATGGGTTCCGCATATAAAAGACCTACGGGCTAGGTGCTTAAAGGTGGTTGATATTCTGCGTGTTCTTACAGGTACATGTTGGGGAGCTGATAGATCATGTATGATAAGGTTCTACAAGGCTCTAGTGCGATCACGTATAGATTATGGCGCTGTAGCGTACTCATCTGCTACTCCCACTTCGCTGAGAATGCTTGACACGATCCACAATTCATGTTTACGATTGTCTACAGGTGCTTTTCGTTCTAGCCCTGTTGTCAGCATCTTAGTTGAAAGTGGAGAAATGTCGTTACACAGACGTCGCCAGCAGCTTATATTGACGTACTTTGCCAAGTTGAAAGCTAGACCTTATCATTTTTTGCATGACATCATTCTCATTAACCCTTGTCATGATTTGCATCTGATGAATGCCCGATTGCCTTCACCATTCGGTGTAAGAGCGTTGGGGATATGCAACAACCTCGGTATTGCGATTCCTCGTGTGTACCCATGTAATTCATGTCTCTTTCCACCCTGGACCATCGCTCAGTTACACATTAACTTTGAAATGTGTAAATACTCAAAGGCAGACACAAGTTCTGTGGTATTTAATAGCATTTTCAGTGAGTTAGTTGAAGCTATTAAACCATCTACGGTTGTATACACGGATGGATCAAAGTCAGATGTTGGAGTTGGTTGCTCGTTTGTTGCTAATGGGAGAACCTATTTGTTTGGATTACCTGTGGGAACCAGTGTTTACACGGCTGAACTTTACGCTGTTAGTAAAGCTCTGTCTGTAGTCTGTGTGCGTGGGCGTCGGGTGTTGGTGTGCACTGATTCGCTCAGTGCCCTGCAGTCAATTAGTGATATATATTCACGCCACCCGCTAGTTGCAGATGTCCACGGAACCGTGAAACAGCTTAACGATAGAGGAGTAAGCGTTGTTTTCTGCTGGGTTCCGGGTCATGCTGGAATCTCGGGAAATGAGGCTGCTGATTTGGCCGCTAAGGAGGCAGCTCGCCAACCGGCCTTCACGCAATATCTGACTGTGTCAGATTTCGTGGGCCTGGTGAAGCGTGTCATCACTGATTCCTGGCAGGTAGAATGGACTGGCTCCCATGGCAACAAGCTTCGTGAAATAAAAGATAATGTTAAGCCCTGGGATACGTCACTGAGGAAGAACAGAAGGGAAGAAGTTGTTATCGCGCGACTTAGAATTGGGCACACCAGATTAACCCATGGGTATCTCATGACGTCTGGTGATGCTCCAATTTGTGGCAGATGCGATTGTCCTTTGACAGTCAAACATGTTTTAGTAGATTGCATCTGCTACGCAGCTGTGCGTCGGCGATTTAATATACCCTGCGAGTTGCGAGAAGTACTCGGCGACGATAGCCTTGTTTTAGACTCAACGTTGAGATTCCTAAGATCCATTAGTGTACATAAAGATATCTAATGGGGAACTTGTAGTATTAATTGATTTTATATGTGTATTTGTGTATGGTTTTTATTTTCGTGGCCCCTTTACAGCCTTTTTATTCTTCTGGTCTGTGATATTAATGTAAATTATATTGTGTTTGCTGTGATACTAGTTTGTAAGATTTATGTGATAGGTTGTAGATTTTATTTATATTCCAACTGTGATATTAGATTTAAGTTTGTGTTTGTATGTTTATCTTATAAGTTTTTAATATAAGTGTTCTTTTTTGTAAATTTTATTTATGAATATATTTTTAGTTTTAAGAGTTTTATTTAAATATGTAAAGTCGTTCTACACTCGGGCCCTTTACACCCGTGTGTAGAACAACGGGCGATGATAAACGTCTGTTTTTTCGCCCTAAAAAAAAAAAAGAAAAAAAAAAAGCAAATTGCTTTATGCATCGATAGTACAAATTTTCATCACATTTATTACAAATATTTTGAATGGTTCCAGTGCTCATTTTTCTAAAAAACAATAACAGTTATGTAAATATGATTTATTTGACCATGGTTTTTTAAAAAACAATTTTACACATTTCTAAGTATCTATGGTCATTAGAAAAAACTGGCATAAAACCAATATCATACATTAGATAAAACATTTTAGTACTATTTTAATAATAATTAGTTCAATAAAATCAATTTAATACAATGTTAAAAATCTTATAAAAAGTGTAATACATACAACTCGAGCAGATAAAATATATTTATTAAAAAATAGAAAAATTAATTTATTTTCCTTTTTTTATTAGGAACCATTTCCATCGAAACTTTTACTAAAAATTCCATTTCTTTTTTAAATTTTTAATATTTTCTACCTTGTTTTCACACTCGAGATCTAAGGTAACTTGCTCATTTTCTACGTCATCAATAATAACTTTTTTTAATACATTTTTAAATATTAATTTTGGAACATTACATTCACTTTCATCATCATCCTGATTACTAGTGTTACCATTATTATTATCACCATCATCATCATCATCGGTATTATTTTCTACTTCAATATTTTTATTAATTAATTCTTTAATAATATTAATTATTACATCAGATGATAAATCACTGAACGACTTATTGAAGATTTTACTATAGTTCATTTTTTCCAATAGCATTAGAAAGAAAGTAAATGTAATTGGTTTTTGTTTAAACGTTTGATGATATTTCTTTTCAATTGCTTTATCTATACCACCGTTTAACACATTCGCAATATTTATAATTTCTTTTTTTAATTTTGTTATTTCGTCATTATATTCTGATTGTGTTCCAACTATAGTAATTGACCGCAAATCAGTAGATATTTTTTCCCATGTAATTATTTTATTTATTCCTCTTA
This sequence comes from Catonia carolina, assembly GCA_035578175.1. NCBI lineage: Eukaryota > Metazoa > Arthropoda > Insecta > Hemiptera > Achilidae > Catonia > Catonia carolina. The sequence continues at coordinate 109,212,126 of JAQMRL010000001.1, forward strand.
GATAAATGTTTAATAAAGTTTGAATAAGTGTTATTTTTTTCTCGTTTTGATTATTTTCCATTATTATCTAAAAAATACATTGCAATTATAAGTACAAAATTTTGAAACATATATTATCCAATTAAACTTCCCAAGTTTTCATTAAAAGAATTCTATAATAATCCGAAAGAATGTATGTTTTTAAATAATTCTGACAAGCAAGTTCCCCTAACCCAGGAGGATTAAAAGGTTTTTTAACCCGACGTTTCTTTTCAAATTCTCGAATTTTTTTGTTATTTCACACCTAATTCCATAGTCTGTTAAATTCATAGCAAACCAATTATTTTTTATTCGATAAACTGCATTTTTTAATAGGCTAACATCATACGCGCTAAGTAACGCATATATACAAGTGTGTGGGCAGTTGGGAAGCAATGGATTTTCTTTTAAATATGTAAAACAAAATGATTGCCTTTTATATGTGATAAGTTTACAATAATATGAAACTCGTCCGTTTTCTTGTGAGCCCGATGTTTGTAAGAAGAAAACATCAATTAACGCATAATTGACTGATTTTCCAAACAAAACAGAAATTAAATTTCCTGCTATACACCAAAATCTAGATTTTGATGCGAGCGCTTCATTATCTAAAAGTGTTATTAAATTTATATCGTTAAAAAAATCATCTGAGGGTTGGGCACCAGTTAGGCAACAATTGCGCGGGAAATTAACATTCATTTTAATTCCAAAATTTGCACAAATTTTTTGATTTCATTAAATAATATTAACTTTATTGCAATTGCTTCATTAAAATTTAATCTGTTCACAGAAGTAGAACGAACGAAACCTCCATAATGTTTATGTCTTTCATTTACAGTGTTTGCACGGTTTTTTATTAAATTATTCATTTTATAAAAACCTAAAAAATATTCAAATTATATATTAACAATAAAAAATTTAAATACCTGTAGAACCGAACCCACAATCACCTCTGTATGTCTGTGATAAATTTTCTATAAGTTCGGTAAGTGTAAAACCATCAGCACATGTCTCAAAAATTATTTGAGCTATCCTCTCTCCATATTCAACTTGATATTTTCTTCGACTATTATTTATAAATATTATCATTATTGGACCTGTATAGTCTCGATCTATTACTCCACCACCAATATCTATACCTTTTAACGATAACCCGCTACGGGGTGCGATGCGGCCGTAATACCCGTATGGGATGCAAAAATTTATACCGGTATCTACAAGACACCGTGAATTCGGTTCTACAGATATCCCCTCACTTGCATATAAATCTAACCCGGCCGACGCCGGTGTGCTTTTTCGAGGAGTTATTGCGCTCTCTGAATTTTTTTTATATTTCAATTCAAAGGTCATCTGAAAAATTTAAAAAAGAAAAACAAAGCTAATTCTATGTGTAATATAACATTTAAAAATTTTATTTTAATATATTTTTAAACAAGTTAATCTTTTGTTAGAAATTTTTTAGTGTCAATTTGTGTTTTTCTAAATTTTTTATTATCATAATTTTTCTTTTTTGATTCTTTAAAATTTTCCTAATCAGACAAAAATCAGAGTCTTTCTGTTTACATAAAAACACTATTTTCTTCGCCACCTTTGTCCAGTGACGTTTCTGACTGATACTTTTTAAATCTTTTGTGTCCGTTATTTCAATTTTGACCATAACTGACCCTTTTTCTCCAGGGGTTGTTATGGTCAATCTCTCATTATTAGCAAGTTGGGCATATGATTGGGAAAATTCGTTTTTAGATGAAAACAATTTATTGAATAGTTCTAGATCCTCACTATCTGATTCAGAATCAATATCTGAAATTTGGATAGTACCACATTTTAAATTCAAGATTTTTTGAACACAATTGACAAAATGAGCAACGTTATCCTCGAAGAAGTACTTATCACCTACATTTACATTACTTATAAATAATTTGAATTCATCATAAGTTAATATTTTTTTGTTTAAAACTGATAATGGAATTCTGTGAGGAATGTTTTTCAATGTTTTTATTTAATATTATTAAACAGTGTTCTAACGATCGGTGAATCGAAATCAAGTTCTCATTAAATGCTTTCTCTTTGAAAAGTTCACACTTCACTTCTTTTAACACTGTCTCCCATCATAAAACTGTATTTAACTGAATTTGAAACAGCTTTCTTATAACATCATCAGTGGAATATTTCAGAGATTCCATCTATAAAAAAGATTAATTTAATTAATTTTTAATTTTGTTAAATAAAACGAATTAGATTTTAACTATTTAATACGATAATTTTTAAAAAAAGCAACTTAATTGATATTAATTTTAATTACTCACATTTTTTAATGAGGTTTGTTTTATTTTAATTACTTACATATTTTAAAATAAAAAATTTGTTTCATTGCAATATTAATTATATTAGTATATTAAAACAAATAAAACATTTAATATTATGATTTAATTTGAGTTTAATTTTAATTATTTAATTTTCTTAAATTTCCTAAATAGAGTAATTTAGGTTTAATTATTTTGTATTTTGTAGATTATTATATATAAAATAAAATTTTTGTACTTACGTTTGTAAGATAACGAAGGTAAAATATTATCAACAGTAGATAAGCGGAGTAGCACTATTACACCTGTAATGTGAGGATGGTTATAATTTTGCATTGGAAAATATTGTCTTTATATACTAAATAGATTTCTCTAAACATAGGCTGTATTAAACAAAGATGGTAAATTAAATTTATGTACTAGAAATAATAAATAGGAATGTACGTGACATGCACATGTACATTACGTTTCGATGTAGGTAATAAATAATTATTATATTCCTAGAATTGACAATTAGGAGCGCGCATGTTTAGGCTTTGCAGCAATTTATTACAAATATAATGTTGTTTACAAATTAACCTTCATTTCACCTTTGTATTGTTTACGATATGCATGCGCGCATTATGTTTCAATGCAGCTATTAAATAGTTATTATATTACTAGAATTGACAATTAGAAGCACATGTGTTTAAGATTTTCAAATAGGCTTCGTAGTAATTTATTGCAAATATAATGTTTACAAATTAACCTTCATTTCACCTTTGTCTGTAGGAAAATTAAAATTATTTTTATATATGAATAAGTCTCTTATATGACTATTACTTTATTACGTTAGTTTAAATACACCTGTATCGTAAACCATATATTGCAAATGTATTCAATTATTAGATTCTCATAATATTTTTTTCAAGCTTTCTTTTCATTTTGTAAAATATACAGGGTGATTCATGAAGTTCTCCCCCCACTTCTACAGCACATTGTACTAGTAAAAATAATGAAAAAATGTTATATAAACATAGGTCCGAAAACGCTTCGTTAGCGAGTTACAGCTAGCGAAAGATTTCGCCTGAATTCCTGGGCAAAGAGTAAAATAAAGCCATACTGAACTTTTGGAAAGGTTAATTAAGTAAGAAATGTCGTGGATTCTTATGTAATTTTACCTGATAAAGCTAATAAAATAGGTTTCAGAACTGTACCTGTAGTAGTTTTTGAGGGATTCACGGTTAAATGCAAAAAATTGGGGCACGAAACAATGTTTTTTTAAGTTTCATGTACAATAACTTTGTTAAATTGGTAATAAATACATAAAATCAACAAACATTAATTGTAGAGAATTTAATTCTGAGAAAATTGATATAATCAAAGTCTAAAATAAAACAGAAATAAGTATCAAAAAATCGATTTTATTCAGTATAATACATTACTAGTTTTAAGCAAAATTAATCAGGTTGGGCCAACCGTACGCACCTTTTTATAATAGATGTTCGAAAATGAGGCCATCATTATCAATACATTTTGCAGCACGTTTGTGTATTGCTTTTGTTGCGTTTCTTAATTTTTCAGGGCTTCCCTGTATCTGCACAGCCGAATCCATAATACGGGCAATTAATTCATCACGAGAATTCACTTTTGTCTTGTATACAATGTCTTTCATCCATCCCCAGATGCAATAATCCAATGGAGATAGATCTGGGGATCTTGGTGGCCAAGGGTGAGGCCCTCCACGACCAATCCAGTGTCCAGGAAATTGATGATTTAAATAAGCAGAAACGGCACGTGAAAAGTGGGGAGGTGCTCCGTCATGCTGGAAGTACAAATTTTGTCTGAGACGTAAAGGAACATTCTCTAACAGCTGCGGCAACTCTTCTTGAAGGAAATGCAAATACAACTCAGCATTTAGGCGTCCAGGTAATATGAAAGGTCCAATCAGCCGATTGTGCAAAAGGCCACACCAGACATTGACGCTAAATCGGTGTTGAAAGTTCTGTTCCACTACCTCATGTGGATTTTTCTTCTGCCCATGAGTGTTCATTGTGCAAGTTATTGACACCATCCCGAGTGAATTGTGCCTCATCCGTAAACAAAATACGCTTGTAGAGTTGATTATTAATATTCAAAAAGTTGCAAAACTCCAAGCGAAGCGGACCATCCCCTGGCTGTAGATGTTGAACCTTTTGTTTATGAAACGGATAAAATTTGTTTCGATTTAGTGACCTCCACACCGTTGACTGCGAAACTCCTATCCGCCTAGAAATACGTCGTGTACTTACACCTGGACTGCGATGAACAGCATTAATAACAATATCATCATCAAGTTGGACAGCTCGTTCATAATTGGTTCTAGTACTTGGTAGTGATCCTGTTTCCCGAAGAGTACGAAAAGTTCCTGAAATTGTTTTGGTATCTGGAATCCTCCTATTAGGGTAACGTAGTTCATATTCTACTACAGCAGCTCTAGCATTACCATTACAGTAACCCAAAATAAAAACCATATCAGCGTATTCCTCTGATGTAAATAAGTAAGGCATTTTTTCGCTGAATAAACAATCGAATTATAACTCACAAAAAAATTGCATTTAATAACACGATTCACAGAACCCGATCTCCTGCTGTAGCTTGCAAAACACCACTAATACACAGTTCTAACGTAACAGTACAGAATACCATTGTTGATCAGCTGTTATTCGTGCGTTACCAACTTAGAAATTAATAAAACAAAAAACTGCATTTCGATTATTAGTAAACAATAATTGGAAAATGTTTGCTTCATTTATTTTCGAACATTTAATGTAAATTTTTATTTAAAAAAAAATACAACGTAATAAAACATGATATTTTTATTTACAAACAAATTTATTTAACAGTTCATCTTGTTTTCTCAATTTATCTCATCATTAAGGAACAAACATTTTGCTTTTGTTTTATTTTAACTAAATACCGTACGGTATTTCTTTACAGATAGTAATGTATTATACTGAATAAAATCGATTTTTTGATACTTATTTCTGTTTTATTTTAGACTTTGATTATATCAATTTTCTCAGAATTAAATTCTCTACAATTAATGTTTGTTGATTTTATGTATTTATTACCAATTTAACAAAGTTATTGTACATGAAACTTAAAAAAACATTGTTTCGTGCCCCAATTTTTTGCATTTAACCGTGAATCCCTCAAAAACTACTACAGGTACAGTTCTGAAACCTATTTTATTAGCTTTATCAGGTAAAATTACATAAGAATCCACGACATTTCTTACTTAATTAACCTTTCCAAAAGTTCAGTATGGCTTTATTTTACTCTTTGCCCAGGAATTCAGGCGAAATCTTTCGCTAGCTGTAACTCGCTAACGAAGCGTTTTCGGACCTATGTTTATATAACATTTTTTCATTATTTTTACTAGTACAATGTGCTGTAGAAGTGGGGGGAGAACTTCATGAATCACCCTGTATATTTTTACAAAAATGTGTAATACAGATAGTGATAATGATTATATACGAATTAAATAAATTTTAAATTGTCTACGACCGAGTGTCATTCAATTTCCTCCATCAGTGTTAACAACATCGAACATTGATCCAGAAGAATTCTTGACAATACCTTCAACATCTACAGCAAGTTCAACAAGATCATCAATTTTAAATATTAATCCTGCATTACCATCGACAACTAACCCGCCGATTCTGTTAGCGTTGGCTGCTACCAAAGGAAATGATAATAATATGAAAAAACAGACTAGATTAAATAACGTGCACGAAGAAGACAGTTTTGTGGAAATAGAATCAGCCTTTAAAGGTAATATAAAAACATATATTTATAAAAACACTAAATATAAAGATATTTTCAATTTATTAATAGGTGAAACGAAAAGCGCTATTACTTTACTAAAAAAAGCCATTGAACAATACGGTGCAATAAAATTTAATGTTTTATTAGAGTGTACATATATTAAACATGTATTAAATGAAAGACAAAACATAATGTTTAAAACACAAAATGTTCCTGCATTTTCTGGTTCTAATTTAAATTTAATTTTTAGAAAAAAAATAAAAAAACTTTGTCAAGAGGAATCGAATTATGAGGGACATAAATCTGGTTGGTCTTTATTAAGCGTTGATTCGCTAATTATTCGAATTAATAAATATAAACCGTTGGGTGGATCTTCGTATATTCCTTTGCCGCTAGAAATTGCAAAAAAGAAAGCAATAATAAATTGTCAAAATGTAAATGAAATGTGTTTTAAATGGGCAATTCTCTGTTCGGTTGTTAAATGCATGCATCCTGAGAGAATTTCATATCATTATAATGATTGTCTAAACATGTTTAATTTTGAAGGTATTGATTTTCCAACACCATTGAATCATGTTTCGATTAATGTTTATGGTATTTTGGATAATGATATTATCCCCAAAAGCCCCCCAGGGGGCACCCATTCTTATATATATGAATGCTCGTCCATGCATATATATGTGGGTGTGCGGGTGTGGCAACCCCGGGACCCCAGCTAAGAGCTAACCTTATTTCAAAACTATACACAGGTTGCTCTTACACTAAACACAACAATAATACTACATCACTGTCATATATTAAGACAAGTAATAAAAATGCATGAATGAATTGTGGCTGTAATAAAATTATGAAAAGATTTTTAGTTAAATGTACTGTGTTTCAAACACGAGAATTAGTGTATCCTTGTTCAGGATTTAATTTAAAAGAATAATTTACTTTAAATTTAAGTATGATTTTGTTGTTCGTGAGGTAGTGTGAGTGTTTGAAACGTATACCAAGTAGATGTTTCCATTCTTCTACTCCATACAGCTGTAATAACCTGCAAATTTCACTCAACCACTTACCTGTTTTTTTACTAGATAAAAATAATCTATATTATAAGGTTGCCTCCACCAGGACGTCGTAGAACGGCCCAACGTCCAAGACCCTGAAATTTCCTATGAAGGAATTTAAAAAAAAGGTTTGGGGGAAGTTTTGAACGGAGAGTCAAAACTATGTTTCCAGTTGTTACTGTGAAATAACAGCTCAGATTTCTCTTAGGAGCCACTGTTCTCGCTTTGTGGTTTGCGAGAAGGTACGGCTGTTTACGGTTTACGGAATCCTTTTAGACAGTGAACATTAATTTTGTTACCAAAACATATTGCAACTTTATAAAAATCACCATACAAAACCATCGGTGAAAAACTCTTGGAGAAACAAGTAATTTCAGTAACTTCCCCAAGACATATACCTATTATTTTTATAAATAAACAAACACGGTGCAGTGTTTAATATGGAGATTCACAAAAAAAAATTTGTAGGTACAGAAACTTTAAAACAGTACCCAGAAACGTTATAACTGTACTGAGTAACGTTCAATCAAGTATCTCACATTGTGAATATAATTAATTGCAGTCCATCTATCTGAAAACTTATTTCTAGATCTAGTCTAAACGAAATAGGTAGATATTTTTTTAAATAAAATACAAAAGGCGAATTCCAGTTTAAGAACGTGTTTAATTAAAATAATATTTCTTTTTTTTATATTTGAACAGCTTTAAATTGTTTTTGTTAATTATTTTTATATATTTATATTTTTAACGTATTTAAAGTATTTCATTTAAAGTTTTTAACATTTTATAATTAAATTTTGTATAACCTCTGGTTTCAGTAACCTTAAGAGATTGCACAGCCAGAGATTTCAAAAATTAGTTCCTACAAAGAGACATTGTGAGGAGTACTTCTAAAGCCCCTATTGCTTAAAATAAATTCTACATAGCCTATTATGTAATGTACACATAATTTTAAGGAAATTATTTTGTACAACATTAAAGGTATTCGTACTATATATCCACTGTTTTAATCACAGTAAGAATAAGAAGAATATTCTTAAAAAAAAACATTTTTAAAGATCAAAGTTTTACAATTAAAAATGAAGTGTAATTTTCTTACAATTGCCCTCCATGAACCAAAAGTGGCATTGATCGTAATTTGTATAAAATCTACGATAGAAAACTACTTAATTTCTTTGAAACAAAATACACCTAAGGTGATCATTAATTTTAATATGGTATTAAGCTGTCTGCTACTTGTCGCATTTACACTTAAAATTTATTATGGAATATCCTCTTTTAACTATATGGTCACCAAGAAAGATTGCATTCATTTAAAAAAAAATACAGTTCAAAAACTACTGGAGACAAAGTCATAATTTTTTATGTTAACATTTTTTTTATAGCCTATATTAAAATTATATTTTAGAAGTATTTAACATTTTATAAATAAAATTTTGTTCTTATTATTATTATTATTTTTAATATTATTATTATTATTATTTAATCAAAAAAAACTAAATGATTTCCCTAATTCTACATGAAAATTTATTTATTTACTTTTATTTATTTATTATTTTATATATTTACCATTTAAATGTTTCTAAACATATGTTAATAAAATTATTATTTTTTTTCTTTTCTTCATTTTTTTTAAGAGGAAGACAAAAAGAAAATTAAAAAAATTACCTTTTAATTAGTATCCAGTCTCAGCACAGCACCTTAGGAAAATGACTTTACGTGCACACAATAGAGAAAACACTCAGGCGATTTTTTTTCACTCACACGGCTGACCGGGACGCTAATTACAGGCGTACGGAAGGGGGAAAACCAATCAAACTAGCCGTTATGAAAGACGTTGACAAACCGGCGTAAAACAAACGCGTTAATTGGCCGCAAAAAGTGCTGAAGTAACAGTAGGCCCCTCTACAAAAAGTACGTAGAGATGGAACTGAAAAACTGTTCCCAGGCTCCGGAATTGCAAAGTAAGGGTTTTAAACAGTGAGAACAGAAAATAGGCCTTTAGGCCTCCTTATTTCCCACAAGAAAAAGCGATGTAAAAACATCTGAAATAAAACCAACTAGAATGAACTAATAAAACGTGATTTCTTTTTGAAATAATAAAAATTATTGAAAAGAAATATGCTATGTAAAATTTCAAACTTTTATTCATAATAAAATAATATTTTTCTTCCTTAACGGATAAAGAAAAAAAACACCATTTTAATTATTTTAGAAAGACAAAAATTTGATCAACTCCAAGGGTCTAGGGAGATTTCCAACAAAAGTCGAAAATTTGGAATAGTAAAGTCAAAAACTTTACATTCCCCACTCCGGTATATGGAAAACCCAAAGATGGGCTGAAAGGGGGAAAACTAGGAAAAAAAAATTTACGGGAATTCGGGAACACTAATTGGATTGTGTAGAAACAAAGATTTCTATACAATCATCTCCCTTGGAGGGGGGTGTGTAAAAAAAACTGAAAAATAAACGAATCGTGTGGCAGTGTGTGTGCTGAGAAGTTGCCTGACATTAGTAAACTTTAAACTGCTGGAACCTGCAATGTCCATCGAGACAAACAGACCGCTATAGAAAGACGAATAGGTCAAGTAATTATCCTTGAATCTTAAGTTAATAAGACAAAAAAAGTAAGACAAAAATAATAAAGAGCAATTCCCATTTTTAGGGTTAAAAGACTGGAAAAAAAATTACTGTTAGCTAATTCTAAAGTCTGTTTATTGTAGATTGGCATTGCAGATTGTACATTGTAGTGTGCTGTATGTTTGCTTGAATTAATTAATTAATTAATAATTTCGGAATTTAAAACATTTGTTTTTCTGAGACGTAAAAGTATGATGAATGAAGGAAATTATGTTTTCCTTATTATTATTGCTTATTACTATTCTTATTAATATTTACTATTTCCCAATTACTATTTAAATCTTTTATGCCCATATCTCTGAATTTAGATGATAAAGGTAGAAATTTAGTAGTTTCTTAAACTCAATCTAACCTACGCAATTCAATATGAGTTGGCTTGTTTACCTTTGCGGTTAGTATTTTATTTTTGATATATAAGTATAACTGTATGATGAAAATGATAATTAAGGCTGTGTATACTACAAATTTAGATACATGATCGGCAAGAATAATGTCTTTCCATGACTGAGGTAGGCTGCTCTCTTGGAAAACATAATCAGGGGTTTCATCATGAATGGAAATTTGAGGGAATGATAAGTTCCACTTGTGGTTTACAAGGTCAGGGAGTGACGAGATGGAAGGATGGAAATCTGTGTGAAAGGAAAACTTATAATGGTCGAAGGTTGACCAGGAAACGGGTAGCAAATGAGTTACCCCCGGCGACTTCGGAGTCCTGGAATCACACGGCACAACCCTGTTGATGATCGGTAACTCTCTTTCCATGACTTCACATTCGCAGGGCACTTGAATGTCCAAAGCACCGGCAACATTGACTGGAAGTTCGACTGTTGTTGTAGGACAAACTAGACGAGTATTGTGTTGTGGATTGGTGATGTAGTATCTTGATATTTGCACTTCCGTTATGTAAACTTCTGTCGTTCGCTTATGGCAGACGAAATGGCATTTATGCATTAATTGTTGCAGTGAACTGTCTGTTACCATTTGCTTGATGCAATCTGTGTTAATGCTGGAATGCTGTTGGAACCTTGGAATGAAACATAAGCCATTATTATTCAAGTCGCAAGAAGATGGTGATAGAGTTCGCACTCGTGGTCCACTCCTGATTACGTAAATATGTGGTGTTTCCAGTGAACAGATCTGGTTTTCCCATAGTAGTGGTATTGGAGCAACTTGAAACAGTGTATGATATACCGATGTGGTGATGATGGGTACTTGTAGTTTTAATAGAATTTTCGTTTTTGAAAAAACGCAAGTTATTGGCTTTTCATAATAGAGGTGAGCTTCTTGTATAGGCAAAACTAATTGTTGATTGCCTTTGTGAAGTTGTAAAGACAAATTTCGTAGATCAGCCTGTAGCATATCAGGTGTTACTAGTTCCCTAGGTAGCGTCTTCTGTTTGCAAGACATTTGCACTGAAGTCATGTGCGAATAATACGTGTTTAGGAACGATTGCCAATGTACACTATGCAAAATAGTCAGTAGATGATGTAATTGTATTAGTTCGGTGTTTTCAGTGTCTTTTAATCATTATAATCATTTAAGCGTATAGATTTAATTCTTCTTCCGTTTCTTGAAGGATGGATTGAACTCGGTGTGTTACCATGTCTATGTTTTGTGTAGATTTTACCAAATTTTGGTGGTCGGAGTGTACTGTTTGGGTGAGGTGGTTATAATGCTGCATTAGATATTTTTCGTTATGGAACGTTTCTTGTAGTTGATTTTGTGTCGCAGTTCCACAGCAAAAGTTTAAAAATTCGCCCACAAAGTCTAGGGCTCTGCGTGTGCGTGAAGGATTCAAATTTGAAATTGGCAGTCCTGTCGTGAGGAGAATATTGAAAGTTTCCTTTGATAGTGTAGTTATACGTTGGAAAAGTTGACATGCTGGAGACGAGTTGTTGTTGTCCTTAATTGCAGTAGCGAAGTGTTGTTTGAAATCCAGCGGGGTTTTTAAGGTTTTACTAGGAAAGGAATTTAGTTTAGAGTAGTCGGTGTTTTGGGATTGTGAGCTATTAATGAATAGTGTTAAATCTGGAAATGGACAGGATAAATTTTGGAATAGATTTGAGGTTTTCGGTAAATCAGGCTGTGAGTTAAATGGGATAAGGTAGGTTATCGGAATAGAAGAGTCGTAAAGGTACACATCGGAAATATTTCTGATATGGAAACCAGAGAACAGTTTAATGACGTTATTTGCGCAAGCTACATTTTTCTCGAAGAGAAATAGAAACGCGGACAAGATCAACAATTGCTTTAGCACGGGGGACATTATTCTTGGATCTCACACAGTGAAAGAATTTACTTTGGTAGTTGTTATAGATTGATATAATTTTAAAACTGCTCGTGGAAGAGAATACGATTTAAATTAGTTAAAGCGTGTTCAAGATACAATTACTATGTAATAAAACTAAATAGCTTATTTGTATATTATATTATCTTGTTTATTACTGAGACTTCGTTGGCCTTATCTTCATACGGTTAACTTAGATGTTAAGTGGATGAAGCCTTATCTTGTCTTAAACGAAGTGCTGATTTGATTCTCTATCTCACTGGTTTATCAATCGCTTAGCCACCGGGATATGGACAATATTATATGATGCGTACATAAACAAAGTTTTATTTAAATCTAAAAACAGAGGAAATGAACAATAGTGAGTTTTACTCTTAAACTAAAGTAATTTTAAATAGGGGTGTTGAAACACAGAATCGTCCTTCATGCCGTTTATGCGAAGAACGGGAGACAAACAGAATTTGCCGTACAGTATTGTACTGAAATTATAATTCTAAGTTTAAATGAGTTGTCATAGCACTCTTATATACCAACATCCGGATACAACTCTGAATTGTTATTTGTCTGTCCGTTGGAATTATTAAAAAAAAATCATTAATTTATATTTCAATTAAACCTTTGGTTGTATTGTGGTACTGTAAATATTAAAACGCTCAAATTCCTACTGTTACAAAACTTCAATATCCTTTGTGGATAAGAAAAATATATTTGTTACACTGTAGCAAATTATGAAATATGAAATAACGAAATATCCGATGATCTGAGTAAGAAACACAAACAAGCTTTCTACCGGCAAATCACTGTACATCTCTACTACATTGTTCACAACGAAATATCAGTAGTGATTAATTAAGCAATACTTCAACGTAATATTACAGTATGAAACCAAAATATTCTTAAAACCTTATGCTGAAATTTATCGATGCGTAGCCAAATTAAATAAACATTCCGACCATTTCAAAACGTTCTGAAAGTAAATCAATCCGAAATCTTGCCCCAAAATACTATACCAAAAATCCAACACAATAACTTTCAACCTACTAAACCCTCTTCTTTTTTTTGAAAGAAAGGAAAAACAAAACCGTAACAAATCAAGCCATAATATATTAACAACGGGTTAATAACACAAAAAATGGGGTGTCTTAGCAAGGATCATTAAAATAAAACCAAAAATCAACTAAAAACAACTATACAAAGGGTCAGAGTGGAAAGAACCCTTCGTGTGATAACTAAAATCGAATTATGGGGGGGGGGGTTTGTCCTAATAGTGTAACTGAAACAACAAAAAAAATTAGATAATAGAAAAAAAACACAGGGTCAGAGTATGGTAATGTATCATAGTATTTCACTAACAAGTTGCTATCAAAACGGAAAATCTCCTGTCAGCTTTTTTCGCAAACCGCTATGCATAATTTACAAACACTAACTGACTAAAATGGTGACGGACTGCCAGCTGTACGCAACAAACCTCAGATCAGTCCCATACGGAGATAAAGGGAAAAAGAATTTGAAGTTCTGAAATGGAGGAGACTCGCCGACGGTCTTCCACGATCACCAGTCCAGACTTAGATTTTGTCACAATCAACCAACATTCAAAGTCCCGTTCGCACAACTCAATCACTCGTCAGATTCGGACCATTCACTCATAAAATCTTGTTTAAAAAGGAGAACGGGTCCCCCTAACGGATCACAACCAAAACAAAACTGTGACTGAGTTACCGGAACTGTACGCAGGGTACCTCCACACCCTATCATAGGCTCCGATAAACAATCCAAATGGAGGAAAGGAAAAGGAAGGCCGGTTAAACTAGCAACCAGAAGTGAAATTTAGTTATTGAAACACGGATTTGTTGGACATAAAGTAACTCTCTTCAACCTCAAAAAAATTCAAAAATCAGAACTCAAAACTTCAAAACCTTCACATAACTGTACGTAAATCTCCACAACATATATATAACTCCGTAACTGTCATCAATATCTTCAATAAAACTTCTTCTCCAATAAGACTGCATCTCCACATCGTCAGAACCTCACAATAAAGATTAAATAGGAAAAGAAATTTTTTCCGTTAAATTCACAAAGCTGTGCAGTAATATTGTAAATCAACGAAACTGACTATCCTCCTTAACACAGTAAATGGAGTACCAAATTATTTTAGCGCTACCCCCAAAATAAACCCATAATAATCTTTGTTGCAATCGTAAATAATGAAATGAAATAAGAAACTGTTGGCGTAAAGGAACTTTATTGTGAGCCATTCTGTTCTACAATGATCGGCTAAGACACCTGCCTAAAGACATTGACTGTAAAACAAAACTACATGCTATACCTTTATCAATCTATCAAACAATTCAAACCTAAACTACATAAACCCATCTCTTAACACATCTCAAAACATCGAGTATATTAAATTATTAACAGATAATTATTAACAAGTAAACAAGAGCAGGAACAAAAAAAACAAAGGCTTTCTGACGGCTATGAGAAAATAAAATGTGAACAACTTGTAGCTAACTGAAAGCAAACTTACCCCAAAAAAACAATAATGTATTCGACAGTCCACAATACAACATGCAGTAGGCCTACGTTAAGATACGAAGCAAAAAAGAAATAGTGAATAAATATACCATCCTTGTACATAATACGGGCCTTGAAACATTTATATAATTGTTATGAGACGTAAAGAAAATAAAAATATTGTTAATAAAAGCGGAAAGGGGTATTATAGCTCACCCTCTCTCCTGAAAACGTCTAAAACCATTTACTACTAGAGCTAAAATAAAAAAGGTGAAATATTTGATTATCGGATATACTGAATTTATCGTTAATACTTCCGATGAACCTATCAAATGAAGCATGCAATATTAACTAGTATTTACAAAATAAAATTACAGAAATGCGTCTGAGTAAAGAAGTACCTTAGGGATACTAAAAACTAAATTTAAAATGAACGTTTTCTGATTACGTATTAATTCTCTGTCCTTCGAATAAGTAAAACCCTTAAAAGATTTATTACTGGTGAGACCGCTTGATCTGGTAGTAACAGCTGTTGATTACTCGCAGGAGTTTCGGAATTAGATACACACTTCTTTAGTCTGTTTATGTGTATCACCTCTGGAACCATCTTACCATATTTTTCGAGAAGAATTTCATAAGACACCGGAGTAACTTGCTTAACAACTTGGAAAGGACCACGGTAAAAATTTGTGAATTTTGTTGTCTTAGAATCTTTGGATTGTGGGAAATAGACAAAAACTTTATCAGAGGGCCTGAACTGAACGAAAGAATGTTTCTTGTCAAAGAAAACTTTTTGTGTAGCCTGGGCTTTCTGCATGAAAGCTGGAATAGTCTTGCGAACATGTTGCAATATAAGAAGTTGATGGTCAAGGGAAGAATCTAATTGTTCAGTTACAAATGGGAGATCGGCGGGACAGATTGGAAGAAATCCATGCAGTAAGTAAAAGGGTGAATGACCTACAGATTTTTGAAGTGAAATGTTGTACGAAAATAGTGCTGGTTTGACATATTCGTGCCAATTGGAATGACGTGAGTTTACATAAAATTTTAAAATTTGAATTATTGTCGAATTGAAGCGTTCTACCAGGCCTTGACTTTGGGGGGCATAAGACGAACTAGTGACATGTTGAATACCTAAAAGTGTACAAAAACGCTTGAGTAGGGCGTTGACAAAGTGTGTACCATTATCAGATTGTATAATTTTTGGAATCCCATAAGTGAGAGAAATGTCTAAAAGAAATTTTGCGACTGTAGAAGCGTCTGCTTTGACCGTGGGTTTAGCAATTGCAAAGCGCGTAGCATGGTCTAAGGCAATGAGAATGTATTGGAAATTGCTGCTTGTATGCGGAAGTGGTCCTAAGAAATCCAGTTGAATACGGAAGAAAGGTTTCGTAAAAATAGGCAAGGGCTGAAGTGAACCATGAGGCTTAGATCTAACTGTTTTGAGTTTTTGACACAGTTCGCAGGATTTAATAAAATCAGTTACGTCCTGGATCATATTAGGCCAATAATATTTTGATTGTAGTTTGGATAAAGTTTTTGAAACACCTAAATGGCCGCCACCGACGGAATTACAGTGATAAAATTCTAAAGTTTGGGTAACTAGACATTTTGGTAAGGCGAGCAACCGGGATGGAGAGTTATTATTAGACCTATAATAGAGAATATTATCCTGTAGCACATATTTCCTTGAAGCTCGAGCATATTGTTTCTCAACAGCATTGCAGTCTAAAAGTGCTGAAAATATTTTAGATAAGAAATCGTCTTGATGTTGTAGTAACTCAATATTAATTTTATTGCACAAGAATACTGGCAACGACCTTTTCGCGTCAAAGGTGTGTTTTGGCTGTTCTGTTGCAGTAATGCTGTTGATCTGTTGTATGCTATTGTTATTACCTCCTTTACTTAGTGTTACCCTATCAACTGAAACTTCAACAGGAATATCCAAGGGATTCCTGGATAATGCATCAGGGACATTTAAAAACTTACCTGGAATGTATTTAATTTTAAAATTATATTCACTCAGCTGTACCAGAAGTTTAGACAAACGTGACGTGGATCTTTCAAATTCCTGACTGACTCCAAAGTCTTATGGTCAGTGATGATCGTAAATTCCCTTCCATACAGAAAATGCCTGAAATGTTTTACACTGTAGACGATTGCTAAAAGTTCTAATTGCGCAACAGTCCAGTTCTCTTCATTTTTCGTCAAACGGCGGCTGACAAAGGCTATTTGTTTTAATTCGTTTGCTTCGGTCTTTTGGATTAAACAGCCAGCTACCCCAACTCTCGAGGCATCGCAGTACAAAAATGTAGGGCGATCATCCACAAAGTGTGCTAAGACGGGAGGATTTGAAATTAAATGTTTAAGTTTTATGAATGCTTGTTCACATTCTTCTGACCACACAAATTTACGTTTTTCACAATCTTTGGTTGTTAACTGTGTTAGTGGGTAGGCAATCTGAGTAATATTTTTAATGAAACGCCTGTAATAATTAACCAACCCAAGGAAAGACCTCACCTGTTTAACTTTCTGTGGCCTCGGAAATCTAGTGACTGATTCAACATTTTCAGCTAACGGCGTTAGACCCTCACTTGAAACAGTGTGTCCTGGGATTTTGACTGAAGGAAAGAAAAATCTACATTTTTCTGGATTTAAACGGAGAGAAGCAGTACGTAGGCGGGTTAAGACCTCGCGGAGAACATCAAAGCATGCGGAAAAATCGGAAGAATGAACAAACACGTCATCTATATAAAAGCTCAAGTTTCGGTACAGTAGATCTGAGAACAATTGAGTAATGTTTCGATTAAAGGAAGAAGGACTTATAGATAAACCCATCGGAAGTCGTTTAAAACCATATAATCCATTTGGAACGATAAAAGCAGTGATAGGTACGCTTTCCGGAGAAATTTGCTGACAGTAGAAAGCTTGCGATAAATCCAGTGTGGTGAAAAACTTAGATCCCGAAAAAGATTCTAGAATAGTGTTTGTATTAGCTAATGGAAATTTATCCTGAATTATTTTGGAATTAATTTTCTTATAATTGATTACTAAACGGCCTGATCCATCAGGTTTGCGAACAATGAAACCTGGTGATGCATACGGAGATTTAATTGGAGTAACGACATCTGCTTCCAGAAGGTTATTGATAATGACATCTAATTCTTTTTGTTCGGCTGGAGCTAACTTGTACGGGCCCTGGAAAACAGCGTCAGTATCTGATAACTTAATTTGAACTGGAGGCAATTTGGCTTGAGGAAGATCTGTTTCGCCGCGCGAAAATACATCTGAAAACTCTAGCAATAATTTTTTAACTTGTATAAACTGATCGTCCGTCAAATCGGGAGAAATATGAATTTCTTTGCCGTGAATAGTTACATCTCTAATGATTTCTTGAGAAATCGAAGATACAGGGATTGTATTTTTGTCTACATGGGAGAAGAACGAGATTTTGCCTAATAAAGAGTCGGCGTTCAGAACCAGGGGTATACCTGAAACGTTTCGTAAATAGAACTTATCATTTGAGAAGCCTGAACGATCAATGTAGTAAGTAAGACAGTTTTTGTTTAGATAATGGGTGTTCGGACTGAAATGGTATGAACTTACAGATGGAAACAAGTGATCAATAGACGTATTTATAACTACGGAAGATTTTCGTAGCAAAAAAACTTTACCAGAAATATGTACGTTCATGGGATCGTAAGAAACAGCGGGTAATAATGGTGGTGTCTCTTCAAAACACGTAAAAGAAATACTATCGTTAAGGTGTATGATTCTGCCGGAAACATTGAAAATGATAATCTTACGAAATTGTTTGTCAAAAGAAACAGTCATAATATGTACATCAACACGTGAAGCAAAGGACGTATTCTCAAACAAATCAGAAATATCTGTTTCTAAAGGAAACCGGATTTTAACAGATGTAAACGGTTTTATGAGGCAAGGCCGACTGAAACAATAGGTAGATGAGAGATTATGCACACTCGCTGATGGAATGGTGGGTGCACTGACACACAAGGACGAAGCGGAAGGACTTGCGGGGGTGTTTGTTATTGTTTCTAGAGTAGTAGCGGTGGGGTTATCAGTCTGTACGGCCACTGGAGAGGCATCATTGACAGTAGTTATTGTCTGAGGTAAAAAGAGATTACTAACAGTCTGTCTCCAAGCTGGATCTATTTTTATTTCCATTAAACCTTTGCCAGGAAAATTAAATGATAAAGTATTGTTTCCAAAATCCAAGACTACCGCATATTTAATCAAGAAATCGTTTCCCAAGAGTAGTGAACAATTTAAGTTCTTAACGACTAAACAAGAATGTTGTAGATTAACATTTTGCAAGTTAAACATTAGATGTGTATGTCCCAAAACTTGTAAAAGTGACTTATTAGCTGCCGTTAATGAAATGTTGTTAATGGGTTTAATTTTATTTGGGTTAACGAGTTCACTATGAACAAGACTTAAATTTGAACCAGTATCCAGGGTTATTTGAACATTAACCCCCGAAATGGTTCCCAAAATATTCAATGCTGACGAAGAAACGTGGTACACAGAGTTACCCGTATTATCACTTGAATCTGTTACCACAGGTTCCAGTAACGGAAACCCTAAAAATTTGATAAGAGATTCCAACTTCGCTATTCCTGCAGGTTTCGAGTTCAGAATAGAGAAAGGTAGTTTAAGTGTACACAATTTAAAAATTTCAGATAACTGACTACGGCTAAGATAACTGTTATCGAAATGAGTGAAATTAATTCCTTGAAGAGTATGAAATTGGAATAAATAAGGAAATATTCGAAAAAATGAACCCACGAGTGCCAATCCAGAATTATAAGCATACAAGCAAAGAGGCGTTTTGATTAAAAAAAATTTGAACTTAGCACGAAAAGTAGTGTGCAAAAACCTACGAAAAGCTGTCATAAAATTATTTGGCGGAAAACCGTGAGCAGCTGACATAAAAATTTCAAACGAAGTAGTGTCAATAACGAAGAGTACCCAAATTCGAAAATTCGAGGTTTTAGTGGGGCATGAAAAACTAATTGGAATGAACCAAAAACGCATGTTCTTAAAATTAGGCGGTTTATGAAAAAAAAGCGGAACTGTAGTCCTGTGAAACATCATTACGAAACCAACGTGCAGGAGACAAAAAGAAGGAAAAATGTACTGCAGCTTTAAACTGTTCTGTAAAACTGCTTAATACAGTGTCAACCTGAGAACAAGTTAAATCCGTTTTAAAATGAAGTTTTAATGAATCTGGAACTTTAACTTCTGAAATATTAACCATAAGGCAAGGAGATGTAGCAGGAACTTGATTAAGAGCCCGTGTTGTGCCAGCATTTTTTGATCGGGATTTAACGTGAGATGCCCTAGATAAATGTCTAAAAGACGAAAATCGATTTGCGTATTCACTATTTAAGTGATTTATACGTCCAAATCGGCTGTGTAAGGGTCCTTTTAGAACAAGCGAAGGATCAGTTCGCGACTGTCCTCCGCAATTTAACAGTTTTTTGGAAATGTATTGTATGGACAATCAGTCAGAAGATGATCTTGGCTTTTGCAGATAAGACAAGTTACTGAGGATGGCCCAGCAATAGACGGGTTACCGGGACAACTCCGACGGGATTCGGTCGAGCTGTCAGCAGATTGTCGAGTGTCACAACCAGAAGTTGGAGTCGGCGGTTTAGAAGCGAGGGCTCTATCATTCCCGTTGGAGCTATTTCGGTTTTGAAAGTTTCGATTAGTGTTCGTAAAATTACTGGTTTGATTCCTATGGAAGGCATTTCTAGAAGCAGAGTTGTAGTGGAAAGGCCTATTATTACTAAATCGAGTCGTATAATTGGGTTTCTATGCGTGTTAACGTTACTAGAACCATCAGTATAATAAGAATTATTATTATTACGTGTAAAATGTGGTCTGTTTTGATGATTATTATTGTTATTATTATATTTAATGTTCATATTATTATTATTATTATTATTATTGTTATTATTGTTATTATTATTAGGCCTATTATTATTATTATTATATCTTGGGGGTCTCTCTGCGCGAAAGGTAATTTGTCGGTCATCACATACAGAATTTTGGGAAGCCCCGATACTGTTTACAACCACAGAATCATTTAACTGGCTATCCAATCTAAAGTTTAAAATATCTTGAGTTGCCTGTAATTTTTTTAAGTTACCTCTTATAGCTGCAATAGACGAAACGTCAGTTAGAGCTAGTCTATCTAAGTAGGATGGTAATATTCCCCTAAGAACATATTTACATTTCCTCTCCTCCGACATTTCCGGGTCAAACTTAAAACACAAGGCCAAAACATCGGCCATAAAAGTAAAAACATTTTCAGTTCTCAGCTGTTTACGGTTTTGCAGCTGAATTTCATACATTTCTTTGGAGAGCGTACCAGAGAAATGATCAATAAGATGGGTTTTAAGCACATCGTACGTAAGTTGCTGTGTCGCATCCCCTTTGAGCAAGAAATTTAAATATTTTAGAGCCGTATCTGTCAAATATAGGGCCAAGTAGCGCTTTTTAAGATCTGCCGTCCATGCATTGACCTGAGCAGCTCGTTCATAAGATTCAAAAAAATCTGTTACATCTTGGTTTCCTTGTCCACTGAAGGAAGGAGGAGCATAGAACGGAACTTTAGGCTTAGGTGTAGCCATTGCGATTTACCAACGATCCTGCAATAATTACTTGAGTTAAATGTTGTCTCAAGGTGTCAATGTCCGGGAAATTTTCCAACAGTTGAGAAGGAACGTACCCCGAAGTAAGCAGATAGTCAAAGGCTTCAACCCTTAAGGTTTCGATTTCTTGAGGTTTTTTTAGTGATTTTTTTAACAGGCCAATAGAACCTCGCAAATAGTCCAAGTCTGCCAACTTCAAGGGCAAAAGCGTAATTACCCTGATTTACCGTTATTACTGTTCTATTTATACCTACATTGTGCTGGTGGGAGAAACCAGGGATATAGTGGAGAGGAAACTGGAAAGTTGGAGAGAGGTATTGGAGGAGGGAGGCCTGAGGATCAGCAGGGAAAAGACTGAATACCTATGGTTTGGAGGTGAGGATAAGAGTGGAGGGGTGTGTTTGCTGAATGAAGTGGTGAGAAGGGTTAAGTGTTTCAAGTACCTTGGTTCATGCCTCACCGAGAGTGGAGGACTGGAGGAGGAAATTAACCATAGAATACAAGCTGGATGGAATAACTGGAGGCGAATGACAGGTGTATTGTGTGACAGAAGGATTGGGACAAAAATGAAGGGAAAGATATATAAGACAGTGATTAGACCGGCATTGTTATATGGTAGTGAGACTTGGCCTATGACGAGGAGACAGGGAAACAAGTTGGAGGTTGCGGAAATGAGGATGTTGAGGTGGATGCAGGGAAAGACTAGGAAAGATAGGATACGGAATGAGGTGGTAAGGGAGTCTGTGGGAGTGATAGAAGTGTCCAAGAAGGTTCAGGAACGAAGGCTGCAGTGGTATGGACATTTGATGCGTAGGGAGGAGGAGTATGTGGGGAGGGTTGTGGATGGATTGGTGGTGGATGGGGTGAGAGGGAGGGGGAGACCCCGGAGAAGATGGAGAGACGCCGTGGCGGACGACTTGAGGGAGAAGGGCCTGAGCGAGGAGGATGTGGTGGATCGGAGGGAGTGGAGGAGAAGAGTACGGAACAGCGACCCCTGAGGAAGGGAAAAGCTGAGGAAGAAGAAGAAGAAGACTGTTCTATTTATACCTAATTCAAGTGAGGTAACCTGTTCAGCTTTACCTTGATAGAGAACGTGGTAATCACCTCTCTGGCAATCGGAGTTAGTATACAAATCACTAATGTCCCAATGGGTAGATCCCTTTTGGAAATCTAAACATTGGCGTCTAGTATATTGACACATTTGCCCAGATGATAATATAATTTTATCCTCATCTAAATCGGCTCTAATTTTTCCTGAATGGATTTCTATGTAATAATTGACTTGTACAGAGACACTTGTGTAAACGGTGCCATCTGATGTGGTATAATCTCCATTTTTGCAAGACCCATCAGTGTTGATTTTCCCGGCTTTCAAATAAGTACCTTGAGTAATACCACCAGGCTTGACTTCAATCACAGTTCCTTGAAGAGGAGTCCAGATTTTAGTGTCGATCATACGAGCGCACTCTGTCCTAGAAACTTCTCTAATTTGAGTTCGAAATCCTCCTCTAACTATGCTTGATGTATATCCTAATGTTGAACAGTCAGCTATTATTATATCTTCTTTAATGAGACAAGAGTTATAGGTAATATCTTTAAATCGTTGTTTTTGAATAACTTGAATGACCACTTAGACAGCGAATGCACTTCTGAAACAGAACTGTGTGCAAACTGTAAAGGAAGTCATTCAGCAAGGTCTCGGGAATGCCCCAAGTATAAAGAAGAACGGGAAATTCAGAAAATTTCGTCTGAACAGAAGCTTTCTTTTCCGGCTGCCCGGAGCGAGTACAGAAAACGAAATAGCATTCGAAATGCAGTCCAGCCTGACATTTCGTTTGCAGCTGCAACTAGTGTCCAGTCTCGTGTGTCTGGTGAGTGCTCGTCATGCGTTGAGTTGAAGAGTGTTGTTGAGAACCTAACTAAACAGGTTGCTTCCCTGACTTCTGCACTGAAAGCTTTATTAAGCACCAAACAGAGTGAAATTGGTTTAAAGAGTTCAGTGCCTCAAGTTGGTAACCTTTCTGCGACGCAGAATACAAAAGTTCAGCTGTCAAATAAGACAGTCGCCTCTACCTCAAAGGGGAAACCCCTTTCATTGCCCAAGACGCTTCCAGTGGATGCGTCTAAATTTCTAAAATCTCCTTCGTCTGGGTCCAAGATCCACGATATGATAGGAGACCCATCGGCCCTTGATAAGGGCTTTATACAAGTCAAAGGAAAGAAAGGGAAGGAGAAAATTGTGTTTGACACATAAGTCCTTTTCTTTCTGAAATACCCTTTAATAATATTATTCAATGGAATGTTCGCGGGATCCGGTCTAGGTATGAAGACATAAAGTTATTGATCCGGGAAAAGTGTCCGATTGCTCTGTGCCTGCAAGAGACGATGTTACAGCCTGATGTCTCAATCTCCGTTCGTGGATACGAGATGTTTAGGAAAGATTCCCTGCATGGTGGCCCTGGTGGTGGGGTCGCTATATTACTTCACCAGTCAATGCAAGGGATAAGTCTGGATATTCAGACAGATCTTCAGGCCGTGGCAATCAGGATTACTGTCCCGTTGTCAGTTTGTGTGTGTAATATTTACTTACCACCAAACACAGACATTTCATACCTTGCCATGAGAGAATTACTGGAACAGTTACCAAGTCCATGTATATTACTAGGAGATTTCAATGGTCACCATTATTCTTGGGGCTCCTCACTGTGCAATGGTAGAGGTCACATGGTGGAGAGGGTCCGGAGTGATTTAGACTTATGTCTATTGAACGATGGATCTGAAACATTCATGTCATCCTCAACAGGTTCCTGGTCATGCTTGGACCTTACTTTCTGTAGTCCGTCCCTTGTTCCACGGTTGTTGTGGAGAGTACTGCCGGACCTGTACGGAAGTGATCACCGACCGGTGGTGGTCGAGTTTTTTGACTATCAGTCTGTCGATGACCTTCCAAAACGATGGATAGAGAAGCTTGCACGGTGGGATGAGTTTTCAAGTTTGATGGAATCTGAATATGAAGATGATGATGATGCACGAAGCCTGTTGTCTTCTTTTTTGGAGAGGATGTCTGCAGCAGCTGCCCAGAGCATTCCTAAAACATCGGGTAAAGCGCGGCGGCCGCCGGTGCCTTGGTGGAATAATCGGTGTAAGGAGGCTCTTCAGGACCGCCGTAGGGCCCTGCGAAGTTTTAGTCGCAGACCTACGGATGCTAACCTGGAAGCTTACCGAAGAGCTCGGGCCTGCTGTAGGCGTATCTTTCTGGAGAGTAAGAGAGAGTCGTGGAGCCGTTATGTTGCAGATATTAATAGGAGTACCCCTGTGACAACGGTGTGGAGAAAACTGCGGTCCGTTTGTGGAAGGATGTCTCCGCACCGAATTGCAGGGTTGCAAACTGACGGTTCCGTGATTACGTCACCAATCGACATTGCGAATGCAATTGGTTCTTCGTTAAGATCAGCGTCTCTCACGTCTTCATATTCAATTCAATTTCGAAATCATAAGCAAACCATTGAATCTCTTCCTTTTCATATAGCGGACACAAATGATCCTCTGAACATTCCTTTTTCAATGCCTGAACTAAGAAAAGCGCTCAAAGTTTCTCGAAATACCTCGCCTGGAGGAGATGAAATAACACTTTCGATGATTGCGCATTTACCAGATTCTGGTTTAAGGCAGCTCCTACATATTTTTAATAAAATATACGCTTCTAGAAAGCTTCCAGAATCTTGGAAAGAAGCAATTGTTGTCCCGATCCTCAAACCTGGCAAAGATAAAATGTTGGCCTCCAGCTATCGCCCCATCTCTTTGACAAGTGTTGTATGTAAGGTGATGGAAAGAATGGTGAATAGTCGTCTCATGTGGTATCTGGAAAAGAATGACTTCCTCGCTCCTGAACAGAGCGGTTTTCGGAGAGGGAGGTCTTCGACAGACCACTTGGTGGCCCTTGAGACGGCTATCTGCAATGCGTTTGCATTGCAGCAGCGCCTCGTTGCCGTATTCTTTGATTTGAAAAAAGCATATGATACGGCTTGGCGACGAGGTATTCTTAATACCTTGCGGGAGTGGGGCATCGCTGGGAACATGTTGGCCTTCATTAAAGACTTTCTGGATGACCGATCATTTCGTGTAAGGGTTGGTCAGAGTTTGTCAAACAGGTTTGATTTGGAAAATGGTATACCACAGGGGAGTGTAATTAGTTGTACTCTGTTTGCGATTGCCATTAACAATATTGTAAAATGTTGCGTATACCCTATTAAATGTTCTTTGTTTGTAGATGATTTTGCGATATATGTTGCATCTAGAAATGTTGTTTCAGCTGAACGAGCTCTACAGCTAACTATATACCGTCTTGAGGAATGGTCTCGACAAACTGGCTTTAGTTTTTCTCCTGAGAAAACTAAATGCATCCAGTTTTGCCGGATTCGGACTGATACTGTTCCAAGACTGTATTTAATGGGTCAGGATATCGAAGTTAGCACTGAAATAAGGTTTCTAGGTGTTATATTCGACAAAAGACTTACATGGGTTCCGCATATAAAAGACCTACGGGCTAGGTGCTTAAAGGTGGTTGATATTCTGCGTGTTCTTACAGGTACATGTTGGGGAGCTGATAGATCATGTATGATAAGGTTCTACAAGGCTCTAGTGCGATCACGTATAGATTATGGCGCTGTAGCGTACTCATCTGCTACTCCCACTTCGCTGAGAATGCTTGACACGATCCACAATTCATGTTTACGATTGTCTACAGGTGCTTTTCGTTCTAGCCCTGTTGTCAGCATCTTAGTTGAAAGTGGAGAAATGTCGTTACACAGACGTCGCCAGCAGCTTATATTGACGTACTTTGCCAAGTTGAAAGCTAGACCTTATCATTTTTTGCATGACATCATTCTCAACAACCCTTGTCATGATTTGCATCTGATGAATGCCCGATTGCCTTCACCATTCGGTGTAAGAGCGTTGGGGATATGCTACAACCTCGGTATTGCGATTCCTCGTGTGTACCCATGTAATTCATGTCTCTTTCCACCCTGGACCATCGCTCAGTTACACATTAACTTTGAAATGTGTAAATACTCAAAGGCAGACACAAGTTCTGTGGTATTTAATAGCATTTTCAGTGAGTTAGTTGAAGCTATTAAACCATCTACGGTTGTATACACGGATGGATCAAAGTCAGATGTTGGAGTTGGTTGCTCGTTTGTTGCTAATGGGAGAACCTATTTGTTTGGATTACCTGTGGGAACCAGTGTTTACACGGCTGAACTTTACGCTGTTAGTAAAGCTCTGTCTGTAGTCTGTGTGCGTGGGCGTCGGGTGTTGGTGTGCACTGATTCGCTCAGTGCCCTGCAGTCAATTAGTGATATATATTCACGCCACCCGCTAGTTGCAGATGTCCACGGCACCGTGAAGCAGCTTAACGATAGAGGAGTAAGCGTTGTTTTCTGCTGGGTTCCGGGTCATGCTGGAATCTCGGGAAATGAGGCTGCTGATTTGGCCGCTAAGGAGGCAGCTCGCCAACCGGCCTTCACGCAATATCTGACTGTGTCAGATTTCGTGGGCCTGGTGAAGCGTGTCATCACTGATTCCTGGCAGGTAGAATGGACTGGCTCCCATGGCAACAAGCTTCGTGAAATAAAAGATAATGTTAAGCCCTGGGATACGTCACTGAGGAAGAACAGAAGGGAAGAAGTTGTTATCGCGCGACTTAGAATTGGGCACACCAGATTAACCCATGGGTATCTCATGACGTCTGGTGATGCTCCAATTTGTGGCAGATGCGATTGTCCTTTGACAGTCAAACATGTTTTAGTAGATTGCATCTGCTACGCAGCTCTGCGTCGGCGATTTAAAATACCCTGCGAGTTGCGAGAAGTACTCGGCGACGATAGCCATGTCTTAGACTCAACGTTGAGATTCCTAAGATCCATTCGTGTATATAAAGATATCTAATGGGGAACTTGTAGTATTAATTGATTTTATATGTGTATTTGTGTATGGTTTTTATTTTCGTGGCCCCTTTACAGCCTTTTTATTCTTCTGGTCTGTGATATTAATGTAAATTATATTGTGTTTGCTGTGATACTAGTTTGTAAGATTTATGTGATAGGTTGTAGATTTTATTTATATTCCAACTGTGATATTAGATTTAAGTTTGTGTTTGTATGTTTATCTTATAAGTTTTTAATATAAGTGTTCTTTTTTGTAAATTTTATTTATGAATATATTTTTTAGTTTTAAGAGTTATATTTGAATATGTAAAGTCGTTCTACACTCGGGCCCTTTACACCCGTGTGTAGAACAACGGGCGATGATAACCGTCTGGTTTTTCGCCCTAAAACAAAAAAAAAAAAAAACGTAGTTTTTCTGTAATGCTATAGAGGAAACCCCACATCCTAACAAGGACTGAACAAGTTTAAATATAAACCAAATCCCTACGAAAGGAGCCATCCATGAACCAAACCCATACCATGTTTTCTTTAATTTATCCTTAAAACTACCTAATATATTAGTTAATGATCTTTCATTCAAGACGTGACTGAAATCGTATGCGTCCATATCAACTGGGTATCCAAGCACCCTTTGAGCTATATTGGATGAGATAGCTTCTGTCTCACTTCGCGACAAGGTCGTCTTTTGATAACGTTCTATATCTTCCCTAGTGTATAGTCCCTTATTTAATAAGTCAGAGAGAGGTTCATAAGTCCAGGTTTGCTGCATTGATGGAGTTAAAATTAAAGGATTTTCTGTTTTCACTGGATGTTTAGATACTGTGTACCATCCATCTTGGAGACGGTACTTAATAGGAAGAAGAGGGTTACATTGCACTTGTCTCCCATATTTAACAAGTATACGATTACGAGGAGTTAAATAATAACTTTCATTTTTGTAAGTTACAGGAAGTTCTAACCAACACTGTTCGTCATGTCGATATGCTACAGAGACAGGTTTGCATACACCTAAATATGCGACTTCCCCAGCTAGTCGAGCTATATACCCTGGCTGATTCGTGAGTGCGAAGGCAAATTCCTCAGGGGATATCACAGCCAGGGTAAGTAAAGTTTGAATTGTAGTTTTTCGAGTTTACATTTTTGAGCTAAAAGATCTCTATAGAGCGCTGTAGCTTGTGTTTGTGTGTGTTTTTCTACATAGACGAATTTCGTGTTTACGTATGCAGCAAAATCCAAGTTCATCGGGTCTAGAACGGTTTTCTGCTTTTCCCAGAAGTCCCCATATCTATTGTCCAAGATGAATAGTTGAGGATGGTCTGTGGCGTAAACGTTTAATCCACATGCAATAGTTTGTCTGCGACCCGGCGCCTCCACCATGTCATATATTTAGACAAGTAATAAAAATGCATGAATGAATTGTGGCTGTAATAAAATTATGAAAAGATTTTAGTTAAATGTACCGTGTTTCAAACACGAGAATTAGTGTATCCTTGATCAGGATTTAATTTAAAAGAATAATTTACTTTAAATTTAAGTATGATTTTGTTGTTCGTGAGGTAGTGTGAGTGTTTGAAACGTATACCAAGTAGATGTTTCCATTCTTCTACTCCATACAGCTGTAATAACCTGCAAATTTCACTCAACCACTTACCTGTTTTTTTACTAGATAAAAATAATCTATATTATAAGGTTGCCTCCACCAGGACGTCGTAGAACGGCCCAACGTCCAAGACCCTGAAATTTCCTATGAAGGAATTTAAAAAAAAGGTTTGGGGGAAGTTTTGAACGGAGAGTCAAAACTATGTTTCCAGTTGTTACTGTGAAATAACAGCTCAGATTTCTCTTAGGAGCCACTGTTCTCGCTTTGTGGTTTGCGAGAAGGTACGGCTGTTTACGGTTTACGGAATCCTTTTAGACAGTGAACATTAATTTTGTTACCAAAACATATTGCAACTTTATAAAAATCACCATACAAAACCATCGGTGAAAAGCTCTTGGAGAAACAAGTAATTTCAGTAACTTCCCCAAGACATATACCTATTATTTTTATAAATAAACAAACACGGTGCAGTGTTTAATATGGAGATTCACAAAAAAAAATTTGTAGGTACAGAAACTTTAAAACAGTACCCAGAAACGCTATAACTGTACTGAGTAACGTTCAATCAAGTATCTCCTATTGTGAATATAATTAATTGCAGTCCATCTATCTGAAAACTTATTTCTAGATCTAGTCTAAACGAAATAGGTAGATATTTTTTTAAATAAAATACAAAAGGCGAATTCCAGTTTAAGAACGTGTTTAATTTAAATAATATTTCTTTTTTTTATATTTAAACAGCTTTAAATTGTTTTTGTTAATTATTTTTATATATTTATATTTTTAACGTATTTAAAGTATTTCATTTAATGTTTTTAACATTTTATAATTAAATTTTGTATAACCTCTGGTTTCAGTAACCTTAAGAATAAAGTTAAAAAAAGTAAAAAAACAATAAAGTTAAAGTTAACTCAATAATGGCTTCTCATAATCAAAACATTTGAAAATCCAGTAACTAATGGAATTTAGTGACTACCAGTTAAAAAAGAAAAAGAAACCTTAGCAGTTTCACAATTTGATGTGTCCCACGGACCCCATACACGGTTAGAATTAAAGGTATCAGTAACAGTCAATAATAGCTTTCAAAACACGCTACAAACTACACCCAAATAGAGTAATTCCTAGATCAGTAAAATAGTACAATACAATGCATTTCAAATGAAAAACGTAAGCGGAAAAAATGATAAAACGTACAAAGATGAAAAATAAAATGTGAAACTGAAAGTAAAGCGGGTAAGGCCGCTTTAATTGTACGTCGAAGCAGTAACTGAGACAGACCCAGCCTAAAAACTGGTTGTAGTAAACCTCAGATGTAACCTTGGCGCATTCCTTGCACAGATCAACTTCTAAAAGTCTGTCTTAAACCCGATATTTAATTCTCTTGTAATAAGCATTGAAAATATTTAAATCTTAATAATTTAAATATTGAAAAGCTTTTAGTGACCTCAAAAATTAACAGAATTTGACGAAAGTAATTTTGAATGAACCTAGTACTCATAAATAATATAACAATAATTTTAAAAAATAATTCCGAATTTTCTAACTAAAGATAAAAGGTTTAAAAAATAATAGAATAAGAGTAATTTCACAGTTCGCGACTCGCTTAGTGCTTCAAGTGTAGTTAATGAAACCACGTAGAGGAAACCATATCTACAACATTAAACTACAATGTGTTAAACATTACCAAATTTTAGCCCCCCACACCGTTTTACGCGGACCCGACATAAACGATTCCATGTTTCTACACAAGCTGGCAAACCACACTGATTTTTTCACGGATTCATAGGTTAGACATATCGATGCTATTACTATTCCGAATGCTTCGTGTCAAACTTATAACAACTACCCTCTACATAAACGGCAAACCGCAATGATCCTCTCACGGATGCACCCGAAATTAATGTTATTTATATGCATTGCTCTATTAGAGACATACATACACATGCATACACACACATCTTATACTACACTGACCCACATTCACTTAACTACTATATTCCCTTACCAAAAGTGGCAAACCACACTGATTCTGTCACAGATTCATCAGTTACCTTAAATTATACACTGTGCATAATAACTGCACCCCTTTCTACCTGGCCTATGATTAAACTGCCACAGAGATCCTCTTGTTCTAAAAATTATCAAAATATTGTTTCTATTTAGCAACCCATTTATGTAACATTTACTTCCCAAATCCATGTTCTATTAAGGTCTGATTTTGTAGCCGCCACCTTCTACCTGATATGCTCCGCAAAATTTTAACTAGGAGTGAATTAACTTAAACAATGTAGTCTATTAAAATAAAAAATAAATACTCACACATCATTGGCGGTGAGACAAAACATCAATTTTAACCGCAAAACAGCCAGTACATCCATTACATTTCCAGATGCCAACATATTTCGTCCACCCATGAAGCTCATTGGTTTCCACTTCACTACATCTAAGGTCGCATTGACACAAGCCATTGCGCTCTTAACACTGTCGACACGGTTCCGCATGCCGTTCCCTCATCCTACGAAGCAAATATATACCTTTAAGAAGACGTGGCCAGTGTTTACAAACACCGCAAGTTCGTCCTCTACAGAAGAACGCCAGTCGCGATAAATACTGATCAACATCTTCAATAAAAGTACATTTTTCCTTTAGAGCAACTAAAAATATGTGTTGCTCAGGACTCGGGAAAAGAATAGCCATACGCAATGCGTAACAACGCACAGATAAATACGCAATTAGCTCGCGTCGGCGGGGAGATAGAAAGCTTCTGGAAACCAATGTACGATGCCGACTCGGTCCACCAATCTCAGAAGTACGGGTAGCAACAGTCGTATTCATAGATGTAGAAGATAAAGAAGAAGTGAGGGTTCATGCAGTTGTCCTGTCAATAGAAGACATAATGAAGAAAGATTATTGTAAGGCAGTAACAATACAATGAAACGGAATTAAATTGCGCTGTTATTTATGCAAAAATAAAAACATAAAGATGAAATTGGCATACAAGTCCACCCCTTCCACCCCTCCAACCTACCCACTCTACTACCCCATTACATACTCACAAATATTGCAATACACTTCAGGAAATGAAAACAATTAACTCCATACCTCATCTGTTTATGATATAGATAAGAACCTATCTTATTACATACCTCTAACGCATTTTTTTACATATAGTTAGGTACACAAATTAACTTAACGTGATTTTTGCACTAGTGCTTTCAAGTTTTTGTATTAAAACCCTTTTACCAATTACATATTTTTACAAAATATTTAACCATACAGTAATTAAAAACAAAATAGACTTCTCTTGTCATTCAAGATTTCGTGTTCTACGCTTTCTCTTCACCTCTACCCTTACTCCAAACTGACTTCGACAACGTTCACAATGCCAAACCCCAACATACAATGACCAACCTGTTAATCGTCCAGTCCGTCCACAGTATCGCGTATCGTCAAACCTACATAAGTTGAAATCATTGTCACAGCAAAAACACTGATTTTGGCTTCTAGCTCTCCTTTCATTGAAAAACATCAAGCCTTTATACAACAGTGGGTATTGGGTGCAAAAGCAAACCTCTTGCCCCTCAATGAGATTAAAAAAAGCTAAGCGCATTGCATACAGTCGTATATCTCGTACGAAAGCGCATCACTTCCGCAGCTGCGTTATAAAGAGTTGATGTTCCCTCGTAGGATGCAGAAACGCATTTCTTAGTGTGGTTCCCTCCCGACCCGATAGAGTATCTATACGCATATAATGTATCAGGTGGCGTCGGCGGATGCTACGTATCGATGTTATCGTGTTACTACCTATACTTGTAGTAGTAGTAGTAGTAGTAGTAGTAGTAGTAGTAGTAGTAGTAGTAGTAGTAGTAGTAGTAGTAGTAGTGGACGTATCCGTGAGTGCAAAAATACAAGCCATAATAGTTACAGTTCGTAAACGTAACGACAAGTCCAGCGGTCCAGGTGTATGCGAAGATGTAATAGTAGTAGTAGTTGACGTTGTTGTAAATGTCGGTGGTGTTGTATCGGCATCAGCATCCCTGATATCAGAGGAAGAAGACAAAGGCGAATTTTGAGATGACATTTTGAAATAACCGTCAAGATTAACAGTAAACGAAAACTGTGAACAAGTAATGAGAGTGAGCGTGTATTTATATTAAATGTAACGCGGAACATGAAGCTTAAAACGTTAAAGGAGGGTGTTAACGCTAGGACGAGCGTTGAATAAATACAATAAAGAAAATTCGAAATGAATAATTCTAACGTAATTAGTAAACGATTAATTGAGTTAACCAGAGGACCAGGCAAGTTTTTAAGTAGTTGCTTGCCGCAACCATAACGACTTAGAGAATAAACGAGATGATTAAATAGACCATTAAACGAAATGACGAAACGGATAGGAACGAATAGACAGGACATGAACATAGGAATGCACACAATTGATCAACTATTCATAACAAATAAAAGACGCACTTACCTTAGATCCAGGAATGACATCAAACTTGAAGAAGCGCACGTGGTATAGCACTAATGAACATTACAATTAATAAACGTAACATTTCACAATACAAGTAACATGAGCAATTGAATATAATTCACACAAAGAAAATAGCAATAAACGATTTAAGTTCATCGCAAACGAAGAATAAACGAACGAGACAAGATTGCAGACGCAGAATGATAGGGTATCGACACCCAAGCCACGCGCTACGCGCCGATAGCAAGCTCGCTTCCATCCATCATGAAAGCTGAAACAATAGTGTACATAATGAAGAAGCCGGATATGTAAGAAAGAGGGAGGGAGAGAAAATGACGTGATCAGTGAGGTCACACGGAAACAATCAAATTGGAAATATTAGAACAGCGGGAGAATATGATTTACTTAACCCGGGTAAGACTGGCGTTAACATACCGCCCGCCTAAATCGAAGCAAGCGATTTACAGAGAACTGATCGAAGAACGAAGCCGCCCGCCCTGAAACAACAGGGAGCGGAAAACGCAGGAAGAAGACGAAGAACGAGGCCGCCCGCCCTGAAGCAACAGGGAGCGGAAAACGCAGGAAGAAGACGAAGAACGAGGCCGCCCGCCCTGAAGCAACAGGGAGCGGAAAACGTAGCAAAAACGATGAGCGAAGCATCGACGACGATTGAAGACGTAGAAACGAACGAGGTGAAGAACGGACACATCTTGATGTGGCGTGACAAACGCACGGGTTTGCCCGGCCAACGACGTACGGAGCATCTTCCACGGCTTGCGCGGAAGCCAACGAGTAACGGAACGATCTTGATGTGATTGTCAACGAGGGTTGACAACCAGAAGCGAAGAAGAAGAAGAAGAAGAGACGAAGAAACGAACGAAGAAGACGAGAATTTCAGCAATGAACAGCGATACTATGCCGAATTGTTAAAAGATTTTATGCATTGTAATAAAAATGCAGTTAGTGGTTGATCAGGAGCAACCTATTCAGAAAATTGAAATGCTAGGAGAGAAATGACGATGCAGGCGAAAGACTGCGATGGAAAGAAGACGACGATAATTTTTAAGATTGAAAGCCTAATTGTCAGGCAAGACAATTAGCTTAGATACGGGTCGAATGTACGTACCGTGGATGGTTTTTATCTCAGCGGTACGAACTGTACGGTCTTTACCGGGAAAAACGTTAGTGATTGTGCCCAGTGGCCATAAAGCAGGGGCAGTGTCTAGGTTTTGAATTATGACAACACGACCTACTTGAAGGTTGTCACGAGCACGAGTCCATTTGTTACGCTGAGTTTGCGTGTGTAGGTAGTTCAGGGACCATTGCTTCCAAAATGACTGAACTAATACTTTGAGCTGCTGCCAGCGTGAAGCAGGCCGAAGTTGATCGATTATGCTTGGTTCGGGTGGTTGTAACAAAGACGATCCGATGAGAAAATGCCCAGGAGTTAACATAAATCTTTCCTCGCTGGGGTCAGATGAGAACTGGAACAGAGGTCTGCTGTTTAAGACAGCTTCAATACGAGCGAATAAAGTTACGTACTCCTCGAAGAGCAGGGGTTTGTCTCCGATGAGTCGAAGTAGACAATGTTTGGCAGATTTAACGGCGGCTTCCCATAACCCGCCGAAATTTGGTGCAGAAGGTGGATTGAAGCGCCAGGTTATTTTTAACGCAGCGAGATGATTTCCAATAGCAGTGGAAGAACTACGAATTAAATGATAAATGTCGACAAATTTATTTTTAGCGCCTACAAAGTTGGTGCCGTTATCGGAGTAAATGTCCGAAGGCAGGCCTCGACGAGACACAAAACGATCCAGAGCAGCAAGAAAGGCTTCGGTTGAAAGATCGGATACGAATTCGAGATGAACGGCCTTAGTTGACATACACACGAAGACACACAAATAGCCCTTGGAGCAGGAAGCTTTACGAAGACGGTTAGTTTTGACGATGAAAGGACCAGCATAATCAACACCAGTAGATGAGAATGCTCGAGAAGCAGTGACACGAGAAGAAGGTAGTGTAGACATCATTGGTTGAGCAGGTCGTCCGTTGTATCTAATGCAGCGAACGCAGCGATGAATTCGGTGCCGGATTACGTTTCTAGCAGATAGAATCCAGAAATGTTGAACGATTAAAGCCTGAGTAGTGCGAGGTCCCGAGTGAAGCGACAATTGATGAAAATAGTCACATACTAAGTTGGTTAAGTGACTGTGTTTTGGCAGCAACATGGGATGCTGTGCAGTTGTACGAAGAGCAGAACGGCATAGACGACCGCCTACTGTTAGAATACCTTGATCGTTGAGCAGAGGCGACAAAGAAATAAGCGACTTGGATGGCATTTTGCCTTTGGTGATGGCATGTATGTCATCGGAGAAATAACGCAGTTGAGTTAATTTTACGCACAGGTTAGTAGCAGCGCAGAGTTCTTCTGAAGTCAGAAACGATGAGAAAGCGACGGAAGGAGACTTGAGTTTTTTGACGAAACGCAGAACATACGCCATGATTCTAGTTAGACGAGAAAACGAGGAAAATTTTAACAAGATATCGTCGGGAAACGAAGGATCAGTAGAAACGGCGAGACATGTTTTTTCTTGCCGCAGATCGAGCTTGTAGGTAGAAACAGACGGAATATTAATCGCAGGCCAATTTGAAGATAGCGCACGATAAATAGGCGGACCTTGCCACCATAACGGGTGA
Organism: Catonia carolina; assembly: GCA_035578175.1. Lineage (NCBI taxonomy): Eukaryota > Metazoa > Arthropoda > Insecta > Hemiptera > Achilidae > Catonia > Catonia carolina. The sequence continues at coordinate 109,248,134 of JAQMRL010000001.1, forward strand.
TTGATTAAGTCGGTACAATTAGTGCCACGAGATGCGACATCAGCAGGGTTCTGGTCAGTAGAAATATGAGACCAGGAGTTTACATCGGTTAAGGATAGAATTTGTTGCACACGATTGGCGATAAACAACTTTAAGCGGTGTTGCGGTGTTTGTAACCAGGCCAACACGATACTTAGCATCAGTGAATAATCGAAATTCACAACAAGAAATTGAGCTCGCAAAATTAGAAATTGAAAAAATTAAGCGGGCTAACAAGAGTGCAGCGCACAGTTCGAGACGAGGAATTGTAACGTTTTTTAACGGAGATACTCGGCTTTTAGCTTTGAGTAGAAACATGTTAGAATGAGAACCTGTTTGCACGTGAAGGTAAACACAAGCAGCGTAACCCTTCTCAGAAGCATCGCAGAATCCAAGTATTCGGTATTCAGCGCCGTGGACAGTGATTAGCCGAGGTAAACGAAAATTTTGTAAAGAAGACAAATCGGAACTGAATTTATTCCAAGCGCGGTCGAAGAGCGGCGGTAACTTGTCGTCCCACTGCAGATCGTTGTTCCAGAGTTGTTTCAAGAAATGTTTCACCCAGAAGGTGACTGGAGTGAGAAAGCCAAGAGGATCGAAGATTTTCGCAAGATAGGAGAGCACAGTACGTTCTGTGACCTCCGAATCGAAAGGAATTACATGATACGAGAACGAATCAGAGTTGGGGTTCCACTGAAGCCCTAAGATTTTAATCGACGAGGTTTCGTCCGAGAAGCAGACTGGATTTTCCAGATGATCGTTTGGAAAACGTTGTAGAAGATCAGGATGATTAGAAGACCATTTACGCAACTGAAAGCCTCCTAAAGCGAATAATTCAATGAGCTGGTCGATTAGAAGTTCAGCTTCCTTAAAATTGGAAGCGCCGGTTAGTATGTCGTCGACATAGGTGCTGGAACGTATAGCATCGGACGCAAGAGGAAAAGAAGAGCCTTCATCTTCAACTAATTGAAGCAAGGTACGTTGTGCTAGGTAAGCAGACGGTTTGACTCCGTAAGTCACAGTATTGAGCTCGAACTCTTGAGGTGTGGAATTTGAATCAGAACAATAAAAAATATGCTGATGAGACCGATCTTCAGGTCGCACGAGAATTTGTCGATACATCATTTTAATGTCAGAGCAGACAACTATTTGATGTTTACGAAAAGAAATTAAAATATTACAAATGTCCTTTTGTAATTTAGGACCAGACAAAAGCTGATTATTAAGCGAATTGCCGTGACAATCAGAGAAGGAAGCGTTAAATACAACACGAATTTTCCCATTAGGGTCGGCGGTTTTAAAAACGCCGTGATGCGGAATTATGTATTCAGCGATGGAAGAAGCAGGAGACATGTGGTTGAGATTAAGATACTCACGCATGAAATCGTGGTATTTTTGTTGAACTACAGGCTGCTGAGAAATTTTAACAGCGAATTTTTTAGCAGCACTACTTGCAATGTTACGATTAGAAGACAACGATGTAGAATTAGCCTTAAATGGAAGCGCAACAATATAGCGTCCAGTACTATCACGAGTGGTGGTATCGGAGAATAACTTTTCACAGTAGTCATCGTCCGGATCGGTAACAGGGGGAGCGACGATTTCTTCCGACTCCCAGAAGCGCTGCATAGTTTGAGACAGCGAATCGACAGCAGCGAATAACGAGTTGGTAGGTTGGTTATTTAAAACCGTAGACAATGCTGGTAATTTACCAAAAATTACCCAGCCGAAAACTGTAGAAATGGCAGAAGGACTGCCTTTGATTATTGAATTATTTTGTTGAATTATTAGATCAGGAAACACTTCGGCGCCCAGTAAAATGTCTACAGGGGCGGAGTGTATGAATTCAGGATCAGCAAGAATTTTATCGGAGTGCGATTGTAAAACTTCGTGAGACAGACAAACAGATGCACTTCTGAAAAAGAACTATGTGCAAACTGTAAAGGAAGTCATTCAGCAAGGTCTCGGGAATGCCCCAAGTATAAAGAAGAACGGGAAATTCAGAAAATTTCGTCTGAACAGAAGCTTTCCTTTCCCGCTGCCCGGAGTGAGTACAGAAAACTAAATAGCATTCGAAATGCAGTCCAGCCTGACATTTCGTTTGCAGCTGCAACTAGTGTTCAGTCTCGTGTGTCTGGTGAGTGCTCGTCATGCGTTGAGTTGAAGAGTGTTGTTGAGAACCTCACTAAACAGGTTGCTTCCCTAACTTCTGCACTTAAAGCGTTATTAAGCACCAAGCAAACAGAAATTGGTTCAAAGAGCTCAGTGTCTCAAGTGTGTAACCTTTCTGCGACGCAGAGTACAAAAGCTCAGCTGTCAAGTAAGACAGCCTCTACCTCAAAGGGAAAACCCCTTTCAGTATCCAAGACGCTTCCAGCGGAAGCGTCTAAATTTCTAAAATCTCCTCCGTCTGGGTCCAAGATCCACGATATGATAGGAGATTCATCGGCCCTAGAAAAGGGCTTTATACAAGTAAAAGGGAAAAAAGGGAAGGAGAAAATTGTGTTTGAAACGTAACTCCTCCGTTGCGAAATACCCTTTAATAGTTTAATTCAATGGAATGTTCGCGGGATCCGGTCTAGGTATGAAGATATAAAGATATTGATCCGTGATAAGTGTCCGTTTGCGCTTTGCCTGCAAGAGACGATGTTACAACCTGATATCCGATTATCCTTTCGTGGATACGAAATGTTTAGGAAAGATTCCCTGCATGGTGGCACTGGTGATGGGGTTGCAATATTACTTCACCCGGGACCCCAGCTAAGAGCTAACCTTATTTCAAAACTATACACAGGTTGCTCTTACACTACACACAACAATAATACTACATCACACACACCACACTTTCTTTCAACACACACATTTACATACCCTACACTCAACACATACACAAAGTTTTTCTTACACACATTTATAATGCTGGCGAGGATGGGATGCGGGCTGGTCGTGCGTAACCCTTTCCGGATTGGAAGGTCTGGACTGTGGTTGTGCTGCTGTGAGCTTGCTCTGCCGAGGCTTTGCGCCATCCTTTAGCCCTTCCAGTCGCTTCGGTACTGTGGCAAGAAGTGGACCATGGGTAAGAGTGTCGGAGCTCTTACTGCTGCGTGCGAGCCTCTGGGACGTCGGTATCAGTGGGTCAGGCAGTACCTGACTCCCCGGCCCGGATGAAATACGTGGGAGATGGCTGCCGGGAGTACTCGGCCGGGTCCTTCTTTTTACTAGGGACCTGCGGCGTGCGCGGGTCATCTCTCCGCCCGCACCCTGCTTTCACGATGACTGGAAAAGCACTAAAGATAATGTCAAATAAACAATCTTCCCTCGGATGTAAAAGACTATGGTCTAGCTTGTCTGACGATAGTGATAATAGTGGTGTATTAAGTAACACGGACAAATTTTTCGTTGTTCGTTGTGTTGCAGAAGAAGGGTCGCTATCAAAAGTTTCCCCCTTCATTATTAACAGGTCTGTGCAGTCGGTTTGTGGCTCCCCACATTCAATTAAAAAACTAAGGAATGGTACTTTGTTAATTGAAACAACGTCTGCGAAGCAAAGTAGCAGCGTTGTTAAAATTACACAAATAGGAAGTACTGCAGTCACTGTTGAACCGCATAGATCCCTCAACTCATCTCGAGGAGTGGTTTACTCTCGAGATATACATGATATGTCTGAGGCTGAGTTATTGGAGGAGCTTACCCCCCAGCGAGTGACGCAAGTCAAAAGAGTTACGCGTCGGGAAAATGGTATTGATGTTGGTACCCCGACACTTATCATAACATTTTCCACCCCACAACCTCCAGATCGTCTAAAGTTGGGTTACTTGTCTGTTCGAGTGAGACCGTATGTCCCAAACCCTCTGCGCTGTTTTCAGTGCCAGGAATACGGACATACGAAAATTAACTGCAAGAAACCTGCGATATGCGCAAAGTGCAGTTCACCTGACCACTTAGACAGCGAATGCACTTCTGAAACAGAACTGTGTTCAAACTGTAAAGGAAGTCATTCAGCAAGGTCTCGGGAATGCCCTAAGTATAAAGAAGAACGGGAAATTCAGAAAATTTCGTCTGAACAGAAGCTTTCCTTTCCCGCTGCCCGGAACGAGTACAGAAAACTAAATAGCATCCGAAATGCAGTCCAGCCTGACATTTCGTTTGCAGCTGCAACTAGTGTTCAGTCTCGTGTGTCTGGTGAGTGCTCGTCATGCGTAGAGTTGAAAAGTGTTGTTGAGAACCTAACTAAACAGGTTGCTTCCCTAACTTCTGCACTTAAAGCGTTATTAAGCACCAAGCAAACAGAGATTGGTTCAAAGAGCTCAGTGTCTCAAGTGTCTAACCTTTCTGCGACGCAGAGTACAAAAGCTCAGCTGTCAAGTAAGACAGCCTCTACCTCAAAGGGAGGACCCCTTTCAGTGTCCAAGACGCTTCCAGCGGAAGCGTCTAAATTTTTAAAATCTCCTCCGTCTGGGTCCAAGATCCACGATATGATAGGAGATTCATCGGCCCTAGAAAAGGGCTTTATACAAGTAAAAGGGAAAAAAGGGAAGGAGAAAATTGTGTTTGAAACGTAACTCCTCCGTTGCGAAATATCCTTTAATAGTTTAATTCAATGGAATGTTCGCGGGATCCGGTCTAGGTATGAAGATATAAAGATATTGATCCGGGATAAGTGTCCGTTTGCGCTTTGCCTGCAAGAGACGATGTTACAACCTGATATCCGATTATCCTTTCGTGGATACGAAATGTTTAGGAAAGATTCCCTGCATGGTGGCCCTGGTGGTGGGGTCGCTATATTACTTCACCAGTCAATGCAGGGGATAAATGTGGATATTCAGACGGATCTTCAGGCCGTAGCAATCAGGATAACTGTCCCGGTGTCGGTTTGCGTGTGTAATATTTATTTACCACCAAACACAGACATTTCATACCTTGCCATAAGAGAATTACTGGAACAGTTACCAGCTCCATATATCGTCCTAGGAGATTTCAATGGTCACCATTATTCTTGGGGCTCCTCACTGTGCAATGGTAGAGGTCACATGGTGGAGAGGGTCCGGAGTGATTTAGACTTATGTCTATTGAACGATGGATCTGAAACATTCATGTCATCCTCAACAGGATCCTGGTCGTGCTTGGACCTTACTTTCTGTAGCCCGTCCCTTGTACCACGGTTGTTGTGGAGAGTACTGCCAGACCTGTACGGAAGTGATCATCGACCGGTGGTGGTCGAGTTTTTTGACTACCAACCTGTCGATGACCTTCCAAAACGATGGATAGAGAAGCTTGCACGGTGGAATGAGTTTTCAAGTTTGATGGAATCTGAATATGAAGATGACGATGATGCACGAAGCCTGTTGTCTTCCTTTGTGGAGAGGATGTCTGCAGCAGCTGCCCAGAGCATTCCTAAAACATCGGGTAAAGCGCGGCGGCCGCCGGTGCCTTGGTGGAATAATCGGTGTAAGGAGGCTCTTCAGGACCGCCGTAGGGCCCTGCGAATTTTTAGTCGCAGACCTACGGATGCTAACCTGGAAGCTTACCGAAGAGCTCGGGCCTGCTGTAGGCGTATCTTTCTGGAGAGTAAGAGAGAGTCGTGGAGCCGTTATGTTGCAGATATTAATAGGAGTACCCCTGTGACAACGGTGTGGAGAAGACTGCGGTCCGTTTGTGGAAGGATGTCTCCGCACCGAATTGCAGGGTTGCAAACTGACGGTTCCGTGATTACGTCACCAATCGACATTGCGAATGCAATTGGTTCTTCGTTAAGATCAGCATCTCTCACGTCTTCATATTCAATTCAATTTCAAAATTATAAGAAAACCATTGAATCTCTTCCTTTTCATATAGCGGACACAAATGATCCTCTGAACATTCCTTTTTCAATGCCTGAACTAAGAAAAGCGCTCAAAGTTTCTCGAAATACCTCGCCTGGAGGAGATGAAATTACACTTTCGATGATAGCGCATTTACCAGACTCCGGGTTAAGGCAACTCCTACATATCTTTAATAAAATATACGCTTCTAGAAAGCTTCCAGAATCTTGGAAAGAAGCAATTGTTGTCCCGATCCTCAAACCTGGCAAAGATAAAATGTTGGCCTCCAGCTATCGCCCCATCTCTCTGACAAGTGTTGTATGTAAGGTGATGGAAAGAATGGTGAATAGTCGTCTCATGTGGTATCTGGAAAAGAATAACTTCCTCGCTCCTGAACAGAGCGGTTTTCGGAGAGGGAGGTCTTCGACAGACCACTTGGTGGCCCTTGAGACGGCTATCTGCAATGCGTTTGCATTGCGGCAGCGCCTCGTTGCCGTATTCTTTGATTTGAAAAAAGCATATGATACGGCTTGGCGACGAGGTATTCTTAATACCTTGCGGGAGTGGGGCATCGCTGGGAACATGTTGGCCTTCATTAAAGACTTTCTGGATGACCGATCATTTCGTGTAAGGGTTGGTCAGAGTTTGTCAAACAGGTTTGATTTGGAAAATGGTATACCGCAGGGGAGTGTAATTAGTTGTACCCTATTTGCGGTTGCCATTAACAATATTGTGAAAAGTTGCGTATACCCTGTTAAATGTTCGTTGTTTGTAGATGATTTTGCGATATATGTTGCATCTAGAAATGTTGTTTCAGCTGAACGAGCCCTACAGCTTACTATATACCGTCTTGAGGAATGGTCACGGCAGACTGGCTTTAGTTTTTCTCCTGAGAAGACTAAATGCATTCAGTTTTGCCGAATACGGACTGATAATGTTCCAAGACTGTATTTAATGGGTCAGCATATCGAAGTTAGCACTGAAATCAGGTTTCTAGGTGTTATATTCGACAAAAGACTTACATGGGTTCCGCATATAAAAGACCTACGGGCTAGGTGCTTAAAGGTGGTTGATATTCTGCGTGTTCTTACAGGTACATGTTGGGGAGCTGATAGATCATGTATGATAAGGTTCTACAAGGCTCTAGTGCGATCACGTATAGATTATGGCGCTGTAGCGTACTCATCTGCTACTCCCACTTCGCTGAGAATGCTTGACACGATCCAGAATTCATGTTTACGATTGTCTACTGGTGCTTTTCGTTCTAGCCCTGTTGTCAGCATCTTAGTTGAAAGTGGAGAAATGTCGTTACACAGACGTCGCCAGCAGCTTATATTGACGTACTTTGCCAAGTTGAAAGCTAGACCTTATCATTTTTTGCATGACATCATTCTCAACAACCCTTGTCATGATTTGCATCTGATGAATGCCCGATTGCCTTCACCATTCGGTGTAAGAGCGTTGGGGATATGCAACAACCTCGGTATTGCGATTCCTCGTGTGTACCCATGTTATTCATGTCTCTTTCCACCCTGGACCATCGCTCAGTTACACATTAACTTTGAAATGTGTAAATACTCAAAGGCAGACACAAGTTCTGTGGTATTTAATAGCATTTTCAGTGAGTTAGTTGAAGCTATTAAACCATCTACGGTTGTATACACGGATGGATCAAAGTCAGATGTTGGAGTTGGTTGCTCGTTTGTTGCTAATGGGAGAACCTATTTGTTTGGATTACCTGCGGGAACCAGTGTTTACACGGCTGAACTTTACGCTATTAGTAAAGCTCTGTCTGTAGTCTGTGTGCGTGGGCGTCGGGTGTTGGTGTGCACTGATTCGCTTAGTGCCCTTCAGTCGATTACTGATTTATATTCACGCCACCCGCTAGTTGTAGATGTCCACGGCACCGTGAAGCAGCTTAACGATAGAGGAGTAAGCGTTGTTTTCTGCTGGGTTCCGGGTCATGCTGGAATCTCGGGAAATGAGGCTGCTGATTTGGCCGCTAAGGAGGCGGCACGCCAACCGGCTTTCACGCAATATCTGACTGTGTCAGATTTCGTGGGCCTGGTGAAGCGTGTCATCACTGATTCCTGGCAGGTGGAATGGACTGGCTCTCATGGCAACAAGCTACGTGATATCAAACATGCCGTTAAGCCTTGGCCTACGTCGCTGAGGAACAACAGAAGGGAAGAAGTTGTCATCGCGCGACTTAGAATTGGGCACACCAGATTAACGCATGGGTATCTCATGACGTCTGGTGATGCTCCAGCGTGTGGCAGATGCGATTGTCCTTTGACAATAAAACATGTTTTGGTAGATTGCATCTGCTTCGCAGCTCTGCGTCGGCGGTTTAAAATACCCTGCGAGTTGCGTGATGTACTCGGCGACGATAGCCATGTTTTAGACTCAACATTGAGATTTCTTAGATCCATCTGTGTATATAAAGATGTCTAATGGGGAAACGTTAATGTTGTTTTTATGTTATATGTGTATTTGTGTGTTTTATTTTTTTTTTAATTTTTGTGGCCCATTTACAGCCTTTTGTTTATGTTTTAGGTCTGTGATATTAATGTAAATTATATTGTTTGCTGTGATACTAGTTTTTAAGATTTTTATGTGATAGTTTATAAATGTTGTTTATTCTAACTGTGATATTAGATTTAAGTTTGTGTTTGTATGTTTATCTTATAAGTTTTTAAAATAAATGTTCTTTACTGTAAATTTTATTTATGAATTTTTCTTTATCTGTGATATTTTTAGTTTTAGGAGTTATATTTAAATAAAAAAGTATATATTATATTATATTCAAGTACGTTCTACACTCGGGCCCTTTACACCCGCTTGTAGAACAACGGGCGATGATAACCGTCTGGTTTTTCGCCCTAAAAAAAAAAAAAAAAAAAAAAAAAAAAAAAAAAGTCAATGCAAGGGATAAGTCTGGATATCCAAACGGATATTCAGGCTGTAGCAATCAGGATAACTGTCCCGGTGTCGGTTTGCGTGTGTAATGTTTATTTACCACCAAACACAGACATTTCATACCTAGCCATGAGAGAATTGCTGGAACAGTTACCAGGTCCATATATCATCTTAGGAGATTTCAATGGTCACCATTATTCTTGGGGCTCCTCACTGTGCAATGGTAGAGGTCACATGGTGGAGAGGGTCCGGAGTGATTTAGACTTATGTCTATTGAACGATGGATCTGAAACATTCATGTCATCCTCAACAGGATCCTGGTCGTGCTTGGACCTTACTTTCTGTAGCCCGTCCATTGTTCCAAGGTTGATGTGGAGAGTACTGCCAGACCTGTACGGAAGTGATCACCGACCGGTGGTGGTCGAATTTTTTGACTACCAGCCTGTCGATGACCTTCCGAAACGATGGATTGAAAAGCTTGCACGGTGGGATGAGTTTTCAAGTTTAATGGAATCTGAATATGAAGATGATGATGATGCACGAAAGCTGTTGTCTTCCTTTGTAGAGAGGATGTCTGCAGCAGCTGCCCAGAGCATTCCTAAAACATCGGGAAAAGCACGGCGTCCGCCGGTACCTTGGTGGAATGATCGTTGTAAGGAGGCTCTTCGGGACCGCCGTAGGGCCCTGCGCATTTTTAGTCGCAGACCTACGGATGCAAACCTGGAAGCGTACCGAAGGGCTCGGGCCTGCTGTAGGCGTGTCTTTCTTGAGAGTAAGAGGGAGTCGTGGAGCCGTTACGTTGGAGATATTAGCAGGAGTACCCCTGTGACAACGGTGTGGAGAAAACTGCGTTCGGTATGTGGAAGGACGTCTCCACATCGAATCGCAGGGTTGCAAGCTGACGGTTCTGTGATCACATCACAGTCCGACATCGCTAACGTGATTGGTTCCTTCTTTAAATCAGCTTCCCTCACGTCTTCATATTCAGTACAGTTTCAAAATTATAAGAAAACCATTGAATCTCTTCCTTTCTTTATAGCGGACTCGAATGATCCTCTAAACATTCCTTTTTCATTACCTGAGCTTAGAAAAGCGCTCAAAGTATCTCGAAATACCTCACCAGGAGGAGATGAAATTACACTTTCGATGATAGCGCATTTACCGGATTCTGGGTTAAGGCAACTCCTACATGTTTTTAATAAAATATACGCTTCTAGAAAGCTTCCAAAAACTTGGAAAGAAGCAATTGTTGTTCCGATCCTCAAACCTGGTAAAGATAAAACATTGGCCTCCAACTACCGTCCCATTTCCTTGACAAGTGTTGTTTGTAAGGTCATGGAAAGAATGGTGAACAGTCGTCTCATGTGGTATCTGGAAAAGAATAACTTCCTCGCTCCTGAACAGAGCGGTTTTCGGAGAGGGAGGTCTTCGACAGACCACTTGGTGGCCCTTGAGACGGCTGTCTGCAATGCGTTTGCATTGCGGCAGCGCCTCGTTGCCGTATTCTTTGATTTAAAAAAAAGCATATGATACGGCTTGGCGACGAGGTATCCTCAATACCTTGCGGGATTGGGGCATCGCTGGAAACATGTTGGCCTTCATTAAGGACTTTCTAGATGAACGATCGTTCCGTGTAAGGGTTGGTCAGTGTCTGTCCGACAGGTTTGACTTGGAAAATGGTATACCGCAAGGAAGTGTAATTAGTTGTACCCTATTTGCGGTTGCCATAAACAATATTGTGAAAAGTTGCGTATACCCTGTTAAATGTTCGTTGTTTGTTGATGATTTTGCAATATATGTTGCATCTAGAAATGTTGTCTCAGCTGAATGAGCTCTACAGCTAACTATATACCGTCTTGAAGAATGGTCACGGCAGACTGGCTTTAGTTTTTCTCCTGAGAAGACTAAATGCATTCAGTTTTGCCGAATACGGACTGATAATGTTCCAAGACTGTATTTAATGGGTCAGGATATCGAAGTTAGCACTGAAATCAGGTTCTTAGGTGTTGTATTCGACAAGAGACTTACATGGGTTCCGCATATTAAAGACCTACGGGCTAGGTGCTTAAAGGTGGTTGATATTCTGCGTGTTCTTACAGGTACAGGTTGGGGTGCTGATAGATCATGTATGATAAGGTTCTACAAGGCTCTAGTGCGATCACGTAAAGATTATGGCGCTGTAGCCTACTCATCTGCTACTTCCACTTCTCTGAGAATGCTTGACACAGTCCACAATTCATGTTTACGATTATCTACAGGTGCTTTCCGTTCTAGCCCTGTTGTCAGCATCTTAGTTGAAAGTGGAGAAATGTCGTTACACAGACGTCGCCAGCAGCTTATATTGACGTACTTTGCCAAGTTGAAAGCTAGACCTTACCATTTCTTGCATGACATCATTCTCAACAACCCGTGTCATGATTTGCATCTGATGAACGCCCGACAACCTTCACCATTCGGTGTAAGAGCGTTGGAGATATGCAACAACCTTGATATTGCGATTCCTCGTGTCTACCCTTGTAATTCTTGTCTATTTCCACCCTGGACCATCGCTCAGTTACACTTTAACTTTGAGATGAGTAAATACTCAAAGGCAGGCACAAGCTCTGTGGTGTTTAATAGCATTTTCAGTGAGTTAGTTGAAGCTATTAAACCATCTACGGTTGTATACACTGATGGATCAAAGTCGGATGTTGGAGTTGGTTGCTCGTTTGTTGCTAATGGGAGAACCTATTTGTTTGGATTACCTGCGGGAACTAGTATTTACACGGCTGAACTTTATGCTATCAGCAAAGCTCTTTCTGTAGTCTGTGTGCGTGGGCGTCGGGTGTGCACTGATTCGCTCAGTGCTCTCCAGTCGATTAGTGATTTGTATTCACGCCACCCGCTAGTTGTGGACGTCCTCGGCACTGTGAAGGAGCTGAATGATAGAGGAGTAAGCGTTGTTTTCTGCTGGGTTCCGGGTCATGCTGGAATCCCGGGAAACGAGGCTGCTGATTTGGCCGCTAAGGAGGCGGCTCGTCAACCGGCTTTCACGCGATATCTGACTATGTCTGATTTTGTGAGTCTGGTGAAGCGGGTCATCACGGATTCCTGGCAGGTAGAATGGACTGGCTCTCATGGCAACAAACTACGAGAAATAAAACCTATTGTTAAGCCTTGGCCTACGTCACTGAGGAAGAACAGAAGAGAAGAGGTTGTCATCGCGCGACTTAGAATTGGGCACACCAGATTTACCCATGGGTATCTCATGACGTCTGGTGATGCTCCAGTTTGTGGCAGGTGCGATTGTCCTTTGACAGTCAAACATGTATTGGTTGATTGCGTCTGCTACGCAGCTCTGCGTCGACGATTCAAGATTCCCTCTGACATAAGGAATATACTCGGTGACGAAACCCCTATTTTGGACGCGGCTTTGAAATTTTTAAGATCCATCAGTGTATACAACAGTGTCTAATGTCCTATTAGTTTTACCCTAATGTTTACATTCAAATGTCTGTGTTTTTATTATATGGCCCCTTTACAGCCTTTTGTGATCTTTTATGTCTGTGATATTTTTCTTTTTTTTTATGTAATTTTTTACTTTTTTGGTTGTGATACTAGTTCTTAAGATTTTAATTACATAAGTGTCCATGTCATTTTTGTGTTTTCTTTTTTAACTGTGATATTAAGTTTAAGTTTATGTGTGTATGTTTTTTGTGTTTTTAGCGTTTTTTTTTTAGCCTGTCTGTGATACTAGATTATAAGATTTTAGATATTTCATATATATATAAAAAAATGGCGTTCTACACTCGGGCTTTTTACACCCTTGTGTAGAACAACAGGCGATGATAACCTCGCCGAGGTTTTTCGCCTTAAAAAAAAAAAAAAAAAAAAAAAAAAACGATCAAACGAATTGATAACTTGAGAATTAGTATTACGATTGAAATTAGTAACAATAGATTTATTGTTTGGATTAATTGATGCAGAATGACGAACGTTGGAATCGACTTGACTTGGTGCGTCGTGCAACAGTGTGTGGTGATTAGTAGCGCCACATAAACGACAGGATTTAATAGATTTACAATCTTTGCGAGAGTGTTTGCCCAGGCAGGCGAAACACCTACGAAGTTGAAAAATTTGTTTATGTCGTTCTTCAACAGACATATCGAGAAATTCGTGACAATTGAAAATATTATGGTTAATGGAACCACAAAACTGACATTTATAGATAGCGTCGCTATTTGAATTGGCAGGATTACTACCCAATAAAACTGAATGCTGTTTTTTAGGCAGTGTCGGAGACTGCGGTTGTTTACGGAAAACCGGTTTGTGAACTGCCGGTTTATCGACATTAGATTTACTTGCATACGATGAACTAGAATTATCGATAGATTGAGAAGAATTAAGCAACTCACAAGAATGCATTTTAGCAGTAACAAACGAGATCAAAGCTTCGTACGAAGGAACGGTAGATGTAGAATTTTGATCCTCAAAACTCTGTTTAGTAACGGGATCTAGATTTGAATAAGCGATTTCAAACAAAAGATACTCAAGCAGGTTAACATCGAGTATTCGCAAAGCGCCGATAGCGGCTTCGTGAACGTTTAAGAAATGTTTTAACGATTGATAGTTGGGCGTATCAGATTTGATGAAATTAAAAACTTGAGTTAAATGTACATTTGCAATTCTACGTGGGTTTGAATAACGATCGAGTATTAAATTATATGCCAATAAGTAATTATCAGCTGACAATGGTAAATGTTCAATTAAACGAAGCGGTTCGCTGGTTAATGAGCACCTTAAATAATGCAGTTTTTGTACATGAGACAATTCATGATTGTTATGGATCAAATCATTGAATAGACGTATGAAATTCTGGAATTTAGTGATATCTCCATCGTAAGATGGGAGACGGATATGAGGCAACTGTACCAATGGCGAATTATTGGTTTTATCTCGATTTGAAATAATCACAGTTTTATCTAACGATTGAATTAGTTGTTGTGCTGAACCGATTAATTGAAAGTATTTGTTTTCGAAATTAGTACGCTCGATTTCGAAATTGTTATCAGGCTGTAATAATTCAATTTTTGTTTGAATCAATTCGAAGTCGGACCAAAGATCGATGAATTTTTCTAAGCGCAACTTGACTTGAGTTATTTCGTCGTCAGATTTAAGAAATTGTTCAAAACGAGTTAAATGATTATTTATTACATCACGTTTTTTAAGTAATGATTTATAATCGTCCATGTTGACAGAAATAAACGAATAAATATGAATAAGATAATATGAATAAATCAATAAACAAACACAAGTTGAACAAATGTAAATAAACAACAGCTGATGGAATCAGGTCAGTATAACGATTTAGCATTGAAGGTTATGAACCATGAAACGTGCAGTATGAGATTCAGCTTGTAAGTGAACCGGATTGCCGGTCGAGAGAGATGGGCGGAGAGAGTCTGCGCAGTAGGGCGTCGTGTATAGGATGAAGACGGAGAAAATGGCGACTGTGACAATTCTTGAACAGAGGTTAACAGTAAAGCGAAGCGCAGAATGTGACGTCACAATACACGCGGTAATTCTAAGCAAGATACAACTAGCCATATACGCAACAGATATACCTATACCCCCCCTTAACACAATGAACAGATGATTACACAATGTGTAATTAACGAATTTAATGAAATAATAAAACAGTATATATATAATTGACTGTAACCAAATTACTGATACATATCCAATGCCCGAGCGGACCAAAATGTTAACGCTAGGACGAGCGTTGAATAAATACAATAAAGAAAATTCGAAATGAATAATTCTAACGTAATTAGTAAACGATTAATTGAGTTAACCAGAGGACCAGGCAAGTTTTTAAGTAGTTGCTTGCCGCAACCATAACGACTTAGAGAATAAACGAGATGATTAAATAGACCATTAAACGAAATGACGAAACGGATAGGAACGAATAGACAGGACATGAACATAGGAATGCGCACAATTGATCAACTATTCATAACAAATAAAAGACGCACTTACCTTAGATCCAGGAATGACATCAAACTTGAAGAAGCGCACGTGGTATAGCACTAATGAACATTACAATTAATAAACGTAACATTTCACAATACAAGTAACATGAGCAATTGAATATAATTCACACAAAGAAAATAGCAATAAACGATTTAAGTTCATCGCAAACGAAGAATAAACGAACGAGACAAGATTGCAGACGCAGAATGATAGGGTATCGACACCCAAGCCACGCGCTACGCGCCGATAGCAAGCACGCTTCCATCCATCATGAAAGCTGAAACAATAGTGTACATAATGAAGAAGCCGGATATGTAAGGAAGAGGGAGGGAGAGAAAATGACGTGATCAGTGAGGTCACACGGAAACAATCAAATTGGAAATATTAGAACAGCGGGAGAATATGATTTACTTAACCCGGGTAAGACTGGCGTTAACAGAGGGGTAGGTGCAAACATGTATGAATATACGAAACGATATTAAAGAAAAAATGACGAAACTAAATAAAGTAAATGTTTAATTCGTAGAAGTAGTTAGCTAACAGCGGTATGACAACCTTCAGAATCAAACCCTTCATTTCTCCGTGGACGTTCAAGCTTGTGTGCATTAAAAAAATCAAAATACTTGAACGCAGCAGAGGTCATGGTGATCCTTGTTTTTAACCCAAGCTCACGCTGCACTAAAGAGCGCACATAACTTTGAGTAGTGCCTACCTGGTACAAACGAAAAATTAAAAAAACATCCCACATTTGTCACACAAAAAGGAATAGTCCCCTTTAACGAGACGAAAGCTACATCCTGAAAAGTGAGCGCGTCGCAAACGTACATGGAGCTTATCCAGAAACGTTAACCTACACTGACATTGCAAATGAACAGGGTCGTTTTCGTTAGCACAGGCTATATCCCCAAAGTCCCATGCTCATAAATAATCCCATGCTCGGGAGGTTTGTGGTTTTGTTTTGTTTTAGTTTTCTTTGGTCAGTTTTAGGTGGTTGTAGTTTTCTGTTGTTGGTTGGATTGGGTTTGGGTTTTATTGTTTAGTTTTGTTTGGTGTTTTGGATTGTGGTTTATTTGTTTGTTTGGATTTGTATAGTGTTTTTTTTTTTATCAAGTTATAAAGTGTAGGAATTGTTTTATTTAGCTAACAGTTAACGTTTGGGGTGGTTTTCTTTATAGTATATTTGTGGGTGTTAATGTGGTCAATTTTTTTTTTGGGTTAGTTGGGAATCGAACCTGGGAGTTCCACATGTGGGTTCATTATCATTGTTTCACTGGTCCAATTAACAGTGATCAAATAAATATAATTTACGATTTAAGATTGTATAACGAGGAAAAATAATAATAAAAGAAATCATAAAGTAAAATCGTTTTTTTATATCACGAATAGAAATATATGATTTGTATATCTTGTTGTTGTCTTCTTTTTCATCCCCATGCTCCTCCAGTTTTTGTCCAGCTGCCCCAGTTTTTGTCCAGCCGCCTCCATTTGTTTTTTCCAGCCGCCTCCAGTTGTTTTATTCCAGCCGCTTATGTTGCAGATATATCTGTTATGTTGCAGATATTAACAGGAGTTAATCTGTTATGTTGCATTCTTATATCTGTTAATCTTATATTCTTATATCTGTTATGTTGCAGATATTAACAGGAGTTAATCTGTTATGTTGCATTCTTATATCTGTTAATCTTATATTCTTATATCTGTTATGTTGCAGATATTAACAGGAGTACCCCTGTGACAACGGTGTGGAGAAAACTGCGGTCGGTGTGTGGAAAGACGTCTCCGCACCTCATTGCAGGGTTGCAACATGACGGTTCCGTCATTACGTCACCAATCGACATTGCGAATGCAATGGGTTCTTCGTTAAGATCGGCGTCTTTCACGTCTTCATATTCAATTCAATTCCAAAATCTTAAGCATACCATTGAATCTCTTCCTTTTCATATAGCGGACGCAAATGATCCTCTAAACATTCCTTTCTCATTGCCTGAACTAAGAAAAGCGCTCAAAGTTTCTCGAAATACCTCGCCGGGAGGAGATGAAATAACACTTTCGATGATTGCGCATTTACCAGATTCTGGTTTAAGACAGCTCCTACATATTTTTAATAAAATATATGCTTCTAGAAAGCTTCCAGAATTTTGGAAAGAAGCAATTGTTGTCCCGATCCTCAAACCTGGCAAAGATAAAATGTTGGCCTCCAGCTATCGCCCCATCTCTTTGACAAGTGTTGTATGTAAGGTCATGGAAAGAATGGTGAACAGTCGTCTCATGTGGTATCTGGAAAAGAATGACTTCCTCGCTCCTGAACAGAGCGATTTTCGGAGAGGGAGGTCTTCGACAGACCACTTGGTGGCCCTTGAGACGGCCATCTGCAATGCGTTTGCATTGCGGCAGCGCCTCGTTGCCGTATTCTTTGATTTGAAAAAAGCATATGATACGGCTTGGCGACGAGGTATTCTTAATAACTTGCGGGAGTGGGGCATCGCTGGGAACATGTTGGCCTTCATTAACGACTTTCTGGATGACCGATCATTTCGTGTAAGGGTTGGTCAGAGTTTTGTCAAACAGGTTTGATTTGGAAAATGGTATACCGCAGGGGAGTGTAATTAGTTGTACTCTATTTGCGATTGCCATTAACAATATTGTGAAATGTTGCGTATACCCTATTAAATGTTCTTTGTTTGTAGATGATTTTGCGATATATGTTGCATCTAGAAATGTTGTTTCAGCTGAACGAGCCCTACAGTTAACTATATACCGTCTTGAGGAATGGTCTCGACAGACTGGCTTTAGTTTTTCTCCTGAGAAAACTAAATGCATCCAGTTTTGCCGGATTCGGACTGATAATGTTCCAAGACTGTATTTAATGGGTCAGCATATTAAGGTTAGCACTGATATCAGGTTTCTAGGTATAATATTCGATAAAAGACTTACATGGGTTCCGCATATTAAAGACCTACTGGCTAGGTGCTTAAAGGTGGTTGATATTCTGCGTGTTCTTACAGGTACATGTTGGGGAGCTGATAGATCATGTATGTTAAGGTTCTACAAGGCTCTAGTGCGATATCGTATAGATTATGGCGCTGTAGCGTACTCATCTGCTACTCCCACTTCGCTAAGAATGCTTGACAGTATTCACAATTCATGTTAACGATTGTCTACAGGTGCTTTCCGTTCTAGCCCTGTTGTCAGCATCTTAGTTGAAAGTGGAGAAGTGTCGTTACACAGACGTCGCCAGCAGCTTCTATTGACGTACTTTGCTAAGTTAAAAGCTAGACCTTACTATTTTTTGCACGAGATCATTCTCAACAACCCCTGTCATGATTTGCATCTGATGAACGCCCGACAACCTTCACCATTCGGTGTAAGAGCGTTGGAGATATGCAACAACCTCGATATTGCCATTCCTCGTGTCTACCCATGTAATTCTTGTCTATTTCCACCCTGGACCATCGCTCAGTTACACTTTAACTTTGAGATGTGTAAATACTCAAAGGCAGACACAAGTTCTGTGGTATTTAATAGCATTTTCAGTGAATTAGTTGAAGCTATTAAACCATCTACGGTTGTATACACTGATGGATCAAAGTCGGATGTTGGAATTGGTTGCTCGTTTGTTGCTAATGGGAGAACCTATTTGTTTGGATTACCTGCGGGAACCAGTGTTTACACGGCTGAACTTTATGCTATCAGCAAAGCTCTTTCTGTAGTCTGTGTGCGTGGGCGTCGGGTGTTGGTGTGCACTGATTCGCTCAGTGCTCTCCAGTCGATTAATGATGTGTATTCACGCCACCCGCTAGTTGTGGACGTCCTCGGCACTGTGAAGGAGCTGAATGATAGAGGAGTAAGCGTTGTTTTCTGCTGGGTTCCGGGTCACGCTGGAATCTCGGGAAATGAGGCTGCTGATCTGGCCGCTAAGGAGGCGGCACGCCAACCGGCCTTCACGCAATATCTGACTGTGTCAGATTTCGTGGGCCTGGTGAAGCCTGTCATCACTGATTCTGGCAGGTAGAATGGACTGGCTCTCATGGCAACAAGCTTCGTGAGATAAAGCATGACGTTAAGCCTTGGCCTACGTCGCTGGGGAAGAACAGAAGGGAAGAGGTTGTCATCGCGCGACTTAGAATTGGACACACCAGATTAACGCATGGGTATCTCATGACGTCTGGTGATGCTCCAAAGTGTGGCAGATGTGATTGTCCTTTGACAATTAAACATGTGTTGGTAGATTGCGTCTGCTACGCAGCTCTACGTCGGCGATTCAAGATACCCTTCCAGTTACGAGATGTACTCGGCGACGATAGCCATGTTTTGGACTCAACGTTAAGATTACTTAGATCCATTAGTGTGTACAACAGTGTCTGATAGGGAAATAGGAATATTAGTTTAATTTTATATGTGTATTTGTGTGTGTTTTTTATTTATTTATTTTATTATTTTTTGTGGCCGCCGTTTACAGCCTTTTGTTGTTACCGTCAGGTCTGTGATATTAGCTTTTAATTTATATTATTTTTTGTTTGCTGTGATACTAGTTTGTAAGATTTTTATTTGTTAAGTTGTAAATATTATTTATTCTGTCTGTGATATTAGGTTTAAGTTTATGTTCGTATGTTAATGTATTTTCTGTGATATTTCTAGTTTGTAAGACGTTTTATTGCAGAGGACAGGACCAAGATAGCTATGATGGTAGCCAACGTTCGAACCGGACAGGCACGTTAAGAAGAAGAAGACGTTTTATATTATAATAAGAAAATTACTTTTTACACTTGGGCCCTTTACCCCCATGTGTAGAATAACGGGCGTTGATAACCTTCCTGGTTTTTCGTCCAAAAAACAAAAAAAAAACAAAAATTCCAGCCGCCTCAACTTCTCTGCCGCCTCCGCCTCCAGTTTTTGTCCAGCCGCCTCCAGTTGTTTTATTGACTCCTTTAAAACAAAAAAATTGATGTGGAGTACAATTTTATGATCATTAAACATTAAACTTATATATTATATAAAAGGACAACCATGTCCTGGGTGTTTCATTTACGCTTCATTCATACGCTAGTATCACAGACACCACAAGCTAAAAAACAAAAACGCTAAAAAACACAAAAAAACATACATACATAAACTTAAACTTAATATCACAGTTAAAACAAAAAAAAACAAAAATAATATTGACACTTATGAAAACTTAAAAACTAGTATCACAACCAAAAAATTACATTAAAAAAAAAGAAAAGAAAAGAAAGAAAATATCACAGACATAAATATCACAAAAGGCTGTAAAGGGGCCACATAATAAAACCACAGACATATGACGTATAACATAAACGTATAATACATAAACGTATAACTAAAATAAAACACATACCATAGGGTACAACTAAAAGGACATTAGACACTGTTGTATACACTGATCGATCGTAAAAAATTCAAAGCCGCGTCCAAAATACGGCTTTCGTCACCGAGTATATTCCTTAATTCAGAGGGAATTCTGAATCGCCGACGCAGAGCTGCGTAGCAGACGCAATCAACCAATACATGTTTGACTGTCAAAGGACAATCGCACCTGCCACAAACTGGAGCATCACCAGACGTCATGAGATACCCATGGGTTAATCTGGTGTGCCCAATTCTAAGTCGCGCGATGACAACTTCTTCCCTTCTGTTCTTCCTCAGTGACGTAGGCCAAGGCTTAACAATAGGTTTTATGTCCCGTAGCTTGTTGCCATGAGAGCCAGTCCATTCTACCTGCCAGGAATCAGTAATGACCCGCTTCACCAGACTAACGAAATCAGACATGGTCAGATATCGTGTGAAAGCCGGTTGACGAGCCGCCTCCTTAGCGGCCAAATCAGCAGCCTCATTTCCCGGGATTCCAGCATGACCCGGAACCCAGCAGAAAACAACACTTACTCCTCTATCGTTAAGCTGCTTCACGGTGCCGTGGACATCTGAAACTAGCGGGTGGCGTGAATATATATCACTAATCGACTGCAGGGCACTGAGTGAATCAGTGCACACCAACACCCGACGCCCACGCACACAGACTACAGACAGAGCTTTACTAATTGCATAAAGTTCAGCCGTGTAAATACTGGTTCCCGCAGGTAATCCAAACAAATAGGTTCTCCCATTAGCAACAAACGAGCAACCAACTCCAACATCCGACTTTGATCCATCAGTGTATACAACCGTAGATGGTTTAATAGCTTCGACTAACTCACTGAAAATGCTATTAAACACCACAGAGCTTGTGCCTGCCTTTGAGTATTTACACATCTAAAAGTTAAAGTGTAACTGAGCGATGGTCCAGGGTGGAAATAGACAAGAATTACATGGGTAGACACGAGGAATCGCAATATCGAGGTTGTTTCATATCCCCAACGCTCTTACACCGAATGGTGAAGGCAATCGGGCATTCATCAGATGCAAATCATGACAAGGGTTGTTGAGAATGATGTCATGCAAAAAATGATAAGGTCTAGCTTTCAACTTGGCAAAGTACGTCAATATAAGCTGCTGGCGACGTCTGTGTAACGACATTTCTCCACTTTCAACTAAGATGCTAACAACAGGGCTAGAACGAAAAGCACCTGTAGACAATCGTAATCATGAATTGTGGATCGTGTCAAGCATTCTCAGCGAAGTGGGAGTAGCAGATGAGTACGCTACAGCGCCATAATCTATACGTGATCGCACTAGAGCCTTGTAGAACCTTATCATACATGATCTATCAGCTCCCCAACATGTACCTGTAAGAACACGCAGAATATCAACCACCTTTAAGCACCTAGCCCGTAGGTCTTTAATATGCGGAACCCATGTAAGTCTCTTGTCGAATACAACACCTAAGAACCTGATTTCAGTGCTAACTTCGATATCCTGACCCATTAAATACAGTCTTGGAACATTATCAGTCCGTATTCGGCAAAACTGAATGCATTTAGTCTTCTCAGGAGAAAAACTAAAGCCAGTCTGCCGTGACCATTCTTCAAGACGGTATATAGTTAGCTGTAGAGCTCGTTCAGCTGAGACAACATTTCTAGATGCAACATATATCGCAAAATCATCAACAAACAACGAACATTTAACAGGGTATACGCAACTTTTCACAATATTGTTTATGGCAACCGCAAATAGGGTACAACTAATTACACTTCCTTGCGGTATACCATTTTCCAAGTCAAACCTGTCGGACAGACACTGACCAACCCTTACACGGAACGATCGTTCATCTAGAAAGTCCTTGATGAAGGCCAACATGTTTCCAGCGATGCCCCAATCCCGCAAGGTATTGAGGATACCTCGTCGCCAAGCTGTATCATATGCTTTTTTCAAATCAAAGAATACGGCAACGAGGCGCTGCCGCAATGCAAACGCATTGCAGACAGCCGTCTCAAGGACCACCAAGTGGTCTGTCGAAGACCTCCCTCTCCGAAAACCGCTCTGTTCAGGAGCGAGGAAGTTATTCTTTTCCAGATACCACATGAGACGACTGTTCACCATTCTTTCCATGACCTTACAAACAACACTTGTCAAGGAAATGGGACGGTAGTTGGAGGCCAATGTTTTATCTTTACCAGGTTTGAGGATCGGAACAACAATTGCTTCTTTCCAAGTTTTTGGAAGCTTTCTAGAAGCGTATATGTTATTAAAAACATGTAGGAGTTGCCTTAACCCAGAATCCGGTAAATGCGCTATCATCGAAAATGTAATTTCATCACCTCCAGGTGAGGTATTTCGAGATACTTTGAGCGCTTTTCTAAGCTCTGGCAATGAAAAAGGAATGTTTAGAGGATCATTCGAGTCCGCTATAAAGAAAGGAAGAGATTCAATGGTTTTCTTATAATTTTGAAACTGTACTGAATATGAAGACGTGAGGGAAGCTGATTTAAAGAAGGAACCAATCACGTTAGCGATGTCGGACTGTGATGTGATCACAGAACCGTCGGCTTGCAACCCTGCGATTCGATGTGGAGACGTCCTTCCACATACCGAACGCAGTTTTCTCCATACCGTTGTCACAGGGGTACTCCTGCTAATATCTCCAACGTAACGGCTCCACGACTCCCTCTTACTCTCAAGAAAGACACGCCTACAGCAGGCCCGAGCTCTTCGGTACGCTTCCAGGTTTGCATCCGTAGGTCTGCGACTAAAAATGCGCAGGGCCCTACGGCGGTCCTGAAGAGCCTCCTTACAACGATCATTCCACCAAGGTACCGGCGGACGCCGTGCTTTTCCCGATGTTTTAGGAATGCTCTGGGCAGCTGCTGCAGACATCCTCTCTACAAAGGAAGACAACAGCTTTCGAGCATCATCATCATCTTCATATTCAGATTCCATTAAACTTGAAAACTCATCCCATCGTGCAAGCTTTTCAATCCATCGTTTCGGAAGGTCATCGACAGGCTGGTAGTCAAAAAATTCGACCACCACCGGTCGGTGATCACTTCCATACAGGTCTGGCAGTACTCTCCACATTAACCTTGGAACAATGGACGGGCTAAGGAAAGTAAGGTCCAAGCACGACCAGGATCCTGTTGAGGATGACATGAATGTTTCAGATCCATCGTTCAATAGACATAAGTCTAAATCACTCCGGACCCTCTCCACCATGTGACCTCTACCATTGCACAGTGAGGAGCCCCAAGAATAATGGTGACCATTGAAATCTCCGAAGACGATATATGGAGCTGGTAACTGTTCCAGCAATTCTCTCATGGCTAGGTATGAAATGTCTGTGTTTGGTGGTAAATAAACATTGCACACGCAAACCGACAACGGGACAGTTATCCTGATTGTTACAGCCTGAATATCCGTTTGGATATCCAGCCTCATCCCTTGCATTGACTGGTGAAGTAATATTGCAACCCCATCACCAGGGCCACCATGCAGGGAATCTTTCCTAAACATTTCGTATCCACGAAAGGATAATCGGATATCAGGTTGTAACATCGTCTCTTGCAGGCAAAGCGCAAACGGACACTTATCCCGGATCAATATCTTTATATCTTCATACCTAGACCGGATCCCGCGAACATTCCATTGAATTAAACTATTAAAGGGTATTTCGCAACGGAGGAGTTACGTTTCAAACACAATTTTCTCCTTCCCTTTTTTCCCTTTTACTTGTATAATGCCCTTTTCTAGGGCCGATGAATCTCCTATCATATCGTGGATCTTGGACCCAGACGGAGGAGATTTTAGAAATTTAGATGCTTCCGCTGGAAGCGTCTTGGATACTGATAGGGGTTTTCCCTTTGAGGTAGAGGCTGTCTTACTTGACAGCTGAGCTTTTGTACTCTGCGTCGCAAAAAGGTTACCAACTTGAGGCACTGAACTCTTCAAACCAATTTCACTCTGTTTGGTGCTTAATAAAGCTTTCAGTGCAGAAGTTAGGGAAGCAACCTGTTTAGTGAGGTTCTCAACAACACTCTTCAACTCAACGCATGACGAGCACTCACCAGACACACGAGACTGAACACTAGTTGCAGCTGCAAACGAAATGTCAGGCTGGACTGCATTTCGAATGCTATTTAGTTTTCTGTACTCGCTCCGGGCAGCCGGAAAGGAAAGCTTCTGTTCAGACGAAATTTTCTGAATTTCCCGTTCTTCTTTATACTTGGGGCATTCCCGAGACCTTGCTGAATGACTTCCTTTACAGTGTGCACATAGTTCTTTTTCAGAAGTGCATTCGCTGTCTAAGTGGTCAGGTGAACTGCACTTTGCGCATATCGCAGGTTTTTTGCAGTTTAGTTTTCGTATGTCCGTATTCCTGGCACTGAAAACAGCGCAGAGGGTTTGGGACATACGGTCTCACTCGAACAGACAAGTAACCCAACTTAAGACGATCCGGAGGTTGAGGGGTGGAAAATGTTATGATAAGTGTCGGGGTACCGACATCAATTCCATTTTCCCGACGCGTAACTCTTTTGACTTGCGTCACTCTCTGGGAGGTAAGCTCCTCCAATAACTCAGCCTCAGACATATCTTGTATATCTCGAGAGTAAACCACTCCTCGAGATGAGTTGAGGGATCTGTGCGGTTCTACAGTGACTGTATTACTTCCTATTTGTGTAATTTTAACAACGCTGCTACTTTGCTTCGCAGACGTTGTTTCAATTAACAAAGTACCATTCCTTAGTTTTTTAATTAAATGTGGCGAGCCACAAACCGACTGCACAGACCTGTTAATAATGAAGGGGGAAACTTTTGATAGCGACCCTTCTTCTGCAACACAACGAACAACGAAAAATTTGTCCGTGTTACTTAATACACCACTATCACTATCGTCAGACAAGCTAGACCATAGTCTTTTCATGCCAAGAGAAGATTGTTTGGTTGACATTATCTAAGTGCTTTTCCAGTCATCGTGAAAGCAAGGTGCGGGCGGAGAGATGACCCGCGCACGCCGCAGGTCCCTAGTAAAAAGAAGGACCCGGCCGAGTACTCCCGGCAGCCATCTCCCACATATTTCATCCGGGCCGGGGAGTCAGGTACTGCCTGACCCACTGATACCGACGTCCCAGAGGCTCGCACGCAGCAGTAAGAGCTCCGACACTCTTACCCATGGTCCACTTCTTGCCACAGTACCGAAGCGACTGGAAGGGCTAAAGGATGGCGCAAAGCCTCGGCAGAGCAAGCTCACAGCAGCAGAACCACAGTCCAGACCTTCCAATCCGGAAAGGTTTACGCACGACCAGCCCGCATTTCATCCTCGTCAGCATTATAAATGTGTGTAAGAAAACTTTGTGTATGTGTTGTGTGTAGGGTATGTAAATGTGTGTGTTGAAAGAAAGTGTGGTGTGTGTGATGTAGTATTATTGTTGTGTGTAGTGTAAGAGCAACCTGTGTATAGTTTTGAAATAAGGTTACCTCTTAGCTGGGGTCCCGGGGTTGCCACACCCGAACACCCACATATATATGCATGGACGAGCATTCATATATATAAGAATGGGTGCCCCCTGGGGGCAATTATTTTATGAAATGTGCAAAATTTAATATTTTGTTTATTCATTATTTCTGACAAACATTTGCTAATAGGTACATATTCTGTTTTACAATGATAATTTTCATATTTTTTATAATCTTTTACTTTAACAAATTCATTTATTTTAGTTACTAAACTTTTATCTTCATTAATAAGTAATAATATTTCGTTATGGACTTTCGGTATAGGAGTAAATTGGAACAATTCTTGTGGTATTTGATTGTAAGTTGGAATCTCCAAAATATAATAAATCACTTTGTCTTGTATTCTGCAGTGAGTGCTAATTTGCTCTGTTACTTCCCAAAAATTGTCTTTTTAACTTGGTACAATCATTCTTAAGGACTCTAAAGTGATTATGCTGCTATGCATTTTATTTAATGACCAAAATGTTAGACTAGTTTCTATTTCATCTATCATAATTATTATATTTGTAGAAATTGCAATCAATTGGTATAGTGTGTTTTGTATTGTTGCTAAATTTTCTCTGTTTTGTTCCTTAAGTAAAATTTGATTTACATTCATTAGTTCTGTTTTTAATACTTCTTCATTATGTTTTATTAATTTTAACTGTTCATTAAATTTATCTGTCATCTCGGCGTTTTGTTTAAGAACTTGAGAATTTTGTCCTTGTAATGTTTTTTGGTTATTCTGGATTTGTGAGAAAAGGTTATCATAACGTTCTCCATTATATGAGTCTAAATGTCCAGAAATTTGTTTTATTATACTGCCTAGTCCATTTATTAATCCTCTTTTTATCTCTATTGTAGAAAAGTGTATTTACTTTGTTACTTAAACGGTAATTATTGAACTTAAGCATATTGATATAAGTTCCTAGTGTAATTCTATAATTATATTTAGACAAAGCTATTTTATCTAATACACTATTACTATGAATTAACAATTAATTATATTCTACATTTATATTTGTTATATTGTAAGTATAATAAATATATTGGTCAAATTCCTTAACATACATTTTACCCAAATTAATTAAATTGAAACCTGGATTATTTTATATATCTTCTAGATTTTGTCCTCTGCCGTAGCAGAATCTGTAACAAATTTTCGTGGTTTTTTAAGTTTGTTAATTTTGTGCTTTTTATTATTAATGTCTGTAACTACCCCTAAGGTCTTATCATAATTTTTAACGTCTTTAGATTTGAAAAGTTCTTTATTTATTTTTCCTATTCTTCTTGGATCTTCTTTAATTAAAATTCTGTTTGGTAAGTCCACAGGATTTTCGTGTTGTTTAAATCTATCCTTTTTATCATTCTCGATATTATTTTTTATTAGAGTGTGTATTTTTTCTAATCTAGCAAAATGGTCTCCTATTGTTGTTTCTAGAATTTTATCTTGCGGAAAAAAGTTTATTTCGTGTTTACCAAAAAGTGTCTCATTAGGTGTTAATTTAGTTACTGAATGTCGTGAGTTATTGTAGGCAATAAGTGCGAATTTAATTTTTTCTTTAATATTATTACTATTAAATTTTTTATCCAGTGACATTATTCTAAGATGTTCTATAAAAGTACTATGGAATCTTTCAATGACTGCGTTTGATTTAGGATTTCCTACGCTGGTTATATGAACGTTGATCCCGTAATTATCCAATAAATTTTTTATTAATGAGTTATTAAATTCAGGGTCTGGATCGTGTATAATTTTATTAGGTACTTTATATTGAGAAAAGAACTCTATTAAATTGTTTGTCACTTCTAGAGCGTTTGCTGTATTTAATTTATATACTTGAGCAAATTTAGAAAATTGATCGATAATTGTTAAATATTTATCTTTATTTAAACTTAAAGTGTCTATATTTATTATTTCAAATGGTTCGCTAGCTGTGGGCGTTAGATTGTCAAAATCTTTAAATGGTGTTCTTTCATATTTTACTTTTTGACAAATATCACAATTATTTATGTATTTGGTGATTTCATTTTGCATATTCGGCCAATAGTATTGTTCTTTTAATTTTTCGTAAGTTTCGATGATGCCTCGGTGGTTAGTTTTTCCCATATGGTAGTTTTCTATAAGTTCGAGTTGTTCATCTTTTTCTTCTGTCTTGCACTAAATTTTTACATTTAATTATTGTCGGTGCTTCTTTATTAAAATTTTTAATAAGAACGTTATTAATTTTTTGTTGTAATGTTGTGGTATCAAAGAGACAATAATAAGAAATTTTTGGTTGTAGATAATTTTTTATAAATTCGAATATTTCTTTCTCCAGTTTTTTACTACTAAATTTGACTATGAACCTTTGTTTTTTATTATTGTATAATTTCTGTATTTGTATGTCAGTTTCTTTATTGTGTTCGGAAAACAATATCTGATTACTTCCTAAATTAATGCGTTGGTTTAAGAATGTTATGCCGTTACTTTTACTTTATTCTGCACTGTGTCCTGTATTGCTATCTTCGTCGTATTGTGCTAATGTACTTTCATTATCTGAGTTTAAATAGTTTTCAAGTTGTTCTTCGATTATTATATTTATCCTAATTTTGTCGTCCTTGAATATTTCAACAATTAAATTTCTGATTTCACTCCAATTTATGGAATTTAATTTTTGTATATTTAGTTCATATATCTCATCCCGTATGCAAATATATTTTAAATTAATAAGAGCTTTCTTAATATTAGCTTTTTCTGGAAGGTTTGAATATTTCTCGTTAATGATTAAGTGAAAAATATTAATTTCTGAATTCACGATCTGTTTAATTACGTCACCTAAATTATCATGTTTATTTCTGTTAATACAATAGTTTTTTTAATTATATCATTCATTAATATCCTTTGCTGATTTACTATTAAATTTAAAATCTTTTGATATGAAATGTACTATATTCTTCGCATTTAAATATTGTCTTTCAATTCATTTATTTCGAAATTTGGTCTAATTCGAGAGAGAGCATCTGCGTTAGTGTTTATCTTTCCTGCTTTATATTCGATATCATAATTGAACTCTTCTAATTTTTCTTTCCATCTTGATAATTTTGAATTCGGATCCTTTAAGTTAAATAACCAAACCAGAGGTTTGTGATCAGTTCTAATATGAAATTTCGTTCCATATAGATATGGTCTGAAATAATTTGTGGCCCAGACTATTGATAATAATTCTTTTTCTATTGTACTGTAATTAATTTCATGAATACTCAGTGTGCGTGATGCATAACCTATTGGGTGTTCTATTCCATTAAAGTTCTGACTAAGGACAGCGCCTAAAAAAAAAAAAAAAAAAAAAAAAGACAGCGCCTAATGCATAATTACTTGCATCTGTTGTAATAATAAAAGTTTCTGAAAAATCTGGATACTTTAATATCGGGTCGTTAATTAGTAGTGTTTTACAAAAGTTAATACATTCTATATATTCTTGATTATTGTAATCTATTTCTTTATTTTTTTTTAGTCTTGAAGTAAGAGGTTTAGTTACTGTAGCAAAGTTTTCAATAAATCTACGGTAATAACCAATTAAACCTAAAAATGTTTTTAGTTCCTTAGTATTTTTGGGGATCGGATAGTTTTTTATCGCTGTTATTTTATCAGGGTTGGGTTTTATTCCATCTTCAGATATAATGTGTCCTAAATAAGCGACTTCTTTGCGAAAAAATTCTGACTTGTCTAGTTGAATTTTTAAATTGTGTTCCCGGAGTTTTTTAAGTATCTTAATTAGGTTCTCTGTGTGTTCTTGTAACGACGTGCCAAGTATTATAATATCAGCTAAATATACTAAACATATTTTATTAATATGTTCTTTTAAAACTGTATTCATTAGTCTTTGAAATGTTGCGGGTGCATTTTTTAATCCAAATGGCATTCGAGTAAATTCAAAATGTCCTTGATCTGTAGAAAATGCTGTTTTTTCGACGACATCTTCATCTACTTCAATTTGGTGGAATCCAGATGTTAAATCTAACGTTGTAAAATATATAGATTTTCCTAATTTATCTAAAATTTCAGTTATATTTGGTATAGGAAACTTGTCATCTATTGTTCGTGAGTTTAATTTCCTGTAATCAATAACTAACCGTGTTTTACGTTTTTGTGATGCATCTAATTTTTTCGGAACAATCCAAATTGGGGATGACCATGGAGAGTAGCTTTCGCGAATTATTTTGTCATTTAATAATTTAGTAACATGTTCTTGTACATCTTTCTTAAATGTCTGTGGTAATCTGTAACTTTTTGTGTAGATAGGTGTATCATCGGTTAATTTTATTTTATGTTTGATAGTAGAAGTATGTGATAGGCTTTCGTTGCTTTTTGGAAATAAATGTATAGTTTTTTATAATATTTAGCAATGCTTTTTTTTTCAATGTCACTTAAATGATCTGTTCTAATTGATTCGATTAAGTTATCTTTTTCCATATTAAAAATTTCATTTTTATTTTGTAAATGCTGTAACTTATATGTTTTATTTTTACAATAAACTAGTTCTGTGGTAAAGTCTATTTTCATTTTTAAATCCTTTAGTGTTTGAAATCCCAGTAATAAGTTAAAATTGTTATGAAAATTGTATACATGACATTTTATTGTTATATCGTTAATTTTAAGATTTATGTATTCATTTCCTTTACTTTTTCCTGTAGCTATATTGACGGTAAATGTTTCTTTATATATTTTAATATGTGGTAAATATTTTTTTATTAATTCAGGGTGAATTAAATTAATTGAAGAACCTGTATCAAGTAGTATTTTATAATTATCAATTTTTATAAATGGTAGTTTGGAATTACAATTAATATTTAGAATTTCTCGTCTGTTTCTGGACCTAGTTCTAAAAAAATAAGGGTTGTTTATTGTTTCGTCTGGTTCATATGTCCCATCATCTTCTTCATAGTTTTCTTCTGGATTTTCATCTATTTCTTCGTTTTTTATTTCTTCATTGTTGTGTATTTCTTTTGCAATCCAATTTGTCGCTTGGTTGCTTTGGTTTCGAGTGAAGTAATTATTTGGTTTTTTAGATTGATTTGTAGAAATACTCATAGGTGTTGGTGTGTAGTTATTTTTTGTACCGTTATAATTATTATTTTAACGATAAGTGTTATTATTATTATTATTATTATTATTTGGAAAATGTTTTTTCGCGCTATTAAATTGTGTGGTATGTTTATCTGGTAATGTTTTAATTTTATTAATTGAGATGTTTTGGTTAAAGTTTGATGATTTTAAATATTGGAAATCATTTCTTAATAAACTATCTAGTTCGTTAAGTGTTTATGGATTTCTTGTTGCTAAATTATTTCTAAGAGGATCTCTTAGTGAAATTATTGTATGTAATACAACTAATTTTTCGTTTTGTGCATATATTACTGATGAATTATTATTTTCTAATGTTAATTTTTGTTTATACAATGAATATAATTCTATGATTTCATTAACAAAATCGACTGGATTTTTATTACATTTTTTATACATAATGTCTAGTAATATGCTATGTGAAGTTTGTTTACTAGAAAACTTATTTATTAAATATGTTTTAGCGATTGCCAATTGTCAAAGGTCTGTTCTTGCACTACCTCTGCTGCTTTATCACATAATTTGCTTTTTATATTAATAAAAGCAATTCTTTTTAATGTTTCTGATACTGCTGGAGTACAACTATTAATAAGTGCATTAGTTTCTTCTACCCTACTTATGAAATAGCTTAACTGTTTTGAATTCCCATTAAAACGTGGAATAACATCAGTTAACGATATAATTTCTTTTATGGTAGACATATTAATATAAATTATTTAAATTTTAACGGAAACTTACAATGATATTAGGAGTATAATCTTCATAAGTTGTTTTCTTTGACTGGCGTTATGAAGTCGACTGCAAATGCAACTGAAGCTCCTTGATGTTAAGTAACCGGAGTCTTAATTCTTGTAGTAGTCTTGAGGTTTTTCAATCTTCTTAAATGTGTAGAAGTGTAGTTTTCATAGGTCGTCTCCTTACCGAAGTTCAGATAACAACTGAAGTTTTTCTTCTACTGGTTCGAACAGGTATTAAACGTTTAAAATCGACCAGCTAATTTCGTTAACCTGTCCTACCGCGACTGCGCCAGTTAAATAAATTAGTACGTCAAGTATATTTTTAAAAAGAAACAATTTATTTGACAATTTACAAGATTGATAAATACATTACAAGATCAAGAATAAGACTAAGACTAAATTAATTATTTACCTCTCGTTATTTATATGTTTACAAGTTGTTGTTGTTTATTAGAAATTAATTATCTATTTCGTAAGAGGCGAAAGTATTTAAGAAGATAAAGAGACTTTCACACTTTTATTTGTAAATAGAATAATAATAATATATTAATATGGTAATTATAATAATAATATACATAACTCGCGCACTAAAAAAGGATTTTGCAAAATTTTGATTTTAAAGGGATGAAATAGCAAACATTCCCCCCACTGATGCGAGGATGAGAAATCAACGCGAAGTGCTACGCTTACGGCTGGTTCTCCAACACACATTTACCCCCTCTATAGGCATATTCTATAGCTTCCAGTATTACGTTCTTATCCTATGTAAACAGAAGATCAATTTTACAAAACTATAGCTATTTCCCAGAAATTGAATTGACTTCAACAACGATTTTAATCTTATGACCTAACACTGGATTTACATTTTAGTCAGAATTAATTCCAGAATTGTTGTAATTAGCATAATAAGTGTTATGTTTTTTATGCTGTATAGTATTATTACTTATTATGCATAATACGAATTTTATTGCTTAAGTCACACATCATTGTTATTTTCTTAAATCTAACTTAAATTTAAATAAAACAATTATTTATGTAAATTCAGGAAATTTGCTAATCCTTCTCTTTTTCATTTTTTCAACATAAGGGTCGATTCACACACACCCGTCACGTCACGTCTCAGTTCCGTCATTCCGAGAAGTTCAGTCAGAGAAAAATATTCTTTCTTGAAAAATTAATGACATTGTCTACACTGAACACCGACACCGTCCCGAATCCGGTGTGTTAGTCTTGTCGCCATCACTGAACCGTCAAAACGATATTTTTTTCTCAACGATATTTTTTTTACAGACGTGTTTCTCTGTAAAATGACTGAATGGAGTTTGACGGAAGGAAAACTGACGTGCGTGTGTGAATACTGTCATCATTTTTGACTTCGAGTGACCGTGCCGGTTCCGTTTCGGAATGGTGACGCGATTGATGTGTGTTAATTGTTCTTTATAGGTAATTCCAAAAAAATTTACTTGTGACTTAGCAAACAGGTTATTAGTAGATTATAAATCGGTTATTAGGAAATTAAAATACAGAATTATAGCCTTAAAATTGTATGGGCGAAGCCACGACGGGGCGCTATCTATTATATAAAGAGATATCCTGACGATCATTTTAAGTTTTATAAACTGTTGGTAAGAAAGGATTTTGCAAAATTTTTATTTTAAATGGTAGAATTTGCAAAAATACCTTCCCATAAGAAATACAGAAAGTATACTTAAACAGTTGATTCTTTGTTTACGTTTGCGTGGGCGAAGCCACGCGGGACCGCTAGTTATTTTATAATCGTGAAGAACATATTTCCCATTCTGTAAATGACATATTCACTTCATTCTTTTTTTTTTTTTTTTTTTTTTTTTTTTAAAGGCGAAAAACCTCGGCGAGGTTATCATCGCCTGTTGTTCTACACAAGGGTGTAAAAAACCCGAGTGCAGAACGCCTTTCATATATATATATATATATATATATACATATACATACATAATAGTTAAAAATCTTATAGACTAATATCACAGACATCACAGGCTAAAAAAAAACGCTAAAAACACAAAAAAAAATACACACATAAACTTAAAATTAATATCACAGCTAGAAAAATAAACACAGAAACAACATTAACATATATGTAATTAAAATCTTAAAAACTAGTATCACAACCAAAAATAAATAAAATACTACATTAAAAAAAAAAAATATCACAGACATCATAAAAGGCTGTAAAGGGGCCACATAATATGAACAGACATAATATAAATATAAACTTATAACTAATATAAAACATATACTATAGGGTAACACTAATAGGACATATATTAGACACTGTTGTATATACCAATCGATCGTAAAAATTTTATAGCCACGTCCAAAATAGGGCTTTCGTCACCGAGTATATACCTTAATTCCGAGGGAATCTTGAATCGCCGACGCAGAGCTGCGTAGCAGATGCAATCTACTAAAACATGTTTGACTGTCAAAGGACAATCGCATCTGCCACAAACTGGAGCATCACCAGACGTCATGAGATACCCATGGGTTAATCTGGTGTGCCCAATTCTAAGTCGCGCGATGACAACTTCTTCCCTTCTATTCTTCCTCAGTGACGTATCCCAAGGCTTAACATTACGTTTTATTTCCCGAAGTTTGTTGCCATGAGAGCCAGTCCATTCTACCTGCCAGGAATCAGTGATAACACGCTTCACCAGGCCCACGAAATCTGACACGGTCAGATATTGCGTGAAAGCCGGTTGGCGTGCCGCCTCCTTAGCGGCCAAATCAGCAGCCTCATTTCCCGAGATTCCAGCATGACCCGGAACCCAGCAGAAAACAACGCTTACTCCTCTATCGTTAAGCTGCTTCACGGTGCCGTGGACATCTACAACTAGCGGGTGGCGTGAATATAAATCAGTAATCGACTGAAGGGCACTAAGCGAATCAGTGCACACCAACACCCGACGCCCACGCACACAGACTACAGACAGAGCTTTACTAATAGCGTAAAGTTCAGCCGTGTAAACACTGGTTCCCACAGGTAATCCAAACAAATAGGTTCTCCCATTAGCAACAAACGAGCAACCAACTCCAACATCTGACTTTGATCCATCCGTGTATACAACCGTAGATGGTTTAATAGCTTCAACTAACTCACTGAAAATGCTATTAAATACCACAGAACTTGTGTCTGCCTTTGAGTATTTACACATTTCAAAGTTAATGTGTAACTGAGCGATGGTCCAGGGTGGAAAGAGACATGAATTACATGGGTACACACGAGGAATCGCAATACCGAGGTTGTTGCATATCCCCAACGCTCTTACACCGAATGGTGAAGGCAATCGGGCACTCATCAGATGCAAATCATGACAAGGGTTGTTGAGAATGATGTCATGCAAAAAATGATAAGGTCTAGCTTTCAACTTGGCAAAGTACGTCAATATAAGCTGCTGGCGACGTCTGTGTAACGACATTTCTCCACTTTCAACTAAGATGCTGACAACAGGGCTAGAACGAAAAGCACCTGTAGACAATCGTAAACATGAATTGTGGATCGTGTCAAGCATTCTCAGCGAAGTGGGAGTAGCAGATGAGTACGCTACAGCGCCATAATCTATACGTGATCGCACTAGAGCCTTGTAGAACCTTATCATACATGATCTATCAGCTCCCCAACATGTACCTGTAAGAACACGCAGAATATCAACCACCTTTAAGCACCTAGCCCGTAGGTCTTTAATATGCGGAACCCATGTAAGTCTCTTGTCGAATACAACACCTAAGAACCTGATTTCAGTGCTAACTTCGATATTCTGACCCATTAAATACAGTCTTGGAACAGTATCAGTCCGTATTCGGCAAAACTGAATGCATTTAGTCTTCTCAGGAGAAAAACTAAAGCCAGTCTGCCGTGACCATTCTTCAAGACGGTATATAGTTAGCTGTAGAGCTCGTTCAGCTGAGACAACATTTCTAGATGCAACATATATCGCAAAATCATCTACAAACAACGAACATTTAACAGGGTATACGCAACTTTTCACAATATTATTAATGGCAACCGCAAATAGGGTACAACTAATTACACTCCCCTGCGGTATACCATTTTCAAAATCAAACCTGTTTGACAAACTCTGACCAACCCTTACACGAAATGATCGGTCATCCAGAAAGTCTTTAATGAAGGCCAACATGTTCCCAGCGATGCCCCACTCCCGCAAGGTATTAAGAATACCTCGTCGCCAAGCCGTATCATATGCTTTTTTCAAATCAAAGAATACGGCAACGTGGCGCTGCCGCAATGCAAACGCATTGCAGATAGCCGTCTCAAGGGCCACCAAGTGGTCTGTCGAAGACCTCCCTCTCCGAAAACCGCTCTGTTCAGGAGCGAGGAAGTCATTCTTTTCCAGATACCACATGAGACGACTATTCACCATTCTTTCCATCACCTTACATACAACACTTGTCAGACAGATGGGGCGATAGCTTGAGGCCAACATTTTATCTTTGCCAGGTTTGAGGATCGGGACAACAATTGCTTCTTTCCAAGATTCTGGAAGCTTTCTAGAAGCGTATATTTTATTAAAAATATGTAGGAGTTGCCTTAACCCGGAGTCTGGTAAATGCGCTATCATCGAAAGTGTAATTTCATCTCCTCCAGGCGAGGTATTTCGAGAAACTTTGAGCGCTTTTCTTAGTTCAGGCATTGAAAAAGGAATGTTCAGAGGATCATTTGTGTCCGCTATATGGAAAGGAAGAGATTCAATGGTTTTCTTATGATTTTGAAATTGAATTGAATATGAAGACGTGAGAGACGCTGATCTTAATGAAGAACCAATTGCATTCGCAATGTCGATTGGTGACGTAATCACGGAACCGTCAGTTTGCAACCCTGCAATTCGGTGCGGAGACATCCTTCCACAAACGGACCGCAGTTTTCTCCACACCGTTGTCACAGGGGTACTCCTATTAATATCTGCAACATAACGGCTCCACGACTCTCTCTTACTCTCCAGAAAGATACGCCTACAGCAGGCCCGAGCTCTTCGGTAAGCTTCCAGGTTAGCATCCGTAGGTCTGCGACTAAAAATTCGCAGGGCCCTACGGCGGTCCTGAAGAGCCTCCTTACACCGATTATTCCACCAAGGCACCGGCGGCCGCCGCGCTTTACCCGATGTTTTAGGAATGCTCTGGGCAGCTGCTGCAGACATCCTCTCCACAAAGGAAGACAACAGGCTTCGTGCATCATCATCATCTTCATATTCAGATTCCATCAAACTTGAAAACTCATTCCACCGTGCAAGCTTCTCTATCCATCGTTTTGGAAGGTCATCAACAGACTGGTAGTCAAAAAACTCGACCACCACCGGTCGATGATCACTTCCGTACAGGTCTGGCAGTACTCTCCACAACAACCGTGGTACAAGGGACGAGCTACAGAAAGTAAGGTCCAAGCACGACCAGGATCCTGTTGAGGATGACATGAATGTTTCAGATCCATCGTTCAATAGACATAAGTCTAAATCACTCCGGACCCTCTCCACCATGTGACCTCTACCATTGCACAGTGAGGAGCCCCAAGAATAATGGTGACCATTGAAATCTCCTAGGACGATATATGGAGCTGGTAACTGTTCCAGTAATTCTCTCATGGCAAGGTATGAAACTTCATTGTTAGGTGGTAAATAAACAGTACACACGCAAACCGACACCGGGACAGTTATCCTGATTGCTACGGCCTGAAGATCCGTCTGAATATCCAGATTTATCCCCTGCATTGACTGGTGAAGTAATATAGCGACCCCACCACCAGGGCCACCCTGCAGGGAATCTTTCCTAAACATTTCGTATCCACGAAAGGATAATCGGATATCAGGTTGTAACATCGTCTCTTGCAGGCAAAGCGCAAACGGACACTTATCCCGGATCAATATCTTTATATCTTCATACCTAGACCGGATCCCGCGAACATTCCATTGAATTAAACTATTAAAGGGTATTTCGCAACGGAGGAGTTACGTTTCAAACACAATTTTCTCCTTCCCTTTTTTCCCTTTTACTTGTATAAAGCCCTTTTCTAGGGCCGATGAATCTCCTATCATATCGTGGATCTTGGACCCAGACGGAGGAGATTTTAAAAATTTAGACGCTTCCGCTGGAAGCGTCTTGGATACTGAAAGGGGTTTTCCCTTTGAGGTAGAGGCTGTCTTACTTGACAGCTGAGCTTTTGTACTCTGCGTCGCAGAAAGGTTACACACTTGAGACACTGAGCTCTTTGAACCAATTTCTGTTTGTTTGGTGCTTAATAACGCTTTAAGTGCAGAAGTTAGGGAAGCAACCTGTTTAGTTAGGTTCTCAACAACACTTTTCAACTCTACGCATGACGAGCACTCACCAGACACACGAGACTGAACACTAGTTGCAGCTGCAAACGAAATGTCAGGCTGGACTGCATTTCGGATGCTATTTAGTTTTCTGTACTCGCTCCGGGCAGCGGGAAAGGAAAGCTTCTGTTCAGACGAAATTTTCTGAATTTCCCGTTCTTCTTTATACTTAGGGCATTCCCGAGACCTTGCTGAATGACTTCCTTTACAGTTTGCACACAGTTCTGTTTCAGAAGTGCATTCGCTGTCTAAGTGGTCAGGTGAACTGCACTTTGCGCATATCGCAGGTTTCTTGCAGTTAATTTTCGTATGTCCGTATTCCTGGCACTGAAAACAGCGCAGAGGCTTTGGGACATACGGTCTCACTCGAACAGACAAGTAACCCAACTTAAGACGATCCGGAGGTTGAGGGGTGGAAAATGTTATGATAAGTGTCGGGGGTACCGACATCAATTCCATTTTCCCGACGCGTAACTCTTTTGACTTGCGTCACTCTCTGGGAGGTAAGCTCCTCCAATAACTCAGCCTCAGACATATCTTGTATATCTCGAGAGTAAACCACTCCTCGAGATGAGTTGAGGGATCCGTGCGGTTCTACAGCGACTGTAGTACTTCCTATTTGTGTAATTTTAACAACGCTGCTACTTTGCTTCGCAGACGTTGTTTCAATTAACAAAGTACCATTCCTTAGTTTTTTAATTGAATGTGGGGAGCCACAAACCGACTGCACAGACCTGTTAATAATGAAGGGGGAAACTTTTGATACCGACCCTTCTTCTGCAACACAACGAACAACGAAAAATTTGTCCGTGTTACTTAATATACCACTATTATCACTATCGTCAGACAAGCTAGACCATAGTCTTTTACATCCGAGGGAAGATTGTTTATTTGACATTATCTTTAGTGCTTTTCCAGTCATCGTGAAAGCAGGGTGCGGGCGGAGAGATGACCCGCGCACGCCGCAGGTCCCTAGTAAAAAGAAGGACCCGGCCGAGTACTCCCGGCAGCCATCTCCCACATATTTCATCCGGGCCGGGGAGTCAGGTACTGCCTGACCCACTGATACCGACGTCCCAGAGGCTCGCACGCAGCAGTAAGAGCTCCGACACTCTTACCCATGGTCCACTTCTTGCCACAGTACCGAAGCGACTGGAAGGGCTAAAGGATGGCGCAAAGCCTCGGCAGAGCAAGCTCACAGCAGCACAACCACAGTCCAGACCTTCCAATCCGGAAAGGGTTACGCACGACCAGCCCGCATCCCATCCTCGCCAGCATTATAAATGTGTGTAAGAAAACTTTGTGTATGTGTTGTGTGTAGGGTATGTAAATGTGTGTGTTGAAAGAAAGTGTGGTGTGTGTGATGTAGTATTATTGTTGTGTGTAGTGTAAGAGCAACCTGTGTATAGTTTTGAAATAAGGTTAGCTCTTAGCTGGGGTCCCGGGGTTGCCACACCCGAACACCCACATATATATGCATGGACGAGCATTTATATATATAAGAATGGGTGCCCCCTGGGGGCCTCACTTCATTCACCACAGGGTCTAGCTGTATAATGAAATCAAACACCAACTCCTCCTCCATCTATAAACTGTACTGCATAATGAGAATTAATCGGTTCACCAACACCGCCAACATCACCAACATTATTCATCGTCACTATATATATATTTTTTATATTATAATGTAATGTGAAAACTGAGGACACAACATGGTGCCTCTTACCAAAATATGTAAGGTAGTCTCCACCCGATTTCGCATGGCAAAATACGGTGCTAGACATCATACTAAGTAAGGTGGAATATCCACCGAAGTAGACGACAACCACTAAACTAAGCAAGTTGTACAAACACGACGAACTTCACCAAACAAAATGTAGTGTAGGAACAGACTAAAAAAAAGAAAGTAACGGCTCAACCGTGTTTCACCAGACACTGAAATGAAAACACAGCCAAACTGGTACTTCAGGGGCATAGAAAAACCTTCACCACTCCGCCTAAGGAAAACAGCAACATGATTCGGCAGAGTAAATCCATATTTCCATTCTCTGAATCTATGCAAAGCATAACCCAGAAATTCTAGCAGGTAGAGCAAAACTCGCTGTTGGAAAAGCGAAGGTGTGATTTAAAAATTAATATCGGGTCTAAGAATGAAAAATATTACACAGACAACTTGGAGTGAAAAATAATAAAATATCAATTTATTTAAAACTAAACTTAAACAAAATTGAATCTAGAGCAAAATATGTTTTTTTCTACTCTTTAATAAAAATGATTAATGAGAAGTGATAAGTAAACCTAATAGTAGTTATAAAAATATAATAATAACTTAGTTATAATTAAATGAATCAAAATAACGGGAACAAACAAAAGTAATAATAATAATTAAAGAATCTTGTCAAAGCTAACAAAAATAATTGAAAAACGTACCTAATAAGTTAAAAATGAAATTAGCCAGTAGTAGGATACTGTTTTTCCTGGGCCATTTTTGACCTCAATTCATCCTATGTAGGTCATGACACACCCCCTTCCAACGTCACCACCTCACACCACGTCACAGTGACGTAGTGCATGAGAAAAAGCCAATACGTCATATATGACGTAAACAGCCTGTTACACGTGCGCGCCCGACCTCTGTTGAAGGTCTCCAATAGTTAATTATTTCCAACGTCACATCCTCACACCACGTCACATCCTCACACCACGTCACACTGCCGTAACGTTAGTAAAATATTGTTTTACAACAGACTACATAACATTTTTATCATGTATTATGTTCCCCCCACCAAACTGTAAAAATAATCGTTTGAATTGTGAAAATCGAACAAACCGTTCAAAAGTTATAGAAGATTAAAACATTTTGCCCCTTCAATTTTTCAAATGCAACCCTTCATACATATATGTAATGCATTTTTGCCTATATAACATTTTGAAGGGGCAAATTTTTGGGGTTTCTAAAACTTCAACCCGATTTGGGTTAGCGCTTTTAGTGATCGAGTTATAACGATTTTGTCATGTAAACAAAACTTATTTTTTACAAATTTTTGTTTTAGTATAAAATGTTCACTTTATTTTTTGAACACTCGTTACTTTTTATAAAAATAAAAAATTTTTTCATTATGTTGGATTATTAATGTTTTGTTTAACAAACATCAAATTATTCTGCAATTACTTTTATTGCTGATAATAAAGCATGTAATCAACATTATAGCCCTTAACCTCTATATTATTTTTTACGTTTATCCTCGTTGTTAACGATGATACGTCTTAAATTATAGCTCCTTTATTCTTTGTATATTAATTTCACGTTTATCCTCGTTGCTAACGATGATATGTTTTAAATTATAGCTCCTTTGTTCTTTGTTCTTGTGAACCAGACACAAAATCCTATAATTCACATCATTCTCATAAAGGTTTTTGTAGTGTACACATCACATCGCTCGGCAAAATGACTGATTTTTTTACAATTTCCAATATAAAATTGTTAAAGTGTTGTGAATTGAAACTATCAACGGGAATGGATTAAATAACAGGTAAAATAAATAAAATAATACTATTTCATGATATTTATACGCTGTTTAATATACACCCATAACCAATAAAATATAAAATACATAAAAAGTACATTTTTTTTGTCGTTACTTGATTAATTTTAGTTAATATTCATAACCAATAAAATATAAAATACATAAATTGTTACACAAAAAGTACATTTTAAAAAATATTCATAACCAATAAAATATAAAATACATAAATTGGATAAAAAAAAGTACATTTTTTTGTCGTTACTTGATTAATTTAGTTAATATTCATAACCAATAAAATATAAAATACATAAATTGATACACAAAAAGTACATTTTTTTGTCGTTACTTGATTAATTTTAGTTAATATTCATAACCAATAAAATATAAAATACATAAATTGTTACACAAAAAGTACATTTTAAAAAATATTCATAACCAATAATATATAAAATACATAAATTGTTACATAAAAAGTACATTTTTTTGTCGTTACTTGATTAATTTAGTTAATATTCATAACCAATAAAATATAAAATACATAAATTGTTACATAAAAAGTACATATTTTTTTGTCGTTACTTGATTAATTTTAGTTAATATTCATAACCAATAAAATATAAAATACATAAATTGATACACAAAAAGTACATTTTAAAAAAATATTCATTACCAATAAAATATAAAATACATAAATTGTTACATAAAAAGTACATTTTTTTTGTCGTTACTTGATTAATTTTAGTTAATATTCATAACCAATAAAATATAAAATACATAAATTGTTACACAAAAAGTACATTTTAAAAAATATTCATAACCAATAAAATATAAAATACATAAATTGGATCAAAAAAAGTACATTTTTTTGTCGTTACTTGATTAATTTAGTTAATATTCATAACCAATAAAATATAAAATACATAAATTGATACACAAAAAGTACATTTTTTTGTTGTTACTTGATTAATTTTAGTTAATATTCATAACCAATAAAATATAAAATACATAAATTGTTACACAAAAAGTACATTTTTTTTGTCGTTACTTGTTTAATTTAGTTAATAATTATTTAATTTTTTTTAAATAAAAAAAAAATGGTAAATAATTTTGTAAAAATATTATTAATTATTTAAAAAAAATCAAAAATTTTAAATAATAATTTATTAAAAGAAAGTGCTGACTACTGACGAATATATTTACAAAGCGGTAAAAAAAACAAAATTTTTTATTTATTTATTTTTTTTCCAATGACTGGGGTCATCTCGATAGCCACTTTCATGATAAAATCTATTTCATCCACACAGATTAATTTTTTCAATAAACCCCCCCTCTTGGGGCTGGGGCTCTTGACGAACCCCGGCCCCAGCACCCATGTTCTCATAGCAATCATCCCAATTCTCACTTTCACCCTCCTCTACCGGTCGTATTTCGGTCGCAAAATGTCTCCAGTTACCAATTTCCTCCTCAACATCATCATCATCCTCAACATCCTCTTGCCCCTCACCCCTCTCATCATCCTCTTCCCCCTCCCCTTCATCTCTCTCATCATCCTCTTCCCCCTCACCTCTCTCATCAACCTCTTCCCCCTCCCCATCACCCCTCTCATCAACCTCTTCCCCCTCCCCATCACCCCTCTCATCATCCTCTTCCCCCTCCTCCACCCTTTCAACATCCTCTTCCCCCTCCTCACACCTCTCATCATCCTGTTCCTGCCCTACATCTATTAACACCCCCTCCATTCCATCATCATCTATATGATTTTCCCCTATGTTTTCTACAAGGAAACCAGGTGTCGGTATAACACCGTTGTCAACATTATCATGTTGGGTCTCCTTTTCAACTTCTTTAATGAGATCCCTCAACATGTGTTTAAGAATTTCAACCGCTTGATAATCATACTCATCATTTTTTAGGTCAAAGTCTAACCGCTCGAGTAGACACAACAGAAAAGGAAAACTTATATTTTTTTTTTATAATTTTC
Source organism: Catonia carolina (assembly GCA_035578175.1). NCBI lineage: Eukaryota > Metazoa > Arthropoda > Insecta > Hemiptera > Achilidae > Catonia > Catonia carolina. The sequence continues at coordinate 109,291,482 of JAQMRL010000001.1, forward strand.
CAACGTTGTCCTACTTGTTACGGTTAGATTCACCGCCCGCGTCAACACTTCTCCCAATTCAATTATTTTTAATTTTAATTTTTTTAATTCGTTATATTCACCAATTATGTTTGTTGACCCCAACCGGTCAATAACGTCTCTCCATAAATTTATGGTTTGCATCCCCATAGTAAATAAATCTAATATAATTTGAATTAATTGTATTTTTCCAGTATCCATTTTTTTTATCTAAAAAATAAAATAATAAAAAATAGTTACAAAAATGATTAAAAAATGGATATAAATAAACAAATTAATTCATAAAAATGTGTCAATCTTCTTGCCATGTTTTCACTGGCAAAAATTTATATATATCTGTTAATATATAACTTTTTAAATAATTTTGACACGCTAATTCACCTAACCCTCGAGGGTTAAAAGGTTTCTTAACTCTCAGTTTTCTCGTAGGTTTTTTAACATCTTTGGTTATACCAGATACTCCATAATCTGTTAGGTTCATAACAAACCATTGACCATTTATATGGTAAACAGCATTTTTCAAAAATGCAATATCAAACGAGCTAAGTAGCGCAAAGATACAAATATGGGGACAATTGGGTAACATTTCATTCGTTTTTATAAACGATAAAGCTAGAATCTGTCCTTTATACAGAACAAATTCTACAGAACATGTACAAGGTTCTTTAAATTCAATATTTGATGTTTGCAAAAAGAAAACATCTAAAATATCATACGATTGAGCTTTACCTAATACAACAGAAATAAAATTTCCAGCAAAACACCAATATTTAGATTTTACTCTTTGTGATACTCTATTTAAAGTTTGAATTAGTTCTTCATCGTGAAAAAAATCATTAGAAGGTTGGACACACTCACTACAATTACTTGGAAAATTAATTTGTATATTATTTCCAAAATTTTGAATAAATCTACTAACTTGTTCAAAAATAACGAATTTAGTACTAATAGATTCATTTAAATATGCTTTAAAAACAATAATATGGTGTACGATTCCACCCAATTTTTCAATACGTTCGTTTGCAGCATTAGCCCGATTAGTTATTAGATTTGTCATTTTTTTAATACCTAAAAATATATAAATTAACCAAATAATTTTCATACATGAATAATAAATATAATTAAATGATAGCAAATAATTATTTTCTACTATAACACAAATTATTTAATAATTTTAAAAGTGTTTTATATTCACTACTATCTTTAAATTCTTTTATAACATTATCCAGAGTTTGATCAGCTTCTAAAATTAATATTGGGATATTTAGATAGTTCGATGATTCTTTTAACCATTTATCTGTTAAAACATCAAGTTTAGTTAAATAATCTAACTCGATTTCATTTTCCCCATCACGATTTCGATTTTTTATTCTTGTTAACGCTATCGAGGGTGATGTTTTTAAATAAATAATTAAATTTGTTTGTATTTCCATTTTTTCCAACAAAAAGTCTAACCACTCATTTAAAAGTTTGTATTCATTGTCGGAAAGAATGTTTTCACTGTGAAAATATTCGATGAATACGTTTTTTACACTGTAAAAAGATCGTTCCATTATTTTTAATTTTCCATCGTTTTTCAAATTTTTATCTAACATTGTTTTTTTCATCACCAACATTTGAAAGGAAAATACATATTTAATTGGGTTAATATACATTTCTTTTAAATAGTGGAAATTATAGAAATTTGCCCATTTTTCAACCGGTTCTTTTACGATTGATGCTTGAGGCAATTCTTCTTGGAGACGATTTAAAAATGTGCTTTTCCCCGAACCGATTTGTCCTTCAACAATGGTTGTGAAAGAGGGTCTGTTGTTAGAACAAGCCATTTTTCCCTCCTAAAGACAAAATTTTATAATAATATACACCCTAATATTGAAAAAAATTATTTGCTAACATTGTATATAATGAAAAAAATCTACAAACCTGTAGAACCAAACCCACGATCACCCCTAATTTTTTTTCAACGCTTGTTTTAGCAATTCCTTTAAAATATGCCTCAATCCCTAAACTGTCATCTTCGAGGGTCTTTGAGGTACAGGCAATTGGGGTTGTACTTATGGATGGTGCAGTTTGCAATTCTAATAAATCGCGGGCTGTACTTTGTTCGGCTGCTTCTATTAAAACCGTTGTGTGATTGTCTGCCACGTTAGTATTTTGTAATTCTGGTTCATGATATGCTGAAGTTGTGGTAATGTCAGCCAAGTTAGAACATAGTAAATCTGGTTCGTAGTCTCCTATAGATTGTCGTACTAATTCGTCAAAATCAAATGTCGGGAATTCAATATTATTTAATGAGGTTGTGTTACCTATGTTATTTATGGGTGTGTCTACTATTGTTATGGGTATGTTTTCTGTAGTTATGTTGGTCGTGGAGATGTTTTCTATAGTATTTACGTTTGTTTTAGGTATGTTTTCTGTGGTAACTTTTTTAATTGATGGTTTTCGTTAACTGTTCTGTCTCTTTTTATGTATGCCTCACTAAAAAGATAAGGCCCGTATTGTAGTTGTTCGTCTCTTTCGTCATCTGTCTGTCTTTGTAAGTAGTCATTTGAACATAAATATTTACCATATCCAAAATTCTTGCCAGCTTCAAATCCACTCATCTGTAAATCATATTTTCGAAATTTAAACAAAATGAAGGTTAATTTATCGTGTACTGCAAAAATTGTACTATTCTTCAAAGTTATGTAAGCGTATGCGCAGTAGACGGATTTGGTTGAGATACGATGAAGAGAGAAATAATGGTGTTTTTACACCATTAAAAATAAGTTATTAACCCTAGAAGCGGTAACTGTCGATCTGAGCGACAGTTGTGCTGTTGAATACATGTCGATGTCGATTTGGTCGACAGATGCACCCACTCTTATTTTCAACCAGCAGGTTGTCCAACCTAGGTTATATAACTAACCATATGAAAGTATTTCATTTGATCTATTTAATTTCACAGTTTGCCGGTAGTTTCGTTCTCTCGTTCATTTGTACGAGTCTTTGAAAGTTGTTGTTTCGTAATGTCGTGTTTCACTGTAATGGCGATCTGTTTGTTAAGATAGATGTGTTGTTGTTTCATGTTATTAGTGTGTTTTAATTCGTTTTACTGTAAATTTATTAAATATCGTGAATTATCTGTGATATTATTTTAGTATGTGTTCAGGTTGTAAATAAAACCTACGAAAATAAATGTGTACTCTGTAAATGTTGACATTGCGTAAACATAACCTAGATCTTTTCTCTACAGACCTTACCATTTTTTCACATATTATAATAACGAAAACAGATAAACTGATAATTCAAAAACGTAATTATTCTAGAAAGATTGCACTAAAAAATGTATATTTCCATTTTGAAGCATTTGTTTAGGTAAATCTGTCAAGTAGCTAATAACACAAAACATATTTCTCAAATTTGTTATTATAAATATTTCCTTAGTCCTGGTTATTTGGGAAATAATATTATCAGAAAACAAAAATAACAGTCAGGTAGAGCTATCTTTTCTGTTTAATTTGGTATATAATACGTACCTGATATGTGAAATACAAAAACAATAAAAAATTGTTTTCGTAAGCATGTTTTTTTTATTAAAAATGCTTGACACTTTAAGTTAAACCTATTACCGCTTCTAGGGTTAATAGTATTATTTTACCAGGCAGGTAAAATTAGTCCAACAGTTATTAACATATTAGCATATTAACATACTACTAAACAATAAACTAACATAAAATACAATTTTTTTGGTTTAACGTCCGAATGTTTTGCAAATTGTTGCTAATGTAGATGGTGAAGGATTAAATAAATTTTTTTGTAACGTATGAAAGAATGCTATTCCCGAGCGTGCTATTATAAGGTGGTCCTTACAAGACTACACATTTTTGTAAAATATTCAAGTATGTAAACAATATGATTTTTTCCTAATTTGTGTACGTTGCAATCTGTTCAATTCAGAACAATAAGCAACCCCATGACCCAATGAAATGAATATGTTGTGTAAATGAGGTATAGTCTTGTACAGAACCTGGCCGACCATTCCTGAGATAGTATGGTTAATTAAACCCTAGCCATCAAAGTACACCGGTAACCACTGTCTAGTATTCAAATCCGTATAAAAGTAGCCACCTTTACTAGGATTTGAACCAGAACCTCGTCTCCAAAAATCAGCTGATTGGTGGCCCTGGTGATGGGGTTGCAATATTACTTCACCAGTCAATGCAAGGGATGAGTCTGGATATCCAAACGGATATTCAGGCTGTAGCAATCAGGATAACTGTCCCGGTGTCGGTTTGCGTGTGTAATGTTTATTTACCACCAAACACAGACATTTCATACCTAGCCATGAGAGAATTGCTGGAACAGTTACCAGCTCCATATATCGTCTTAGGAGATTTCAATGGTCACCATTATTCTTGGGGCTCCTCACTGTGCAATGGTAGAGGTCACATGGTGGAGAGGGTCCGGAGTGATTTAGACTTATGTCTATTGAACGATGGATCTGAAACATTCATGTCATCCTCAACAGGATCCTGGTCGTGCTTGGACCTTACTTTCTGTAGCCCGTCCATTGTTCCAAGGTTGATGTGGAGAGTACTGCCAGACCTGTATGGAAGTGATCACCGACCGGTGGTGGTCGAATTTTTTGACTACCAGCCTGTCGATGACCTTCCGAAACGATGGATTGAAAAGCTTGCACGGTGGGATGAGTTTTCAAGTTTAATGGAATCTGAATATGAAGATGATGATGATGCACGAAAGCTGTTGTCTTCCTTTGTAGAGAGGATGTCTGCAGCAGCTGCCCAGAGCATTCCTAAAACATCGGGAAAAGCACGGCGTCCGCCGGTACCTTGGTGGAATGATCGTTGTAAGGAGGCTCTTCAGGACCGCCGTAGGGCCCTGCGCATTTTTAGTCGCAGACCTACGGATGCAAACCTGGAAGCGTACCGAAGAGCTCGGGCCTGCTGTAGGCGTGTCTTTCTTGAGAGTAAGAGGGAGTCGTGGAGCCGTTACGTTGGAGATATTAACAGGAGTACCCCTGTGACAACGGTATGGAGAAAACTGCGTTCGGTATGTGGAAGGACGTCTCCACATCGAATCGCAGGGTTGCAAGTTAACGGTTCTGTGATCACATCACAGTCCGACATCGCTAACGTGATTGGTTCCTTCTTTAAATCAGCTTCCCTCACGTCTTCATATTCAGTACAGTTTCAAAATTATAAGAAAACCATTGAATCTCTTCCTTTCTTTATAGCGGACTCGAATGATCCTCTAAACATTCCTTTTTCATTGCCTGAGCTTAGAAAAGCGCTCAAAGTATCTCGAAATACCTCACCTGGAGGAGATGAAATTACACTTTCGATGATAGCGCATTTACCGGATTCTGGGTTAAGGCAACTCCTACATGTTTTTAATAAAATATACGCTTCTAGAAAGCTTCCAAAAACTTGGAAAGAAGCAACTGTTGTTCCGATCCTCAAACCTGGTAAAGATAAAACATTGGCCTCCAACTACCGTCCCATTTCCTTGACAAGTGTTGTTTGTAAGGTCATGGAAAGAATGGTGAACAGTCGTCTCATGTGGTATCTGGAAAAGAATAACTTCCTCGCTCCTGAACAGAGCGGTTTTCGGAGAGGGAGGTCTTCGACAGACCACTTGGTGGCCCTTGAGACGGCTGTCTGCAATGCGTTTGCATTGCGGCAGCGCCTCGTTGCCGTATTCTTTGATTTGAAAAAAGCATATGATACAGCTTGGCGACGAGGTATCCTCAATACCTTGCGGGATTGGGGCATCGCTGGAAACATGTTGGCCTTCATCAAGGACTTTCTAGATGAACGATCGTTCCGTGTAAGGGTTGGTCAGTGTCTGTCCGACAGGTTTGACTTGGAAAATGGTATACCGCAAGGAAGTGTAATTAGTTGTACCCTATTTGCGGTTGCCATAAACAATATTGTGAAAAGTTGCGTATACCCTGTTAAATGTTCGTTGTTTGTTGATGATTTTGCAATATATGTTGCATCTAGAAATGTTGTCTCAGCTGAACGAGCTCTACAGCTAACTATATACCGTCTTGAAGAATGGTCACGGCAGACTGGCTTTAGTTTTTCTCCTGAGAAGACTAAATGCATTCAGTTTTGCCGAATACGTACTGATAATGTTCCAAGACTGTATTTAATGGCTCAGCATATCGAAGTTAGCACTGAAATCAGGTTCTTAGGTGTTGTATTCGACAAGAGACTTACATGGGTTCCGCATATTAAAGACCTACGGGCTAGGTGCTTAAAGGTGGTTGATATTCTGCGTGTTCTTACAGGTACAGGTTGGGGTGCTGATAGATCATGTATGATAAGGTTCTACAAGGCTCTAGTGCGATCACGTATAGATTATGGCGCTGTAGCCTACTCATCTGCTACTTCCACTTCTCTGAGAATGCTTGACACAGTCCACAATTCATGTTTACGATTATCTACAGGTGCTTTCCGTTCTAGCCCTGTTGTCAGCATCTTAGTTGAAAGTGGAGAAATGTCGTTATTCAGACGTCGCCAGCAGCTTCTATTGACGTACTTTGCCAAGTTGAAAGCTAGACCTTACCATTTCTTGCATGACATCATTCTCAACAACCCGTGTCATGATTTGCATCTGATGAACGCCCGACAACCTTCACCATTCGGTGTAAGAGCGTTGGAGATATGCAACAACCTTGATATTGCGATTCCTCGTGTCTACCCATGTAATTCTTGTCTATTTCCACCCTGGACCATCGCTCAGTTACACTTTAACTTTGAGATGAGTAAATACTGAAAGGCAGGCACAAGCTCTGTGGTGTTTAATAGCATTTTCAGTGAGTTAGTTGAAGCTATTAAACCATCTACGGTTGTATACACTGATGGATCAAAGTCGGATGTTGGAGTTGGTTGCTCGTTTGTTGCTAATGGGAGAACCTATTTGATTGGATTACCTGCGGGAACTAGTATTTACACGGCTGAACTTTATGCTATCAGCAAAGCTCTTTCTGTAGTCTGTGTGCGTGGGCGTCGGGTGTTGGTGTGCACTGATTCGCTCAGTGCTCTCCAGTCGATTAGTGATGTGTATTCACGCCACCCGCTAGTTATGGACGTCCTCGGCACTGTGAAGGAGCTGAATGATAGAGGAGTAAGCGTTGTTTTCTGCTGGGTTCCGGGTCATGCTGGAATCCCGGGAAATGAGGCTGCTGATTTGGCCGCTAAGGAGGCGGCTCGTCAACCGGCTTTCACGCGATATCTGACTATGTCTGATTTTGTGAGTCTGGTGAAGCGGGTCATCACGGATTCCTGGCAGGTAGAATGGACTGGCTCTCATGGCAACAAACTACGAGAAATAAAACCTATTGTTAAGCCTTGGCCTACGTCACTGAGGAAGAACAGAAGAGAAGAGGTTGTCATCGCGCGACTTAGAATTGGGCACACCAGATTTACCCATGGGTATCTCATGACGTCTGGTGATGCTCCAGTTTGTGGCAGGTGCGATTGTCCTTTGACAGTCAAACATGTATTGGTTGATTGCGTCTGCTACGCAGCTCTGCGTCGACGATTCAAGATTCCCTCTGACATAAGGAATATACTCGGTGACGAAACCCCTATTTTGGACGCGGCTTTGAAATTTTTAAGATCCATCAGTGTATACAACAGTGTCTAATGTCCTATTAGTTTTACCCTAACGTTTACATTCAAATGTCTGTGTTTTTATTATATGGCCCCTTTACAGCCTTTTGTGATCTTTTATGTCTGTGATATTTTTCTTTTTTTTTATGTAATTTTTCACTTTTTTGGTTGTGATACTAGTTCTTAAGATTTTAATTACATAAGTGTCAATGTCATTTTTGTGTTTTCTTTTCTAATTGTGATATTAAGTTTAAGTTTATGTGTGTATGTTTTTTTTTGTGTTTTTAGCGTTTTTTTAGCCTGTCTGTGATACTAGATTATAAGATTTTAGATATTTCATATGTATATAAAAAAAAAAAAAAAAAATGGCGTTCTACACTCGGGATTTTTACACCCTTGTGTAGAACAACAGGCGATGATAACCTCGCCAAGGTTTTTCGCCTTGAAAAAAAAAAAAAAAAAAAAAAAATCTCATCATGCGGTCTTGGGTTCGAATCCCACTCGGGCATGGCATTTTTTTATACGTTACAAAAATCATTTCATTCTTCACCGTCTGCATTAGCAGAAATTTGCAAAACAGTCGGACGTTAAACAAAAAAAAAACTCATGAATAATTAGCAAAATTAACACTTACCATTTCAATAATATAAGGTAATAACAGAAAGCGTTTGATTGTTTATCGCGTGTCGCAAGTGTGGCTGCAACAAACAGACTGAATCAAACTGATCTTCGGCGTTTATATATATTTGTCCTAAACTCGTCCTTGAAGTGTGGTAGGAAACTCACTTTATGTACTCTCAATAAACTGTGAAAATGAAGTAAGAACACATAATATTAAATGCTTTATTTATGCTAATTAATTTTGCCGTTTTCATTTAAGGCCAGAAAATACAGCAGTAAATAAAAACATAAAAATTTGCTTTAAATGTAGTTTTATTAAATTTTTTTTAGCAAATGGTTAAGTTATGTTTAAAAATGGTTTACGTTATTATTACATACAATACATAATGCCTTTAAAAATACACAATATTGTGTATTTTCGAATTTGTTTCAAACAGCCCCTTCTATTTAATGTGGGGAAGGGGTGCTTTTTATCTCGTTAACGGTTTGTCGGACTTAGTAGCTTACAAAGAGTTTTTTGTCGTTTTTTTGAAGTAATTTAAGAATATTTAAGCAAAAGTTCTATTTTGACGCCCGTTCGTTAGAAAAATCCAAAAAACAAATTTTGACTTTTATATGTATCCTGTTTTTAGATTGTCTGGTTCTTACCCCTCATTAATAGCTTTTTGTTGTTATATGTTGGTTCGGGATAAAACATAAACCAGATACATTTTTAAAAATTCGTCTTCCGGTCCCAAATTGGGGTGCTACCCCCCCCGCATTTAAAAATCGCAAATTTTCAAAATACGAAAATATTTTTTCGGCAAGTTGTTTAGCTTGAAAAACAGATAAGAACAACTTACTTTAAAATTTTTATAATCTTCCCCTTTATTGGGGGAGGGGTATTTTTCGTCTTCTAAACGGTGGATTGTAGCTCGGAATTGTATTGGACCATTCTTTTTCCACTGCCGGAGTACTACAAGAATAAGTTACGAAAGGTCCCATCACCCAGAAAGCCCCCGCACAACATTTTTAAAAATGTCAAATTTTGAACATATAAAATTTTTCTACGGCATGTCGTTTAGCTTCAAAAACAAATACAAATAGTTTACTTTAAAATTTTTGTAACCTCACCCTGTTATAGCGCGGGGGAATGTTTTTATCTTTTAAACAGTGGGTCGTAGCTATAAATTGTATGAAACCATGTTTGTTCCACTGCCGGAGTATTTCAAGAATAAGTAAGAAAGGTCCCATCAGCCCACCCGTTCACGGAAAGAACTAGAAAAACAAATTTTCGACTTTTTTGTGCATCCGAGTATGATGACACTTTATTTGGATAGCGTTGCGGGTTACCTCTACAACATCCTTCTTTTGAAGTAGTTCCGGCCCATTTCGGAAAGGGGGATAGACCGAAGAAAATTATGTGAAAAGTTAACTAAGCAACAGAGCACATTCGAAACCCATCAGACCGATTTTGGCAGGGTGACAAGGAAATTTTGTAAAACATCAGGAAGTTAAGGAGAGAATAATACAATAGCAGGTTTTATGTCGGCAATACCCTAAACCTTAAGCCTTATTAATATTTTTCATTAAACCCACCAATAACCGAGAAAACCGGGAAATAGAGAAGTTTTCGGATGACTTAATACATTGAGAAATGTGGGCGAAAAAAGGCAGAGCTCATTCGAAACATAGTCGACTCCGCATGCGTAGTTATGCCACATATCTCCCTCTCACTCGCTCAACTATGGGACATCAATTCATGTGATACCTATAATTTATAATATAATCTGCTGGTTGTATGTTTTGACCATCGTGCCACACCTTATCAAAAAAGGCAGAGCTCATTCGAAACATATTAAATCGATTTTGACGAAGTAGATGACCTGAATATTTTATAAAAAATGTAAAACCCTCTGGAGCTAAAATTTGCTCATAGAGCTAATTACTCATGGAGCCAAATTTGGAGCAAACTTCACTTTGTGGCAAAGGGTTCTGATCCAATTATGAATTCTGATCCACCTACTCCTCTGATGCGAGGCACGGAAGCGGCGCGAAGCGCCGCTCGAGTGGCAAGTTTATGTATCTATATAATACATCTGTATAAAAATCAATAGTATAAAATCAATTTTTAGGTTTATTTTCGCCTGTTAAAGACAATAATAATAACATTATTTTGTTATAAAAAATAATTTATTTATTAATTTTTTTTTATAGACTCGTCTTTTTCCTTTTGTTTGATTTTTTTTGAACATCTCAACGATTTTAGGTACGATTTAAAATTATTTTTTAGTCCTAATTTATTTATTGTGTTTTTGTCGACCCATACAGCTATCTCTCTGTCTTTTAAAAATATCAGTCCTTTAATCTGTCCACCCCAATTCCTATAGCCCCATATTTCCGGAGCCATTTTCTTTTCTACAATTTTTACATCCAACATGTTGACCTGCAACAACGATATTTGGTTAATATCAGTTAATCATCAAATGTGGTTAACGTTTGAAGTTTACCTTAAGCATTCGTACGGTGGCGCTACGTAGCGGAAAAAGTTGAACTACAAAACAATTAAATTAAGTCCTGAAATTTGGTATCTATATGTATTTCGTGTCTGGCAGTTCGGGAAAAATAGTTAAAAAATTCTCCGACTGCAATTTACACGCACGCACACGTGCGCACACACACAGACCAATCGCTAAAAACATGTTTTTTGGGTTCACGGGGTCTGAAAACGTATAGACCCGGTGAAAACTCGATTTCGAAAAATCGACATGAAAACAATACCTTCCTTTCTATATTTTCATATAGGCAAGAGAAAGTAATAGCAAATTTAAAATTGGCGGGATACAAAGTACAGTCTCCGTTTTAAGGGAAACTCAGAGAGAATGGTTATTAAAACCTCTACCTGAAAGTACACCGGAAAGTACACTCGATAGTATTCAAATTCGTATAAAATTAACTTACTTTAACTAGAATTTGAACCACGGTAATTGCTAACAAAAATAAAAATACGGTAATTGCTAACAAAAATAAAAATATAAAGTCGCAATAAGGGAAAATTGTAAACAAATAATTTAAACGTAAACGAAATCAGTTGTTTACATTAAATGGATTTATGATAGTGTGTTACAATACAATACAAACGAAACGAAAACATTCTGTTGGGTCGGTCGTGAGGGAAGTGAATACGTATTGGTGAAGGCCAAGTAGTCATCAGCTTCAAGGCTCATCGTTAGTTTTGTATTCACACATTTTAGAAGAGAACAACGAACAAGAATTACAGCTAAATGCAGTACATTGTATTATTATATTATACCAAGAGAAGGCCGGCAATAATCTTATATTAATAAAGCCCCAGTGTCACTGACTCACTGATGGAAATTCGCAGCCACACGAAGCCTCTGAGCCTAAAAACCGTAAGGACCTTTTTTCTTCCCCTGTCGCTGAAACCGACGGGAAAAATATGACTTTCGGGTTTTTACCTTCGGGGGGCGCAGGGGGCTCCCGTAAATTTTGAGCTTTTGAACGGGGAGTCGTAGCGACACCGAACGAAATTTAGGCTTTTTGGGGGTTGCGAATTTCAGGTTTTCATTTTTGTACGCCCCGGAATAAATCTTGATGCCAGTTTTCATTTTTCGTCGGCTTACCCTATCGACCGGAAGTACGGAAAATTTTTGAAACCTTAAGTCTCGGACCTGTGAGGGGTGCTACGCAACCCCAAAATTTTAAAAAAATTCAAATTTTCAAAATTTTTAAAATCTTTTAACAGTACCTTGTTTGTCGTTAAAAATACTCAAAAATGGGTATTTTCGAATTATTTCGAAACCACTCCCTATACCTAGGGGGGGGGTAAGGGGTGTTTTTTATCTCCTTAAGGGTTTGTCGGACCTAGTGGTCTACAAAGACATTTTTGTTCCTCTCTTAAAGTACTTTGAGAGTATATAAGCGAAAATTCGATTTTGATACTTGTTCGTTGCAAAAATCCAAAAAACCAAATTTTGACTTTTTTGCGTATCCAGGTTTCAAGGTACTTATTCATTACGCTTAAAAAATAGCTTGGAGTCAAAATTTTCGCTATATATCGTGTTCGGAATAAAACCTAAAGAAGAGAAATTTTTTGAAATTCGTCTTCGGGCCCCGTAGGGGGTGCTAACCCCCCCCCCCCAATTTTTTTAAAATCTCAAATTTTGAAAATGCGAAAAATCTTTTTACGGCATGTCGTTTAGCTTTAAAAACAAATACGAACAGCTAACTTGAAAATTTATATAACCTCCCCTTTTTAGTTTGGTGGGGGGGTATTTTTCATCTTCTAAACGGTGGGTCGTAGCTAAAAATTGTAGAGGACCTTTTTTGTTCCACTACCGGAGTACTTAAAGAATAAGTAAACAAAGGTTCTGTCAGCCCACTCTTTCACAGAGAAAACTCAAAAAACAAAATTTTGACTTTTTTGTGCATCCGGGTACGATGGTACTTATTTTTGACGCCATAGGCATTGATTTCTCGTCAAATTCTTGTTTAGCATCGTGTATACATTAATATCTATTGCAAGTGTTTGTTATTAACAATGTCGGGTTGCACCCTTTCCCAAAATTCGTCTTCTGGTCACCGTAGGGGGTGCTACGCCCCCAAAATGTTTTAAAATATCAAATCTTAATAATATGAAAACTTTTTTATGGCATGCTGTTAAGCGTTAAAAACAAAGACGATAAACTCACTTTGAAATTTTTATAACAACCTCCCTTCATAACGTTAGGGGGGGTAATTTTCATCTTCTAAACGGTGGGTCGTAGCTAAAAATTGTATGAGACCTTTTTTGTTTCACTGTCGGAGTACTTCAAGAATAAGTAACGAAAGGTCACATCAGCCCACCAGTTCACGGTAAAAACTAGAAAAACCAAATTTCGGCTTTTTTGTGCATCTGGGTAGGATGTAACTTATATTTCTCGGAACAGGATGTAACGAATCAAACCAGCTACAGTTAAATCTGTTTATGTTTGCTCTAGTTGAGAGTATAAACAAACTCCAGCTGATTAGAAGGTAAACATTTTTAAAAACTATTTAATTTATACTACCAAAAAAAAATATTGAAAAAGAGTTATTTATATGGTTGCTAGGAAACTATAAAAAAGAATAACTATGAATTTTGTGAAGAAAGGGGACTGTGGTTCCGAATATCGAGCAAGATGGACGGGCCACAGAACGAATAAAGTTTAAATTAAAATACATAATACAGACGGGACGTATAGTTTAAAAAGGACAGTAAAAGTTAAGAAATATCATACACGTTTTTTTAAAAGTTTCAGATAAATATAAAAGTGATAAAATTTATACATGTAAAAACAAAATAAGGACAGTAAAAGTTAAGAAATATCATACACGTTTTTTTAAAAGTTTCAGATAAATATAAAAGTGATAAAATTTATACATGTAAAAACAAAATATACACTAATCATCAACTGTTACGAAAACATTTAAATAAAATGTATTCAAGAACTTGAGTTTGTTTAATCAATGTAAAATAGACGATGTCGAGCCGGAAATAAAATTTGCACAGAAAAGTTTGAATTCAAACCCTTGGGATAAGGTTATTGTTTGAATTTTGGCATATCCTTGTGGTAAGAAACGGTAGTTTCTTACAAATTTGGCATCCCTTGTGGGGATACCTCGTGGAGGAATTTAGTTTCTTACAAATTTGGCAACCCTAAATGTGGGGAAAAGAATCTACAAATCAAATTAATTAACCAATTCACGAATTTAAGAAAAAATTATGTCAGAGGCTGATAAAAAGAAATTCATAGATCTTCGCGTCACAGACTTAAAGTTGGAGCTCAGAAAGCGTGGTATGGACAGCAAAGGTGTAAAAACAGTACTCATGGAACGACTACGTAGGGTTTTAGTTGAGGAAGGCCAGGATCCAGATTCGTACCTATTCGAGATTGTCTCTCCAGCAACAGAAAGTAATCAGATTCCAACTACATCTGAAGAGGAAAGAAAGGATGAGCAGAGTGGAAAAGATGAGTCGTCACAGGATGAAGACGAGGGTCGAACAGATGAGCCAGACGAGACAGGATTGCCAGGACCAATTCATCTCAACCAATTAACAGGTTTGGTGCAGACCTCATGTGGTGCAGCGAATGTGAGTAATGATAATAATGATAATGATGATCATCAAACTAATATGAATATGTTACAACAACTGATGTTGTTAGTCAGAGATACTAAGGATAGTTTAAACAGTTTAAACAGTAAGATAGATAAACAGGAAAAGAGATTGGAAAAGATAGATAGGCAGGGAAAACAATTAACTCAACAGGTAAAAGAACAAGAAAAATGATTAGGTAACAAAATAGATAGTTTAGATTATAGATTGGATAAGCAAGAGAGAGATATTAAGGAGGTTAGGGAGGAGATAAAACAAGATAGTTTAAAAATAATTGAGCAAATTAGATCAGAGTTTAAGAAAGATTTTGAAAATAGGATAATGAGTAATGAAAATGAAGTAAGTTTACTTAAAGTAGCCATGGATAATCAAACTGTTAGTGTAGCAGAAGAATTTAAAATATACAGTAATAAAGTAAATAAAGTAGGTACAAAAGTTTAAAATATACAGTAATAAAGTAAATAAAGTAGGTACAAAAGTAGATAAAGTTGTTAATGATGTTAATGTAAACAAAAGGGAGTTAGCAGAGATACAGGGTAAAATGACAAAACAAGAAGGAATTATGGGAAAGGTTACAGGCAGTTTTGTAGAACATGAGAAAATTGTGGTAGGAGTAGCTGAAGATTTAAAATTTTTAAGAAAGGAATTTAATAAACATATAGAACAAGGAGACATAACGAATAGTTACAATGATGGTGTAGGTAATAATATTAAATTAAAATTTTCAAATAGTAATCCAATGGAATTCATTAGTTCACTTGAATATCAAATCAAAATAAATGAGATTAAAAGCTGGAAAACAATTAAGAACATAATTAATGATAGTATGATGGATAATGTAGGAGGTAGTTCTTGGTGGATATATGTTAGAGAGAAAATAGATAATTTGGAAAAATTTATTGAAAAGTTTAAAGAAAAATTTTGGAATGATGGTAGGCAAGCAGAAGTACGACAAGATTTACAATTTGGCAGATATTATTATAATAAACATACAAGAATGTCAATTTATTTTATGAATAAGATAAATAAGGCAAAATATTTAGAACCTAGATTATTAGAACCAGAATTAGTTAAACTATTAAGTAGACATTTTAATAATACGATAAATAGAGCCAGGATAATTGGATGTATAAATGATGTAGAAAGTTTTGTTCAGTTGCTAGATGAGATAGAGAATTCAGGTATTTGTAGGGAGGTGGAAAAAATAGAAAGTAGACAAGTTAAGGGCTAAATTTTTCTTTGATTTCAAAATTTAAATGGGGGGGTATTTGTAACGAATCAAACCAGCTACAGTTAAATCTGTTTATGTTTGCTCTAGTTGAGAGTATAAACAAACTCCAGCTGATTAGAAGGTAAACATTTTTAAAAACTATTTAATTTATACTACAAAAAAAAATATTGAAAAGGAGTGTTTTATATGGTTGCTAGGAAACTATAAAAAAGAATAACTATGAATTTTGTGAAGAAAGGGGACTGTGGTTCCGAATATCGAGCAAGATGGACGGGCCACAGAACGAATAAAGTTTAAATTAAAATACATAATACAGACGGGACGTATAGTTTAAAAATGACGATATAAAAAGGACAGTAAAAGTTAAGAAATATCATACACGTTTTTTTAAAAGTTTCAGATAAATATAAATGTGATAAAATTTATACATATAAAAACAAAATATACACTGTTACGAAAACATTCAAAATCATTTAAATAAAATTTATTCAAGAACTTGAGTTTGTTTAATCAATGTAAAGTAAACGATGTCGAGCCGGAAATAAAATTTGCACAGAAAAGTTTGAATTCAAACCCTTGGAATAAGGTTATTGTTTGAATTTTGGCATATCCTTGTGGTAAGAAACGGTAGTTTCTTACAAGGAATTAATTTCACGTCAAAAAAATTTTTACGTCATGTCGTTTAGCGTTAAAAAACAGCTTTTTTAAAATTTTTATAACCTCCCACCTTCCCAAAGGTAGGTGAGGAGGGTAATTTTCATCTTTTAAACGGTTGGTCGTAGCTAGAAATTGTATAGGACCTATTTTGTTCCGCTGCCGGAGTACTTAAAGAATATGTAAACAACGGTCCCGTCAGCCCACCCGTTGACAGAGAAAACTCAAAAAACCATTTTTTGACTTTTTTTGTGCATCCGGGTACCATTTTACTTATATCTCAAACCACAAGCATTGATTTCACTTCACAATTTTGTCTCGCGTAGTGTTTGCCTTAATATCGGCAATATTGGCTTAAATCTCGGGTTGCACCCCACCCCAAAATTGGGTAAAAAACTTTTTTTTTCGTTTACATCGGAAAATCAAATATTTTTGACGTACGTTCTGTATAGAACTTCTTCGGCGTGACATAAAACCCTTCGACTGAAGTCCATCCGGCCCATTATGTCGTGGCGGGGGCGTAATTTTTAACTTCTAAACGGAGCAACGTAGCTTCAAAATGAAGAGGACCCTAATGTTATGAGTCCCTCCTGGAGTAATTTCTGAATATGGAGATTTAGGTCCTCTTACCCCACCCGTTCACTGAGAAATCTCAAATACGTAAATTTTGACTTTTTTGAAAAACTGGGTCTCAACTTACCTATTCCTTGCGCCACATAAATCATTTATTTTACATTAAATTTTTGTTTTGCATCGTACTTGTCTTAATATCGTCATCATTGTCAAAATTCTTTGCTTGCATCTACTCCCCAAAAAGGTATATTTTTTCGCTTTTAGTTCGGAAAAACAAATATTTTTGACGTAAGTTCTATATAGTACTACGTCGGCATGACGCAACCTCTTTCGACCAAAGTCCTTCCGGCCCACAGGGGTATTTGACGAAAAATTCCCTAGATCTACTCTAAAACTATAAAAACGCAAAATTGACTTTTTCGGCATTTTTCGGTTTAAAGTTAATACTCTCTTACGTCTAAAGAATTGCTTCCAGTTAAAATTTTTGCTTTGAATATTGTTTGGCATAATTTAACATAAATTTCATAATATGCATGGCATAATTTAACATAAATTTCATAATATGCAAGACAAAACACTATGGGAAATAAACCGACATAATGAAATAAATGTCTGGATGTGAATCAATAAAGGTGGCTATTTTGATTACAGTACACTTAGTACAAAATTATGAGTCTGTGACCGTAACGATAATGTAACCGATGATGTCATGTGTTTCACAACAGGTCTCCTAATGTAAAAAAATAATTTTAATTTAGAATAATACTATAAATACCAGAATTGAATATAAATTTGTTTCTCGTTTAGTTCGGAAAAGCAAATGTTTCTGACATACGTTATATATAGAACTACGTCAGCGTGAGGCAACGTCTTTTAACCGAAGTCCTTTCGGCCCATTTTAGGGTGGAGGAGGCGTAAATTTTAACTTCTAAACGGAGCACCGTAGCTTTAAAATGTATAGAACCAGTTTTCAGTGTCTGCTGGAGTAATTCAAGAATAAGTAGATACATGTCCCGTCAGCCCACCCGTTCACTAAGAAAACTCAAATAACAAAATTTAAAATGCCGGCCGCATAGGCGCAGTTGGTAACGTGCTCGCCTCTCATTATGCGGTCCTGGGTTCGAATCCCACTCAGGCATGACATATTTTCATACGTTACAAAAATTCATTTCATCCTCCATTGTATATAGTTACACCCCAACGTCGTCGCTAATGACCTTAGTAGTTGATGCAAAAAACATGTTTTTAGCGATTGGTCTGTGTGTGTGAACAGAATATTTCAAGAACAGAACATCGTACGAACTTGAAACTTAAGTTACATACAACTACCGGACCCGATACGAACATTTTCATCAAAATCGGTCAACCGGAAGTAGTAGTTTATTCGTGTAATTTTTTACTTTTTTG
Source organism: Catonia carolina (assembly GCA_035578175.1). NCBI lineage: Eukaryota > Metazoa > Arthropoda > Insecta > Hemiptera > Achilidae > Catonia > Catonia carolina. Next base: position 109,309,744 of record JAQMRL010000001.1, read on the forward strand.
CGATTTTCTCAAAAACTGGTCCTACGATTTTTTTTAAAAATCGCCTCGTTCACTAAATTTTTTATGCTTTACAAGATTAGGTAGGCGTCATGTCTGCTGAAATTCTTGGAGAGGCTGTTTTCACGTAAAACAACTGTTTTTTTTATGATTGCGGCTTTAATATCCATTTTAGCGCAAAAATGTATAAAATAAAAGTTGTAGAGAATTAAAAATCTTACAACTCATTTCAAACCTGTTTTTGTATAACGCTTAGTTTAGTGGTAATTAGCAATTTTCTGTTTTTTTCTCACGAAAACGTGTGAAAAATCGATTATTTTAAGATTTCGGCCTTAGTATGCATTTAACGACAAAAGTATGTAATAAAATTTGTAGGTCTACAACTTTTATTTAGAGCTCTACTAGGATATGAACTACGGACCTTCGTCTCCAAAAATCAGCTGTTAAACAGCTGACCCGCGGCGACGACTTTACCTCTAGACCAACCCGGTAGGTTATGTATCATGATAATACATTTTTCATATAAAATTAAACCCACCGGGTTGGTCTAGAGGTAAAGTCTTCGCCAAAGTCAGCTGTTTAACAGCTGATTTTCCGAGACGAAGGTTCCTGGTTCAAGTCCTAGAAAAGGTAGTTACTTTTATACGGATTTGAATGCTAGACAGTGGTTACCGGTGTTCTTTGATGGTTGGGGTTCAATTAACCATACTCTCTCAGGAGTGGTCGACCTGGGTCTGGACAATACTACACCTCATTTACACGTCATACACATCATCCTCATCTCATTGGGTCATGGGGTTGCGTATTGTTCGGAATTGAACAGATTGCAACGTACAAATATTAGGAATAAAAATAATATAAAATTGACTAAAGAAAGTTACTACAAAACCCGTTAACTTCAAAGAACAGTATATAATTTTTAACTGTTTATTTACACGCATACAAAAGAAAATAATGGTAAAAATATCTGATTTTACCGTGTTAGGTAATTTCTATAAATTATTTAAAGAAATACATAATAGATTATTTGTGGAGGAACTTGTAAGTATAAGGAAAAACTGGCCAAAAAATTATTAAAATACTTACTTTATTATTCACGCTAAATTCACCTTCAAAAATATACTGTTATAAGTTTAAATTTACTGTACCATACGTTTCTAATTACTCAGGCCTATAATTTTTTATTTATATATTTTTTACGTTAAGTGCAATACCAAAAAATAATAAATTAAACACAAAATAAACATGCGGTCCTAATAAAAAATAATAAATTAAACACAAAATCATCATGCGGTCCTGGGTTCGAATCCCACTCAGGCACGGCATATTTTCATACGTTACAAAACATCATTTCATCCTCATTACACACAGTTGCACCCCACCGTCGTCGCTAATGACCTTGATGTTGATGCGACGTTAAATTAAAAAAAAATGCATGATTAAATGGTGATATTTACATGAAATACTGAGAAGAAACAATAGGCCTACTTATATTGTTATTTCAGTAAAAATTATCATAAAAAGAAATTGAAAGAACAGAAGAAATTTTTAGTACATCTTTAAAAGAGGTATGACTAATCACGGAAAAGGACAGATTAGATGTTAACAATTAAGATGAATAAAAAAATGTACATAATGGTGTATAAAAACAATACCTACTTCTAGTAGGGCCTACCATGGTTATACACGTCTTATACATGTCTTTATACACTTAAGTACAAAATTAAATTTACAATACAGAGTTAAACACGTAGAAGCTGAATGAATTTGTACGTATTCAAGAAAATCGTCTGATGGGTCCCACAAGTTTAGTACCATTTTGTATTTTAAGTAATTAATTAAAGTACGCGTTCTTCGAACGTATTTCTTGAAGCTGTGTAAGGTCTGTTGGTGTACCGAGTTCGATCCTCATCAGGTCTGATATACTTTAATCATTTATTGTTATCTACCTCTTTTCAAACGTCAAAATTGTTATTAAAGAAAAAAAAATCTGGTGTGAAACACTCACACAACTTTCTCTTGCCAATGCAAATAAATAACAATAAACCTAACATTAGTAATAAAACATTAAAAATAAACAAAAAACTAACCTCAATAAACATAACCTAATTTTAATCATGAGTGAACGACGCAAAATGAAAATCAACCTCAGTTTGGCTAAAAAATACGGAAAATCACTCTTTCACGCTAAACTAGGCTCTGTAGAGAAAAATGTTATAAATAAAAGTTGTAGATCTTTTATTTCCTATAAATTTGATTATGCCCATTATGCCCAAAACGGGCAGGTAGAGTGTTATTTTAATTGCACTCTATCTGTTTGGTCCAGGGCTAAAAAAATAGTTCTTTTTCTTATCAGATAGTCAGCCACTTATATGACTGAACTATTTAAGAACAGAAGAGGTAGAGGTGTAAAAGACACTAGTCAGAGTTATCTCCTCTGAGAGTAATGAATATCACTATGCAGCCAGACCCTGTGGTGAATGAAATGAAGGTGTCGTTTGCAGAGTGGAAAGTGGGTGCTTTTCGGAGGGCCCGGCATGCTGATAAGCGTACTTTGCCACTCGGTGAGGAAGGCAACTGTAAACCACCTCACTCCTCGTTTTACTTAGTAACTAGAGGTTCAAACCAGCCTTTCGGCTGTTGACCTAAACCACAACAAATTTGATTATATACACTTTTGTCGTAAAATGCATACTAAGGCCGAAATCTTTAAAAAAAATCGATTTTTCACACCTTTCGTGAGAAAAAAACAGAAAATCGCTAATTACCGCTAAACTAAGCGTTATACAAAAAAATGTTTAAAATAAAAGTGGTACCATTTTAATTCTCTACATTTTTTATTATATACATTTTTTGCGCTAAATGCATATTAAAGCCGTAATCTTAAAAAAAAACAATTTTTTTTTCGTAAAAACAGCCTTACGAAGAATTTCAGCAAACATGGCGCCTACCCTATCTTGTAGAGCATAAAAAAATTAGTAAACCAGGCCATTTTAAAAAAACTCGTAAGACCAGTTTTTGAGAAAATCGCAAAAAAGTGAACAATTACACGTATAAACTACTACTTCCGGTTGACCAATTTTGATGAAAATGATCGTGTCGCGTCCGGTAGTGGTATGTAACTTAAGTTTCAAGTTTCAAGTTCGTACGATGCTTCGTTCTTGAGATATTCTGTTCACACACATAGACCAATCGCTAGAAATATGTTTTTGGGTTCAGGGGGGTCTGAAAAAGTGTAGATCCGGTGAAAACTCGATTTCGAAAAATGACATGAAAACAATACTTTCCTTCCTATAAATTCATATAGGCAAGAGAAAGTAAAAAAACAGTTGGACGTAAATTAAAAGCAAGATCTTGGTGTTTTTAAATTAAGACACGCAGCACTTTATTTTTAGAAGATTTATTATGGAAAGAGGTATGGAATGATTCAATGTGGTGTTCATCATCTATAGCAGTGGTTCCGAACAGGTGGTCAGCAGACCACATGTGGTTCACGGGAGAATCCGCACCACGTATAAATACGTTGCCAAATAAATGGGGATTTTGAAAGAGATGTTAATTGAATGATATGGGCTGAATATATCCGATGACAATCAGTTATTGAATTAATTTATTTTCTGAGACATTTCTGAATTTCTACCTTTTGCCAGGGGGAGGAGTGTTCCATACCCCATGACCATCGGAAGGCTTGTTTCCCATCAAGTCAGGAGTTCGCCCCCAGGGGGCACCCATTCTTCTATATATGAATGCTCGTCCATGCATATATATGTGGGTGTTCGGGTGTGGCAACCCCGGGACCCCAGCTAAGAGCTAACCTTATTTCAAAACTATACACAGGTTGCTCTTACACTACACACAACAATAATACTACATCACACACACCACACTTTCTTTCAACACACACATTTACATACCCTACACACAACACATACACAAAGTTTTCTTACACACATTTATAATGCTGGCGAGGATGGAATGCGGGCTGGTCGTGCGTAACCCTTTCCGGATTGGAAGGTCTGGACTGTGGTTGTGCTGCTGTGAGCTTGCTCTGCCGAGGCTTTGCGCCATCCTTTAGCCCTTCCAGTCGCTTCGGTACTGTGGCAAGAAGTGGACCATGGGTAAGAGTGTCGGAGCTCTTACTGCTGCGTGCGAGCCTCTGGGACGTCGGTATCAGTGGGTCAGGCAGTACCTGACTCCCCGGCCCGGATGAAATATGTGGGAGATGGCTGCCGGGAGTACTCGGCCGGGTCCTTCTTTTTACTAGGGACCTGCGGCGTGCGCGGGTCATCTCTCCGCCCGCACCCTGCTTTCACGATGACTGGAAAAGCACTAAAGATAATGTCTAACAAACAATCTTCCCTTGGATGTAAAAGACTATGGTCTAGCTTGTCTGACGATAGTGATAGTGGTGTATTAAGTAGCACGGACAAATTTTTCGTTGTTCGTTGTGTTGCAGAAGAAGGGTCGCTATCAAAAGTTTCCCCCTTCAGTATTAACAGGTCTGTGCAGTCGGTTTGTGGCTCGCCGCATTCAATTAAAAAACTAAGGAATGGTACTTTGTTAATTGAAACAACGTCTGCGAAGCAAAGTAGCAGCGTTGTTAAAATTACACAAATTGGAAGTACAACAGTCACTGTAGAACCGCACAGATCCCTCAACTCATCTCGAGGAGTGGTTTACTCTCGAGATATACAAGATATGTCTGAGGCTGAGTTATTGGAGGAGCTTACCTCCCAGAGAGTGACGCAAGTCAAAAGAGTTATGCGTCGGGAAAATGGAATTGATGTCGGTACCCCGACACTTATCATAACATTTTCCACCCCTCAACCTCCGGATCGCCTTAAGTTGGGTTACTTGTCTGTTCGAGTGAGACCGTATGTCCCAAACCCTCTGCGCTGTTTTCAGTGCCAGGAATACGGACATACGAAAACAAACTGCAAGAAACCTGCGATATGCGCAAAGTGCAGTTCACCTGACCACTTAGATAGCGAATGCACTTCTGAAAAAGAACTATGTGCAAACTGTAAAGGAAGTCATTCAGCAAGGTCTCGGGAATGCCCCAAGTATAAAGAAGAACGGGAAATTCAGAAAATTTCGTCTGAACAGAAGCTTTCCTTTCCTGCTGCCCGGAGTGAGTACAGAAAACTAAATAGCATTCGAAATGCAGTCCAGCCTGACATTTCGTTTGCAGCTGCAACTAGTGTTCAGTCTCGTGTGTCTGGTGAGTGCTCGTCATGCGTTGAGTTGAAGAGTGTTGTTGAGAACCTCACTAAACAGGTTGCTTCCCTAACTTCTGCACTTAAAGCGTTATTAAGCACCAAGCAAACAGAAATTGGTTCAAAGAGCTCAGTGTCTCAAGTGTGTAACCTTTCTGCGACGCAGAGTACAAAAGCTCAGCTGTCAAGTAAGACAGCCTCTACCTCAAAGGGAAAACCCCTTTCAGTATCCAAGACGCTTCCAGCGGAAGCGTCTAAATTTCTAAAATCTCCTCCGTCTGGGTCCAAGATCCACGATATGATAGGAGATTCATCGGCCCTAGAAAAGGGCTTTATACAAGTAAAAGGGAAAAAAGGGAAGGAGAAAATTGTGTTTGAAACGTAACTCCTCCGTTGCGAAATACCCTTTAATAGTTTAATTCAATGGAATGTTCGCGGGATCCGGTCTAGGTATGAAGATATAAAGATATTGATCCGGGATAAGTGTCCGTTTGCGCTTTGCCTGCAAGAGACGATGTTACAACCTGATATCCGATTATCCTTTCGTGGATACGAAATGTTTAGGAAAGATTCCCTGCATGGTGGCCCTGGTGATGGGGTTGCAATATTACTTCACCAGTCAATGCAAGGGATAAGTCTGGATATCCAAACGGATATTCAGGCTGTAGCAATCAGGATAACTGTCCCGGTGTCGGTTTGCGTGTGTAATGTTTATTTACCACCAAACACAGACATTTCATACCTAGCCATGAGAGAATTGCTGGAACAGTTACCAGCTCCATATATCATCTTAGGAGATTTCAATGGTCACCATTATTCTTGGGGCTCCTCACTGTGCAATGGTAGAGGTCACATGGTGGAGAGGGTCCGGAGTGATTTAGACTTATGTCTATTGAACGATGGATCTGAAACATTCATATCATCCTCAACAGGATCCTGGTCGTGCTTGGACCTTACTTTCTGTAGCCCGTCCATTGTTCCAAGGTTGATGTGGAGAGTACTGCCAGACCTGTATGGAAGTGATCACCGACCGGTGGTGGTCGAATTTTTTGACTACCAGCCTGTCGATGACCTTCCGAAACGATGGATTGAAAAGCTTGCACGGTGGGATGAGTTTTCAAGTTTAATGGAATCTGAATATGAAGATGATGATGATGCACGAAAGCTGTTGTCTTCCTTTGTAGAGAGGATGTCTGCAGCAGCTGCCCAGAGCATTCCTAAAACATCGGGAAAAGCACGGCGTCCGCCGGTACCTTGGTGGAATGATCGTTGTAAGGAGGCTCTTCGGGACCGCCGTAGGGCCCTGCGCATTTTTAGTCGCAGACCTACGGATGCAAACCTGGAAGCGTCCCGAAGAGCTCGGGCCTGCTGTAGGCGTGTCTTTCTTGAGAGTAAGAGGGAGTCGTGGAGCCGTTACGTTGGAGATATTAGCAGGAGTACCCCTGTGACAACGGTATGGAGAAAACTGCGTTCGGTATGTGGAAGGACGTCTCCACATCGAATCGCAGGGTTGCAAGCTGACGGTTCTGTGATCACATCACAGTCCGACATCGCTAACGTGATTGGTTCCTTCTTTAAATCAGCTTCCCTCACGTCTTCATATTCAGTACAGTTTCAAAATTATAAGAAAACCATTGAATCTCTTCCTTTCTTTATAGCGGACTCGAATGATCCTCTAAACATTCCTTTCTCATTTCCTGAGCTTAGAAAAGCGCTCAAAGTATCTCGAAATACCTCACCTGGAGGAGATGAAATTACACTTTCGATGATAGCGCATTTACCGGATTCTGGGTTAAGGCAACTCCTACATGTTTTTAATAAAATATACGCTTCTAGAAAGCTTCCAAAAACTTGGAAAGAAGCAATTGTTGTTCCGATCCTCAAACCTGGTAAAGATAAAACATTGGCCTCCAACTACCGTCCCATTTCCTTGACAAGTGTTGTTTGTAAGGTCATGGAAAGAATGGTGAACAGTCGTCTCATGTGGTATCTGGAAAAGAATAACTTCCTCGCTCCTGAACAGAGCGGTTTTCGGAGAGGGAGGTCTTCGACAGACCACTTGGTGGCCCTTGAGACGGCTGTCTGCAATGCGTTTGCATTGCGGCAGCGCCTCGTTGCCGTATTCTTTGATTTAAAAAAAGCATATGATACAGCTTGGCGACGAGGTATCCTCAATACCTTGCGGGATTGGGGCATCGCTGGAAACATGTTGGCCTTCATCAAGGACTTTCTAGATGAACGATCGTTCCGTGTAAGGGTTGGTCAGTGTCTGTCCGACAGGTTTGACTTGGAAAATGGTATACCGCAAGGAAGTGTAATTAGTTGTACCCTATTTGCGGTTGCCATAAACAATATTGTGAAAAGTTGCGTATACCCTGTTAAATGTTCGTTGTTTGTTGATGATTTTGCAATATATGTTGCATCTAGAAATGTTGTCTCAGCTGAACGAGCTCTACAGCTAACTATATACCGTCTTGAAGAATGGTCACGGCAGACTGGCTTTAGTTTTTCTCCTGAGAAGACTAAATGCATTCAGTTTTGCCGAATACGGACTGATAATGTTCCAAGACTGTATTTAATGGGTCAGGATATCGAAGTTAGCACTGAAATCAGGTTCTTAGGTGTTGTATTCGACAAGAGACTTACATGGGTTCCGCATATTAAAGACCTACGGGCTAGGTGCTTAAAGGTGGTTGATATTCTGCGTGTTCTTACAGGTACAGGTTGGGGTGCTGATAGATCATGTATGATAAGGTTCTACAAGGCTCTAGTGCGATCACGTATAGATTATGGCGCTGTAGCCTACTCATCTGCTACTTCCACTTCTCTGAGAATGCTTGACACAGTCCACAATTCATGTTTACGATTATCTACAGGTGCTTTCCGTTCTAGCCCTGTTGTCAGCATCTTAGTTGAAAGTGGAGAAATGTCGTTATTCAGACGTCGCCAGCAGCTTCTATTGACGTACTTTGCCAAGTTACCATTACCATTACCAAGCTAGACCTTACCATTTCTTGCATGACATCATTCTCAACAACCCGTGTCATGATTTGCATCTGATGAACACCCGACAACCTTCACCATTCGGTGTAAGAGCGTTGGAGATATGCAACAACCTTGATATTGCGATTCCTCGTGTCTACCCATGTAATTCTTGTCTATTTCCACCCTGGACCATCGCTCAGTTACACTTTAACTTTGAGATGAGTAAATACTCAAAGGCAGGCACAAGCTCTGTGGTGTTTAATAGCATTTTCAGTGAGTTAGTTGAAGCTATTAAACCATCTACGGTTGTATACACTGATGGATCAAAGTCGGATGTTGGAGTTGGTTGCTCGTTTGTTGCTAATGGGAGAACCTATTTGTTTGGATTACCTGCGGGAACCAGTATTTACACGGCTGAACTTTATGCTATCAGCAAAGCTCTTTCTGTAGTCTGTGTGCGTGGGCGTCGGGTGTTGGTGTGCACTGATTCGCTCAGTGCTCTCCAGTCGATTAGTGATGTGTATTCACGCCACCCGCTAGTTGTGGACGTCCCCGGCACTGTGAAGGAGCTGAATGATAGAGGAGTAAGCGTTGTTTTCTGCTGGGTTCCGGGTCATGCTGGAATCCCGGGAAATGAGGCTGCTGATTTGGCCGCTAAGGAGGCAGCTCGCCAACCGGCCTTCACGCAATATCTGACTGTGTCAGATTTCGTGGGCCTGGTGAAGCGTGTCACCACTGATTCCTGGCAGGTAGAATGGACTGGCTCCCATGGCAACAAGCTTCGTGAAATAAAAGATAATGTTAAGCCCTGGGATACGTCACTGAGGAAGAACAGAAGGGAAGAAGTTGCAATCGCGCGACTTAGAATTGGGCACACCAGATTAACCCATGGGTATCTCATGACGTCTGTGATGCTCCAATTTGTGGCAGATGCGATTGTCCTTTGACAGTCAAACATGTTTTAGTAGATTGCATCTGCTACGCAGCTCTGCGTCGGCGATTCAAGATTCCCTCGGAATTAAGGTATATACTCGGTGACGAAAGCCCTATTTTGGACGTGGCTATAAAATGTTTACGATCGATTGGTGTATACAACAGTGTCTAATATATGTCCTATTAGTGTTACCCTATAGTTTATGTTTTATATTAGTTATAAGTTTATATTTATATTATGGCTGTGTTCATATTATGTGGCCCCTTTACAGCCTTTTGTGATGTCTGTGATATTTTCTTTTTTAAATGTAGTATTTTATTTATTTTTGGTTGTGATACTAGTTTTTAAGATTTTAATTACATATATGTTAATGTTGTTTCTGTGTTTATTTTTCTAGCTGTGATATTAATTTTAAGTTTATGTGTGTATTTCTTTTTTGTGTTTTTAGCGTTTTTTATTAGCCTGTGATGTCTGTGATATTAGTCTATAAGATTTTTAACTATTATGTATGTATATGTATATATGTGTATATATATATATATAAAAGGCGTTCTGCACTCGGGCTTTTTACACCCTTGTGTAGAACAACAGGCGATGATAACCTCGCCGAGGTTTTTCGCCTTTAAAAAAAAAAAAAAAAAAAAAAAAAAAAAAAAAGTCAGGAGTTCCATCCTAGTAACATGAGATTCGATTGTACTACCAAATATAATAATGTCATCAAGGTAAACCAACGCCTCCTCATACTTAAGCGTACCTAACACTTTGTCCAAAGAACGTTGCATCGTCATTGGAGCATTCATGAGCCCAAAAGGCAACTTCTGGAAAGTAAACTGACCAAACGGCAATGTGAACGCGGTCTTCTCAATGTCACGCTCATCCATCCCAATTTGCCAAAATCCACTCGCTAGATCTAGAGTGGTAAAGTACTGGCTCCCCCCCAAGGAGTCTAAAGTCTCCGTTATATTGGGTAATGGGTAACAATCCCGCTTGGTAACAGCATTTAACCCTCTATAATCGACACAAATCCTATATTTAGGTTTACCATCTGTACTCTTTTTAGACACTACTACTATACTGGCTGACCAAGGGCTTTCACCCTCTTTAATAATTCCTCTATCCAGCATTTCAGTTATTTGTGTTTTTACCTCCTCTTTCAAGTGCTCGGGAATCCTATATACCGGTCGCCTCACAGGTGCTGCGTTACCTGTATCAATCCTATGTTTAATATTCACATTACATCCTAATCTAGATTTCGCGTTATAAAATATCCCCTTATAATTCCTCAATAATGCTTCTACAAGACTACGTTCTCGTTCCTCCAGGTGTCCTAATTTCTCTTTTAATATTTTATTAAACTCAACCTCCTCTTTAGTTAACTCTATCTCCCTATGCTCCCTACTTTTCCTATCAGAATAGGCATTTATATTTTCACTATTTGTCTCCATAGGAATTACCCTGTCTGAACTATTATTTTCACAACTATGATTAGCTATGTCCTCCTCTACACTATTTCTTGAATACTGTTTTTCACAGACAATATATGCAGTGCTAGCTTCTGCAATCTGTGTATTTCGATCTACTACTACATCTCTTTCACTGAGATTTATAACCTTAAGTAATACTCTTGGTAGTCCGGACTTTGAATCGTAAAATACATCACATAATACGCGCGCAACTAAAACTCCTGGCGGCAATTTCTCCCCATAAAATTCCACCAATAATTCTTTTGGTACCATTACATTTTTAAGTGCACTTATTTTACACACTAGGTCAACCTCACAAAGAGCGGGTATGACCTCCTTCCCTACTGTAGTGACCCTATAAATCCCATTATCATTTCCTACAAATTGCTGTGGAAATTCTATAAAATTATTTTGGTCAGAATTTGGCTTTAAACCAGATCCAGACTCATTACCTGTTGACTCTACTTCTGACTCATGGTTTGTCTGCCAGAGTCTTTGTGTTACTTCACCTGGATTGGCCAGACCCTGATCATAACACGGGGAAACAACTTCGTCACCGATAACAACTTCGTTATCATCAAAATTAATTCTTACACGTAAGAATTTCAATAAATCTCTACCCAGTATTCCATCGTAGTTTAATATAAAATTGTTTATTACCAGAAAGTCAGCATGGCAGGTTGTAACTCCTACCATAAGCTGTATACGCTGTATCCCTATTACTTCTAAAGATACGCCCGTAATCCCATAAATAGAAATATCAGTGGGTCGGATGGCTGCCCTAGACAACCCTTTCCTAACCACCGAGACACTAGCACCAGTGTCCACCAAAAATACACACAACTTATTTCCTATCTTACATCTAATTACTAAATCATAAGTTTTATTATTTCCACTTAAAACAATAACTGATTCTTTATGGGACTGTCCTAATTGTTCGAGGCCCGAGCGCCTGGCGTCGAACGATTGAAGTTTAAATTGGGTTCGGAACGCAACTTCACCCTACAATCTTTAATAAAATGTCCTACTTTCTGACATCTAAAACATCGTTTTGGCTCTTGGCCTGATTTTCCTGGCCCATTCTTATTAACAACATTATTATTAGTATTTTGCCCTGGCCCATTCCCAATTTTCACACGACAATTTATTGCTACGTGACCTATCCTATTACATTTATAACATCTTGGTTTAGTTTTATCAAACATTGTAAATAAAGGTTTATGACTATCACCTTCGCTACCCCCTCTCATTGCAGCGTTGACAGTCACGGCAATTTTAATAGTTTCTTCTATCCTCTCAGGCATACGGAAACGCACTTGCTCGCCTACCTGTCCCCTTAACCCATTAATATAAGCAGCAAGCATTCGTCTTCCTGCTTCTTCGTTTAAAATTTTCCTTTCCGCTGCATCATCAGTATGCCTAACAGTTCGACTAGATAATTTTCTCAACCTATCTGCAAACTGCTCAGGGCTTTCATTCTTTCCCTGCACAGCTGTCTGTAAAGCAGTAAAGTGATATTGTTCCAACTCCTTGGACCTAAATCTATTTATCATTAACCCCTTTACACGTGCATAAGTTACTTCTTCATCTGCATTTATCTCAGGATGTGTACTGACAAATAAAGCAGCAGAACCCTTAACCTTCAATAATAATATTTTCAATTTATCGTCATCATTCCAATTGCCTTGTGCAGCAGCATTTTCCAACTGCTTGAAAAATTCATCGACAGGTAATACTTGCGCGTCCCCCTTAAAATTTTCTATAAGTCCCAATGTGGACATATTTTTCCCAACAACGGGTGAAACGGTTTGATCCCCATCTCCTAATGTAATATTCCCCAAACTCTCCATTCTATCAACTAATTGTTTTAGCAATTGAGCCATCATGACGTCCTTGTCAGATCTAGTGCTAGGTTCCCCTTCACCCTTAGGCATTTTTATAAATTAATAATAAAATAACACAAAATATCTATCTCAACCAATGACAAAATAGCCCAACGGAATAACACAATGTATTACACTTTAAATTTATTCTACTTGAATACTACCATCAAAACACAATTCAATCTTAGTAATTTTTACTCTAATTATATTACTTTCATTGGTATATGTTGAAAACCCATTAATCTGTTTCTCTATAATTTTCTCTAAAAGAGTTTTTAACAAGGTCTGACAACCCTCTAATATGATATTCGGGTCAGTAATTGGCAAATAGTACAACGGTTGTTCAGAATTCATTGCTTGCTTATCTGCTTAGGTACTTCATAGCTATGATTTTGATCCATAGGCACATAAACCGGTTCTACTTTTAAATGTTCATAAAATACTTTGATATTTCCTAAACGTGTACCTATAATCATAAAATGTTCTGTCTTAATATTTGCAATAGGCTTGCTTACAATTGGTTTAGTTGGATTAGTACCAAAAGGTCGATTACTACTACTCATAAACTTTTTCATTTGAACAAAATAACAATATACTAAACATTAACTTTAATATGGGCTTTTGACAGAATTAGAAAAAAGCGTTTCTTATCAAAATTAACGACCCCACACACCTGAACACCAATTATGTCGTGCCGGGCGACCCACTTAAGGATAACCAAACACGTTGTCAAATTAGGCCGAGTGGTAGCCAAATATTTATGTTCCAGGTTGGTAGGTACTTTGGAAATAAGCAAGTCTTGTTAAGTTTAAATAATTCACACTTTTAATAATACTAATAGTTACAATGTCTGCTCAGCTCTAAGATGGTCCATGTACTTTACAAAAGTAAAAGAAGTTACATACCAATTATTCCTTTTCCCCTAAACCGAGTTCTCTTAATGTAAGTCATCTTTACACAACTTTGTAAATTTAAAATATAAGAAGATAGCACACACGCAAAGTGTTGTTGTCCTAGATCTTGTGATGGCACAGTCTCCGATCTAACGAACAACGCGCTTAAATAATTATTTCCCCACCGTGCATGACTGACACAAAGGATGAGCAGCTCCCCGTGGACTTCACCTTATTAGGTGAGGCTCCAGCGAAGACCAGCTCATCATTTTCCGTCATGGAAAATAACCAACTAGCCACACCTAGTATAGTCATCGGATCAACTCACAATTTCTACACGTGCCGGATTTAAGCCAACCACAAGAGATGTTCAAAATAAAACATAGAGTTGAATTACGCAACCCATTTACCACAACTCTTTCCTGATGAGCAACAACTATCATTGCTTATCTATTAATTTCCTTTTACTTCTGTAAAATACAAGCGTACATTTTTGATAATTAAAACATGATTTAGCAATATTTTTTCCTTGTTATTTATAAAACCCTTGTTTGAATAAATTTGACAATTTTTAAAGAATTAAATTTTTTTTTTTTAAATACAATCCTTACACACTACAAGAGCGATCATTCCGTGTAAGGGTTGGTCAGTGTCTGTCTGACAGGTTTGTCTTGGAAAATGGTATACCGCAAGGAAGTGTAATTAGTTGTACTCTGTTTGCGGTTGCCATAAACAATATTGTGAAGTGTTGTGTGTACCCTGTTAAATGTTCTCTGTTTGTTGATGATTTTTCAATATATATGGCATCTAGAAACGTTGTCTCAGCTGAACGAGCTCTACAGCTAACTATATACCGTCTTGAGGAATGGTCACGACAAACTGGCTTTAGTTTTTCCCCTGAGAAGACCAAATGCATCCAGTTTTGCCGAATACGGACTGATAGTGTTCCAAGACTGTATTTAATGGGTCAGCATATTGAGGTTAGCACTGACATCAGATTTCTTGGAGTAATATTTGATAAAAGACTTACATGGGTTCTGAATATTAAAGACCTACGGGCTAGGTGCTTAAAGGTAGTTGATATTCTGCGTGTTCTTACAGGTACAGGTTGGGGAGCTGATAGATCATGTATGATAAGTTTCTACAAGGCTCTAGTGCGATCACGTATGGATTATGGCGCTGTAGCGTACTCATCTGCTACTCCCACTTCGCTAAGAATGCTTGATACGGTCCACAATTCATGTTTACGATTGTCTACAGGTGCTTTCCGTTCTAGCGCTGTTGTCAGCATCTTAGTTGAAAGTGGAGAATTGTCGTTACACAGACGACGCCAGCAACTTATTTTGACGTACTTTGCTAAGTTGAAAGCTAGACCTTACCATTTCTTGCATGACATCATTCTCAACAACCCCTGTCATGATTTGCATGTGATGAACGCCCGACACTCTTCACCATTCGGTGTAAGAGCGTTGCAGATCGCTAACAACCTGGCCCCCAGGGGGCACCCATTCTTATATATATGAATGCTCGTCCATGCATATATATGTGGGTGTTCGGGTGTGGCAACCCCGGGACCCCAGCTAAGAGCTAACCTTTTTTCAAAACTATACACAGGTTGCTCTTACACTACACACAACAATAATACTACATCACACACACCACACTTTCTTTCAACACACACATTTACATACCCTACACACAACACATACACAAAGTTTTCTTACACACATTTATAATGCTGGTGAGGATGGGATGCGGGCTGGTCGTGCGTAACCCTTTCCGGATTGGAAGGTCTGGACTGTGGTTGTGCTGCTGTGAGCTTGCTCTGCCGAGGCTTTGCGCCATCCTTTAGCCCTTCCAGTCGCTTCGGTACTGTGGCAAGAAGTGGACCATGGGTAAGAGTGTCGGAGCTCTTACTGCTGCGTGCGAGCTTCTGGGACGTCGGTATCAGTGGGTCAGGCAGTACCTGACTCCCCGGCCCGGATGAAATATGTGGGAGATGGCTGCCGGGAGTACTCGGCCGGGTCCTTCTTTTTACTAGGGACCTGCGGCGTGCGCGGGTCATCTCTCCGCCCGCACCTTGCTTTCACGATGACTGGAAAAGCACTTAGATAATGTCAACTAAACAATCTTCCCTTGGTTTTAAAAGACTATGGTCTAGCTTGTCTGACGATAGTGATAGTGGTGTATTAAGTAACACGGACAAATTTTTCGTTGTTCGTTGTGTTGCAGAAGAAGGGTCGCTATCAAAAGTTTCCCCCTTCATTATTAACAGGTCTGTGCAGTCGGTTTGTGGCTCGCCACATTCAATTAAAAAACTAAGAAATGGTACTTTGTTAATTGAAACAACGTCTGCGAAGCAAAGTAGCAGCGTTGTTAAAATTACACAAATAGGAAGTACTACAGTCACTGTAGAACCGCACAGATCCCTCAACTCATCTCGAGGAGTGGTTTACTCTCGAGATATACAAGATATGTCTGAGGCTGAGTTATTGGAGGAGCTTACCTCCCAGAGAGTGACGCAAGTCAAAAGAGTTACGCGTCGGGAAAATGGAATTGATGTCGGTACCCCGACACTTATCATAACATTTTCCACCCCTCAACCTCCGGATCGCCTTAAGTTGGGTTACTTGTCTGTTCGAGTGAGACCGTATGTCCCAAACCCTCTGCGCTGTTTTCAGTGCCAGGAATACGGACATACAAAAACTAACTGCAAAAAACCTGCGATATGCGCAAAGTGCAGTTCACCTGACCACTTAGATAGCGAATGCACTTCTGAAAAAGAACTATGTGCAAACTGTAAAGGAAGTCATTCAGCAAGGTCTCGGGAATGCCCCAAGTATAAAGAAGAACGGGAAATTCAGAAAATTTCGTCTGAACAGAAGCTTTCCTTTCCCGCTGCCCGGAGTGAGTACAGAAAACTAAATAGCATTCGAAATGCAGTCCAGCCTGACATTTCGTTTGCAGCTGCAACTAGTGTTCAGCCTCGTGTGTCTGGTGAGTGCTCGTCATGCGTTGAGTTGAAGAGTGTTGTTGAGAACCTCACTAAACAGGTTGCTTCCCTAACTTCTGCTCTTAAAGCGTTATTAAGCACCAAGCAAACAGAAATTGGTTCAAAGAGCTCAGTGTCTCAAGTGTGTAACCTTTCTGCGACGCAGAGTACAAAAGCTCAGCTGTCAAGTAAGACAGCCTCTACCTCAAAGGGAAAACCCCTTTTAGTATCCAAGACGCTTCCAGCGGAAGCGTCTAAATTTTTAAAATCTCCTCCGTCTGGGTCCAAGATCCACGATATGATAGGAGATTCATCGGCCCTAGAAAAGGGCTTTATACAAGTAAAAGGGAAAAAAGGGAAGGAGAAAATTGTGTTTGAAACGTAACTCCTCCGTTGCGAAATACCCTTTAATAGTTTAATTCAATGGAATGTTCGCGGGATCCGGTCTAGGTATGAAGATATAAAGATATTGATCCGGGATAAGTGTCCGTTTGCGCTTTGCCTGCAAGAGACGATGTTACAACCTGATATCCGATTATCCTTTCGTGGATACGAAATGTTTAGGAAAGATTCCCTGCATGGTGGCCCTGGTAATGGGGTTGCAATATTACTTCACCAGTCAATGCAAGGGATAAGTCTGGATATCCAAACGGATATTCAGGCTGTAGCAATCAGGATAACTGTCCCGGTGTCGGTTTGCGTGTGTAATGTTTATTTACCACCAAACACAGACATTTCATACCTAGCCATGAGAGAATTGCTGGAACAGTTACCAGCTCCATATATCATCTTAGGAGATTTCAATGGTCACCATTATTCTTGGGGCTCCTCACTGTGCAATGGTAGAGGTCACATGGTGGAGAGGGTCCGGAGTGATTTAGACTTATGTCTATTGAACGATGGATCTGAAACATTCATATCATCCTCAACAGGATCCTGGTCGTGCTTGGACCTTACTTTCTGTAGCCCGTCCATTGTTCCAAGGTTGATGTGGAGAGTACTGCCAGACCTGTATGGAAGTGATCACCGACCGGTGGTGGTCGAATTTTTTGACTACCAGCCTGTCGATGACCTTCCGAAACGATGGATTGAAAAGCTTGCACGGTGGGATGAGTTTTCAAGTTTAATGGAATCTGAATATGAAGATGATGATGATGCACGAAAGCTGTTGTCTTCCTTTGTAGAGAGGATGTCTGCAGCAGCTGCCCAGAGCATTCCTAAAACATCGGGAAAAGCACGGCGTCCGCCGGTACCTTGGTGGAATGATCGTTGTAAGGAGGCTCTTCGGGACCGCCGTAGGGCCCTGCGCATTTTTAGTCGCAGACCTACGGATGCAAACCTGGAAGCGTCCCGAAGAGCTCGGGCCTGCTGTAGGCGTGTCTTTCTTGAGAGTAAGAGGGAGTCGTGGAGCCGTTACGTTGGAGATATTAGCAGGAGTACCCCTGTGACAACGGTATGGAGAAAACTGCGTTCGGTATGTGGAAGGACGTCTCCACATCGAATCGCAGGGTTGCAAGCTGACGGTTCTGTGATCACATCACAGTCCGACATCGCTAACGTGATTGGTTCCTTCTTTAAATCAGCTTCCCTCACGTCTTCATATTCAGTACAGTTTCAAAATTATAAGAAAACCATTGAATCTCTTCCTTTCTTTATAGCGGACTCGAATGATCCTCTAAACATTCCTTTTTCATTGCCTGAGCTTAGAAAAGCGCTCAAAGTATCTCGAAATACCTCACCTGGAGGAGATGAAATTACACTTTCGATGATAGCGCATTTACCGGATTCTGGGTTAAGGCAACTCCTACATGTTTTTAATAAAATATACGCTTCTAGAAAGCTTCCAAAAACTTGGAAAGAAGCAATTATTGTTCCAATCCTTAAACCTGGTAAAGATAAAACATTGGCCTCCAACTACCGTCCCATTTCCTTGACAAGTGTTGTTTGTAAGGTCATGGAAAGAATGGTGAACAGTCGTCTCATGTGGTATCTGGAAAAGAATGACTTCCTCGCTCCTGAACAGAGCGGTTTTCGGAGAGGGAGGTCTTCGACAGACCACTTGGTGGCCCTTGAGACGGCTGTCTGCAATGCGTTTGCATTGCGGCAGCGCCTCGTTGCCGTATTCTTTGATTTGAAAAAAGCATATGATACAGCTTGGCGACGAGGTATCCTCAATACCTTGCGGGATTGGGGCATCGCTGGAAACATGTTGGCCTTCATCAAGGACTTTCTAGATGAACGATCGTTCCGTGTAAGGGTTGGTCAGTGTCTGTCCGACAGGTTTGACTTGGAAAATGGTATACCGCAAGGAAGTGTAATTAGTTGTACCCTATTTGCGGTTGCCATAAACAATATTGTGAAAAGTTGCGTATACCCTGTTAAATGTTCGTTGTTTGTTGATGATTTTGCAATATATGTTGCATCTAGAAATGTTGTCTCAGCTGAACGAGCTCTACAGCTAACTATATACCGTCTTGAAGAATGGTCACGGCAGACTGGCTTTAGTTTTTCTCCTGAGAAGACTAAATGCATTCAGTTTTGCCGAATACGGACTGATAATGTTCCAAGACTGTATTAAATGGGTCAGCATATCGAAGTTAGCACTGAAATCAGGTTCTTAGGTGTTGTATTCGACAAGAGACTTACATGGGTTCCGCATATTAAAAACCTACGGGCTAGGTGCTTAAAGGTGGTTGATATTCTGCGTGTTCTTACAGGTACACGTTGGGGTGCTGATAGATCATGTATGATAAGGTTCTACAAGGCTCTAGTGCGATCACGTATAGATTATGGCGCAGTAGCCTACTCATCTGCTACTTCCACTTCTCTGAGAATGCTTGACACAGTCCACAATTCATGTTTACGATTATCTACAGGTGCTTTCCGTTCTAGCCCTGTTGTCAGCATCTTAGTTGAAAGTGGAGAAATGTCGTTATTCAGACGTCGCCAGCAGCTTCTATTGACGTACTTTGCCAAGTTACCATTACCATTACCAAGCTAGACCTTACCATTTCTTGCATGACATCATTCTCAACAACCCGTGTCATGATTTGCATCTGATGAACACCCGACAACCTTCACCATTCGGTGTAAGAGCGTTGGAGATATGCAACAACCTTGATATTGCGATTCCTCGTGTCTACCCATGTAATTCTTGTCTATTTCCACCCTGGACCATCGCTCAGTTACACTTTAACTTTGAGATGAGTAAATACTCAAAGGCAGGCACAAGCTCTGTGGTGTTTAATAGCATTTTCAGTGAGTTAGTTGAAGCTATTAAACCATCTACGGTTGTATACACTGATGGATCAAAGTCGGATGTTGGAGTTGGTTGCTCGTTTGTTGCTAATGGGAGAACCTATTTGTTTGGATTACCTGCGGGAACCAGTATTTACACGGCTGAACTTTATGCTATCAGCAAAGCTCTTTCTGTAGTCTGTGTGCGTGGGCGTCGGGTGTTGGTGTGCACTGATTCGCTCAGTGCTCTCCAGTCGATTAGTGATGTGTATTCACGCCACCCGCTAGTTGTGGACGTCCTCGGCACTGTGAAGGAGCTGAATGATAGAGGAGTATGCGTTGTTTTCTGCTGGGTTCCGGGTCATGCTGGAATCCGGGGAAATGAGGCTGCTGATTTGGCCGCTAAGGAGGCGGCTCGTCAACCGGCTTTCACGCAATATCTGACTATGTCTGATTTTGTGAGTCTGGTGAAGCGGGTCATCACGGATTCCTGGCAGGTAGAATGGACTGGCTCTCATGGCAACAAACTACGAGAAATAAAACCTATTGTTAAGCCTTGGCCTACGTCACTGAGGAAGAACAGAAGAGAAGAGGTTGTCATCGCGCGACTTAGAATTGGGCACACCAGATTAACCCATGGGTATCTCATGACGTCTGGTGATG
The DNA here is from genome assembly GCA_035578175.1 of Catonia carolina. Classification (NCBI taxonomy): domain Eukaryota; kingdom Metazoa; phylum Arthropoda; class Insecta; order Hemiptera; family Achilidae; genus Catonia; species Catonia carolina. The sequence continues at coordinate 109,330,007 of JAQMRL010000001.1, forward strand.
CTCCAGTTTGTGGCAGGTGCGATTGTCCTTTGACAGTCAAACATGTTTTGGTTGATTGCGTCTGCTACGCAGCTCTGCGTCGGCGATTCAAGATTCCCTCTGAATTAAGGAATATACTCGGTGACGAAAGCCCTATTTTGGATGCGGCTTTGAAATTTTTACGATCGATCAGTGTATACAACAGTGTCTAATATATTATGTTCTATTACTCTTAGTTACCATATTGTATGTGTTTTATATTAGTTATAAGTTTATATTCATATGTGTTCATGTTAAGTGGCCTCTTTACAGCCCTTTTTGATCCTTTATGTCTGTGATTTTTTTTTTTAATTTTTTTTTTGAATGAAATTTTTAATTTTTGGGTTGTGATACTAGTTTTAAGGTTTTAATTTCATAAGTAATTATGTGATTTCTGTGTTTTTCTTTCTAACTGTGATATTAAGTTTAAGTTTATGTGTTTATGTTTTGTGTGATTTTAGAGTATTATAGCTTGTGCTGTGATATTAGCTTATAAGATTTTATTTATTATGTATCAAACGATGATAACCTCGCAAAGGTTTTTCGCCTTAAAAAAAAAAAAAAAAAAAAAAAAAAAGCTAACAACCTGGATATTGCTATTCCTCGTGTCTACCCATGTTATCCTTGTCTGTTTCCACCCTGGACCATCGCTCAGTTACACTTTAACTTTGAGATGAGGAAATACTTAAAGGTAGGAACAAGCTCTGTGGTGTTTAATAGCATTTTCAGTGAGTTAGTTGAAGCTATTAAACCATCTACGGTTGTATATACTGATGGATCAAAGTCGGATGTTGGAGTAGGTTGCTCGTTTGTTGCTAATGGGAGAACCTATTTGTTTGGATTACCTGCGGGAACCAGTATTTACACGGCTGAACTTTATGCAATTAGTAAAGCTCTGTCTGTAGTCTGTGTGCGTGGGCGTCGGGTGTTGGTGTGCACTGATTCACTCAGTGCCCTGCAGTCGATTAGTGATATATATTCACGCCACGCGCTAGTTGCAGATGTCCACGGTACCGTGAAGCAGCTTAACGATAGAGAAGTAAGTGTTGTTTCTGCTGGGTTTCGGGTCATGCTGGAATCCCGGGAAATGAGGCTGCTGATTTGGCCGCTAAGGAGGCGGCTCGTCAACCGGCTTTCACGCGATATCTGACTATGTCTGATTTTGTGAGTCTGGTGAAGCGGGTCATCACGGATTCCTGGCAGGTAGAATGGACTGGCTCTCATGGCAACAAACTACGAGAAATAAAACCTATTGTTAAGCCTTGGCCTACGTCACTGAGGAAGAACAGAAGGGAAGAGGTTGTCATCGCGCGACTTAGAGTTGGGCACACCAGATTAACCCATGGGTATCTCATGACGTCTGGTGTTGCTCCAGTTTGTGGCAGGTGTGATTGTCCTTTGACAGTCAAACATGTATTGGTTGATTGCGTCTGCTACGCAGCTCTGCGTCGGCTATTCAAGATTCCTTCTGAATTAAGGAATATACTCGGTGACGAAAGCCCTATTTTGGACGCGGCTTTGAAATTTTTACGATCGATCAGTGTATACAACAGTGTCTAATATATGTTCTATTACTTTTAGTTACCATATTGTATGTGTTTTATATTAGTTATAAGTTTATATTCATATGTGTTCATGTTAAGTGGCCCCTTTGCAGCCTTTTGTGACCTTTTATGTCTGTGATATTTTCTCTTTTTTTTAATGAAATTTTTAATTTTTGGGTTGTGATACTAGTTTTTAAGATTTTAATTAGAGAAGTATTAATGTGATTTCTGTGTTTTTTCTTTCTAATTGTGATATTAAGTTTAAGTTTATGTGTTTATGTTTTGTGTGTTTTTAGAGTATTATAGCTTGTGATGTCTGTGGTATTAGCTTATAAGATTTTATTTATTATATATCAGACGATGATAACCTCGCCAAGATTTTTCGCTTAAAAAAAAAGACACTGGACGATTATTCTCGTCTACTTGTCCAGGGTGTAGGGGACTTTCACTGTTTTTTAAACTCTCTAAACTTCATAAACGATTTTACGGGGTCTTTGGGGTCCGGCAATTTTGTTCGTTGGAGGCCAAATTCTTGACAAGTTAACATATGCTTGTCCCGGTTTGATTTACCGTTAACATTTGTAAATCTGTGTTAGCAATAGTTGCAATAATATGCTGCTTCATTGGCAGCTGATTGTGATGGTCGTAATAGACGAGATAAGCCATTGTACTGCTGTCCCGTACGAATGTCAGTTTTTGTATTTATTAATCAGTAATGAAATTTTCACGGGTGGGTCCGGGTAGCAAAAGTAAATGTATTACGTGTTCACGATTCCGGTATTTAGTCACGTACACAGGGTAAATTACGTCGGTGTCACTTTCGTAACTTAGAACGGTAATTGATATGGTAGGGTTTTGACGTTCAAATTTCAACCCCGGGGCCCCAGCTAAGAGCTAACCTTTTTTCAAAACTATACACAGGTTGCTCTTACACTACACACAACAATAATACTACATCACACATACCACACTTTCTTTCAACACAAACATTTACATACCCTACACACAACACATACACAAAGTTTTCTTACACACATTTATAATGCTGGCGAGGATGGAATGCGGGCTGGTCGTGCGTAACCCTTTCCGGATTGGAAGGTCTGGACTGTGGTTGTGCTGCTGTGAGCTTGCTCTGCCGAGGCTTTGCGCCATCCTTTAGCCCTTCCAGTCGCTTCGGTACTGTGGCAAGAAGTGGACCATGGGTAAGAGTGTCGGAGCTCTTACTGCTGCGTGCGAGCTTCTGGGACGTCGGTATCAGTGGGTCAGGCAGTACCTGACTCCCCGGCCCGGATGAAATATGTGGGAGATGGCTGCCGGGAGTACTCGGCCGGGTCCTTCTTTTTACTAGGGACCTGCGGCGTGCGCGGGTCATCTCTCCGCCCGCACCTTGCTTTCACGATGACTGGAAAAGCACTTAGATAATGTCAACCAAACAATCTTCCCTTGGCATGAAAAGACTATGGTCTAGCTTGTCTGACGATAGTGATAGTGGTGTATTAAGTAACACGGACAAATTTTTCGTTGTTCGTTGTGTTGCAGAAGAAGGGTCGCTATCAAAAGTTTCCAATTTCCGGCACCGTGAAGCAGCTTAACGATAGAGGAGTAAGCGTTGTTTTCTGCTGGGTTCCGGGTCATGCTGGAATCTCGGGAAATGAGGCTGCTGATTTGGCCGCTAAGGAGGCGGCACGCCAACCGGCCTTCACGCAATATCTGACTGTGTCAGATTTCGTGGGCCTGGTGAAGCGTGTCATCACTGATTCCTGGCAGGTAGAATGGACTGGCTCTCATGGCAACAAGCTTCGTGAAATAAAAGATAATGTTAAGCCCTGGGATACGTCACTGAGGAAGAACAGAAGGGAAGAAGTTGTCATCGCGCGACTTAGAATTGGGCACACCAGATTAACTCATGGGTATCTCATGACGTCTGGTGATGCTCCAATTTGTGGCAGATGCGATTGTCCTTTGACAGTCAAACATGTTTTAATTGATTGCGTCTGCTACGCAGCTCTGCGTCGGCGATTCAAGATTCCCTCTGAATTAAGGTGTATACTCGGTGATGAAAGCCCCATTTTGGACGTGGCTTTAAAATTTTTACGATCCATTAGTGTGTACAACAGTGTCTGACAGTCTGGGGTGTTTCAATGTTTTATATGTGTAAATAGTTTTTATTCTATAGTATATATTCTTATATTAGTTGTACGTTGTATATATATGTCTGTGTTTTTATTATGAGGCCCCTTTACAGCCTTTTGCGACGTCCTGTCTGTGATATTTTTTATTTTTAATGTAATTTTTAATTTTTTTTTGGTTGTGATACTAGTTTTTAAGATTTTAATTATTTAAGTGTCAATGTTATTATTGTCGTTTATTCTGACTGTGATATTAGGTTTACGTTTATGTGTATATGTTTTTGAGTTTTTTAGCGTTTTTTTTTTATTTAATTTGTCTGTGATATTAGATTATAAGATTTTAAGTATTATATGTATATATATGTATGTATGTATGTATATATATATATATATATATATATATATATATATATATATGTATAAAAGGCGTTCTGCACTCGGGCTTTTTTACACCCTTGTGTAGAACAGCAGGCGATGATAACCTCGCTAAGGTTTTTCGCCTTAAAAAAAAAAAAAAAAAAATATCAAAAGTTTCCCCCTTCATTATTAACAGGTCGGTGCAGTCGGTTTGTGGCTCCCCACATTCAATTAAAAAACCAAGGAATGGTACTTTGTTAATTGAAACAACGTCTGCGAAGCAAAGTAGCAGCGTTGTTAAAATTACACAAATAGGAAGTACTACAGTCACTGTAGAACCGCACAGATCCCTCAACTCATCTCGAGGAGTGGTTTACTCCCGAGATATACAAGATATGTCTGAGGCTGAGTTATTGGAGGAGCTTACCTCCCAGAGAGTGACGCAAGTCAAAAGAGTTACGCGTCGGGAAAATGGAATTGATGTCGGTACCCCGACACTTATCATAACATTTTCCACCCCTCAACCTCCGGATCGTCTTACGTTGGGTTACTTGTCTGTTCGAGTGAGACCGTATGTCCCAAACCCTCTGCGCTGTTTTCAGTGCCAGGAATATGGACATACGAAAACTAACTGCAAAAAACCTGCGATATGCGCAAAGTGCAGTTCACCTGACCACTTAGACAGCGAATGCACTTCTGAAAAAGAACTGTGTGCCAACTGTAAAGGAAGTCACTCAGCAAGGTCTCGGGAATGCCCCAAGTATAAAGAAGAACGGGAAATTCAGAAAATTTCGTCTGAACAGAAGCTTTCCTTTCCCGCTGCCCGGAGCGAGTACAGAAAACTAAGTAGCATTCGAAATGCAGTCCAGCCTGACATTTCGTTTGCAGCTGCAACTAGTGTTCAGTCTCGTGTGTCTGGTGAGTGCTCGTCATGCGTTGAGTTGAAGAGTGTTGTTGAGAACCTCACTAAACAGGTTGCTTCCCTAACTTCTGCGCTAAAAGCATTATTAAGCACCAAGCAAACAGAAATTGGTTTGAAGAATTCAGTGCCTCAAGTTGGTAACCTTTCTGCGACGCAGAATAAAAAAGTTCAGCTGTCAAATAAGACAGTCGCCTCTACCTCAAAGGGGAAACCCCTTTCATTGCCCAAGACGCTTCCAGTGGATGCGTCTAAATTTCTAAAATCTCCTTCATCTGGGTCCAAGATCCACGATGTGATAGGAGATCCATCGGCCCTTGGTAAGGGTTTCATACAGGTAAAAGGAAAAAAAGGGAAGGAGAAAATTGTGTTTGAAACATAGGTCCTTTTCTTTTTTAAATTCCCTTTTAATAATATTATTCAATGGAATGTTCGCGGGATCCGGTCTAGGTATGAAGACATAAAGTTGTTGATCCGGGAAAAGTGTCCGATTGCGCTGTGCCTGCAAGAGACAATGTTACAGCCTGATGTCTCAATCTCCGTTCGTGGATATGGGATGTTTAGGAAAGATTCCCTGCGTGGTGGCCCTGGTGGTGGGGTCGCTATATTACTTCACCAGTCAATGCAGGGGGTAAGTCTGGATATTCAGACGGATCTTCAGGCCGTAGCAATCAGGATAACTGTCCCGGTGTCGGTTTGCGTGTGTACTGTTTATTTACCACCTAACAATGAAGTTTCATACCTTGCCATGAGAGAATTACTGGAACAGTTACCAGCTCCATATATCGTCCTAGGAGATTTCAATGGTCACCATTATTCTTGGGGCTCCTCACTGTGCAATGGTAGAGGTCACATGGTGGAGAGGGTCCGGAGTGATTTAGACTTATGTCTATTGAACGATGGATCTGAAACATTCATGTCATCCTCAACAGGATCCTGGTCGTGCTTAGACCTTACTTTCTGTAGCCCGTCCCTTGTACCACGGTTGTTGTGGAGAGTACTGCCAGACCTGTACGGAAGTGATCATCGACCGGTGGTGGTCGAGTTTTTTGACTACCAGTCTGTCGATGACCTTCCAAAACGATGGATAGAGAAGCTTGCACGGTGGAATGAGTTTTTAAGTTTGATGGAATCTGAATATGAAGATGATGATGATGCACGAAGCCTGTTGTCTTCCTTTGTGGAGAGGATGTCTGCAGCAGCTGCCCAGAGCATTCCTAAAACATCGGGTAAAGCGCGGCGGCCGCCGGTTCCTTGGTGGAATAATCGGTGTAAGGAGGCTCTTCAGGACCGCCGTAGGGCCCTGCGAATTTTTAGTCGCAGACCTACGGATGCTAACCTGGAAGCTTACCGAAGAGCTCGGGCCTGCTGTAGGCGTATCTTTCTGGAGAGTAAGAGAGAGTCGTGGAGCCGTTATGTTGCAGATATTAATAGGAGTACCCCTGTGACAACGGTGTGGAGAAAACTGCGGTCCGTTTGTGGAAGGATGTCTCCGCACCGAATTGCAGGGTTGCAAACTGACGGTTCCGTGATTACGAATGCTCGTCCATGCATATATATGTGGGTGTTCGGGTGTGGCAACCCCGGGACCCCAGCTAAGAGCTAACCTTATTTCAAAACTATACACAGGTTGCTCTTACACTACACACAACAATAATACTACATCACACACACCACACTTTCTTTCAACACACACATTTACATACCCTACACACAACACATACACAAAGTTTTCTTACACACATTTATAATGCTGGCGAGGATGGGATGCGGGCTGGTCGTGCGTAACCCTTTCCGGATTGGAAGGTCTGGACTGTGGTTGTGCTGCTGTGAGCTTGCTCTGCCGAGGCTTTGCGCCATCCTTTAGCCCTTCCAGTCGCTTCGGTACTGTGGCAAGAAGTGGACCATGGGTAAGAGTGTCGGAGCTCTTACTGCTGCGTGCGAGCCTCTGTGACGTCGGTATCAGTGGGTCAGGCAGTACCTGACTCCCCGGCCCGGATGAAATATGTGGGAGATGGCTGCCGGGAGTACTCGGCCGGGTCCTTCTTTTTACTAGGGACCTGCGGCGTGCGCGGGTCATCTCTCCGCCCGCACCCTGCTTTCACGATGACTGGAAAAGCACTAAAGATAATGTCTAACAAACAATCTTCCCTTGGATGTAAAAGACTATGGTCTAGCTTGTCTGACGATAGTGATAGTGGTGTATTAAGTAACACGGACAAATTTTTCGTTGTTCGTTGTGTTGCAGAAGAAGGGTCGCTATCAAAAGTTTCCCCCTTCATTATTAACAGGTCTGTGCAGTCGGTATGTGGCTCGCCACATTCAATTAAAAAACTAAGGAATGGTACTTTGTTAATTGAAACAACGTCTGCGAAGCAAAGTAGCAGCGTTGTTAAAATTACACAAATTGGAAGTACTACAGTCACTGTAGAACCGCACAGATCCCTCAACTCATCTCGAGGAGTGGTTTACTCTCGAGATATACAAGATATGTCTGAGGCTGAGTTATTGGAGGAGCTTACCTCCCAGAGAGTGACGCAAGTCAAAAGAGTTATGCGTCGGGAAAATGGAATTGATGTCGGTACCCCGACACTTATCATAACATTTTTCACCCCTCAACCTCCGGATCGCCTTAAGTTGGGTTATTTGTCTGTTCGAGTGAGACCGTATGTCCCAAACCCTCTGCGCTGTTCTCAGTGCCAGGAATACGGACATACGAAAACAAACTGCAAGAAACCTGCGATATGCGCAAAGTGCAGTTCACCTGACCACTTAGATAGCGAATGCACTTCTGAAAAAGAACTATGTGCAAACTGTAAAGGAAGTCATTCAGCAAGGTCTCGGGAATGCCCCAAGTATAAAGAAGAACGGGAAATTCAGAAAATTTCGTCTGAACAGAAGCTTTCCTTTCCCGCTGCCCGGAGTGAGTACAGAAAACTAAATAGCATTCGAAATGCAGTCCAGCCTGACATTTCGTTTGCAGCTGCAACTAGTGTTCAGTCTCGTGTGTCTGGTGAGTGCTCGTCATGCGTTGAGTTGAAGAGTGTCGTTGAGAACCTCACTAAACAGGTTGCTTCCCTAACTTCTGCACTTAAAGCGTTATTAAGCACCAAGCAAACAGAAATTGGTTCAAAGAGCTCAGTGTCTCAAGTGTGTAACCTTTCTGCGACGCAGAGTACAAAAGCTCAGCTGTCAAGTAAGACAGCCTCTACCTCAAAGGGAAAACCCCTTTCAGTATCCAAGACGCTTCCAGCGGAAGCGTCTAAATTTCTAAAATCTCCTCCGTCTGGGTCCAAGATCCACGATATTATAGGAGATTCATCGGCCCTAGAAAAGGGCTTTATACAAGTAAAAGGGAAAAAAGGGAAGGAGAAAATTGTGTTTGAAACGTAACTCCTCCGTTGCGAAATACCCTTTAATAGTTTAATTCAATGGAATGTTCGCGGGATCCGGTCTAGGTATGAAGATATAAAGATATTGATCCGGGATAAGTGTCCGTTTGCGCTTTGCCTGCAAGAGACGATGTTACAACCTGATATCCGATTATCCTTTCGTGGATACGAAATGTTTAGGAAAGATTCCCTGCATGGTGGCCCTGGTGATGGGGTTGCAATATTACTTCACCAGTCAATGCAAGGGATAAGTCTGGATATCCAAACGGATATTCAGGCTGTAGCAATCAGGATAACGGTCCCGGTGTCGGTTTGCGTGTGTAATGTTTATTTACCACCAAACACAGACATTTCATACCTAGCCATGAGAGAATTGCTGGAACAGTTACCAGCTCCATATATCATCTTAGGAGATTTCAATGGTCACCATTATTCTTGGGGCTCCTCACTGTGCAATGGTAGAGGTCACATGGTGGAGAGGGTCCGGAGTGATTTAGACTTATGTCTATTGAACGATGGATCTGAAACATTCATATCATCCTCAACAGGATCCTGGTCGTGCTTGGACCTTACTTTCTGTAGCCCGTCCATTGTTCCAAGGTTGATGTGGAGAGTACTGCCAGACCTGTATGGAAGTGATCACCGACCGGTGGTGGTCGAATTTTTTGACTACCAGCCTGTCGATGACCTTCCGAAACGATGGATTGAAAAGCTTGCACGGTGGGATGAGTTTTCAAGTTTAATGGAATCTGAATATGAAGATGATGATGATGCACGAAAGCTGTTGTCTTCCATTGTAGAGAGGATGTCTGCAGCAGCTGCCCAGAGCATTCCTAAAACATCGGGAAAAGCACGGCGTCCGCCGGTACCTTGGTGGAATGATCGTTGTAAGGAGGCTCTTCGGGACCGCCGTAGGGCCCTGCGCATTTTTAGTCGCAGACCTACGGATGCAAACCTGGAAGCGTACCGAAGAGCTCGGGCCTGCTGTAGGCGTGTCTTTCTTGAGAGTAAGAGGGAGTCGTGGAGCCGTTACGTTGGAGATATTAGCAGGAGTACCCCTGTGACAACGGTATGGAGAAAACTGCGTTCGGTATGTGGAAGGACGTCTCCACATCGAATCGCAGGGTTGCAAGCCGACGGTTCTGTGATCACATCACAGTCCGACATCGCTAACGTGATTGGTTCCTTCTTTAAATCAGCTTCCCTCACGTCTTCATATTCAGTACAGTTTCAAAATTATAAGAAAACCATTGAATCTCTTCCTTTCTTTATAGCGGACTCGAATGATCCTCTAAACATTCCTTTTTCATTGCCTGAGCTTAGAAAAGCGCTCAAAGTATCTCGAAATACCTCACCTGGAGGAGATGAAATTACACTTTCGATGATAGCGCATTTACCGGATTCTGGGTTAAGGCAACTCCTACATGTTTTTAATAAAATATACGCTTCTAGAAAGCTTCCAAAAACTTGGAAAGAAGCAATTGTTGTTCCGATCCTCAAACCTGGTAAAGATAAAACATTGGCCTTCAACTACCGTCCCATTTCCTTGACAAGTGTTGTTTGTAAGGTCATGGAAAGAATGGTGAACAGTCGTCTCATGTGGTATCTGGAAAAGAATAACTTCCTCGCTCCTGAACAGAGCGGTTTTCGGAGAGGGAGGTCTTCGACAGACCACTTGGTGGCCCTTGAGACGGCTGTCTGCAATGCGTTTGCATTGCGGCAGCGCCTTGTTGCCGTATTCTTTGATTTAAAAAAAGCATATGATACAGCTTGGCGACGAGGTATCCTCAATACCTTGCGGGATTGGGGCATCGCTGGAAACATGTTGGCCTTCATCAAGGACTTTCTAGATGAACGATCGTTCCGTGTAAGGGTTGGTCAGTGTCTGTCCGACAGGTTTGACTTGGAAAATGGTATACCGCAAGGAAGTGTAATTAGTTGTACCCTATTTGCGGTTGCCATAAACAATATTGTGAAAAGTTGCGTATACCCTGTTAAATGTTCGTTGTTTGTTGATGATTTTGCAATATATGTTGCATCTAGAAATGTTGTCTCAGCTGAACGAGCTCTACAGCTAACTATATACCGTCTTGAAGAATGGTCACGGCAGACTGGCTTTAGTTTTTCTCCTGAGAAGACTAAATGCATTCAGTTTTGCCGAATACGGACTGATAATGTTCCAAGACTGTATTTAATGGGTCAGCATATCGAAGTTAGCACTGAAATCAGGTTCTTAGGTGTTGTATTCGACAAGAGACTTACATGGGTTCTGAATATTAAAGACCTACGGGCTAGGTGCTTAAAGGTAGTTGATATTCTGCGTGTTCTTACAGGTGCAGGTTGGGGAGCTGATAGATCATGTATGATAAGTTTCTACAAGGCTCTAGTGCGATCACGTATGGATTATGGCGCTGTAGCGTACTCATCTGCTACTCCCACTTCGCTAAGAATGCTTGATACGGTCCACAATTCATGTTTACGATTGTCTACAGGTGCTTTCCGTTCTAGCGCTGTTGTCAGCATCTTAGTTGAAAGTGGAGAAATGTCGTTACACAGACGTCGCCAGCAGCTTATATTGACGTACTTTGCTAAGTTGAAAGCTAGACCTTATCATTTTTTGCATGATATCATGCTCAATAACCCCTGTCATGATTTGCATCTGATGAACGCCCGACAACCTTCACCATTCGGTGTAAGAGCGTTGGAGATATGCAACAACCTCGATATTGCGATTCCTCGTGTCTACCCATGTAATTCGTGTCTATTTCCACCCTGGACCATCGCTCAGTTACACTTTAACTTTGAAATGTGTAAATACTCAAAGGCAGACACAAGTTCTGTGGTATTTAATAGCATTTTCAGTGAGTTAGTTGAAGCTATTAAATCATCTACGGTTGTATACACTGATGGATCAAAGTCGGATGTTGGAGTTGGTTGCTCGTTTGTTGCCAATGGGAGAACCTATTTGTTTGGATTACCTGAGGGAACCAGTGTTTACACGGCTGAACTTTATGCTATTAGTAAAGCTCTGTCTGTAGTCTGTGTGCGTGGGCGTCGGGTGTTGGTGTGCACTGATTTGCTCAGTGCCCTGCAGTCAATAAGTGATATATATTCACGCCACCCGCTAGTTGCAGATGTCCACGGCACCGTGAAGCAGCTTAACGATAGAGGAGTAAGCGTTGTTTTCTGCTGTGTTCCGGGTCATGCTGGAATCTCGGGAAATGAGGCTGCTGATTTGGCCGCTAAGGAGGCGGCACGCCAACCGGCCTTCACGCAATATCTGACTGTGTCAGATTTCGTGGGCCTGGTTAAGCGTGTCATCACTGATTCCTGGCGGGTAGAATGGACTGGCTCTCATGGCAACAAGCTTCGTGAAATAAAAGATAATGTTAAGCCCTGGGATACGTCACTGAGGAAGAACAGAAGGGAAGAAGTTGTCATCGCGCGACTTAGAATTGGGCACACCAGATTAACTCATGGGTATCTCATGACGTCTGGTGATGCTCCAATTTGTGGCAGATGTGATTGTCCTTTGACAGTCAAACATGTTTTAATTGATTGCGTCTGCTACGCAGCTCTGCGTCGGCGATTCAAGATTCCCTCTGAATTAAGGTGTATACTCGGTGATGAAAGCCCCATTTTGGACGTGGCTTTATAATTTTTACGATCCATTAGTGTGTACAACAGTGTCTGACAGTCTGGGGTGTTTCAATGTTTTATATGTGTAAATAGTTTTTATTCTATAGTATATATATTTATATTAGTTGTAAGTTTGTATTTATATGACAGTCTGGGGTGTTTCAATGTTTTATATGCGTAAATAGTTTTTATTCTATAGTATATTTATTTATATTAGTTGTAAGTTGTATATATATATGTCTGTGTTTTTATTATGAGGCCCCTTTACAGCCTTTTGCGACGTCCTATGTCTGTTATATTTTTTATTTTTAATGTAATTTTTAATTTTTTTGGTTGTGATACTAGTTTTTAAGATTTTAATTATATAAGTGTCAATGTTATTATTGTCATTTATTCTGACTGTGATATTAGGTTTACGTTTATGTGTATATGTTTTTGTGTTTATTAGCGTTTTTTATTTAATTTGTCTGTGATATTAGCTTATAAGATTTTAAGTATTATATATATATATATATATAAAAGGCGTTCTGCACTCGGGCTTTTTTACACCCTTGTGTAGAACAGCAGGCGATGATAACCTCGCTAAGGTTTTTCGCCTAAAAAAAAAAAAAATAAAAATAAAAAGGTTAATTAATTTTCTTGTCTTACCATGAAAAACGGCTGTCTGGACAATAGTAGTAGGTTCCGCCCCCTCCTCGTGGTATATAACTTTTTCCATTTCTGCGTGCATTGCAATATACTATTTGATGTTGCCGCCCAACTGAACTCCATAGTAGACCAGCTCATCTATAACGGATGGTTTCATGTCACCGAAGAAAACCAATAGATCATGGACATCTTCTTCTGTGAATGTGTACCGCAACGAAACGAGACGACCTTCGAGGGCGACAAGAACTTCAGCATCAGGAACGAACATGTTGTCGAATGTATAAACATCAACTGCGAGGAATGAAGGAAGATACTTCTATTTATACGAAATGATATATCTTTCCTCTCTCTCACTCTCACTGCAGTAATTATCTTTATTGCTTTGGTGTGGCAACCCCGGGACCCCAGCTAAGAGCTAACCTTATTTCAAAACTATACACAGGTTGCTCTTACACTACACACAACAATAATACTACATCACACACACCACACTTTCCTTCAACACACACATTTACATACCCTACACTCAACACATACACAAAGTTTTTCTTACACACATTTATAATGCTGGCGAGGATGGGATGCGGGCTGGTCGTGCGTAACCCTTTCCGGATTGGAAGGTCTGGACTGTGGTTGTGCTGCTGTGAGCTTGCTCTGCCGAGGCTTTGCGCCATCCTTTAGCCCTTCCAGTCGCTTCGGTACTGTGGCAAGAAGTGGACCATGGGTAAGAGTGTCGGAGCTCTTACTGCTGCGTGCGAGCCTCTGGGACGTCGGTATCAGTGGGTCAGGCAGTACCTGACTCCCCGGCCCGGATGAAATACGTGGGAGATGGCTGCCGGGAGTACTCGGCCGGGTCCTTCTTTTTACTAGGGACCTGCGGCGTGCGCGGGTCATCTCTCCGCCCGCACCCTGCTTTCACGATGACTGGAAAAGCACTAAAGATAATGTCAAATAAACAATCTTCCCTCGGATGTAAAAGACTATGGTCTAGCTTGTCTGACGATAGTGATAATAGTGGTGTATTAAGTAACACGGACAAATTTTTCGTTGTTCGTTGTGTTGCAGAAGAAGGGTCGCTATCAAAAGTTTCCCCCTTCATTATTAACAGGTCTGTGCAGTCGGTTTGTGGCTCCCCACATTCAATTAAAAAACTAAGGAATGGTACTTTGTTAATTGAAACAACGTCTGCGAAGCAAAGTAGCAGCGTTGTTAAAATTACACAAATAGGAAGTACTGCAGTCACTGTTGAACCGCATAGATCCCTCAACTCATCTCGAGGAGTGGTTTACTCTCGAGATATACATGATATGTCTGAGGCTGAGTTATTGGAGGAGCTTACCCCCCAGCGAGTTACGCAAGTCAAAAGAGTTACGCGTCGGGAAAATGGTATTGATGTCGGTACCCCGACACTTATCATAACATTTTCCACCCCACAACCTCCAGATCGTCTAAAGTTGGGTTATTTGTCTGTTCGAGTGAGACCGTATGTCCCAAGCCCTCTGCGCTGTTTTCAGTGCCAGGAATACGGACATACGAAAATTAACTGCAAGAAACCTGCGATATGCGCAAAGTGCAGTTCACCTGACCACTTAGACAGCGAATGCACTTCTGAAACAGAACTGTGTGCAAACTGTAAAGGAAGTCATTCAGCAAGGTCTCGGGAATGCCCTAAGTATAAAGAAGAACGGGAAATTCAGAAAATTTCGTCTGAACAGAAGCTTTCCTTTCCCGCTGCCCGGAGCGAGTACAGAAAACTAAATAGCATCCGAAATGCAGTCCAGCCTGACATTTCGTTTGCAGCTGCAACTAGTGTTCAGTCTCGTGTGTCTGGTGAGTGCTCGTCATGCGTAGAGTTGAAAAGTGTTGTTGAGAACCTAACTAAACAGGTTGCTTCCCTAACTTCTGCACTTAAAGCGTTATTAAGCACCAAGCAAACAGAAATTGGTTCAAAGAGCTCAGTGTCTCAAGTGTCTAACCTTTCTGCGACGCAGAGTACAAAAGCTCAGCTGTCAAGTAAGACAGCCTCTACCTCAAAGGGAAAACCCCTTTCAGTATCCAAGACGCTTCCAGCGGAAGCGTCTAAATTTTTAAAATCTCCTCCGTCTGGGTCCAAGATCCACGATATGATAGGAGATTCATCGGCCCTAGAAAAGGGCTTTATACAAGTAAAAGGGAAAAAAGGGAAGGAGAAAATTGTGTTTGAAACGTAACTCCTCCGTTGCGAAATATCCTTTAATAGTTTAATTCAATGGAATGTTCGCGGGATCCGGTCTAGGTATGAAGATATAAAGATATTGATCCGGGATAAGTGTCCGTTTGCGCTTTGCCTGCAAGAGACGATGTTACAACCTGATATCCGATTATCCTTTCGTGGATACGAAATGTTTAGGAAAGATTCCCTGCATGGTGGCCCTGGTGGTGGGGTCGCTATATTACTTCACCAGTCAATGCAGGGGATAAATCTGGATATTCAGACGGATCTTCAGGCCGTAGCAATCAGGATAACTGTCCCGGTGTCGGTTTGCGTGTGTAATATTTATTTACCACCAAACACAGACATTTCATACCTTGCCATAAGAGAATTACTGGAACAGTTACCAGCTCCATATATCGTCCTAGGAGATTTCAATGGTCACCATTATTCTTGGGGCTCCTCACTGTGCAATGGTAGAGGTCACATGGTGGAGAGGGTCCGGAGTGATTTAGACTTATGTCTATTGAACGATGGATCTGAAACATTCATGTCATCCTCAACAGGATCCTGGTCGTGCTTGGACCTTACTTTCTGTAGCCCGTCCCTTGTACCACGGTTGTTGTGGAGAGTACTGCCAGACCTGTACGGAAGTGATCATCGACCGGTGGTGGTCGAGTTTTTTGACTATCAGTCTGTCGATGACCTTCCAAAACGATGGATAGAGAAGCTTGCACGTTGGAATGAGTTTTCAAGTTTGATGGAATCTGAATATGAAGATGATGATGATGCACGAAGCCTGTTGTCTTCCTTTGTGGAGAGGATGTCTGCAGCAGCTGCCCAGAGCATTCCTAAAACATCGGGTAAAGCGCGGCGGCCGCCGGTACCTTGGTGGAATAATCGGTGTAAGGAGGCTCTTCAGGACCGCCGTAGGGCCCTGCGAATTTTTAGTCGCAGACCTACGGATGCTAACCTGGAAGCTTACCGAAGAGCTCGGGCATGCTGTAGGCGTATCTTTCTGGAGAGTAAGAGAGAGTCGTGGAGCCGTTATGTTGCAGATATTAATAGGAGTACCCCTGTGACAACGGTGTGGAGAAGACTGCGGTCCGTTTGTGGAAGGATGTCTCCGCACCGAATTGCAGGGTTGCAAACTGACGGTTCCGTGATTACGTCACCAACCGACATTGCGAATGCAATAGGTTCTTCGTTAAGATCAGCATCTCTCACGTCTTCATATTCAATTCAATTTCAAAATCATAAGAAAACCATTGAATCTCTTCCTTTTCATATAGCGGACACAAATGATCCTCTGAACATTCCTTTTTCAATGCCTGAACTAAGAAAAGCGCTCAAAGTTTTTCGAAATACCTCGCCTGGAGGAGATGAAATTACACTTTCGATGATAGCGCATTTACCAGACTCCGGGTTAAGGCAACTCCTACATATCTTTAATAAAATATACGCTTCTAGAAAGCTTCCAGAATCTTGGAAAGAAGCAATTGTTGTCCCGATCCTCAAACCTGGCAAAGATAAAATGTTGGCCTCCAGCTATCGCCCCATCTCTCTGACAAGTGTTGTATGTAAGGTGATGGAAAGAATGGTGAATAGTCGTCTCATGTGGTATCTGGAAAAGAATGACTTCCTCGCTCCTGAACAGAGCGGTTTTCGGAGAGGGAGGTCTTCGACAGACCACTTGGTGGCCCTTGAGACGGCTATCTGCAATGCGTTTGCATTGCGGCAGCGCCTCGTTGCCGTATTCTTTGATTTGAAAAAAGCATATGATACGGCTTGGCGACGAGGTATTCTTAATACCTTGCGGGAGTGGGGCATCGCTGGGAACATGTTGGCCTTCATTAAAGACTTTCTGGATGACCGATCATTTCGTGTAAGGGTTGGTCAGAGTTTGTCAAACAGGTTTGATTTGGAAAATGGTATACCGCAGGGGAGTGTAATTAGTTGTACCCTATTTGCGGTTGCCATTAACAATATTGTGAAAAGTTGCGTATACCCTGTTAAATGTTCGTTGTTTGTAGATGATTTTGCGATATATGTTGCATCTAGAAATGTTGTTTCAGCTGAACGAGCCCTACAGCTTACTATATACCGTCTTGAGGAATGGTCACGGCAGACTGGCTTTAGTTTTTCTCCTGAGAAGACTAAATGCATTCAGTTTTGCCGAATACGGACTGATAATGTTCCAAGACTGTATTTAATGGGTCAGGATATCGAAGTTAGCACTGAAATCAGGTTTCTAGGTGTTATATTCGACAAAAGACTTACATGGGTTCCGCATATAAAAGACCTACGGGCTAGGTGCTTAAAGGTGGTTGATATTCTGCGTGTTCTTACAGGTACATTTTGGGGAGCTGATAGATCATGTATGATAAGGTTCTACAAGGCTCTAGTGCGATCACGTATAGATTATGGCGCTGTAGCGTACTCATCTGCTACTCCCACTTCGCTGAGAATGCTTGACACGATCCACAATTCATGTTTACGATTGTCTACAGGTGCTTTTCGTTCTAGCCCTGTTGTCAGCATCTTAGTTGAAAGTGGAGAAATGTCGTTACACAGACGTCGCCAGCAGCTTATATTGACGTACTTTGCCAAGTTGAAAGCTAGACCTTATCATTTTTTGCATGACATCATCCTCAACAACCCTTGTCATGATTTGCATCTGATGAATGCCCGATTGCCTTCACCATTCGGTGTAAGAGCGTTGGGGATATGCAACAACCTCGGTATTGCGATTCCTCGTGTGTACCCATGTTATTCATGTCTCTTTCCACCCTGGACCATCGCTCAGTTACACATTAACTTTGAACTGTGTAAATACTCAAAGGCAGACACAAGTTCTGTGGTATTTAATAGCATTTTCAGTGAGTTAGTTGAAGCTATTAAACCATCTACGGTTGTATACACGGATGGATCAAAGTCAGATGTTGGAGTTGGTTGCTCGTTTGTTGCTAATGGGAGAACCTATTTGTTTGGATTACCTGCGGGAACCAGTGTTTACACGGCTGAACTTTACGCTATTAGTAAAGCTCTGTCTGTAGTCTGTGTGCGTGGGCGTCGGGTGTTGGTGTGCACTGATTCGCTTAGTGCCCTTCAGTCGATTACTGATTTATATTCACGCCACCCGCTAGTTGTAGATGTCCACGGCACCGTGAAGCAGCTTAACGATAGAGGAGTAAGTGTTGTTTTCTGCTGGGTTCCGGGTCATGCTGGAATCTCGGGAAATGAGGCTGCTGATTTGGCCGCTAAGGAGGCGGCACGCCAACCGGCTTTCACGCAATATCTGACTGTGTCAGATTTCGTGGGCCTGGTGAAGCGTGTCATCACTGATTCCTGGCAGGTGGAATGGACTGGCTCTCATGGCAACAAGCTACGTGATATCAAACATGCCGTTAAGCCTTGGCCTTCGTCGCTGAGGAACAACAGAAGGGAAGAAGTTGTCATCGCTCGACTTAGAATTGGGCACACCAGATTAACGCATGGGTATCTCATGACGTCTGGTGATGCTCCAGCGTGTGGCAGATGCGATTGTCCTTTGACAATAAAACATGTTTTGGTAGATTGCATCTGCTACGCAGCTCTGCGTCGGCGGTTTAAAATACCCTGCGAGTTGCGTGATGTACTCGGCGACGATAGCCATGTTTTAGACTCAACATTGAGATTTCTTAGATCCATCTGTGTATATAAAGATGTCTAATGGGGAAACGTTAATGTTGTTTTTATGTTATATGTGTATTTGTGTGTTTTATTTTTTTTTTATTTTCGTGGCCCATTTACAGCCTTTTGTTTATGTTTTAGGTCTGTGATATTAATGTAAATTATATTGTTTGCTGTGATACTAGTTTTTAAGATTTTTATGTGATAGTTTATAAATGTTGTTTATTCCAACTGTGATATTAGATTTAAGTTTGTGTTTGTATGTTTATTTTATAAGTTTTTAAAATAAATGTTCTTTACTGTAAATTTTATTTATGAATTTTTCTTTATCTGTGATATTTTTAGTTTTAGGAGTTATATTTAAATAAAAAAGTATATATTATATTATATTCAAGTACGTTCTACACTCGGGCCCTTTACACCCGCGTGTAGAACAACGGGCGATGATAACCGACTGGTTTTTCGCCCTAAAAAAAAAAAAAAAAAAAAAAAAATAGTAATAAAATTTATTTTCTGAACTTGTACTGTGTTATTATCTATAATAAAAAGAAAATTACTGTTCGTTACGGCAGTAATTTTCTTTATTGCTTTTCGTAGAAACATAATAAAATTAGCTTAAATTAGTCAGTAATAAAATTTATTTTCTGAAGTTGTTATATGTTATTATATAATAAAAAGAAAAATGCTGTTTGTTACAGAAGTAATTATCTTTATTGCGTTTCGTAGAAACTAGCTTAAATTACTTAGTAATAAAATTTATTTTCTGAAGTTGAACTATGTTATTATCTATAATAAAAAGAAAATTGACGTTCGTTACTGCAGTAATTAACTTTATTGCGTTTCGTAGAAACATGATTAGCTTAAATTACTTAGTAATAAAATTTATTTTCTGAAGTTGTACTGTGTTATTATCTATAATAAAAAATAATTGACGTTCGTTATAGTAGCTATAAAACAAAATTACGGTAATAAAAACAGTCATTAAGTTTATGACTTCCAAGAGTCGTAAAAGATGATTATAGTGGCAGTTGAACCCGTATATTATAACTACTCATAGAAGCAGGAGTTATATTTTCTAGTTTTATGAAAATGTTGAACATCGTATACTTAAGCAGCTTCTATTGACGTACTTTGCCAAGTTGAAAGCTAGACCTTACCATTTCTTGCATGACATCATTCTCAACAACCCGTGTCATGATTTGCATCTGATGAACGCCCGACAACCTTCACCATTCGGTGTAAGAGCGTTGGAGATATGCAACAACCTTGATATTGCGATTCCTCGTGTCTACCCATGTAATTCTTGTCTATTTCCACCCTGGACCATCGCTCAGTTACACTTTAACTTTGAGATGAGTAAATACTCAAAGGCAGGCACAAGCTCTGTGGTGTTTAATAGCATTTTCAGTGAGTTAGTTGAAGCTATTAAACCATCTACGGTTGTATACACTGATGGATCAAAGTCGGATGTTGGAGTTGGTTGCTCGTTTGTTGCTAATGGGAGAACCTATTTGTTTGGATTACCTGCGGGAACCAGTATTTACACGGCTGAACTTTATGCTATCAGCAAAGCTCTTTCTGTAGTCTGTGTGCGTGGGCGTCGGGTGTTGGTGTGCACTGATTCGCTCAGTGCTCTCCAGTCGATTAGTGATGTGTATTCACGCCACCCGCTAGTTGTGGACGTCCTCGGCACTGTGAAGGAGCTGAATGATAGAGGAGTAAGCGTTGTTTTCTGCTGGGTTCCGGGTCATGCTGGAATCCCGGGAAATGAGGCTGCTGATTTGGCCGCTAAGGAGGCGGCTCGTCAACCGGCTTTCACGCAATATCTGACTGTCTGATTTTGTGAGTCTGGTGAAGCGGGTCATCACGGATTCCTGGCAGGTAGAATGGACTGGCTCTCATGGCAACAAACTACGAGAAATAAAACCTATTGTTAAGCCTTGGCCTACGTCACTGAGGAAGAACAGAAGAGAAGAGGTTGTCATCGCGCGACTTAGAATTGGGCACACCAGATTAACCCATGGGTATCTCATGACGTCTGGTGATGCTCCAGTTTGTGGCAGGTGCGATTGTCCTTTGACAGTCAAACATGTATTGGTTGATTGCGTCTGCTACGCAGCTCTGCGTCGGCGATTTAAGATTCCCTCTGAATTAAGGAATATACTCGGTGACGAATGCCCTATTTTGGACGCGGCTTTGAAATTTTTACGATCGATCAGTGTATACAACAGTGTCTAATATATTATGTTCTATTACTCTTAGTTACCATATTGTATGTGTTTTATATTAGTTATAAGTTTATATTCATATGTGTTCATGTTAAGTGGCCTCTTTACAGCCCTTTGTGATCGTTTATGTCTGTGATTTTTTTTTAAATTTTTTTTTTTTTAATGAAATTTTTAATTTTTGGGTTGTGATACTAGTTTTAAGGTTTTAATTTCATAAGTATTAATGTGATTTCTGTGTTTTTTCTTTCTAACTGTGATATTAAGTTTAAGTTTATGTGTTTATGTTTTGTGTGATTTTAGAGTATTATAGCTTGTGATGTCTGTGATATTAGCTTATAAGATTTTATTTATTATGTATCAGGCGATGATAACCTCGCAAAGGTTTTTCGCCTTAAAAAAAAAAAAAAAAAAATCATTCCTTTTGGTCTTGGCTTCCTTCTTTCCTGCCTTATCAGATTCAGCGATCCTAGCTGCCTCGTCCTGAAGCCTGACCGTCACCCGTTCCCTCTCTTCTCTGTCCATGTCATCGTATCTGACCTCCGACGAGAAAGCCTCAAATCTAGCGGGGTACTGGACACCCACCACCGACTCGGCGTCATATTTCGCCCCAGTCCCGGCGGCAACAACAGCCGCATGCCAATTCCCATGTTTGACCGGATCTTCAGTGAATTTCTTCACTGCGATCCGGTCTGCCCTCCTAATGTCCCTCGCCGTGGTAGCCATTTCATAGGCCATATCATGGCGGTGGGCAATCCTGTCGTCGGAATTCACCGGCGTCTGTGTGATTACCGGAAGCCAGATAACCATGGCCATAAAACAAAAACGGCGTCCTGATCGCCGCTCTGATCCTCTCGATCTCAGTCATCGGCACCCCGCTCCCCACCGAGCGGCGAGTGCCGACTGGGGACAACAGCGGTACTCTGGTGTCCTCCTCCATGTACAATAACCAAGAAAACACAGCATTAAGACCCGCAAAACAAGCCAGAACACTTAGACTACACAATCGTAAAGCAAGTCACAGATTCCCTAAAAACAAAAAAACACAGCACCCCATGGCCTGACGACCGATAACAAATACACAGACAAAAAATCCCGACAAAACTGCTATAACTAACCCTAAACTTAAACAATAAAACAGCAAAAATAAAACTACCAAGATCAACCTAATGAAATTTTGTACGTCACGACAAAAACTGTTGAAAATTTTAAAAATTATAATTTGGTTACTTATTAACCAAATATACCTAAATAACCTATCAAATTACTCCTAAAGACCTAACCTATAATATACACTAGTCAAAACATAAAAAATCCGAGAGAAAAATCACCCCTGAAGTCCAAAAAGTTACTAAAACTTATAAAATCTATAACTATCCTAATATTAGCCGAAATGAGACCGGGCAAAGCTCAAAATAACTTAAAAAATACCCTCTAGGGCCTTAAATTACAAAAAGTCCTGAAAAAAGAAAAGAAAGTGTTCCAACCCTCTACACGTGTCGAGGCGGCCTACTCAACAGGAAGTTCTGGTCCACCCAAACTACAGGGTCCACAACAACGGAGACGGATCCAGCCGGTCTCTATACACTATAGTACCCCCTCATAAACTAAAAACAAACAACAAAACAACCCTTTAAAAAGTTATTAACCAATTCCCGAATCCGTGACGTCACACAATTGAGTCACTGTCACTAAAACTTAAGTTGCAGAGACTTGATTTTTACTAAACTATTTTTCTATACCATATCCTACCTTATACTTCAAAGTATAATCATAAAAAGCACAGAAACCTCCCAAAAAGTCCACTCTTTCACTACCGGAAACACACAAAAGTTACCACTGCACCACTCCGTGTGGACCGATCGCTACAAATTTTAACCCCAACATGCACCAATCATATTCTCACAAACTAGTACAAAAAACACAACTCAAATTTACAAAAATACCACCTTTTAAGAGCAAAAAACGGGAGCTCAACGAAAACACGTCCGCTTGCTTGAATTTCCTCACGTTTGCATGATTATCAATTTTTATAAATGGTAGTTTGGAATTACAATTAATACGTAAGATTTCTCATCTGTTTCGGGACCTAGCTCTAAAAAATAAGGGTTGTTTATTGTTTCGTCTGGTTCATATTGTCCAACATCTTCTTCATAGTATTTTTCTGATATTTCATCTATTTCTTCATTTTTATTTGTTCATTGTTATGTATTGCTTTTGTAATCCAATTTGTCGCTTGGTT
Source organism: Catonia carolina (assembly GCA_035578175.1). Classification (NCBI taxonomy): domain Eukaryota; kingdom Metazoa; phylum Arthropoda; class Insecta; order Hemiptera; family Achilidae; genus Catonia; species Catonia carolina. Next base: position 109,352,983 of record JAQMRL010000001.1, read on the forward strand.
GTACCATTTCTGTCGTGTTGTTACGAATTTCTGTCTTGTACAATGCAATGAGGGAATTCAGTAAATCTACCCCTCTTATGCTCTTATTATAACCTACTATAATGCTAGGATGTCAACATCTATCCTACATTTTTTATTTGAATCATATCGTTGTACCTTCTTCAATGGGTAAACTCCTACAAAAGAACTTAATAAAAGGACTGGTTTATTATCAAACCATTTTACAGTACTAAGATAATTTCTGTCAGAAAACAAAGCTGTTCTTTGTTCAACTGTTCCTCGACCTCTTTTCTACATTTCTTTATCATTTGAAAATGTACAATTACGCAGTCTATTTGTGCGAACAGTACCAAGAAATTCTATTCCTAACTTCCACAGGGCAATAATAAGGTCGGCTCCAGTAAAACAATTATCAAAACATAGTTTATAATTCATATGTCTTGGAATAATTTTAGACAATCGCAGAACTACGTTGCCACTTAGACCATCATCAGGTAAAGAAGGGTCGTGCTCTTTCTTGCCTGTATAAAATTCAAAGTTGTAAGCAATTCCCTTATCGTCGCACTTCATAAAACACTTACAGCCCCATTTTCTTGGGTTTTTTGTTACAATACACCTTCATTGAGTGTTTACCTTTAAAAGGTATAATTTGCTCGTCTACTGATAGTTTTTCACTCATTTCGATATTACGAAATTTGTTTACAAGCGCATCAATAAATGGACGTAATTTATATAGTTTACCATTGGAGCTTGCAATGTTGCTATTATCATTAAAATGTAAATTTTTTTTTTATACCTTCCCATGTATTTCTTGTCATAACATCAGCTACTTTTGATACCCTAGTTTCATTTCTCCAAAACATTCTTGTTTGGGGCAAACCAAATATGCTTATATAAAAACATGTTCCGACGAACTGTTCCAACAAGCTCTTGTTTAATTCAAGAGGTTTATTGATATATTTTTGAAGTGCGTACAGATTAGATTCTGCTACAATATGTTCAAGAATATCATTAGAAATAAAATCTCTAAAATATGACACAGGATCTCTTAGTTCATCACTGTGTTTCTAAACGGTCTTTCCACTGTGGCACTGGTCTACAAACTTTGTAACTTGGAGTTTTCCACTCTAGTTCTCTATTTTGAATTATGACATCAGATAATTCATTACCTGCTTCTTTAGTAAATTGCTCATTGTTGTCTTCTACTACACAGGTGTTGTCGTCTACTTCTGGACAAAATTCATCAACCACATCCTCAATTTTATCATCACTGTCACTTAGAAGTTCATCATCCGAATACTCATAATTTAATTCTCTGACAATAAATTTATCAGTTAAACGTTCCATGTCTAATAATCAATCAAACTAATAAATTTAATAAAAGAAAAATAAACAAAATACTTCACAATACCAACAACAATCACAGACTACAAATCATAACCACTTACACTTGGGATGAAGTACCAATACAACACATGGTTGCAGGGTGGCCAACTGTGACTTTGAAGACACACACAGTTTTGTTTAATTTTTAAACTATCAGAAACAAAAGAATTATTTTTAAATTGATGCAATTAAATTATGTACAATATTTTTTATAAATATAATATTTTTTGCAGCCACTTAAATGGCTATATTATTATTATTACTAGTCGTAAAACTCCCTAAGTGGAAGACGCTAAGTAAAGATGGTTCAGTTTTGGGGTTTCTTGTTGTTCATTTTATTTGCCCACCAGTTTTTCATTTCTTGCGAGAGCTTAGCTTTTCTTTCTTCACTCCATTTTACTCCAGTTCTCGGAGCTTTTGTCTCTGGTTTAACTTCCCATTTCTCAACCTTCCTCCTAAAATTGTTTCTTGTGTCCAAGTCTTCTTTCACAATATTAGCCATTTCCAAGTCTTTTTTAACATTTCGGATCCATTCTCCTCCATTAACGAGGGATGCTACGTATTTTACTATTTTTTTTGTTAGTCTGTGATGCGGGAAGCCTCATTATATGGCTTTATAATAAACAAATGCAATTTTTTTCCCCAGCATCAGCTGTTGGGAAGAGATGCCATAGTGGGAGATTAAAATGTTAGTAGTTCATCATTTCTACAATAGGTAGTGCTGTAATGACTACTAACAGCTGCCATATGTTACTCTGAAGTCACAGTGAGCTATAAAACATAGAAAAAAGTATTTTGTTTAGTAATAATGACATTTGTTGAGAACGTTACTTTAAAGTCACAAGGGGCAGTACAGGGTTAACGACTGCCGTGGTTTTATACTGTAATTGCGGGTGTTAACGTGGTTAAATTTTCAGACCATAGATGGGAATCGAACCCGGGACTTCGGGACCCGGGAACATGTTGGCCTTCATTAAAGACTTTCTGGGTGACCGATCATTTCGTGTAAGGGTTGGTCAGAGTTTGTCAAACAGGTTTGATTTGGAAAATGGTATACCGCAGTGGAGTGTAATTAGTTGTCTCTATTTGCGGTTGCCATTTACAATATTGTGAAATGTTGCGTATATCCTATTAAATGTTGTTTCAGATGAACGAGCCCTATAGCTAACTATATACCGTCTTGAGGAATTGTCACGGCAGACTGGCTTTAGTTTTTCTCCTGAGAAGACTAAATGAATCCAGTTTTGTCGGATTCGGACTGATAAAGTCCCAAGACTGTATTTAATAGGTCAGCATATTGAGGTTAGCACTGAAATCAGGTTTGTAGGTGTAATATTCGATAAAAGACTTACATGGGTTACGCATATTAAAGACCTGCGGGCTATGTGCTTAAAAGTGGTTGATATTCTGCGTGTTCTTTCAGGTACAGGTAAGGGAGCTGATAGATCATGTATGATAAGATTCTACAAGGCTCTAGTGCGATCACGTATGGATTATGGCTCTGTAGCGTACTCATCTGCTAATCCCACTTCGCTGAGAATGCTTAACACAATCCACAATTCATGTTTACGTCTACAGGTGCTTATCGTTCTAGCCCTGTTGTCAGCATCTTAGTTGAAAGTGGAGAATTGTCGTTATACAGACGTCGCCAGCAGCTTCTATTGACGTACTTTGCTCAGTTGAAAGCTAGACCTTATCATTTCTTGCATGACATCATTCTCAACAACCCCTGTCATGATTTGCATCTGATGAACGCTCGACAGCCTTCACCATTCGGTGTCAGAGCGTTGGAGATATGCAACAACCTCGATATTGCGATTTCTCGTGTGTACCCATGTAATTCTTGTCTATTTCCACCCTGGACCATCGCTCAGTTACACTTTAACTTTGAGATGTGTAAATACTCAAAGGCAGGGACAAGCTCTGTGGTGTTTAATAGCATTTTCAGTGAGTTAGTCGAAGCTATTAAACCATCTACGGTTGTATACACTGATGGATCAAAGTCGGATGTTGGAGTTGGTTGCTCGTTTGTTGCTAATGGGAGAACCTATTTGTTTGGATTACCTGCGGGAACCAGTGTTTATACGGCTGAACTTTATGCTATTAGTAAAGCTTTGTCTGTAGTCTGTGTGCGTGGGCGTCGGGTATTAGTGTGCACTGATTCACTCAGTGTCCTGCAATCGATTAGCGATATATATTCACGCCACCCGCTAGTTGTAGATGTCCACGGCACCGTGAAGCAGATTAACGATAGAGGAGTAAGCGTTGTTTTCTGCTGGGTTCCGGGTCATGCTGGAATCTCGGGAAATGCGGCTGCTGATCTGGCCGCTAAGGAGGCGACACGTCAACCGGCCTTCACGCAATATCTGACTGTGTGAGATTTCGTGGGCCTGGTGAAGCGTGTCATCAATGATTCCTAGCAGGTAGAATGGACTGGCTCTCATGGCAACAAGCTACGTGATATAAAAGATAATGTTAAGCCTTGGCCTACGTCACTGAGGAAGAACAGAAGGGAAGAAGTTGTCATCGCGCGACTTAGAATTGGGCACACCAGGTTAACCTATGGGTTTCTCATGACGTCTGGTGATGCTGCAGTTTGTGGCAGGTGCGATTGTCCTTTGTCTGTCAAACATGTATTGGTTGAGTGCGTCTGCTATGCAGCTCTGCGTCGGCGATTCAAGATTCCCTCTGAATAAAGGTATATACTCGGTGACGAAAGCCCTATTTTGGACGCGGCTTTAAAATTTTTACGATCCATTAGTGTGTACAACAGTGTCTGACAGCCTAGGGTGATCTGAAATGTTTAATTTGTTTTAATTCCTTATATTTTATAGTGTATGTTTTATATTAGTTATTATAAGTGTATATTTATATGTTTGTGTTTTTATTATGTTTAATATTTTATATGTGTATTTGTGTATGTTTTTATATTTTCGTAGCCCCTTTACAGCCTTTTGTTTATCTTTCAGGTCTGTGATATTAATGTAATATATATTGTGTTTTCTGTGATACTTGTTTGTAAAATTTTTAATTGATACGTTGTAAATGTTGTTTAATCCTACTGTGATATTAGATTTAAGTTTGTGTTTGTATGTTTATCTTATAAGTTTTTAATAAAAATTTTCTTTTTATTTAAATTTTATTCATTAATTCTTTTTCTGTGATATTTCTAGTTTTAAGATTTATATTGTAATATGAAGAGTACGTTCTACACTCGGGCCCTTTACACCCGTGTGTAGAACAACGGGCGATGATAACCGTCCTGGTTGTTTGTCCTTAAAAAAATCAAAAAAAAAATCACCACAGGGTCTAACTGTATAATAAAATTCATTACTTTCAGAGGAGACAACTCTGATCAGTGTCTTTCGCACCTCTATCTCTTCTGTTCTTCAATGAATCTGTAATTTAATTGGCTGACCATGTGATAAGAAACAGAAAAATTTATTTAGCCCTACAACAAACAGATTGAGTGACAATATATGACACTTCACCTGCCTGTTATGGGTAGATATGTTCCTATGACCGTAAATACCCTTCACAAGAAACTGAACTTTGCAACGTCACCGTCATAATAATAACAATATCGAAACTTTAATTGAACGTTTTTGTTATTTACTTCCCAAAAGCTGTTGGTTGAGCTTTCTAACCAAATGTTGATAGGAAATTTACTTCTTTGAGTACAATTTTTGTGTTTTTGCCCGTTCGCGTAAATTTAGATTTTTAATATTGCTATAAATAATTAATAAAACAGATTTATTTAATAGTTGTTCAGGTCATCAGCTGAAACGCTGGTTTGAACTTCTAAAGGCTTTACTAAATAAAACGAAGTGTGAGATAGTTTACCACTGCCTTCTTCGCTAACTGGAAAAGTATGCTTATCAGCATGCCAGGCCCTATGAAAAGCATCTACGTTCCACCCTGTAAATAACACCTTCACTTCTTTTACCACAGGGTCTGACTGTATATAATGTAATTCATTACTCTCAGAGGAGATAACTGTGACTAGTAAATTTTACACCTCTACCTGCTCTTAAATCCTTCAGTCATATAATTGGGTGATCATTTGATAAGAAACAGACTATTTTTTATAGCCCTGAAACTAGCAGATCAAGTGAAAATAATTTAACACTCCACTTGCCTGTTATGTGCAAAATCAACAATATAACCTTTGTTTAATCATTAGTAAACAATGTAAATGAAAATCATAATCTAATTTTAATCATGAGCGAATAACACAAAATGAAAATCGACCTCTGTAGAACTTAAAAATACGAAACATTAGCAACTGCCGCTAAACTAAACGTTTTACAAAATAATGTTAGACAGACGAGGTAGAGGTGTGAAAGACACTAATCAGAGTTATCTCCTATGAAAGTAATGATTTTCATTATACAGCCAGACCCCGTGGTGAATGAAGTGAAGGTGTGTCATTTGCAGGGTGGAAAATATGTGATTTTCAGGGGGTTTTTTCTGATAAGCGTACTTTTCCACTCAGGGAAGAAGGCAATGGTAAACCACCTCACTCCTCGTTTTACTTAGTAAAATCTCTACAGGTTCAAATGAGCCTTTCGGCTGATTACCTAACCAACAACAATCTGGTTTGTTATTATCCCAATTTTAAGTCAGCTTAAATTTTCTAGGTATCTTTTTAAGAACAATTATGTGTATTTTCACAACATTAGCTCTTTGGGACTGCAGGCAAACAACCTTCTTCCTCCCCTAGAAACTCCAGCTAGGAGATAAGTAGGTATAATCAGGCCTGAATGCAGCCAAACTCATTAGTATTTATAAAAGAAGCCTATAGTAGCCTATAGTGGCCTAAACATTCGAACATGTTTAGGCCATTATAGCCCATTACCTGAATGCAGCCAAACTCATTAGCATAATTGTGGCCTATGCAAGGTAGATCTATAAGATTAGTCTGTTACCTGAAGGCAGCCAAACTCATTACTATTCATAAATGAAGCCTATGTTGAAGCCTATAGTGGCCTAAACACAAGTTCGTTTGTTTAGATAATAATATTCAATCTTGGAACCATCAGTATACATAAATCAATGTCATTTCACAAAAACAAGTCATTAATTACTCGGACATCTCTGTTCTGTAGCCCGAAGTGAAATGACAATCAGACTCACTGCAGCGTTCTAAAATATGGTGTGGATGTATAACAATTTTTTTACCCCCTCCACTTCTCAATGTAGTAGTCAAGTTAAACCTGTTTCTTAAATGTCAAGGTGAACTAGTATTACTTATACATAATACAAGTTTATCCTGTTTCTTAAATGTCAAGGTGTACTAGTGTAATCGATGTCCAGTGGTAGAATTTTTATAATCAATATTTGTAAGACAACAAATAAATAAATTTATTTGATTCTCGTCAAAAACAAGATCTAACACACATTTTAAAATAATAATTAAAAGTTTTAAAATTTCTTAATAACACTTTAAAATAATTAAAATCTTTGATTAAAATACTTGTTGATTAAAATAATTATATATTGTTGGTTCCTTTTCTTAAAAATTGTAAAACGTCTCTCCTCATAAAAGTTTTAAAACAGAATGAAACTTCAACAATCCTTTTCTAAAATTTAAATTTTCTTTTTTCTTTTTTTTTTATCACTCACATCTGGAGTTGGTAAATCATCTGACGTATTTGTTTATGTTGGGGTGTAAATGTAACAAATGTTGACATGTCTTGTTTATGTCGAGTGTGTGAAGGGTATGTGTGTACGTGTGTGTTTACGTGTGTATTTTTAGTTGTGTGTAAGTTTGCATGTTTACAATTGTTTGTTTATATACGTGTCTCCTATTACCATCTATTACAATCTTCCCCCCCCCCCGGGGAGTATGCATAAGCAAAAAAGGATAAGGGGTGGGTGCTTAAATGTTAAAAAAAGAAGGTGAGTACGTAGCAGTTGTCGGCCTGAGACGGTAAAGTTCGTTCATTCGGGGCCCCTTTTACAACACATCCACACATCAAGTAAACATCAGATACACATTTAGTCCCAAGCTCGAGGGTCGTGACGCACTTCACCTAATAATATTACTAATCTTAGTAAATTATGTAACTTTTTTAAGATTAGATATGTGTTCTTTGGTTATTTCTCCCCCAACAGTCTTACGGAGTAAGGCTGTAACTGGTGTGGAGAAACCGATGATATAAAATGGTTCCGACCATCGGTATGCCATTTTTGCACAAATATTTTTCCGTTTCGAACTTACGGGGTGAGTTTTAAGCAAAACTTTTTCTCCCACCGAAAACGGATTTGGATGACGTGTAGCATTGTATCTACGTGCCATATCATGATGAGACTTAATTAGTTGTCGTCTAATTGTACTCATCACGTTGCTCGAACGTACAGGATTCCGATGAAGGATGTCTTGGATATTCCACGCTCTATCCAAGGGCGTTTGAGCTGGAAAATTATGTAATATGTCAAACGGACATACACCGTGGGCCGTATGTTGTGCCATATTAAAAGCTAATTGAAACCAAAAGAGGGATTTATCCCAGGTCGTTTGTGCAGTTGCGTGGTACGCAATAAGAATAGACCTAAGATTTCTGTTTAATCGTTCGGCGTGAGATGGTTGCGGGTGATAAGGGGAGAGTGTAGTCCTTTTAATGCCTAGGTTGAAACAAAAGTTTTTAAAAAGTGTCGAATTAAACGTTTTGGCGTTATCTGTGACGATTAGTCGTGGAATGGAATAATTTTGAAAAATACGTTTTAATTCATCTATAATTGAAGACGTATTTGTATTTTTCAATGGAGCTAACCATGTAAATTTTGAAAAGCTGTCCACCACAACTAGTATATATTTATACCCTTGGTTGGTTTTTGGTAGGCTGCCTACAGTATCAATAAACAGTGTATAAAATGGTTTTGTTGGAACCCTGGAATTGAGATTCCCCCATTTGTAATTCATTCCAGGTTTGCTTCGCTGACAAGTTGTACAAGCATTCACCTTTAAAGGAATTTCTTTATATATGTCTTGCCAGTAAAAATGTCGCGTTATTTTGTAAATCGTTTTAGCTACACCTAAGTGTCCGCCTATTGTAGAATGATGAAAATATTTAAACACTAAATCTTTTAAGGAATTGGGGAGAACTATTTTAACAGGATTGTTGTTTCTATCCTTTAGACATAGCACTCCTTTTGATAAACAAAATTTGTTATTCATCTTTCTTTTCTGTTGGAGGATAAAGGTATCCTGTTCTTGATGTTTCTGTATGTCTGTAAAAGATAGAGGGAACTGCGACAATAGGGCGTTGATATAAGATATATCCTTTGCGGTATCGTCACTAGTAGAACTATACATCCTCGATAACGCATCAGCAACATTATTATCGGAACCGCGGATGTGAGTAATTTTGAATTTAAAAACAGACAATCGGAGTAGCCACCTAGCTAATCTGCCTAACTGTTTAGGTCGGGAAAGAAGCCAGGCTAATGTTTGATTGTCGGTTTCTAAGAGGAATTCGCGATGTGCCAGGTAGGTTCGAAAATGATCTGTCGCAAAAACAACTGCAAGACACTCCCTTTCATACGCAGAAAACTTCCTTTCGGCCGTCGTTAACGTCTTAGAAGCGTACGCTATGGGTCGTCTAGACCCTTCTTGTTCCTGAAGCAGTACAGCTCCTAGACCTGTATCCGACGCATCTGTTTGTAAGATAAAAGTTTTGGAGAAGTCTGGTATTGCCAGTACTGGAGGATTGGCAATTGCCTGTTTAAGATCTTCAAACGCTATTTTCTGTGATTCTCCCCAGAAAAATTGAGTATTTTTACGACGTAATTTATTTAGGGGTTCTATTCTATCAGCGTAATTTTTAATAAATTTAGAAAAATAGTTAATCATACCACAGTACCGATGTACCTGTTTCACTGACTTGGGTTCAGGATACTCCAATATTTTCTGTGTCCTAGTTGAATCTATGGAGACTCCTTTATAGGATAATGTGTGTCCAAGAAATGGTATCTCGTTTACTGCGAACGTGACTTTATCGGGATCTACAGTAATGTTTGCCTTTCGTAAAATCGACAGTACTACTCTAATGTGTTTTAAATGTTCCGGAAAACTTTTAGAATATATTAATATGTCATCCATATAATTGAATACAAATTTATACTTAACGTCTTTAAATATTGTGTTCATGAGACGTGTCAGTACTTGCGCTCCAGTCGATAATCCGAAAGGTAATCTTTCGTACTCGTATAAACCATCCGGAGTACAAAATGCGGTGATTTGGCGGGATTTGGATGTCAATGGTATTTGATGGTATGCTTGGGCTAAATCTAGTGTGCTAAACCATCGTGCACCTGAAAACCATTGAAAGGCATGATTTATATTAGGTAAAGGTTGTGCCTCTGAGTCAATTACTAAATTAACCGAGCGATAGTCCACGACCAAACGACTCGTACCATTGGGTTTTGGAATTAAAAACGCTGGGGACGAATAAGGTGAAACACTCTCTCTTATTACTTTGTCTTTTAACAATTTATCTATCTGATGCTTCATCTGAAGTGTTTTTATTGGATTTAACGGATACGGTTTAGATTTTATTATTTCAGTATTTTTGAGTTTAATGTCATATGTCAAGACATCTGTACATCCTAGTTTAGTAGTGAGTACATCTGGAAATTCTTTACATAGATTGATAATTTCACTTGTAATATAATCAGACTGCTCGATGTTATTTATTTGATCTGGATGTATATCCGTTAAATAGAATTTTTGATTTTTCAACCAATCAAAGGTTATCATTGATTTCGTTGCATCGAATATAGCATGCGTTGTTTGTAAAAAATGTATACCTAATATTATATTATGTTGTACTTTGTTTAAAACCTTAAAATTTGTTTTCCACGATATATTTTTTAATTTAATTTTAATCCAAACTTGTTTGTTTATTTCTAACGGGAACCTGTCAGCTGTAAGACAAATAGCATTAAAATTTTCCTCATTTATAATTGCATTATTATTTTTTTAAATTTTATACATTTTTTGACTAATAATATTATGGGTTGAACCGCAATCAATAAGAGCATTAAAGATATAATTTTTAATTTTTATTGTTAAAGCTTTTAGCGCATAATTACTGTTTGATTTTTGTTTATTTATTTTTATATATTTATTTACATTACTTTCACAAATACGTACCATATGTTTATGTTGTTCGTATTTGTATAAATTTAGTTTTTTGAATTACGGTAATTCGCCTTTTGTTGCCAAAGTTTACAGTTTCTTTTAATGTGTCCTAATTTATTACAATAAAAACACTTCAGTGTTGTGAGTGATGTTTGTGATCTGTTGTTGTTAAATTTTGTTTCTTTGAAGATATTTTGTTTACTTTGAATAGGCATCCTGATATTTGTTGTATTTGGGGTGTCTGAAACATTTACACTTGATAAACCAAGATCATTAAGAGTTCTGGCATAAACTATTTCGTAAACATAAGCATCCAGTTTATTAAAATCCTGTAAGTTATTGGGTTTACCAATTATGCCTATGTGTGTGGCATATATTTCACTTAAACCTGTCAAAATCACGTTAATTAACTCACCTTCCGTTAAATCTAGTCTTAATACATCATGATATTCTAAAATTTCTCTCATGTATTCCGCAAGGGTTTCCGTATGTGACTGGTTTCGGTATAATAATTTTAATTTTAATATTTCTTTCATTTTTGGTGTGATTAATTTATTTACTAAATCTCTATGAAATTGATCGAAATTATGATTATTTCTAATAGAATTTTCAAAAATTTGTTCTGTGAAACCGGTCATAAACGGAGTTAACAACACCAAGGGTAAATCAACTGCATAACGTTTCTGTATCTGTTTAATAATTTTGATATTTCGCACTAACGTGTCAATGTCACGTCCATCAGTAATAGTTAATTGTTTGAATTCGTTTTCTATTAAATTTGCAATTTTTGTCCAATTAAAGTTCAATTCGCGTTGGAAACACACGGGATTATTGTTACCTATTGCATTTGGTATTAAAATGCCAGGAACATCATTCCTAAAAACGGGACTTTGTATTACTGGATGATGTATAAGGTTAATTTGATCATAATTAATGATCCCTTGTCTTTGATTAGGTAATGGATTGTCATTTAAATGTACCTCTTCGGGATTTAAATTTTGTTCGAAATTGGGTCTAACTTCGATATTACGTAACTTATTGGCCTTCCAATTATCAAGTTTCTCTCTTAAATTTTGAAAACCTACGGTTTTATCAGGTTTATTTGTTAATACAAACATCAAAAGTTTGTTAAGGCGGTCGTCAAAAATTTCAGCATTATATGTTTCTAAATCATTTAAATTTTCTGTGTTTCTTAACTTTACTAAATAGTTTTGACACTCTGTTAGTTGTTTGTCAAGATCAAATCTACGTATTGTATTAATGTCAATTTGTCGTCCGTTATCTACCAGTTTTTGTTTCGTTTGGGGCGGTCGGGATTGGACCGATGGTTGTGTAGTTGTGGTACTTCGCGCGGTCGTTTTTGGTAATATGATCGTATTCTCTCGGTATACTAACGTAGTTGTCTCCTCTTTTCGTGGAACTTCGTTCAATACGACGGTCTTCGACGTCATGTGGTTTTCTTTCCTGTTCTCTAATCGATGCGTCGTATGATTCACCACACTCTTTAGCAAATCGGGTAAATTGGTCCCAAATCTGACGTCCTGAAACGGTATTAAGGTGGTCGTACTTTCCAATAGGGTGGGCTTCAAAAGATAGCGATAACTTGCGATAATCATTGGTAAAACTGTTATAACCAACGAAAGAAGTGTTAAATAAATTTTTAAATGCCACATACATCTCCTCTTTTGTCGCATTTTTGCAATAGATTGAGAAGATTGAGTAAAATCTGGATCTTCGGACAATGTCTCGAAAAGTTGATAAATTTGATCGCTCAAGTGTAACGGCGCCATACCTGTTAAATTCTGATTCATTTCCAACGTGGTATCTAATCGTGTCTGCTGATCTCTCATTGTTCAGTGGTAGAATGCTCGCCTGCCACGCGGGCGGCCCGGGTTCGTTTCCCGGTCGATGCACCATTTTGTAATCGTTGTCGTCTTTGTCTGACATTTCCGGTTGTTGTGCTTTTTCGTATCCTAAGTTGAAAGTTAAGGTTGTTTTCGTCTAGTTTAGTAGGGTCAATAATTCGTGCTATTTGTCCATCCATATTTATGTTGATTAATTATGTGTATTTAACAGATGACTTACCGGTTGACGTGTATATACCTTTTCAGATGTGAGTATTTTATAAATTTTGCCTAAATTGTTGAAGAATTGTTTTTGAAGTTGGTTTCTGTCTGTTTGCTCTCTATGACGTCTTGTATTCCTCTTGTTAATTTCCTCTTATTAATTTCCTTTATTAAGTTCCTCTTGTTATTAATTTCTTGTTAAGTTTTCGTTAATTTCCCGGTCGATGCACCATTTTGTAATCGATGTCCAGTGGTAGAATTTTTATAATCAATATTTGTAAGACAACAAATAAATAAATTTATTTGATTCTCGTCAACAACAAGATCTAACACACATTTTAAAATAATAATTAAAAGTTTTAAAATTTCTTAATAACACTTTAAAATAATTAAAATCTTTGATTAAAATACTTCTTGATTAAAATAATTATATATTGTTGGTTCCTTTTCTTAAAAATTGTAAAACGTCTGTCCTCATAAAAGTTTTAAAACAGAATGAAACTTCAACAATCCTTTTCTAAAATTTAAATTTTCTTTTTTCTTTTTTTTTTTTTATCACTCACATCTGGAGTTGGTAAATCATCTGACGTATTTGTTTATGTTGGGGTGTAAATGTAACAAATGTTGACATGTCTTGTTTATGTCGAGTGTGTGAAGGGTATGTGTGTACGTGTGTATTTTTAGTTGTGTGTAAGTTTGCATGTTTACAATTGTTTGTTTATATACGTGTCTCCTATTACCATCTATTACAATCTTCCCCCCCCCCCCCGGGGAGTATGCATAAGCAAAAAAGGATAAGGGGTGGGTGCTTAAATGTTAAAAAAAGAAGGTGAGTACGTAGCAGTTGTCGGCCTGAGACGGTAAAGTTCGTTCATTCGGGGCCCCTTTTACAACACATCCACACATCAAGTAAACATCAGATACACATTTAGTACAATCATCCCAAGCTCGATTTTTTTTTTTTTTTTTTTTTTTTTTGGTTTAACGTCCGACTGTTTTGCAATTACTGCTAATGCAGACGGATCCCAAGCTCGAGGGTCGTGACGCACTTCACCTAATAATATTACTAATCTTAGTAAATTATGTAACTTTTTTAAGATTAGATATGTGTTCTTTGGTTATTTCTCCCCCAACAGTCTTACGGAGTAAGGCTGTAACTGGTGTGGAGAAACCGATGATATAAAATGGTTCCGACCATCGGTATGCCATTTTTGCACAAATATTTTTCCGTTTCGAACTTACGGGGTGAGTTTTAAGCAAAACTTTTTCTCCCACCGAAAACGGATTTGGATGACGTGTAGCATTGTATCTACGTGCCATATCATGATGAGACTTAATTAGTTGTCGTCTAATTGTACTCATCACGTTGCTCGAACGTACAGGATTCCGATGAAGGATGTCTTGGATATTCCACGCTCTATCCAAGGGCGTTTGAGCTGGAAAATTATGTAATATGTCAAACGGACATACACCGTGGGCCGTATGTTGTGCCATATTAAAAGCTAATTGAAACCAAAAGAGGGATTTATCCCAGGTCGGTTGTGCAGTTGCGTGGTACGCAATAAGAATAGACCTAAGATTTCTGTTTAATCGTTCGGCGTGAGATGGTTGCGGGTGATAAGGGGAGAGTGTAGTCCTTTTAATGCCTAGGTTGAAACAAAAGTTTTTAAAAAGTGTCGAATTAAACGTTTTGGCGTTATCTGTGACGATTAGTCGTGGAATGGAATAATTTTGAAAAATACGTTTTAATTCATCTATAATTGAAGACGTATTTGTATTTTTCAATGGAGCTAACCATGTAAATTTTGAAAAGCTGTCCACCACAACTAGTATATATTTATACCCTTGGTTGGTTTTTGGTAGGCTGCCTACAGTATCAATAAACAGTGTATAAAATGGTTTTGTTGGAACCCTGGAATTGAGATTCCCCCATTTGTAATTCATTCCAGGTTTGCTTCGCTGACAAGTTGTACAAGCATTCACCTTTAAAGGAATTTCTTTATATATGTCTTGCCAGTAAAAATGTCGCGTTATTTTGTAAATCGTTTTAGCTACACCTAAGTGTCCGCCTATTGTAGAATGATGAAAATATTTAAACACTAAATCTTTTAAGGAATTGGGGAGAACTATTTTAACAGGATTGTTGTTTCTATCCTTTAGACATAGCACTCCTTTTGATAAACAAAATTTGTTATTCATCTTTCTTTTCTGTTGGAGGATAAAGGTATCCTGTTCTTGATGTTTCTGTATGTCTGTAAAAGATAGAGGGAACTGCGACAATAGGGCGTTGATATAAGATATATCCTTTGCGGTATCGTCACTAGTAGAACTATACATCCTCGATAACGCATCAGCAACATTATTATCGGAACCGCGGATGTGAGTAATTTTGAATTTAAAAACAGACAATCGGAGTAGCCACCTAGCTAATCTGCCTAACTGTTTAGGTCGGGAAAGAAGCCAGGCTAATGTTTGATTGTCGGTTTCTAAGAGGAATTCGCGATGTGCCAGGTAGGTTCGAAAATGATCTGTCGCAAAAACAACTGCAAGACACTCCCTTTCATACGCAGAAAACTTCCTTTCGGCCGTCGTTAACGTCTTAGAAGCGTACGCTATGGGTCGTCTAGACCCTTCTTGTTCCTGAAGCAGTACAGCTCCTAGACCTGTATCCGACGCATCTGTTTGTAAGATAAAAGTTTTGGAGAAGTCTGGTATTGCCAGTACTGGAGGATTGGCAATTGCCTGTTTAAGATCTTCAAACGCTATTTTCTGTGATTCTCCCCAGAAAAATTGAGTATTTTTACGACGTAATTTATTTAGGGGTTCTATTCTATCAGCGTAATTTTTAATAAATTTAGAAAAATAGTTAATCATACCACAGTACCGATGTACCTGTTTCACTGACTTGGGTTCAGGATACTCCAATATTTTCTGTGTCCTAGTTGAATCTATGGAGACTCCTTTATAGGATAATGTGTGTCCAAGAAATGGTATCTCGTTTACTGCGAACGTGACTTTATCGGGATCTACAGTAATGTTTGCCTTTCGTAAAATCGACAGTACTACTCTAATGTGTTTTAAATGTTCCGGAAAACTTTTAGAATATATTAATATGTCATCCATATAATTGAATACAAATTTATACTTAACGTCTTTAAATATTGTGTTCATGAGACGTGTCAGTACTTGCGCTCCAGTCGATAATCCGAAAGGTAATCTTTCGTACTCGTATAAACCATCCGGAGTACAAAATGCGGTGATTTGGCGGGATTTGGATGTCAATGGTATTTGATGGTATGCTTGGGCTAAATCTAGTGTGCTAAACCATCGTGCACCTGAAAACCATTGAAAGGCATGATTTATATTAGGTAAAGGTTGTGCCTCTGAGTCAATTACTAAATTAACCGAGCGATAGTCCACGACCAAACGACTCGTACCATTGGGTTTTGGAATTAAAAACGCTGGGGACGAATAAGGTGAAACACTCTCTCTTATTACTTTGTCTTTTAACAATTTATCTATCTGATGCTTCATCTGAAGTGTTTTTATTGGATTTAACGGATACGGTTTAGATTTTATTATTTCAGTATTTTTGAGTTTAATGTCATATGTCAAGACATCTGTACATCCTAGTTTAGTAGTGAGTACATCTGGAAATTCTTTACATAGATTGATAATTTCACTTGTAATATAATCAGACTGCTCGATGTTATTTATTTGATCTGGATGTATATCCGTTAAATAGAATTTTTGATTTTTCAACCAATCAAAGGTTATCATTGATTTCGTTGCATCGAATATAGCATGCGTTGTTTGTAAAAAATGTATACCTAATATTATATTATGTTGTACTTTGTTTAAAACCTTAAAATTTGTTTTCCACGATATATTTTTTAATTTAATTTTAATCCAAACTTGTTTGTTTATTTCTAACGGGAACCTGTCAGCTGTAAGACAAATAGCATTAAAATTTTCCTCATTTATAATTGCATTATTATTTTTTTAAATTTTATACATTTTTTGACTAATAATATTATGGGTTGAACCGCAATCAATAAGAGCATTAAAGATATAATTTTTAATTTTTATTGTTAAAGCTTTTAGCGCATAATTACTGTTTGATTTTTGTTTATTTATTTTTATATATTTATTTACATTACTTTCACAAATACGTACCATATGTTTATGTTGTTCGTATTTGTATAAATTTAGTTTTTTGAATTACGGTAATTCGCCTTTTGTTGCCAAAGTTTACAGTTTCTTTTAATGTGTCCTAATTTATTACAATAAAAACACTTCAGTGTTGTGAGTGATGTTTGTGATCTGTTGTTGTTAAATTTTGTTTCTTTGAAGATATTTTGTTTACTTTGAATAGGCATCCTGATATTTGTTGTATTTGGGGTGTCTGAAACATTTACACTTGATAAACCAAGATCATTAAGAGTTCTGGCATAAACTATTTCGTAAACATAAGCATCCAGTTTATTAAAATCCTGTAAGTTATTGGGTTTACCAATTATGCCTATGTGTGTGGCATATATTTCACTTAAACCTGTCAAAATCACGTTAATTAACTCACCTTCCGTTAAATCTAGTCTTAATACATCATGATATTCTAAAATTTCTCTCATGTATTCCGCAAGGGTTTCCGTATGTGACTGGTTTCGGTATAATAATTTTAATTTTAATATTTCTTTCATTTTTGGTGTGATTAATTTATTTACTAAATCTCTATGAAATTGATCGAAATTATGATTATTTCTAATAGAATTTTCAAAAATTTGTTCTGTGAAACCGGTCATAAACGGAGTTAACAACACCAAGGGTAAATCAACTGCATAACGTTTCTGTATCTGTTTAATAATTTTGATATTTCGCACTAACGTGTCAATGTCACGTCCATCAGTAATAGTTAATTGTTTGAATTCGTTTTCTATTAAATTTGCAATTTTTGTCCAATTAAAGTTCAATTCGCGTTGGAAACACACGGGATTATTGTTACCTATTGCATTTGGTATTAAAATGCCAGGAACATCATTCCTAAAAACGGGACTTTGTATTACTGGATGATGTATAAGGTTAATTTGATCATAATTAATGATCCCTTGTCTTTGATTAGGTAATGGATTGTCATTTAAATGTACCTCTTCGGGATTTAAATTTTGTTCGAAATTGGGTCTAACTTCGATATTACGTAACTTATTGGCCTTCCAATTATCAAGTTTCTCTCTTAAATTTTGAAAACCTACGGTTTTATCAGGTTTATTTGTTAATACAAACATCAAAAGTTTGTTAAGGCGGTCGTCAAAAATTTCAGCATTATATGTTTCTAAATCATTTAAATTTTCTGTGTTTCTTAACTTTACTAAATAGTTTTGACACTCTGTTAGTTGTTTGTCAAGATCAAATCTACGTATTGTATTAATGTCAATTTGTCGTCCGTTATCTACCAGTTTTTGTTTCGTTTGGGGCGGTCGGGATTGGACCGATGGTTGTGTAGTTGTGGTACTTCGCGCGGTCGTTTTTGGTAATATGATCGTATTCTCTCGGTATACTAACGTAGTTGTCTCCTCTTTTCGTGGAACTTCGTTCAATACGACGGTCTTCAATTAAATAAAACAATTCATCGGAGAAGTTTTTAAAAATATTTATTTTCGGGCTGTTAACCCAATACAAATGTATACATTAATACAGAATACTTAAAACACCTGTTTACATAGTTACAAGTTTACGTCTGATTCTGATGATAGAATGGTTCAATTTATATTAAACAGTTGTTTATAAGGATGTAAAAGTTGTTTACAAAAATATAAATAATTTAGATTTCACAAATACATAAATAGCTGAAAGCATTATTTAAATAATAACAATAACATGTTTACTGATCTTACAATTACTACTAGATATTTATATATTAACTATTGTGACATAACTCCTCCCTCCTTAAGATTACACATGTCCTCATGTGCCTAAATTTGTCATTAACGGTGTTTGTAGTGGTACCATTTGCACTAATTGAGGTGTAGGCTGTTGCTTACCTTTTATAAAATATCTTATTACTAAGTAACTAATAACAATAACAATAATTAAAATTATTATAATTACAAATATTGAAAGTTTATAATCATTAAAATTTTCATTTATTTCTAATAACTCTAAAGGCTTATTGTTTACATTAGCCGTATGTAATTCCTCAAATGTTAAGTTAGTTTTTATTAATTTTACAGGTATATTTGTAAGTTTTTGTGGAAAAGTTTCTATAAAAGAAAAAGGCATTCGCATATCTACTACTCTTTCTTGTAAATTTACATATACAATAGAAGTTTGAGGCAAATTTAAATCTATATATTTACTATTAATGATAATTTTTATTTTCGCAATATTATGCGTTAAAATACAGTTACATTCTTCAACATATTTAAATATATCTTTACTTTCTTTCACTTGCACTTTCTTACAGCTGTCTAATTTATCGTTATTAATTATTTCTCTTGTACAATTATTAGATAAGGTTTCAAAATGTTTACAATATTGCTTATTGTATAGTTTTACACAAGATGATACAGTATATAATTGTTTTTTATTTAATGCTACTAAAGAATTGTTAGTAATAACAGTGTAATTTGTATGTTCACCCTGTACTGGGTATGATAATAAAAAGTAAGTTTCCCAAGGAATATTGGTTTTTGGTAGTTTGATGAAATAAATAATTGCTGATTTTGATAGAGCACAATGTACTGATCCTAATTCCCACAAAACTGAAATATCATTAGATACTAGTTCTATATGAGTTTCTTTAATTAATTTTTCTAATTCATTTTTAGTAATAATGCTATGATGTAGCGAATTTTTAATACAATTTTCTAAACTGTTTAGTATGTCATTAAGTCTAAATTCAATTAAAGTAATTGTCGACGTAGTTAAACTTACTTGTTGTAATCTGTCTATTATACTATTTCTTTCTGAAGTTTGATTAAGAAATTCATAAAGTTTTACATTATTTCTTTGAATTATTTTTACATCTCTATTGAATTGATTAACTAAATTTTCATTAAACACTGTATTACCCTTTACATCATGTATTAGATGTTGCTCATTTTTTTCAATTAAATTAATAGTTTTATCATAGCGTTCTTTATCGTCTGCGTCAAGTGTACCAGTAAGCCAGGATAAGACAGTACCTAAGCCATTAATAAGCCCTCGACGTTGTCTTGTTTCTTTTAGTTTTTTAATGTGGTTAAATTTTTCATGGATGTAGTCTATATTAGCTTTAATTGAGTTAATTATATTATGATCTATTCCTGTATTGTACATTGAATTTACATTAAAATCTAAGATATTAATTTCTATTTTAAAACTTGTTAAATTCAAAAAGTGTGTATAAGTGTAGTAGTCATTAAGTATGATTGTGTCACTTGTTCTAATTGGGATTATTCCTGCGGAGTTAGTTAGATCAATTATTTGGTGTCCTTTCGTTTCACTTATCATTAATCCGATCCAAAGCATGATCATTGTTTTTATCATCTGTAACAGGCAATAGTTTTTTAGGTCGTTTAATACGATTAGGATGAATTTTAAAAGAACGTTTCTGTTTAGTATTTTTATTTACTGCTAAATTTGTATTTCTATTATAATTTACCTTAAAGAATTTTGGTTTGTTTTTTTTATTAAAAGTAGTTTTTATATATATATCTTCAGGAATTTCCATGTCTTTTTCACGAGTGATATTCAGTCTTTCTGTTCGTTTCTGCTTCTCTTCCTCTGTTTTAGTTTTAACTAGTTTGTGTATAAGCTTCAGTTCTTCCAAATATTTATTTGTTCTTTCTTCAGTTATTAAAGTTTCCGATAATTCGTTTACATACGGATTTTTAGAAATACCAAAAGTAATTTCCATAGGAGTTAGTTTTGTATTTGTATTTAAAGTATTATTAAAAGCAATAATTGCTAATTTCATGTTTTCTTCCGTTGTATAATTCTTATTTTCTAGTTGTATGGCATTTAAAATTTCTATTAAAGTTGAGTGAGCTCGTTCTAATAATCCTTGTGAATCTGGATGACCAGGTGTGATAAAATATGGTTCAATTTCATATAATCTAAAGAAATCCTTTAGGCTTGTATTATCAAACTCTCGGGCATTATCCATTTGAATAGTTTTTGGAACGGGGAACAGCGTAAAATAATCATGAAGATATGATTGTATTTCCAGTTGATTAAGACTTTTAAGTGGGTATGCCATCAATTTTTTCGAAAAGCAATCAATTATAGTTAAAAACTTTATTTTATTGTATTGAAACACATCTATTTGTAATTTTTCGTAAGGTTTTTCTGGAGTAGGCGTAATTTTATATTCAACTCGCACTGGTTGTCTGTCATATTTTACTTTATTACAAATGGTGCATTTGTTAATGTAGTCAGTAATATCTCTCATCATAGAAGGCCAATAATATTTTTTTCGTATATGAGTGTAACTTTCATTTATGCCACGGTGGTATGTTTTTCCGACATGATAATTTATAATTGTTTCTTTTTGTTCATCAGTGTTAGGGATATCTAAGTTTATTTTCATGTATCTTTTTAGTTTTACTGTGTCAAAATTACTAGTAATTACTTTTCTAAAATTTTCAAAAATTAATTCGTATTCATTATGTAGCGAACCTTGCTTTGAACAAAAAACTCCATAAACTGTGTTCGGTTTTAAATACTCAGTACATAATGTAGTGATTTGCTTTATATTTGAAGAATTATTAAAATATAATGTTAATCTATTTTTATTAAAAATTTTCTTGAAGATAGGTTTTTTATTGCCACGTTCTAAAATTAACTGGTTTTGTTCAATATTAAGGATTTTATCACCATCTACTATTACAACTTGTTCGTTTGAGCTATCCTGTGAATGGATTGTAGCAATACTTTCATTATCGATATTATCATTATTTTCGTACTCTCTGAGAAATTCATTAAGCACTTCTTGTGGATTAACTTCATCTTCTAATACATTAATTGGCTGGATATTTATTCTGGAAAGCGCGTCAGCTACGTGGTTAGTTTTTCCTTGTACGTGTTTAATAGTAAAATCGAATTCTTCTAATAAAAGTTTCCATCTGATTAATTTTGAATTAGGTTCTTTAATATTATGTAACCATTGTAGGGGTTTGTGGTCCGTCTGTATAAGAAATTTTCTACCATACAGATAGGGTCGAAAATGTTTACAAGCCCATACAATCGAAAGTAATTCTTTTTCTATTGTAGATAAGTTAACTTCTTGTTTGTTTAATGTTCTTGATGCATATGCTATTGGTAAATCTTTTCCGTCAAATATTTGTGATAGAACAGCTCCTATAGCAAAGTTGGAGGCGTCTGTAGTCAATATAAACTGCTTTGAAAAGTCAGGTAATTGCAGTATTGGATTATTTTGTAATAACAATTTTAGTTTTTCAAAGGCTTCTTTATATTCTTTATTTTCTGAATCTATGTGTACATCCTTTCTTAAAGCGGAAGTTAACGGTTTTGCAATTTTCGCATAGTTTTTTATCATTTTACGATAGTAACCAGTAAGGCCTAAGAATTGTTTGATTTGTTTCGTTGTTTTAGGTATGGGGAATTTTTTAATTGCTTCTAATTTAAGAGGATTTGGTTTAATCCCTTGTTCGGATATAATATGACCTAAATAGAGTAATTCACGTTTAAAAAATTCGGTTTTATCTAGCTGTATTTTTAAATTATGTTCTTTTAATTTTTCAAAAACGGATTTTAAATGTTTTAAATGTTCCTCCAAGTTGTCTGAAAAAATAATAATATCATCCATGTATACTAAAACATTTGGTATTCTAGAAAAAATTATGTTCATTGCTCTTTGAAATGTTGGCGGTGCGTTTTTTAAACCAAAGGGCATTCTAAGAAATTCGAAGTGACCATTTTCAGTGGAAAATGCAGTTTTTGGAACAGAGTCAGGTTCTAACTCTATTTGATGAAATCCAGAAGCTAAATCTATAGCTGAAAAATATGTAGCTCTTCCAATTTTTCCAAATAGGTCTTCAATGTTCGGTAAAGGATATTTGTCTTCTATCGTTTTTTCATTTAATTTTCTATAGTCGATAACTACTCTAGTTTTCTTTTTTCCTGATGCGTCTGGTTTTTTAGGAACTACCCATATAGGTGAGTTATAAGGTGAATTAGAGTGTTGAATTATTTTGTTTTTCAGTAATTTATCCATTTCTATTTCGACTTCTTTATGGAAAATTTGCGGGTATCTATAACTTTTACTATACACTGGTAACTCGTCCTTGGTATTTATTTTGTGTCTTAACAAATTAGTACTACTCAATTGATCATTTTCTCGTTTTATTATTTCTGGATATTTTTTAATTAAACTTATAATTTTATATTTTTCTTCTTTATTCATATGTTCCGTACGCAATAGTTGAGGAATCTCTTTTATTATTTCATTAATATATTCGGGACAATTGGTCACGAATTTTTCTGAATCAATGATGGTATCTAGCTCTTCTATCTCCATAGGTTCAGGACAAATGGTCATGAGTTCGCTGGAGTATACTAAGCATGTACATTCATTATTTTTAACATTAACTATTCCTTCTTCGATTATATATTTATTATTTTTAACTGGTTTTATTAATCCCGTCTTTAAATTAGGAATCGACCTAACTGGGACAGATATTATATTAAAACCTGGTTTTAAATTTATTTTTTTATTATCTAAATAAAATAACAATTGTTTAGAATCATTGTTGTATTCTAGTAATTTTTTATTAAAATTAACACTGGCTTTAATTTCACTTAATGTTTCATGACCTATCAATATGTCATATTTAGGTGAAAACTGAAATAAATACATTTTAATTGTTTTTATATTAGGGAATACGTTTTCTGAATTAAATAATATGTATTCTGTACCCTTACTTTCACCATGAGGAGTTTTGACAGTGAACACTTCTTTATACTTTTTAATATTAGGTGGGAGTAGTGAGGGGTTTACATAGTTTTTATAAGATCCGGTATCTACTAACCATTTTCTATTTTCCCAGTCTACAAAATATGGTAATGAGTTATCAATGGTGTTTAATGTGAATTGCCTGGTGGGTCTTCCGGAAAGCTTGTCTCTGGCTCTAAAAAATGATTCGTTAGTTTATTCATATTTTCGGTTAAAGAATTAATTTGAATTTGCATTTCTTGTATTATTTTATCATTATTGTTTTCGTTGTCTAATTGAGTTAGCTCATATGGTGACCTGTAATGTTTAATTGGATCTGATTTTTGTGTACGCATTGAAACAGTATTTTGTGAATTCCATTTAGGGAATTGTGGTTTGTTATGATAATGCTGTTGTTGTTGATGAGGTGGATGTGTGTAATGTTGATAATTGTTTTTATTTTGGTAATTAGTGTTTTTTTGGTGTTGGAAAAATGTAGGTTGTGTTCTTTGTTGATTTTGAAAAAATTTATTTGGTTGTTTAACGTGATTTGGTTCATAATTCGGTATTTTGTAAAAATTTGTAGGTTTAAATAATTTTTTTGAGTCTATTTTATTAATTGTATCAATCGTTGTGTTGTATTTTAGTTGTGCTAAAACAATGCTACAATCGTTTATCAATTTGTTTCTGGCTTCCTCTAGGGTGTGTATATTTAATAACTGTAAATGAGATCCTAATGTTGGATGCACACCATGTACTAATGTACGGACTAGAGTGGCATCAAGTTGGTTAGTTAAGTTTATTAACAAATCTCCCTTAAAACCATCTAATTTATATCTGGTTATGACTGTCGTACGTTTCTCGTCTAATCTGTTTAAGAATTCTATTGGATGTTCATTATGTAATGATTTCAGTAAAGCTAATTCTGCTACTAAATCTGGTATTTTTCGATTATCAGAGAAATTATTTCTTAATACATTTACTATTTCTAATATATTTGTACAACTATTATTATAAACCACAGCCTCAGCTGGGCCATCTAGTCTACACATAGCAGCTTTAAATAGTAACCAATGATTTGAATCTTTTTCTTTAACGTTGTCTGCACAATACGCAGCACAGAGTTCTTCACATGTGTTGATAAAATGTGGTAATTTATAAGGTGTTCCATCGTATCTAGGCAGATATTTTAATAGTTCGTGTGATAACGGTTTAGAAGTCATTTTGTATAAAAGTTGAAAACTTACGGTTATAAAAGGTTGTCGTACTCCTTATAGGTGACTTGATGGTAAAGATGTTGAGACGTACAGGTGTATTCTCCTTGACGTATAGATGAGTTGTTAGAGTTTTGGAAACCGTAGATGAAGAGTTGAAACTCAAGTTCTTCTGCTCCGGGAAATTGATCACGAAGAAGTAGTAAGTCAATTGGACGTACCTGAAGAATCTTCCACGGTCCCTGTTCGGGCGCCAATTAAATAAAACAATTCATCGGAGAAGTTTTTAAAAATATTTATTTTCGGGCTGTTAACCCAATACAAATGTATACATTAATACAGAATACTTAAAACACCTGTTTACATAGTTACAAGTTTACGTCTGATTCTGATGATAGAATGGTTCAATTTATATTAAACAGTTGTTTATAAGGATGTAAAAGTTGTTTACAAAAATATAAATAATTTAGATTTCACAAATACATAAATAGCTGAAAGCATTATTTAAATAATAACAATAACATGTTTACTGATCTTACAATTACTACTAGATATTTATATATTAACTATTGTGACATAACTTTCGACGTCATGTGGTTTTCTTTCCTGTTCTCTAATCGATGCGTCGTATGATTCACCACACTCTTTAGCAAATCGGGTAAATTGGTCCCAAATCTGACGTCCTGAAACGGTATTAAGGTGGTCGTACTTTCCAATAGGGTGGGCTTCAAAAGATAGCGATAACTTGCGATAATCATTGGTAAAACTGTTATAACCAACGAAAGAAGTGTTAAATAAATTTTTAAATGCCACATACATCTCCTCTTTTGTCGCATTTTTGCAATAGATTGAGAAGATTGAGTAAAATCTGGATCTTCGGACAATGTCTCGAAAAGTTGATAAATTTGATCGCTCAAGTGTAACGGCGCCATACCTGTTAAATTCTGATTCATTTCCAACGTGGTATCTAATCGTGTCTGCTGATCTCTCATTGTTCAGTGGTAGAATGCTCGCCTGCCACGCGGGCGGCCCGGGTTCGTTTCCCGGTCGATGCACCATTTTGTAATCGTTGTCGTCTTTGTCTGACATTTCCGGTTGTTGTGCTTTTTCGTATCCTAAGTTGAAAGTTAAGGTTGTTTTCGTCTAGTTTAGTAGGGTCAATAATTCGTGCTATTTGTCCATCCATATTTATGTTGATTAATTATGTGTATTTAACAGATGACTTACCGGTTGACGTGTATATACCTTTTCAGATGTGAGTATTTTATAAATTTTGCCTAAATTGTTGAAGAATTGTTTTTGAAGTTGGTTTCTGTCTGTTTGCTCTCTATGACGTCTTGTATTCCTCTTGTTAATTTCCTCTTATTAATTTCCTTTATTAAGTTCCTCTTGTTATTAATTTCTTGTTAAGTTTTCGTTAATTTCCCGGTCGATGCACCATTTTGTAATCGATGTCCAGTGGTAGAATTTTTATAATCAATATTTGTAAGACAACAAATAAATAAATTTATTTGATTCTCGTCAAAAACAAGATCTAACACACATTTTAAAATAATAATTAAAAGTTTTAAAATTTCTTAATAACACTTTAAAATAATTAAAATCTTTGATTAAAATACTTCTTGATTAAAATAATTATATATTGTTGGTTCCTTTTCTTAAAAATTGTAAAACGTCTGTCCTCATAAAAGTTTTAAAACAGAATGAAACTTCAACAATCCTTTTCTAAAATTTAAATTTTCTTTTTTCTTTTTTTTTTTTATCACTCACATCTGGAGTTGGTAAATCATCTGACGTATTTGTTTATGTTGGGGTGTAAATGTAACAAATGTTGACATGTCTTGTTTATGTCGAGTGTGTGAAGGGTATGTGTGTACGTGTGTATTTTTAGTTGTGTGTAAGTTTGCATGTTTACAATTGTTTGTTTATATACGTGTCTCCTATTACCATCTATTACAATCTTCCCCCCCCCCCCGGGGAGTATGCATAAGCAAAAAAGGATAAGGGGTGGGTGCTTAAATGTTAAAAAAAGAAGGTGAGTACGTAGCAGTTGTCGGCCTGAGACGGTAAAGTTCGTTCATTCGGGGCCCCTTTTACAACACATCCACACATCAAGTAAACATCAGATACACATTTAGTACAATCATCCCAAGCTCGAGGGTCGTGACGCACTTCACCTAATAATATTACTAATCTTAGTAAATTATGTAACTTTTTTAAGATTAGATATGTGTTCTTTGGTTATTTCTCCCCCAACAGTCTTACGGAGTAAGGCTGTAACTGGTGTGGAGAAACCGATGATATAAAATGGTTCCGACCATCGGTATGCCATTTTTGCACAAATATTTTTCCGTTTCGAACTTACGGGGTGAGTTTTAAGCAAAACTTTTTCTCCCACCGAAAACGGATTTGGATGACGTGTAGCATTGTATCTACGTGCCATATCATGATGAGACTTAATTAGTTGTCGTCTAATTGTACTCATCACGTTGCTCGAACGTACAGGATTCCGATGAAGGATGTCTTGGATATTCCACGCTCTATCCAAGGGCGTTTGAGCTGGAAAATTATGTAATATGTCAAACGGACATACACCGTGGGCCGTATGTTGTGCCATATTAAAAGCTAATTGAAACCAAAAGAGGGATTTATCCCAGGTCGGTTGTGCAGTTGCGTGGTACGCAATAAGAATAGACCTAAGATTTCTGTTTAATCGTTCGGCGTGAGATGGTTGCGGGTGATAAGGGGAGAGTGTAGTCCTTTTAATGCCTAGGTTGAAACAAAAGTTTTTAAAAAGTGTCGAATTAAACGTTTTGGCGTTATCTGTGACGATTAGTCGTGGAATGGAATAATTTTGAAAAATACGTTTTAATTCATCTATAATTGAAGACGTATTTGTATTTTTCAATGGAGCTAACCATGTAAATTTTGAAAAGCTGTCCACCACAACTAGTATATATTTATACCCTTGGTTGGTTTTTGGTAGGCTGCCTACAGTATCAATAAACAGTGTATAAAATGGTTTTGTTGGAACCCTGGAATTGAGATTCCCCCATTTGTAATTCATTCCAGGTTTGCTTCGCTGACAAGTTGTACAAGCATTCACCTTTAAAGGAATTTCTTTATATATGTCTTGCCAGTAAAAATGTCGCGTTATTTTGTAAATCGTTTTAGCTACACCTAAGTGTCCGCCTATTGTAGAATGATGAAAATATTTAAACACTAAATCTTTTAAGGAATTGGGGAGAACTATTTTAACAGGATTGTTGTTTCTATCCTTTAGACATAGCACTCCTTTTGATAAACAAAATTTGTTATTCATCTTTCTTTTCTGTTGGAGGATAAAGGTATCCTGTTCTTGATGTTTCTGTATGTCTGTAAAAGATAGAGGGAACTGCGACAATAGGGCGTTGATATAAGATATATCCTTTGCGGTATCGTCACTAGTAGAACTATACATCCTCGATAACGCATCAGCAACATTATTATCGGAACCGCGGATGTGAGTAATTTTGAATTTAAAACAGACAATCGGAGTAGCCACCTAGCTAATCTGCCTAACTGTTTAGGTCGGGAAAGAAGCCAGGCTAATGTTTGATTGTCGGTTTCTAAGAGGAATTCGCGATGTGCCAGGTAGGTTCGAAAATGATCTGTCGCAAAAACAACTGCAAGACACTCCCTTTCATACGCAGAAAACTTCCTTTCGGCCGTCGTTAACGTCTTAGAAGCGTACGCTATGGGTCGTCTAGACCCTTCTTGTTCCTGAAGCAGTACAGCTCCTAGACCTGTATCCGACGCATCTGTTTGTAAGATAAAAGTTTTGGAGAAGTCTGGTATTGCCAGTACTGGAGGATTGGCAATTGCCTGTTTAAGATCTTCAAACGCTATTTTCTGTGATTCTCCCCAGAAAAATTGAGTATTTTTACGACGTAATTTATTTAGGGGTTCTATTCTATCAGCGTAATTTTAAATAAATTTAGAAAAATAGTTAATCATACCACAGTACCGATGTACCTGTTTCACTGACTTGGGTTCAGGATACTCCAATATTTTCTGTGTCCTAGTTGAATCTATGGAGACTCCTTTATAGGATAATGTGTGTCCAAGAAATGGTATCTCGTTTACTGCGAACGTGACTTTATCGGGATCTACAGTAATGTTTGCCTTTCGTAAAATCGACAGTACTACTCTAATGTGTTTTAAATGTTCCGGAAAACTTTTAGAATATATTAATATGTCATCCATATAATTGAATACAAATTTATACTTAACGTCTTTAAATATTGTGTTCATGAGACGTGTCAGTACTTGCGCTCCAGTCGATAATCCGAAAGGTAATCTTTCGTACTCGTATAAACCATCCGGAGTACAAAATGCGGTGATTTGGCGGGATTTGGATGTCAATGGTATTTGATGGTATGCTTGGGCTAAATCTAGTGTGCTAAACCATCGTGCACCTGAAAACCATTGAAAGGCATGATTTATATTAGGTAAAGGTTGTGCCTCTGAGTCAATTACTAAATTAACCGAGCGATAGTCCACGACCAAACGACTCGTACCATTGGGTTTTGGAATTAAAAACGCTGGGGACGAATAAGGTGAAACACTCTCTCTTATTACTTTGTCTTTTAACAATTTATCTATCTGATGCTTCATCTGAAGTGTTTTTATTGGATTTAACGGATACGGTTTAGATTTTATTATTTCAGTATTTTTGAGTTTAATGTCATATGTCAAGACATCTGTACATCCTAGTTTAGTAGTGAGTACATCTGGAAATTCTTTACATAGATTGATAATTTCACTTGTAATATAATCAGACTGCTCGATGTTATTTATTTGATCTGGATGTATATCCGTTAAATAGAATTTTTGATTTTTCAACCAATCAAAGGTTATCATTGATTTCGTTGCATCGAATATAGCATGCGTTGTTTGTAAAAAATGTATACCTAATATTATATTATGTTGTACTTTGTTTAAAACCTTAAAATTTGTTTTCCACGATATATTTTTTAATTTAATTTTAATCCAAACTTGTTTGTTTATTTCTAACGGGAACCTGTCAGCTGTAAGACAAATAGCATTAAAATTTTCCTCATTTATAATTGCATTATTATTTTTTTAAATTTTATACATTTTTTGACTAATAATATTATGGGTTGAACCGCAATCAATAAGAGCATTAAAGATATAATTTTTAATTTTTATTGTTAAAGCTTTTAGCGCATAATTACTGTTTGATTTTTGTTTATTTATTTTTATATATTTATTTACATTACTTTCACAAATACGTACCATATGTTTATGTTGTTCGTATTTGTATAAATTTAGTTTTTTGAATTACGGTAATTCGCCTTTTGTTGCCAAAGTTTACAGTTTCTTTTAATGTGTCCTAATTTATTACAATAAAAACACTTCAGTGTTGTGAGTGATGTTTGTGATCTGTTGTTGTTAAATTTTGTTTCTTTGAAGATATTTTGTTTACTTTGAATAGGCATCCTGATATTTGTTGTATTTGGGGTGTCTGAAACATTTACACTTGATAAACCAAGATCATTAAGAGTTCTGGCATAAACTATTTCGTAAACATAAGCATCCAGTTTATTAAAATCCTGTAAGTTATTGGGTTTACCAATTATGCCTATGTGTGTGGCATATATTTCACTTAAACCTGTCAAAATCACGTTAATTAACTCACCTTCCGTTAAATCTAGTCTTAATACATCATGATATTCTAAAATTTCTCTCATGTATTCCGCAAGGGTTTCCGTATGTGACTGGTTTCGGTATAATAATTTTAATTTTAATATTTCTTTCATTTTTGGTGTGATTAATTTATTTACTAAATCTCTATGAAATTGATCGAAATTATGATTATTTCTAATAGAATTTTCAAAAATTTGTTCTGTGAAACCGGTCATAAACGGAGTTAACAACACCAAGGGTAAATCAACTGCATAACGTTTCTGTATCTGTTTAATAATTTTGATATTTCGCACTAACGTGTCAATGTCACGTCCATCAGTAATAGTTAATTGTTTGAATTCGTTTTCTATTAAATTTGCAATTTTTGTCCAATTAAAGTTCAATTCGCGTTGGAAACACACGGGATTATTGTTACCTATTGCATTTGGTATTAAAATGCCAGGAACATCATTCCTAAAAACGGGACTTTGTATTACTGGATGATGTATAAGGTTAATTTGATCATAATTAATGATCCCTTGTCTTTGATTAGGTAATGGATTGTCATTTAAATGTACCTCTTCGGGATTTAAATTTTGTTCGAAATTGGGTCTAACTTCGATATTACGTAACTTATTGGCCTTCCAATTATCAAGTTTCTCTCTTAAATTTTGAAAACCTACGGTTTTATCAGGTTTATTTGTTAATACAAACATCAAAAGTTTGTTAAGGCGGTCGTCAAAAATTTCAGCATTATATGTTTCTAAATCATTTAAATTTTCTGTGTTTCTTAACTTTACTAAATAGTTTTGACACTCTGTTAGTTGTTTGTCAAGATCAAATCTACGTATTGTATTAATGTCAATTTGTCGTCCGTTATCTACCAGTTTTTGTTTCGTTTGGGGCGGTCGGGATTGGACCGATGGTTGTGTAGTTGTGGTACTTCGCGCGGTCGTTTTTGGTAATATGATCGTATTCTCTCGGTATACTAACGTAGTTGTCTCCTCTTTTCGTGGAACTTCGTTCAATACGACGGTCTTCGACGTCATGTGGTTTTCTTTCCTGTTCTCTAATCGATGCGTCGTATGATTCACCACACTCTTTAGCAAATCGGGTAAATTGGTCCCAAATCTGACGTCCTGAAACGGTATTAAGGTGGTCGTACTTTCCAATAGGGTGGGCTTCAAAAGATAGCGATAACTTGCGATAATCATTGGTAAAACTGTTATAACCAACGAAAGAAGTGTTAAATAAATTTTTAAATGCCACATACATCTCCTCTTTTGTCGCATTTTTGCAATAGATTGTGAAGATTGAGTAAAATCTGGATCTTCGGACAATGTCTCGAAAAGTTGATAAATTTGATCGCTCAAGTGTAACGGCGCCATACCTGATAAATTCTGATTCATTTCCAACGTGGTATCTAATCGTGTCTGCTGATCTCTCATTGTTCAGTGGTAGAATGCTCGCCTGCCACGCGGGCGGCCCGGGTTCGTTTCCCGGTCGATGCACCATTTTGTAATCGTTGTCGTCTTTGTCTGACATTTCCGGTTGTTGTGCTTTTTCGTATCCTAAGTTGAAAGTTAAGGTTGTTTTCGTCTAGTTTAGTAGGGTCAATAATTCGTGCTATTTGTCCATCCATATTTATGTTGATTAATTATGTGTATTTAACAGATGACTTACCGGTTGACGTGTATATACCTTTTCAGATGTGAGTATTTTATAAATTTTGCCTAAATTGTTGAAGAATTGTTTTTGAAGTTGGTTTCTGTCTGTTTGCTCTCTATGACGTCTTGTATTCCTCTTGTTAATTTCCTCTTATTAATTTCCTTTATTAAGTTCCTCTTGTTATTAATTTCTTGTTAAGTTTTCGTTAATTTCCCGGTCGATGCACCATTTTGTAATCGATGTCCAGTGGTAGAATTTTTATAATCAATATTTGTAAGACAACAAATAAATAAATTTATTTGATTCTCGTCAAAAACAAGATCTAACACACATTTTAAAATAATAATTAAAAGTTTTAAAATTTCTTAATAACACTTTAAAATAATTAAAATCTTTGATTAAAATACTTCTTGATTAAAATAATTATATATTGTTGGTTCCTTTTCTTAAAAATTGTAAAACGTCTGTCCTCATAAAAGTTTTAAAACAGAATGAAACTTCAACAATCCTTTTCTAAAATTTAAATTTTCTTTTTTCTTTTTTTTTTATCACTCACATCTGGAGTTGGTAAATCATCTGACGTATTTGTTTATGTTGGGGTGTAAATGTAACAAATGTTGACATGTCTTGTTTATGTCGAGTGTGTGAAGGGTATGTGTGTACGTGTGTATTTTTAGTTGTGTGTAAGTTTGCATGTTTACAATTGTTTGTTTATATACGTGTCTCCTATTACCATCTATTACAATCTTCCCCCCCCCCCCCGGGGAGTATGCATAAGCAAAAAAGGATAAGGGGTGGGTGCTTAAATGTTAAAAAAAGAAGGTGAGTACGTAGCAGTTGTCGGCCTGAGACGGTAAAGTTCGTTCATTCGGGGCCCCTTTTACAACACATCCACACATCAAGTAAACATCAGATACACATTTAGTACAATCATCCCAAGCTCGAGGGTCGTGACGCACTTCACCTAATAATATTACTAATCTTAGTAAATTATGTAACTTTTTTAAGATTAGATATGTGTTCTTTGGTTATTTCTCCCCCAACAGTCTTACGGAGTAAGGCTGTAACTGTTGTGGAGAAACCGATGATATAAAATGGTTCCGACCATCGGTATGCCATTTTTGCACAAATATTTTTCCGTTTCGAACTTACGGGGTGAGTTTTAAGCAAAACTTTATCTCCCACCGAAAACGGATTTGGATGACGTGTAGCATTGTATCTACGTGCCATATCATGATGAGACTTAATTAGTTGTCGTCTAATTGTACTCATCACGTTGCTCGAACGTACAGGATTCCGATGAAGGATGTCTTGGATATTCCACGCTCTATCCAAGGGCGTTTGAGCTGGAAAATTATGTAATATGTCAAACGGACATACACCGTGGGCCGTATGTTGTGCCATATTAAAAGCTAATTGAAACCAAAAGAGGGATTTATCCCAGGTCGTTTGTGCAGTTGCGTGGTACGCAATAAGAATAGACCTAAGATTTCTGTTTAATCGTTCGGCGTGAGATGGTT
The DNA here is from genome assembly GCA_035578175.1 of Catonia carolina. Taxonomy (NCBI): domain Eukaryota; kingdom Metazoa; phylum Arthropoda; class Insecta; order Hemiptera; family Achilidae; genus Catonia; species Catonia carolina. Next base: position 109,386,600 of record JAQMRL010000001.1, read on the forward strand.
GCGGGTGATAAGGGGAGAGTGTAGTCCTTTTAATGCCTAGGTTGAAACAAAAGTTTTTAAAAAGTGTCGAATTAAACGTTTTGGCGTTATCTGTGACGATTAGTCGTGGAATGGAATAATTTTGAAAAATACGTTTTAATTCATCTATAATTGAAGACGTATTTGTATTTTTCAATGGAGCTAACCATGTAAATTTTGAAAAGCTGTCCACCACAACTAGTATATATTTATACCCTTGGTTGGTTTTTGGTAGGCTGCCTACAGTATCAATAAACAGTGTATAAAATGGTTTTGTTGGAACCCTGGAATTGAGATTCCCCCATTTGTAATTCATTCCAGGTTTGCTTCGCTGACAAGTTGTACAAGCATTCACCTTTAAAGGAATTTCTTTATATATGTCTTGCCAGTAAAAATGTCGCGTTATTTTGTAAATCGTTTTAGCTACACCTAAGTGTCCGCCTATTGTAGAATGATGAAAATATTTAAACACTAAATCTTTTAAGGAATTGGGGAGAACTATTTTAACAGGATTGTTGTTTCTATCCTTTAGACATAGCACTCCTTTTGATAAACAAAATTTGTTATTCATCTTTCTTTTCTGTTGGAGGATAAAGGTATCCTGTTCTTGATGTTTCTGTATGTCTGTAAAAGATAGAGGGAACTGCGACAATAGAGCGTTGATATAAGATATATCCTTTGCGGTATCGTCACTAGTAGAACTATACATCCTCGATAACGCATCAGCAACATTATTATCGGAACCGCGGATGTGAGTAATTTTGAATTTAAAAACAGACAATCGGAGTAGCCACCTAGCTAATCTGCCTAACTGTTTAGGTCGGGAAAGAAGCCAGGCTAATGTTTGATTGTCGGTTTCTAAGAGGAATTCGCGATGTGCCAGGTAGGTTCGAAAATGATCTGTCGCAAAAACAACTGCAAGACACTCCCTTTCATACGCAGAAAACTTCCTTTCGGCCGTCGTTAACGTCTTAGAAGCGTACGCTATGGGTCGTCTAGACCCTTCTTGTTCCTGAAGCAGTACAGCTCCTAGACCTGTATCCGACGCGTCTGTTTGTAAGATAAAAGTTTTGGAGAAGTCTGGTATTGCCAGTACTGGAGGATTGGCAATTGCCTGTTTAAGATCTTCAAACGCTATTTTCTGTGATTCTCCCCAGAAAAATTGAGTATTTTTACGACGTAATTTATTTAGGGGTTCTATTCTATCAGCGTAATTTTTAATAAATTTAGAAAAATAGTTAATCATACCACAGTACCGATGTACCTGTTTCACTGACTTGGGTTCAGGATACTCCAATATTTTCTGTGTCCTAGTTGAATCTATAGAGACTCCTTTATAGGATAATGTGTGTCCAAGAAATGGTATCTCGTTTACTGCGAACGTGACTTTATCGGGATCTACAGTAATGTTTGCCTTTCGTAAAATCGACAGTACTACTCTAATGTGTTTTAAATGTTCCGGAAAACTTTTAGAATATATTAATATGTCATCCATATAATTGAATACAAATTTATACTTAACGTCTTTAAATATTGTGTTCATGAGACGTGTCAGTACTTGCGCTCCAGTCGATAAACCGAAAGGTAATCTTTCGTACTCGTATAAACTATCCGGAGTACAAAATGCGGTGATTTGGCGGGATTTGGATGTCAATGGTATTTGATGGTATGCTTGGGCTAAATCTAGTGTGCTAAACCATCGTGCACCTGAAAACCATTGAAAGGCATGATTTATATTAGGTAAAGGTTGTGCCTCTGAGTCAATTACTAAATTAACCGAGCGATAGTCCACGACCAAACGACTCGTACCATTGGGTTTTGGAATTAAAAACGCTGGGGACGAATAAGGTGAAACACTCTCTCGTATTACTTTGTCTTTTAACAATTTATCTATCTGATGCTTCATCTGAAGTGTTTTTATTGGATTTAACGGATACGGTTTAGATTTTATTGTTTCAGTATTTTTGAGTTTAATGTCATATGTCAAGACATCTGTACATCCTAGTTTAGTAGTGAGTACATCTGGAAATTCTTTACATAGATTGATAATTTTACTTGTAATATAATCAGACTGCTCGATGTTATTTATTTGATCTGGATGTATATCCGTTAAATAGAATTTTTGATTTTTCAACCAATCAAAGGTTATCATTGATTTCGTTGCATCGAATATAGCATGCGTTGTTTGTAAAAAATGTATACCTAATATTATATTATGTTGTACTTTGTTTAAAACCTTAAAATTTGTTTTCCACGATATATTTTTTAATTTAATTTTAATCCAAACTTGTTTGTTTATTTCTAACGGGAACCTGTCAGCTGTAAGACAAATAGCATTAAAATTTTCCTCATTTATAATTGCATTATTATTTTTTTAAATTTTATACATTTTTTGACTAATAATATTATGGGTTGAACCGCAATCAATAAGAGCATTAAAGATATAATTTTTAATTTTTATTGTTAAAGCTTTTAGCGCATAATTACTGTTTGATTTTTGTTTATTTATTTTTATATATTTATTTACATTATTTTCACAAATACGTACCATATGTTTATGTTGTTCGTATTTGTATAAATTTAGTTTTTTGAATTACGGTAATTCGCCTTTTGTTGCCAAAGTTTACAGTTTCTTTTAATGTGTCCTAATTTATTACAATAAAAACACTTCAGTGTTGTGAGTGATGTTTGTGATCTGTTGTTGTTAAATTTTGTTTCTTTGAAGATATTTTGTTTACTTTGAATAGGCATCCTGATATTTGTTGTATTTGGGGTGTCTGAAACATTTACACTTGATAAACCAAGATCATTAAGAGTTCTGGCATAAACTATTTCGTAAACATAAGCATCCAGTTTATTAAAATCCTGTAAGTTATTGGGTTTACCAATTATGCCTATGTGTGTGGCATATATTTCACTTAAACCTGTCAAAATCACGTTAATTAACTCACCTTCCGTTAAATCTAGTCTTAATACATCATGATATTCTAAAATTTCTCTCATGTATTCCGCAAGGGTTTCCGTATGTGACTGGTTTCGGTATAATAATTTTAATTTTAATATTTCTTTCATTTTTGGTGTGATTAATTTATTTACTAAATCTCTATGAAATTGATCGAAATTATGATTATTTCTAATAGAATTTTCAAAAATTTGTTCTGTGAAACCGGTCATAAACGGAGTTAACAACACCAAGGGTAAATCAACTGCATAACGTTTCTGTATCTGTTTAATAATTTTGATATTTCGCACTAACGTGTCAATGTCACGTCCATCAGTAATAGTTAATTGTTTGAATTCGTTTTCTATTAAATTTGCAATTTTTGTCCAATTAAAGTTCAATTCGCGTTGGAAACACACGGGATTATTGTTACCTATTGCATTTGGTATTAAAATGCCAGGAACATCATTCCTAAAAACGGGACTTTGTATTACTGGATGATGTATAAGGTTAATTTGATCATAATTAATGATCCCTTGTCTTTGATTAGGTAATGGATTGTCATTTAAATGTACCTCTTCGGGATTTAAATTTTGTTCGAAATTGGGTCTAACTTCGATATTACGTAACTTATTGGCCTTCCAATTATCAAGTTTCTCTCTTAAATTTTGAAAACCTACGGTTTTATCAGGTTTATTTGTTAATACAAACATCAAAAGTTTGTTAAGGCGGTCGTCAAAAATTTCAGCATTATATGTTTCTAAATCATTTAAATTTTCTGTGTTTCTTAACTTTACTAAATAGTTTTGACACTCTGTTAGTTGTTTGTCAAGATCAAATCTACGTATTGTATTAATGTCAATTTGTCGTCCGTTATCTACCAGTTTTTGTTTCGTTTGGGGCGGTCGGGATTGGACCGATGGTTGTGTAGTTGTGGTACTTCGCGCGGTCGTTTTTGGTAATATGATCGTATTCTCTCGGTATACTAACGTAGTTGTCTCCTCTTTTCGTGGAACTTCGTTCAATACGACGGTCTTCGACGTCATGTGGTTTTCTTTCCTGTTCTCTAATCGATGCGTCGTATGATTCACCACACTCTTTAGCAAATCGGGTAAATTGGTCCCAAATCTGACGTCCTGAAACGGTATTAAGGTGGTCGTACTTTCCAATAGGGTGGGCTTCAAAAGATAGCGATAACTTGCGATAATCATTGGTAAAACTGTTATAACCAACGAAAGAAGTGTTAAATAAATTTTTAAATGCCACATACATCTCCTCTTTTGTCGCATTTTTGCAATAGATTGTGAAGATTGAGTAAAATCTGGATCTTCGGACAATGTCTCGAAAAGTTGATAAATTTGATCGCTCAAGTGTAACGGCGCCATACCTGATAAATTCTGATTCATTTCCAACGTGGTATCTAATCGTGTCTGCTGATCTCTCATTGTTCAGTGGTAGAATGCTCGCCTGCCACGCGGGCGGCCCGGGTTCGTTTCCCGGTCGATGCACCATTTTGTAATCGTTGTCGTCTTTGTCTGACATTTCCGGTTGTTGTGCTTTTTCGTATCCTAAGTTGAAAGTTAAGGTTGTTTTCGTCTAGTTTAGTAGGGTCAATAATTCGTGCTATTTGTCCATCCATATTTATGTTGATTAATTATGTGTATTTAACAGATGACTTACCGGTTGACGTGTATATACCTTTTCAGATGTGAGTATTTTATAAATTTTGCCTAAATTGTTGAAGAATTGTTTTTGAAGTTGGTTTCTGTCTGTTTGCTCTCTATGACGTCTTGTATTCCTCTTGTTAATTTCCTCTTATTAATTTCCTTTATTAAGTTCCTCTTGTTATTAATTTCTTGTTAAGTTTTCGTTAATTTCCCGGTCGATGCACCATTTTGTAATCGATGTCCAGTGGTAGAATTTTTATAATCAATATTTGTAAGACAACAAATAAATAAATTTATTTGATTCTCGTCAAAAACAAGATCTAACACACATTTTAAAATAATAATTAAAAGTTTTAAAATTTCTTAATAACACTTTAAAATAATTAAAATCTTTGATTAAAATACTTCTTGATTAAAATAATTATATATTGTTGGTTCCTTTTCTTAAAAATTGTAAAACGTCTGTCCTCATAAAAGTTTTAAAACAGAATGAAACTTCAACAATCCTTTTCTAAAATTTAAATTTTCTTTTTTCTTTTTTTTTTATCACTCACATCTGGAGTTGGTAAATCATCTGACGTATTTGTTTATGTTGGGGTGTAAATGTAACAAATGTTGACATGTCTTGTTTATGTCGAGTGTGTGAAGGGTATGTGTGTACGTGTGTATTTTTAGTTGTGTGTAAGTTTGCATGTTTACAATTGTTTGTTTATATACGTGTCTCCTATTACCATCTATTACAATCTTCCCCCCCCCCCCCGGGGAGTATGCATAAGCAAAAAAGGATAAGGGGTGGGTGCTTAAATGTTAAAAAAAGAAGGTGAGTACGTAGCAGTTGTCGGCCTGAGACGGTAAAGTTCGTTCATTCGGGGCCCCTTTTACAACACATCCACACATCAAGTAAACATCAGATACACATTTAGTACAATCATCCCAAGCTCGAGGGTCGTGACGCACTTCACCTAATAATATTACTAATCTTAGTAAATTATGTAACTTTTTTAAGATTAGATATGTGTTCTTTGGTTATTTCTCCCCCAACAGTCTTACGGAGTAAGGCTGTAACTGGTGTGGAGAAACCGATGATATAAAATGGTTCCGACCATCGGTATGCCATTTTTGCACAAATATTTTTCCGTTTCGAACTTACGGGGTGAGTTTTAAGCAAAACTTTATCTCCCACCGAAAACGGATTTGGATGACGTGTAGCATTGTATCTACGTGCCATATCATGATGAGACTTAATTAGTTGTCGTCTAATTGTACTCATCACGTTGCTCGAACGTACAGGATTCCGATGAAGGATGTCTTGGATATTCCACGCTCTATCCAAGGGCGTTTGAGCTGGAAAATTATGTAATATGTCAAACGGACATACACCGTGGGCCGTATGTTGTGCCATATTAAAAGCTAATTGAAACCAAAAGAGGGATTTATCCCAGGTCGTTTGTGCAGTTGCGTGGTACGCAATAAGAATAGACCTAAGATTTCTGTTTAATCGTTCGGCGTGAGATGGTTGCGGGTGATAAGGGGAGAGTGTAGTCCTTTTAATGCCTACCCCCCAGGGGGCACCCATTCTTATATATATGAATGCTCGTCCATGCATATATATGTGGGTGTTCGGGTGTGGCAACCCCGGGACCCCAGCTAAGAGCTAACCTTATTTCAAAACTATACACAGGTTGCTCTTACACTACACACAACAATAATACTACATCACACACACCACACTTTCTTTCAACACACACATTTACATACCCTACACTCAACACATACACAAAGTTTTTCTTACACACATTTATAATGCTGGCGAGGATGGGATGCGGGCTGGTCGTGCGTAACCCTTTCCGGATTGGAAGGTCTGGACTGTGGTTGTGCTGCTGTGAGCTTGCTCTGCCGAGGCTTTGCGCCATCCTTTAGCCCTTCCAGTCGCTTCGGTACTGTGGCAAGAAGTGGACCATGGGTAAGAGTGTCGGAGCTCTTACTGCTGCGTGCGAGCCTCTGGGACGTCGGTATCAGTGGGTCAGGCAGTACCTGACTCCCCGGCCCGGATGAAATACGTGGGAGATGGCTGCCGGGAGTACTCGGCCGGGTCCTTCTTTTTACTAGGGACCTGCGGTGTGCGCGGGTCATCTCTCCGCCCGCACCCTGCTTTCACGATGACTGGAAAAGCACTAAAGATAATGTCAAATAAACAATCTTCCCTCGGATGTAAAAGACTATGGTCTAGCTTGTCTGACGATAGTGATAATAGTGGTGTATTAAGTAACACGGACAAATTTTTCGTTGTTCGTTGTGTTGCAGAAGAAGGGTCGCTATCAAAAGTTTCCCCCTTCATTATTAACAGGTCTGTGCAGTCGGTTTGTGGCTCCCCACATTCAATTAAAAAACTAAGGAATGGTACTTTGTTAATTGAAACAACGTCTGCGAAGCAAAGTAGCAGCGTTGTTAAAATTACACAAATAGGAAGTACTGCAGTCACTGTTGAACCGCATAGATCCCTCAACTCATCTCGAGGAGTGGTTTACTCTCGAGATATACATGATATGTCTGAGGCTGAGTTATTGGAGGAGCTTACCCCCCAGCGAGTGACGCAAGTCAAAAGAGTTACGCGTCGGGAAAATGGTATTGATGTCGGTACCCCGACACTTATCATAACATTTTCCACCCCACAACCTCCAGATCGTCTAAAGTTGGGTTACTTGTCTGTTCGAGTGAGACCGTATGTCCCAAACCCTCTGCGCTGTTTTCAGTGCCAGGAATACGGACATACGAAAATTAACTGCAAGAAACCTGCGATATGCGCAAAGTGCAGTTCACCTGACCACTTAGACAGCGAATGCACTTCTGAAACAGAACTGTGTGCAAACTGTAAAGGAAGTCATTCAGCAAGGTCTCGGGAATGCCCTAAGTATAAAGAAGAACGGGAAATTCAGAAAATTTCGTCTGAACAGAAGCTTTCCTTTCCCGCTGCCCGGAGCGAGTACAGAAAACTAAATAGCATCCGAAATGCAGTCCAGCCTGACATTTCGTTTGCAGCTGCAACTAGTGTTCAGTCTCGTGTGTCTGGTGAGTGCTCGTCATGCGTAGAGTTGAAAAGTGTTGTTGAGAACCTCACTAAACAGGTTGCTTCCCTAACTTCTGCACTTAAAGCGTTATTAAGCACCAAGCAAACAGAAATTGGTTCAAAGAGCTCAGTGTCTCAAGTGTGTAACCTTTCTGCGACGCAGAGTACAAAAGCTCAGCTGTCAAGTAAGACAGCCTCTACCTCAAAGGGAAAACCCCTTTCAGTATCCAAGACGCTTCCAGCGGAAGCGTCTAAATTTTTAAAATCTCCTCCGTCTGGGTCCAAGATCCACGATATGATAGGAGATTCATCGGCCCTAGAAAAGGGCTTTATACAAGTAAAAGGGAAAAAAGGGAAGGAGAAAATTGTGTTTGAAACGTAACTCCTCCGTTGCGAAATATCCTTTAATAGTTTAATTCAATGGAATGTTCGCGGGATCCGGTCTAGGTATGAAGATATAAAGATATTGATCCGGGATAAGTGTCCGTTTGCGCTTTGCCTGCAAGAGACGATGTTACAACCTGATATCCGATTATCCTTTCGTGGATACGAAATGTTTAGGAAAGATTCCCTGCATGGTGGCCCTGGTGGTGGGGTCGCTATATTACTTCACCAGTCAATGCAGGGGATAAATCTGGATATTCAGACGGATCTTCAGGCCGTAGCAATCAGGATAACTGTCCCGGTGTCGGTTTGCGTGTGTAATATTTATTTACCACCAAACACAGACTTTTCATACCTTGCCATAAGAGAATTACTGGAACAGTTACCAGCTCCATATATCGTCCTAGGAGATTTCAATGGTCACCATTATTCTTGGGGCTCCTCACTGTGCAATGGTAGAGGTCACATGGTGGAGAGGGTCCGGAGTGATTTAGACTTATGTCTATTGAACGATGGATCTGAAACATTCATGTCATCCTCAACAGGATCCTGGTCGTGCTTGGACCTTACTTTCTGTAGCCCGTCCCTTGTACCACGGTTGTTGTGGAGAGTACTGTCAGACCTGTACGGAAGTGATCATCGACCGGTGGTGGTCGAGTTTTTTGACTATCAGTCTGTCGATGACCTTCCAAAACGATGGATAGAGAAGCTTGCACGGTGGAATGAGTTTTCAAGTTTGATGGAATCTGAATATGAAGATGATGATGATGCACGAAGCCTGTTGTCTTCCTTTGTGGAGAGGATGTCTGCAGCAGCTGCCCAGAGCATTCCTAAAACATCGGGTAAAGCGCGGCGGCCGCCGGTGCCTTGGTGGAATAATCGGTGTAAGGAGGCTCTTCAGGACCGCCGTAGGGCCCTGCGCATTTTTAGTCGCAGACCTACGGATGCTAACCTGGAAGCTTACCGAAGAGCTCGGGCCTGCTGTAGGCGTATCTTTCTGGAGAGTAAGAGAGAGTCATGGAGCTGTTACGTTGCAGATATTAACAGGAGTACCCCTGTGACAACGGTGTGGAGAAAACTGCGGTCCGTGTGTGGAAAGACGTCTCCGCACCGAGTTTCAGGGTTGCAAACTGACGGTTCCGTGATTACGTCACCAATCGACATTGCGAATGCAATTGGTTCTTCGTTAAGATCAGCATCTCTCACGTCTTCATATTCAATTCAATTTCAAAATCATAAGAAAACCATTGAATCTCTTCCTTTTCATATAGCGGACACAAATGATCCTCTGAACATTCCTTTTTCAATGCCTGAACTAGGAAAAGCGCTCAAAGTTTCTCGAAATACCTCGCCTGGAGGAGATGAAATTACAATTTCGATGACAGCGCATTTACCAGACTCCGGGTTAAGGCAACTCCTACATATCTTTAATAAAATATACGCTTCTAGAAAGCTTCCAGAATCTTGGAAAGAAGCAATTGTTGTCCCGATCCTCAAACCTGGCAAAGATAAAATGTTGGCCTCCAGCTATCGCCCCATCTCTCTGACAAGTGTTGTATGTAAGGTGATGGAAAGAATGGTGAATAGTCGTCTCATGTGGTATCTGGAAAAGAATGACTTCCTCGCTCCTGAACAGAGCGGTTTTCGGAGAGGGAGGTCTTCGACAGACCACTTGGTGGCCCTTGAGACGGCTATCAGCAATGCGTTTGCATTGCGGCAGCGCCTCGTTGCCGTATTCTTTGATTTGAAAAAAGCATATGATACGGCTTGGCGACGAGGTATTCTTAATACCTTGCGGGAGTGGGGCATCGCTGGAAACATGTTGGCCTTCATTAACGACTTTCTGGATGACCGATCATTTCGTGTAAGGGTTGGTCAGAGTTTGTCAAACAGGTTTGATTTGGAAAATGGTATACCGCAGGGGAGTGTAATTAGTTGTACCCTATTTGCGGTTGCCATTAACAATATTGTGAAAAGTTGCGTATACCCTGTTAAATGTTCGTTGTTTGTAGATGATTTTGCGATATATGTTGCATCTAGAAATGTTGTTTCAGCTGAACGAGCCCTACAGCTTACTATATACCGTCTTGAGGAATGGTCACGGCAGACTGGCTTTAGTTTTTCTCCTGAGAAGACTAAATGCATTCAGTTTTGCCGAATTCGGACTGATAATGTTCCAAGACTGTATTTAATGGGTCAGCATATCGAAGTTAGCACTGAAATCAGGTTTCTAGGTGTTATATTCGACAAAAGACTTACATGGGTTCCGCATATAAAAGACCTACGGGCTAGGTGCTTAAAGGTGGTTGATATTCTGCGTGTTCTTACAGGTACATGTTGGGGAGCTGATAGATCATGTATGATAAGGTTCTACAAGGCTCTAGTGCGATCACGTATAGATTATGGCGCTGTAGCGTACTCATCTGCTACTCCCACTTCGCTGAAAATGCTTGACACGATCCACAATTCATGTTTACGATTGTCTACAGGTGCTTTTCGTTCTAGCCCTGTTGTCAGCATCTTAGTTGAAAGTGGAGAAATGTCGTTACACAGACGTCGCCAGCAGCTTATATTGACGTACTTTGCCAAGTTGAAAGCTAGACCTTATCATTTTTTGCATGACATCATTCTCAACAACCCTTGTCATGATTTGCATCTGATGAATGCCCGATTGCCTTCACCATTCGGTGTAAGAGCGTTGGGGATATGCAACAACCTCGGTATTGCGATTCCTCGTGTGTACCCATGTTATTCATGTCTCTTTCCACCCTGGACCATCGCTCAGTTACACATTAACTTTGAAATGTGTAAATACTCAAAGGCAGACACAAGTTCTGTGGTATTTAATAGAATTTTCAGTGAGTTAGTTGAAGCTATTAAACCATCTACGGTTGTATACACGGATGGATCAAAGTCAGATGTTGGAGTTGGTTGCTCGTTTGTTGCTAATGGGAGAACCTATTTGTTTGGATTACCTGCGGGAACCAGTGTTTACACGGCTGAACTTAACGCTATTAGTAAAGCTCTGTCTGTAGTCTGTGTGCGTGGGCGTCGGGTGTTGGTGTGCACTGATTCGCTTAGTGCCCTTCAGTCGATTACTGATTTATATTCACGCCACCCGCTAGTTGTAGATGTCCACGGCACCGTGAAGCAGCTTAACGATAGAGGAGTAAGCGTTGTTTTCTGCTGGGTTCCGGGTCATGCTGGAATCTCGGGAAATGAGGCTGCTGATTTGGCCGCTAAGGAGGCGGCACGCCAACCGGCTTTCACGCAATATCTGACTGTGTCAGATTTCGTGGGCCTGGTGAAGCGTGTCATCACTGATTCCTGGCAGGTGGAATGGACTGGCTCTCATGGCAACAAGCTACGTGATATCAAACATGCCGTTAAGCCTTGGCCTACGTCGCTGAGGAACAACAGAAGGGAAGAAGTTGTCATCGCTCGACTTAGAATTGGGCACACCAGATTAACGCATGGGTATCTCATGACGTCTGGTGATGCTCCAGCGTGTGGCAGATGCGATTGTCCTTTGACAATAAAACATGTTTTGGTAGATTGCATCTGCTACGCAGCTCTGCGTCGGCGGTTTAAAATACCCTGCGAGTTGCGTGATGTACTCGGCGACGATAGCCATGTTTTAGACTCAACATTGAGATTTCTTAGATCCATCTGTGTATATAAAGATGTCTAATGGGGAAACGTTAATGTTGTTTTTATGTTATATGTGTATTTGTGTGTTTTATTTTTTTTTATTTTCGTGGCCCATTTACAGCCTTTTGTTTATGTTTTAGGTCTGTGATATTAATGTAAATTATATTGTTTGCTGTGATACTAGTTTTTAAGATTTTTATGTGATAGTTTATAAATGTTGTTTATTCCAACTGTGATATTAGAATTAAGTTTGTGTTTGTATGTTTATCTTATAAGTTTTTAAAATAAATGTTCTTTACTGTAAATTTTATTTATGAATTTTTCTTTATCTGTGATATTTTTAGTTTTAGGAGTTATATTTAAATAAAAAAGTATATATTATATTATATTCAAGTACGTTCTACACTCGGGCCCTTTACACCCGCGTGTAGAACAACGGGCGATGATAACCGTCTGGTTTTTCGCCCTAAAAAAAAAAAAAAAAAAAATTTTAATGCCTAGGTTGAAACAAAAGTTTTTAAAAAGTGTCGAATTAAACGTTTTGGCGTTATCTGTGACGATTAGTCGTGGAATGGAATAATTTTGAAAAATACGTTTTAATTCATCTATAATTGAAGACGTATTTGTATTTTTCAATGGAGCTAACCATGTAAATTTTGAAAAGCTGTCCACCACAACTAGTATATATTTATACCCTTGGTTGGTTTTTGGTAGGCTGCCTACAGTATCAATAAACAGTGTATAAAATGGTTTTGTTGGAACCCTGGAATTGAGATTCCCCCATTTGTAATTCATTCCAGGTTTGCTTCGCTGACAAGTTGTACAAGCATTCACCTTTAAAGGAATTTCTTTATATATGTCTTGCCAGTAAAAATGTCGCGTTATTTTGTAAATCGTTTTAGCTACACCTAAGTGTCCGCCTATTGTAGAATGATGAAAATATTTAAACACTAAATCTTTTAAGGAATTGGGGAGAACTATTTTAACAGGATTGTTGTTTCTATCCTTTAGACATAGCACTCCTTTTGATAAACAAAATTTGTTATTCATCTTTCTTTTCTGTTGGAGGATAAAGGTATCCTGTTCTTGATGTTTCTGTATGTCTGTAAAAGATAGAGGGAACTGCGACAATAGGGCGTTGATATAAGATATATCCTTTGCGGTATCGTCACTAGTAGAACTATACATCCTCGATAACGCATCAGCAACATTATTATCGGAACCGCGGATGTGAGTAATTTTGAATTTAAAAACAGACAATCGGAGTAGCCACCTAGCTAATCTGCCTAACTGTTTAGGTCGGGAAAGAAGCCAGGCTAATGTTTGATTGTCGGTTTCTAAGAGGAATTCGCGATGTGCCAGGTAGGTTCGAAAATGATCTGTCGCAAAAACAACTGCAAGACACTCCCTTTCATACGCAGAAAACTTCCTTTCGGCCGTCGTTAACGTCTTAGAAGCGTACGCTATGGGTCGTCTAGACCCTTCTTGTTCCTGAAGCAGTACAGCTCCTAGACCTGTATCCGACGCGTCTGTTTGTAAGATAAAAGTTTTGGAGAAGTCTGGTATTGCCAGTACTGGAGGATTGGCAATTGCCTGTTTAAGATCTTCAAACGCTATTTTCTGTGATTCTCCCCAGAAAAATTGAGTATTTTTACGACGTAATTTATTTAGGGGTTCTATTCTATCAGCGTAATTTTTAATAAATTTAGAAAAATAGTTAATCATACCACAGTACCGATGTACCTGTTTCACTGACTTGGGTTCAGGATACTCCAATATTTTCTGTGTCCTAGTTGAATCTATAGAGACTCCTTTATAGGATAATGTGTGTCCAAGAAATGGTATCTCGTTTACTGCGAACGTGACTTTATCGGGATCTACAGTAATGTTTGCCTTTCGTAAAATCGACAGTACTACTCTAATGTGTTTTAAATGTTCCGGAAAACTTTTAGAATATATTAATATGTCATCCATATAATTGAATACAAATTTATACTTAACGTCTTTAAATATTGTGTTCATGAGACGTGTCAGTACTTGCGCTCCAGTCGATAAACCGAAAGGTAATCTTTCGTACTCGTATAAACCATCCGGAGTACAAAATGCGGTGATTTGGCGGGATTTGGATGTCAATGGTATTTGATGGTATGCTTGGGCTAAATCTAGTGTGCTAAACCATCGTGCACCTGAAAACCATTGAAAGGCATGATTTATATTAGGTAAAGGTTGTGCCTCTGAGTCAATTACTAAATTAACCGAGCGATAGTCCACGACCAAACGACTCGTACCATTGGGTTTTGGAATTAAAAACGCTGGGGACGAATAAGGTGAAACACTCTCTCTTATTACTTTGTCTTTTAACAATTTATCTATCTGATGCTTCATCTGAAGTGTTTTTATTGGATTTAACGGATACGGTTTAGATTTTATTGTTTCAGTATTTTTGAGTTTAATGTCATATGTCAAGACATCTGTACATCCTAGTTTAGTAGTGAGTACATCTGGAAATTCTTTACATAGATTGATAATTTTACTTGTAATATAATCAGACTGCTCGATGTTATTTATTTGATCTGGATGTATATCCGTTAAATAGAATTTTTGATTTTTCAACCAATCAAAGGTTATCATTGATTTCGTTGCATCGAATATAGCATGCGTTGTTTGTAAAAAATGTATACCTAATATTATATTATGTTGTACTTTGTTTAAAACCTTAAAATTTGTTTTCCACGATATATTTTTTAATTTAATTTTAATCCAAACTTGTTTGTTTATTTCTAACGGGAACCTGTCAGCTGTAAGACAAATAGCATTAAAATTTTCCTCATTTATAATTGCATTATTATTTTTTTAAATTTTATACATTTTTTGACTAATAATATTATGGGTTGAACCGCAATCAATAAGAGCATTAAAGATATAATTTTTAATTTTTATTGTTAAAGCTTTTAGCGCATAATTACTGTTTGATTTTTGTTTATTTATTTTTATATATTTATTTACATTATTTTCACAAATACGTACCATATGTTTATGTTGTTCGTATTTGTATAAATTTAGTTTTTTGAATTACGGTAATTCGCCTTTTGTTGCCAAAGTTTACAGTTTCTTTTAATGTGTCCTAATTTATTACAATAAAAACACTTCAGTGTTGTGAGTGATGTTTGTGATCTGTTGTTGTTAAATTTTGTTTCTTTGAAGATATTTTGTTTACTTTGAATAGGCATCCTGATATTTGTTGTATTTGGGGTGTCTGAAACATTTACACTTGATAAACCAAGATCATTAAGAGTTCTGGCATAAACTCTTTCGTAAACATAAGCATCCAGTTTATTAAAATCCTGTAAGTTATTGGGTTTACCAATTATGCCTATGTGTGTGGCATATATTTCATTTAAACCTGTCAAAATCACGTTAATTAACTCACCTTCCGTTAAATCTAGTCTTAATACATCATGATTTTCTAAAATTTCTCTCATGTATTCCGCAAGGGTTTCCGTATGTGACTGGTTTCGGTATAATAATTTTAATTTTAATATTTCTTTCATTTTTGGTGTGATTAATTTATTTACTAAATCTCTATGAAATTGATCGAAATTATGATTATTTCTAATAGAATTTTCAAAAATTTGTTCTGTGAAACCGGTCATAAACGGAGTTAACAACACCAAGGGTAAATCAACTGCATAACGTTTCTGTATCTGTTTAATAATTTTGATATTTCGTACTAACGTGTCAATGTCACGTCCATCAGTAATAGTTAATTGTTTGAATTCGTTTTCTATTGGATTTGCAATTTTTGTCCAATTAAAGTTCAATTCGCGTTGGAAACACACGGGATTATTGTTACCTATTGCATTTGGTATTAAAATGCCAGGAACATCATTCCTAAAAACGGGACTTTGTATTACTGGATGATGTATAAGGTTAATTTGATCATAATTAATGATCCCTTGTCTTTGATTAGGTAATGGATTGTCATTTAAATGTACCTCTTCGGAATTTAAATTTTGTTCGAAATTGGGTCTAACTTCGATATTACGTAACTTATTGGCCTTCCAATTATCAAGTTCCTCTCTTAAATTTTGAAAACCTACGGTTTTATCAGGTTTATTTGTTAATACAAACATCAAAAGTTTGTTAAGGCGGTCGTCAAAAATTTCAGCATTATATGTTTCTAAATCATTTAAATTTTCTGTGTTTCTTAACTTTACTAAATAGTTTTGACACTCTGTTAGTTGTTTGTCAAGATCAAATCTACGTATTGTATTAATGTCAATTTGTCGTCCGTTATCTACGAGTTTTTGTTTCGTTTGGGGCGGTCGGGACTGGACCGATGGTTGTGTAGTTGTGGTACTTCGCGCGGTCGTTTTTGGTAATATGATCGTATTCTCTCGGTATACTAACGTAGTTGTCTCCTCTTTTCGTGGAACTTCGTTCAATACGACGGTCTTCGACGTCATGTGGTTTTCTTTCCTGTTCTCTAATCGATGCGTCGTATGATTCACCACACTCTTTAGCAAATCAGGTAAATTGGTCCCAAATCTGACGTCCTGAAACGGTATTAAGGTGGTCGTACTTTCCAATAGGGTGGGCTTCAAAAGATAGCGATAACTTGCGATAATCATTGGTAAAACTGTTATAACCAACGAAAGAAGTGTTAAATAAATTTTTAAATGCCACATACATCTCCTCTTTTGTCGCATTTTTGCAATAGATTGTGAAGATTGAGTAAAATCTGGATCTTTGGACAATGTCTCGAAAAGTTGATAAATTTGATCGCTCAAGTGTAACGGCGCCATACCTGATAAATTCTGATTCATTTCCAACGTGGTATCTAATCGTGTCTGCTGATCTCTCATTGTTCAGTGGTAGAATGCTCGCCTGCCACGCGGGCGGCCCGGGTTCGTTTCCCGGTCGATGCACCATTTTGTAATCGTTGTCGTCTTTGTCTGACATTTCCGGTTGTTGTGCTTTTTCGTATCCTAAGTTGAAAGTTAAGGTTGTTTTCGTCTAGTTTAGTAGGGTCAATAATTCGTGCTATTTGTCCATCCATATTTATGTTGATTAATTATGTGTATGTAACAGATGACTTACCGGTTGACGTGTATATACCTTTTCAGATGTGAGTATTTTATAAATTTTGCCTAAATTGTTGAAGAATTGTTTTTGAAGTTGGTTTCTGTCTGTTTGCTCTCTATGACGTCTTGTATTCCTCTTGTTAATTTCCTCTTATTAATTTCCTTTATTAAGTTCCTCTTGTTATTAATTTCTTGTTAAGTTTTCGTTAATTTCCCGGTCGATGCACCATTTTGTAATCGATGTCCAGTGGTAGAATTTTTATAATCAATATTTGTAAGACAACAAATAAATAAATTTATTTGATTCTCGTCAAAAACAAGATCTAACACACATTTTAAAATAATAATTAAAAGTTTTAAAATTTCTTAATAACACTTTAAAATAATTAAAATCTTTGATTAAAATACTTCTTGATTAAAATAATTATATATTGTTGGTTCCTTTTCTTAAAAATTGTAAAACGTCTCTCCTCATAAAAGTTTTAAAACAGAATGAAACTTCAACAATCCTTTTCTAAAATTTAAATTTTCTTTTTTCTTTTTTTTTTATCACTCACATCTGGAGTTGGTAAATCATCTGACGTATTTGTTTATGTTGGGGTGTAAATGTAACAAATGTTGACATGTCGTGTTTATGTCGAGTGTGTGAAGGGTATGTGTGTACGTGTGTTCTTACGTGTGTATTTTTAGTTGTGTGTAAGTTTGCATGTTTACAATTGTTTGTTTATATACGTGTCTCCTATTACCATCTATTACAATATTCCCCCCCCCCCGGGGAGTATGCATAAGCAAAAAAGGATAAGGGGTGGGTGCTTAAATGTTAAAAAAGAAGGTGAGTACGTAGCAGTTGTCGGCCTGAGACGGTAAAGTTCGTTCATTCGGGGCCCCTTTTACAACACATCCACACATCAAGTAAACATCAGATACACATTTAGTACAATCATCCCAAGCTCGAGGGTCGTGACGCACTTCACCTAATAATATTACTAATCTTAGTAAATTATGTAACTTTTTTAAGATTAGATATGTGTTCTTTGGTTATTTCTCCCCCAATAGTCTTACGGAGTAAGGCTGTAACTGGTGTGGAGAAACCGATGATATAAAATGGTTCCGACCATCGGTATGCCATTTTTGCACAAATATTTTTCCGTTTCGAACTTACGGGGTGAGTTTTAAGCAAAACTTTTTCTCCCACCGAAAACGGATTTGGATGACGTGTAGCATTGTATCTACGTGCCATATCATGATGAGACTTAATTAGTTGTCGTCTAATTGTACTCATCACGTTGCTCGAACGTACAGGATTCCGATGAAGGATGTCTTGGATATTCCACGCTCTATCCAAGGGCGTTTGAGCTGGAAAATTATGTAATATGTCAAACGGACATACACCGTGGGCCGTATGTTGTGCCATATTAAAAGCTAATTGAAACCAAAAGAGGGATTTATCCCAGGTCGTTTGTGCAGTTGCGTGGTACGCAATAAGAATAGACCTAAGATTTCTGTTTAATCGTTCGGCGTGAGATGGTTGCGGGTGATAAGGGGAGAGTGTAGTCCTTTTAATGCCTAGGTTGAAACAAAAGTTTTTAAAAAGTGTCGAATTAAACGTTTTGGCGTTATCTGTGACGATTAGTCGTGGAATGGAATAATTTTGAAAAATACGTTTTAATTCATCTATAATTGAAGACGTATTTGTATTTTTCAATGGAGCTAACCATGTAAATTTTGAAAAGCTGTCCACCACAACTAGTATATATTTATACCCTTGGTTGGTTTTTGGTAGGCTGCCTACAGTATCAATAAACAGTGTATAAAATGGTTTTGTTGGAGTAGCTAGGAAGTGGGAGTACTGGGACAACCTTGACCTTTGACCCGGCGGCTTTAAAAGACCCTCAAAAAAAAAAAAAAAAAAATCCCGCCAAATTTTCAAACTCAATTTTCTCCGCAACCACTGGGCCGATTTTGATGCGGACGGCACCCACGTGACCGGGAGATCGAGATCTACAAGATAAGCCCTAAAACTCGTCGATCTGATAACCAGGTCACGTGTTACAAGCTATCTCAGGTTCCATAGGGGATACGGCTACGGATTAGGGCTTATCTTGTAGATCTCGATCTCCTGGTCACGTGGGTACCGCCCGCATCAAAATCGGCCTAGCGGTTGCGGAGAAAATCAGGTTTGAAAATTTAAAAAAAAATAAAAAAATGGCAAATTTTCAAACCCGATTTTCTCCGCAACCGCTGAGCCGATTTTGATGTGGGCGGTACCCACGTGACCGGGAGATCGAGATCTACAAGATAAGCCCTAAATCTCGTCGATCTGATAACCAGGTCACGTGTTACAAACGATCTCAGGTTCCATTGGGGATACGGCTACAAATTAGGGCTTATCTTGTAGATCTCGATCTCTCGGTCACGTGGGTACCGCCCGCATCAAAATCGGCCCAGCGGTTGCGGAGAAAATCAGGTTTGAAAATTTAAAAAAATAAAAAAATGGCAAATTTTCAAACCCGATTTTCTCCGCAACCGCTTGGCCGATTTTGATGTGGGCGGTACCCACGTGACCAGGAGATCGAGATCTACAAGATAAGCCCTAAATCTCATCGATCTGATAACCAGGTCACGTGTTACAAACGATCTCAGGTTCCATCGGGGATACGGCTACAAATTTGGGCTTACCTTGTAGATCTCGATCTCCCGGTCACGTGGGTACCGCCCGCATCAAAATCGGCCTAGCGGTTGCGGAGAAAATCAGGTTTGAAAATTTAAAAAATAAAAAAAATGGCAAATTTTCAAACCCGATTTTCTCCGCAACCGCTGGGCCGATTTTGATGTGGGCGGTACCCACGTGACCAGGAGATCGAGATCTACAAGATAAGCCCTAAATCTCATCGATCTGATAACCAGGTCACGTGTTACAAGCTATCTCAGGTTCCATAGGGGTTACGGCTACGGATTAGGGCTTATCTTGTAGATCTCGATCTCCTGGTCACGTGGGTGCCACCCGCATCAAAATCGGCCCAGCGGTCGAGGTCCGTATTGTTGTCAGAGTCTGTGATGGCCTCATGCATGTACTGACGGGCCAGACGGCCGGGAAACGTGTTCTTGACCCATACGGAAGCTCGAACCTTACCTAGAAGCGTCGAAAGCATCTCCTCTATAGTGGTAGGCGTGCTAAACTCCTCCTCGCGAGGTAAAGTCCTCGCCGGGGTGGCGTGAGGTCTGGAAGCGTCCCTCATCTCAGCGGAATTCCCGACAGTTGCATCGTCCTCCGTGAACTCCACTGGGAGGCTGACGCTCGTATCCATCTCATCCATCCTCTGGGGGTCTCCCGCATCCATCGGTTCGTCCGAGGTCTTCTTCTTAGTATGCCGAGGTCCGAACCCGTCGCTACTCCTCTTCAGATTGGAATACCTGTAGGGTCCGGTCATCAGATCCTTCCATGAGTCGTCGATACTTTTACCTGCGACTCTGTCTTCTTCGTCATCATCATCATCATCATCATCATCATCATCATCATCATCATCGTCAAGAGCTTTAACCCGGCTAAAAGGCCGCTTTTCAGGTTTCGTCCTAAAAGGCTTCAATGTCTCCCTACGCTTTACTCCCTTCAACGGTTCGCTCGTTGAGGAAGGGTCGGTCTCGGCTTTCTTCTCGTTCAACAGCTTCGATAGTGGGTCGGTTAGCGGTTTGAGCTGCTTCTGTATCCTGAGATCTTCCTCAGTCAAGCCATGCTTCAGAACTAGTTGCTTCTCTCTTATCCTCCTGCGTAACTCTGCGATCTCCAGCACTAGATTCTCGTCGACCTGTCTCGAAGCCATCTCATCGTCTATTAACGCAGTACCTTTCCACTACCGTCAATATATACACGACCTGCGACTGTACAGCTTTTTCCAGCTTTTTCCTGCTAGCTGCGCAGCTTTTTCCTGCTTATTCCTGCTAGCTGCGCAGCTTTTTCCTGCTTATTCCTGCTAGCTGCGCAGCTTTTTCCTGCATATTCCTGCTAGCTGCGCAGCTTATTCCTGCTAGCTGCGCAGCTTATTCCTGCTAGCTGCGCAGCTTTTTCCTGCTTATTCCTGCTAGCTGCGCAGCTTTTTCCTGCTTATTCCTGCTAGCTGCGCAGCTTTTTCCTGCTTATTCCTGCTAGCTGCGCAGCTTTTTCCTGCTTTTTCCTGCTAGCTGCGCAGCTTTTTCCTGCTTATTCCTGCTAGCTGCGCAGCTTTTTCCTGCTTGTTCCTGCTAGCTGCGCAGCTTTTTCCTGCATATTCCTGCTAGCTGCGCAGCTTATTCCTGCTAGCCGACTGCGCAGCTAGCAGGTCAGTCGACTGCGCAGCTTAGGAAGCAGGTCAGCCGACTGCGCAGTCGACTGCGCAGCTAGCAGGTCAGTCGACTGCGCAGCTATCAGGTCAGTCGACTGCGCAGCTTCTACCAGGTCCTTATCGTCCTTATGACAGGTCATCTCGCAGTTCGGTAACGAACGTATCGAAATTGAACCTATAACGACCTCTGAGGATACCGCTCTCTTTATCGATCACTAGAAACCCGTTCTTGTTTCGAGACCATGCCTCGCCGCACAGATTCTTGAACTCTTCGAAAGTCATGTCAGGGGTCACGTGATCGTCGAATATATGACGCAAGTTACGTTCGTCCTGACGGAACATGAGTAAAAAATTTGCATTATCCCTAACGAGGTGTTTAGGCGCCTTACTGTATGTCTGACATAGGTAAAATACGTCCAGGTTGTTATGTCTCCCCATAGCAAAGTATTTTACCACGTTGTGTTGTTTCTCGCATACAACATCGTCAAACATCATCACGGAATTGGGCTCTACCTCTTCCGGAGGCGGGACTTGTGCATTGTCGCTGAATTCGTGATAGTCTACACCCTCCATATCATGAAACACGCGCTCCAAAAACCTATACTTGGGTTGGTGCAGAGATTTTGAAAATACGTACACATTGCAGAACCTCAGCCCGTTGGGGTCGAACAGCAGGTTGATTATTGCGTTTGTCTTGCCACAATTCGACGGACCTACGGCCAAACATCTGATACTATTCGGCAGGAGGCGGCCGTGTCTGTTTCTCGTTTCGCCTATTTCTCCCGACTCGATAAGCACATCTAAGTTGACGACAGGGAGTTTCTCTTTCTGCTCCCTACACCTCATTTTGCGCTAGTAACCGATAAACCTACATTACAGCTCTTATATAAGGTCTTTCTTGTCGATCCATGAATCGTGACTCTCGTCATACCCTAACCACCTGACCAACAACCTGTCACCTTTTCTCTTCAATACCTTCTCGACGAGAAATACGTCACCGTATTTCGTCTTACTCAGTTCCTGGGTGTAAAAACTACCTTTGATCACATGTCCTTTTTCGTCTTTGAGCGAGTATGTGACGGGACGGGTGTGCAAAATACGATCTACGGTAAACACCTCATTGGTCCAATTCGGTATGTAACCCTTGTCGAAAGTCTTTTTGTACTTGCTGATCCTGACCTTATCTCCCGGCTCAAACTTGACGGTTTGGGGGGCGCGTTTCTTACGAGTATTGGACAATATATTTCTTAGCACCTCACCTTCGTTCCTCTTATTTACATCTACAGGTTTGAAACCTATAGTCCTGTGAGACCTGTTATTGTACTGAGACAGGAGGTCGTCTAAAAGACCTACCCAAACGTAATTGCCCCGTTCTGTAAACTTTCTCCACATCATCTCCTTCAGCGTCCTGGAATGAACGATGCGGAGCTCTTTATGGGAGCATTGCGGTGCATTTCGGAAAGATTCCAGGGGAAACCGAGAGGAGGAAGATAATAATCTACGCACTGCTATAGTCGCTTGTTCCGACGATCTCTTTCGAGGAGAATTAGAGGAGGAAGATAATAATCTACGCACTGCTATAATCGCTTGTTCCGACAATCTCTTTAAGTTTAGAGAACATGATGCAGAGCTCTTTGCGAGGGCATTGTGGTGCATTTCGAAAGATTCCTGAGGAAACTGGTCTCTTTCAATGAGAAATAGATTGTTTAAGAATTTGAATTTGTGTTTATTGATGATTTTTTTCTATATTTAATTATTTTAATATTTTTATATAATTTATTTGAATAATTTTATTTTATCTTTTCATCAAGTTACAGCAATTATAATAATCTACGCACTGCTATAGTCGCACGTTCCGACGATCTCTTTCGAGGAGAAATAGAGGAAGATTTTCATCAGGTTAAGTTTAAGTTGGCTTAATAGTACGGTAATTATATATAATAATCTACGCACTGCTATAGTCGCTTGTTCTGATGATGAAAAAGGTTTATAAAACTGCAGCTTTAAAGAGCATTTTATGATTAGTACTTTTACGAACATCGTTCGTACACATTGATGATATTAACAAAAAAAAAATAATAAGTACAAAAATATTTTTTACAAATGTACATTAACGATATAATTATTGTTGATCTCTCGGCGTTTAAAACATATTATTAAGTGTTTCCATGTGATTTAAAATCGAATGCAAACGCGCCTCGCGATGCGATATAATTTCGGGAAACGCGGCCCGTAAACTGCGTTCGATTAACATTTCGTTGACCAGTTCGGGATCGTAATTGCGTCGCTTCGTCTCTATCATATTTTGAACGACGATCTTATATTTTTCATCTTTCTCTTTGAAAAGAGAATGTGGCAGACTGGCTTTAGTTTTTCTCCTGAGAAGACTAAATGCATTCAGTTTTGCCGAATACGGACTGATAATGTTCCAAGACTGTATTTAATGGGTAAGCATTTCGTTGACCAGTTCGGGATCGTAATTGCGTCGCTTCGTCTCTATCATATTTTGAACGACGATCTTATATTTTTCATCTTTCTCTTTGAAAAGAGAATGCGGCAGACTGGCTTTAGTTTTTCTCCTGAGAAGACTAAATGCATTCAGTTTTGCCGAATACGGACTGATAATGTTCCAAGACTGTATTTAATGGGTAAGCATATCGAAGTTAGCACTGAAATCAGGTTCTTAGGTGTTGTATTCGACAAGAGACTTACATGGGTTCCGCATATTAAAGACCTACGGGCTAGGTGCTTAAAGGTGGTTGATATTCTGCGTGTTCTTACAGGTACAGGTTGGGGTGCTGATAGATCATGTATGATAAGGTTCTACAAGGCTCTAGTGCGATCACGTATAGATTATGGCGCTGTAGCCTACTCATCTGCTAGTTCCACTTCTCTGAGAATGCTTGACACAGTCCACAATTCATGTTTACGATTATCTACAGGTGCTTTTCGTTCTAGCCCTGTTATCAGCATCTTAGTTGAAAGTGGAGAAATGTCGTTACACAGACGTCGCCAGCAGCTTATATTGACGTACTTTGCTAAGTTGAAAGCTAGACCTTATCATTTTTTGCATGATATGATTCTCAATAACCCTTGTCATGATTTGCATCTGATGAACGCCCGACAGCCTTCACCATTCGGTGTAAGAGCGTTGGAGATATGCAACAACCTTGATATTGCGATTCCTCGTGTCTACCCATGTAATTCTTGTCTATTTCCACCCTGGACCATCGCTCAGTTACACTTTAACTTTGAGATGAGTAAATACTCAAAGGCAGGCACAAGCTCTGTGGTGTTTAATAGCATTTTCAGTGAGTTAGTTGAAGCTATTAAACCATCTACGGTTGTATACACTGATGGATCAAAGTCGGATGTTGGAGTTGGTTGCTCGTTTGTTGCTAATGGGAGAACCTATTTGTTTGGATTACCTGCGGGAACCAGTATTTACACGGCTGAACTTTATGCTATCAGCAAAGCTCTTTCTGTAGTCTGTGTGCGTGGGCGTCGGGTGTTGGTGTGCACTGATTCGCTCAGTGCTCTCCAGTCGATTAGTGATGTGTATTCACGCCACCCGCTAGTTGTGGACGTCCTCGGCACTGTGAAGGAGCTGAATGATAGAGGAGTATGCGTTGTTTTCTGCTGGGTTCCGGGTCATGCTGGAATCCCGGGAAATGAGGCTGCTGATTTGGCCGCTAAGGAGGCGGCTCGTCAACCGGCTTTCACGCAATATCTGACTATGTCTGATTTTGTGAGTCTGGTGAAGCGGGTCATCACGGATTCCTGGCAGGTAGAATGGACTGGCTCTCATGGCAACAAACTACGAGAAATAAAACCTATTGTTAAGCCTTGGCCTACGTCACTGAGGAAGAACAGAAGAGAAGAGGTTGTCATCGCGCGACTTAGAATTGGGCACACCAGATTAACCCATGGGTATCTCATGACGTCTGGTGATGCTCCAGTTTGTGGCAGGTGCGATTGTCCTTTGACAGTCAAACATGTTTTGGTTGATTGCGTCTGCTATGCAGCTCTGCGTCGGCGATTCAAGATTCCCTCTGAATTAAGGAATATACTCGGTGACGAAAGCCCTATTTTGGATGCGGCTTTGAAATTTTTACGATCGATCAGTGTATACAACAGTGTCTAATATATTATGTTCTAATACTCTTAGTTACCATATTGTATGTGTTTTATATTAGTTATAAGTTTATATTCATATGTGTTCATGTTAAGTGGCCTCTTTACAGCCCTTTGTGATCTTTTATGTCTGTGATTTTTTTTTTAAACTTTTTTTTTTTGAATGAAATTTTTAATTTTTGGGTTGTGATACTAGTTTTAAGGTTTTAATTTCATAAGTATTAATGTGATTTCTGTGTTTTTATTTCTAACTGTGATATTAAGTTTAAGTTTATGTGTTTATGTTTTGTGTGTTTTTTAGAGTATTATAGCTTGTGCTGTGATATTAGCTTATAAGATTTTATTTATTATGTATCAGGCGATGATAACCTCGCAAAGGTTTTTCGCCTTAAAAATAAAAAAAAAAAAAAAAAAAAAAAAAAATCGTCTATGCATGGCGTTTGTACAGAATTATCCATATCGTATAACTTTTTCATGTAATAATAATACCAGATGTTAAATATTTTTCTCACCATATGCGAAACTTTTTGGCGATTTAACAGGGCCGTATTTACGACCGGCAACCCCGTAAAGTTCCAATCAATTTCGATGAAGCACAATTTATTAACTATCGTGTCACAGTCAACACTCATATGTTCCATCGATATAAATTGCGCCAGTTCGTTTTCCACTGAATCCAACGCCAAAAACGTCCGCATACATGAGATCGGATAAATATCACAAAAATATTTCAATGAGAACATTTTATATACGCATATTAATTGTAAAATCACATAGCACGGGATAACGGTTGTACCGCACGGGTCTTCAAATGAGCAATTTATCCAATCGGATATTTTTGTTAATATCTTATCGTCTCCGTATCGTGGAAAATGCGAGACGAAACTCGTCAAATGCGGCGCATATGTTTTACAGATATCTCGCGCGTTGTTAAGGCACATCTTTCTCGCGTCCGTCAACCACGCCGACATCATTATTCTGCAGATTGTATTCACCTGGCATGGCAGTTTGCTCGGCGCGTCGACGGCCGACAGAATTACGTCTTTTTTACTTAACGCCGCGGGTCTGAATAGTACTATTTTTTGACACCGTGATCCGAACTCTTCCTGCGTTAAATTTCTTTCGTTCATCAATTCGTATAGATCTTTAAATTCTTCGTTCATATGTTTAAATACGAAAAAATTATCCTTCGGATAATCATTTTCTTCATCGTCAAGATCCATATCATCTTCGTTCTGGAATCGAACATCCAAATAACATTCTACTCCCGGCACTAAAAGCGCCCAACAGCCGTCGGGAAAAGTAATTTTCGGCAGGTATTCGTTCGTATCGGGCGCACGCACTATTTCTATTTTATATCTTTGTTTTTCAACATCCCCGCATTGCCATCGCGCCAAGGTGCCCCAAATTATCATCTGCTCGTTGTGACGAGCACCGTCTATATCGACGGTATGGTACGGGGACCTTCCATTTTCCACAAAAATATCCCATACGCAGCACGTTTTGTAGGGCGACCCTTTATTCGAATCGTTCGCATGATTCGCACCGATGAAACATTCCCGTATGTAACAGCACGGATTCTGCCCAACAGTAATATACGTTTGCGCTGAAATCGTGATAGGCCTTTCACGTTTTTTCACAATTTGACTCACAAAAGTGTCGCGCGTTAAAGGTATTATTGCTGGAGCAGAATTATCCGCGGCAGACGTCGAAGATGATGTGCCGACGACGGCGTCTGTATCCTCGACAGACGTTAATGATGTGCCGGCGGCGGCGTCTGCCCATCGTGCCTTCAGTTTCTCCACGATGAATCTTAAATTATCGTTTTCATCGGAACGCGGTATTAACGACATCGCCTTGAAAACGCTTGTGCCGTCGTGACCTTCTCGGCGCAAACGTTGTCTGTTGAGCATGTTTTGCTCGTACATATCCTCCGGGTTCGTAACGAGAAACGCGCCAGTGATTTCATCGGGGTTTGACACTATATTCACACACATGGATCTCACGCTCGGTGATGTGCGCAATAGTATAAACCATCCGAGATGATGTAATGTCAAAGCGCTCTCGTCGTCATTCTGTGCGAACATCAATCGCGATACAACCGCTATCATTTTATTTGGTTTTTCGATTGTTATGTACACGTCTGTACTCAATATTTTCTGCATGACTACGTCTGTCAAATGAATGGCGCTGTTGAAATCTTCGACGGTCATGTTTCGTATTTGTAAAATTAAATCCGAATATTGTCGATTTTCTTCACATTCGAAAAATAAGAATCCATAAAATATCGTATTGTCCGTGCTTGTGGTAATATTATTATGAACCATATCGTGTAACAGCGAGCCGTTCTGACGTTTAAAATTTTCTAATCTAATAAATTTATTGGTGTACGTTTCTATTATTTTGTTGCTTTGTTCGTCGCTTATTGCTTTTGGCAACAAAGTTGCGGCCGTCCTTTTACCCGTCTCGGGGTTTCTTGAACCGGGTACCTTGGTTAGTTGGTACCAATCATTGATACCGTATTTCGTTGTCGATTTTCCAACGTACTGTTTAATCCTGTCAGAAACAATTTTATTTAACACGCTGGAAAATGTAATCTTTCTAAGTGGATTTATCTTATAGTCGCTGTTCTCTTTACCGCACACAATCGTTTCGGAAATGCTCGGCAATTGATCGTTAAATTCTATAACGGGTGTCAAGTTATAATACGTCATGAACGCGCCTCGTTGATGCGCGTTCATGATCATATACATATTTTGTTTATGAATATGCGCGAATTCGTTCGACAAAAATGTCGTTATATTTAGAAAGAATTTGCAATACTGCAACAAAGATCTTTTGGTGTCAGAATTCTTATCGCTATCGATTACCACCGGCTTCGGGTCTAATGAATTCGTCAAATGAAAAACATAATCGACAATCGAACAAGCGGTTTTAATTCCAGACGAATTATATTGCAGATAATTTTTTGTCGATTTCAAAAGATTCGCGCGTCGTTTATTCGATTTTTTACGCTCAACATCGTCATACTTCTTTAAACTCGATTCTTTTATTTTTTCAAATTCCCTTAGCAATTTTAACTTGACACGTTCGAGTTTTACATCCAGATTTTGCGGTAACTGATGATGTTGAATCGCAGGCTGTGGTTCCTGCCTCGCCGCGACATTATTACCACCATTTTCATCGCTATCGCTCGTGCTCGTGCTCGTCGAATCATCTTCGTCATCGGAGTTGGTGGTTTCGGATGAATCTTCATTCAACGGTACATTATGTTCAATGTCCATTTTTAAATCGTTAAAGTCATCATCATCCTCCGCGTCGACGGGTTCCAGGATTCCTTTACCTTCTATAAAAAAATTTATAGCTCGTTTACTCACTTCACCAGTTTCGCGTAAACGTATACTCCGCGTCGGATTTAACGTGCATTCGATATAATTGTTGAACGGTGTTTTTAAGATTTGAAGTAATAAACTTCTACTTTCGGTCGAAATTTTCGAAACACGTGCACGCGATTCATATTCAATATTAAGTAATTCCAACATTTTTCCCGTGCACGTGTTCGATTTCGGTGTTGGTAATAAAATATTTGCTAAACAAAACGGTGTATGATTATTTTTGTTGTGTAGCTCTTTACACCTGTAATGATATTCTATACTTGTATACTGCGTGACGCGTTTTAACGCGTCCGCCGCATTAACGTTGACCAGTTCGGGATCGTAATTGCGTCGCTTCGTCTCTATCATATTTTGAACGACGATCTTATATTTTTCATCTTTCTCTTTGAAAAGAGAATGTGGAAGCAGTTCGTCTATGCATGGCGTTTGTACAGAATTATCCATATCGTATAACTTTTTCATGTAATAATAATACCAGATGTTAAATATTTTTCTCACCATATGCGAAACTTTTTGGCGATTTAACAGGGCCGTATTTTTGACCGGCAACCCCGTAAAGTTCCAATCAATTTCGATGAAGCACAATTTATTAACTATCGTGTCACAGTCAACACTCATATGTTCCATCGATATAAATTGCGCCAGTTCGTTTTCCACTGAATCCAACGCCAAAAACGTCCGCATACATGAGATCGGATAAATATCACAAAAATATTTCAATGAGAACATTTTATATACGCATATTAATTGTAAAATCACATAGCACGGGATAACGGTTGTACCGCACGGGTCTTCAAATGAGCAATTTATCCAATCGGATATTTTTGTTAATATCTTATCGTCTCCGTATCGTGGAAAATGCGAGACGAAACTCGTCAAATGCGGCGCATATGTTTTACAGATATCTCGCGCGTTGTTAAGGCACATCTTTCTCGCGTCCGTCAACCACGCCGACATCATTATTCTGCAGATTGTATTCACCTGGCATGGCAGTTTGCTCGGCGCGTCGACGGCCGACAGAATTACGTCTTTTTTACTTAACGCCGCGGGTCTGAATAGTACTATTTTTTGACACCGTGATCCGAACTCTTCCTGCGTTAAATTTCTTTCGTTCATCAATTCGTATAGATCTTTAAATTCTTCGTTCATATGTTTAAATACGAAAAAATTATCCTTCGGATAATCATTTTCTTCATCGTCAAGATCCATATCATCTTCGTTCTGGAATCGAACATCCAAATAACATTCTACTCCCGGCACTAAAAGCGCCCAACAGCCGTCGGGAAAAGTAATTTTCGGCAGGTATTCGTTCGTATCGGGCGCACGCACTATTTCTATTTTATATCTTTGTTTTTCAACATCCCCGCATTGCCATCGCGCCAAGGTGCCCCAAATTATCATCTGCTCGTTGTGACGAGCACCGTCTATATCGACGGTATGGTACGGGGACCTTCCATTTTCCACAAAAATATCCCATACGCAGCACGTTTTGTAGGGCGACCCTTTATTCGAATCGTTCGCATGATTCGCACCGATGAAACATTCCCGTATGTAACAGCACGGATTCTGCCCAACAGTAATATACGTTTGCGCTGAAATCGTGATAGGCCTTTCACGTTTTTTCACAATTTGACTCACAAAAGTGTCGCGCGTTAAAGGTATTATTGCTGGAGCAGAATTATCCGCGGCAGACGTCGAAGATGATGTGCCGACGACGGCGTCTGTATCCTCGACAGACGTTAATGATGTGCCGGCGGCGGCGTCTGCCCATCGTGCCTTCAGTTTCTCCACGATGAATCTTAAATTATCGTTTTCATCGGAACGCGGTATTAACGACATCGCCTTGAAAACGCTTGTGCCGTCGTGACCTTCTCGGCGCAAACGTTGTCTGTTGAGCATGTTTTGCTCGTACATATCCTCCGGGTTCGTAACGAGAAACGCGCCAGTGATTTCATCGGGGTTTGACACTATATTCACACACATGGATCTCACGCTCGGTGATGTGCGCAATAGTATAAACCATCCGAGATGATGTAATGTCAAAGCGCTCTCGTCGTCATTCTGTGCGAACATCAATCGCGATACAACCGCTATCATTTTATTTGGTTTTTCGATTGTTATGTACACGTCTGTACTCAATATTTTCTGCATGACTACGTCTGTCAAATGAATGGCGCTGTTGAAATCTTCGACGGTCATGTTTCGTATTTGTAAAATTAAATCCGAATATTGTCGATTTTCTTCACATTCGAAAAATAAGAATCCATAAAATATCGTATTGTCCGTGCTTGTGGTAATATTATTATGAACCATATCGTGTAACAGCGAGCCGTTCTGACGTTTAAAATTTTCTAATCTAATAAATTTATTGGTGTACGTTTCTATTATTTTGTTGCTTTGTTCGTCGCTTATTGCTTTTGGCAACAAAGTTGCGGCCGTCCTTTTACCCGTCTCGGGGTTTCTTGAACCGGGTACCTTGGTTAGTTGGTACCAATCATTGATACCGTATTTCGTTGTCGATTTTCCAACGTACTGTTTAATCCTGTCAGAAACAATTTTATTTAACACGCTGGAAAATGTAATCTTTCTACGTGGATTTATCTTATAGTCGCTGTTCTCTTTACCGCACACAATCGTTTCGGAAATGCTCGGCAATTGATCGTTAAATTCTATAACGGGTGTCAAGTTATAATACGTCATGAACGCGCCTCGTTGATGCGCGTTCATGATCATATACATATTTTGTTTATGAATATGCGCGAATTCGTTCGACAAAAATGTCGTTATATTTAGAAAGAATTTGCAATACTGCAACAAAGATCTTTTGGTGTCAGAATTCTTATCGCTATCGATTACCACCGGCTTCGGGTCTAATGAATTCGTCAAATGAAAAACATAATCGACAATCGAACAAGCGGTTTTAATTCCAGACGAATTATATTGCAGATAATTTTTTGTCGATTTCAAAAGATTCGCGCGTCGTTTATTCGATTTTTTACGCTCAACATCGTCATACTTCTTTAAACTCGATTCTTTTATTTTTTCAAATTCCCTTAGCAATTTTAACTTGACACGTTCGAGTTTTACATCCAGATTTTGCGGTAACTGATGATGTTGAATCGCAGGCTGTGGTTCCTGCCTCGCCGCGACATTATTACCACCATTTTCATCGCTATCGCTCGTGCTCGTGCTCGTCGAATCATCTTCGTCATCGGAGTTGGTGGTTTCGGATGAATCTTCATTCAACGGTACATTATGTTCAATGTCCATTTTTAAATCGTTAAAGTCATCATCATCCTCCGCGTCGACGGGTTCCAGGATTCCTTTACCTTCTATAAAAAAATTTATAGCTCGTTTACTCACTTCACCAGTTTCGCGTAAACGTATACTCCGCGTCGGATTTAACGTGCATTCGATATAATTGTTGAACGGTGTTTTTAAGATTTGAAGTAATAAACTTCTACTTTCGGTCGAAATTTTCGAAACACGTGCACGCGATTCATATTCAATATTAAGTAATTCCAACATTTTTCCCGTGCACGTGTTCGATTTCGGTGTTGGTAATAAAATATTTGCTAAACAAAACGGTGTATGATTATTTTTGTTGTGTAGCTCTTTACACCTGTAATGATATTCTATACTTGTATACTGCGTGACGCGTTTTAACGCGTCCGCCGCATTAACGTTGACCAGTTCGGGATCGTAATTGCGTCGCTTCGTCTCTATCATATTTTGAACGACGATCTTATATTTTTCATCTTTCTCTTTGAAAAGAGAATGTGGAAGCAGTTCGTCTATGCATGGCGTTTGTACAGAATTATCCATATCGTATAACTTTTTCATGTAATAATAATACCAGATGTTAAATATTTTTCTCACCATATGCGAAACTTTTTGGCGATTTAACAGGGCCGTATTTTCGACCGGCAACCCCGTAAAGTTCCAATCAATTTCGATGAAGCACAATTTATTAACTATCGTGTCACAGTCAACACTCATATGTTCCATCGATATAAATTGCGCCAGTTCGTTTTCCACTGAATCCAACGCCAAAAACGTCCGCATACATGAGATCGGATAAATATCACAAAAATATTTCAATGAGAACATTTTATATACGCATATTAATTGTAAAATCACATAGCACGGGATAACGGTTGTACCGCACGGGTCTTCAAATGAGCAATTTATCCAATCGGATATTTTTGTTAATATCTTATCGTCTCCGTATCGTGGAAAATGCGAGACGAAACTCGTCAAATGCGGCGCATATGTTTTACAGATATCTCGCGCGTTGTTAAGGCACATCTTTCTCGCGTCCGTCAACCACGCCGACATCATTATTCTGCAGATTGTATTCACCTGGCATGGCAGTTTGCTCGGCGCGTCGACGGCCGACAGAATTACGTCTTTTTTACTTAACGCCGCGGGTCTGAATAGTACTATTTTTTGACACCGTGATCCGAACTCTTCCTGCGTTAAATTTCTTTCGTTCATCAATTCGTATAGATCTTTAAATTCTTCGTTCATATGTTTAAATACGAAAAAATTATCCTTCGGATAATCATTTTCTTCATCGTCAAGATCCATATCATCTTCGTTCTGGAATCGAACATCCAAATAACATTCTACTCCCGGCACTAAAAGCGCCCAACAGCCGTCGGGAAAAGTAATTTTCGGCAGGTATTCGTTCGTATCGGGCGCACGCACTATTTCTATTTTATATCTTTGTTTTTCAACATCCCCGCATTGCCATCGCGCCAAGGTGCCCCAAATTATCATCTGCTCGTTGTGACGAGCACCGTCTATATCGACGGTATGGTACGGGGACCTTCCATTTTCCACAAAAATATCCCATACGCAGCACGTTTTGTAGGGCGACCCTTTATTCGAATCGTTCGCATGATTCGCACCGATGAAACATTCCCGTATGTAACAGCACGGATTCTGCCCAACAGTAATATACGTTTGCGCTGAAATCGTGATAGGCCTTTCACGTTTTTTCACAATTTGACTCACAAAAGTGTCGCGCGTTAAAGGTATTATTGCTGGAGCAGAATTATCCGCGGCAGACGTCGAAGATGATGTGCCGACGACGGCGTCTGTATCCTCGACAGACGTTAATGATGTGCCGGCGGCGGCGTCTGCCCATCGTGCCTTCAGTTTCTCCACGATGAATCTTAAATTATCGTTTTCATCGGAACGCGGTATTAACGACATCGCCTTGAAAACGCTTGTGCCGTCGTGACCTTCTCGGCGCAAACGTTGTCTGTTGAGCATGTTTTGCTCGTACATATCCTCCGGGTTCGTAACGAGAAACGCGCCAGTGATTTCATCGGGGTTTGACACTATATTCACACACATGGATCTCACGCTCGGTGATGTGCGCAATAGTATAAACCATCCGAGATGATGTAATGTCAAAGCGCTCTCGTCGTCATTCTGTGCGAACATCAATCGCGATACAACCGCTATCATTTTATTTGGTTTTTCGATTGTTATGTACACGTCTGTACTCAATATTTTCTGCATGACTACGTCTGTCAAATGAATGGCGCTGTTGAAATCTTCGACGGTCATGTTTCGTATTTGTAAAATTAAATCCGAATATTGTCGATTTTCTTCACATTCGAAAAATAAGAATCCATAAAATATCGTATTGTCCGTGCTTGTGGTAATATTATTATGAACCATATCGTGTAACAGCGAGCCGTTCTGACGTTTAAAATTTTCTAATCTAATAAATTTATTGGTGTACGTTTCTATTATTTTGTTGCTTTGTTCGTCGCTTATTGCTTTTGGCAACAAAGTTGCGGCCGTCCTTTTACCCGTCTCGGGGTTTCTTGAACCGGGTACCTTGGTTAGTTGGTACCAATCATTGATACCGTATTTCGTTGTCGATTTTCCAACGTACTGTTTAATCCTGTCAAAAACA
The DNA here is from genome assembly GCA_035578175.1 of Catonia carolina. Taxonomy (NCBI): domain Eukaryota; kingdom Metazoa; phylum Arthropoda; class Insecta; order Hemiptera; family Achilidae; genus Catonia; species Catonia carolina. Next base: position 109,421,195 of record JAQMRL010000001.1, read on the forward strand.
ATTTTATTTAACACGCTGGAAAATGTAATCTTTCTAAGTGGATTTATCTTATAGTCGCTGTTCTCTTTACCGCACACAATCGTTTCGGAAATGCTCGGCAATTGATCGTTAAATTCTATAACGGGTGTCAAGTTATAATACGTCATGAACGCGCCTCGTTGATGCGCGTTCATGATCATATACATATTTTGTTTATGAATATGCGCGAATTCGTTCGACAAAAATGTCGTTATATTTAGAAAGAATTTGCAATACTGCAACAAAGATCTTTTGGTGTCAGAATTCTTATCGCTATCGATTACCACCGGCTTCGGGTCTAATGAATTCGTCAAATGAAAAACATAATCGACAATCGAACAAGCGGTTTTAATTCCAGACGAATTATATTGCAGATAATTTTTTGTCGATTTCAAAAGATTCGCGCGTCGTTTATTCGATTTTTTACGCTCAACATCGTCATACTTCTTAAAACTCGATTCTTTTATTTTTTCAAATTCCCTTAGCAATTTTAACTTGACACGTTCGAGTTTTACATCCAGATTTTGCGGTAACTGATGATGTTGAATCGCAGGCTGTGGTTCCTGCCTCGCCGCGACATTATTACCACCATTTTCATCGCTATCGCTCGTGCTCGTGCTCGTCGAATCATCTTCGTCATCGGAGTTGGTGGTTTCGGATGAATCTTCATTCAACGGTACATTATGTTCAATGTCCATTTTTAAATCGTTAAAGTCATCATCATCCTCCGCGTCGACGGGTTCCAGGATTCCTTTACCTTCTATAAAAAAATTTATAGCTCGTTTACTCACTTCACCAGTTTCGCGTAAACGTATACTCCGCGTCGGATTTAACGTGCATTCGATATAATTGTTGAACGGTGTTTTTAAGATTTGAAGTAATAAACTTCTACTTTCGGTCGAAATTTTCGAAACACGTGCACGCGATTCATATTCAATATTAAGTAATTCCAACATTTTTCCCGTGCACGTGTTCGATTTCGGTGTTGGTAATAAAATATTTGCTAAACAAAACGGTGTATGATTATTTTTGTTGTGTAGCTCTTTACACCTGTAATGATATTCTATACTTGTATACTGCGTGACGCGTTTTAACGCGTCCGCCGCATTAACGTTGACCAGTTCGGGATCGTAATTGCGTCGCTTCGTCTCTATCATATTTTGAACGACGATCTTATATTTTTCATCTTTCTCTTTGAAAAGAGAATGTGGAAGCAGTTCGTCTATGCATGGCGTTTGTACAGAATTATCCATATCGTATAACTTTTTCATGTAATAATAATACCAGATGTTAAATATTTTTCTCACCATATGCGAAACTTTTTGGCGATTTAACAGGGCCGTATTTTCGACCGGCAACCCCGTAAAGTTCCAATCAATTTCGATGAAGCACAATTTATTAACTATCGTGTCACAGTCAACACTCATATGTTCCATCGATATAAATTGCGCCAGTTCGTTTTCCACTGAATCCAACGCCAAAAACGTCCGCATACATGAGATCGGATAAATATCACAAAAATATTTCAATGAGAACATTTTATATACGCATATTAATTGTAAAATCACATAGCACGGGATAACGGTTGTACCGCACGGGTCTTCAAATGAGCAATTTATCCAATCGGATATTTTTGTTAATATCTTATCGTCTCCGTATCGTGGAAAATGCGAGACGAAACTCGTCAAATGCGGCGCATATGTTTTACAGATATCTCGCGCGTTGTTAAGGCACATCTTTCTCGCGTCCGTCAACCACGCCGACATCATTATTCTGCAGATTGTATTCACCTGGCATGGCAGTTTGCTCGGCGCGTCGACGGCCGACAGAATTACGTCTTTTTTACTTAACGCCGCGGGTCTGAATAGTACTATTTTTTGACACCGTGATCCGAACTCTTCCTGCGTTAAATTTCTTTCGTTCATCAATTCGTATAGATCTTTAAATTCTTCGTTCATATGTTTAAATACGAAAAAATTATCCTTCGGATAATCATTTTCTTCATCGTCAAGATCCATATCATCTTCGTTCTGGAATCGAACATCCAAATAACATTCTACTCCCGGCACTAAAAGCGCCCAACAGCCGTCGGGAAAAGTAATTTTCGGCAGGTATTCGTTCGTATCGGGCGCACGCACTATTTCTATTTTATATCTTTGTTTTTCAACATCCCCGCATTGCCATCGCGCCAAGGTGCCCCAAATTATCATCTGCTCGTTGTGACGAGCACCGTCTATATCGACGGTATGGTACGGGGACCTTCCATTTTCCACAAAAATATCCCATACGCAGCACGTTTTGTAGGGCGACCCTTTATTCGAATCGTTCGCATGATTCGCACCGATGAAACATTCCCGTATGTAACAGCACGGATTCTGCCCAACAGTAATATACGTTTGCGCTGAAATCGTGATAGGCCTTTCACGTTTTTTCACAATTTGACTCACAAAAGTGTCGCGCGTTAAAGGTATTATTGCTGGAGCAGAATTATCCGCGGCAGACGTCGAAGATGATGTGCCGACGACGGCGTCTGTATCCTCGACAGACGTTAATGATGTGCCGGCGGCGGCGTCTGCCCATCGTGCCTTCAGTTTCTCCACGATGTATCTTAAATTATCGTTTTCATCGGAACGCGGTATTAACGACATCGCCTTGAAAACGCTTGTGCCGTCGTGACCTTCTCGGCGCAAACGTTGTCTGTTGAGCATGTTTTGCTCGTACATATCCTCCGGGTTCGTAACGAGAAACGCGCCAGTGATTTCATCGGGGTTTGACACTATATTCACACACATGGATCTCACGCTCGGTGATGTGCGCAATAGTATAAACCATCCGAGATGATGTAATGTCAAAGCGCTCTCGTCGTCATTCTGTGCGAACATCAATCGCGATACAACCGCTATCATTTTATTTGGTTTTTCGATTGTTATGTACACGTCTGTACTCAATATTTTCTGCATGACTACGTCTGTCAAATGAATGGCGCTGTTGAAATCTTCGACGGTCATGTTTCGTATTTGTAAAATTAAATCCGAATATTGTCGATTTTCTTCACATTCGAAAAATAAGAATCCATAAAATATCGTATTGTCCGTGCTTGTGGTAATATTATTATGAACCATATCGTGTAACAGCGAGCCGTTCTGACGTTTAAAATTTTCTAATCTAATAAATTTATTGGTGTACGTTTCTATTATTTTGTTGCTTTGTTCGTCGCTTATTGCTTTTGGCAACAAAGTTGCGGCCGTCCTTTTACCCGTCTCGGGGTTTCTTGAACCGGGTACCTTGGTTAGTTGGTACCAATCATTGATACCGTATTTCGTTGTCGATTTTCCAACGTACTGTTTAATCCTGTCAGAAACAATTTTATTTAACACGCTGGAAAATGTAATCTTTCTAAGTGGATTTATCTTATAGTCGCTGTTCTCTTTACCGCACACAATCGTTTCGGAAATGCTCGGCAATTGATCGTTAAATTCTATAACGGGTGTCAAGTTATAATACGTCATGAACGCGCCTCGTTGATGCGCGTTCATGATCATATACATATTTTGTTTATGAATATGCGCGAATTCGTTCGACAAAAATGTCGTTATATTTAGAAAGAATTTGCAATACTGCAACAAAGATCTTTTGGTGTCAGAATTCTTATCGCTATCGATTACCACCGGCTTCGGGTCTAATGAATTCGTCAAATGAAAAACATAATCGACAATCGAACAAGCGGTTTTAATTCCAGACGAATTATATTGCAGATAATTTTTTGTCGATTTCAAAAGATTCGCGCGTCGTTTATTCGATTTTTTACGCTCAACATCGTCATACTTCTTTAAACTCGATTCTTTTATTTTTTCAAATTCCCTTAGCAATTTTAACTTGACACGTTCGAGTTTTACATCCAGATTTTGCGGTAACTGATGATGTTGAATCGCAGGCTGTGGTTCCTGCCTCGCCGCGACATTATTACCACCATTTTCATCGCTATCGCTCGTGCTCGTGCTCGTCGAATCATCTTCGTCATCGGAGTTGGTGGTTTCGGATGAATCTTCATTCAACGGTACATTATGTTCAATGTCCATTTTTAAATCGTTAAAGTCATCATCATCCTCCGCGTCGACGGGTTCCAGGATTCCTTTACCTTCTATAAAAAAATTTATAGCTCGTTTACTCACTTCACCAGTTTCGCGTAAACGTATACTCCGCGTCGGATTTAACGTGCATTCGATATAATTGTTGAACGGTGTTTTTAAGATTTGAAGTAATAAACTTCTACTTTCGGTCGAAATTTTCGAAACACGTGCACGCGATTCATATTCAATATTAAGTAATTCCAACATTTTTCCCGTGCACGTGTTCGATTTCGGTGTTGGTAATAAAATATTTGCTAAACAAAACGGTGTATGATTATTTTTGTTGTGTAGCTCTTTACACCTGTAATGATATTCTATACTTGTATACTGCGTGACGCGTTTTAACGCGTCCGCCGCATTAACGTTGACCAGTTCGGGATCGTAATTGCGTCGCTTCGTCTCTATCATATTTTGAACGACGATCTTATATTTTTCATCTTTCTCTTTGAAAAGAGAATGTGGAAGCAGTTCGTCTATGCATGGCGTTTGTACAGAATTATCCATATCGTATAACTTTTTCATGTAATAATAATACCAGATGTTAAATATTTTTCTCACCATATGCGAAACTTTTTGGCGATTTAACAGGGCCGTATTTTCGACCGGCAACCCCGTAAAGTTCCAATCAATTTCGATGAAGCACAATTTATTAACTATCGTGTCACAGTGAACACTCATATGTTCCATCGATATAAATTGCGCCAGTTCGTTTTCCACTGAATCCAACGCCAAAAACGTCCGCATACATGAGATCGGATAAATATCACAAAAATATTTCAATGAGAACATTTTATATACGCATATTAATTGTAAAATCACATAGCACGGGATAACGGTTGTACCGCACGGGTCTTCAAATGAGCAATTTATCTAATCGGATATTTTTGTTAATATCTTATCGTCTCCGTATCGTGGAAAATGCGAGACGAAACTCGTCAAATGCGGCGCATATGTTTTACAGATATCTCGCGCGTTGTTAAGGCACATCTTTCTCGCGTCCGTCAACCACGCCGACATCATTATTCTGCAGATTGTATTCACCTGGCATGGCAGTTTGCTCGGCGCGTCGACGGCCGACAGAATTACGTCTTTTTTACTTAACGCCGCGGGTCTGAATAGTACTATTTTTTGACACCGTGATCCGAACTCTTCCTGCGTTAAATTTCTTTCGTTCATCAATTCGTATAGATCTTTAAATTCTTCGTTCATATGTTTAAATACGAAAAAATTATCCTTCGGATAATCATTTTCTTCATCGTCAAGATCCATATCATCTTCGTTCTGGAATCGAACATCCAAATAACATTCTACTCCCGGCACTAAAAGCGCCCAACAGCCGTCGGGAAAAGTAATTTTCGGCAGGTATTCGTTCGTATCGGGCGCACGCACTATTTCTATTTTATATCTTTGTTTTTCAACATCCCCGCATTGCCATCGCGCCAAGGTGCCCCAAATTATCATCTGCTCGTTGTGACGAGCACCGTCTATATCGACGGTATGGTACGGGGACCTTCCATTTTCCACAAAAATATCCCATACGCAGCACGTTTTGTAGGGCGACCCTTTATTCGAATCGTTCGCATGATTCGCACCGATGAAACATTCCCGTATGTAACAGCACGGATTCTGCCCAACAGTAATATACGTTTGCGCTGAAATCGTGATAGGCCTTTCACGTTTTTTCACAATTTGACTCACAAAAGTGTCGCGCGTTAAAGGTATTATTGCTGGAGCAGAATTATCCGCGGCAGACGTCGAAGATGATGTGCCGACGACGGCGTCTGTATCCTCGACAGACGTTAATGATGTGCCGGCGGCGGCGTCTGCCCATCGTGCCTTCAGTTTCTCCACGATGTATCTTAAATTATCGTTTTCATCGGAACGCGGTATTAACGACATCGCCTTGAAAACGCTTGTGCCGTCGTGACCTTCTCGGCGCAAACGTTGTCTGTTGAGCATGTTTTGCTCGTACATATCCTCCGGGTTCGTAACGAGAAACGCGCCAGTGATTTCATCGGGGTTTGACACTATATTCACACACATGGATCTCACGCTCGGTGATGTGCGCAATAGTATAAACCATCCGAGATGATGTAATGTCAAAGCGCTCTCGTCGTCATTCTGTGCGAACATCAATCGCGATACAACCGCTATCATTTTATTTGGTTTTTCGATTGTTATGTACACGTCTGTACTCAATATTTTCTGCATGACTACGTCTGTCAAATGAATGGCGCTGTTGAAATCTTCGACGGTCATGTTTCGTATTTGTAAAATTAAATCCGAATATTGTCGATTTTCTTCACATTCGAAAAATAAGAATCCATAAAATATCGTATTGTCCGTGCTTGTGGTAATATTATTATGAACCATATCGTGTAACAGCGAGCCGTTCTGACGTTTAAAATTTTCTAATCTAATAAATTTATTGGTGTACGTTTCTATTATTTTGTTGCTTTGTTCGTCGCTTATTGCTTTTGGCAACAAAGTTGCGGCCGTCCTTTTACCCGTCTCGGGGTTTCTTGAACCGGGTACCTTGGTTAGTTGGTACCAATCATTGATACCGTATTTCGTTGTCGATTTTCCAACGTACTGTTTAATCCTGTCAGAAACAATTTTATTTAACACGCTGGAAAATGTAATCTTTCTAAGTGGATTTATCTTATAGTCGCTGTTCTCTTTACCGCACACAATCGTTTCGGAAATGCTCGGCAATTGATCGTTAAATTCTATAACGGGTGTCAAGTTATAATACGTCATGAACGCGCCTCGTTGATGCGCGTTCATGATCATATACATATTTTGTTTATGAATATGCGCGAATTCGTTCGACAAAAATGTCGTTATATTTAGAAAGAATTTGCAATACTGCAACAAAGATCTTTTGGTGTCAGAATTCTTATCGCTATCGATTACCACCGGCTTCGGGTCTAATGAATTCGTCAAATGAAAAACATAATCGACAATCGAACAAGCGGTTTTAATTCCAGACGAATTATATTGCAGATAATTTTTTGTCGATTTCAAAAGATTCGCGCGTCGTTTATTCGATTTTTTACGCTCAACATCGTCATACTTCTTTAAACTCGATTCTTTTATTTTTTCAAATTCCCTTAGCAATTTTAACTTGACACGTTCGAGTTTTACATCCAGATTTTGCGGTAACTGATGATGTTGAATCGCAGGCTGTGGTTCCTGCCTCGCCGCGACATTATTACCACCATTTTCATCGCTATCGCTCGTGCTCGTGCTCGTCGAATCATCTTCGTCATCGGAGTTGGTGGTTTCGGATGAATCTTCATTCAACGGTACATTATGTTCAATGTCCATTTTTAAATCGTTAAAGTCATCATCATCCTCCGCGTCGACGGGTTCCAGGATTCCTTTACCTTCTATAAAAAAATTTATAGCTCGTTTACTCACTTCACCAGTTTCGCGTAAACGTATACTCCGCGTCGGATTTAACGTGCATTCGATATAATTGTTGAACGGTGTTTTTAAGATTTGAAGTAATAAACTTCTACTTTCGGTCGAAATTTTCGAAACACGTGCACGCGATTCATATTCAATATTAAGTAATTCCAACATTTTTCCCGTGCACGTGTTCGATTTCGGTGTTGGTAATAAAATATTTGCTAAACAAAACGGTGTATGATTATTTTTGTTGTGTAGCTCTTTACACCTGTAATGATATTCTATACATGTATACTGCGTGACGCGTTTTACTTTGGAATTACATCAAGCATTTTTTGCTTGCTGTACCAAAGATATATTGAATATCCAGCAAGCGAAAGAAGCGAAAAATATAAAAAAATGTACGATCCTTCAAGAAGAATTGGTACATAAATTGAAAAAATTTATTTCTGTGCTATAAAGATATGGCCGCAGATGTGATAATAAACGTAGAATTCTTTCTGTTTTCCAATTTATCTACAAGCGAAATAATACCTTTATTACTTAATGCTTTTTCCGATTTGACATCTGATGCGTTTTATAGTATGTATACCGAAGAATATGGTACATCGTTATTATTATCATTAATGATTAAACAATTATTTCATGCGGCGGACGCGTTAAAACGCGTCACGCAGTATACAAGTATAGAATATCATTACAGGTGTAAAGAGCTACACAACAAAAATAATCATACACCGTTTTGTTTAGCAAATATTTTATTACCAACACCGAAATCGAACACGTGCACGGGAAAAATGTTGGAATTACTTAATATTGAATATGAATCGCGTGCACGTGTTTCGAAAATTTCGACCGAAAGTAGAAGTTTATTACTTCAAATCTTAAAAACACCGTTCAACAATTATATCGAATGCACGTTAAATCCGACGCGGAGTATACGTTTACGCGAAACTGGTGAAGTGAGTAAACGAGCTATAAATTTTTTTATAGAAGGTAAAGGAATCCTGGAACCCGTCGACGCGGAGGATGATGATGACTTTAACGATTTAAAAATGGACATTGAACATAATGTACCGTTGAATGAAGATTCATCCGAAACCACCAACTCCGATGACGAAGATGATTCGACGAGCACGAGCACGAGCGATAGCGATGAAAATGGTGGTAATAATGTCGCGGCGAGGCAGGAACCACAGCCTGCGATTCAACATCATCAGTTACCGCAAAATCTGGATGTAAAACTCGAACGTGTCAAGTTAAAATTGCTAAGGGAATTTGAAAAAATAAAAGAATCGAGTTTAAAGAAGTATGACGATGTTGAGCGTAAAAAATCGAATAAACGACGCGCGAATCTTTTGAAATCGACAAAAAATTATCTGCAATATAATTCGTCTGGAATTAAAACCGCTTGTTCGATTGTCGATTATGTTTTTCATTTGACGAATTCATTAGACCCGAAGCCGGTGGTAATCGATAGCGATAAGAATTCTGACACCAAAAGATCTTTGTTGCAGTATTGCAAATTCTTTCTAAATATAACGACATTTTTGTCGAACGAATTCGCGTATATTCATAAACAAAATATGTATATGATCATGAACGCGCATCAACGAGGCGCGTTCATGACGTATTATAACTTGACACCCGTTATAGAATTTAACGATCAATTGCCGAGCATTTCCGAAACGATTGTGTGCGGTAAAGAGAACAGCGACTATAAGATAAATCCACTTAGAAAGATTACATTTTCCAGCGTGTTAAATAAAATTGTTTCTGACAGGATTAAACAGTACGTTGGAAAATCGACAACGAAATACGGTATCAATGATTGGTACCAACTAACCAAGGTACCCGGTTCAAGAAACCCCGAGACGGGTAAAAGGACGGCCGCAACTTTGTTGCCAAAAGCAATAAGCGACGAACAAAGCAACAAAATAATAGAAACGTACACCAATAAATTTATTAGATTAGAAAATTTTAAACGTCAGAACGGCTCGCTGTTACACGATATGGTTCATAATAATATTACCACAAGCACGGACAATACGATATTTTATGGATTCTTATTTTTCGAATGTGAAGAAAATCGACAATATTCGGATTTAATTTTACAAATACGAAACATGACCGTCGAAGATTTCAACAGCGCCATTCATTTGACAGACGTAGTCATGCAGAAAATATTGAGTACAGACGTGTACATAACAATCGAAAAACCAAATAAAATGATAGCGGTTGTATCGCGATTGATGTTCGCACAGAATGACGACGAGAGCGCTTTGACATTACATCATCTCGGATGGTTTATACTATTGCGCACATCACCGAGCGTGAGATCCATGTGTGTGAATATAGTGTCAAACCCCGATGAAATCACTGGCGCGTTTCTCGTTACGAACCCGGAGGATATGTACGAGCAAAACATGCTCAACAGACAACGTTTGCGCCGAGAAGGTCACGACGGCACAAGCGTTTTCAAGGCGATGTCGTTAATACCGCGTTCCGATGAAAACGATAATTTAAGATACATCGTGGAGAAACTGAAGGCACGATGGGCAGACGCCGCCGCCGGCACATCATTAACGTCTGTCGAGGATACAGACGCCGTCGTCGGCACATCATCTTCGACGTCTGCCGCGGATAATTCTGCTCCAGCAATAATACCTTTAACGCGCGACACTTTTGTGAGTCAAATTGTGAAAAAACGTGAAAGGCCTATCACGATTTCAGCGCAAACGTATATTACTGTTGGGCAGAATCCGTGCTGTTACATACGGGAATGTTTCATCGGTGCGAATCATGCGAACGATTCGAATAAAGGGTCGCCCTACAAAACGTGCTGCGTATGGGATATTTTTGTGGAAAATGGAAGGTCCCCGTACCATACCGTCGATATAGACGGTGCTCGTCACAACGAGCAGATGATAATTTGGGGCACCTTGGCGCGATGGCAATGCGGGGATGTTGAAAAACAAAGATATAAAATAGAAATAGTGCGTGCGCCCGATACGAACGAATACCTGCCGAAAATTACTTTTCCCGACGGCTGTTGGGCGCTTTTAGTGCCGGGAGTAGAATGTTATTTGGATGTTCGATTCCAGAACGAAGATGATATGGATCTTGACGATGAAGAAAATGATTATCCGAAGGATAATTTTTTCGTATTTAAACATATGAACGAAGAATTTAAAGATCTATACGAATTGATGAACGAAAGAAATTTAACGCAGGAAGAGTTCGGATCACGGTGTCAAAAAATAGTACTATTCAGACCCGCGGCGTTAAGTAAAAAAGACGTAATTCTGTCGGCCGTCGACGCGCCGAGCAAACTGCCATGCCAGGTGAATACAATCTGCAGAATAATGATGTCGGCGTGGTTGACGGACGCGAGAAAGATGTGCCTTAACAACGCGCGAGATATCTGTAAAACATATGCGCCGCATTTGACGAGTTTCGTCTCGCATTTTCCACGATACGGAGACGATAAGATATTAACAAAAATATCCGATTGGATAAATTGCTCATTTGAAGACCCGTGCGGTACAACCGTTATCCCGTGCTATGTGATTTTACAATTAATATGCGTATATAAAATGTTCTCATTGAAATATTTTTGTGATATTTATCCGATCTCATGTATGCGGACGTTTTTGGCGTTGGATTCAGTGGAAAACGAACTGGCGCAATTTATATCGATGGAACATATGAGTGTTGACTGTGACACGATAGTTAATAAATTGTGCTTCATCGAAATTGATTGGAACTTTACGGGGTTGCCGGTCGAAAATACGGCCCTGTTAAATCGCCAAAAAGTTTCGCATATGGTGAGAAAAATATTTAACATCTGGTATTATTATTACATGAAAAAGTTATACGATATGGATAATTCTGTACAAACGCCATGCATAGACGAACTGCTTCCACATTCTCTTTTCAAAGAGAAAGATGAAAAATATAAGATCGTCGTTCAAAATATGATAGAGACGAAGCGACGCAATTACGATCCCGAACTGGTCAACGTTAATGCGGCGGACGCGTTAAAACGCGTCACGCAGTATACAAGTATAGAATATCATTACAGGTGTAAAGAGCTACACAACAAAAATAATCATACACCGTTTTGTTTAGCAAATATTTTATTACCAACACCGAAATCGAACACGTGCACGGGAAAAATGTTGGAATTACTTAATATTGAATATGAATCGCGTGCACGTGTTTTGAATTTGCATTTTATCGGAGCTTTCATTTATAATAATAACCAACTGCAATCCATAACTGCAAACCATATTAGAAATATGGGTGAAGAAAAGAAATCACAACTATAAATCACGGTAAAAACTTGAAAAGAAATTACGAAAAACAAAAACATCCAATCATGGCCGCTGCTGGAGGTGAACAGAAAGATCGAAGAACCGATCAGCTGATCGAAAAAACGGAGCTAGTAGAGACACTAGTAATCATATGCTAGAACTAAACTACTACTCGTAGTACCTTAAACCACCAATAGATAGAACCAGCGTACAGTCGAATAGCAGACACAGAAATACAGTACTAAACCCAAAAAAAACAATGTAACATATTTACAGATGTTACAGGCTCCCCCCGCCAAGGACAAACCAAACCTGAACCACAGGTTTAGTTTGCCTATATCGAGAGCAGATCACCTAAAGGGGGAGTTTTAAGTCGTCCCCGAGCACGACTCACATCAACCCCCCAACAAAACCCGACAGGAGTAGTTAAGGTCATCTCCTTCGCGTGACCGAAACGACAGAGCCGGGAAAAAGGGATCAAGATAATCCCCCGGAACCCCTCACCACCCACCTAACAAAAGGAAGAGGTGAACAGCCCCAGAAGACATCAACAATCTACAGTGGCGGCGCTGGCGGTTTCCGCCCAACCAAGGGAAGAAAGCACCAACACGCGCACACCCAAAACTAACTAACCAGAACCAACTAACCTAAAACCCGAAACAATAACTAACAGTAACAAAATTTGCCAAAAGGCCACAACGGACTCACTATGTCCAACAAAAGGAAAAAGGGGAGCGACCCCAAAAGGCTAACAAAAGACTCAAAAAGCCAACAACAACAAGTGGGACATGAGGACGTCTCCTCATAATCCTAAAAAGGGAGAGCACAAAACAAGCCTCCAAAACAAGAAAAACTCCTGGCACCAACAGGAGCTAGGAAAAGCAAATAGCGCAAAGGCAAAAAGCCAAAAGACCAAAAGGCGCGCCTAATCCAATCACAAAACCAAAACAGTCATAAAGACAAATCAGGGAACATCAAATCCAGGATCGTCCCAGAAGGACAAAATAAAATTATAATCAGATATAATATGACAATTGTCAAGGGCAAGCACTTCTTCATCATCATCAACATCAGGAGCAATCTCATTACGGATAGGCCCGTACGCATTCTTCAATTGAGAGAGATGAGCTTTCCTGACGACAACATCAGTATTAGGATGCGCTAACAGAACAGTAACGGGAGTCAAAAACTTATGAATCTTGAAGGGTCCAAACCAGCGAGTCATTAGCTTAGCAGATTGCTTGTTGATGGCGGAGCTTAAATTGTGTTTTTGGCATTAAACCAAATCTCCGATTTTAAAAACATTCTCCTTTCTCCCTTTATTATACTGCACAGCGTATTTCCTATGTGCTTTTATCAGATTGTCCTTAGCACTCTTCCATACTTCCGCCACATCGCGCACATTGCGAGGCAAAAGATCACTAATCTTCCAGAGGTTGGACAGAGGACAAGAGGGCTGGATTTTAAAAATAACATTGAAAGGGGAATCCTTCAAGGAATCGTGCATAGAAGTGTTGAAAGCAATTTGCAGCCACGGAAGAGAATGATCCCAAACAGTTTGAGAGTCGTGGTGAAAAGCAATCAAAGCCGCCTTAAGATTGCGATTGAAGCGTTCGGCGTTGGACGGTTGAGGGATGGTAAGGCGACAGGGTAGCAAAACGAATACCTAACGAAAACAGGAAATTACGGAACTGATTGGACGTGAAGCAAGAAGCGTTGTCGGTAATAATAATCTCTGGGAAACCAAAATGCTGAAAAATATTGTCCTTAAGGGCTTTTATGGTACTAGACGTGGTAGCTTCACGTACCGGACACAACCAGGTGTCCGGTCCGGGTGTTCGGGTGTGGCAACCCCGGGACCCCAGCTAAGAGCTAACCTTATTTCAAAACTATACACAGGTTGCTCTTACACTACACACAACAATAATACTACATCACACACACCACACTTTCTTTCAACACACACATTTACATACCCTACACTCAACACATACACAAAGTTTTTCTTACACACATTTATAATGCTGGCGAGGATGGGATGCGGGCTGGTCGTGCGTAACCCTTTCCGGATTGGAAGGTCTGGACTGTGGTTGTGCTGCTGTGAGCTTGCTCTGCCGAGGCTTTGCGCCATCCTTTAGCCCTTCCAGTCGCTTCGGTACTGTGGCAAGAAGTGGACCATGGGTAAGAGTGTCGGAGCTCTTACTGCTGCGTGCGAGCCTCTGGGACGTCGGTATCAGTGGGTCAGGCAGTACCTGACTCCCCGGCCCGGATGAAATACGTGGGAGATGGCTGCCGGGAGTACTCGGCCGGGTCCTTCTTTTTACTAGGGACCTGCGGCGTGCGCGGGTCATCTCTCCGCCCGCACCCTGCTTTCACGATGACTGGAAAAGCACTAAAGATAATGTCAAATAAACAATCTTCCCTCGGATGTAAAAGACTATGGTCTAGCTTGTCTGACGATAGTGATAATAGTGGTGTATTAAGTAACACGGACAAATTTTTCGTTGTTCGTTGTGTTGCAGAAGAAGGGTCGCTATCAAAAGTTTCCCCCTTCATTATTAACAGGTCTGTGCAGTCGGTTTGTGGCTCCCCACATTCAATTAAAAAACTAAGGAATGGTACTTTGTTAATTGAAACAACGTCTGCGAAGCAAAGTAGCAGCGTTGTTAAAATTACACAAATAGGAAGTACTGCAGTCACTGTTGAACCGCATAGATCCCTCAACTCATCTCGAGGAGTGGTTTACTCTCGAGATATACATGATATGTCTGAGGCTGAGTTATTGGAGGAGCTTACCCCCCAGCGAGTGACGCAAGTCAAAAGAGTTACGCGTCGGGAAAATGGTATTGATGTCGGTACCCCGACACTTATCATAACATTTTCCACCCCACAACCTCCAGATCGTCTAAAGTTGGGTTACTTGTCTGTTCGAGTGAGACCGTATGTCCCAAACCCTCTGCGCTGTTTTCAGTGCCAGGAATACGGACATACGAAAATTAACTGCAAGAAACCTGCGATATGCGCAAAGTGCAGCTCACCTGACCACTTAGACAGCGAATGCACTTCTGAAACAGAACTGTGTGCAAACTGTAAAGGAAGTCATTCAGCTAGGTCTCGGGAATGCCCTAAGTATAAAGAAGAACGGGAAATTCAGAAAATTTCGTCTGAACAGAAGCTTTCCTTTCCCGCTGCCCGGAGCGAGTACAGAAAACTAAATAGCATCCGAAATGCAGTCCAGCCTGACATTTCGTTTGCAGCTGCAACTAGTGTTCAGTCTCGTGTGTCTGGTGAGTGCTCGTCATGCGTAGAGTTGAAAAGTGTTGTTGAGAACCTAACTAAACAGGTTGCTTCCCTAACTTCTGCACTTAAAGCGTTATTAAGCACCAAGCAAACAGAAATTGGTTCAAAGAGCTCAGTGTCTCAAGTGTGTAACCTTTCTGCGACGCAGAGTACAAAAGCTCAGCTGTCAAGTAAGACAGCCTCTACCTCAAAGGGAAAACCCCTTTCAGTATCCAAGACGCTTCCAGCGGAAGCGTCTAAATTTTTAAAATCTCCTCCGTCTGGGTCCAAGATCCACGATATGATAGGAGATTCATCGGCCCTAGAAAAGGGCTTTATACAAGTAAAAGGGAAAAAAGGGAAGGAGAAAATTGTGTTTGAAACGTAACTCCTCCGTTGCGAAATACCCTTTAATAGTTTAATTCAATGGAATGTTCGCGGGATCCGGTCTAGGTATGAAGATATAAAGATATTGATCCGGGATAAGTGTCCGTTTGCGCTTTGCCTGCAAGAGACGATGTTACAACCTGATATCCGATTATCCTTTCGTGGATACGAAATGTTTAGGAAAGATTCCCTGCATGGTGGCCCTGGTGGTGGGGTCGCTATATTACTTCACCAGTCAATGCAGGGGATAAATCTGGATATTCAGACGGATCTTCAGGCCGTAGCAATCAGGATAACTGTCCCGGTGTCGGTTTGCGTGTGTAATATTTATTTACCACCAAACACAGACATTTCATACCTTGCCATGAGAGAATTACTGGAACAGTTACCAGCTCCATATATCGTCCTAGGAGATTTCAATGGTCACCATTATTCTTGGGGCTCCTCACTGTGCAATGGTAGAGGTCACATGGTGGAGAGGGTCCGGAGTGATTTAGACTTATGTCTATTGAACGATGGATCTGAAACATTCATGTCATCCTCAACAGGATCCTGGTCGTGCTTGGACCTTACTTTCTGTAGCCCGTCCCTTGTACCACGGTTGTTGTGGAGAGTACTGCCAGACCTGTACGGAAGTGATCATAGACCGGTGGTGGTCGAGTTTTTTGACTACCAGTCTGTCGATGACCTTCCAAAACGATGGATAGAGAAGCTTGCACGGTGGAATGAGTTTTCAAGTTTGATGGAATCTGAATATGAAGATGATGATGATGCACGAAGCCTGTTGTCTTCCTTTGTGGAGAGGATGTCTGCAGCAGCTGCCCAGAGCATTCCTAAAACATCGGGTAAAGCGCGGCGGCCGCCGGTGCCTTGGTGGAATAATCGGTGTAAGGAGGCTCTTCAGGACCGCCGTAGGGCCCTGCGAATTTTTAGTCGCAGACCTACGGATGCTAACCTGGAAGCTTACCGAAGAGCTCGGGCCTGCTGTAGGCGTATCTTTCTGGAGAGTAAGCGAGAGTCGTGGAGCCGTTATGTTGCAGATATTAATAGGAGTACCCCTGTGACAACGGTGTGGAGAAAACTGCGGTCCGTTTGTGGAAGGATGTCTCCGCACCGAATTGCAGGGTTGCAAACTGACGGTTCCGTGATTACGTCACCAATCGACATTGCGAATGCAATTGGTTCTTCGTTAAGATCAGCGTCTCTCACGTCTTCATATTCAATTCAATTTCAAAATCATAAGAAAACCATTGAATCTCTTCCTTTTCATATAGCGGACACAAATGATCCTCTGAACATTCCTTTTTCAATGCCTGAACTAAGAAAAGCGCTCAAAGTTTCTCGAAATACCTCGCCTGGAGGAGATGAAATTACACTTTCGATGATAGCGCATTTACCAGACTCCGGGTTAAGGCAACTCCTACATATTTTTAATAAAATATACGCTTCTAGAAAGCTTCCAGAATCTTGGAAAGAAGCAATTGTTGTCCCGATCCTCAAACCTGGCAAAGATAAAATGTTGGCCTCCAGCTATCGCCCCATCTCTCTGACAAGTGTTGTATGTAAGGTGATGGAAAGAATGGTGAATAGTCGTCTCATGTGGTATCTGGAAAAGAATGACTTCCTCGCTCCTGAACAGAGCGGTTTTCGGAGAGGGAGGTCTTCGACAGACCACTTGGTGGCCCTTGAGACGGCTATCTGCAATGCGTTTGCATTGCGGCAGCGCCTCGTTGCCGTATTCTTTGATTTGAAAAAAGCATATGATACGGCTTGGCGACGAGGTATTCTTAATACCTTGCGGGAGTGGGGCATCGCTGGGAACATGTTGGCCTTCATTAAAGACTTTCTGGATGACCGATCATTTCGTGTAAGGGTTGGTCAGAGTTTGTCAAACAGGTTTGATTTGGAAAATGGTATACCGCAGGGGAGTGTAATTAGTTGTACCCTATTTGCGGTTGCCATTAACAATATTGT
Source organism: Catonia carolina (assembly GCA_035578175.1). Classification (NCBI taxonomy): domain Eukaryota; kingdom Metazoa; phylum Arthropoda; class Insecta; order Hemiptera; family Achilidae; genus Catonia; species Catonia carolina. Next base: position 109,438,713 of record JAQMRL010000001.1, read on the forward strand.
GAAAAGTTGCGTATACCCTGTTAAATGTTCGTTGTTTGTAGATGATTTTGCGATATATGTTGCATCTAGAAATGTTGTTTCAGCTGAACGAGCCCTACAGCTTACTATATACCGTCTTGAGGAATGGTCACGGCAGACTGGCTTTAGTTTTTCTCCTGAGAAGACTAAATGCATTCAGTTTTGCCGAATACGGACTGATAATGTTCCAAGACTGTATTTAATGGGTCAGCATATCGAAGTTAGCACTGAAATCAGGTTTCTAGGTGTTATATTCGACAAAAGACTTACATGGGTTCCGCATATAAAAGACCTACGGGCTAGGTGCTTAAAGGTGGTTGATATTCTGCGTGTTCTTACAGGTACAGGTTGGGGAGCTGATAGATCATGTATGATAAGGTTCTACAAGGCTCTAGTGCGATCACGTATAGATTATGGCGCTGTAGCGTACTCATCTGCTACTCCCACTTCGCTGAGAATGCTTGACACGATCCACAATTCATGTTTACGATTGTCTACAGGTGCTTTTCGTTCTAGCCCTGTTGTCAGCATCTTAGTTGAAAGTGGAGAAATGTCGTTACACAGACGACGCCAGCAGCTTATATTGACGTACTTTGCCAAGTTGAAAGCTAGACCTTATCATTTTTTGCATGACATCATTCTCAACAACCCTTGTCATGATTTGCATCTGATGAATGCCCGATTGCCTTCACCATTCGGTGTAAGAGCGTTGGGGATATGCAACAACCTCGGTATTGCGATTCCTCGTGTGTACCCATGTTATTCATGTCTCTTTCCACCCTGGACCATCGCTCAGTTACACATTAACTTTGAAATGTGTAAATACTCAAAGGCAGACACAAGTTCTGTGGTATTTAATAGCATTTTCAGTGAGTTAGTTGAAGCTATTAAACCATCTACGGTTGTATACACGGATGGATCAAAGTCAGATGTTGGAGTTGGTTGCTCGTTTGTTGCTAATGGGAGAACCTATTTGTTTGGATTACCTGCGGGAACCAGTGTTTACACGGCTGAACTTTACGCTATTAGTAAAGCTCTGTCTGTAGTCTGTGTGCGTGGGCGTCGGGTGTTGGTGTGCACTGATTCGCTTAGTGCCCTTCAGTCGATTACTGATTTATATTCACGCCACCCGCTAGTTGTAGATGTCCACGGCACCGTGAAGCAGCTTAACGATAGAGGAGTAAGCGTTGTTTTCTGCTGGGTTCCGGGTCATGCTGGAATCTCGGGAAATGAGGCTGCTGATTTGGCCGCTAAGGAGGCGGCACGCCAACCGGCTTTCACGCAATATCTGACTGTGTCAGATTTCGTGGGCCTGGTGAAGCGTGTCATCACTGATTCCTGGCAGGTTGAATGGACTGGCTCTCATGGCAACAAGCTACGTGATATCAAACATGCCGTTAAGCCTTGGCCTACGTCGCTGAGGAACAACAGAAGGGAAGAAGTTGTCATCGCTCGACTTAGAATTGGGCACACCAGATTAACGCATGGGTATCTCATGACGTCTGGTGATGCTCCAGCGTGTGGCAGATGCGATTGTCCTTTGACAATAAAACATGTTTTGGTAGATTGCATCTGCTACGCAGCTCTGCGTCGGCGGTTTAAAATACCCTGCGAGTTGCGTGATGTACTCGGCGACGATAGCCATGTTTTAGACTCAACATTGAGATTTCTTAGATCCATCTGTGTATATAAAGATGTCTAATGGGGAAACGTTAATGTTGTTTTTATATTATATGTGTACTTGTGTGTTTTATTTTTTTTTTGTTTTATTTTCGTGGCCCATTTACAGCCTTTTGTTTATGTTTTAGGTCTGTGATATTAATGTAAATTATATTGTTTGCTGTGATACTAGTTTTTAAGATTTTTATGTGATAGTTTATAAATGTTGTTTATTCCAACTGTGATATTAGATTTAAGTTTGTGTTTGTATGTTTATCTTATAAGTTTTTAAAATAAATGTTCTTTACTGTAAATTTTATTTATAAATTTTTCTTTATCTGTGATATTTTTAGTTTTAGGAGTTATATTTAAATAAAAAAGTATATATTATATTATATTCAAGTACGTTCTACACTCGGGCCCTTTACACCCGCGTGTAGAACAACGGGCGATGATAACCGTCTGGTTTTTCGCCCTAAAAAAAAAAAATCAATCATCACAACCAGGTGAACTTGGAAAAGGAGTCAACGACGACCAAGATGTAACGGTTGCCACTGCGGGTTCGGGGTAACGGACCAACATGGTCAATATGTAGAACGTGAAAAGGACGGACGGGGACAGTGGAGGCGAGAAGACCTATTTTAGTGTTTCTAGAGGGCTTGCTAGTGGCACACGTGGTACAAGACCGGATACGGTGTTCGATGTCACGAGACATAGAAGGCCAGAAAAAGAACTGGGAAATTTTGCGCCGGGTCTTAATGAAACCTAGATGTCCACCTAACAAAGAATCGTGATAATAGGCAAACACCATATCCACAAGATGAGCGGGAAGAACGACACGAGAATTAAAGGGGCCAAAAGTTTAATTTTGGAAAGGAAATACTTAGTAGAGGGGTTACCATCCTTTAAAGAAATAATTAAGGGCGCTAAAACAGGATCCTGATTTTTGTGGGTAGACAAATCGGAAAAGGCAAGGGGGAAATCGTTGTGGATGGGGAGGCATTCAATATTGCTTTCTTCAGCAGGAACATCGCTCTGATCAAACATACGCGACAACGTATCCGCAATCACATTCTGTGTACCCTTAATATGAGTGACCTTAAATTTCATTGACATTATCTTGGCGATCCAACGCCCAAGTTTGCCTAAGGATCTTGGCCGAGCCAGCAACCAAGATAACGCCTGGTTATCAGTTTCTAATTCAAACTCGCGATGCTCTAAATATGGCCGAAACTTTTCTATCCCATAGACTACGGCCAAACACTCTAGCTCATAAGCCGAGGCTTTCCTCTCCTGACGGGTTAAGTTTCTAGAGCATACGCTATGGGCTGGCGCGAACCATCAATCTCCTGCATCAGCACAGCTCCCAGCGCACATAAACTAGCATCGGTTTGCAAAATAAATCCTTCGGTGAAGTCCGGCATGCGTAAAACAGGCGGGCTACAAATAGCAGCCTTTAGCTTTTCAAAAGCCTCCTGAGTCTCGATGGTCCACTTGAAAACACTTTTCTTACCACGCAAGGCGTTCAAAGGAGCAGCTATCTCTGCAAACTTAGGAATAAACTTCCGGAAAAAATTTACCATCCCAACAAACCTAGACACGGCCTTAGCGTTTTTAGGTTGTGGAAAGTTCTTGATGGTAACAGTACGTTCCGGATTAACCTTGACACCTTCCGCAGAAACAATATGACCCAAGAAACCTACCTCACTAACGGCGAATTTAATTTTGGTAGGATTAACGGTCAGGCCAGCGCTAGACAACCTACAGAGAATCTCGCGCACGTGATCAACATGACTACTAAAATCTTCGGAAAAATGAGAACATCATCAAGAAAATTAAAAACATAATTATTTGAACTTGACATCATGAAACAATTTGTCTAAAAGACGGGACAAGACTTGGCCACCTGTGGCCAGACCAAAAGGAATACGAGTAAATCGGTAAAGCATCCACGGAGTACAAAAACTAGTGACATGCTTAGAAGATTGAGACAAGGGAACCTGATGGTAAGCTGAATTCAGATCCAAAACAGTGAAGTATTTGCCCTTACCAAACCAATCGAAGCAGGAGTGGATGTTCGGGAGCGGGACAGCTTCAACATCAACATGTTTGTTAAGCTTCCGATAGTTGATCACCATTCTGGGTTTCCTATCTTCCCTAGCAACAATAAACGCAGGACTGGCGTACGATGAACAACTGGGTTCGATAATACCCTGCTCGAGCAGTTTATCGACAATTCCCCGCAGAAGGAGCATCTTGGGAGGGGCGAGGACATAAGGGTGTGACTTAACAGGAGTGTGATCAGTAAGTTTGATGTCATACTCCAAAAGATGCGTTAGACCCAAACGAGTCGTCAACACATGAGTAAAGGATTCGAACAACTCCACAGCCTGTTCACGTTGCTCATCATCCAAGTGCGGTATAAGGGTACGCCAGTCAAATTTACCAGAATCAAAAGACTGTACATGGTGATCTTTATTAACAGAAGAAATATTACCGCAAAACAAAGATAATTTATTCTTGGGCTCGAACTTGAAATGAAAGGAAGACGAGGGCAAGTCAAGAACAAGACCAGAATAGATAAAAAATCAGAACCCAATATAAAAGGGCACGCGAGGTTGTCAGCAACTAACACTGGGAAATACCAAGAAAAACTATCCAATTTAATTTTGCACAGGGCTTCACAAATAATGTTTAATTTAGAGCTAGTAGCTGAAGAACATACTACATCAGATTGTTTAACACTTTTGACGTTACAAGAATTATTAATAACATTAAAAACATTTAGACTCATAAAAGATCTCACAGACCCAGAATCAAGTAACGCAGGGATCTCACATGACGAAAAACTAAGGTTCGCCCTAGGTCGACTCCTAACCGGGCACATACTAACAACACTACTACGATTCGGTTTCAGAACACCATTTACAGACTTAGGCCATTTTATCAGGTTTAAATAATTATTCCCAACACGAGAATTACAAATTTTGGCATCGCCAACACCAACGGATAATTTGCGACCAAAATTAACACCATATTTATTAAATTTACTTTTAAACTTAGCGCATTCCCATATATAATGACCCTTGACATTACACAAGAAACAAATGGCAGGAAATTTATTAATTGAGTTAGGCTGGAATATTTTAAAATGAGGAAGGCTAACCCCATCAACCTCATTTGAAACTAGTTTTTTGAATTAGATGAATTTTCAGGACGTCGTACAACACCCCCATTAACTGCAGCCTTTTTAAAACAATTAGCCACCAAATGACCAGGCGTGTGACAAAAATGGCACAAAGGAATATTCCTGTGACCGGCGCTAGGCACGCTGGCACTCACAGACAACCGCTGCCTTTGACTATCGTTGAACTTAGTGTTCATGACATGGACACAAATCTGATCTAACTCGACAAAATTGGTTGGCCTATGACACATCACAAGACAAGAACGAGTTTCCGGAGATAGACCGTCCAACACATTGCTTACAATATCAGCCTCACACAGGCCCAGCTGCAAAACAGCTGCCGCCTGTTTTATCTCAGAAACGTATCGATGTAAATCCTCACCATTTTGTTGACACCTGTGAAAAAGATTTCGCTGCAAATCAATCAATTGCCCCGCTGGTATGAAAGCTTTAATAGCTTCCTTCTGAAAAGCGGCGAAGTCCTGACTTTCAATGTGTTTAATCATATAGTCACGCAAAGGGCTAGTGACATAGGGCAATAACAAAGAGTTAATACAATTACGAACGTCCGGAAATGAATCATATAAACTAATAGCCGTTTTAAATAAGCTTAACAATTGGTCAACATCAAAACCATTACAAACAGATAATTTACTAAGTAATTTTTCAGCAGGATGTGGCAATTTGCAATATAAAGAAACCGGCTGTCTCATTATTGCAGGAGAGCCATCATTAATGACACTTGAATTAATACAGGTTCCATCAGAACCACTTGGCAAAACATTAGGGACGCCAGCCTCAGCGGGTACCTCACCACTACCGGAAGGAATCCCAGGAACAGGATCCTTGACACACATTTTAGCTACAGACTTTACAGTATTTTCAAGCTCGACCAGATTATTATTAAATTCTTTCAATTTGTCCGCATGTGCGGCGTCAGAGCCACAAAAAGCGCTGAGAACAGCAATTCTACTAGCGACAGAATCTAACCTGCGTTTTATACCCTCATAATATCTAGAAGTAATTGGGGCTTCTAAATTTTCGATCTCCTGAACAAAAACAAGAAGCCTAAGTGCGGTCAGTTGCAATTCTTTTTCCAAAGAGTATAAGGAAAGGTTTTTCCCAGCGCACACGTATCCCTGAGCCAGAGCCTTGCGCAGTTTAACACGCAGCTCACCGACAGTACCGTCCACAAATAAACCACGACCACGCAATTCGAATAAAATATCATCTTTGGTCAGATAGTCGACCTTTAATTGACTAGCAATAGCCATGGTTGAATATCTGACTCCAGTGGTCGCCAGCACAAAATTCCACAACAATCACAAAAATTTTATAGAGTACAATAATAAATTTGCAACAACTACACCATTTAGTACCATAAACTCAACAAAATAAACATTTGAACAATAAATTGTTATGTCGATCATATACCACTGCACCACCGCAAGAAACAACGACACCAAATGCCTGTAAACAAGAACACTGATGTTATGGGCCCCACATGCCACCAAAACATCAACATTCGGACAACCAAAACCGCAAACCAAAGACTGCCAACACACGGACAGTGTTTTGCACAACTGGACCAACACAGTCAACAAAACCACGTTCTGCTACCAATTTGTAACCACTCCCAGCACGTCAGGCCAAGTGATACAAAAGGAAACGTAAGGTTGTAGTTGTTGCATGAAAATAAAATCGCAAATAAAACATAATAAAATGACATTAAGAGATTTAATAGGTATAGTTTTTTAAAGAAAAGATATTACAAAAATATCAGTAATTACATATTTTTAAAAATTTGGTATTTTAAGAATGACACTATTTAAAAATATAAACCAGAATTTATATTACCAAAAGATTTACAGTTTCAAAGAATTTGTATTAAATTGGATCCAATTAAAAAAAAGTATCGCTAACATTAGCTTACAACAAAATATTTATAGACCATATATGTAGACATTTTGTCTTTTCAAAAAAATTGAAATTTGTAGGTAAGTTAAATCAGTTTTCGATTCAGCACAATACTAATTGGTTGAATCTTTTAAAAAAAAGAGAAATTTGGCGAACTATCAAGTTAAAGAAACTAGTATAAAGATTTAAGATTTCCTGCTACAAATAATAATAAAAAACACAATACACTATTTTAAATGTAAACTTTTTTAAAAAAAATTTTTTTTTTTTTTTTTTTTGCGAATTTCTACAGCAATTAAAGCCGTCTTTCGCATTTCAATCGCCAAGCCTCCCGATCCAGCCAATCACCCTCCTGCAGATCTCTCTTGCTCATTGCTTCCATCACCTCCTCCATCCACCGTCTCGTTGGACGGCCTCTTTTCCTTCTCTCTGTTGGGGTCCAATTCCATATCCTACTGGGCCATCTGCCCTCACTCATCCTTCTCAAGTGCCCATACCAAAACAATACCTTTTTCCCAATTTTATCCAATACCCTACTTGGTTTTCCTACTCTCTGCCAGATTGTTTCATTCCGTATATGGTCCATCCTCGAAACACGACAACTGCGTCTCCAGAAGTCCATCTGTGCAGCCGCAATCCTTCGTCTACTTCTCTCAGTTAGCTCCCACGTTTCCGCACCATATGTAAGAACGCTTTGTTGTATCGCTCTTCCAATTCTACACTTTGTTTCTGTCCGGATATCCTTTGACCACAAAACTGAATTCAGCATTCCTGTAACTACTTTTCCCTGAGTCACTCTATTTACTATCTCCCGTTGGCTGTTTCCTTCTTTACTCAACACCACACCCAGATACTTATATTCTTCACATACCTCTATCCTATGTCCCCCTATATGCAGATCTCGTCCAACAACTCCAATCGGTAAATACTTCGTCTTTGAATAGTTAACTTTTAAGCCCCATTTTTCAAGAACCTCTGTTAGTTTCCTCATCATATATTCAATATCGAACTCGTCATTCGCTATTACTACTTGATCATCTGCAAATAGAAGGGTATACAAAAATTGTCCATCGATGTCGATACCCATATTAGCACATTTTGCCTTCCACTCTTTCAAAACTTCATTCATATAAATCTTAAACAAAGTAGGAGTAAAAAAAATTATATGTACATATTGTCCATGTACATACACAAGAATAATTAATTTAATTCAATAAATTTATGAAATTTAATTTGATCAAATAAGAAAAGGTTCGGCGAAATTTCAAAAAAACAAAATATATATTAAATAGACTAAGATGAAAATAAATTGTTGGACGACATGTTAGTTGGAAGAAAATACGCAGGTCCAAATTCGTTGCACAACTTGCAGCGAACTGTATGTTGAAAGTTGTAGCAGAGATCTGAATTATTAGATTGTTTAAAAAAATAATAATTTTTTACATACCAGGAATGTACTGCACAATTACATAAAATTTACTTAACGCTGGTTTATCAGATTTCCTTCTGGATTCGAGTAGATTTTGATACGTGGTAAAATGAAATCATCAATCGATACTTTGCACAGACTTGCGTATAGATGGTGGAAAATTTAGCTACATGTCCTGGTACCGAAAGGAGCTGTTTAATTCAAGGTGAAGATTTGAATTTGCATTTATCGGAGCTTTCATTTATAATAATAACCAACTGCAATCCATAACTGCAAACCATATTAGAAATATGGGTGAAGAAAAGAAATCACGACATTAAATCACGGTAAAAACTTGAAAAGAAATTATGAAAAACAAAAACATCCAATCATGGCCGCTGCTGGAGGTGAACAGGAAGATCGAAGAACCGATCAGCTGATCGAAAAAACGGAGCTAGTAGAGACACTAGTAATCATATGCTAGAACTAAACTACTACTCGTAGTACCTTAAACCACCAATAGATAGAACCAGCGTACAGTCGAGTAGCAGACACAGAAATACAGTACTAAACCCAAAAAAAACAATGTAACATATTTACAGATGTTACACTACAAAATATGGTAATGAGTTATCAATGGTGTTTAATGTGAATTGCCTGGTGGGTCTTCCGGAAAGCTTGTCTCTGGCTCTAAAAAATGATTCGTTAGTTTATTCATATTTTCGGTTAAGGAATTAATTTGAATTTGCATTTCTTGTATTATTTTATCATTATTGTTTTCGTTGTCTAATTGAGTTAGCTCATATGGTGACCTGTAATGTTTGATTGGATCTGATTGTTGTGTACGCATTGAAACAGTATTTTGTGAATTCCATTTTGGGAATTGTGGTTTGTTATGATAATGCTGTTGTTGATGAGGTGGTTGTGTGACTGTAATGTTGATAATTGTTTTTATTTTGGTAATTAGTGTTTTTTTAGGTGTTGGAAAAATGTAGGTTGTGTTCTTTGTTGATTTTGAAAAAATTTATTTTGTTGTTTAAGGTGATTTGGTTCATAATTCGGTATTTTGTAAAAATTTGTAGGTTTAAATAATTTTTTCGAGTCAATTTTATTAATTGTATCAATCGTTGTGTTGTATTTTAGTTGTACTAAAACAATGCTATAATCGTTTATCAATTTGTTTCTGGCTTCCTCTAGGGTGTGTATATTCAATAACGGTAATTGTTTACTTATAGGACACCAAACCAATTTGAACCATTTTGCTTATAATCGATACTTTTTTGTATGCTGAATCCGAATATGAAATTATTTTTGCGCGCAAACAACTGTGGAATTATAAGCCCTTTTATATGATCTACCGACATAACCTCACTTTCCCGCAACGTTCTCAATTTATCTAGTGATATTTCTATGAATGTATACATTTTTGGTATAAAGAATATATATATATTGATAGTAATGTTGATATTGATCAATAAACATGAATAAAAATAACGTAAATATATAAACAACGTAAATACTGTGAATAATGTAAAATGACATACTAGTGTAATGACGTCATTCACTAGAATGGTTAAATTTTTATGACGTCATTACAAGCGGCCTCAAAAGTTATTATTAACCGAGTAGGTTAGCGGTTGGTACGGGCGTTTTCATTTGCATATAACAACCGATAACCTATCCAACATTAGCTCATTTAGAGTAGGTTATCGGTTGTTACGGGCGTTTATATTTGCACATAACAAACGATAACTTATTCAACATTAGCTCATTTAGAGTAGGTTATCGGTTGTTACGGGCGTTTATATTTGAACATAACAACCGATAACCTATCCAACATTAGCTCATTTAGAGTAGGTTATCGGTTGTTACGGGCGTTTATATTTGCACATAACAAACGATAACCTATTCAACATTAGCTCATTTAGAGTAGGTTATCGGTTGTTACGGGCGTTTATATTTGCACATAACAACCGATAACCTATCCAACATTAGCTCATTTAGAGTAGGTTATCGGTTGCTACGGGCGTTTATATTTAAACATAACAACCGATAACCTATCCAACATTAGCTCATTTAGAGTAGGTTATCGGTTGTTACGGGCGTTTATATTTGCACATAACAAACGATAACCTATCCAATATTAGCTCATTTAGAGTAGGTTATCGGTTGTTACGGGCGTTTATATTTGCACATAACAAACGATAACCTATCCAACATCCGATAACAACCGATAACCTACTCTTAATGAGCTAATGTTGAATAGGTTATCGTTTGTTATGTGCAAATATAAACGCCCGTAAAAACCGATAAAGCCCGTACCAACCGCTAACCTACTCGGTTAATGTTAATTTTTGAGGCCGCTTGTAATGACGTCATAATAATGAAACTATTCTACTGCATGACGTCATTACACTAGTATATCATTTTACGTTTTCACAGTATTTACGTTGTTTATATATTTACGTTATATTTATTCATGTTTATTGATCAATATATATTAACATTACCAACATTACTATCAATATATATATTCTGTATGCCAAAAATGTATACATAAATATAAATATCACGAGATAAATTGAGAACGTTGCGGGAAAGTGAGGTTATGTTGGTAAATGAAATAAAAGGGCTTATAACTAATTCCACAGTTGTTTGCGCGCAAAACTAATTTCATATTCGGATTCAGCATACAAAAAAGTATCGATTATAAGCAAAATGGTTCAAATTGGTTTGGTGTCCTATAAGTAAACAAATACCTCAATAACTGTAAATGAGATTCTAATGTTGGATGCACACCATGTACTAATGTACGGACTAGAGTGGCATCAAGTTGGTTAGTTAAGTTTATTAACAAATCTCCCTTAAAACCATCTAATTTATATCTGGTTATGACTGTCGTACGTTTCTCGTCTAATCTATTTAAGAATTCTATTGGATGTTCATTATGTAATGATTTTAGTAAAGCTAATTCTGCTATTAAATCTGGTATTTTTCGATTATCAGAGAAATTATTTCTTAATACATTTACTAATTCTAATATATTTGAACAATTATTATTATAAACCACGGCCTCAGCTGGGCCATCTAGTCTACACATAGCAGCTTTAAATAATAACCAATGATTTGAATCTTTTTCTTTAACGTTGTCTGCGCAATATGCAGCACAGAGTTCTTCACATGTGTCGATAAAATGTGGTAATTTATAAGGTGTTCCATCGTATCTAGGCAGATATTTTAATAGTTCGTGTGATAACGGTTTAGAAGTCATTTTTGTATAAAAGTTGAAAACTTACGGTTATAAAAGGTTGTCGTACTTCTTATAGGTGACTTGATGGTAAAGATGTTGAGATGTACAGATGTATTCTCCTTGACGTATAGATGAATTGTTAGAGTTTTGGAAACCGTAGATGAAGAGTTGAAACTCAAGTTCTTCTGCTCCGGGAAATTGATCACGAAGAAGTAGTAAGTCAATTGGACGTACCTGAAGAGTCTTCCATGGTCCCTGTTCTGGCGCCAATTAAATAAAACAATTCGTCGGAGAAGTTTTTAAAAATATTTATTTTCGGGCTGTTAACCCAATACAAATGTATACATTAACACAAAATACTTAAACACCTGTTTACAGAATTACAAGTTTACGTCTACTTCTGATGATGGAATAAATTCAATTGATATTAAACAGTTGTTTTTAAAGATATAAAGTTGTTTACAAAAATATAAATAATTTAGATTTCACAAATACACAAATAGCTAAAAGCATTATTTAAATAATAACAATAACATGTTTACTGACCTTATAATTACTACTAGATATTTATATATTAACTATTATGATATAACTTTCGACAGACAATTTGGTGGCCCTTGAGACGGCTATCTGCAATGCGTTTGCATTGCAGCAGCGTCTCGTTGCCGTATTCTTTGATTTTAAAAAAGCATATGGTACGGCTTGGCGACGAGGTATTCTTAATACCTTGCGGGAGTGGGGCCTCGCTGGGAACATGTTGGCCTTCATTAAAGACTTTCTGGATGACCGATCATTCCGTGTAAGGGTTGGTCAGAGTTTGTCAAACAGGTTTGATTTGGAAAATGGTAAACCTCAGGGGAGTGTCATTAGTTGTACTCTATTTGCGATTGCCATTAACCATATTGTGAAATGTTGCGTATACCCTATTAAATGTTCTTTGTTTGTAGATGATTTTGCGCTATATGTTGCATCTAGAAATGTTGTTTCAGCTGAACAAGCCCTACAGCTAACTATATACCGTCTTGAGGAATGGTCACGGCAGACTGGCTTTAGTTTTTCTCCTGAAAAGACTAAATGCATCCAGTTTTGCCGGATTCGGACTAATAGTGTTCCAAGACTGTATTTAAAGGGTCAGCATATTGAAGTTAGCACTGAAATTAGGTTTCTAGGTGTAATATTCGATAAAAGACTTACATGGGTTACGCATATCAAAGACCTACGGACTAGATCCTTAAAGGTGGTTGATATTCTGCGTGTTCTTACAGGTACAGGTTGGGGAGCTGATAGATCATGTATGATAAGGTTCTACAAGGCTCTAATGTGATCACGTATAGATTATGGCGCTGTAGCCTACTCATCTGCTACTCCCACTTCGCTGAGAATGCTTGACACGGTCCACAATTCATGTTTACGATTGTCTACAGGTGCTTTTCGTTCTAGCCCTGTTGTCAGCATCTTAGTTGAAAGTGGAGAAATGTCGTTACACAGACATCGCCAGCAGCTTATATTGACGTACTTTGCTAAGTTGAAAGCTAGACCTTGTGATTTTTTGCATGACATCATTCTCAACAACCCCTGTCATGATTTGCATCTGATGAACGCCCGACAGCCTTACCATTCGGTGTAAGAGCGTTGGAGATATGCAACAACCTCGATATTGCGATTCGTCGTGTTTACCCATGTAATTCTTGTCTATTTCCACCCTGGACCATCACTAAGTTACACTTTAACTTTGAAATGTGTAAATACTCAAAGGCAGACACAAGTTCTGCGGTATTTAATAGCATTTTCAGTGAGTTAGTTAAAGCTATTAAACCATCTACGGTTGTATACACTGATAGATCAAAGTCGGATGTTGGAGTTGGTTGCTCGTTTGTTGCCAATGGGAGAAGTTATCTGTTTGGATTACCTGCGGGAACCAGTGTTTACACGGCTGAACTTTATGCTATTAGTAAAGCTCTGTCTGTAGTCTGTGTGCGTGGGCGTCGGCTGTTGGTGTGCACTGATTCGGTCAGTGCCCTGCAGTCGATTAGTGATATATATTCACGCCACCCGCTAGTTGCAGATGTCCACGGCACCGTAAAGCAGCTTAACGATAGAGGAGTAAGCGTTGTTTTCTTCTGGGTTCCGGGTCATGCTGGAATCTCGGGAAATGAGGCTGCTGATCTGGCTGCTAAGGAGGCGGCACGCCAACCGGCCTTCACGCAATATTTGACTGTGTCAGATTTCGTGGGCCTGGTGAAGCGTGTTATCACTGATTCCTGGCATGTAGAATGGACTGGCTCTCATGGCAACAAGCTTCGTGAAATAAAACATAATGTTAAGCCTTGGGATACGTCACTGAGGAAGAGCAGAAGGGAAGAAGTTGTCATCGCGCAGTTAAGTAATTGGACACGTTAAGTGATTTTTAAAAAAGATTTATTTCGGTCAAAGACCGTTAGATACAATAGTTTTAATGTATAATGAATTGATGATTTGATGAAAGTGTGTTGATTACAATTTTCACAAGTCTTATATACTAGTCGATAATGAAAGTGTTTACAAGAATAAAATAAATACACTTTCATATCTATTTAAAATATAGGCTATTTAGGTTAAATATGTTTATAAGTACAACTATTTATTTATATAACTCCTCCATCCTTAAGATTTCACTTTGTCCTCATAAGTGAATTTACTGAAGATTTGTTGAAACCAAAGGAGTTTGTATTGGGATCATTTGGACCACCTGAGTAGTTTTTTGTTTCTTTTTGACATCATATTTGTATAAAGAATAACAAAGAATAACAATGATGACTATAATTATGATTAAAATTAATGATAAATAATCATGATCAATACCTTTATCCATTTCTAATATTTCCATTGGTTCATTATTTATTTTAGCTGTTTGCAATTCCTCAAAAGTTAAGTTAGTTGTTACAATATTTATAGGTATATTTGTAAGTTTTTGTGGGAATGATTCCACAAAAGAAAAAGGCATTCGTTTGTCAACTAATTTTTCCTGTGAATTTACATACACTATAGATGTTTGTGGTAAATTTAGATCTATATCCTTATGCTTAATAGTTATTCTTATTTTTGCAATATTATGCGTTAGAATACAATTGCACTGTTCAATATATTTAAATATTTCTCCACTTTCTCTTATTTTTACTTTCGTGCAGCTATTTAGTTGATCGTTATTAAGTATTTCAGATGTACAGTTATCGTTCAAGGTTTTAAAATATTTACAATATTGCTTATTATATATTTTCATACAAGATGATACAGTATATAACTGTTTTTTATTTACTGCTACAATTAAACTATTAGTAATGAGAGAATAATTTTCTTGTTTATTATACACTGGATAAGATAACAAAAAGTAAGTTTCCCAAGGAGTCTCATTCTTTGGTAACTTAATAAAATAAGTAATAGTTGATTTTGATAAAGCACAATGTACTAAACCTAATTCCCATAAGACAGAGATATCATTTGATATTAACTCCACATTAGTTTTATTTGTTAATTTGTGTAATTCATTCTTTGTAATAATACTATGATGTAATTCATTTTTATTACAACTTTCTAGGCTACTTAAAATATCATTGAGTTTAAATTCAATTAAAGTGATTGTTGACATAACTAAATTTATTTGTTGTAGTCTATCTATTATATTATTTTTGTCTATAGTTTTGTTAATGAATTCATATAGTTTTACATTGTTTCTTTGGAGTATTTTTACATCTTTATTGAATTGATTAACCAAATTTTCACTGAATATTGTTTGACTTTTGACATTATGAATTAAATGTTGTTCGTTATTTTCTATTAAATTAATGGTTTTGTCATAACGCTCTTTATCATCAGCGTCAAGTGTACCAGTGAGCCACGATAAAATTGAACCTATTCCATTAATAAGACCTCGGCGTTTCCTTGTTCCTTTCAATTTTTTAATGTGATCAAATTTTTCATGTATATAAATTGTTATTGAATTCTTTTCCATTGTCTGTCTGTATGATTTCTGGAATTGGGAAATTAACAAGATATTGTTTTAATGCTTTAAATACCTCAATACTATTAAGATGTCTTAATACATAGGCGTTTAGTCTGCGAGAAAAACAATCAATAATAGTAAGAATTTTGGTTTTATCGTAGGTAAAAACATCAATTTGCAATCTTTCGAAGGGTTTTGAAGGGGTTGGCGTAATCTCAAATTTAGTTTTAATAGGTTTCCTGTCATATTTAACTTGAAGGCAAGAATGGCATTGATTAATAAAATTAGTTACATCCTTGTGCATTGAAGGCCAATAGTACTTCCTTCTGATATGTTGATAATTTTCGTTTATTCCTCGATGATAGGTTTTAGTTGTGTGGTGTTGACTTATAATTTCCATTTGCTCGTCTTTATCTTCTATGTCAAGTCGAATATTTTTATAAATTTTTATTTTTAGATGAGGAAATGTATTTCTTATGAACTCTTGAAAGTTAGTTAGCAATATATCATAGTTTTGTTGATTTATACCTTTTTTATTACATATTATTCCGTAGGTTGAATTTGGATTAATGTATTCCATGCAAAATTCAAGAGATTTTTCTATTTCTGCGGGGTCTTTAAAATATAATGTAAGACGATTTTTATTAAATAATTTTTTAAAATTATGTTTCCGGTCTCCTCGTTCAATTATAATCTGATTTTGCTCTATGTTAATTATTGCGTCGTCATCCATAATGTATACATTTTCATTAGAACTTTCTTGAGAGTGAATAGTAGCTAAACTGTCATTATCGTTGTTTTCAACGTCCTTTAAAAAATTATCTAATACTTCCTGTGGGTCAATGTTGTGATCTTCCAATACATTAAGTGTTTGAGTATTTATTCTAGAAAGGGCGTCGGCTAAGTAGTTAGTTTTTCCCTGAACGTATTTAATTTCAAAGTCAAATTCCTCGAGTAACAATTTCCAGCGAATTAATTTACTATTTGGTTCTTTAATGTTGTATAACCACTGGAGAGGTTTATGATCTGTTTGTATTAAAAATGTCCTGCCATAAATATAGGGTCTAAAGTATTTGCATGCCCAAACGATTGCAAGTAATTCCTTTTCAATTGTTGACAAGTTGGTTTCATGTTTGTTTAGTGTTCGAGAGGCGTAAGCTATAGGTAAATCTTTTCCATCGAAAACCTGAGATAGGACTGCTCCGATGGCGTAGTCAGAAGCATCAGTTGTTAGTATGAATTTTTTCGAGAAATCCGGTAGTTGCAAAATAGGATTATTTTGTAACATCAATTTTAAGTTATTAAAAGCTTCTTTATATTCTTCATCTTTTATGTTAATTTTTACGTCTTTCTTTAAGGCACTAGTAAGAGGTTTAGCTATTTTGGCATAGTTTTTTATCATTTTTCTATAGTAGCCGGTGAGGCCTAAAAATTGTTTAATTTGTTTTACAGTAGTAGGAATCGGAAAATTGTTTATTGCTTCTACTTTCAAAGGGTTAGGTTGAATTCCATTTTCTGAAATGATATGTCCTAAGTATGTTAATTCTCGTTTAAAAAATTCTGTTTTATCTATTTGTATTTTAAGATTGTGTTCTTGAAGCTTTTCGAAGACTGATTTTAAATGCTTCAGGTGTTCTTCTAAGTTATCTGAGAAAATAATTATGTCGTCCATGTATACTAAAACATTGGGCATTCGTGAAAAAATTATATTCATTGCTCTCTGGAAACTCGGCGGGGCGTTTTTTAAGCCAAAAGGCATACGCAGGAACTCAAAGTGGCCGTTTTCTGTAGAAAATGCCGTTTTTGGTACAGATGCTGGATCTAATTCAATTTGGTGAAAGCCAGATGCTAAGTCGATTGCTGAAAAGTAGGTTGCCCTACCAATTTTCCCAAATAAGTCTTCTATATTGGGTAAAGGATATTTATCACTGATGGTTTTATCGTTTAGCTTTCTGAAATCTAATACAACTCGTATCTTCTTTTTTTCAGAAGCATCCTGTTTTTTTGGTACAACCCATATAGGTGAATTGTATGGTGAATTTGAATATTGAATGATTTTATTTTTTAACATTTTATCGATTTCAATCTGAACCTGTTCGCGGAAAACTTGAGGGTACCTGTAGTTTTTTGTATAGACTGGGAGTTCGTCTGTGGTGTTTATTTTATGTTTTAATACATTTGTGCTACTTAACGGTTCTTCCTCTGTTTTTATTATATCCCTATAATTTTTTATTAAATTTAGTAATTTTGTTTTCTCTTCATTATTCATATGATCAGTACGTATTAGTTTAGAAATGTCATCAATTCTGTCCCTTAATGTTTCAGAACAATTGGTCATAAAATTTTTTGGTTCATGAATTGTTTCTAATTCCTCCACTTCAACGGGCTCAGGACATATGGTCATAAGCTCGTTTGAGTACACTAAACACGTACATTCGTTATTATTAATATTAACGACTCCTTCTTCATATCTATAATTTTCTTTTTCAACGGCTTTAACTAATCCTGTTTTGAGATTAGGAATTGACCTAATTGGAACAGTGATTATATTAAAACCAGGTTTAAGTTTTATCTCATTATGACTAAATAATAATTTTTTTGAACCTGTCTCATATTCTAATAAGTTTGTATCGAAATTTATGTTTGATTTTATTTCACTTAACGTTTCGTGTCCTAGTAAAATATCATATTTGTCTGAAAAGTCGAATAAGTATATTTTTATTATTTTGTCTTTTAAGAATACGGTTTCTGTATTAAATAGAATATACTCGTTTCCTTTACTTTTACCATTAGGCGTTTTTACAATAAAGTCTTCTTTATATCTAGTAATGTTAGGTGGTACAAATTTATGATTTATGTAATTTTTTTGGGAACCTGTATCTATCAACCATTTTCTGTCTTTGTAGTCGATAAAGTATGGAAGAGATTTATTAATTATTTTTAAGTCAAAGTATCTGAGCTTGGTTGGCCTTTGTCTAAAAAATGATCCGTTAGTCTTTTAACTGATGTGTTTAATTCGTTTATTTGGCCTTGCATTTCATTTATTTTAATGTCATTTTCCGATTCAGAAATATGGGTCATCTCGTAAGGTGATTTATAAGGTGGGTTAGATTGTACTGTTCGCATTGATACTGTGTTTTGTGAATTCCAATTAGGGGGTTTATAGAAGGGTTGTCTGTTCTGATGATGGTTGTGATTACCGTTATTACTATTATTATTATTATTATTATTATTATTATTATTATTGTTATTATTATGTGAAGGTTTAAACTGACCTGGATGTTTGAAGTTTTTTTGTGTATTTTTGTGGGTTTGTTTTTGTTGGAAATTTGGTATATTATATTTTAACGGTTGGTGTTGTCTTTCATTAAATTTATTAAAAGAGTTATGCGTATTATTTATTTTTAATTGTCGCATTATTATGCTACAGTCATTAATTAATTTGTTTCTAGCGTCGTCTAAATTTTGAATATTTAATAACTGCAAATGTGACCCTAACATCGGATGAACGCCGTGAACTAATGTGCGGACTAGAGTTGCATTTAACTGATTTTTTAAGTTAACAAAAAGATCACCACTTATACCATCTAAATTATATCTAGTTATTACTGTTGTCCTTTTTTCATCTAATCTATTTAAAAATTCTATGGGATGTTCATTAGTATATGCTTTCATTATAGCTAATTCAGCGATTAAGTCTGGTATCTGTCGGTTATCTGCAAAGTTTTTTTTTAAGGCATCTAATAATTCTATAATATTTGTACAGTTATTATTATAAGCAACAGCTTCGGCTGGACCATCTAAATGGCACATTGCTGCTTTAAACAGAAGCCAGTGATTTTCATTTTTTTCTTTTATTGCGTCAGAGCAATAAAGAGCATAAATTTCCTTACATGTATTCACAAAATTAGGTAGTTTATATGATTTTCCATCATAACGTGGCAGATATTTTAAAAGTTCATGTGATAGCACTTTAGAGTTAGCCATTTTCTTATGATTATATTAAACAAAAGTTATATTAGCAGAAGTAGTCTTACGTTGTTAGATGTTTTCTTTTGATGTCTCCAGCAGAGGATTCGGATGGTTGAAGCAGCTAGCAGATATTTTGATATTGTAGATTGAATGATTTTAGAGTTGATGGTTGCTTGTCGTTCCTGGGTGTTACAGTTGTTGGCGAATTTTCGAGTTAACAGTTGTTTGTTGTTCCTTGGTGTTACAGTTGTTGGCGATCAGCTTGAAGGATTGAAATCCACACTCCGTTGTATAAATGAATATAATAATGATTTATAAAAATCGAAAATTTATAACACGAAATACTTTTTAAACGAAGCGAGCTGGTCCCTGTTCGGGCGCCAGTTAAGTAATTGGACACGTTAAGTGATTTTTAAAAAAGATTTATTTCGGTCAAAGACCGTTCGATACAATAGTTTTAATGTATAATGAATTGATGATTTGATGAAAGTGTGTTGATTACAATTTTCACAAGTCTTATATACTAGTCGATAATGAAAGTGTTTACAAGAATAAAATAAATACACTTTCATATCTATTTAAAATATAGGCTATTTAGGTTAAATATGTTTATAAGTACAACTATTTATTTATATAACTGCGCGACTTAGAATTGGGCACACCAGATTAACCCATGGGTATCTCATGAAGTCTGGTGATGCTCCAATTTGTGGCAGATGCGATTGTCCTTTGACAGTCAAACATGTTTTAGTTGATTGCGTCTGCTACGCAGCTCTGCGTCGGCGATTTAAGATTCCTTCTGAATTAAGGTGTATACTCGGTGACGAAAGCCCCATTTTGGACGCGGCTTAAAAATTTTTACGATCCATTAGTGTGTACAACAGTGTCTGACAGTCAGGGGTGTGTTACAATGTTTTATATGCATAAATTGTTTTTATTCTATAGTATATGTTTTTTTATATTAGTTGTAAGTTTGTATTCATATGTCTGTGTTTTTATTATGAGGCCCCTTTACAGCCTTTTGCGACATCCTATGTCTGTGATATTATTTATTTTTAATGTAATTTTTAATTTTTTGGTTGTGATACTAGTTTTTAAGATTTTAATTACATAAGTGTCAATGTCATTATTGTCATTTATTCTAACTATGATATTAGGTTTAAGTTTATTTGTGTATGTTTTTGTGTTTTTTAGCGTTTTTTTAGCCTGTTTTGTTTGTGATGTCTGTGATATTAGCTTAAAAGATTTTAATATATATATATATATATATATATATATATATTGTAACAGGAACGAAGGAGAGACGAGAACACACATGAATGTTCCAGAAATTCTATTCATAAAAATACTTAATAAATAATAATAGTACATTTACTATTGATAATAGTAACAAGAGGGAGTAATAAAGACAGAAATGACAGATTGTAACCATAAAAGTGTCTATTCATTCATAAGGGTATTGTGTGTTATAAAAAGGGTATTTTTATAAAGTTGTTTACGTTTTCTATTTACAATAGTTGACCTATTAACAAAAGGGATTTTTCTAGCATTCATTAATAAAGAGTTATTATTGTTGTACTTGAGTAGATTTCTCTAAATTGTTCTGGAACGGTCCTTGTGAGTAGGTATAAAAAGAGACCCGCCCCGAGGCGGTCAGTCAGTAGTCGTGTGATCTTTGCCGAACAGTGACGGGTGTGTATTTGCAGGCTATACATCCGAGTGTCGTATCCGTGCAAGATTGTTATACCGTTTCTTTGTGTTTGTGTATTGTAGAGTTGTTAATGTGTAATTGTGTGAATTCCGTTTGTGTTGTATGTTAGTGTAATTTATAAAAGTGATTGTAAGTAGACTAAGTAAGTTGTAAGTTATTTATTGTTTATCTAGCTTAAGTGAATCATTAAATAATTTATCGTGTTATTTAATTATAATTAGTTTAATCATTATTTTGTAATCTTTTGGCCTAATAAATATTTGTAATTTGTAAACTTTAGCGTATTAATTATTTAATAACCTAGATCCCGAAACGGACCTTAGCAATAAGTGTCACATTGGTGTCAGAAGTGCGGGATCTAGTGTTTTTGGATAATTTTAAGTAAAATCTCAATTCAGTTAAGTGTTTTAAAATTATCGTAAAGTAAATTAGTGTTGTGTTTTTCTAAATTTAGCGTTTAAAGTTTTGTGTATGTAGTAAGTTTATTAAGTTTGTAGAATCGCTTATCATTGCTTGTAAAACTGTTCATAAATAATCGTTTGTAATAACTGCGCATAACTTTTGTTTGTAATAGTTCTATCTTGCTTCTATAATTAATTTTTGTAACTGTAAAATTTGCTAATTTGTTTTGTAATTAATTGTAAATTATTAGTTAAAATGGCGAGTTCGGTAGACATGACCGTATTAATGGAAATGTTAAATGAAATTAAGGCAAGCAATGATGAGATTAAGACAAGTAATGAAAAGATTAAAGACGAAGTAAAATCTGGAAATGAGGAAATTAATGATAAAATACAGGCAATTCAGTCAAGTAATGATGAAATAAAAACAGAATTAAAAGTAGAGTTAGGAAAAATTAGAGATAATGTAGATAGTTTAAATAATAGGGTAGATTCAGTAGAATTTAAGTTAGAAGAAAACGTTAAGGAAGTTAGAAATAGTGTTGTAAAATTTGTAGAAACTAGGTTAAAAGAGAATAATGAATTAATGGACACTAGGCTAGAAGAAATAGATAAGGCTATAGATATTAGGTTTAAGGACATTGTTAAAACAGTGAAATCAAGTGAACATCGCGGCCCGGTAATTCACGCCGACAGTACATCGTCCGGGCGCGGAATTAGTGTGAAAGCGCCGAAATTTGACGGAAGTTCTTCGTGGCAAGTCTTTCGACGACAGTTCGAGGCAGCGGCCGACTTCAACACATGGTCACCGGCAGAGAAAACAACCGTACTGATGACTTCGCTACAGGGCCAGGCAGCGGAAGTTCTACGCGCTGTACCGGCGACCGCAGGGTACGAAGAAATCGTCGCAGCACTAGAAGGGCGATACGGCGAGCATAACTTGGCGGCCATCTACAAGTGTGAGTTACGCGGACGAAGACAGAAGCCGGGCGAAACCTTGCAAGAATTCGCCCTGGATATTGAACAACTCGCGCAGAAGGCTTTTCCAGAACAGCCTGTTGGGTTTATCCAGGAAGAAGCGGCGCAGTGTTTCGGCAATGGGGTTCGAGACGCCGAAATGAAGAAACACCTTATTCTACAGGGCCATAAGACACTCAGTGAGGCTCTCACTCAGGCCCTGCGTATAGAAGCTGTCATCGCATCTACAGATACACCAGCAAAAGTACGGAGGGTGACTGCCGACGAATACAACGGCTCAAATAGATTTGAAGCCCGGCCTAACCGAAGCACACCGAGTCAAAACCATCGACGGACACCGACCAGCGAAAAGCAGCTGTGCTGGCAATGTGGAAAGCCAGGCCACTTTAGAAGGAACTGCGGAGAGAATAAGCCGACATCCGACCAGGGAAACGACGAAACGCCGGCGTAAAGAGGGGACCGCCGGCGCCGAAGATCTCTTCCCCTCCAGCCATCTTCAGTCTAGCCACCGTACGAGGAGGGTCAGACAGCCTCATTGCCGACGGATTATTAAATAACAGGCCATGCTCTATTACCGTAGACACGGGGGCCTCTATTTCAGTAATTCGGCCGGACAAGGCGACCCGCTGCAAGAGAAGGAAAGTAAACCAGAAGTACGCCGTGCAGACCGCTTCGGGCAGCACACTGCCTATTAAGGACGAAGCCTTAGTTAATATAACACTCGGGTGTTACAAACTACAAGCCTGGGTGTTTGTCGCCGACATCGTGGACGAATTCATATTAGGGCTTGACATACTGAGATCGCACGACGCTGCAGTAGATATCGGACGCCACTTGCTGAAGATGGGGCGGTGTGAAGTAGCGTTATGGAGTCCTCGCCTCAAGCCCAGCAATGCTGAAGTTCTACTAAAGGCGGACGAAGTGATACCTGCCCGATGCGAGAAGATTGTAACGGCCACACTGTCGAATAATCTGGGCACCAACAGCGGCGTTACGGAAGCTGGTGAAATCACCGGAAAGGAAGGAGTGATCATCGGGCGAGCTGTAGTACCGAACAGCAAGACGATCTCCGTCCGGGTAGCGAATTTGGATTCCTCAGATAAGGTACTACCGAAGGGAACTGTTCTTGGTAACTGCGAACCAGTAACTTGGACATCTGAACCGCCAAGAGCACTAAATCAGGGAAGGCGTCGGAAGAACCCGGAACTACAGCAACTGACGGCGGCAGCCGGCGTGGAGCTCAGCGATAATACACGGAAGGGACTTGACAACCTAATCAGGGACTTCCAAGACATATTCGCGACGGAAGAAGAAGGATACGGCCGTACTAATCAAGTGTACCATCGAATCGACACTGGAGATGCTCAACCGATACGCCAGCCGCCGAGACGACTACCGCTAGCAAAACAGGGAGAGGTTGATAAGATGGTGGAAGACATGAGAAGGCAAGGCGTCATCGAAGAGTCCGACAGCCCTTGGTCATCACCTGTAGTGTTAGTAAAGAAGAAGAACGGCGAGTTACGATTCTGCGTGGACTACAGGAAGTTAAATGATGTAACCAAGAAAGACTGCTTTCCTCTTCCTCGGATCGACGATACACTAGACACTCTTGAAGGAGCGAAATGGTTCTCTACACTCGACTTGAAAAGTGGATACTGGCAGGTTGCGGTTCATCCAGAAGACAAGGAGAAGACTGCGTTCTCGACTGGACGAGGCCTTTGGCAGTTCACAGTGATGCCGTTTGGACTATGCAACGCGCCGGCCACTTTCGAGAGGTTGATGGAGTCAGTTCTACGAGGATTGACGTTTGAATCCTGCCTCGTCTATTTAGACGACATCATTGTGCTAGGACGCACAGAAGAAGAACACCTGCAGAATCTAAGGAAAGTGTTCCAGCGGCTGCGAGGCGTCGGGTTGAAGTTGAATCCGAAGAAATGTAATCTGTTTCGGCGAGAAGTACAGTACCTGGGCCATATCGTATCAGCAGCAGGCGTCGCCGCAGACCCCGACAAACTGAAAGCCGTAAAGGAGTGGCCTACACCACAAAACAAGCATGATGTTCGAAGTTTCCTAGGACTGTGCGCGTACTACCGCCGGTTTATTCAAGGCTTCTCCAACATTGCGAAACCTTTGACACGCCTGACGGAGGACAAGAAGAACTATCAGTGGGGACGAAAAGAAGAAGAGTCTTTTAAGCGGCTGAAAGAAAAACTATGCTCCGCGCCAATCCTGAGCTACCCGAACTCAGAAGACCGTTTCATCGTCGACACGGATGCCAGCAACGTCGGAATCGGTGGTGTACTCTCTCAAGTCCAAGGAGGCGAAGAGAAGGTTATCGGCTATTTTAGCAGAACTCTGTCGCGACCGGCGAGAAACTACTGCGTGACGAGACGTGAGCTGTTAGCGGTCGTCAAGACGATTGAACACTTCCGGAAATATCTGTACGGGAGGGAGTTCACACTTCGGACCGATCATTCGGCACTGACATGGCTTCTGAACTTCAAGAACTTGGAAGGTCAAACCGCGCGCTGGGTCGAGCGTTTGCAGGAGTACAGCTACAAAGCCGAGCATCGCCCTGGGAAAAAACACTCGAACGCGGACGCCTTGTCAAGAAGGCCGTGTGCTCAGAACTGTAAGCACTGTCTGAAGATCGAGCAGCGAGGTGACGAGGCTGAGGTACGGATAATTACGACGGTGGCGGCAGATGGCTGGAGCGACGACGATCTTCGCGAGGAACAGCGGCAGGACCCGGACATATGACCCCTGATCAACGAGAAGGAGTCAGGCCAACGACCATCGTGGGAAGATATCAGCTTGAGAAGCCCGGAATATAAAAGCTACTGGGCGCAGTGGGACTCATTCTCCGTGAGGGACGGCTTGCTGTATAGAGAGTGGCAGTCAGTGGATGGCAGTAAGCGCGTCCCGCAGCTAGTACTTCCACGCACAAAGACGAAGGACGTTATGTCAGAACTACACGGCGGCACTTCAGGCGGACACCTCGGCGTCAAGAAGACTATGGAGAAAATTCGTCAGCGCTACTACTGGCTCCACTTACGAGACGACGTCGAGAATTTCTGCAAGTTGTGTGACACCTGTGCGGCTAGTCGAGGGCCGCGGACTCGAAGTAAAGGACAAATGCGGCAGTACAATGTGGGAGCTCCGTTCGAGCGCATCGCCATTGACATTGCTGGTCCGTTTCCCGTGACAGACGGCGGAAACAAGTATCTATTAGTGACCATGGATTACTTCACTAAGTGGCCGGAAGTATACGCCATCCCAAACCAAGAGGCGGCTACGGTGGCGGAAACCTTAGTGAACGAGCTGTTCTCCCGATTCGGAGTCCCGAGAGAGCTACACAGTGATCAAGGGCGGAACTTCGAATCGCAGCTACTTCAAGAAGTACTGGAACGATTGGGCGTCCACAAGACAAGGACAACAGCATTACACCCGCAGTCGGATGGAATGGTCGAGCGCTACATCAAGACAGTTGAAGAGCATCTGCGCAAGGTAGTCTCCAAAAATCAACGAGACTGGGACCAGAAGCTTCCTCTTTTCTTGATGGCCTACAGAGCGGCGATACATGAAACCACCGGCTTGACACCCGTCAAGATGATGTTCGGCCGTGAACTACGGTTGCCCTGTGATCTGCTGTTTGGCGCCCCGCCTGACAAGGAACAACCAGCGCAACAGTACACCGCGGAATTGGTAGCAAGTATCCACGAAATCCACGAGTATGCACGGAGACATCTGCAAGTAGCAAGTGATCGAATGAAGGCAAGATACGACTTGATGGCTAACTCCGCGGGATTTCGACCAGGTGACCATGTATGGCTCTACAGACCGAGAAGGAAGAAAGGAAGGTGCCCTAAGCTGGAAAATCAATGGGAAGGCCCGTATGCTGTCCTCGATCGCATCAACGACGTGGTCTACCGAGTACAGCGACGCCCAGGAACCAAGAAGATGGTAGTTCATCTCGATCGATTGGCACCGTACTTAGGGGCTACTCGGGACGAGCAGCCTTAAGAAGGGGGCAATGTAACAGGAACGAAGGAGAGACGAGAACACACATGAATGTTCCAGAAATTCTATTCATAAAAATACTTAATAAATAATAATAGTACATTTACTATTGATAATAGTAACAAGAGGGAGTAATAAAGACAGAAATGACAGATTGTAACCATAAAAGTGTCTATTCATTCATAAGGGTATTGTGTGTTATAAAAAGGGTATTTTTATAAAGTTGTTTACGTTTTCTATTTACAATAGTTGACCTATTAACAAAAGGGATTTTTCTAGCATTCATTAATAAAGAGTTATTATTGTTGTACTTGAGTAGATTTCTCTAAATTGTTCTGGAACGGTCCTTGTGAGTAGGTATAAAAAGAGACCCGCCCCGAGGCGGTCAGTCAGTAGTCGTGTGATCTTTGCCGAACAGTGACGGGTGTGTATTTGCAGGCTATACATCCGAGTGTCGTATCCGTGCAAGATTGTTATACCGTTTCTTTGTGTTTGTGTATTGTAGAGTTGTTAATGTGTAATTGTGTGAATTCCGTTTGTGTTGTATGTTAGTGTAATTTATAAAAGTGATTGTAAGTAGACTAAGTAAGTTGTAAGTTATTTATTGTTTATCTAGCTTAAGTGAATCATTAAATAATTTATCGTGTTATTTAATTATAATTAGTTTAATCATTATTTTGTAATCTTTTGGCCTAATAAATATTTGTAATTTGTAAACTTTAGCGTATTAATTATTTAATAACCTAGATCCCGAAACGGACCTTAGCAATAAGTGTCACAATATATATACAGTCGAACTCGCTTATAGCGTCATTGAAGGGACAGATTAAATTTTACCGTTATATCCGAGTGACGTTATAACAAAGTTACCTCTTGTGTCAAAGTAAATCTAACTAAACTAAGAATATTTCGTATACATTACTACTAATTTACGTAATGTGCTAAACGTTTTTTATTTGCGATTTTTAAATCGTAATACCCTAATAAAATAGATTAATAACCACTCTGTGTAAGTAGGTACTAAATACGTATTATGTACTAAAATACGGAAACCAAAATACATATTTGTATGTACATAAACTACATAATGGTACGTTATCTACTTTATTGGAAGAAATCAGTGATTTTCTTTTGAACACCTCGTTCTGCGAAATAAATCCTCTCCGTAATGTCTCTCGGTGTCGGTGAAATCTGAAAAAAAATTTAAGCCGCTAGCATTGCTTCCTGCAATGTTGGCGTGACTGTGTTCTCTTCATCTTCCTCTTGCTGAGTCACTTCTTCAGTATTAGAGAATTTTCTTAAATGTGGATAGTCTGATGTGAAAGTTAGGTACAGTGCTACCTACTAAGTGTCACATGTCGCGTAGAGGGTGCAGTCCCAAAACTGACCTTGACGTAGATCAATCAGCAGTTATAGACACACATATGAACAGCTTAACAAAATCATTTTAATCCCTTCGCACAAGCAAACACTATTCACAAGTAGACTATTGTACTATATTACTGTATAAGTACTGTCTTTTTCTTTTTCAAACAATTTACTGATAAATTATGGCAAGTTCACAATCGTTGTACGTGAAGTAAAAAATGATTTCATCGGAAAAATTTTGACGTAACAACCGAGTAATTGACGTTAAAACAGGGGTTTTCAGATAGAAGTTTGACGCAACGCCTAAAAAAAATGACGTTAAGTCCGAGTTGACGTAAAGTCCGAGGCCGTTAAAACCGGGTTCAACTGTATATATATATATATATATATATATATATATATATATATATACAGTATATAATATATATATATATATATGTTTCTTTAATACCGCGTTTTTTCTACTCCAGCCATGACACAGTCAACAATGGATTCATTAGTGCAGCGTTTCAATACAGTTGCAGATGCGCCGTATCCTTCCAACAAGAAAGTACAGGATCTAATCGCCTCTATGCCCTATCGTATAGATACTATGGAAAAATTAATTACTCGTAATGGGCCAACTTTATTTGTCACTCCTTCCACTCTGATAGAGACCACGCTGTTTGGTGTGTACCTACCTTCAGTGTATTACAACCGGTTTACAGAGACCAAAGTGGCCCTTTTGGCAGTATCCGGCTTATGTCTCATCCTGAGCGATAAAAACGATGTGAGGCTCTGTAAAATTTAAGAACAGAGAGTGTATAGTCCCTCACGGGACTACCCCCTCAAGGTCCTTCTTGGGACGGTTGACGAGGCTTGACGTGCCGAGGGGGCTTAAAGTATTTAAAGCAGGGGTCTCCAACTTTTTTTACTCAAGGGCCACATAGTAAATTTTTGGAGGAAAGGCGGGCCAGCAATATTTCAGGGCAGAAAGTCTAGCCCCCCCCCATACACCATCGAAGTTTTTTCTAATTAAGAGCTCAGTGGTGGTTTTTGAGATTTTCTGGCTTAGTTTTTTAAGTTGCTATATTTCCTTATATATCTTTGTTGTTGGCTAACTAAAATTCTTTACGTGATTGAAAAGCTGTAACCAAACAAATAATTATATTTTTTATAAAATAATATTTGTTCTGTAAAAGGAGTTTTCAAGTAGGCTTAATGAAAACACAGGATGATACAAAACCAAATCTTTTCAATTTACTACAAAATGTACTTTATTGAATTTTAAAGAAAACTTGACAATACGAGTACATGAGTTTACAAGTGTAAAGCTTAATAAAAACAATTATTTTTTAGTGAGAAGATTGCATTTGTTTGCCACTTAAAATTTCAGCCCATTTATTATAATTATTATGATTTAGGGTCAAACTTTGTAGTTCCGATCATTGGGATTGATTTCAAATGTTCATCTGACAAGGAAGATCTGTATTTAGATTTAACAAACTTCATTTTTGAAAAAGTCTGCTCACACTTGTAGGTAGATCCAAAAAGAGAAAACATAGCTTGAGCATGGTTTTTTATGTTTTTAATGTCTTTTTCTGGGAAAGAACTGTAAAATTTAAGTAGGTTACCTTCTTTGTAGCATTACTGGAAATCGGTGTTGAGTGAATCATTGGTTGTTAGCTCAATAACTTCAAGTTCCGTTGCATTTCTACAGGCACTTTGTCAATGTCATACTTAAAAGGGTTTTGAAACATCTGAATGTCTTCTGCTGCACAGTCAAAGTCTTCAAAGTGGTTTTCAAACTCTTGTCGTAGCTTAGACATGATTCCTAAAACGTAATCCTTGGAGAAGGTAGCAGTGCTTAGTGCACTTAAGTTCTGACAAGTTTCAAAGTGGTCAAAGTTCATAGATCCTAAATGCTTCTTGAAAAGTAAGAGTATTTTTTTAAAAGCTTTGACATGCCAGTATAAGTCACAAACTGAAGAGTTTCCACCTTGCAATTTCAAGTTCAGAAAGTTAATATATGCCGTGGAGTCAACAAGAAAAACCAATTTCTATGCAAACACACTGTCAGAAAGTTCAGGTACAGGATGACGCTGTTCAGTCATGAAAATGTCAATCACTTCACGAAGTTCAAAAAACCGCTGAAATACTTTGCCTCTGCTCAACCAGCGAACTTCACAGTGGTAGGGAACATCTGGGTAAACGCTGTCAATTTCAGTAAGAAAATGTTTGAACTGGCTGTGTTTGAGGGAACTTGATCTAATGAAGTTACCTGTTTTTACAACAGCTTGTTCGAGTGACATTCTGGATAATCTTTGTATTTTCGAGCACCAGGATGCCTCTGATAGTTACGGACTATACTGTATCCTAAAAAACATAAAAATTAGTAGTATAGATTTTCACTTATTATAGCATTTGAATTGTGGGATAACTTGGGCCAATTTTTCTTGAGTGGCTCAAGTGGCCCCAACAATGACACAGCTGATAACAGAACAAAATTTAAAAAACACACAATGTAAACATAACCTTTAAAGTGAATTGGCAGGAACAGTGATGTTTGAGGTTAGGAAAAACATGAAAGTCATTGATGTTCATTGAACATTATTTTTGTGAGAGATAAAGTTATAGTAAGCAAAGAATTATTATAAAATTAATCTCAAAAGGAAAACGTTTTATGAAACTTACCTCAAATTTCCAAATAGCATTAAATGGTATTAATAACTTCTGGGTAATGTTATGCAGTTAAAGATGTAGCTACTAAATGAAAACAGTAAACAGGAGTACCAATATCAGTAATCAAAATATTACTTACAAACTAGCTCAAGTTACACCCTAGGCCCAAGTAACCCTCGATTACGGTAGGTACTTCACGAAATACAGCTGCTCTTGATCTCTTGATATTCTGTGACATTCTCTCATGCAGTTCATCATGGCGTTTTAAAAAACCTTTGGACCACTTTACCCCTGAGAGATTGTTTGGAAACTGTGGCATCTTTCTTCCACAACAAAATTTAAATAGTTTTTAACTAACAGATGAATGTCCCATCTGGTTAAGGGATAACCGCTTTCCCCACATTTCTTAATTCCATTACTTACACACGGTGTTCTGAAAAAGGGTTCCAAGAATTCAGGGCGTGATTCCCCACAACAAAAGAAGAAAAAAAGTTCAAATTAACATAGGTTTGAAAATCATTACCGGGTTATACAGGGTGAAAGATTTCATCAGAATTTCAGTGACCCTGTTGAAACGAAGCCCTACAGATATTTGTTGGGCGTTAAATTAGGCATAAATTTTACCGTATCATATAAAAAATGAACAGAAAAATTGAACAAAACCGTAAATTTTACCGTATCATATAAAAAATGAACAGAAAAATTGAACAAAACAGGTGTCAGACCTGTAGCTGCAGTAATTTTTAAGATATCTGATGAAGTACGCAAAACTTGGTCCCGAAAAACAAGTTTCTTTTAGGTTTGAAGCAGATGAACTTTGTTAAATGGTATATGATGGTAAATGATAATAAACACAAGAAATTCTTATACAAAACTTGTAGAAAATTTAATTGTGAAGAGAATGATGTAAAATAAGTCAATAATAGACAAACGCAGTTTTTAAAAAAAATATTTTTTAATTAAATAAAATAACGCATGAAAAATAGACAAAATCTGTTAAACTCTCTATTAATTGAATTAATGTAATACCTACTTAAAACACAAAACTTGCATTAAAATAAATTAATGAGTTATTTACTGTTTATTTTTATCAAGTAAACATTTTTAAGAACCATAAATTATCATACATCAAAAAAGTAAGTTGCCATGAAAAAAGCTAAACGTGAGTTTAACAGATTTTGTCTATTTTTCATGCGTTTTTTTATTTAATTAAAAAATATTTTTTTTAAAAATTACGTTTGTCTATTATTGACTTTTTTTACATAATTCTCTTCAGAATTAAATTCTCTACAAGTTTTGTATAAGAATTTCTTGTGTTTATTATCCATTTAACAAAGTTCATCTGCTTCAAACCTAAAAGAAACTTGTTTTTCGGGACCAAGTTTTGCGAATTTCATCAGATATCTTAAAAATTACTGCAGCTACAGGTCTGAAACCTGTTTTGTTCAATTTTTCTGTTCATTTTACATATGATACGGTAAAATTTATGGCCCAACAAATAGTCTACCTGTAGGGCTTCGTTTCAACGGGGTAACTGAAATTCTGATGAAATCTTTCACCCTGTATAACTCGGTAACTAATGATTTTCAGACCTATGTTAATTTGAACTTTTTTTCTTCTTTTGTTGTGGGGAATCACGCCCTGAATTCTTGGAACCCTTTTTCAAAACGCCCTGTATAAGTCTCGTTTTTTGCGCTAAGAACAGTCTATCCCACATATTTTAGTTTATTTTTCCCATGATTCATTTAGGAAATATTCATTTAGCGTTGTGTGAGGCACTCCATACTGTTCTGACACACTACGTAATGAAAACTTACCAGCTTCTACATCTTTTAAGGCACTTTCCAAATAAATAGGATTGTAATTTTGTTTACCTGCAAATCCAAGCTTTTCAAAAAAATTTCTGGGCATGATCGACTTTACGCTTTGTTTTTCCGAGATTTACAAAACTTTGTATAGCTCAACACACACATAACCTAAAAACATTAGAACAAACGGGAATTAAGTGAAATATTTTGTTTATCAATGTATCGAATGTTCTGACACATATCTTTAAAGCTGTGGACTATGCGTAAATTTGTTCGTGGAGTTTTGGAAATAACTGATATTTCACAATAATAAATTTTTAACGTTTTAATTTTTTAATTACGATTTCTTTGTAAGTATAGTACATAAATAAATATTAAAACACTCAGTTTTTTTTTGCTTTTTTACTATATGAGGAGCAAACATTCAAACCGTGCTTTCTCCTTCAGATACAGTTTTCCAGGAATTGCAAAAAACTAATCTACAAAAAATAAACTTGTACAAAAGCTTGTTATATTTTTTAATATTTGTATTACTTATAATTATGATAAATTTTAACCTTACATAAGATATTAAACATAAATTTTACCAGAAAACTTAAATTTAAATTTGGAGAAAACACGTTTTGAATGAGTTTAGAGGAGAAAGCATGTTTTGATTGCATGGTTAATGGATAAAGCATGTTTTGAATGGAATATTTTGAAATAAACAAAATCTGGCTACAATCAATATTTTATTAGTGAATACATGAATACATATTATTTTTTTTTTTTTTTTTTTGGTTTAACGTCTGACTGTTTTGCAAATTGCTGCTAATGCAGACGGTGAAGGATGAAATGAATTTTTTGTAACGTATGAAAAAATGCCATGCCCGAGTGGGATTCGAACCCAAGACCGCGTGATGAGAGGCGAGCACGTTACCAACATCGCCAACGCGGCCGGCGAATACATATTAGTGGACCAGAGTTTGTACTAAATGAAGGGGGTAATTATGGTAGTTGTCTTAGAAAATACTCTGTAGAACATTTTGTAATTGCAATGGTTGTCAAATACTTTCAAATTCTTAAACCTACATCTTCATCTAAACAGTCGCACACTTCCTCTGTTTCCTCACTGCCGGCAGGTAAATCATGGATAATATGCTTGTACCACTTGAAATGATCATCAGGTAGATTTTCCCATTCTCCTCCAAACAACAATTTTAACAGTTTGTTCACATCTTTTTTCTTGTCCACTGAAATAGCATGACTTAAGGGGAGGCATTCCAAAACAACACTTTTGACAACGGCGACAGTGATTCCTTTTTTAAGGAGTGTTTTACCAGCCTTTTCACTTACATCTTCAAACCTGTAATTTATAAAACTTTTAACAGTAACAGCTCTTCCTTTTTCTAAAACTATCCGCTTAGCTTCTGATATATATGGTAAGTTTTTGAAATAAACATTCAGGGATTTAGTGTTTAAAAGATCCCAATCAGTCCCCAAAACCTTAACTTCACCAACACTTCTATACACATCATAATATTGTTCCTTCGATATTATTGTTACATTTTTCTTGAGAATTTTCTCACAGCGGCCAAAAACGCGGTCTGCTGGGAGGAAACTGTAACCCCTGACAGGAAAGTACATTAGTATTTTTTCAATTGATGAATTTGAACTGTATAAAAAAAATTGAAGCATTTGAAGGTTTATGTTATTCTTATTCTGGGATATACATCCATCGCTAAAGAGTCTTAGAGTTTTATTTCCTTCCAAATTAATTTTGCGTAGGTGATAGTGCAAAGCAGAAGAAATTTCCGTGCTGCCTTTGCCTCCCAATTCTTCAGTCCAAGTATAAAATGTTGGATTCGTTCCATCTAAACTTGTGATGCATAAGCTATAAAAATTTAATTGTCTCATGTAGTAGGCTTCTTGAGTATTAGTTTTCGGTAGCTGTTGGATTTGCTGGAGGTCAAAGCATAAACTAACAACAGATTCGTCTGTTTCTTCTTTCATTATAGAATAAAATGTGTTCGCTCTCAATTTATGAATTCTCTTTTCAGTCATAAGATTGACTCGTTCAGTAGATCCTACAGGGGAGGTTTTTATCTTTTGGTCCAGTAAAGAACATGTGCTGCAGACATCACTTGATGGAGATTTGAAGCCTATATTAAATTCAGTTAGAAATATTCTTCTGAACATAGCAAAACTTACTTTGTGTAGATCTGCAGTGCAGGCTTCGTTGTAAATGTTGTGAAGCTTCCTAATACTTAATCTACAGTGTAAGTACAACCTCTTAGATTTTTTTCTTCCATAGTGACTTTCCGATGCCTTTAGATTTGAGATAAACTCTCTCACTTTATTTTTTTTGTGAACACTTAGATGACTTTTTCTGTCCCCTCCTCTCCTTTCCTCAATGGGATTTCCGGCATATACCTTCTTAACAATATTGGCCAACCTCGTCCGTACCACTTTGGTTATAGCTATGAAATTATTTTTACAAACAGGTATTCTTTTACCACTGCTATTAGTAATAAAATAGGAAGTAGAAAAGGCATGCTGTGATCCTGCAGATTGAGATTTGGTTTTGTTTGGGTTGTTAGGCCTTCGTCAAGTAACATTTTTCGCAACAACTAATGTGCGATGCGGTAGTCAAATGGTTTAATGACTCCTACACCTGCTTCGGTTCATTAAAATGGTGGGATCTGTTACCACCCGGATACAAAGGACGCGATGTGTCTTCGGCGCGCACATTAGGCGTATTGCTTAGCTCGTAAAGGATTAGGAAGGCTTGGCGGATAGAAAGGTACACATACGGGTAAATAATATTGCAGTTAGGTAACAGTGTAACAGTACTTACTCCGTTTTGAGTGCGCTGATTTCCCAAGGTGCTTCGATTCGTGAATGCCGTTGTAGAAAACGCTGAATGTTCGACTAAATCTGTACAGATTTTACACAATAGACAAATGCACGTTAAGTATATACATAAAGCACTGTTAACACTCGGACAACTGCAATTAATATGACGGTTTACAAGTTCGAAACACAGGATAGCACAGATTACACAAAGTCCGGTAACCACTCGAAAGAATAACATGAATCGTTAGTAAATAAATGTAAGCGCGTTCACAATAAAAGCATCGTTGCTTGGGGCCGTAAATACTGTTTTAGCGGCGACATGAAGTTGGCATAACTAACGCGTTTAATGCGGGTGACGCTAGCACTAGGGGCTACGAGCGTCCGTTGAACACAACTGTGGTGTATGCCGGTTTGAATGGAACTGAGAAGGGATTTCAGGAAGAAGGAGCAATGGCGAAACGAACTCGGGAAATTAAACTAATTTTGCTATTGGCTGAGCGCGAGCCACGTCACGAAGGATCGCACATGCGTGAAGCTAATCGATGAAACAATCAATGTAAAATCAATAAAACGGATGTACTCGCGCGGGAAGGATTATTCTGGAATATTCGACGGCGCGTGGTATTTGAATTTACTGTAGTACTGAACAACTAATGAAGCTATGATTGAATCTTGTCGCAGTTTGTTTGGAACTAAATAAATTCTGCCTCTAAGCCCATTCACATCACTAGGTCTAACATCGGTCCATGAAAGTTTATTGCTTGAATGTTTGCATGGCACGTAAAGATTACTACCTGAAGGTGCAGAATACCTTTTCCTTTTTTCTTCTTTCCTCTTCCCTCCTGTTTTTTTCCTTTTACGTGAACCGGAATTTCCAGCACTCACTAACACACCATCTAATACTTCTTCCATTAGGAATACTTAATTATTATGTTTTGAAATAGTATAACATTACCAAGTAACACTTCAACACACTAAACTCAATAACAAATGACCATAACCTCAAAACAACACTACCTTAACAGCTGACAGCTTAGGATCACCTGACCAAAATGAACAGCTTTCATTCGTTTGCTGGAGAAATCACTGTTTGACCGAATGGACCCTTTCGAGAAAACACATTTTGATTGAAACATCAATCTTTTACATTGCTTAATAAGAGGAGAAGACACGTTTTGGTAAAAATGACATTTCCATTAGGTGTAGTTCAGCATAGAGTTTATACAAATATCAATATCTCAATTTTTTTAAATTTTGGAGAAAGCTTGAATGTTTGCTCCTCATATAGAGGGTCTGTTGTGTCACTGTTTTTAATAAAAATCAGCTGTCAATGTCAATGAGTAATTTCATACTTATAGAATAAAAAGGTACAAAACTGTGGAAACATAAGTATTATCTTACCCTGTAAAAACAAATAAATTATACTTCCAGGCAGCAAATTTCTGGCAGTAAATTTTACATAAAACTGCAATGACCATTTGTTGGTTTCACAAAGAACGTAGAAAATGGCAGCAAGTCAAAGTAAGTAACCTATGTAAAACCAGAATAGCCAACTTTCAAATGAAAAGTCCTCATTTTTGAATCTATATGCCATTTATTCACTAGATCAAACAAAATCTTAAATTGGAGTAATGTAACCCCCACAGGAGCAAATTCACCTCAGTTTACTAAATCTTTCTGATTTCTGATTCTGTGAAACTTTCTGATTGTTCGCTGTAAACGTGTGCAATAAAGACGTAATACCATAGTAATAATTTTTTGAACTGAGCTGTGCAGTTAACTTAGGAAGTGGTATATTTTGTGCCAAGTCAAATTCAATACATAAATATGATCCTCTTGTTTTGCTTAAATTAATTTTTCTTTTTTAATTTTATGATAAGTTTTAATGTTCATTTGATTCAAATTGTATTCAACTTTACGTGGATCATTCTTTTCAGCCATAAAATTAAATCCCCTATTCTATTCATTGTGCCCCTATTCATTCTATTAATCCCCTATTCATTGTGCCTTGTTTCTGCTGCTATTTGACTGATGATGTGTAATCATTTTTTTCTGAAATTCACTTGAACAACTATCAATAGTTACCATGAAAATAGGGTGGATGAACAGAATTTTTGTTGTAAAATAACATTTTTAAAACATATATATATTGTTTATTAATCTTATTTCATTAACAACAATTATTGCTTTACATAAACATTAAAAATAGTTCACACTTAAGTAGGTACACAGTAAGTAAGTTATAACATGACTTCTAATCGAGTTTCTTAAATTTATTGATTTTGTATACTTTTTGTATGTTTTCTCGGGTAAATTATTAACCTAAATGTTGTAGCATTTCATACCATTAGGTTTTACTAAATTAATTTCTTTCGTCACAGCAAGTAATTTCAAATTATAAGTAAGTGATGAATGACAGTGTAATTTGGTTTTGATACATTTTCCTTTGCTTTGTGTTTTTTAGTTTACTATACAGTTTGTAACAGGAATGGATTTAAGTTTATTTTTAATTTTTTGTGCAACTTACTTTGATGTGTATTTTTGAAGTTTGTTGGGAGCAAAGTAGTAGTTTTTCACCGTGTCTAGACAAAGAAAGAAATTTTTCAAGACCATCCAAATCTTCCAAGTTTCAAGTAAAAATGGCCCTATTTATGTTTTATGCAAAGCCTGCAGAATTTAAGGGTTTCCCTAAAGCAAAACCTTGATTGAAAAATGATAGCAATAAGAAAAGAGTGGAAAAATTAGCTGGAAAGTTAATCAAAGCAAAACCTAAATTTCATTTTATTGAAATTTGTTGAAAACAAGTCATAAAAATGTAAATTTTGTCCAGGTTTTCTAATGAGTATTTTGGCTAGTAGGATGAACTTGAATTGGATACTACATCATAATTCTCCACGAGGTAATCTAAATAAGTCATTAGAAAAGATCCATTCATTGGAAAGAAAATTTTATTTTCAAAAACTTTAAATCTTCTTTTTTCAAATAAGAAAAATTGCGTAATGTGGGCAACAAAATTGTTCTTCATTCTTCACATGAAATATTTTTATGATATCTCAGTAGTTGCAGATGTTCTAGGAAACATATTTTACTTTTGTGACCGACAATAAATATCTATAGTAAGAAAAGGGGATGGAAGGTAAAATTACATGATTTCTAGTGGAGAGTTCATTTAAGGAGACCCATTTTCATAAATTTTTTTATAGAAGTTTATTGTTTATAATTGTTATTGTTTGTGCTATCGTTTATTATGTATTTATTTTCAATATTTAATTTGAAAAGTAGTTTTTAGAATTCAAGTAGTTTATATAGAAAAGTAAAGATTAGATTTGCTTCAATTTCATGTTTATTTGGTCATCACATATCTAAAACAATCCAATATCATTCACAGGACTATCCAGAGTGTGTTATATTATATTTTTAGTTATTCAAATTTTACTATAATCACATTTTTAATAGAAACACATTGTTTTTTATGAGTTGAATCTATTCAGTTAGGAATAAAAAAAATTAACTTATTATTGCTCCAAGTTGCCTCATTCTATCTTATAAATACACCACTAACATCAGAAAATTATAGAGTACCTATTACAGCCCTTGCAGAGTGTTTTGATAAATTGTTTGTGTACAGAGTGTAGGGGCCTAATTTAGCAAAAATTCATGCTAACCTCAACACTGATTTACCATTCATTAGACTGTTCAAATTCATCTTTGTATATGTTGTGCCATCTCAGCAATATTGTGAACTGGATTTTTTTTTAAATTGATTCATTATACTGTTTCTATGGGGCTGAATCAAATATAAACGTTAATTTTGCTATTGAACCTAGAGAGTAGTTCTAAGCTAAGCAACAGAGTGCATGATAAAAAGGCATTTTATTTAGAGTGGGGGAACCGAGTTAGTTTGTACACTCTGTTCTGCCTTCACTACAGCCATGAGTGAGCAGGAAGTATATCTGTCTATTGCACAACACATTTTAAAATTTCTAACTAATGAAGGTGTCAGACCATCGAAGTTTTTAATCTTTTAAGAGCATAGTTGAGAACATTACACTCTAACTAAATTGAGTATGTTCATAAGCTCGAGAATTAAAGGGTGGGCGTAAAACTGTTGAAACAACAGTCGAGATTGATGCCCAAGGCTAAGTTTAACAGCTTACAACATCAGTACAGTTCAAGAACTAATCGAACTTAATCACCGGTTTACTACTGAAGAAAGTGAAAGTTAAGAAAGTTAAAAGTGTGTATTAGATATGGGAATACCCAATCCATTATCACTTATAATCTTGGCTTCTGAAAAATTA
Source organism: Catonia carolina (assembly GCA_035578175.1). Lineage (NCBI taxonomy): Eukaryota > Metazoa > Arthropoda > Insecta > Hemiptera > Achilidae > Catonia > Catonia carolina. The sequence goes on from JAQMRL010000001.1 coordinate 109,478,186, forward strand.
GTTCTCGATGAATTGAGGCTGTTGAATGAAAGTCAAAGAAAGGTAAGACTGGAGATCTGTGAGAGAAGTGACTTGTGACATGATCATGACTGTTGTTTTCAGTTTTATACTCACCCTTAAATTCTTGAGCCCACGAATACATTCGATTTCGTGAGAGGTAGTTTTCTTAAACTGCACTCTTAAAATATTCGATGGTTTAATACTTCATTTGTTAGAAACTTTATAATGATGTGTTGCGCAACAGACGGATGTACTTCCTGCTCACTCATGGCTGTACTGAAGGCAGGACAGAGTTACCAACTAACTAGTTCGGTTCCCCCGTTCTACATTAAATGCCTTTTCATCGCCCACTCTGTTGCCTAGCTCAGAACTACTTCCGTCTGCATTAGCAGTAATATTGCATAACAGTCGGACGTTAAACCAAAAAAAAAAAAAAAAAAATCAGAACTTCTTCCTACCTGAATAGCAAAATTACCGTTTATATTTGATTCATCCTCATAATTTGTTGAGAACTGATATTGTGTAGATCAGCTGGATGGGAACTCTACAATCTCATTATTTTTTAAAATTTTAACTGAATTTGATGACAATTAAATACTACGAGGTTTGTTTCTAACTAATAATTCCTTTTGAATTGATTCTATGCAACTATATTGAGTTACAAATTCACATAGTCATAAATAAAGATAGGTTTTAGGCTAGCTTTTTTATTTTAAGAAAAATTTCAACCCTGTTAACTCTAAAACAACTAAGTACCGAAACACTGTTTCAAGATAATCACAAAAACCTTACATATTATGAAATTATTGGTTTTACTAATTAATTGAAAAATCTACAATTTATTTCAAAATAAAAGGAAATTTTATTTTTACAGTGTGAAAATTAGGTATTTGTCGATGAATAGTGTAAGCAGAATAATCATATTCTCAGAAACAAAATTAGTGCACATTATTAGCAGCAATTACTGTCTTAATATTTCACTTCTGGATAAAATCACCAAATTTTGTATAGTATTTTTTAATTTTATTTATTATTTTATTAAACATCCTATGTAGGATTTTTAAACAGCCGTATTATTTAAAATTGAAATATATATTTTCTAACCACCAGAATACGGTAACATAAAACACTTACCTATGTTTATAGCGCTTTCGTGTATCTTGTACACATCTTTAGTAAATTAACATTTATTACAAGTCAAAATTTAAAACTTCCTGCTCCTACCATGGTAGATAAGGAATAGTCGATTCTTATATTTAAAACAGTCTTGCCAACTTAATCAGTTGATTGTCGTATTCAATTTGTGTGTTCATTAATTTCTCCCTGCTATTGTATTTATAAATATAATATTTTTCCAGAATTTCAATTTCATTTTGTTTGTTATTTATTTCTAATATTTCTAGATTATTTTTTATATTCGACATATTATGTTTATTTTTTATCATGTGTTCAGTTACATTGGAGAATTTTCGATTTCCTTTTTTATAGTTAGAATAGTGTTCTGTAAACCGTTTTTTAAAAGATCTGGTGGTTTTACCTATATATATTTCATTACATTCATTACATTTAATTTTATAAATTCCACATGAATTAAATTGATTATTTTCTTTTTCTTTATCATTTACATTTGCTTTAATATTATGCTTTTGTAAAATAAATTTTATAGGAAACTGGGGTTTATATGCTATTTTGTATTTATTTTTATCATATATATTGGTAATTTTATGTATTCTATGATTTATGTAATTATATGTAATGTATTTATTACCATTTTTGTTTATTTCTTCTTTATTGTTTAATGGTAATAGATGTGTTTTTTTCTGATTGATTTTATGTAAATATTTATTTATTAATCTGTTTATGAAAATATTATTGTAACCATTATTTCTTGCTATTTCTTTAATATAATTTATTTCTTTATTAAATCTTACTTTATTGTTATATGTGTATGTATATGCTCTGTGTATCATGTTATTGCATGTGTTTATTTTATGTATCCATGGGTGATTTGAAAATCTGTTTATTGTGTTATTTGTAACATGTGGTTTCCTATATATGTCAGTCTCTATTATATTATTTATTATTTGTATTTTTATATCCAGGAAATTTATGTTTTTATCTTTTTCAACTTCACATGTAAATTTAAGTTTTTCATAGTAATTATTCAATTTTTTATTTATAATATTATGTTCACCCTTTATTTTTTCATTATAAATTACCAATATGTCATCTACATATCTTACCCAAAGTAAAATGTTGTGTGTGTGTGTGATATATTATTTACAATTATGTTTTCAACTTCTTGTATATAAATTTCTGATAGTATGGCAGATAATGGAGAACCCATAGCTAGTCCTTCTGTTTGATTATAAAATTTATTATTAAATGTAAAATAATTTTGGTTACAAATATTTCTTATTATTGTACATATTTTATTTATTATATTATTGTTTTCCCCATTACTTTTTAATTTTTAATTTATTATATTTAGTGTTTCTTTTATGGGTATATTTGTATACATGTTAGCTATGTCAAATTATACCATCTTTGTGTCTTTACTTACTTTTATTGTTTTTATTTTTTCTATTAAATTGTAACCATTTTTAATATTGTATTTGTAATTTAATTTAATTTTCTGCCGTAAAATTTTATCTATTGTTTTAGCTAGTAAGTAATTAGGTGCAGTTTTAAAATTTATTAAAGGTCTAATTGGTATTTCTTTTTTATGTAATTTTGGTAATCCTGTAAATATTGGGGCTTTAGGTATGTATGGATATAATCTTGTATGATATTTAATATTATTATTGTAGTTTAACATGTCCCTATTGTCATTAATTAAAGTTTTTACTATTCTTAAATATTTTTGCGTTGGGTCTTTTATTTCCACATAATTATTTTTATTAATAAATTGATTTATTTTGTTATTGTAATCATTTATGTACATGATTGTAGGTGTATTCGTTTTATCGAAATGTAATAAGATTGCCTTATTCATTTCTAATTTTTCTTGAACATTAAGAACATCTTTTTTATTTATAAATTTATTGACACCATTTTTATTTTTGTTTTCAATTAATTTTATGGTATTATGTATAATATTATTACGTGTGTATTCTTTATCTTTATCATCTACTTTATAAATATTTAATTCCGTATCAGCTATTATATTCTTACATATTTTTTCCTTATTGTCATTTGAATTAGTAAGGATAAACTTATTTGAGTTGATTATGACTTTCTTATCTATTTGATTAAAATTAGTGTCTGTAAAATTTTTATAATTATTATTGCGTGTTTGTACTATTTGTTTATTATGAATGGCTTTATTTTCTTTATCTTTTGATAGTAAAATATTAAACTTTTTGCTATGTCTATTTAATATCTGTTCTCTAATATTCTTAATTTTATTTTTTATTTCACCCATAATACATTCATAAAAATTAAAACCCATATCTTTTAAAACCCATAAATGTGTATTATAAATTTCAGTGTTTATTTTATTTTTTATATAATAAGCATATTTTATTTCATGTTTAATTCTGTATATTTGTGCAAACTTTATAGTTTTTATTGCAATTTTATTTTTATTGTTTGTTTTTATTGTTGCATATTTCGGAACTATGTTATATTTTAGACCCTTTTTGTTAAAATCTATACTTAGAATCGATTTTAGAAGTTTTATATTCAACTTATAAAATTTAAATATCATTTTAGCCTGGTATGGCTTCATTATTATTTTATTAAACATCCTATGTAGGATTTTTAAACAGCCGTATTTTTTAAATGTACCTGGGAATGAAAAGAAGATAAACTATTACATTTTCAGCCAGTTACCTTTGCTCAGCTATAATTTTTGTTTTAGTAGCCTACAGTATTCTTCTTTCTAGTGGTCTTTCATTTATTGCAGTTAATTAAATAGTTCTGAAGATATCAAAGGATAAATGCAATCGTGTAGTGTTTGGAGATGGCCTTTTTAATGATGTTAAAAAGACCGATGTAAACGTAGAAGACTTTGTGTTAGCATAGGCTGGCACAAAATCTTCTGGACATCTATCCTTGTGGAGTTCCTGTCTGAGGTATATAAAAAAAATATGGTGCTGGTTGTAAGCGAAATATTTTTACCCTAACAAAGTGAATTACATTACTAACCTGTTTTAAAAAATTCATCTAAGTTCCACTGAAATGTTACTCTTGAGGTTAAAGTTACGAATGAAAAATTTTGTTCCAACAGAACAGATTTTGTAATAGTAAAGATGCAAGTAATATATTGATTGGTTCTTTATTTTTAGGGACTCCCAACCTCCCTACATCCTGTCATCTCCATCCACAATTATGGTTGGGCAAGAAGTGTGAGATGATGTAATAGAACAGCATTAAGTTTGCCTTTGTATTAAATGCAGTATAATACTACTTCTGTATTTTTCTTTGTTTCATTTTCATTTTTCTTTTTCACAAAATTTAAAAGCTGAGCAAACGTTTATCAAATCTTAACATAAAAAACATAGGACTACATGAACATTTCATACACGCAGTCTTCTGTTATGGTATTTTCCATAATTTTTTCCTAATACTTCCAACTTCATGAAATAAATCTATCACTCTTTTAATGGCATTTACTGGTACTATATATTTTTTATTTAGAGCTATTCTGCTTTTTGTGACACCAGCAAATAAATTTAAAACTTTTCAATGCTGTGTAGGGAACCTAAGAAATATTTTGAAAATAGCCTATATATATATATTGACCTTAAAATTTTTAATGTTGTAAACGTATTAATCCTGTATTTTGCTCCTCGCACTCAGACTTGGAAGTCTGTTCATGAGAGTGCATCCTCATAGCTGTAACAAGCTCATAGCATTTTAATACTCAAGGTTATCCTGCCCTTCACAAGACTGTGTTTTGTGCAGGACCTATCTTGCATAAGACTCTTATAGAATCTAAGCATAGATATCTCAAATTTAAAATCCTGGGTTATCCAAGAACACATCCAAATTTCTTAGAGCTGTAGCAGATATTGAAACTACCTGCTCACAGAATAATAACTTTGAGTCAAATGCACCTAGGTCAACAGTTTCAGTGTTCCTCAGGATTTGACCTTGACCAAGGACTTGTACCTTTGTATACAACTCATAGTTTTTCTTGAATCAATCTTGATTCAATTATCCTCATTTAAAATCTGTCCTTGTTTTGTGTTCAACCAAAGTGCAAATTTCATTACTAGTAATGTTAAAAATTGACAAATATATTTCTATATACTTATTGGTGCCAAGCTACTTCATTGAGCACAATGTAACTTACAGTAGTTTAGTTTTTACTTTTGTATTACATTGGTTTGGCATAAATAATTGCTTTAAAATATAAAAAGTGAAATCTGAGATTTCGGTAAATAGATTGTTTAGAGTATGCAGGGTTTGTTTAATGTTTTGTCGTAAAAAATTCTTCGTTTTTTTCATAATTAATGTATTGAATAACACAACTGTGGTGAAGCATTATAATTTACAGAAAATATTAATTTCAAATTAAGAAAACTTAAACTTGAAGAAAAATTCAGGTTTTAAACAATTTTTTTATGACTGATGTGCTTGGCTATCCTCAAATACTTATGACCTAAAATACTTTTATTTTTGTCAGAATGAAAACTGACAATGCAAGTATTACTGCACAGGTATTATTTGTGAAATACCTGTGCATGTTACGCTTTATAAATTATTTATACTGCTGTTCTTTTTAAAAAATAAATTTCTCCACTATTTTATAACTTTTTCTAAATCTGCAAAGTTCACATCAAAATAGAAGTGTCCTTATACGTTTGAAAGTACGTTTGGCCTACATCTAATACTTCAAAAAATTAGTATGAATTAAAGTACGTGGTCTGTACAAAAAGTTTCCGAGCGTTTTTTATTTTATAGTGCTTCTACAGTTAGTTTCACAGAGATCTGCTAGGGCTCTTTGCGTTTATATAAACATCACGAGTTATCTCCTTTTTGTTGTTTGTTGATATGATACTAAGTTGTGGAGAAGCAGGTGTTTTAGTGGTGTTGTTTTTTTTTTATTGCGTTCAGGTGACTCCTAAGGGAGTATAGAACATGTCAATAAGTTATAACACCTGAAATACATAATTCAATCCCACATTGAGCTACTAGCTACTGTTTAGAAAGAAATTCTTGTACACTAAAAAGTTTCACCAATAAAATAATTTTTCAGATTATTTTTTAAAGGAATGCAAATTATCACATTTTATAAATTGGGGTAATTTATTAATATATTTTCTCCTCGTATAAGAAGTTTTTTGTTTAAACAATTTAGTGTGGTAGTTAGCCACGTAATAATCATTTCTGTTTCTTGTGTTATTATAGAGGACATTGAAATTTTTTGTATAAGTATTTTGCCTAACATACATTTTGACCTCAAAAATGCTGAGTGAGGGAACTGTAAGCAATTTAAGCTCCTTAAATGGTGGCCTATGTGAGGTGAGCTGGTTACCTCCCAACATACACCTAATAGCTTTCTTTTGAATTTTAAATACCCTATCCATGTTACCTATACTACAATTAGACCATGATAAGCTGGCATTAGTAATTTTTCATCATTTATCTAGCAATTTTGTTTTAATGCAAATGCCCTAGATGATATTTAAAAACAAACTTGATTGGTATAGATATCCCAAGACAAATATCTATCTAGCGATACTCTAGGAACTTCTACGTTCTCTAGACTATTATCGAATGAATAAATACATCCACTTATCTACTTTCTTTAACGTTATATTTGTTTTTGAACTGCAAGCATTGACACTTTTTCCCATTGACTGTTAATAACATTTGATTCAAGAACTGTGCTATAGATTCTATGTTAATGTGTATTTACTTTAAGAGCTTCTACCAGTAAACTTTTATTGATTACTGAAGTATCAACAGGAAACAATAGCACTCCCTCTGCCATTAGGAATGACTTCTGGTAACCTATTAATGTACACATATAATAGAAACAAAATGGGACCTAAAATTGACCCTTGTGGAATGTCGGCTTTGACTTCAAGCTTTCCAGATACAATCTTAGTTTACCCCTAACAACTCTAGTACACTCCACACATTGTATTCTACTAATAAGGTAAGATTGAAACCATTGCAGTTCTACATCCCTAACACCTAATGACTTTATTGATCATTCTCAACAACCCTTGTCATGATTTGCATCTGATGAATGCCCGATTGCCTTCACCATTCGGTGTAAGAGCGTTGGGGATATGCAACAACCTCGGTATTGCGATTCCTCATGTGTACCCATGTAATTCATGTCTCTTTCCACCCTGGACCATCGCTCAGTTACACATTAACTTTGAAATGTGTAAATACTCAAAGGCAGACACAAGTTCTGTGGTATTTAATAGCATTTTCAGTGAGTTAGTTGAAGCTATTAAACCATCTACGGTTGTATACACTGATGGATCAAAGTCGGATGTTGGAGTTGGTTGCTCGTTTGTTGCCAATGGGAGAACCTATTTGTTTGGATTACCTGCGGGAACCAGTGTTTACACGGCTGAACTTTATGCTATTAGTAAAGCTCTGTCTGTAGTCTGTGTTCGTGGGCGTCGGGTGTTGGTGTGCACTGATTCGCTCAGTGCCCTGCAGTCAATTAGTGATATATATTCACGTCACCCACTAGTTGCAGATGTCCACGGCACCGTGAAGCAGCTTAACGATAGAGGAGTAAGCGTTGTTTTCTGCTGGGTTCCGGGTCATGCTGGAATCTCGGGAAATGAGGCTGCTGATTTGGCCGCTAAGGAGGCGGCACGCCAACCGGCCTTCACGCAATATCTGACTGTGTCAGATTTCGTGGGCCTGGTGAAGCGTGTCATCACTGATTCCTGGCAGGTAGAATGGACTGGCTCTCATGGCAACAAGCTTCGTGAAATAAAAGATAATGTTAAGCCCTGGGATACGTCACTGAGGAAGAACAGAAGGGAAGAAGTTGTCATCGCGCGACTTAGAATTGGGCACACCAGATTAACTCATGGGTATCTCATGACGTCTGGTGATGCTCCAATTTGTGGCAGATGCGATTGTCCTTTGACAGTCAAACATGTTTTAATTGATTGCGTCTGCTACGCAGCTCTGCGTCGGCGATTCAAGATTCCCTCTGAATTAAGGTGTATACTCGGTGATGAAAGCCCTATTTTGGACGTGGCTTTAAAATTTTTACGATCCATTAGTGTGTACAACAGTGTCTGACAGTCTGGGGTGTTTCAATGTTTTTATATGTGTAAATAGTTTTTATTCCATAGTATATATTCTTATATTAGTTGTACGTTGTATATATATGTCTGTGTTTTTATTATGAGGCCCCTTTACAGCCTTTTGGGGCGTCCTATGTCTGTGATATTTTTTATTTTTAATGTAATTTTTAATTTTTTAATTTTTTTTTGGTTGTGATACTAGTTTTTAAGATTTTTATTATATAAGTGTCAATGTTATTATTGTCATTTATTCTGACTGTGATATTAGGTTTACGTTTATGTGTATATGTTTTTTGTGTTTTTTAGCGTTTTTTATTTAATTTGTCTGTGATATTAGATTATAAGATTTTAAGTATTATATATATATATATATATATATATATATATATATATAAAAGGCGTTCTGCACTCGGGCTTTTTACACCCTTGTGTAGAACAGCAGGCGATGATAACCTCGCTAAGGTTTTTCGCCTTAAAAAAAAAAAAAAAAAAAAAACAAAAATCAATAAGATTCATGATCAACACAATCAAAAGCTTTACTCAGATCTAAAAACACAGCTAATGAATTTTCCCCTGGATCCAGCATATTAACTATTTGCCTAACAGGTGAGATTATTGCAGTTTTGGTTGATCTACCTTTTTGAAAATCTTGCTGATGCTCTAAGATGATAAGGTTTTCAGTCAAGAAACTGACTAACTAAATAAAACTACCTCTTCAAAAATTTTACTAATTCTGTTTAAAATACGTTTTATGCCTTTGTCAGTTAAACATGAGTGACTTGCGTGAACAGTGTTCTGCCATGAAATTTTGCATGAAACTCAGAAAATCTTTCACGGAACTCATGAATTGCTTGTCAAGGCTTATGGTAATGAATCCATGAAAAGAAAGACGTGCTACAATTGGTTCAAATGGTTTAAAAATGGTCGGCAGTTAGTGGATGATCAAATAGGTCATGCTGACTGTTTTTTCGATGCCAGAGGGTTTGTTCATTAAGAGTACCTTCCTTCAGGTTCTACTGTTAACCAGTCTTACTACATTGAGCTTCTGAAATGCCTTCAACAAAAATTGGACAGAAACGTCCCAAACTTTGGGAGAACGGCGACTGGTTCTTCCACCCCAACAGCGCACCAGCCCATTTACCCTCAGAACTCATGAGTTTTTGGCCAGTAATTACCATGCTTATTTGATTACCATGATTCCCCACCCACCCTACTTACCTGATTTTGCACCCTGTGACTTCTTTTTGTTCCCCAAACTCAAGAAAACCCCTTAAAGGAAAAAGATTTTTCTCGATTCTTGAGATTCAGAAGAACATGACAGAGCAGCTGAAGGCCATTCCAGAAGAAGCTTTCCACGATTGCTTCAAAAAGTGGAAAAACCTATGGGTGTGTGTGTGTGTGTAGGGGGAGAGATTACTTTGAAGGGGATCCAGACCGCTTAACTGTAAGTAATTTTTTTTTATAAAAAACGTTCAGGAGTTTTTTGACAGATCTCGTAAGTACTTGAAATTAATTTTGCATTCATAATTCATTTTCAGGATTATATTCGCTATGTACATTGTTACATACGTTACATTGTTTATAAATCTTAATTTTTACATTCACAAAAATATATTCTCATTTATTCCCTTTGGATTGTCAGAACAATTACTTGTTTTTTTTATTATAGTAAAAAAAATAATACATAGATGAGGTGTCACAAAATAACTTGTTACTCACATCAAACATGCAGAAAATTATAACGTTTGTTTTATGTGCATGAGTGTCTTACAGTGTATATGTAAATTAGTCTTCAACTGTATGTTTATTAAAAATTTGGTACAAAAATTATTTAACAAATTATACATCTATCTACAATAAATTAAGTAGGTAACGATAGTAAATGTACATTATGAAACATTACGTACTAACTGTGAAATAGTACATTAAGTACACGTGTTTTGTTTTTACAGTTTTTTTTTAATTACTGTTCTTTGATAAGTAATCAAGACGATCTAGAAGAGTTTTCCACTTGCATAATGTAATAAAAATGGGTGGGACATTATTTTATTCTATTATTTAGGATATGAATGATTCTGCTCTCATTATTCACAGTGATATAGCATTTCAGTCATTCTGGGACATGAAATCAGAGAACTCTTCAAGTAGGAACCCTGCACACTCTGGGAGTGTACCATGGGAGGTCTTAGGTGACAATGACCACCCTGCTTTTTTTCTTTAAAAAATACATTATTTGCTGTTATAGCCAACTATAGAGAATTTCCTTTATATTTTTTATTGTTAATTTCATCAATTGAGTAGGACAAAATCAAAGTTCTAAATGAAATTATTGTTCAGTTTAATTCTATAGCCTGAGACAAAAATATTCTAAAAAATTTGTTTTCAAAACTCTATCGTATTAAAAATACATTTCCAAAATGTGAACTACAACAAAATTGATCAAGACGTGTTTTAAATAGTATCAAAACACTTAAGTCCAGAGGATTTTCAAAATAGTAACAAAGCTCTTTAAGTCATGAGCTTTTATAATAGCATTTATTTAAATGACTTTTCAAAACTGTTTATACATACTATTGCGGTTTTATTATTTTAATCTCATACTGTGTAGATTTTGATTCTATTTAAGTTAAGATTGACTCTTCCTAATTTTCATGGTGTTATAAAAATTTGGGCAGTTTTAATATATTGTAAATTTCTTCTTAGTATGATTACTTCTTTCTTATACTTAACTGTTAATTTCAAAGCCGTTGTTTGTATTTTTTTTCAAATATATCAGTAAAATTAATTTTTTAATGTTACAAGTTATTTGTTGAAAAAAACAATCATAATATCGCTGTAAAAGTGCTTGTTTTTTTAAATTTTTCACTACTCATTAAGTCCAAATATCCAACATCAAAACAAATAAGTCTGTAAAGAAGTTACAAAACTTATCATCAAAGTTGTTCAATTGTTTTTCTCAAGTTCCATGGAAATTTAAAATAACTACATCTAAAACTAATATTAAAATTAATCTAGATTGCATAATGAACCGACAAAAATCAAAACAATCATGAGATCTCCCATTACTTTATTTACTAAAGTTTTTTTTGTGTTTACTTAAAATCAACGAAAGTGGACTTTGTGAGTTTTGAATCTGATCTACTCAATTACTCTGTAACTATTATGTTCAATTTCATTGGTACTATCAAAATTATTATTTTCTTTGTCATCAGTCTCTCGACTGGTTTGCTGCAGTTCTCCAAGCTGTTCTATCTTGCGCAAGTCGTTTCATATCTACATACCTGTAACACCCTACATCTTTTGTAATTTGCTTTATATATTCTAATCTTTGCCTCCCCCTACAATTTATTCCCTCAATATTACCCTCCATTATTAGTAGCCCAATACCTGGATTTCTTAAGATATGCCCCACTAGCCTATCCCTTCTTCTGGTAAGATGCTTCCATATCCTTCTTTTTTAATCCACTCACCTAAAAACCTCTAAATTACTTATTTTGGCCACCCACCTAATCTTTAACATTTTCCTATAACACCACATATCAAAAGCTTCTATCCTCTTCTTTTCTACAGCCGCTATCACCCACATTTCATTCCCGTATAATTCTACACTCCAAACATAACGTTTTAAGAAATTTTTCCCAATCTGTAAATCAATGTTTGTAGTCAGTAAGCTGTTTTTTATTTCAAAAGCTTTTCTAGCTTGAGCAATTCTACTTTTGATATCGCTTGTGCTTCTACCATCCTTTGTTATTTTACTCCCTAGATAGCAGATTCCCCAACTTCCTGTATGTTTTTGTTGCCTACTTTTACATTTCCCATCTATTCTAAACCACTCTTGCTGCTGCACAACACTACTTTCATTTTGTTCTTATTAATTTTCATGAAGTAATCCTTTCTCATGATCTCATCCTCTCCATTTACGCTGTTTTCACATCGACGCCGCGAAACCGTAACAGCGGTTTCGCTTTCGTTTCGCAGATAGTTGTCAATCAGAATACACGATAATCAGGTGAAACAGTATGTTGCCCCCTTACGAAGATATTGGTTGAGATGGCTAGAGCAGCAAAATCCTTTCACATTACCACCGTAGTTTCGCCAGTTTGCCACAGTATCACTTCAGTACTGCATGGAATCTGTTGCAGTCCACAGATTTTTGCCAGCGAAACATTTCAGAATATTGCATTCTGTTATCTTTTGCTAGTTTACTATTATCATGGATAACACATCGAAAGAATTATTGATTCAGTCAGTCAGGAAACAACCTGAAATATATTACATGAGTCACCCAGACTATAAAAATAACATAAAAAAGCAAAAAGCCTGGATTAAAATACAAAAAGAATTAGTCAAGTTTATCAATTTCATTTTAAATTAACCCCTAACAGAAATAAAAACACAATGCCAGTCTTTGCTTCCTGGGAAGGCATCTCTATAATAATTAGTATCTTGTTTAGTGATACGAGGTAGTTGTAAATTATGAGGCTCTTTAAAGCTTTTTTGGTTCATTTAAAATTAATTGTGAAATTGATCTTCATGAGACTGCAGTTCTTTGCACAATCTCTTTTCTCACAATTATTTTCTTTTTTTGTTTATGTCATGAATCCAAATGCTACGCTTTTTTTTATACTAAGCCCGCATCAACAGCAATATTTCCTCTTCTTCAGAAGAAGAAATATTTGCTATTTTGTATAAACACTACTGAAGCCAATCAACCATTAATACAAAAGCACCAGGAATCACGCGGTACCGCTTTGAAATTTTCGTGCCAGTGTGAAAGTCATTTCACTGCGAAATAACATCGAAACCGCTGTCATGATATCACAGCGGTGTAAAACCAGTGTTAAGATATTCTCTAGTTCTTACTTTGTCTCGGCTAATACTACTATATCATACCAAAATTATTATGAATTTATTTAGTCCAAACATTGTAAAAAGTAAAATACCCCAATGGATTGTTTTAGTTAATTGTTAAAGTAAACCACCATTAATTTAATATTGTTTTACTTATGTTAGTGTTGTAGGTAATGTAAGAAGTGTAATTGAATAATTATAATATTGTTCACTTTATCCTGTAATTATCACTCAGTACCATGGTATGTTATAAATCAGTACAAAATTTATGATAAAAATATGTTTAATATAATAGTTATTATTAGTATTATTGTTTCTAATAATATGAGACTGCTAGCCACTCAGGTGAAATGATGTATCCATTATACATAGAAAATATAGATTAATATACATATACTATATACAAGTTTTAAAAATTTTAGAACAGTTTTGGTTGTAAATTTAAATTTTTAATCAATGTTTTAGTTTATAAGAGTGGTAATTTAATAATTTTGATGTTATTAGCGGTTGTATTCCATACTATAGTTTTTTTTAATTCAGTCTTATTTTATAGTATGTTAGCAGTCCCCTGCTTTCTGGGCTCCACAGCAAACTAAACTTAAAACATTTAACTTCTCATACAACTTTACTTGTTGAAAGTTATCACTGTACATAAATAAAACCAATTAGTACCTACTGGAAACAGAAATTTTGTTGACGTCAGTATGAATCACCAGTGGAAGGGGAAAATACTACATGATAATTACTGAATATGTGGTGGAAGAAAAAGTAGGTAAAATCCATTTCCAAAAAAAATGGTATCTTTTTGAATTTTGAGAATTTAACATAACTTTCTATGCAGAAATAGAATGTGAAATTATTTTTTGAATATATAAATTATGTAAAAACAATTTGAAAAATCAGTAAAGAGTAATGGATGATACTTTATTCTAGGGCAGCTACATGTACCTGATACATGACTGCATAGTACAATAAACTGTATAAAAGAGATAGTATAATGTTGATAGATAAAAGAACTACCTTCCTAAATGACACCAAACAAATAAAACAAAAGAATGACTTCTTTTTACCAATCAACCTTTTAGTTTTAATTTAAAATTATGTTTTGCTATGTAGCTTATGTCATTCAGGAAGCTCAAAGCTTCCAACATGAAATTTTTTTTAAATATGTTGAATAGTTTCTGAGATTAACATTGTTTACATTGTTGAAAAAACAAACAATATTTAATTATTTATAATATTAGGGCCTAGTGTAGAAGAAAAGAGGAAAAAAGAATATTGAAAACTTGTTGCTTACATTTTTCCTTAATGTGGGGTTAATCACAGTGACTGCAAAATGGGATATCCTTTTAGTGTCTGGAGAACAAGGTCTACAAGTGATGGGGATGTGGCACACTGATTGTCATAACATCACAAATTAGATATCAAGACACATTAACTTCAGGTAGACCTACCAGTAGTTTAACTACCTGTTATTAGTTTGTTAATCAAGTTTGTTATTGCTACTTGTAATTAAGGTAAAATCGCATTTCATATGATATCAAAAATTTGAATGCTATTGTCTCTAATCATCCTAACAGGCTTTCTTAAAATATCATACACTTATTTTGTACATATTTCTGATTTAGTACGTAATATAACTTATATACTATATACACTTATATATGTGTATAACATATATACACTTATATACAATAATATAAACTTACAATTATTAAATTCTTTCTTAACATTATTATTCTACCCAATATTATGTGGAAGCATTTTAAAGAAGCCATTCAATATCAATTGGTAACACAGGAAGCTTAATTAAAATGTTCTTACAAATTTAATTAATAAAGTTGTTTTTCAGAATCAGTAATTAATTCTTGTGGTTTTATTTAGGATTGTCTTTTATTTCTATGCAACAAAGGTTCAGAAAGGAAGAAAGTTTAGATTATTGAAAAAGTATTTTAGAATTATAAAAGTACCTTTATGAAATGTTTTAAATAATGAGATCATAGCAAATTTGATCACTTCCTTTTGGTATTGAATGACTTTATGGTAACTTTCACAAATGACAAAAGGGGTACTGATTACAGGTTCTAAACTGTACAATGAGATCAAAGGACACATTGATTTAATCCTTTACTCATTTGTATGAGCGCTACTAATCATTAACGTACACAAAAATTTCTTATCACGATACAACATTATTCCTAGTTATTATTCTCTAATCGAATAAATACTAACAAATTGATTGTCATATATTGTAGGTATCTCCACCTTTAGAGATTGATTTTTTTTCTTTGGTTGGTTTGGTTTTATTTTTTTCTTGTATTATCTTCTTTCCCATTTTTCACTAGAATAGTATTTCTTAACTTCAAATTAATTTTAGGAATAACCTGTAACAAACATTAAAAATACTGTTAAAAGAGTAATGTTCTTAGTCTCAAAGTTACTGGACTTTACTTGTACTTGTAAAATTCAATAGCATAATGTTCTAGATCTAGACAGTGTCTATAAATGTGCTGATTACATTAACAAACTCAATCTGTGGTAATTATCAGGTACAAGGAAACTAAGGACATATTAGTCAAACTATAAGGTTTTTTTTATTTGGATTCTCATTATTGTTTTTAAAACTGAAATAGCACAGCCAAATTTAAGATATTATAGTAGCTAATAATTTTATTATAAAATTGTTCAGTTTACTAATATTAGTTCATGTTTTTGCAAATGGTTTTTCTAGCTACAATCAGAGTATTGCTTTTCTACTATGCAATTAAAAAGCACTTAAAAACTGTAATTTCATCATGGAAAATATTTATTTATAAAACTTTAATTATTGGCAACTACCTACTAAATTTCTTTTTTGTTGTGAGTTAAGATATTTTAAGTTTTTGTACATTTATTTTTCATTGGTCTATTATGAGCAAAATATTCATTACTTGCAATACGATTAACTTGTTTTTTGTTGTACTTGTGACTGTAGCATTGTACAAATTTTTGTGATAGATTATAAAGCCACAAAGGTTAATTTTGTGTCCTGGAATGGAGGTATGTGTGAATTGTTTTATTGTAGTTCAATTTTTCTGTCTGAATTGTTGTTCCCTCTACTTATTATACTCTATTTCACGTTCAGAATGCAGTACTGCTGTTATGAGAACCCATGGTGTTATCAGGCATACGGAAAACATCTAGGATAGCCAATACAATAACCCTCCTCCACCGACACCATTCGAAGGTGACAGGAAAAAGTATTTGGAGTTTCACTTACCACACTCTAACAAGCTCATTTTTAATACAGAAATTCTGAAAAAAATACTTTCACTTCCTAATGAATTGTATTTTATTATGGTGTAAATATTATTAATATTATACTCTGATATTTAGATAAGAGACCGTAGGTACATAAAAGAGAAAGGAATATGACGTTTCTCTTTTTGTCACCCTCACTGTCATGCCAGGGGAGTTTTATTACCATTTTTAGACCATTTCATGATACTAACGCCTGTTATTCAAACAAGATTTAAAGATTTACAAAGATTTATACAATAACTATTCTTTACTTTAAAATAATTAAAAAAGACAATAAAATTGATAAACAATTCCGGTACTGTAGTAATTTGTCAGTACCTGATCTTTAAAACGATACACATATCAAGTATATTTTCTTATTACGTTATTCAATAGGAGTTTGTAAAAGTGAACATGTTTTGGCGCGGAGTCGATATTTTTACTTAGTGTAGTAGCGCTCAAACTCCCATATGAAATACATTGCTTATGGACTTTGCATACTGCATTTTGAACGTGAAATCAACTATAGGCCAGGTACTATGCAGTAGCCTAGTTATCAGTTTAGTTTATTTTAGAAATGTCATGAAATGGCATTGTGTTTGCACATACTCTGTAGCTGAAAACGTGTTGACTAACGTTGTTAATAGTCATAGTTAGCTGTTGTTATTTATCATCGCGATTTTTGTTCCGTCACCACTTAGGTGCAAAAGTATTGACTTTTGCATCTAAGTCATCACAAGAAAAATCAAGATTATAAAAATTAAAACACACGTTTTAAGATTAATTTTGTGTGAATACAGGAATAAATGCATTGTATTGTGTGTGTCCAGACTTAGTAATAATACCTAGCCTATCTAAAATCAAATTGTTCATCTCTCTTCAGTCACAGTAGAGGAATTCATGTTACAAAAGTTTTTTCTATGAAGTAGTTTCTATTAAAGTCTACTAATTTATGTTTTCTACAATATCTGAAACCTTGAACAAGATATAATTTACTATCAACAATAAGTTTGCTAGTTTGCAAGCTAAGATTAGTTGTCCATCATCACTAAAAAGAAATCTAACTTTTTCAGTGATCGATAAATTGCATGTAGCCTATATAATATACTGGAAAAATGTAATTCTAAACGTAGGCTAATTCTAAAACTTGTGATGAGTACTTTTGTTTTATGTTCAACTCTTCTGACCATTAGTGCTAATGCAAACATTCAAGGGTGACAACCCTTCAACAGAATCCAAATAAGAAAATGTGAGATGAAAAAATGTCAAGACGATAAGAAATTGAACCCAAGGCTCTTGGAAGTTCTTGGCTCTTGGCTCAGTTGCATTGATAGCTAGATTAATGGGTTGGCCAATAGTTAATGATGTTATTAAATTTTATATGTCATTGTTTCATTAGGTTAACTTTTTTTTGTTAAAATTAGCAGGTCATTGAAAAATTTTGGAGAGGAGATAATATTGAGGTAAAGTAAAAACTAATTGTATTCACTAAAATATAACTTTTAACTTAAATAATTGTGTATTCAAATGTAGTTCTACTGAATGGCAATTGTTAGTCAACCAAACAAAACATGTTAAACGTAAGAAAAACATGACAACACTGTTGCACATAATGAAGACAGTAGTATTTTGTGCATTGTCTTATATCAATTACTAGGTTTCTAAGACAAGGTAAGGTTTTATTGATATTATAACTGTTGTATAGTGTATCTAGAGTGGATATCACATAAATAATAGTGCAATAACAGCTAGGAAAATTGAAAACAAGATGAATCTTACTTTTGTCTTACATATTATCCTCTGATTGTCTGTTATGCATTGGCACTGAAGTCGTTGAATTGGCATCATCAGTCCGTAGTAATGTCGAATTGTTAAGAAAATGGATTTCAGCAGCTGATGATACATTACTGTTGTTTATCTGAACAGGAGGTGTACCTCTTAGAGGAGGAGTATGTGCCTGAGAACTTGAAGAAGGATATAGAAGTAGAAGATGGTAGCAACATGTTTGCAAAGTCTTTTTGAATGCTACACGGAATTCTCTGTTAAAGTAAGCATATATTATTGGGTTCAGTGCTGAGTTAAAATAACCAACCCAGAAGACAGCAGTCACAACAGCACGTGGGCAAACGCAAGGCTTTCCACACAGTGTTGTAATTATATACCTGTAACAAAAAATATTTTTTATATTTTTGACAACCCTTGTACATCAATATTTGTTTGAGTAGATTACTATTCATTAGGGGGTGTAGTTACAATAGAAAAAAATGGTAACATTTGATACATTTGAGTAAAACTGAAAAATGTGGTAATTCCTATTTCTGTTTTCTGTCCCCATTTCCTGTTCATCTGGACTGATCTTTAAATTTGTTTTTAATGATTTTGCCTATTTTACTGCAATTATCATATACAGAGAGATAAAAATATAATCATGAGGTCATGTTTGCTGAAATTCTTGGTGAGGGTGTTTTTACGTAATAAAAGTGTTTTTTTAAGATTACGGCTTTAATATGTATTATAGCGCAAAAATGTATAAAATAAAAATGTAGAGAATTTAAAATTCTACAACTTTTATTTCAAACATTTTTTTGTATAACGCTTAGTTTAGCGGTAATTAGCGATTTTCTGTTTTTTTCTCACGAAAACGTGTGAAAAATCTATTTTTTTAAGATTTAGGCCTTAGTATGCATTTTACGACAAAAGTGTACATAATTAAATTTATAGGAAATTAAAAGATATACAACTTTTATTCATAGCATTTTTCTCTACAGAGCCTAGTTTAGCGTGAAAGTGTGATTTTCCGGTTTTTTAAGCCAAACTAAGTTCGATTTTCATTTTGCGTCATTCACTCATGATTAAAATAAGGTTATGTTTTTGAGGTTAGTTTTTTGTTTATTTCTAATATTTTATTAATAATGTTAGGTTTATTGTTAATTATTTCCATTGGCAAGAGAAAGTTGTGTGAGTGTTTCACACCAGATTTTTTTATATATTATAATCATACTATGGATATTTTAATTACAAAGTTTTACTTGTACATAGTTTTTTATCAGCATCATTGGTACAGTGATTTTAGCCTAAATATTACTACATAAATCTATTCTATTATTCATCTGAATATTTAATTATCCTGTCCAGGGGTGGACCCATTAAGTCCGATTGAATAGGACATTGCCATAGTTGAAAAAGTATTATATTTTTATTAGAGCTTTCTTTAAGTTTTCAGTTACGGTAGTTTTCTACCTTAATTGAGAATTATATGTATGAAAAATGTTCAAAATACTACTAAACCAATTATTTTTTCTTAATTTCAGGTTGTTGAATTTTTTACTATCTCAAAATTCTATTAAAAATTATAAAATATTTAACATTTATTGGTTGTGTGTATTGTATTTATTATTGTTTATTATTTATTAATTTTGTTAAATTATAAAATTTGTGTACTATAAAAGTTTTAACTAATTCCAACGAGATTGGTTTAATATTTTAGTTAAAACTAACTGTATTAATAATATGGAATGGGTTAATTATGTTAATAACATTTTATGAATTGAAGGAATGCCAAGAAAGTTTAATTAGAATAATTTTCAGGAATGTTTTTCATACTGAGTATTGGTGTAATGGAATACAGTTACTATATGGTGTTAAGGTCGAGGCAAAATGCCAAGAATGCAACAATTCATAGAATTTTACAGTCCTGATCGTTTTTCTCTGTAAATTGTAATTTCATGGTTAAAATTACTTATCTCTATAAAAATCATAATTTAAAGTAAAATGCCTTTTGGACTAGCTTTCATATTCTATGTACTATTTATGACAGCAAGCAATAAGCATTACTAAGTTTAGACTGGAACATTAAACATCCCTGCAGACTCTCTTTGACAATATTCTTATCTCAGTTTCCTCCAACGAGAAAGGAATAGAAATACTATTCAGTCACTATAATAGTCCCAGTATACCCCGATGCTATTATCTAAGTAAGGGAGGGAGATCAGTCAGTCAACTATATAAGTTTGGACTTGTACAGATGTCAGAATAACATTTGTAGTATTGTTTTACAAGTACAAAAATATATTCCGTCCAAAATGGAATTAATGATTTCTGTTAATGGAAAATTAATTTCGAAATCAACTCAGGACCATAATATAGTACAAATTAAATCAAACTTTTACTGCAGTTTTAGATCATACTTTTTAGATTTTGTAGTAATAATAAAAACCGTAATGTACTATTTTATCAGGTTATCGGTCTGGTTTTTGCCTCTTCAAGCACGAATGGCAGAACCTATTTCAGTGCAAATTACATGATTTATTGCTATAAAACTTAAAAAAATTACGATTAATTTAGAATTTCAAATTTTAAATCAGTTTTCTTTGGTGAAAAGTTGTTTTTGAGATTAATTTTTTGTGGTAAGAATTAATAGGAAAAATTAGACTAAAAATTAAAGTTCATAAACTCTCTTCAATATTTGTTAGCACATTTTTTATCATCTGAGTTTCAAATTGGTACCTTTCAACATTAATTAATGAAGAAACATTTGAAAGAAACCAATCAGCAGCAAAAAATACCATTTTACAAACCGATATAACCGCTAGTACTCGTATTTAAATAATTCAAAAGCCTATTGTTTGTTTTTGAATCATTCACTTTCCCTTGTTTCCATATACTTTTATAACGTAAACTACGGAAAGTAATTTTTGCATTGCAAAAAATGAAATTAAGGAAAACTTCCCAGAATAAAATTTTATGAAACCATAATAATTAGTTCAGACAAATAGCCTACGCGTGTATGAACATGTAACATTTGTGTAATACAAAAAAGCCCTCCATTCATTGTAATGCCAACAATTTGTATGGTAATCAGTTTTGGCTGGTAAGCTAATTTTAATCGATATGATTAGTTTATGATTAGTTTAATCGATACATAAAATTAAATTTTGTGAAAATAATTTCAAAAAATACATGTAAAACCGTCCACAGATTTGTTTCTTAGCTCACCTGTAAGAAAACTTTAGTCACAATCGGCGATAACAATACTATTACCTTTTTTATACTTTCTGCTCAGGATCTTAACCTTTTGCCTCATGCTAATGAGCATTTGCTTCATTTTATTTGCAGGGCTTTGTCTGTTATAAGTTCTCTTTCATTATGAAACTGCTTGTTTTATCAGAAACATTTTTTGAATTATTCTTATAACTTGGACTACAACAAGACGTATTTTGTGGTGTTTCAAACAAAGAATCACCGTATTATATCATATTTCCAACATTAACTAAAAATTCTGTTCTATGTTAGATTCTTTTTACACATGAAATGTTTGTTTTAAAAATTTCAAAACTTTCAGCCTGCCCACCTCAAAATAAAATGAAACCGACCTGCAATCGCTTATGGAGGTAATTACATGTATTATTAGCTCAAAATAGTGTTACTTTAAATCATTTATAAAGAAAAGTGGTAAATGTGCAATTATCTGACTATTCTTTGTGCTTCATTTATTTTTAAGTTTTTTTTACGTGTATTGTGAAAGAATAAATAATTTCAAGGACAAGAATAATATGGAAATCCAAAAAATCCTAATTTAACTTATCCTAATCATTACTTAAATAATCAAACGTTGCTACGAAAACCTGATCTGACCTAGTTACACCGTTAAACTATTTCATTAATAGCGCAAAGATTGCGGATAACCGTCTAGTGAACATGTTCAATTAAAGCCGTTTCTTTCGACTGGTTTTTTTAAATGTCTTCTGAGCTTTCAGATTGTATTTTCTTCTCTTACAAAACATTTTGAAATAGGCTACGAGTTTCTAGCATAGTCGTGTATTAACCGAACTATCAGATAAATAAAACCAATAGGCCCATTGAGTGATTGCGTTGGAACTAACCTTATTGGCGTATACCGGATTTTTCAAACGGTTCTCAATATTCACCTTTGTAAGAATTTGTTTTAAGAAATTTACCAGTTATTATTGAAGACAAGTAAGCTAACCATATTCATTTCTCCCAGTACTCTACGTCTCTTGTGATGGAAGTGATCAGGCATTCCAGTATCCCTACTTTTCTGTGTTTTTGTTACTTTATAATGCGTGTTAAAAATCAACCAACCAAAGAAAGAAAGGTAACCAACAGGCTAGGAAGGCGCTCATTATAATCCCCAATGTCCTAGCTGCTTTACGTTCCCTTTTCATTTTACTGCTGGCCGCGCATGGACGTAATTCTCCACTGCTGCTTTCCATTACCGCTGTGTCACTAGGAAGTGCTCCCAAACTTGCTGCACTGATTCCGTTGATTTGAAGATGTTTGTTCAACAGGGCTGTTGCTACTTTACTCCTGAAAATAACAAAATAGTTTTATTAGTAAATAAATTATGGTAACGCGGGGTGCTACATGCTAAAAATATCTTGTTAATAACATTAAATGCGTACAAATAAAAATATCATTATGTTAATAAAATAATTCTTTACTATTTGCTTTCGCAGTCTTAAAGTTTCACATCATTAAAGTTATACATTTATTTAAAGACTTAATAAATTTGTCGTATTGCCAGTGTGCCCATATTCCCCATATGTAGGGGATAATAGGGGCAGGTTAAAAAACATTTAGATATTCTTAAAAAAGCCTTTTAATAAACTTAATCATGGATAAGTTATTGTTTTAGTACTATATTTTTATTTCGGTTACAGTAGCACCAAATACTAAATAATTGTATGCTCAAATGAATATCGGTCTGGGAACCTGCACGTAACTGTAGCTTGGTTTTATAAACAGCCACCGTCCTTTTCTGCTTTTTTTTGGCTCCGTCCATATTCTTAGCAGTCCATATTTCTGGATTCCTTGCGACTTATTATTACGTGACAGCCGAAAAGGTGCAAAATCGTTTTATAGGATAATACTGCAAGGATAAACGTTTTTAGAACAATAATTTGTACGGTATAATTAAAACAGGTTATTCTTTCAATTGATTTAACCATTTGAAGACCAACTTTGTAACAATTTTTTTTATCAGTTCAAAAATTTATAGCCATTATTAATAGATTTGCGAAAAAGACTACACTCAAAAAGGTAGTTTTGCAAGCATTAGCAAGAAGTTTCATAACTTTGGTTTTATAATAGGTATCATTGTAATTTGTTTACCGAAATGTCAAAAAATACTTGCAGTTTTAGCCCATTATGCTAGATATTCTAAATGTAGGCCTACATTCTTATTTTTTCAGTAGCCTTTTTTGTAAAAATAAAAATATATAAAAAAGAACATGAAGTTTTTGAATTTTTAAAATGGAAACTATAAACAATTTTATAGTTTACGTTTATCGTTATATGTTTACCGTTGATTTTGTAGAGAATTTTGTTCTGTGCGTGCATGTAAATTCTCTTGAAGGTAAATTAAAAAATAATAAAGTACTACCAGCAAAGATGTTTTACACTACAAAATGCAAAATCACGTCACTCTAGTAAATAAATCTAAAAATTCCGGCCGCATTGGCGCAGTTGGTAACGTGCTCGCCTCTCATCATGCGGTCCTGGGTTCGAATAGTTCTGTTTCTTATCATATGGTCAGTCAATTAAATGACTGAATCATTTAAGAACAGAAAAGGTAGAGGTGTAAAAGACACTAATCAGAGTTATCTTCTCTGAAAGTAATGAATTTCATTGTACAGCCAGACCCTGTGGTGAATGAAGTGAAGTTGTCATTTACAGAGTGGAAAATATGTGCTTTTCAGAGGGCCCGGCATGCTGATAAGCGTACTGTTCCACTCAGTGAGGAAGGCAATGGTAAACCACCTCATTCCTCGTTTTACTTAGTAAAACCTCTAGAGGTTCAAACCAGCCTTTCGGCTGTTGACCTAAACAACACAACAACAACAAACAATTTTACTACGGTAAACCGTTGATTTTGTAGAGAATTTTGTTCTGTGCGTGCATGTAAATTCTCTTGAAGGTAAATTAAAAAATAATAAAGTACTACCAGCAAAGATGTTTTACACTACAAAATGCAAAATCACGTCACTCTAGTAAATAAATCTAAAAATTCCGACCGCATTGGCGCAGTTGGTAACGTGCTCGCCTCTCATCATGCGGTCCTGGGTTCGAATCCCACTCAGGCATGGCATATTTTCATACGTTACAAAAAATCATTTCATCCTCATCACACACAGTTACACCCCAACGTCGTCGCTAAGGACCTTGTAGTTGATGCGACGTTAAATAAAAAAAAAATCAAAAAAAATCTAAAAATCTAGTAATAAAAAAAAAATAAATCCAGTGGTGTAATTGCATCTGGTGAAATATGTTTAGGGCCTGGAATTACAAAAAAAACGAAGTTATAATGGAAATCAGGAGAATTTGTTTCTGAAATATCCCCCAATCGTGATCTTCATCTTCACTGCTACTTCTAGAACTTAGTACTTGCCTTGTTACAGTAGGGTTAGGCCTGCGATGTTTGGCTGATAATGTAAAATCATACAATAATGTATGATGTATAATTTATCGGCGTATTACGATTGCTTACAGTCAATCTCTTACGACTGACTGATAATGTAGGCGTTCTACGGTTGCTTACAGACAACCTCTCACGACTTATGATAATATCACGGACGAAATCATCACTTTCAACTGACACTTGATTCACTAAAAATGCAGATATATTTTCCCCGGACGTTGATGGTCCAAAAGGGTCGTAACATGGGTATCTGGGCAACATGGGTGCCTTTCATTATTACATAAATCCCCGGATGAATCGTGTAAATCAAATCCGATTCAGTGTCACTCTGATAAAGTACCAAGTTCTCTATATGTTTCACTTGATTGTAAATTTTCACGATTCATTACACTAACGAAAACTAATTAATATCTAACCGCACTCAATTCTTTACAAAAAAGAAACATGAGAAACAATTCGCGCAATACTATCAGTTTGGTTCGCGGCAGACAGCTGATTGAATAAGGAATTTATTTTTAAATATGTAGACATAATAATAGTAGAATAAACAATGTAATATGAAAAAAATATTATGAAAATATCGAAAAGGAATGTGTGTTCGAGAGGTTTCTTGGGGGACCGAGAAATTCATAAAATGTTAAATAGTAAATAATAGAGTAACAAAGTAACAATAGAGTTAGTTATAAAAGAATATTTAAAAAGGGCCGTGTATAGTAAGGTAGGGTCTTTGTTGTACAACTATTTGTGAAAGAGTTGGTTGGTTACCTGTTTAGGTAGTTGGCATTTTTGTTTAACACCTTTTATTCAATTGTGACTTGTTTACTCTAGTTAAAATTTTTCCAGAGCCATAAAAAGGATTTTTGTATTTTCTTATTGCATCGAATCTCTCTGTCTTTCCAGAAATCTCTCTGATTCACCTATATAAAGCGAGTCCCAAATGGGGTCGGAGAGTTAGTATTCGTTTGATCTGTGACGAGTGTTTAATGCGTGTGCTATCGGTACGTTAGAAATGTCGACGTTTTCGGGCATTGTAATTCTATTTTTCATTCTATTCTTTTAGTTTTTATTTCTCTGTTTTCTAAATTTTAATTGAACCTTACTAATTTTTCATTATGTTTTTATATAAGTTATATGACCTAGTTGTGTTTGTTAGTGCTTCTTTGGAAATTTTATACTACATGTATTTATATGTAACGTGGTCGCCAATGACTTCGTAGTCAATGCGACCTTAAATAAATACATAAAGTAAACAATATCCGCCGCGGATAAAAAAAACAAAACAGTAAACAATACGATATGTCGACGGATCAGTTTAGGCCAGTTAAATTTTATGGTAAACTCGGTGGTTTATCAAGCACACTTTCCGACGATCTTCACTGTCAAAGGTATATTGAAATAAAAAAACTCAGCACTTCCAAGGTAAAATTTATTTGCAGCAGCACACAATGCACATAACAAGATTCAAAATTTTTCTGCTAGAGAATATTACAAAAACTGACCTTCTATAAAAAACAGATTGAAAAAAAAACTGTGTTTTGAAAATTAACAGTTAATATCAATAGTAAACAGGAAAGTTACATTGGAAATTTCTATAAGCTATAATATTATTAAATAAGTTATATCAAAAAATGAAAATGTACAACATTTCTCGGAACTGACGAAATAGTAATAATTATTATTATATTAAATGGAAATATCCATTTAAATATTGATGATTACTTAAATAAATTAACTTATTTCATTTACCACTTGGGGTGTTTATTTAACTGTACATTAAATCAATTACACATTGCAATATAGGCTACAATGAAGTTTACTTTAACTGGCCGACCGATCGGCCTGGCGGTCTTCAAGCAGAATAACACAAAGCCCGACGAATCGGCCCGTGGTCTTCAAAGAGTTAAAAACTTTTTTACAAAACTTTTTGTTAACTGTATTAACTCTTAAAGACGCTTTGAAAGATAAGTATCACTTTTACTACAATGAAGTAGTAGGCGTTACAAAGTGAAAAGATTACTGAATAAAGTAGTATTAAAACAGGGTTTCCAAAATGGATAGTTCAAGAGAATACGCAACCAAACCGAATTCTTAAATAACAGCTAGTAAAATTCTAAAATAACTAAATGTACTTATTTTCAAGACATTAGTCGGCAGTTACAGCTTTGTCATCAAACCTTAATCTAAGACTGTAGTAGATTCCATGTAGACGTTTAGGCTTGCCAAGATTAAAAACGAATTTTCGTCATTCGTAAAATAAAGAGTTAAAATTGTCTATATTCCCTAGCTGCCCATAATACGATTTGCCCGAGTTGCCCCATAATAAAAACGAAATTTATATTAAAAATAATAAGCCTAATCAGGGAACTGATAGTTGGATAAAATTTAAATTAGGCAATAACAATTTCTAATGAAATTACAGTGTCTCTTTTTAATTTTTAATATATTTTTCTTATCGGTTCTTTTAGTTTTACTATCGGAACCTAAATCACTGAAATTTTGTATTTTTTTTTCTCTTGAAGGGTTATTATAGGCCTATTATAAAAGTCTAAATATTGTTTAAAGATTGAACCACTGTTCAGTACATGAATGTATTGCGCAGTAAAAAGCCTACTAGTAGTGTTGCAATTTTTCGATTTTTGAAAACTAAGTACTAAAGAGGGCTACAAAATAATTTAGCCTACTTAAGAAAATGGAGTGAAAATAAGGCAATTAGGTACTATTAAAAATAAATTACAGATTCTCTTTTAAAATATAATTTTACTGAAAACGTAAAACCACAAGAGAAGTTTAAAATGAAAAACCTGCCATTTGAAAATGCGCCGTGTGTATACGCCTTATACTGTAATTTACGAACTAATTAAAATGTCATGAATTTTTAATGCGGTCGTAAAATAGAATAATCGCGGAAACCCGACATCCATAAACCTAATATTGCGTATAGGCTAAATTGAAATCGTTAATATGAAAATTATCGCTGAGGACACGATATAAAACGCAAGGGACCCAACAACCCATCGTCTACCAACCAAGCGTTCCCGATGCTAACTTGTTTCATCAGCGAAGAACCCGACACCCTTCCTCATAGACTCCAACTTACTCCATGCCTCGAAGTCTGTACAGTTTAACTGGTTCTTCTCCTCGATCGATCTGACTCCGCGTAATCGGCCAAGGCAGTCCCACAGCAGCTGTAGTCTCTCTAAGTTCCACCTCAAGTCGACCAGTTATTACATAGTGCTGCGCCTTTACATGCGTCTGCTGGGTTCCGGGTCATGCTGGAATCCCGGGAAATGAGGCTGCTGATTTGGCCGCTAAGGAGGCGGCTCGTCAACCGGCTTTCACGCAATATCTGACTATGTCTGATTTCGTTAGTCTGGTGAAGCGAGTCATCACTGATTCCTGGCAGGTAGAATGGACTGGCTCTCATGGCAACAAGCTACGTGAGATAAAACATAATGTTAAGCCTTGGGCTACGTCACTGAGGAAGAACAGAAGGGAAGAAGTTGTCATCGCGCGACTTAGAATTGGGCACACCAGATTAGCCCATGGGTATCTCATAACGTCTGGTGATGCTCAAATTTGTGGCAAGTGCGATTGTCCTTTTACAGTCAAACATGAATTGGCTGATTGCGTCTGCTACACAGCTCTGCGTCGGCGATTCACGATTCCCTCTGATTTAAGGTATATACTCGGTGACGAAATCCCTATTTTGGACGCGGCTTTAAGATTTTTACGATCCATTAGTGTGTACAACAGTGTCTGACAGTCTAGGGTGATCTGCAATGTTTTATTTGTCCTAATTAGTTTTATTCTATAGTATATGTTTTATATTAGTTATTATAAGTTTATATTCATATATCTGTGTCTTCATTATGTGGCCCCTTTACAGCCTTTTGCGACTCCTTATGTCTGTGATATTATTTATTTTTAATGTAAATTTTAATTTTTTGGTTGTGATATTAGTTTGTAAGATTTTAATTACATAAGTTGTCAATGTCATTAGTGTTATTTATTCTAACTGTGATATTAAGTTTAAGTTTATGTGTGTGTTGTTTGTGTTTTTTAGCCGTTTTGTATGTGATGTTACTTTTTTTATTTTCTTTCACTCCTGTGATACTAGCTAATAAGATTTTAAGTATTGTATAAAAAAAGCGTTCTGCACTCGGGCTTTTTACACCCGTGTGTAGAACAACAGGCGATGATAACCTCGTTAAGGCTTTTCGCCTTAAAAAAAAATTGCGTCACCTCCAAGAGCTTTATCCCTCCTCGCAGACCACTGAGCCGAATCAGATTAGCCAAACTTGGCAACCCAAATCCCCGATCTTCTTCCTTGTATAAAAACAGCCCGTTTGGGATTGAACCATGTAGATGGAACCACGCTTTAACTCGCTGTCGAAGACCATTATCAATCTTTCGTGTAGTGGGTAAATCTGGGCAGAATGTAATTTAAAACTAGGCGCAGTTTTTTTCGCGGCTTCAATTTGAGGGTGCCAACCGTATAAAAATCTCTTCCCCACAGCCTTTCCACCCAATTACTTCTCCCAACGTTTCGCTTGCTGCATCAAGCGAGACTACAGTACCCCCGTGAGCACCCCAGTAGCCAGTTCAGCCGAAGCCTCCAAAACACTCGGAATACCCTGTGTTCACTCGTTGATCGGCCTGCGGCCGCTCGTCTTAGTTCACTGACACCTACGTAGTCAGGACATGACGGCTACTAACGGCGCAGCCGAGGCTAGGCACTCCTCTGGATTGACCGTAGTGTCCCGCAGAGCAAGAGACACCCGGTGGGAGGGTTCACCTCATCAGAAGGCCACAAGTAGGTCATTGTTAGTCCGATCGGGTTCTCCGATGCTGGTGTCGGATCCTCTCCGTCCAGCTTGGGACTACCCACTCACCGTGATGCAGTCGTAGCAACTAAGCGATTAAACAGCCAACGGCCAGACACAGTCCTGCACCAACTCCCCGGGGAAGTGCCAGACAGTGCGATAGGCCCTCTTCTTTGGTATATTGTTTCCGTAGTGTGGCCAAGACAAACTTAGAAATTTCAAGAAATTGTGTTCTCGGTGGACGACCTCACGCGGAAACCTATGGAGTGAAGAAGCTTTCGGATGTTAAATTCACCTCCGCAGTTGATGTTTCATTAGCCTATCTACGTTATGTAAATCATCCCTGGATAGAGCTTTACCGGCGGTAAATGGATATATATGGCGGGACATAAATTAAAAAGGAAACGACGTACGTAAATTTCAAGATATTTTTCCTAAAGGATTCGCTCGCCTAGCCCAGCGGTCGCCCTACACCACTCGGAGGTCCCTAAGCTAAATCAATACACAATAATTTCGTGGTAAAGACACATAGTTACATTAATTGATTGTTACGGAATGACCCGATCTTTGATTTGTTACTATTGGAAAGTAGACGTGTTCAGATATCAATTAGTAAAGTTTATATTGTTGTAATAAGCTTTCATTAGTACCACAAAGAAACCAAATCTAAGCTCAGTTGTTGCAGTTGTTGGTATGAACATACATAATCCTTTTGATTAATCAACCGCCATTACGTTTTAACCACAACCCTACTGTATACACTAACACCAGTGGATTAAATTAGACACACGTACGCCTACTTTGTGTAAATTTCTGTTTATATTTGGAATTTTTTTAACAAGTTTTAAATAATATTAAATTTTTTCAATTTTAATAATTAAAGTCACAAACAGTGACTCTTTCGAACCCTTAAAAATATTTAGGCCAATAATATTCGAACGGCTTCTATGATATAGCAGTCAGCTGTGCTACCAACTGCGCCATCTGTGCAATCATCGAAATTGATGGCGTAAAACTTTTCAAATTACTTTTATTAATGTACACTGATATGGTATTTAATGCTGTGTGTATCATTTATTTGGCTGGAAATTCAGTTCATTTAATTGTGTCACGAGGTCTCTTAATGTAATTTAACTCTCTGGGAATTAAGACTAACAATAGCGTTAAGTTTCGTTACAGTAATTCAGTTTCGAAGTTATAGTGAACTGAAGGTCTCGGGTGAAAGTGAACTTTGATTAATATGTTGACACTCAATCGATCAGTCACACTTACTGAAGAATCTGTGTTGAGCTCGAAATCGTCTTAGTTTTCCCCCTGATAGTACTATATCAACTTACGTCAAAGGAAAGAATGTCGATTTAGGTTACTTTAGACTTTCGTATTTCCAGTCTTTCTTTTCAAATTATTTAGTTTGATAAAGTTGTCCGACAAATAACTCTTTTCTAAGTGAAAGGTGGTACAATTACTTACTGTTAGCGAAACTTATTTTTTATTAATGTTTCAGTAATTTAAATATAATCTACATATCGTAATGTAAACAAGTCATGTATATATTTTTGTAGTAATAAAAAATGCAGAAGTGAGATGTAATTGATTATACTTTATAGCCTACTAAATTTTGAGTTTCGGAACTGGGCTTTACCGAATAATTGCGAAAAGTACCGGATCGAGGGAGGTACGCGGTGATTTTATCTCACTTTTCTGATCAAAAATTACTACACCTGGAAGTATGTTGGTGGGCGTGCTTCATATACTTTCAGATTGTCGATCTGTATCGAACCCGTGATTTTTGTACTAAAAGCCTACTATTGCTAACAGAAATTTAAATAAAACAAGTAAATTTAAAAGTGTGGTATTTTAAGATTTTATATTTATGTTTGGTGGGTTTTGTGTTAAAATATAGACTTTTTTGTTTTTATGTCTTACTGCCTCTCACACATACACAAAATAGTGAATATGCGTGTGTACGAGTTATCTCTGTATATATTCATGCAAAAGCCGTCTCTGATTGATTTAGTTATCCACTCGTCATTAATTTTATAATTTGCTGATAATACAGAGTTAGATTATGGATATTCTTCCTTCGATTTATCAATAGGAAAACTAAAGGATTTGCATTAACTACCTGCGTTTAGAAAATTGAAAGTCGAGTGTAAAGGTAGCCTATGGATTATTTCATACGTTCCTAAAAAGCTATAGTTCTGAAAGTCGGCACGCATATTGTCTAGGTGAGACCCTGGAAAAATTTAAAAAAATAATTTTCCGGCATTATCTGACTTAGAATTGCAATTCTGAAAATCGGCAAACAAATCCTTAAAGTGGTGTCTAGGAGACAAAGTGTGAATTGAAACTGGGAAAGTCGGGAAAAGCAATAAGGAGGTTTATTTAATGCGCCACTCTTGAGGTTAGCAATAAGTCCGCAAGTGCCACGGATTAATATCTGGCAATTTCACACGGAGCAATTTCTTATGAACTATGTTTATGTAGATTGTTGTGTCTACTGTAGATGGATACATCCGGAGTAACAATGAGGAGAAATAAAAGTATACTTTCAAAAAGAAAATATCGAATTTCGTTTCCAATGATTTATATTTTTAGTGTTCAGTTGAAATATTTTTATACAAAAAATTCTCCAGTTCTTTCTTACAAGCGGTGATTTACGTAATACGTGTGCAAAACTACACTTGAATTTAATGTTTAAAATTTACGTATTATGACTGTTATAACGCTGCGCCGTCGCATCAATCTCTTCGTCAGACTAAAACTGAAAAATTTGTGACAGCAACTGGGCTTTTGCATCTACAAATGACAGCCACGGTGTTCATGACACATCTACTCCACAACTTGTAGAGTACTACTAGCAAACGTGGCGTAGTTACTGCCACAAACTGCAAACGTTGACGCAATGTAAAGCTTGAAATTGAGTGTTGAACTCCTCCTCCTCATTTTTATAAATTGATCTTTCAGCCCTCGCCACGTTCATCACTACTGCCACCACTCCACCGCTTTATCAGCGTTATCAACATCACCGCTTTTGACAAAAATTACTCCGTCGATATAGACTCGAGAATTTGTATTTTTGTGGTGAAGATTCATACAATACACAAAACGTAAGCTTCTGTTTTCTATAAATATCGGTTCTCGGAAAAAAGAGGGTTGTTATATAGTAGGATTTAGAAATCATTATTTGTTTATTATAGTCAAACAAATTTTATCTCTATCAGAGCTTTACTAAGAAAGGAAAAATCAATCAAGTTCCCGGGATGACAAGGTGAGCATGCAGGTTTCCATGGTTACCAATCCGTGTTTCCACGCCTTTAATTCTTCATATCTGATTTTGTAGTCGTACATTCAAGTGCGCTTAAATTTGAATGTGTGCACCAATTCCAACTGAGATGTCTTGGCCAACTAAGCTCTTAATATTATTAGTATTTGACTAAAATATCAAAGGCTGGTTTGTAAAACGTTTCCATTTAAAATTTGTTTTAATAATAATGAAATTTATAAAAATATAATGCTACAATTTTTGAGGTTACTTATGTTACGTAAGTGTGTATTGAAATCAGTTTTCACACTTGTTTACTTCCATTATAAAAATTAATAAACTGCAAAATTGCTTGCAAGCCCATATGAGCTCATAAAAAGTGCGTAGTTTTGTTTCATACGAATCTAATTTCTTTAGTAGAACTTTTACAATTAGACGCCGATGTAATAAGTTAATTAAACATTTATGTTAAAATTGTGTAAAGGTAATACTGAACTCAAAATTGTGGTTATTTAACGTGGGAATGAGCGGTTTTACTCTGTAAAGTCTATCGATATTTTTCTTTTTTAAGGTATCTTTCAAGAGAACTGTATCGACTTACACTTAAGTTTAAATATAATTAATAACCCGAATAGACAAAAAAAAAATTTAGTACCATTAAGTTGGCAGCCAACGAATTTTCTCATGTATGTCGGCTATGAAATCACTTAACGAAAAATTATATATCTATATATATATATATATATATATATATATATATATATATATATATATATGTTATCTATATATATATGTTAAATTTTTAGAAAAATTCCAAAATTTAAACTTTTTAAGAAATAAAAAGTCTTTATAGGTATACAATACAAATATTTACAGCGTTTTACGAAAATTTAACTAAAATGTTCGGGCTAAAAGTAAAAAGCTGAGTGATGGCCTTTGTAAAAGTATTCTTTTGAACTACGATCCTCTATATATTTTCAAATCTATATTTCGAGTGAAAGTAACGTTTTCGAAACAAGATGTTTGCACATTTGTAAGAAAATAAAGTAAAAATGTTAGCTACATTTGTATGATTTATTGATATACTTTATTCAAGAGGTGAATTTATTGTACAGAGAAAGTGTTGAGTCCATGTAAGGGATCAGACACGTCTTCTTTACATTTTATTTTGTACTGATATTCGTGGTTCAAGTACACGTAGTCTATTTTCACCTGTTGACAAAAGAATGAAAATTATGAAATGTACGAGAATCATTTCACATAAAAATGAAGCGTGAAAAATGATACATTTTTATACGTTGTACAGTCAACAATAACTCAGATATATGATACGTAATAATAAAACTCACAACAGATTTATCACACTGAAATAAAAAGACTAGATTTACTTTGAGCGTCTTGATTTGAGGGAAACATTTAATTTAAATCATTAATAACTCCAAAAATAATAGTTACATTTAGCAAATTGATTCGTTTGTTTCATTAATTTATATTACCGCCCTTATTATTTTGTTCTTTTTGAAATTTATAGTACCGAAACAACTTAACTACTTGAAAATAATTCGATGCAATAATTATATTATATTAATCAGCATTACAATGCAATTATTTTATCAAGTTTCGAAGTTTTAGAAAATAGCATTCAATTTAGGTATCGAACAAATTATTAAAACATGCAGGTACGAGAAAATGAAACCCATAACCTACGCCTTTAAACAAGACAAACCACAAAAGTCACTGCTTTCGCTTTGATAATTTAACGCATGACAACCTAAATCAGAAAATTTGAACTACTTTGTAATTTACTTGTTACTACTTAACAGTAATAAGTTGTTTTGTTTTCAATAATACGAGTATAATAGATTCAATGTTGAATCATATTTTATATTTTATTGATAAAGCTAAAATATTGTGCTGTATTTCTGTCTGTGAGAGTCAAAAGTAGTAATCACCATCCAAACTGATTTTTGGTAAAATGCAGTTGTGATAAACATCAGTAAGCTTATTAATACTTATTAATACTAATTTCAGCTTTGTATTCCTCTCCTTTCATAAAGAGTCATTTTTTACAGTTATTTTTTTAAACTTAAGTAAACAACAATGCCGTTACAGAATAGCTTAATACACACTGTAGAACATAACCCCAAAAAACAACTAACTGGCATACTGACCATAATAAATTTTGATTGGTTATTACGGAGAAAGCTAGTTTTAAATGAAAACTAGCGTAGGAGATTCCCTGTTTTGAAACAAAATCAGTTTTTTAATATTAAAATATACAAGTACTATTCAGTTTCGCTAAAAACAAAATGTCACCAAAAAACCATCAAAGTCACCGGATGTACGGTTGTTGGATTATTGTAAATAAAAACGTAAACCCTGAAAAAATGACATGTGAAGTTGTCACTTTTTATCCTCACAAATATAAATATAAATTTAACCTAATTCTCGACTACATATCATATCAAACTACTGATATAACTTACTACGCAAAATATTTTATTTCTCGATGTTATTAAAAAAATAAAATGGAATTATTAACCTGAAATGCGCTTGGCTAAGCTCTCACACAGGCACAGTCATCCTAATTAAAAAATAAACAATTTTGTAAAAGTTTTGTTTGCTGGTAATATGTTGTACAGACGCATCACTGTATTTAGGTTGTCTGTTTCGATCGAACGTATTTACTCATTCAGTGGTTACATTTATAAACTATTTTCCCGAATAGTTAAAATCAAGCGAACCACCGAAACCACACTTCGGCTTGCGTTTGTTAATACTGAACTGCATGGGGTTTTACATACAATTACGTTGTATTTAATAAATAATTAGAAGTACTTGTTAAAACAATGTTTATACAATAACACATGTTTGACATTTACGGCATTCGTCCAAATTACATACTGATCCAAAAAATGTTTTGAACCAGTTAATTGGTCTATTACCAATCAAGTTCTGATGTTTATAATAAAGGCTTTTTCACTAAAATCCCGAAATATGGAGTTTAAAGGGAAGACTTACACATTTTAAAAATTTCGTGGTAAAAAAGTATTACCAAATACTTAAAATATTTAAAATTAAATAAAGTAAATAAAAATTAAGTAAAATAATTAAGAAATTTTAAAAAATTTAAAAAAATTTTAAAAATTAAGTAAATAATTTCACTATATACGTAATGAACTGACAAAGTGAAATTGCTACTCCTTAAAATGACTATTTGGTTTCATGTCAGATCCCCTTGTATAACTTCCAATTACAATTCGATTAGTTGATTAAATACTACTGTATATTTGTCGATACCATATTAATAACGATGACCTAAGCTTTGTTTAATTATTTTTTATAATTATATAAAATTTTAAAGGTACCTTGAATAATTTAACGACCCGTAACTAAGCTTGTTTCTAACTAAATTACGAAGTGAAATGATGTTGGGCTAGTAAAGCGAAGTGTTGTTATTAGCAACGAATAAACATTGCTGGCGGATTAGATTAAGATACAGCTAACTTACTTAAGTCTGTACTAACTTTAAGTATCAAATCCTACAATTTCTGAGATTCCAGAATGTTTTTGACGCTTTTGTGTACACGTCAATTTTATTACTTGTAGACAAAAATCTTTAATTCTCTTTTCTGTATGCAGTGCTTGACATCTTTAGTGATTGTTTCTACGAGTTTCTAAGTATTTAACTTCAGTGTTTGCAGGCTTAAGCTTTTACACTTGTTATCTAACGATTTATAACTTTCTATTTGAGTTATAATTATCATTGACTGGTGCGAGTCCTAAGCCCGCGTAATCATTCTGCGCAATATTTTTGTGATTTTGTGACATATAAAAGGTATTAATAGTATTTTATCAATTCTGAGAAAGAATATGCTTTGGGTTTCTATTTAGAACTTAGTTACCGTACCTTAATATTTAAATTTTTTTAAATATAATATTTAAATATATACAATTTTTAAATTGTTACATAATTACATTTATTTTTCATTTTTCTTTTTCAAAAACGTTTTTTTCAGTACGCGACCTGTTTTGGTTTTAATTTAAAAATTGTTCTGTAATATTGCTTTTATGCATGGACTGTAATTTGATATTTTCGTTTCTGTGTTCTTTATAGGCCTATGAGCGGTTTTCTTTAGATCGTCTTTTGAACGGGTTTTTCCCAACCTGGGGAAATGAATGCTTGATATTAAAACTGGGAATTTTGTTTAAAATTGTTGGTTTTCTGTATTTTCCAAGAAAAATAATAATTATTGTAATTTTCAAGTGTTATTGTAAAGTAACGATATTTTTTTGGAGTTATGTTGAATACGTTTTGTTCCGTTGGAACCACTGCTGCAGTTGAAAACTCCGTTCATATCTTTCGATAAGAAATTATGTTCGAATTTTTCCAAGCTTATCTATTTGCCAATCGGCCCTTTAAGCCATCTTGTGACAATTTTACACTTAGTAAAATTTTGTCAACTTCTTACGGGGTGTTAGTCTGTGTCGTAATTTTCCCAGACAGGCTCTACAAGTGCCCCCCCTTTTATTTAATTATCTTTAATTTTTAATCTTCTTATTTTTTAATTTGTTTTATTTTTCAGTCATTTATAGTAACAAAATTTAAAGAAAATGATTTTTTTAAATATTGTTAGAACAATAGTAGTAGATATTTTAAGCATTGAAGATACTTCAGTAGGATATTTAAAAATAAAACTTTAAGGGTTGTTATTTAATTTATGTATTACCAGATAAAAAAAGGAAGTGGCATTTAGTTATTCTAGAGATGAGTGATTAATTTTTTATGTTAAAACAATTTTAGGGGTTGTTTAATCAATTACCAAATTAGTACCCAAAATAAATTATTTTGTATTTTTCTAATTATTTTGTGGCCCAGTAAAGATTTTTCTTAAAAACACTTATCCATTTTTTTTAAATAGTGTATTCTAACTAAAATAAATATTGTAGTAGTTTTATTGTTACGTTAATAAGTCAGTTTAATTGGTTAACCAGAATCGAAATGATTACAAAGATAACAAAGTAGCTACCTTTAAGTTTAATAATAAATTTTATTTTATTATCCTTCATTAGCAACGTGAGGTGACTTTAGACGTTTCTGGAAGTTCATTTTGCAGCCCAAATTCTGAGCATTCGCTCACTGTAGGTTTTTCTCATTTCTTCTGTCCACTCGGTGTTCTGGTTTGCTTTTCATGGAAGCTCTTAAAGTCTGTAATTAGTTTTCTGAATTTGGTTCAGTTAATTAAGTTGTCTCAGTTTATTCTGGTTTTCTCAGTATCCTTTTTGACTTCTTTAAACCATTTATCCGACACCTTAAGTCTATTGTTTAATGTCTTGAAAATTGGTTTTGTCAACCGGTTGTCGTTCATTCTACACAGGTATCCGTAAAATTTTAGTATTTCTTTTTCTAATCTTTTCTATTGATCGTTCATTTTTTTGTACAGTTCTTCTCGAACTCGTTAACTCGTAAGGTGTTGCCCGTCTACTATTCTTAGGAAGTAAATCTTAGGGAGGATCTTTTTCTCAAAATTTTCTGCTTCTCTTAAACCAACCTTCCCGTTCATTTAAAGCACTTACTCGCGTACAGACGATATGTTTTATAACAGTACTATAATGTGTAATTTTGGCTTGTCTTAAGTCATCTATTATTTAGCTAATAAGACAACTAATTAATTAATTGTCCATTAAATAATCATAAATTTTATTGTCTTGAGGCACTTTAACAGTAAATTAATTTAACTTAACAATAATAATTTTAAGTAGCTAATAGTGATTTTAATTCAAGCCAGGGTTTTTAGTAAAATTTCTCTTCTTGCTCTTTTTTTTTAGCCCAGAGCAGCTTTTTCATGTTTTGCTGCAAACGTCTTAGAAGGAAACATACGAAAATCTATCCAGTTTCGTCGCAATTGCATATTTTGTCTGTAGTATGACCTTCCTTCTCAGTTATCAAGAAATCAGTTTTTAAATTCACTTACACTCTGTTAATTTGGTAATACTTTTTTACCACGATTGTCCAGTTCCCTTACGCCATACCACCTCTTCCACCGGTCAAGCCAGCCCGCATTAGCAGTGAGTTCAGGGTCGTCAATTTCTCGAAGTTCTGTATAAAACTTAAAAGCCTTTTTCTGTAATATGGCCCTAGAAAGTGGCGTTTATTTTCCTCTGTGTTGTTGAAACCACAAATACAGTGCCTCAATATCCTCCTCGAACTCGCTTTTTTCATACTTTTTCGTTATTTTAGCGATTCAGTGAACATTCTGTTACATACAATGACTTAGTTACGTATCTTTGTTTTTTTTCTACCAATAATAGTAGATCGACCAACATTTGATTCCAGTGCGATGTGTCAACTCTCTCCTATATCAAGTCTTTTTAAACTGTTAAATTTAGTTTCCATTGGCAAACTCATATTAACATACTTGCTTTTCTTGCCACTAGTTATTTCTGTTAAACATAGTTTTTATATGTACTGTACTATCCTCACTTCGGTACAGTTACTCTGAAACATACCGTAATACTAAAAACACGTAATTAACATCTAACAATTAAAATTTAACAATTTATAAACGCACACAACGCCGTTGACAACACAATAACACGTCCAATCACTGATTAAATTTTGTGTAAAATGAGCTGGTTCAAGCGACACACTGTCTTGACCGTGATAAGTCGTAGGGGTTTTCACAACACAGCACGAAATAAAATAAAATAAATTAGTTCTTTTAAAATATATTACACTTTTCACAACAAATGCTAAATAAAATGAAAAATACTATATGACGCTACAATGCAAAAAACATAATTATATAATATACACAATCAAAATAAGTTTGAACATCATCTGACAAATTTCTGAACATAATTAATTCGGTTATAACAATACATTGGTTTTTATACAATGCATTCAAAGATTAAGCTGCGAATTTTTTCAACTCACGTATTGTACTACTGCGTAAATCATTAGGACAAAAGACTGAAATATGCTTACTTCGAAGCTGTTACCTAATTAGTAAGTACTAATTTAATAAATGTCAAATATAATAAAAAAATACTTCTAATACACCTTAAGTGATAGATTTGGGATTACAGTAATGAGATGACATAATATTTTCTCAATGTTTTATGTTTCTGCTTACTGGATTTCTGCAAATAAGGTTAACAATTTAGTACGTTTAGTACTTTCAAAGCATACTTAAAAGGAAGATTTTGATTTATGCATACACGTCTATTGCAAAACACCAGGTTTTTCTATTTAGTAGTATAATCATTCTAGTCTTTAACGTCACTGTTGTTTAGAAATGTGTGTAAACTTTCCAAATTTGTTCAGGATCAAATCCGGATCACTTTAACTAACTATATCCTTAATTCTTCACTTAACGATCTGTTGCTGTTGTTTACCTATACTAAATTTTCTAATAATTATTTCCTTTGTTGAGTACGCGAGCCTGAATTTGCGGAACACACATGTACGTGTGTATCATACACACAAAACAAAATGCTTAAATATCTAATGTACAAGAAATCAACTTACCTTCTTTTATTTGTTATAACGCTAATTTAGCCTGAACAAATAATCAGTCATTTTTTCAGAACGCTTGAGAATAAATTTTTAGAATTAATATATTAATTTTCTTGAAAAATATCGATTATTTGGACCGAGTAAATTTTCTGTGTCGAAACTTTCCGGCAAAATCAAATTCGTAGATTTTTACGTTGTTCAACAATTTTGGTGAGCATAAATTTGTCAATCATTTTTTTATCAGTAAAATAATTTTGGTAAGTTTTGAGGTCAGCGGGTGATCTGTCATAACAGTTTATAGTTCTAATTTTGCTATAGTTCCACTGTTTAGAAGGCTGACCATGAATTAACAGTACGTAGTTTAAAATTACTCCATAAAGGTTGTTGTAGCTTAATTGAAAAATGTGAACTAAACTTTCTCAACAGTTTACAACTTTCTTCTCTTAAATGTATTTGCGCACTTAAATGCTTGCATCTCGATGATATGTTTGATTATTGTACGCCACTGACAACTGTTCCGATAGAGAGAGCTACATATACATGGCACAGCCAGAGGTAACTGTAAATCCAACCAAACTTCAGATCAGTTGTGAATTTGGAACTTCATATTTTGCGTAAAATAGGTAATTAAGATTTAGTGTAGTCCGCGAAGGGAATGATTTCCAACGAAATTAGTGAATGTTCTGTTTATTCCGCTGTTGAAAATTTGACTTCAGATTGACAGATGAAGCAATTTAATACAGTAGGATAGACGAGTGAAACTACCTAATAATAATTAAACCCAGGATATCAAAGCTCAGTAGTGATACGTGAACATGAATTATGCAGAACGAATCATATTACGTAGACCTGTTAAATTACATAGAGCTTTTGTAATGATACTGTTGTAAGAATATATTATAGTCATTACATTTGTAGTCGTTTATATTTAAATGTATAGGTAGAATAACGAATATGTACAACAAACAAACGTGACTTGAGGTAATGATGATTCCCCCTATAGGTTTATTGTTTTCTTTTTTAGTGTATTGTAAATAACAGAATGAAAAAAATTCAATTATAAAATATAATTTCAGGATTCCAGAAAGTGGTTAAGAGGCTGTTTAGTGTAATAAAACTGATATTTTTTTAAGGTTCGGTGCATAGTTCCGCACATGTGCTGAAATCGGTGCATTTTATTGTATGCATCTTTATCCTGTTGGTAAGTAATGTTGCAACCTGGATACTAAAAGTGAAATTTTTGATATTAACATTAGCAGTGCCTACTCTATGGCAGTGAAATTTTGGAGCTATCAAAGCGAGAGGAGAATAGAGAGCAACCATCTGAAATGAAATTTCTTCGACGTACGTATGGGTGTAGTAAAGAAGATCGTTACAGGAATATCGAGATAAGAAAAGAACTCAACATCTTCTCTATAAACTACAGGGTATCTCAGAACAGAATGCAGTGGTTGGAGCATGTAAGCAGAATGAGGGAGGATAGGATAGCTTAGCAAACACTAGGCTATAAATCGGAGAGGAAGAGAGAACGATGACGCCCAAGAAAAAGATGGATAGATTTGAGAGATTCGGAACAGGCAGAGATGCCTAATTCTTGAGGGGCAGAAAAAGAAGAAAACATGGTATTTATTATATATTTTTTTTATTTTTAGTTTATTATAAGTTGCATTATCATTTTGGTTATTCTCGATTACTTTGGTTTAAGGAAGTGGTTTTGAACTGAATAATTGTAATAGTAAATATATTAATAATTATAAATTGTAATATTTCAAGGCCCTGGTCGAGAATCGAGTCCGGGACCTCTGCTTTTCAATGTAGGACGCTAATCACTGAGGCACGGAAGTGGGAATATTTACTATTTTTATAGCCTGTATTGATGAAATATATTGGACTTCTGTAGCTTTATGATGATATTTTAACACTCCAATAACACTGTTTTTCGTATTTTGATTAACCTTCCCTGGATTGTCTTGAACTTCCCACAAAACATAGTGTTTTATTAGTATTTTTGCGTGAAGTGTTTTTTTTTGCTTTTAGGCTGTGGCAGTGCTGTAGTTATTACGTTTCTGAATTTGGTATAGTTCGTTACGTATGTGCATATAACATTTGGGACCCATTACTGGTGCATTTTTTTAACTTATATAATTTTTTGAGACGTTCATGTATAGCGATTAGAAACTAATCTGGAATGTTTTAAAGTGTATCAAAAGAGGAATTTTAGAGCTACCGACCAGTTGTCGGTAGATTTCATCTGCTGTCGGGGGTTTTTGTCTGTAGTTGTTTAGCTATTGGTAAGTTTTGTCTAGTAGATAATTCAACCATTATAAGATACTATTAGTAAAAAATGTGTAGACCGTGTGAAATAAAATGACCCAAATTAATAATATTTCAGGGTTGAAGCGTTTATTTTGAAATGCGGAAAATTTAATTTGTAAGCCTCGTGTATTGTTATTAACTAATGTGTAAAATATTAAATAATTTGCGATTGCACTTTCAAAAAAATAGTTGCTACAAGATAATCTAGATATTTTAAAGTAGGCTTAAATGGTCGCTAATGAATTTCCAGCACAAAATGTAGTGGAGAAAGCCAGTACGAAAAATTATATTTGTATAAATAATAATTATCCTAATTGTTAAAAAAGATTGTTGAAATTAGTTCGTTTTACATGAGACAGGAGAAAATAAAACATGAGGTAAATAAAGATAAAATATTCTAGATAAATTTTGTTGTGTTTTATAGATATTTGGGTATGTTCGTGAAGAAAGTAGTAAATTAGTAACTACTTGTCAGAACAGATAGGGTAGGTAGTGTGTATAGTATTAAAATTTTAGTCGAATACAGTTATTTTATTTGAACAGTTGGCGTAGCTACACTGCATGCACTCTTTATTATTTTCCTGGAACTAATCGTGTGATATGCATTCATAAATGATCCTTACTCATTCATTATAGAGTGAGGCACTCGGTGGGAGTGGTTGAGTTGTCAGTCAAGCAAATCTTTTCATATCGTCACGCGTCTGCTGTGTAAGCACCTTCTTCTTTCCCGCGTAAAATAGTACGTTATTTTGTGACCCAAAAATCAACCAAAAACCAACACGAAGTTTACAGTAGCATTAAGTATAAAACCCTGTGTGTATTGTCATATTTTGTACATGAATTAGAATTGCGCCTGAGCTACAGGCGAAACGCTGGCTTCAGAGGGGTTCTACCTTCACCGAGGGTAGCCACAACCCGTAATTGTAATAATTTTTAGTTGTATTAATTGGTACGCACATCTTATAATTCTGATACCTTTTAAAAGACACCTTGCAGTGGATGAAAAATATACTTATTTTTAAGGGAGTAGTTATGTTTCTTTTTTACCTCAGTTGCACAATTAATTGATTGAAACTTAAAAATACTTTAACTTTCCTATGTATCGCTTAAAGAATACGCACTCATAATTTGATAACTGTAGCTCTTTGGGAAAGTTGACAAATAGTAGGCATATTTATCGCTTAAGTATAGCTACCTCCTTTCGACGCCTTAG
The DNA here is from genome assembly GCA_035578175.1 of Catonia carolina. Lineage (NCBI taxonomy): Eukaryota > Metazoa > Arthropoda > Insecta > Hemiptera > Achilidae > Catonia > Catonia carolina. The sequence goes on from JAQMRL010000001.1 coordinate 109,522,126, forward strand.
ACATGAACAAAATTCAAACGGTTTTATTTTCTAACGTGTTACTTTTAGGATACGATAGTCGATTTTTAAAAATTTAACTTCTTTGAAAAGGTATAGAAATTAAATTTATTGCTTCAGGGTAGTTATTCCCTTTTTGACCGCTCAGAAGCAAGTGGTAAAAATATAAATGCATTGTTATTCCTAAATATCAAGTAGAAAATACGTGTCCAAATTTTCAGAACTGTAGCTTTTTCGCAAGGTATAGAATTAACATTGATTGTTAAGGGTAGTAAAGGTTAGTAAGGGATAGTCACTTTAATTTTATCCCTTAATTTCAGTTTCTGGATATATGAATACTTTTCTTATTCATCACCTAAGGAACAAATGCGCCGAATTTTAGTTGTCTATGTTACCAGAAAGTTACAGGATTTTTGATGAGTTAGTCAGAAATAAATGGATTTTGTATTTGTACTTTTATTTGCAGGAAATTGTTTTCTTAAACATTTTCGTTTACAGAACTGAACTCTCATGGGTTTCAGTTTTTCAACAATTTAATCTTTGGCACAAATGTGTTATTTCATAGCCTCTCCTGAAATAGAATTTAACATATTTTTAACATTGTAGCACCATTCTACCGTTCCTGTACGATAACACAAAAAATCGTGACCTTCTCATGTTCGCGTGTAACTGTTATTAGATTTAACATCATTATTATTAACTTAATTTTTTGGTTTTTGCTTTATTTTAGAGTCACAGCAACAGGTTAGTAATTAGTCACCACGGTAGGCTGTAGTACAGTGCCTGTGGGTTTTAATGAGTTATAATTTTTTAAATCATATTAGGGAATATAACCTGAAGCCTTCCGCTTTTAGTTCAGCATAATGTAACTTTCTTAGTCACTGCGCCTCGGTGAAGGCTTATTATATTTTTATTCCAACCATTTTTCAGAGTGTTACTAATCAAAAGAAAACTAATATGTAGCTGCTGAATGATAGAGGTGTAACTCGTTTTTTGCTGGAATCCCGGGAAATGAAGCCTCTGATCTGGTTGCTAAGGAGACGACCCGCCAACCATCACGCAATGTGGTAGACTTCGTGAGCGAGGTGAAGCAGGTCATCACGGGTTCGTGGCAAGTAGAATGGACTGAAACCCACGGCAACAACAAGTAAAGGAAGTTTTTAATTCATGGCTAACATCCCTGAGAGAATAGTGATGTCGCATGACTTGGATTTTGATTGGGCATTCCAGATTAACCCATGGATATCGTATGACTTCTATTGATGCTCCTCTATGTAGTTGATGTAACTGTGCTCCAACAATCAAAAATGTATTGGTGGGTTACGTCTTCTGCGCAGCTGTCTGTCGCTGATTTAATTTAAACTATAATCAGCTAATTTACTATATACGAGGTGTGGCTATTAAATAACGAGACTGACGGTGTAAAAAATATTTTTTTGTTTTATACATAATCACTTATTGTCACCTTCAATATACACTCCTTCTCTATCCCTGCAACGCTCCATGCGAATTTTCCATTGTTGGAAACAGTGCTGGAAGTCATCTTCTGTCAGCTTCTTCAGGACACGTGCCGTTTACTCTTTTATAGCTGCCAGACTCAAATCTTGTCCGTTTTAATGCAGATTTCACCTTAGGTAACAGATAGAAGTCACATGGTGCAAGATCTGGTGAATAAGGTGGATGTTCTAACACTGAGATGCTTTACTTGGCTAGGAACCTCTTGACAGATAACGCGGAATGAGCTGGCGCATTGTCTTCGTGGAGAACCCATGATTTGTCCTTCCACATTTCGGGGCGTTTTTCCCCTTACCCTTTGACGTAGTTTAGAAAGTACCTCAAGGTAGTAATATTCATTAATTGTTTGACCTTCAGGAACCCAGTGAAGGTACACAATCCCATGGATATCAAGAAAAACAATCATCATTGCTTTAAATTTTGACTTGCTCATTCGAGCTTTTTGCCGCTAAGGAGGCGGCACGTCAACCGGCCTTCACGCAATATCTGACTGTGTCAGATTTCGTAGGACTGGTGAAGCGTGTCATCACTGATTCCTGGCAGGTAGAATGGACTGGCTCTCATGGCAACAAGCTTCGTGAAATAAAACATAATGTTAAGCCTTGGGCTACGTCACTGAGGAAGAACAGAAGGGAAGAAGTTGTCATCGCGCGACTTAGAATTGGGCACACCAGATTAACCCATGGGTATCTCATGACGTCTGGTGATGCTCCAATTTGTGGCAGATGCGATTGTCCTTTGACAGTAGAACATGTTTTAGTTGATTGCGTCTGCTGCGCAGCTCTGCGTCGGCGATTCAAGATTCCCTATGAATTAAGGTGTATATTCGGTGACGAAAGCCCCATTTTGGACGCGGCTTTAAAATTTTTACGATCCATTAGTGTGTACAACAGTGTTTGACAGTCTGGGGTGTGTTGCAATGTTTTATATGTGCTAATTGGTTTTATTCTATAGGTATATGTTTTTATATTAGTTGTAAGTTTGTATTCATATGTCTGTGTTTTTATTATGAGGCTCCTTTACAGCCTTTTGCGACGTCCTATGTCTGTGATATTATTTATTTTTAATGTAATTTTTAATTTTTTGGTTGTGATACTAGTTTTTAAGATTTTAATTACATAAGTGTCAATGTCATTATTGTCATTTATTCTAACTGTGATATTAGGTTTAAGTTTATGTGTGTATGTTTTTGTGTTTTTTAGCGTTTTTTTTTTAGCCTGTTTTGTTTGTGATGTCTGTGATATTAGCTTATAAGATTTTAAGTATTATATATATATATATAAAGGCGTTCTGCACTCGGGCTTTTTACACCCTTGTGTAGAACAACAGGCGATGATAACCTCGCTAAGGTTTATCGCCTTTAAAAAAAAATTTGAGATTTTTAGGCTCTCGGTGAAGTTTGGCTCTTCCAGTGTATGGATTGGCGCTTCGTTTCCGGATCATAAGTAAAAAAAACCACGTTTCATCACATTATATTATCGTTTCCAAAAAATGTGGGTCAGTTTTAATCAGTACAAATATTTTTGCGAGCTTCATTTCAAACATTTTTGAGCGGCACGTGTCCTGAAGGAGCTGACAGAAGATTACTTCCAGCACTGTTTCCAACAATGGAAAATTTGCATGGAGCGTTGTAGGGATAGAGAAGGAGTGTATATTGAAGGTGACAATAAGTAATTATGTATAAAATTAAAATAAAATTTTTTACAACGTCAGTCTCGTTATAGCCACACCTTGTACTCAGCGACGAGAAATCGCTATTTGCGACTATTAGGCCTACGTTTTGTCAGTCCATCAGGTTATATGATGAGATTTGACAGTATGAAGTTACGTGTAAGTTTTCCTGTTTTTTTTTTTTAGAAATGTGATATTAGCTTTTTGCGGTTCGTTTTATGTTGTTTTATAACTTTGTTTCTCTGTAAACCCCACTCAAGACTACTTCCAGTTCTTGAGTGAAGTACCCTTTTCTTTACGTATGTCGTGACTGTGATAGTATGTTATTAAGTTTTGGCTAGTTTTTATTTTTAGTTTATACAGTGCTGAAGGCAACCCCTTTGCAGCCCATGAATTTGTGAATTGTAATTTTATTGTGTAATATTAGTTTTAATTATGTATTTTTTTATTATTGTTTATTATTAGCATTATAACTTAATGGTATTTTATGTTTGATATTGGTACAATATTTTGTTTTAACCCTATCTTTCGAGACTCTCTACATCTTGACTCGGAGGCTCAGGCAATAATAACCGATTCGGTTTTTTGCATAGTAAAGAAGCTTGAGCTTGTTCATTGCTAGCACACAAACATTTATGTTTTATGCGGAAATATTTATCAGATTAATTTATTTGACCTTACACTAACAACTCATTGGAAACCAAATTTAATTTATTAACCCAGTTAAGAACAAATTATTAATTCATAAAAGTAATATAAACAAAATATAATTCAGTAGTCCTAATAGCGACTCTTTTCGTAAAGCAGTTTTAAATTTAATAAAAACAACTGGTAACTGTTAAAGGTAGGAATTAATACAGTATAAAAAAATGTTCTTTTTTCTGAAAAGAATCCACATTGAGTGTTTGCATCATGAAAGCAATGCTACGAAATAAATAGCCTACTGATACAAATTTGCGAATGTTAAATTAGTTAATATCGATTTTATTTATTTTAGGCCTATCATTAAAGACCATGGTAGAGTAATACGTGTGAAACAATAAAATGAGGTTCAAGAACAGCAGAATCTGGAGAACTTGGGCTAGGAATTAAACCCAGGACTTCAATAGTAATTACATGTTCATTATCTGCGCTACCTAGACGATGTTGGTGGGTTTAAAATATCTTATACTTTATTAATAAATTGTGATGCATTATAAACAATGCGAGTGAGTGGGGTTAATAATCACGAAATTATTTTCTGGAATTTTTAGGAGAATATGTCTCAACATTTATTTTAAATATTCAAAATTCATAAGTCTTGTTAGTCGGTGAATAACAATGTATGAGTATGTATGAGTATGGTTAGACTTGATGGCGGAAATTGGTGAAATTCGTGTATAACAATGAATTGGCGATTACGTGAATGTTTTTATTGCTAAAGTAATAAAATATCATAACACCTCTAGAGTTATCATAAACAATATATGACGTAATCGAATTATATCAACGCTGGCATTGGGAGGTGGAAAGACAGGAAATTGAAATACAGCTAGATCGGAACCACCTATTATATCGGTTCATAATAGGAAAGACCCCTTATTGTGTTCCAGAGGTTCATTCAATAAGAAAGACAGATGAGGAGGATCAATAAGAGAAAAACTTGAAAAGAAAAGAAAAAGACGGTTCAGAATTCTACTTAGGCTTCTACATTTATTTCAGAACAACTTTTATTATTATTGATGTATAGTTATTACTCAGTTCTACCCGCAGCCAAACAAATGTTTTATTTAACTAAAAATGTTCACCGTCTGAGCATTAGCAGAAATTGCAAACCAGTCGGACGTAAAACCAAAAAAATTAAAATAACTAAATGTTTCACCGTATTAATTATTCTTGCCAGTCCCCTACTCCAAACTTGATCTCTGTTCGATTATTATTAAAAGGGCCTAGTAATTTTTTTGAATAAATAATTTGACAGGCCGTTGGTGTAGTGGTCAGCACAACTGGCTTCTAAGGTAGAAGTTCCAGGTTTCGATTTTCGGTCAGGTCTGATATTTTGTTATCTCTATTATCCTCATATATTTACGCACAATCTAAGGTATCATCGCCCAATTAAGAGAAAGAAAATTAAATCTAAATACGTGTTTTTAGTGATACATTTTTAAATAACTGTGTGACTTTAAATTTATGAATTGTGTTAATTTTTATTACGACAGTGTATTACTGATGATTTTAAAAAAATTAAACTTGAAACGTTCCTGGAAATGTATTCTTTACTCAGATTTTGGTTATTCTGAACAGGTTTCTGTCAATATTTTGTCTATCGTATTTGAATTGGTATATTTTTGGTTTCATTGCATTTTTTCTAATATTGTTATTTTAAAGGGGTTGATTCACGCTGCCTTATTCAGTGTTAACCTAGTTACATTTTATTTAAAATATCTCTTTAAATTAAATGTGTGTTTTATTATATAAAAAAATGATATTTTGACAATTTTTAAAAAATGTTTAATTTTTAAAACATTTTATTAGTTTTATTTTAAACGAACATAATATTTTGAATATAATTCGAAACTGTTCATAAAATACGCAGAGCTCTGTAAACTGAACAAAATAAACAAAAGATCATGACTATATTGTAAGTAGAAGCTGAGAAAACGTACTTAAAGTTGAAAAAATGAAATTCGAAAAAGTGAATTTTAAAAATGTATTCAATTTAGATGATTACATACGTTAATATTGTTTTGATTACTTATGTTAATTAATAAATGCAGATGATGATGGGATGGGTGATAATCTGCTATGATTTCTTGTTGTGAAGTAATTACTCGTAAATTATTGTAAATTATTATTGGATGTAGAAAAGGGTAATCCCTTTTCTACATCCGACTGGTCTGCACGTTCATGCTATTAAAGGGTAATAGATCAAGGTGATCATGAAAAAAATTCTGAACTGCACTGTGCGAAGCGTTGTTAGGATATTGTTATACATTTATTAATGTTTTTGATAGTTAAAAACTACCTTTTCTTTTTTAACAAAAACATGTACGACCTCTTAATTTCATAAGGAATGAAAACAAGTACGAAGTCATACCAAAGAAGCCAAATACATATCACCTTTCACTTAGTACAATTAATAGAAAATAACCAGATTAACTTTGAAGGCAACACTTAACTGCAGACCTACCAAAATGGAAATGGCTACAAAAGTAAAATTAAACTAAAACAACCAAAAATAATGAGCAAGACTGAATTTTCAGAAATATTTCAAGAAAATTGCACATGATTATTCTTAAAAATTCATCAGGTGGCTTTTTTGTATCATAACATGTGTTTTTAAAATTTGTAAAAATGCTTTCAGTTTTCATTGAAACGTAATTTAAGCACCATATTCTTTTAAGCAGGAATTTCTAAATACAAAACAAGAACGGGAACTAATTAAATACTAACGAGTATTAACTTTAAAACAAGAAATTGAGTTTTTAGTGAATCAAACCCTTTAAAGTTTGTTGTATTGTTTTATTAACTTCAAACTAGTACTCATTTGATGCTTTTTATCAAAGACTTTTACCAAAAATTAATAATTGATAGTTTACGACAGTGTAACCAGTGGGTCTTTCATTATTTTTTAAATGTTATAATGTGTGAATATAATTACTCTGTAGCGAGCCGAAACGAATTGACAGGTAGCTGTGTTTATGTTTTGTTGTTAAAGTATGATATATAAAATAAAAACAGCTGGTTGAAATTAGATATTAAAAAAATATTTAAAATTAATATATTTAATAAACAAAAGTCTTGTTGCTAAGCGACTATGAAAAAGAGGATATTTTGTAAAATTATTTCTTCAGTGGGGGCTGGAAGCCAACGAAGCAGACAGTCCTACATTCAACTCAATCAAATTTCTTTCGATAATTTAAAACAAAAATGTACGTTAACACAAAATAAATCTATAAAATACATAAATATAAATAGTGAACTATTAAAATATGTTAAATAGTAATACATTTTAAGAAGCAACAAATTAAAAAGTGAAATTGTCACTAGATAAGAATGCATTAAATACAGAAATTTAATAATAATAATTCAATAAAAAATAGTCATCTATCAGAATATTCAGTGTTTCTATTAATTTGTGTTGAATATTATAAATCTTCGAATTATCATCGTAATATGGGACATAAATAACATTTAAAAATTGGCATTGCTTTATGTGGAATTATTGGTTCATGTTAAAGTAAACGCACACAAATTGGCATTTTCCTTCTGGGAAAATAATTTCCATAGCAAATTGCCATACCCTTGTGGAGAAACGTAACAACTCATCATATCTATTTCTTTTAGTTCTAGTTACAATTATGACTGGTTTCTAAGAAATTTAAGCTGTAAAAAAGCTATTATACGAGAAAAAGAACAAAATCTTGACTTGAACAAAAAGATTCTTGGTAAGATGACCGACTGACAGTTTTGAAAAAAAACTCTGTTTAATTGCTCGTATAAGCCGATGCCTTAAACCATCATAATGGAGTTAAAACTGACCGCTGTAAAAATTTGAGAGTTAAAGTTAATAGATGAAAAGCCTAGTTGTAAATTATTGTAAGACTGATTTCTCGCAGGGAGTCAGTAAGATTCAAAATACAGACATACGCAATAATAATTTATAATAAAGTAATATTATATTTACACAAAAGACACAATGGTCATTATTTTATAACTGATTAGTTAAAATTGTGTTTTAGGACAACTGCGTAATATTGTAGAAAATGCGAATGATATTTGAATAGTCCTATCCTGTGATTTCTTGTTGTGAATTAACGACGTGCAATTAAGACGTTCAGTAGAGTAACTTATTCAGTTAATTACTGGCCATTTACTCCGGACACAAATAATAAGTAGTGAAAGTATTAAAACTGCAAGTGCTTTGAAAACAAACAAAGCCAAGTTCACACTGTTTATTCAGACACAACAAACAGTTTTTTAATAATATTTAATATTTTAAATTCTGTTTATTATTTAACATAATTTATCAAATTTAAACTTAAATATGATGAATAACAAACCAAAATACAGGTAGGCTATAAAACGGCTGTTGTTAATCACGCTAGGGGATCGATTTTCCCAGGGACCGCTCAACTGTGCAAGTGAAGTGAGGGACAAAACACATTGCGCCAGTATAGAAGAGAGTGAGTTATATTTAGAGTGAACATCATAATCGCGGTACAATTCAATTTGCATTATTTTATCACTTACTATGGAAATAAACATAATCGCATTTATACCCTAAGGAAAGATTTTCTCCAAAACGAGTATACATAATACGTTCCGTTTTATTATGGAAATTTATTACTGTGCTTAGACAAACAATGTAATAAGGTTAGCTTAAATGGAATAAATTTGATATAACGTGTAATATAAACAGATTAGTTGTAGCCCCTTAGCTACCGATGTATTTTAAGTATGGGGTACTTGTTGTAATGAGTTCTTTTATAAACTTTCTAAAAAATAAAACATTCGTATAAAATAAATTTTTATTACTTCCTAACACGATAACTTATTCACATAATATGCATAGTTACCTCATGTAGTAAACTTCATAATAGTCTTAATAAATTTTATTCAGTGAGACTGCGTGATTATTTAAATATCATAGACAGGTTTTTTCATTTTTGAGCACTATTAGTATCAAACGACGTACGTGTCATACCAAATATTTTGGTTTAAGAGAGATTCCCTAACCAAAATACAAAACGAACTCGAGCTTACAAATACAAATAGTAAACGTTGAATAATAGTAATAGTAATAATAGTAATAGTTGAAATAGCGTAAATGAACGTAAGTGAATTCGAAAACCAAAACATTTTTTCAACGGTAGATAGTTACTACGACGCATCTGAGTAACGAAGGCTTTCTAAGCTGCTTCTTGTCTTCTTTATGATAGGTGAGGCGTCATTAGCTCCCGACTTAACTTGAGTCTGGAAGCGAATCCAGTCGCATAGTGTTAAATGAAACGTGCGCCACTGCTTCTTGACTTGGCCTGATTGGACCGGAGAAAGCTTCTTCAGTCAGGAAGACTCCGGTCTGTGTTGGGTTGCGTCCTGAGTCCGGATCCCCCACCGCCACTATTTATTCTCTCGTGTCCATCATTTCCCTTCCATTTCATATCGTGTCGCATTCTGTAGTGTTTGTTTCAGCGTACCTGTTTCTAAAAATGAGTGTGAACAAAGATTATCGAGTTATTATTCTTAAGTATTTTTGTTCTGCCATATTTTTCTTGTTCTTTCAGGTATAGAGAAAACCACTTCCATTTATTTGTTGCTTTTAGCATATATGCAGTAAGAAATTCTAATTCTGAATCCGAAAATTCAGAACTCAAATCTTATAATACAAGAACTCGCGGACATGTTTTTCTCTCTATCCCTAACAACAAAATGAGAAATTGAAGATTGAAACTTGAAATCGCAGCTTAAGTCAAGTCCGGTACGGAACCAATGGCACATGGTCACTCAAGTCAAGTCCGGGCCAATGGCACCTCACTCACAGGTTGTGTAGTCTGCAGAGCATAAAAGATAACTTACACGTAAATGAACTGACGGTTGGAGTTATTTAATATAGCTCTGCTAATATTGTACAAATTTTTCATTCCTTTGTGTACGGAGAATGAAATTCGAGGTTCGTGGTCTTGGTGGCTCAGTTTGTTTTCGCCAATCCCTGATTCCTAGTCCATACAGATGAATAAAATGATCCTGATATGCATTTCAACGAAGTGACGATTTATTTCTACTAGATCTATTACGGCAGGAAATTCACGGAATTAATCATAGTAGAAGATCGATTTCCCACACAGTTCGTCAACTTTAACCTTCCACATATAAATACGGTAAAGCGTTAAGGACGTATATCGATCGACTTTTAACTAGGAACCCACACATTAAACTCAAGTGACGGTCTGTAAATAACCGATTTAAATTATTGTTCAGCCTAACCACCTAATATTAAAAACTATTTTTAAGAAAATATTAAGCGCAACAACCTTTAATTAACTCTACGGTTTTCGCTTTGTGACAAACTCCTTCTCCAATAAACCTAATAAAAGATAACCGATTCACTAGCTCTGCCAAACGAAATTCAGAATTAAAATTCTGACAATGTTTTTGGAATTAGGTGATTCAAGCTACGTATGAGTTTAAAGAATAACGTAAAAACAAACTACTACAAAAACTAGTTGGTCCTGAAAAATATTAGAATATGTTTTTAAGAACTGCTTTTTAATTACGTGACTGTGGGGCAGGTAATAGACAAGCAGCCGTTAGTTTCGGGAAAATAGAAGCATCAATGTTTTTAACACGTTTATTACATTTCGATTATAGAAGCACTACATAACCTGATTATCAAATGATTAGCTCAGTAAAGTAGGTCTACATATGAAACTAAATTTTATAACTTCGAAACTTGGTTGGTAAGCCTATTTATAAAATATTTCTTTCATTGATTTCAGAGCCAATGTGAGAAAGTTTTCTGTTCTAAACGGATCAATATCAGTGGATATAAGATATTCTATTATCATATTGTGCGGTGTAGGTATTTCGATAATTTTTCAGTATTATTGAAATAGAAGTTAAAATATGTTTATTTTATTGAATAAATTTCGTGTTATCGCTATTTAGAAAAAAATAGTTTTAATTTAATACTTTAATTGCTTTTTATAAATAAATTTAAGGTTTCTTTTATAATTCGAAAGTGTTGTTAATATATGAAGCGAAAAAGTTTACATAAGCTGTCGTAAAGCCTATGAATAAAAAAAAGAATTATTTTTTTTTTTAGTTTATTTAAAGTCGCATCAACAGCTTGGTTATAAGCGACTACGATGGATGAGATAACTGGAACAGTGGGTTTTTGAATTTTGATAATTTCTAGACCTAGCCAGGAATCGAACCTGGGACGTCCGCGTAGAGCATGCTACTACTACGCTACCGAGGAGGCCAACATTAATTTATTATTACGCACAAATATAATTTTTAATATGGATAAACGTCTAATAAGATCAGTGAATTTAAGGAAAGTTTTGTGGTATGTAAAACAAAATTGTTCCTTTCTGTGTGTTAGAAGTTAGTGTAAATGACTTGGCGGAAAGGGGGCGATCGAATGTACAACCTCCCACTAAACTCACCACGTATTTCCCTACGGATCATGCTACACCATTATCCCTACAACAGGTGTTTTCCGTTGGTGAATACTCTCCTGCTCCAAGTAGAATGAATAGTTTGTTAGCTATCGGTTTTCAATAATTCCGTGTAACGAGTATTCGGTTATTTCATTCTACGTGGTTATCTCTTTTCAAATACATTTTTTTTAAACAGATCTTTTAATAACTAAGCACTGTAAACCATTAATTCCAGAGTCCATTAATTCCGAAATGACTGGATTTTATTTATTCATATTAATAAAGCGTTTGATGACAATCTGAATAATTATTTGACGTACTCAAACACAATTACCGTAAATTAATATTAATTTTAGCCAAACGTTGCTACAGTTAATCGCATCAATTTAAATGTATTACAAGTGGTTACATCAATATACAAGTGGTTAATTAAAACAATATAAAGTGGCCTTTTAAACATCAAATATTTTCAATGAACTCCTCTAGTAATCGGTTTACTAATTAATATATATTGTATAATTCAATTTACTCTTTTGCCAAAGCGTATTGCAGGAAAAAAATCGCGTTTTTAGAGGTTAACCTCTATGGTACCATCACTTTTGACTTTCAGGTTGGGATGGTGCTTCGTATTACCTACTATTTAAGTCTCCTGCTAGCAATTCAGAATTTAGTTTTAAAGTTAAAAGAAAAAACTATCTCGCTATTCGTCTGACTAACTTTTTCCAGACTTTCTGGTTACATAATATGTTGAGAAACTCTTTGTAAAAGTGACGTGGAGAAAGTTACATAAGAGAAAGTCAAATTTACAATATTGTAACATGGTACAGTGATATTCTATGAAGTGTTGAGTATTGAACAAGGATAATTGATTGCGACAAATGGAATGTTTTGAATAGAAAATATCATAAATCGAAAATAGTAGAAACGGTTTTTTATATTTTGATACTTTCTACAATATTTCAGTAAAACGGAGAAGGTGAAAAGGGTCTCGATTAACTATTAGATCGCAGATATAAAAACAATTAGCGTCTTTGTAGTGAGTTAGTCAATACTCACATTGTGAGTAGAAAGTATTGTCGGGCCGTTTCGAAATTGTGTCGTTACTGGACAGGTTCTGAATTACGTTAATAGTGCGTGTGCGTACACTTGGTACTAGTGGTTGTGGGCAGGCTAATAATTTTTTATTGTTGACTAATAGGATCTTATTTACAGTTGATTATAAGTTTTGTAATTAAATTAATTGAAGTAATCTAATTGTATTCGTTAGTAGGCTAAGTTTAAATAAGGTAAAGCTGTTTGTTATTTATTATAACCAGATACCGAACGAACCTAGGCTTAGAAGTTACAATGTAGAACTCATCAGTACGACAGAAAAAAGAAATACAGTACCTACTCCTTCCAGAAAAAGCGATAAACACGCTCTATGTCGAATACTTTTATCACTTGACTGCCAAATTTTATTACCTGCTGGGTTCCGTGTCCTGCTATATTCTCGCGAAATAAGGTCGCTGATCTAATCACTAAGGAGGCTGCACGCCAACCGGCTTTCCCGGAATATCTGATTGTCGGATTTCGTGGTTCTGGTGAAACCGGCCATCACTGATTCCTGGCAGGTAGAATGGACTGATTCTCATGGCAACAAGTTACGCGAGTCAAAACATGAAGTTAAGTTTTGGTCTACGTCGCTAAGGAAGAACAAAAGAGTAAAAATTATAATCGCGCGACTAAGAATTGGGCACACCAGATTAACCTGTAGGTATCTCATGAATTCTGGTGATGCTCCAATGTGTGGCAGGTGCGGTTGTCCTTTGACAACCAGACATGTATTAGTGGAATGCGTCTGCTACGCACCTCATCGTCGACGATTCAAGATACCCTTCGAACTTCGGGATGTACTCGGGACGAAAGCCCAACTTTCGAAGCGACTCTTAGATTCCTTCGATTTATCAATGTATAATAACCTGTAAAATAACAGTGTGTGACAGTTTTGGATGGAGTGTTTTTTTTTGTGTATAGTATTTTATACTTTAATGTTTGTATGGTTTTTATGTTAACGGCCTCTTTACAGCCTTTTTTAATCCTTTGCGCCTGTGATATTATGTTGTTTTTCTTTTATGTAAATTTTATGTTCGTGTCTGTGACACTAGTTTGTAAGATTTTAGTATTGTAAAAAAAAATGCGCTCCACACCTCGGGCCCTCTACACCTTTGTATGGATTAACAGGCGATGATAAACAAAATGGTTTTTCGCCTTTAAAAAAAAGAACCTGCTTCCAAAAACTATAACAAAAAAAAGATAAACAAATAATAATAATAATAATAATAAACAAAAATAGACAAAGATTTAGAGATAAAATGGAGGAATGGGTTAATAAAGTTGAATCATAGAAGTGTAAGCTGATCATGTAAAATGATGGAATCATGTTACCATAGTGGAAATAACAGTAAGTACAACGTAAAAGTTAGCTAAACGTGAGCTGACTTGCCATATTTTTTGTCGTAAATTGTTTGAAAGATTAGTAAACGTATAATTTATACATAAAAATGGATTTTTAACTGTAGTTGGTTATCTGAATTTCCGCCGCCTTGGAAAATGAAATGAATGTGATAATAGAGATGAATGAAAGCGGAAGGTCACGGGTTCGATTTCAGGTTAGGGTCTGGAATTATCCCACCCACCATTACAGTACCGAAACCCGCAGTAGTCGCTAATGACCAAACTGTTGATGTGACTTTAAATAAACTAAACAAAAATGAGATGGTGTGTGTATAAAAATTAATTAAAAGTTATACGTTTTTTTGGTAATGGAATAAATAATTGTTATTTTTATTATTATTAATGTAAAGTATGATTCATTATTATACCAATGTGTAGAATATAATAAGACATATATAATGTATGTAATAAGGGATACACAATGTATTTTTATTTTATACTGTTCTGATTCACGTACTCAATTGACAGTATAAACACAAATGACGAGATTATGGTTACTTATGTTGGTAGTATATTCCTCTAATTTTACGATTATAATTTTAGTCCATCTGAGTGGTAGCCAACGTGCCATTTTTTATACTGATAACGAGGGTCGACAGTAGATAAATACTGTTGGTTCACCTGTATATATAATTATTTAGCAATAAAGGTTGAAAATTTATGTTTTACGACTCTTGGAAGTCATAAAATTAATGACTGTTTTTATTACCGTAATTTTGTTTTATAGCTACTATAACGAACGTCAATTATCTTTTTATTATAGATAATAACACAGTTCAACTACAGAAAATAAATTTTATTACTGAGTAATTTAAGCTAATTATGTTATAACGAAAAGCAATTAAGATAATTACCTCAGTATGAATGTCAATTTTATTTATTATAGTAAATAATATAAATCATATTTGGAAGATAAATTTTAGTACTGTGTATCTTAAGTAATATTGTTTCTACGAAAAGCAATAAAGATAATTACTTCAGTAACGATCACCAATTTTCTTTTTATTATAGTAAATAACATAGTACATCTTCTGAAGATAAATTAAGTACATCAATTTGGTAATAATTTTACCAGTTTTGTTCAACCTACTTAAACAGTGAGAGAAGATAAAAGATTTCGTATAAATAGAAGTAACTACCTTCATTCCTCACAGTTTTTCATTAAACACTCAAGATCATGTTCGTTCCTGATGCTGAAGTTCTTGTCGCCCTCGAAGGTCGTCTAGTTTCGTTGCGGTACACTTTCACAGAAGAAGATGTCCATGATCTATTGGTTTTCTTCGGTGACATGAAACCATCCATTATAGATGAGCTGGTCTACTATGGAGTTCAGTTGGGTGGCAACATCAAATGGTATATTGCGATGCACGCCGAAATGGAAAAAGTTATATACCACGAGGAGGGGGCCGAACCAACCTCTATTGTCCAGACGGCCGTTTTTCATGGTAAGACAAGAAATTTAATTAACGTAGAAATAAATATCCCCGAAATGGACAATCAATATGAAGACGCGATTCAAAAAATCCAAAGTAGTATTGATGCGTATACATCACGTGGTAGTGGATGGACTTTGAAAAAAATCACTATATGTGATTTACACATTGTCCAATACTGTCCACTCTACGGAGCTGGTTCATTCATTCCCACACCCAAAAAGATTAACGACCGTAAAGCTGTCATAAATATTAAAAACGAGAACGACAGTATGTGTTTTATTTGGTCCGTTTTAGAACACATCTACCAACAACCAGGTTATCACAAAATGATTAGCTGGTACAAAAAATACTTAACATCCTTAAACACTGACGGAATCAGTTTTCCCGTGAAATTAACAGACATCCCCAAATTTGAACGGCAAAACCCTACCATATCAATTAACGTACTAAGTTATGAAAGTGACACTGACATATTTTACCCTGTGTACGTGACTAAATACCGGAATCGTAAACATGTAATACATTTACTGTTGCTACCCGGACCCACTCGTGACCAATTTCATTACTGCTTAATAAATACAAAAACTGATATTCGTACGGGACAGCAGTACAATGGCTTATCTCGTCTATTAAGATCATCACAATCATTAAACGAACGTGCTGCATATTATTGCAACTATTGCTATCACCGATTTACATATGTGAACGCCAAATCAAACCGGGACAAGCATATGTTAACTTGTCAAGAATTTGGTCTCCAACGGATAAAATTACCAGACCCCAAAGACCCTGTAAAATCGTTTATGAAATTTAGAGAGTTTAAAAAAACTCTAAAAGTCCCCTACACGATTTACGCCGACCTCGAATCTTTCGTCACACCGCTAACAACGTCCCACCCACGTCAAGTAAACGAGAATGGGTACCCAGTGTCTTTTAACCATCCTACACATAAACATACAGCAAGCGGGTTTTCATATGTAATTGTTGATGAAGACGGTAACATATTTCGCGGTCCAGTCACATACCGAGCCCAGAGTGATGACGATAATGTAGTCGAAAAATTGATGGACCAATTGATCGGGGTCGGCAAAGAACTTGATGAAAAGTTAAAAAAAGGTGTTTCCATAAATATGACCCCAGACGACTATCGTAAATACAATACTGCTACTTTGTGTATGCTTTGTAACGAGGCTTTTGTCGCTGCCGATAATTACAAGGTGCGTCATCACTCCCATACTACAGGCAAGTTTCTAGGCGCCGCTCACAATCAATGCAATCTTCAAGCCCCTTACGTCAAACACATTCCTGTTTTCTTCCACAATCTTCGCGGCTACGACAGCCACCATATCGTCCAAGCACTTGGCAAATTCAAAGGTGACACGATATCCTGTATCGCCAACAATAGTGAGCGGTTCATGTCAGTTACCGTCAACAATTTACGCTTCCTAGACTCCTATCAGTTCCTGGACGATTCTCTCAGTACCCTAACGGAAAATTTGAAAAACCATTGTACTGACGTGGCCGGCACATTCAAACGTCTCTCTTCACGTTTTCAAAATACCACTGTTCGTGACCTACTGCTTAGAAAAGGTGTCTACTGTTACGAATACATGACAGACTGTTTCAAATTTAACGAGACACAATTACCAACTCAGGAAAAGTTTTACAGTTCACTGACTCGTACATCGGTGACGGACGATGATTACGACCACGCCCAACGTGTATGGGACGTGTGCAAAGTAAAAAATATGGGCGACTACCACGACCTCTATCTTGAATGTGACACACTACTTCTGGCCGATGTGTTTGAAAACTTTCGCTCGTTGTCAATGCAGCATTACAACCTCGACCCCTGTCATTTTTACTCTGCGCCCAACATGTCCTGGTCGGCCATGTTGAAGATGACTAACGTGTCTCTTGAACTGCTGACCGACATAGATATGCACCTGTTCAT
Source organism: Catonia carolina (assembly GCA_035578175.1). Taxonomy (NCBI): domain Eukaryota; kingdom Metazoa; phylum Arthropoda; class Insecta; order Hemiptera; family Achilidae; genus Catonia; species Catonia carolina. The sequence continues at coordinate 109,539,339 of JAQMRL010000001.1, forward strand.
CGAACGAGGTGTGCGAGGGGGAGTGGCTCAAATTCCAAAACGGTTCGCCTCAGCCAACAACAGTTCTTTCCCCGAAAAATACAACAAAAATGCCCCCACTTCATGGATCCAGTACCTGGATTGTGTAAATCTCTACGGCCATGCTATGTCTCAGCCACTCCCCACCGGTGATTTCAAGTGGGTCGAACAAGAGGAAATCGAAAAAGTTAACTGGTCATCAATTCCCTCAGATTCGCCCACAGGTTATATTTTAGAGGTTGATCTGGAATACCCAAAAGAGTTGCATGACCAACACCGAGACTATCCATTGGCTCCGGAAAATAGAGTACCAACACATCTCTCCCCGTTTCTAAAACAACACTCTCGAAAGATTGGCAAAGAACCTAAACTTCTAACTACCTTGTACGACAAGGAAAAGTACATAGTCCACTACCGTACACTGCAACTGTATCTGTCACTTGGGTTACGTTTGAAAAAAGTCCATCGCGTGATCCAATTCAGTCAGTCCGATTGGCTTCGTCCATACATAGAGTTCAATTCAAACCTCCGAAAGAATGCCCGTAACGATTTCGAGTCCCGGTTCTTTAAACTTCTTAATAACGCAGTGTACGGCAAATCGCTAGAAAATGTTAGGAAACACACCGACTTCAAATTAATTAATGAACCCAACAAGCTAGATAAATGGATAAGCCAGCCACGCATGAAACGGTGGTACACTTACAACCCAGAAGTAGTAGGTATCGCCCTAAACAAAGCTCAAGTCACATTAAACCGTCCCATCTACGTAGGGTTCACCATCTTGGACCTGAGTAAATTTATAATGTATAACTTTCATTACAATTACGCAAAGGCCAGGTACGGTGACAATATACGATTACTAATGACTGACACTGACAGCTTGATGTACGAGGTGAAAACAGAAAACGTTTACAAAGACATGTGTGAACGGTTGAGTCTCTTTGACACCTCCAATTTTCCCCCAACTCACCCCTGTTACAACACCACCAACAAGAAAAAAGTCGGCACTTTTGCCGATGAAACGCACGGAGTGCCCATCAAAGAGTTTGTCGGACTCCGTGCTAAGATGTACAGTTTTACAACTAATGTCAGTGAAAAACGTGTGGCAAAGGGGGTCAACCGGGTATGTATCAAGAAAGACTTGAGACATCAGTCGTACTTGGACTGCCTGTTTAAAAACAAATTGTCATACACGAAATGTTCATCGATCCAGAGTCGTTTACATAACATTTACTCAATAGACGTTAACAAATTGTCACTTTCCCCATTCGACGATAAACGATACGTCCTTGACGACGGATTAGATACACTACCGTACGGTCACTACTCCTTGGTCAATAACGACGACGACGACGACGACGACGACGACGAAGACGACGAACCAATATCACCATCTCCAGCAAAACGTGCTCGAATAGAGCACAATGAACCAGGTCCCTCCTCCCGTCCCGACCCCCTTCCTCCAGACTAAACTACCTCCTGTAAAAACGTGCTTGAGTAGAGCACAATGTACTAGATGGTCCCTTGTCTTGTCTCGACTCCCTCCTTTAGGCTATATATATATCCTTCCATAGTAGATCATACGATTGTAATTTCACCCGAATTAAAAGCAACAGCATCATGGACATCCGATCGGGTATCGCAAACGAACTGCACAGACAGGCGCGCAAGAACTTTCCTAGGAGAACGACCACGTTGAAAGGCAGACATGACCTGTACCAGGCTGATCTAGTGGAAATGGGTAAATATGCAAAATTAAATAATAATTTTAATTACATACTAACTATTATTAATTGTTTTACTAAAGTCGCCGACGCGATACCGATAAAAAGAAAGACAGGAGTGATGGTAGCTAACGCATTGAGACCGTTTCTAAAATCACACCCAATGCGTAATTTACAAACGGACGATGGAAAGGAATTTTTCAATGTACACGTACAGAATCTGCTAAAACAACACAATATCAATCATTACGCCACGTTTTCTGAAAAGAAGGCCGCCATAGTAGAACGGTTCAATAGGACGTTAAAGACGCAAATGTGGCGTGTTTTCACCAAACAGGGTTCGTATAATTGGTTGAAAATATTACCCGGGCTTATCACCAAATATAACAACACTTTTCACAGGTCTATTGGAATGAAACCGAATCAAGTTGATGGTAAAAATGAAAAACAAGTGTTGAATCGATTAAACCTTGTACCCAAACGTGTAGCCAATATAATAAAACGTGAATTTAAAGTCGGTGATAAAGTTCGCATTAGTAAGCACAAGATGGTGTTTACCAAAGGATACTTACCTAATTGGACCAATGAGGTCTTTACCGTGTACAAAATACAACCAACTTTACCATTAACGTACCTTCTCAGCGATAGTAGAGGAGAAATATTAAAAGGTGGCTTTTACGGTCACGAGTTGTTGAAAACAAAATACGACGACGTGTTCCTGGTGGAAAAGGTATTGCGTCGTAAAGGAGACATGCTGTTGGTCAGGTGGTTAGGTTTCGATAAATCACATGACTCGTGGGTGAAGAAAGGTGATATTTTATAAATGTACATGTTTCACTGCCGTTGTCACATTTGAGTTTGACATGTGGTCGGTGACGTTTGTACTTTCAATGCACTTCCTCGGCATAGTAGTGACAGACAAAACAAATTACCATTACACACTATTCAACAGCTCACCGTTTGATGATACGATCAAATTTCACTTGAAGGGATGTATCCATTCGTTGCAAGGATATAATGTCCCATCTGATTTTGAAAAAATTTACAGTTTATGGTACTACTTGAGCAGAGACAATTTAACCTATGAAATCTGTACGTTTCGTGAACAGTATAGCGTGTCAAAATGCATAAACCTTAAAACAATCGATCCATTGGACAAGAAAGTGAATGATATTATCAACAATTCAATTTCACTACTAGATGGTAAATTCATGTGTAACAAATCATGTGTACCACCACAAGAAAAAAATACCTTAAAATTTGATTACAGCGGTGTAGGTATAATAGCTTTATTGGTTGTCTATGCGTTGTTTGTCTTTGTCGGAATCGGAGCAAATTTTTACATGGCGTACAAAAACAGTAAAAGGGTATATATTGCACGCAATTAAGTATAATCGCTTTGTTGCAATCTACCAGTCATCTATTATGGAGCGTATTCCACAAAAGGATAAACTGGATGTAGTGAATTTCGACAAGTACACCGAATCCGCTTCATCTAAGCACGAAAAACGACACAGCAATCTCCTTCCCAACACAATCAGGTGTATAATTTGTGGGCCCTCAAATTGTGGAAAAACGAATTTGCTATTTAATCTGATTTTCTCCGAGAACGGACTGAAATTCAAAAATTTATACATATTTTCAAAGTCGCTGAAGCAACCGAAATATCAGTTTTTATCTCATGTAATGAAGGGCGTACCAAATGTTGGTTATTTTACATTTAACGAAAACGAAAATGTTTACCATCCGAGTAAAGCCAGACCCGATTCTTTGATGGTATTTGATGACATTGCGTGCGAAAAACACGACAACATAAGAAACTATTTCACAATGGGACGTCACAATAAATTGGACACCTTTTATTTGGGTCAATCGTACAGTAGGATCCCCAAACATTTGATCAGAGACAACGCCAACCTGATTGTCGTTTTCAAACAAGACGATTTAAATTTACATCATATTCATTCGGATCACGTAAATACAGACATTCCGTTCAATAAATTCAAAGAAATATGCTCGTTGGCATGGAACAATAGCAATGGAAAAAATTTCCTCGTAGTAGACAAAGACAGCGATATAAATGAAGGCCGTTATCGGGTCGGGTTCGATGAGTTTGTTCGGGTATAAATACAAGTGATTCACCACCAAACTACTCGAGTGTGTTTGTAAAATGAATAAGCGACAGTTGTCGGTAGCGTTACAAGTGCAACGTTTACGAGACAATATTAAACGTAAGCATAGAGCTTTCACGACGGGAGTGATTGAGTCTGAAGAGCTTTTGGAGAAACGTTTAAAACCGATTGTCTCTCCTTTGAAAGAATTCATCAGGAAATCGGACGATGTGTTTAAGAAAGAAGAAGAAGAAGTGCTTGAGGACAAATATGTAGATGAGGAAAAGCGTTGGGATGACACAGAGTTTCCATTTAAACCGTTTACACCAAAGGAAACCAGTACGCCGACCGCGCCTAGAAGAAAGTCAATAGCAAACGAATCAAAAGTCATTGATTCAATGAACGATAAAAATCCCACCAAATATTACCTGCAAATGTTGATAAATGATACCACTAACACGATGGATCACGTGTACGGGGTATACTTGGAAAACGACAAGTTGATGATTGGTGATAAAGAGGTGAAATTTGGTCGTATGAAATTGTCAATTGGTAGAGTTAGTTACAACATGACCGCGGGTCTTCACTCATTGATCTTTGAAAAGGAACCCGTCTCGTATACAACAGACGATCTACACACATACCACAAGATATTGATACAAACAAACGCCTATCGACAAGGATATGATCCAGGGCGACAGATAAACTCGAATCGTGGTTACAAATACACACAAATTATCAAACCGCTTTTCAACAAAGCCACTCCTCCTCCCACCGTAGGAAGCGGCATGGTGTTGACAGACAGTCGTATTCAGTACGTGCATTGGGACGATGTGAACGAACTATGTGACCGGTTGCGCTTGTTGTTGGCGTCACAAGCGGCCGGCAATGTCGGTCATACAAACGAAATCCAATCGATAGTTGAGGAACTGCGTGAAGCCGGTATTATAAAAGGCGGTGCGTTGAAAACAAATCGACACTATTAAGTGAACAATGAGTATCGACAAGTTTGGTCACTCCAATAGATACGTCAGACGACGTTTTAGTGAGGGTGATCAATATCATCATCATGTTGCTGGCCGCCCGTCGGGGTTTACCTTAAAGTTGACCAAAGACGGTGACATCGACGTGCAGGGAAAACGATTGCGTAATTTGAATGTTCCTATATCAGATACAGACGCTGCACGTAAAGTCGATTGTATTACACTTGATCCAAACTCGTTGAGCGTTGATGTAAAGAAGAGAAAAATTATTAACCTCGCCGATCCTGAGGCGGATAGTGACGCAATCAATTTGCGGGCCATGAAAAAAACCTGTTTGACAACTGATCTGTCTGACAACGTTTACGATGCCAACTATATACGCGTGAAAAATGTTGGAGAACCCGTTGACCAAAACGACGCAGTACCCGTCCAGTACCTCTCAAAAAACTACGCCACCAAGGCGGACATGCGAACCACTCTAGAAGCGACGTCATCAGCAACAGCAGCCGTAGCAGCGAGTCTAGACGCAGTAGCGGCAGGAGCAGCGACAACAGATTCCGAAGGAAATCCAACGTTTAACAATAAACGCCTGACGGCTGTGGGTTCACCCATCAACGACCAAGACGCAGTCACCTTGAAATATCACAAAGAACATACTAATTTGGATGTGGACGCGTCCGCAAAGCAGGTAGACATGCACAATTACGTGGTGAAAAATGTAGGCGTGCCCGATGAAGACAACGATGCCGTCACACTCGGCTATCTAAACTGGAATTATGCCAAGCAATCGGCTTTGGAAAAGGCGCTCGTATTCGGTGATAAAAGTGTGGACGTGAAAAAGTGCAGACTTATCAATGTGGCGAGTGGAAAAAGTGGAAACGACGCGACCAATTTAAATCAAGTGCGGGACGTTTGCAACGAAGTGTTTGAAACGTCTGTGCAAATGGCGATTCATCTGCAAAAACAACAGCGTGGCGAGCGAACCGCCTCCGGTGATGTGAACGAATTTAAAAAGCTGACTCAATCGTTGAGAGACCGGTTGCAAGAGTTCAGCGAGACGTATTATATTTCACCTGAAGTTTTGGTTGGTCCTCCAGGGCCAGCAGGCGTTCCAGGTCCACAGGGTGAACAGGGAGCGCCAGGACCACGTGGAGAATCGGGTGAAGGAATGAAATTTAATTCAAAACTGCAAGCGTTCGATGTGCAAGGAAAACGCATTATTAACGTTCCACATCCAATAGGACCGACAGACGCCGTAAACAGAGATTACGTTACGCAAGCCTTAACAAACTTTTTAGATGTTGTAGAGAGATCGCAACGGCGTAAAATCAGAAGTGTACATGGACCGGAGGCGCTTCCATTGACGCCTGAAGAAGTGGTGGACGATCCAAAAATAGATCAAATAGCCAAAGATTTTTTGGACACGCTGATAAAAATTATTCATCGGCATCAACATTACAAGATGGGACCAGAATTGCAACCAATAGTCGGTCCTCAAGGACCTCCAGGCAAAGCAGGACCGAAAGGAGATAGGGGTTTTGGCTTCAAATTAGATGAAAAAGGTGATGGATATGATATGGAAAATAGAAGACTTACAAACGTAGGCGCACCATCGATTGGAAACGATGCAGTAATATTATCTTATTTAAACGATAGACTAAACAGTGGCAGCAATATGAAAACTGAAGAGCCCACTAGTGGGATTTCATATACTCTTAACATGGATGACATTTGAGATTAAAATAATATGATGATTACATATTAAAACATCATTTTTTCCTCAATATAGATGTAAAAAAAGATATAAAAGTGTGTGCAAAAACTATAAATATGTGTGAGAATGTTTGTAAAACGTCAGAAGGGAGCAGGACTGCTTGACGCAATCAGCGAGATCGGTGGTAAGATATTGAATCGTACCATCGACTTATTACCGGTAGAACTACATATTCCTGGTTACCAGTACTGTGGACCCGGTACTAAATTACAGGAGCGGTTGAGACGAGGCGATCGAGGGATAAATAAATTGGATTCAGCGTGTAAGGAACACGACATCGCTTACTCAAAGTACACCGACAGCGGGAAACGGGCAGAAGCGGATCGGGTGTTGGCTGAACGAGCGTGGGAACGGGTAAAAGCGGGTGACGCAAGTGCAGCAGAGAAAGCGGCCGCGTGGACAGTGACAAACCTGATGAAGCTGAAAACTAAATTTGGGGGAGCATTACGACGACGTAGGAGTGGGCGGAAACGGTCTCGCCGTGCAGCAGCAGCAGCAGGACAAGGATTGTATTTAAAAAATTACAAAGGACGCGGTGTGTACTTGAAAAATTACAAAGGGCGCGGTCTGCAGTTGAAGAAAAAAAAAACCTCGACTCGTTGCCGTCACGTCCGCTAAACGGTCAAGAACTTTCACAATATGCCGACCACGTTCCGTATTTTCGGGGCGTATTCATGTTGAACAATCTGCCGACGCGGGTACGTAAAAATGAAAGCGGAATCGTGAATTTGGACAAGGAAAGTGGGCGTGGTACTCATTGGGTGTGTTATCACAAACTCACCAATCACGTCAACTATTACGACAGTTATGGTAATTTACGTCCACCACCGGAGTTGGTACGATATTGGAAAACGGGTTTAGACGGGTCGCGAATCACTGTACAATACAACTATAAAAGAGAGCAGAAAAAAGTCAACTGCGGTCATTTGTGTTTAAAATTTTTACGAGCGCAATAAAAAATGTTTTCAATTTCCGGTCGCGGTTCGGTACTTCAATGCGATGTTTTCCCTCCCGTCGAGCTTGACAGCAATACCGACTGGGAGGTCGGACTGATCAATCTGTCCACTTACAACACAATCCCAAACGTAGAAACAGACGTAAACGACACCTTTTTCTTTGGCAACGCAGACGCCGGGCAACAACAAGTGCCTGACGCGGAGGGTAAAGTTAAAATTTCCAACGAACCCATCACCAAGGGCAGGGCGACCACAATGTACTCGGACGCCGAACAGAAAATTCTAGACAAAGATAAATTGAATGCCGGGGTGACGATCGTGATACCACAGGGCGCGTACGAGTTGGAAGATTTAGAAAAATACATCAAAGAGACTTGTTTACGAGCTAACATTCCACTGGAATTCCATCTAAAAGCAAACAATAATACTCTGCATACGGAAATTTACTCTTCACGCCCCATAGATTTCACACAGCCGAACAATTTGTCGTCAATGTTGGGTTTCACAGAGCGGGTGCTGGAGCCGAACAAATGGCACGTTTCAGAGAACGAAGTGAACATAATCAAGGTGAACATCATTAGGGTGTTGTGCAATATTGTGCAACGATCTTACGATAACGGAAAAGAAACACATATTCTTCACGAATTTCCATTGGCCGTTGACCCCGGTTATAAACTGTTGGAGACGCCTACCAACGTTATATATTTGCCGGTAAACGTTAAACGTCTTCAGTCCATTGTCATCCGCCTGGAAGACCAAGAAGGCAATCTCATAAACTTTGCAAACGAAGTAATCTCTTTGCGATTGCATTTAAGGCGTACAAGAGATGGGTCTGGTTATTTTACCGCGCAAAACATATAAGTACAATGAACACATGCGTTCCGTTGGCAGTCGTAAACCGACCGTGAACAAGTTAAAACCTCACAACATCCGTTTTCTGAAATCCATAGGTTTTCGTGTATAAAGTATCATGGAAGTGTTGAACGTTCATGATAAACCCATTTTCACTGATGTATTTACAAGTTGGGAGTATCACACTCACACACCGTACGCGTCATCTACTTACAACAATAATGACGAGATAAGAATCCCTATTCAACAACAAGATGTATTCACATTGCCCAGTGAAAGCTTCCTCTACATTGAAGGCACGTTACTGGAAAAGGCAGACACGCCGAACGCCAACTATAAACTAGTGAATAACGCAGTCGCTTTTCTTTTCGATGAAATCAGGTACGAGATCAGCGGTATAGAAGTGGACAGAGTGAAGAATCCGGGAATTACGTCCACAATTAAAAATTACCTAACCTTAAATGCGAACGATAAGGCTCTTGCGAACGCCGGTTGGGACGAATCAATTGGTTCGATCGCTGTAGATAGCACGAGTGGGAAATTTTCATTTTGCTATCCGTTAAAATTTCTCTTGCCTGTCTTTGACGATTACACTAAAATCACTTTACCCGTCAAGCAAGAACTGATACTTTTACGTGCTCCGACCGACAAAGACGCCGTCCTCTTGCCAGATGGAAAAAAAGATTTCTTATTGACCTTGAAGAAAGTACATTGGAAAATTCCTTACATACGTGTGAACGACGTTACACGATTAAGTTTGTTGAAACTGGTTGAATCAGACAGACCTGTACAGATATCCTTTCGTAGATGGGAATTACACGAATACCCATCTTTTCCGCAGACAAAACAACATCTGTGGTCGGTGAAAACTTCTTCACACATGGAAACGGCCCGGTACGTGATTGTCACCTTTCATACAAAAAAGAAGGCGAACCCAAACGCCAATCCTTCACAGTTCAACAGTGATTCAGTCACCGTTCGTAATGTTAAACTTTTTTTGAACAGTGAATATTTTCCATACGATAATGTTCACGGTGATATGAATTTGTTTTACGAAGCGTATTCTCGGTTCAAATCGTCTTACTTGTGTGAAGCCGGTACTGGTCCTTTTTTGAATCTGTCTGATTTCAAGCAGAACGGTGCAGTATACGTCATTGATTGTTCTAAACAGAATGAAACTTTAAAAACAGGTGCCGTTGATTTAAGGTTGGAAATCGAAACGGAAAAAATAGTACCCGCTGAAACGGCGGCTTACTGCTTGATCGTTTACGACGCCGTAGTAGAATACAGGCCGCTGACCGGCACGGTACGAAAACTTTTGTAATGAGTGTACGGCGACTCATGTATAAATTGAATCTACATACTAGAAAACACTTTAGTTTTATCTTGACAGCATGGGCTCACGGTATTCTCTGTCGCAGGAGTCCGAGGAGGCGGAACCGCTGTTGCCAGAACTGAAAACGTCATCAATAAACGGTATGTATTACATCTTTTTACCGCTAACATATACGTTAAACAATAAATTCGATAAACATGTAACCGTAGGGCTGGCTTGTACCGATCAAAACTTTAACACCGCGGCCGTATTTACTGCCCCTCGTAAACGTGTGGTCTTGTCGTATCACTTGTGGAAATTATTAGTGAATAATCGGGATCATGTCCAGCTCGCGTTAGACAAGGGTACAAAAATTACATGTCACTTAAAAGACATTACAGATGACACCTCACATTCCACGGTGGAGGTGAAACAAATTTTTGGGAAATGGTACGTTCAAATTGTCGATAATAAAAAAAATAAAATTTCATTGTCGACCTCGGAGTGGTTTCGGTTCGATAAACTCGTGACAAGCCTGTCTAAACATGTTCGTGAATTATGGTATGACGAATCAAAGATTGTAGAGGGGATAACAAAGGCCAAAACGTCACATGTTGTGTGGTGGACGGACAGGTTGCAGGATGAGTTTACTGCGTTTAAAACGATTGCAAAATCGGAAGAGGAGACAGTTGACTAGTGACTCTCATGATGAACGATTCGATAGTCGAAGATTTAACGCTTTTTGTCGGCGGTGTAGCCGTTCCGTTCTCGGCCAAATGTAAGTTAACCTTTAAACGCCTGGTGACCATCTGCGTTGTTTTCACTATAAGATGTGTATAGCAGTTTTAAATTAGACGCTCCGCAGTTGCTGTCAACCTAAAAACAAGAGATATTATACTTTCCTGGCAGGGAATTAGCTAATCTTTGTAACACGGCAATCCGAAATAAAATATCATGAGAGGGAAATTTTTTATTTCAGTTTAAAATGTTGGTAACATATAATAAAGTTTCTTTTCTGTTATTTTACGGGAACTGTTTCTATCACCCACACAAAGTAAAATACACGTGTGTTTTTTGTGTGTGTGTGTGAGCATAAATATTATTGTTCGTAGTTTGCCCTTGAATAGGGTGGACTATCCTATTTCACTATTTTACGAGGGGTTTTAGACAAAGACAGACGATTTTTGTTACATTTGTCTTGGCTTATTATAGGCAATACCATTTGTTTATTAGACCTTTTACCAACACGATCATAACTTGTACTTATAGAGTAGGACTGATTCTATTCTTCTTTGCCCATAGTATTAGGGTAAGAAATAGGAGGGGCGTGTGTATCACTACAGAAGAATGTGTTTTTGTCAACAAGTTAGTGTAGTGACCTTTCGCGTTAAATACACACGTCTTATTCCTATTCTCATTTCGTTTTACATTTATCACAGATATTTTACTATTTATTTTTTATTAACTATTTTACTTTATAATATTTATTGAATTTGTTATAAATTAGTAAATTAGTTAAAAGAGTTTATTCGCAAGATCGTTATGATGAATTTGAAGGACATTTCCGTAAAAACATGTACTATTTAAAAAAATTGTAACTCTTTACAAATTTTTCGAAAAATAAATTGAAAATTACCCATTTTTTAAGAAAATTCTTCTTTACAAAATATATTCTATAAAAGTTTTTGTTAAACTGAATTTTAAGCCCTTCAGAGCAAAAAATGTACACCAAGTACTTAAAATTACCATGCGAAATTTTTCGCTAGCCACAGCGAAGCCAATAGTAAAGTTATTTTCAAAATTTTATATTCAAAAAATCGGTACGTATTTCATAAATAAACTGTAATTTTTTCAGAATTTTATATCCATTAGTAAATAAGATAAAAGAATTTATTCGCAAGGCTCATATTATTAGTTCGTTGTTTCACACAATTCGGAAACAGTCCGTAGGGTAAAGGTTAAAACACAGTTATTTGATGATTGCCGATTTTTCGTTCCATCATTTTTCCGAACCGGTCGATGTTAAAATTGATATTAAATTTAAAAATAAAGCCAGCACGTATATCTGTACATTTGAATGTAATGACGTGAAAAAAATATCTCTTGTCGGTTCAGAAAAAATATCTTTTGTCGGTTTCACGCGTGATTGGCATGACGGGAAAATACAAAAGTTTATGTTGGACGATCATGTGTGCACTAATCGATCGTCAACGGTAGCACAAGGCGAGAAATTGATTCTCTCACTGTCCGTGTACGATACAATTGACAGGAGAGTCGCCTTTGATACGGTAGACGGAACAAGTAGCAGTAGTACCACTAGGACTGATTCATGCAGTCGAACGCTGGTCGGTTTTGAAGGGCGGGAAAAATCAAAAGAGTCGTACGGTTTATGCACACGATACTTAAAAGATAATCTTCTTTTGTCTGTGTATATATTATTTTATATTGGCAATACTGGTTATTACGTGATGTTATAAATAAATTGTAAGAACAATCAGTTTCTCAATCAGTTTGGAATAATGTCTCGTACAAGTTGTATATGTGAATTTCAGGCTTTTTACGATAACAACAATGAGTTTGTGCTCAAAGAATTTGTAGTTTTAGACTTAAACACACGTTCTTTTGTTCATTTACACTTTAAGCCACCATTCAATCGAAGTGAATTAAATTGTATTTACCGTAAAACCGCTCACTGGTTGGAAACACGTTTCCACGGCTTACTTTGGGAAGAAGGCGATATTGCATACAGTTTGACAACGGTCAAAAATATTCTCAAACAATATAGCATTATCTACACAAAAGGACTTGAAAAACAAGTTTTTTTAAAGTCATTAGTTGACGTGGCTGTTGTAAATTTGGATGAGTGTAAACATTTAATACCAAGGTTGACAAACGATAATAAAGTACATTGTCCCGTGAACACGGGCACACATAAGAGCGATGGTAGAATGCGATGTTCACTTGCAAAGTGTATTCACCTCGCAAAATGGTTAACTTGCGATTACAGACGGGAACGGGACAGATTGTCAACTTTTGTAGAACACACAGCAAACGTTCGTGAAATAGCAAAGCGTGGTTTTTATTTCGACAAAAGTTCCGATACTGTTTGTTGTTTTTCATGTAAAATGCACTTTCAACATATCGATAGTGTACTGGTGGATCATGTTAAAGTTTCACCGTCATGTAACTTGCTGATTGGTTACATCAATAATGTACCACTGTTTCTGGAGCACATTGTTCCGAGGAGGGAATACTTATCATCTTTGGTATGAATGATGGGGCTCTGTTGGCATAATTGTCTCGTTTGAGAAAAAATAAAGGCATTTTTTTCTCTGGCGTCACTCCTCATGAATGTTGTGTGTGTGAATGAAAGGGGGTCTTCGCCGTTGATTAGTGTCGCGGGCACTCTACAGGTGTTACGGATGTCCTCCGGTCACCAACAAAAAAAAAACCAATGTAGCTCTGCTGGACTAAACTCCACCGTTTGACAAATTAGTGTCGCGGGCACTCTACAGGTGTTACGGATGTCCTCCGGTCACCAACAAAAAAAAACCAATGTAGCTCTGCTGGACTAAACTCCACCGTTTGACAAATATCACGGCATTCCTCTTGTATGATTGAATGTGTGTGTGTGAATGTGGTCTTAGATGTATGTATTCCCTCTCTCTGATTTGTAGTGAAAAAAATTAATTTATTTTTTATCATCAAGTGTCATGAATTTTGTTAAAAATAAAAACCATGCTCGTCTGTATTTCTTTTAAAGAGTGTGTGTGGATAATTTTAAAACTTGATCAACTCTATTGGTATTTATATGTGAATATTTATCTGAAATATATCAACAATGTTGTAAATGCTTAGAAACAGATTTTAATTTATGCAGAATAAAAGATATGTAGAAATTAAAAAAAAATATAAAAAGATATGTATAAATAAAAAAAAAATACGCGCGGTTTGTAGGCCTACGTCACGTTTTATGTGACCTCAGTTGCTTAATCAACAGCTGTGGGGGGGAGGGTCCGCTTGGTTAAAAAAACCCTACGCGCCTTAGTCATAAACCGCAAACGGTGGTGGGGAATATATGATGGTATATAAGCGGTGTGAACTCGGTGATCGGTTCACATTCACTATGAACGGAGATGATGAACCTTGTCAGTCCGGCTCGTACGCTGAACATTGTCAGAAATACCATGGAGAATATTGCGATGGACGTCGGCACTGGGTGATGTGCTCGAGTCCAGGACCGTGGGAACGATCCCAAGATGTTAGCAGTGAGTGCTGGCTTCCAGATAGGTGTGAAATGAACAAAAGACAGGAACATCAGGCCGAACATCACATAGACACTTGTGACGGAATTGTCCATACGTATAATATATGCACAGCAAAAGAAGGAGAAAAGTGTGATGAAAATGTCGTGAAAGTCTTTTGTGAAGTGAATTGTGAGGTAGCGAGACGTTTAAAAGAAAACGAAATTTGATTCGGTTAGTGATAGGCAGATGGTCGGTGAATAGGATACAACATACATTACACAAAACAACACAAAATACATCTTACAGACAAACAAAAAACACCTTAAACACCTAGGCTAAATACAAATTTATAAATTTAAATTTTTATGACGAAAAATGTATTTTTTGGTTTGAAAATTTGTTTCTAAATTTGTGATTCAGCCTATAGTCGTCCAAAGGCGCAAAATATGTTGCTTTATTCGATTCACATACTATTGTGATTTGAATAAAGGAATGTGTTTTAAACTTGTGATGGGGGTGTTGTACAACAGAAGGAAAACATATCTTTGATATGACCGCTTCTGTCCTTTTCAAGTCTAGACATGTAGATGCAAACAAAAGTACCAGGCGCAAGTTTATAATTTTGCCTGGGTAATTTTAATGCTTTCCAAAAGCAACAATAATTATATATTAGATAGAACAATGGTAGATTTATTCTTAAGCAAATTATAAGTTGTTACTTGAAATAACCATTGATATGACCGCTTTTGACCTTTTCAAGTCTAGACATGTTGATTCAAGTTTTACTACTTCAGCGATGTACTCATCGCTGAAGTAGTAAAACTGATTGTAAAAGTGTATAATTTTGCCTGTGACATATAATTTTAATGCTTCTCATGAGAAACTTAATAATTATACTTGAGATGCAACAATAATAGATTTATGATTGCAGTAAATTATAGGTTGTTAGTTGAAAAAGTCATAAACTTCCTTTGTTAAAATTTTCATTGCTTTTTATAAAATCTAATTATTTTTTAACAATAGAATTGTTGTTTAATTTTTATTACATGTTACAGGTTGTAGATGATGATGGTATTTCTTCAGTTCGTTTAACGTCCTACTGCCCCTTCCACAATTTTAACATTACTTCTCCCTCCTACTATGTTCCCCTTCCACATTTATCCACTCCCACCATTGTATCATCCCCACCAGTACTTGACTAACTATATAAGCTATAACATGTGCAGCATCAGCTTGTTCTTCTCACGTCACTACATCGACTACACACCATGGACTTTGCTATTAAATTCAATTCATTAATTACACCTAAATATAAACGAACAAACGAGTTAAAAACTGGCTACGAGTACCATATTGTATCAATGAATCGCTCGTCTACAAAGTACGGAGAGTCGATAAGAGTTAACATACTAGATGATGGAAAAGAATGTTTTATATATTTGCCAGACAAGTATAACGCTGGTTTCACTGATCAAGAACTCTGCGCATTTGACTGCTCATCTCACACGTTGATTAAGACTGGGAAAGGAGATTTTCAGATTAAAAAGAAGGTAAGTGTAAGGTTTTTTTTTAATTAAACGGTAGTACTTTTACAGTTTTATTTAATTTGTTATCTCTATTGTTGACGCACTTACTAGTAAAGAATAATAAAACAGTGTGTTAGATAAATATTATGGGACAATTAACCATTATACAGTCTTTTGTGGAAATAGTATATATTTTTTCAATGTAGTTTACGAGAATCGATTAACTAAGTCATGATAATATTACAACTGTTATTTCATGTGTCTACACTCATATGTTAGGACTAACTCAGAAACGTTATTTTTACACTACCAACACTAAAATACAGAAACTTTTTTACATACTATTTTTGCTACTACTATGTTACTGAATTAACAATTACATTCTACTAGAATTTAAGGCGAACACTCATTTGCATTCTACTTATTTGTTGTGTTTTACAGTATTTGTTTTACATGAAAATCAGTAAAATATAGTTTTTTTTTTTTTTAAGAATTGTTGATGAAAAATGAATCATTAAACTAATTTACATAAATTAAGATTGATATTATTGTGTAAATTAATTTGCAATTTAAACAGAATGATTATATTCTTGTTCAAATCATAATAAAATTTGAGCTATGGATTTGAATATTAGACTTTGTTACTGGTGTTCTTTGATGGTTGGGGTTGAACCATACTCTCTCAGGAATGATTGGCCTGAGTCTGTACAAAACTACATCTCATCTCATTGAGTCATATGGATGAATCCTTAAATTGAACAGATTGTAGCATATTGTTTAGGTCATCAACGCAGGTTTGAACCTCCAAAGGTTTAGGCTTTTGCCTTCTTCATTGAGTTGAAGGAGTATGGAATAAAAATTACAGGACATTTGAAGATTACTTCTCTATGTAAAAGAAGTTTATGAAGAGCGTTTTAACTAGACAACGATTATCGAGACATATATGGTTTAAAAAAGTATTCCTTCTTGATTTAGCCAAAAGTTTTAAACTTGAAGTTGATAATATTATGAGCTATATTTTACGAAATGTAAAGAAACAGAACTTGTATTTTTAACCCTGAAACTTACAAATTATTATATTTTATTAATAAGTCTTTTATTTTTGTGTTTGTTACAGGTAAATGTTTGACAGTGGTGATCATGGAGTCAGGATGGAGGCATGCTGAAGGATGTCACGATTGCTAAATAATATATAAACAGATATTAACTGATTTATTTTTCTGAAAAACATTATTGTTCAATAATTTATGTATAAACAGTACTTTGATCAATAAATAATATGTATTTTATATACGTTTTCATTTTATTTATTTACCTGTATTTGTCAAACATAATGTTAAGTCAAAACCATCATACATGAAACAGTTAAATACGTACCTGAAAAGTCACAGATTTGAAATATTTTACTTTCTAAAAACAGAAATATGCGTCTACATTAGGTAATGCGTATGTAAAAAAAAAAAATGATTAAGGTCTGCATAAAAATTTTAATTAACTATTTTTTGGAAAATAATAATATTTATATATATTCATACCTCATCAGGATTTGATGCCAACGATCCTATGGTCTGAACAATAGAAAATCGGATGCAACTATCCTATCCATATATCAGTGAGAAAATACAGCTGTCTAAAAGATAATTTAGAAATAATACTGTTGTATGATATTTAAGGAACATTGCTGATATTGAGATTTGCATTTATGATTATTGTAATTATGAACTCAGAAACAACGTATGTCCTGCTCTCGCCAAACCTGAGAGAAAGAAAGAGAGAGAGAGAAAGAGATAGAGTGAGAGGGGAAGGCGGAGTGGGGGTGAGTGAGAGAGAGGGCGGAAGGAGGAGTGGGGAGAGTGAGAGAGAAGGTGGAAGGAGGAGTGGGCAAAGAGTGAAAGGGAAGGAGGAGTGAGGGAGAGAGTGAAAGAGAGATGAGAGGAGTGGTAGAGGGGTGAGAGAGTGAGGAAGTAGGCGGTCGAGAGCGGTGGTGTACGAAAGGGTACATTGAGTTGTGATAAATGTTTTTGATTATGACAGTATACTCCACATCCAGTTTGTTATGTGGACATATCTACAAATTACTTAAATTACCCAGTAATGAAATTTACCTCTACCATACACTGCCGTCACCGCTTGCAGACTTCGGACTGTCTGCCCCCGAGAAAAAAAATACCTGCACACGTGTACGGATGCAAATATATCTTTTCTGATAGGACAGGTGGGGTTACAGTGTTTGTGTGTAAGTGTGCTTGTGTCTGTAAAGAGTTCTCTGTTTAAATCAGTTCGCTGCTTGACAGTTCCTCCACAATTCTTTTCTTGTAATAATTCGTATATGAATAATTGCAATACGAATAGGCAGCATTTTCACTTGTGAACACTCTGAGCGTACGGTGTTCCCAACCATCTCGCAAGGTCATGTCTATAGTATGGTGGAGGGACACCGGCTTGTATTCAATCGTCTCTAACCTCTTGTTTTTAAACTCATGCCTTTTGATGTATGCCAAGTACAGTGTACATCCACGTGAATGTCGTGCCAAATGGAGTAATGTGTCGATGTCGTAGGAAGTCTCACCATGCTCTAACAGCGTATTAATAATGACACACCACGATTGTTGTTCAAGGGTAAAACACTTGTCGTCACGCTCCATGTGTGGTGTGCAAACTCGCTGTCCGCAACCGTCTGCTACTGTGTCAAACAAAAGCCTAGCTTCAATGTTTATCAACCGCAAACAGCCTGTCGTCTGTTTATCACTTCCTGTAATCAGATTGCCATCGAGCACAAACGTTGATCAACGTTTTGCGATCCGGTACGATAAACATCAACTTTCAGTCGCTATCACAAAGAAAGAGAGAGAGAGAAAGAGATAGAGTGAGAGGGGAAGGAGGAGTGGGGGCGAGTGAGAGAGAGGGCGGAAGGAGGAGTGGGGAGAGTGAGAGAGAAGGTGGAACGAGGAGTGGGCAGAGAGTGAAAGGGAAGGAGGAGTGAGGGAGAGAGTGAAAGAGAGATGAGAGGAGTGGTAGAGGGGTGAGAGACACTAGTCAGAGTTATCTCCTCTGAGAGTAATGAATTACACTACGCAGCCAGACCCTGTGGTGAATGAAGTGAAGGTGTCATTTGCAGGGTGGAAAGTGAGTGCTTTTCGGAGGGCCTGGCATGCTGATAAGCGTACTTTTCCACTCAGTGAGGAAGCCAATGGTAAACCACCTCACTCCTCGATTTACTTACTAAAACCTCTACGAGTTCAAACCAGCCTTTCAGCTGATTATAACTTTAATAATATTATTCATATTTAATAATTAATAATATTTAGATACAAATTTTAATGTCATAGATTAGTTCTTGTTTAAGTTACATTTAAGTTTTCTAGAGATAAAAAGATGATAAAATTTATATTGAAACTGTTTTAATATTATAAAATTAAATAAAAATTAAAAAAAAACGTTTGTAACGATACAAACGTTTTTTTTAATTATTTTAAAACCTTTATTTATTTAATTATTCATTCCATTCCTAATTATCCTCTTTGTGGATTATTTAAGCACACGCTTAAATTTGTAAATACATGTTTTGTTTTGTGACAAACTTATGTTGAGAAACATACTGTACTTATTGTTCAGGGCTAAAAAATAGATCTGTTTCTTATCGTACGACTGAAATATTAAATAACAGAAGAGGCAGAGGTGTAAAAGACACTAGTCAGAGTTATCTCCTCTGAGAGTAATGAATTTCACTACGCAGCCAGACCCTGTGGTGAATGAAGTGAAGGTGTCATTTGCAGGGTGGAAAGTGAGTGCTTTTCGGTGGGCCTGGCATGCTGATAAGCGTACTTTTCCACTCAGTGAGGAAGGCAAAGGTAAAACACCTCACTCCTCGATTTACTTAGTAAAACCTTTATAGAGGTCAAACCAACCTTTCGGCTGATGACCTAAACAACAACATCATTTGTAAGTAAACAATATTTTATGATTTTTTCTAAATACAATGTAGTAATTTTTTTTAAAAAAAATACAGTAAAGAAACATATTTAAGGATAAAAATTAATTAACAACATTTAAAATTTATATGTTATATTTTGTAGTTAAAATTAGTGTTTTCATTATTGTACATATTTATGTACTTTAAATAACAAAAATTATTAAAGATTTTAGATAAATCTACACTTTTTTTTGTCAATGAGTGGATTAACGGTGACACATACCACCCAATTCCACAGATAATAGGGGGTGACTCTATTAGAATATTATTAATAATGTAAATAATTACCTCGCTAGCGCGCATTACTTCTTCCTCCATAGCTTGCCTTGCATTCCGCGTGGCTCGATTCATTTTTTTTTTTTTGTATAGCTTAATGATGAATACGCAAAGAGAAAATTCTGCGTTTATATACATATCGTTTTACAGTGTAATAAAAACACAGAGGTTATATCTTCAGTATTTTAAAAGTAAAAAAAAGGTGTCATAGAACAAATTCAAACGATAAAAGCCCATACATGATTTTGACATGCAATGCGTTTGAAAACATAAATTAAAGAGATTGTAGGTCATAATTGGTATGTACTACGTAATCAACCAAATTGTAAAGTTACATTTGAACAAAGCAGAATTTTGTTTTTTTAATAAACAATTTTAAGATGTTAAATATAAATTTTATAATATGTATCATGAGAATATTTAAAAGTAACATTTTATTGACTATAAAACTGAAAAGTATTATAGAAATCATTTGTATGAAACATACTTAGCAAAGGATAATTAAAATTTATTGTTGAACGTAAAATGAAATTATTGTACATAATTTTTTATTATGAACATGAAGCAATGTTAAATTGTATATCTTCAGAGTAAATTTTGTATAATATAATTTTTTAAAGGACAAATGCATTTTTGCTTTGTGCATTTTTACATCATACAAAGTAATATTTCTTTTTATTAGATTTTTATATGATCTGGTGTCTTTAAGAGCTACATAACGCTTTGTTCTGTAAAAAACTACATAATTATACAGGTATCAACTTACCTAATTTACTTTAAGATTGTTTTTTTAAACTGAACAAAAAAAATGTAAAGATCACTTTAATTTTTCCTTTGTTGAAAGTAAGAGTGGTTTACCTTACAATTTACAGGTCATAAACATACACAACACATATTAATTACATGGAGGAGATTACATTTAAAGGTTTTTAATGAGTATGCCTGTCGTAAAACATAAATTTTCAACCTTTATTGCTAAATAATTATATATACAGGTGAACCAACAGTATTTATCTACTGTCGACGAGTATTAAGAATACTATGTTATATAAAAAAAAGAGATCGAAGGAACTCAGATGAAAAAACTCCTCCATTCGGTTTTTTACACTTACCTTATTATTATAGGTATGTTAGTTCTACGTTCAGCTTCCAAAAAACCTTCATTTTTCGTTTTAAAATTTTTTAATTCCCAGGCTGACTCAGCTGAATATCTTGGTTTACAACTCGATAGACATCTCACTCAATTGGATGACGCGCGCGCGAAAAGAAATCAACTTGACACAAAGTTCTAACAACTTAACTTGTTTATCAGCATAACCCTTCTTTTGTTACCCAACAAAATTTTAGTTTATAATATTAGATTTTTTTAACATTATATGTTGTACTAAGTCCAGTTATAAGATACTATTATAGCTCTTCATTAAAAAATATATACTCGTATATAGAAATAATCAAAAAAAGAACGTAGTTGATGGCTAACACAGGCTGCTTACGAATAAGCAAATCTACAAGGAAATAGAACCAATCACAGATGCGATGAGAAAAAAGAGGATCTCTTTCTTTGGACATAAACTCAGAACACCAAAAAATAGAATGGGAAGGAAGATAGTGGAAAAATTGTTTAACTCCAAAAACTTAAACATCCAGTGGATGAAATTAAAGAAGATTTAACAGAACTTGAACTAACACTAAAGGACATAAAAGAAAATCCTTAAAATACAAACAAGTAATTAACGACAAAAATAAACAACTATATGTTAAAACAAGAAAACTACCGACTAGGATTTATTCAGATGAGGAAATACAGAAAAGATCTGAAAGAGTGAAAAAAATACTGGGATCAGAAATTAAAGAAAACGTAGAAGGAAGTAAAGACAACCCAAAACTGACTGAAGTGATCCAATGCGGTGTAACGAACCAAACCAGCTACAGTAAAGTCTGTTTATGTTTGCTATAGTTGAAAGTATAAACAAACTCCAGCTGATTGGAAGGTAAACATTTTTAAAACTATTTAATTTATATTACAAAAAATATTGAAAAGAGAGTTATTTATATGGTTGCTAGGAAACTATAAGAAGAATAATTATGAATTTTGTGAGGAAGATGGCGACTGTGGTTCCAGACATTGAACAGGATGGATGGTCCACACCTTAGTGAAAAAGTTTAAGTTAATATATATATTTAAAAGACTATACAAAATAAAAGTAAAATGACATTTAAAACGACGTAGAATTTAAAAATGAAAGGGACATATTAACATTAAAAATAATAAATTAATAAGTGAGAATTTAAAACATAATAAAACATTAAATATTAACGTACATGCTGTAAAATATGATAAATCATTAAATAGAATTTATACAAGGTTATTGACTTCATTTTATTCACAGCAAATTCGGTATTCAGCTTGTGTGGAGTATTTAGTATACTACAGCGGTCATAGAAGCGTTAAATTTTTTTATGAAGACAGTATCTTAATTTGGTTGTTTTTAAGTTTTGTAATTAATTTAATTAAATCATAGTTCGTCGGTTTTACAGCAATTTCAGGAAAACATGTTGCATAGTGTTATACCGATACCACTACGATAATGCTATAATGTACCAGAACAGTAACATCCAGCTCTACAACCAGAACTGAAAAAAATATTAAAAAATACACGGGATTTACGTTCATGAGTCGAAATACATCAAAATGTTTTGGTGATTGATTATAAATAACGAGACTATTCGACGACGAGAATTCATGAACTCGTACTTAATTAATTTTGATGTATTGAAACACATAAAATTTAAGACGACAACAAGAAACAGAAACAATAAATCGGTACCTACTTAAAAAAAAATTAATAAAACCACCGGGTTGGTCTAGTGGTATTGTCGTTGCCGCAAGTCAGCTCTTTAACAGCGGATTTTCGGAGACGAAGGCTCCGTGGTTCAAATTCTAGTAAAAGTAGTTACTTTTATACGTATTTGAATGCTAGACAGTGGTTACCAGTGTATTTTGATGGTTGGGATTTAATTAAACCCAAACCATCATTAAATAAGTTAAATGAGTATGGTCAATTAACTATACTCTCAGGAATTTTCGGCTTGAGTCTGTACAAAACCACACCTCATTTACACACCATACATTTCATCTTCATCTCACTGGGTTACGGGGTTGCTTATTGTTCTTAAATTGAATAGATTGCAACGTACGTATAGTATTAGAGATAAAAAAAATGAAAAACTTACAAAAATCAATAGAAGTAACAAACTGGGAACAATTTTACACAACGAAAAGACATATTCTGGTTTGATTAAAATACATTAATGTAATTCTTCAATTAATTACGAAGTCAGTGAAACTTTTGATTTTTTATTAGGCCTACTCTGTTGCTATACCAACTTTTTCCTTATACTAGTATTTAGTTTTACTAAATCATTTAAATTTTAGTACGGTACTCTATTTCTTTACCTACTGAGATTATCAAACTTTATGTTGTTCAAGATAATTTTGTTTTTTATGGAAAATTTTTAACCCGATATTATTTGAAGACACATTCGATTATTTAAACCAGTTAACTTCGTCATTTTATCATAGTTAGGCTATCATTAAAATTTTGGCTTCTAACTAAAATGTCGCTAAACAGTTGTAATAAATTCGTTCGACTTATAAACTATACCTGTCCAAAAATTCTAAGAAATATTGATTTAAATTTTTTTTTAAGATTTTATTCTTTTTTCATAATAAACTCAGTGTTGGACTGTCTGCTGTAGTTGTTTACCTAGATTTCCTCGTGAAAGATTAATATGAAATATTACTTGGTAATTATCTATGTAATCGTGTTCATAGTTGGAGCGTTTAGGGATTTAAATTTTACTATTCAGTTTTTTTTTAAAAAAGTAAATCTAGAACAAAAAACATTTTAATAGTATAAAAGTCGATTGTTACTCCAAAGTTCGTAATCCATTTTATTTTGTAATGATTATTGACTGTTTTTAGCTTTTTACGCGAGAACTACACGATATTGTGTTCTTCAGAAAATTTGTGAACAAGACAAAACTTTTTATTTAATTGACAATAATAAGTGTGGCCTTTTGTATAATACTCCGTAGAAAACAAATACATTAGCCTATCTCTAATAACAAGTTATTATTTTGCAGATAATAAAACAAAAGGAGTAATTGACCTGCACTACCAATCGAGCACATATAAATTATGAATAAGTTGACTGTTGTTACTTGATCTTCTTTTCCGCTTGAAGTTTCCTTCCTTCCTTCCTTCTTTCCCTTCTGAGTTCGCCTTCCTTTTCATTGTTTGGATTGCTGGTATTCACAAAAAGACTTCTTACACTTATTCTTAAGAAAAAAAAACAAGTTAAATTCGTAGATAAAGACAGATTCATACGGTGGAGGTTTATAAAGTTGGTATATTTTCAAGCTCTCGGTAACTTTTTTCCAAATCGACCAGAAAACTTCAACATGATGGTAACTTTATAAAATATTACTAGTAAAAGTCAGAATGAACAGAATATTTCAAATCAAAATTATAGAGTATTTCTTATCCAAATTTTTCATGAAAATGCTAATTTTTGAAGATATAAATGTAAATCCCATGTTAACCATTGATTAGTTATTAATAATTTTATTATTCTGATAGACTGAGATTTGATTTTATTTCATACCTTTAATAAAATTTAGTTAATTAAAAACCACACTACTGCAAAAGTACACAAACAAAAATTATCGGGTTTTTTGAATAAACTGTATTGTTTGCGTGTGAATAATGGTGCTACGTTGCCGATTCTAACAATCAATATCACTCCACCTAAATTATTGAAAACTTCATTGTACAATTTTATCAGTTGTTAGGCTACATTTTATATTCTTGATCTTATTATAGCAACTGTGCCAGTTCAATTCTAAAAAAACAGTCAACGAAATTTTCAGTAAAACTTTTTTGCTTATTTAAATTAAGTAGAATATGGTACGTCTACGAGTGCTGACTTTTGTCCTTCTTACGGAAACGATTTGAATATCAAATTCAAAATGTGAAAATTTGTCAAAAACTCTACATTTTGGTTACAATATATTTTTTTGACATGCCTCCTTCTTTCCCTGTACTGTTCATATGTCTTTTATATATCAACGTAAAACTTGAAACATATACATACGTTCCTAATACTTTAAAATCCCTCTCCAAATTCGAAATTAAAAAGGCCTATCTTCATCTGTAGTAAGATGAATGTGGATGGCTGGCTGCTTCTAGTTTTGTTATTATTTTCCCCCCTAGGCAATGAGTGTATTGAATACGTGCTTTAAAAAATACACGATCAACAACCTATCGTACCAACCTTACTCAATGAATGCGTGACGGAATAGAATGCTTCAACAAATAAAGTAATCAGTTTCTCCATTTTGGGAATTTAAAACTGGCGTTAAATACGAATTCTTGTTTTTTTTGGAGCCTTTGACCTTTCGATAAAAAGGTCAAATAGTTCGCTTAGTTTCTAATAATCAAGGAAACATAAATAATTATGTTTACACGGCGCACTGGTATGTATTTCATTACTTCGAAAAACGTCCTTGTAAAGAAGGTCAGCATTTGTATTGATGGGTGGTGAGAGAGATTCTTTTCTTTCCTGAATAACACAATAAACAACGAAGATATAAAGGAATAAAGAAAATAAACCTTTCTCTGAAATTCTTTAAACATTTCGCTGCTACTGAATCCTTTCTCGTTTTTAAGATTCAGTAATACTTTAATAAAGTCCATTTCCTAATTCCCTTTCAAAATAATACTTCTTAATAGCAATATTATCCAGTAAATTGTCAAAGCTGTCCGTTTATTTTATTAAACCGAAATTCATGCCTTTGTTGAGACGCAATTTTAGAATCTATTATTTCACTAAACTTCAAACGCCTACCAGAACGCCTAAGACCTTCGACCTATATCTGACGTTTGCCAGTCGTTCTTTAAGTCTGATATAAAAATAATTTTCTTTTCCTTTATTAGATTTTTGTTATTTCTCTTTCCCGAATGAAATTTAATTAAAGCTCTTGCTTAGAAAATACGCTGCTTAGCTAGTGGAAATAATAACACTTTTCCCAGTTTACGTACTTCCTTTGCGTCAGGTAAAGTCAAAATAAAACGGAGGTGTATTTTTAAACAACTAACACATTGCTCCTCAATCGTATTTGACTTTTATTCTCCTTTATACTTTTAACTGTACGAATCTATCACAAAAAAATTAGGTTCCTGATCGTACTATTATCCAGCAGCCTACATTTCCCCAACTGTACATGTATTTTTGAAAACTAAAATAAACCTTCATTATCATCAAGCTTGTAGGCGACTACATCATAAAATTAAATTATCTCTTTCAATGGTACTGTTGGTGATATCCACTGCCATAAGTTGTACTTGAACAGGCAATTCACATAAAAACTACCTATTTTATTTAATCCCTAGTCTCGTAAAACGTCTTTTCTTTTGCTTCTCGTTGACCCTGTAACGTATTTTAAGTAAATAAACTTGTTGAGACGAACTTTATACAAAAAGAATTATTTTATATTTAAATTAAAATAAGCATTTTCTTAAATAATGAATATGACTATGTAATACTAATAGTTATTTGCGTACAAATAATGTTCAGATTAATTTTACTGGACTTACTGTTAGCAGGCGCCAATTTTGTAATACATGTATTGCGCTAGCTAATAAAATACTAAAACACTAATTGATAAAAAATATTGTTAAAAAAAATTTAGGCCGAGATAAAAAATGAAATTATTTTAAAATTAAATGTATCATAGTTTAAAAATAATTAGTAGTATATTAAAAACATGTAAGGTAATTGAATAAAATCTTTTTTAAATCATTAAAAATCAATTTTTTGTTTAGGTACTAATAGCAGTTAGTGAATAAGGTTATTTGTTATTAATTTTGTATAAATTTTGAAAGTAGAGTTCTTACTTTATTTTACGATTTGCTAAAAAGCGGAGCCATAAACATAGAAAGCTGGCTCTACTGTAAGATACGGAATTATTCATAATCATTATTATACTCATAAATTATTAGATAAGTTATAGAATTTAGTTTAAGTTTTTTGTTTGTTGACACCAGCGAACAAGCTTGCTTATGCTGGTGTTGACCGTAACAGACTTTCATTAAGGACTGTTAATTTTTATTTGCTCTTGCCTATATGAATATATTATTATAGGAAGGAAGGTATTGTTTTCATGTTGATTTTTCAAAATCGAGTTTTCACCAGATATACACGTTTTTAGACCCCCTTTAATCGATTGGTGTGTGTGTCGGTGAGTGAATGTGAACAAAATATCTCAAGAACGGAACATCGTACGAAGTTGAAACTTAAAACTTAAGTTAGGTATCACTAGTGAACCCAACACGAACATTTTCATCAAAATCGGTAAACCGAAAGTTTATTCGTGCCTTTTTTAAATTTTTTGCGATTTTCTCAAAAACAGCTCTTACATTTTTTAACAAATTTACCTCATTTACATGTCTGCTAAAGTTCTTGGGGAGGCTGTTCTCTCGTAGAAAAAAAATGGTGTTTTTAAGATTGCGGCCTTAATATCATTTTAGCGCAAAAAAGTATATAGGCCTACCTAATCAAAGTTTTTGACAATTTAAAAACCTTCAGCTTTTATTTCAATTATTTCTTTGTTTAACGCTTAGTTTAGTGGTAATTAGTGATTTTCTGTTAATTTTTCATGAAAATCTGTAAAACAAATGAATTTAAGATTTTGGCCTCATTTTACGACAAAAGTGTATTATAACCAAGTTTTTAGGAAATTAAAAGATCTACAACTTTCATTTTAAGCATTTTTCTTTACAGAGCCTAGTTTAGCGTGAAGTGATTTTCCGTATTATTAAGATAAACTAAGGTTTGTTTTACATTTTGCATCATTCACAGATGATTAAAACAAGGTTATGTTTTTTGAGGTTAGTTCTTTTTGTTTATTTCTAATGTTTTATTAGCTACTTATGTGGTTATTGTTCATTATTTGCATTGTCAATAGAGAGTAGTGTGAGTGTTTCACACCAGTTATATATATATATATATGGGCTAAAATAAATAGTTCTGTTTCTTATCACATGGTCAGCCAATTAAATGACTGAATCATTTAAGAACAGAAGAGGTAGAGGTGTAAAAGACACTAATCAGAGTTATCTTCTCTGTAAGTAATGAATTTCATTGTACAGCCAGACCCTGTGGTGAATGAAGTGAAGGTGTCATTTACAGAGTGGAAAATATGTGCTTTTCAGAGGGCCCGGCATGCTGATAAGCGTACTTTTCCACTCAGTGAGGAAGGCAATGGTAAACCACCTCACTCCTCGTTTTACTTAGTAAACCCTCTAGAGGTTCAAACCAGCCTTTCGGCTGTTGACCTAAACAACAACAACATATATATATATATATATATATATATATATGAATTTATTAAACATTATAGCAAACCACCGTTTAAGGAGTTTTTTATTTTAATTTTTTGTTAAGTAAATTTTGTTTATAATGAAGCTGTTATTTATTAAATTGAAAGTAGCTAGCTGCTCTTTGTTTTTTTAGTAGTTTAGTAGTTTTAAGATTAACATGTGGTGTACAGTGTACTTTCGCTATCTTATTCCAAATCTTAATTTTATTCAACATTTATTAATATAATGCAAATAAACGGTCGTCTCCTTGACGCAATAAAATATAGCTCTAGATTACAATTTAGTATAAAACAGAAGGTTTTTGGTTTGATTCTCGATCAGGGACCGTTGTAGATATTATATAACCAATACTTGTTGATGTGACGTAAAAAAATTAAAAAAAGAAAGTCAGTTAGTAAGCAATTCTTTATTAATTACCTTCTTCTAAAATTGTTTTATTCTTTTCTTTTAGAGCAATAAGTCTTTTTCATTGTTGAATTTTTTAATAAACGTTCTGTTACGACAAAATTTTATATTGGTTTTTATTTGATTTTTCCTGTTATTTAATATAAAGACAAAGTGAATGTTTTATAAAAACATTTGTGTTGTGTTTACATGTTTTTTAAAGTAATGTTTATTGCAGAATAACAAAACTGTATTCATATTATTTACAATTCTGAGGGAAAACATATTTTCGAATATGAGAGATCAAAAGAAACAAATAGTGAGTATTTTATGTTTTGAAATTTCATTTGGAAAGG
Source organism: Catonia carolina (assembly GCA_035578175.1). Classification (NCBI taxonomy): domain Eukaryota; kingdom Metazoa; phylum Arthropoda; class Insecta; order Hemiptera; family Achilidae; genus Catonia; species Catonia carolina. The sequence goes on from JAQMRL010000001.1 coordinate 109,568,277, forward strand.
TGGAGTGGTGTATCATGTATGTAGAGCCTTCTGTTGTGAAGAGGTCTGTCTGTATGTTATAAAAGTGGGATACGATGAAATGAAACAACGAGATTTCTTTGTCAGAAATATATTCTAAGAGAACGAATTGGTTTCGACGGAGTGAATGAAAAATACCACTCGGAGAGTTGGTTGATTCGTTAAATTTTTTCTGGTGACAAGATACTGCGAGTTCAGAATTCAGAAGCACATTTTACAATTCTCTTTATTGCTTTAAAATTATAAGGCATAATTTTTTGACCTTATTGTGTTGGTATTTGTATAGTGATAGCAATAAAAAATAATCTGGCGAAGACGATGATACAAATAATAACATGAAATGACATGAGGAGTTGACCACCTGCCGAGCTTCTATGTTTTATGTTTCGTTTAATTTAATTTAGCGTACCTACAGTCATATTTTATTATCTTAATTTTTAAGGTAGCAACAAATCTCTGTTCCAACCATTCTTAAGCCTTCTGGGAGGGTTTTTTTGGTGACGATGATACTAATAATAATATGAGGAGTAGACCACCTGCCGATGGAGCTTCTATGTTTTATGTTTCGTTTAATTTAATTTAGCGTACCTACAGCTATATTTTATCATCTTAATTTTTAAGGTGGTAACAAATCTCTGTTACAAGTATTCTTAAACCTTCTGGGAGGGGGTTTTGTAAAGTAACTGAGTTGATCTTCCTGATTAGTTCTTTTTTTCTTCATAATTTTCTTTGGAAACGTTGATTGTATTGTTTTATTGTGTCGAATATAACGAACTTGTAGGTCATCGTAAATAGGTTATTACGTACCAAGGGAAGTCCACTATAATTTGAAGTGCTTAAGACTGGCAGAACTGTAATCGAGCTGTATCACTTGGTTTAACGGATCTGTAAACGTGGGAACCAATGTCCAGATCGGTTTTAGAAAGTAATGATCTAGCTTTTATTCATTTATTTATTTATTTATTTATTTTTTTTTTTTTGGTAAAGGGAAAGAAGATGTTTACCAATTTGTCTGAATAATAATTTTTCCCGTGCGTAAATGTTCGTCGTTTTTGTAAAATGTGAGGCATAAAATAACTAAAGTAAAAAATAAAGGAAATTAAAGTGCATTGCGTTAAGCTTAACTTAATATTAGAAAAGTTTTAGCATATCAATTTACATAACGTAAATGATAACTTCTAACAGAGACGAAATAAGAGCATAATTAATTGCAGAACGAAAGAGAATCCTTTCCAAAGAAAATCCTGCATGAAAAGTTTAGGTAACTTCCAGGGTGGCTTATATTCCCTGTATTCTCAAGCTTTCTGAAGTTGTAAACCGTCCTTGATGTACACCACTTAAGACAATTCAGCCCACAGACCTCGTAAAACTTACAACAAGTCCCTGACGTGAGTTTTTATCTTCTATCACGAATGAATTATTTATGGTGTCGTTTCTTTGTAAAAGTTACAAAACTTGTATGTCATTTATAAATGAAGCAGATAGGGTATTAGAAAAGAAATTAATATAAATGGCAAAAAGTTTAGCAATTAATTAATACTTTTAAAACGCGCTCTTTTCATTTTGTTGTTAATACACGACAACTCGAATATTGATTCTAAAGACTTTAACAATACTTTGCGTTGAAGCTACGAGATTTTCCTTACTTGCGTAAAATTCACTATTGACAAACTCTCAAATACGAGGCTGTTCAACTTTCTTTAGTAATTTATTTATATACAGAAGTGAGCTGCGGAAATAATTACAATTAATTAAACTCTTGATGTTATAAGATTTTCAGTAATTAATATTCACTATTATCCTAGATATTGTTCATGCAATAGAATTTTGGTTGAGTCTATTTTTTGAAAACAAAGTCCAGTACAATAATTTTATTAAGGGGGTAGTCAAATCAAGATGATTTTTTTTAAATTTCGATTTTTTTGCATTTATTTGAAGGTTAAATTTTTCTGGATTACATCGTGTGTGTGTGTTTACTTTGTTAGTACGTTTTTTTAACTTTGATTTTTTTATGTAGAAACTATACAATACAGTATAAACTTCAAAAAGCTTAACAAAATTTTGAATAAACAAATGACGTGAAAAGTAAACAGAAAAATATATTTTTAAAGAATAATTTCCAGTGGATAATTCAAAAGTTGAACAGTAAAAAGAAATTAAGAAAAAATAGAAAACAAACACAGGAAAATCAAATAATTAATATACACATAACAAGAATAACATAAAATACAAAGTACTTAGAATAAGAAGTAGCGTAGAAAGTAACAAAAATAGCAAATAATATAGCCTAAGTATTGTACGTTAAACAAAATGAAATAAGAAACGAAAAATATTTTGGGTACATGAGTAATTAAGATCTGAACAACACATAATAAATTATAATTACAAAAGTGTTAAAGAATTATAAAATCGGTAAAATAATATGGATATCTTTTAAGCATTATATTTATATATTTTGTTATTAGATCAGTAGATCTCTACTCCATTTTCTTCGTAGGCGTCGGTGGGTTAAGTTTTGTCTTGAAATTTGCTGTATTAGGGGATTATTGTGGTCTGTTAACTTTCTGTTAAATTTTGAGTTTTTGATTTTAGCAGTTTCTGATACAAAAGGAATTTTCAAGCCGGAATGCAATGTTAGGTTCGTTACGTAATATGGGGCGTTCGTTATTACTTCATGCGAAGTATTTTTGACTGATGGGTTTGAATTTTTTGTGAGTTTTTTTGACGTCCCAAAAATTTCTATACGTTGACTCTATACGTTAATTTCTATATAGTTAGCACGTTAACAAAAAGTTATAAAAACATCTGTTTTTAAATATACTTGTTTCTCGTCATAGCAACGGTTTATTAGGTTTTTTTTGTGAAATGTTTATATATGAGAAATTTACTTTAAATAATAATTATTATTATAGTTACTAATTACTGTAGGTTTATTTTGTAAATAAATAAACTATTTATTTACATAACGATCAGATAAATAAATTATTATTTTTTAAATAAAGCTCACTAGCAAGGCGAGTGAAGTTATTATTCCTTAAACTTTAATTTAGGTTTTCCAGAAATGTGTTTTTGTATGATAGTACATTCTTGGAAATTAAATATTTTGGTTTGTATTGGAGATATTTGGATGAGTTTTTTTTAAATGTTCATGATTATGTTTTACTTTATTAAAATCTATTATCTGTTGAGTGATATTACAAAAAAACTTGATGGGATTTAGTTAAAAAATAAAATTTGTGAATACATAAAAAATGTTTTTGAAAGTATGTTTTTTCTTAACTAATTTCTTGTAAGAAGAAATACATACAACAAATATACCGCAATTTTCTTTATTTTTTGGCCCTAGAATCATGTTGATATGCTTCTTGGTTCCTGAGATATTTAATTCCCCGTAAAAGCCCGCTTTTCCACCCCGCACTCTTATATTAGGAGCTGTAATCAATTTTTGGCCTGGTTCAAGAGGTAGATCATTCCTAGTAAATTAATCTTTCATTTAAAATATATATGATAAATTATAGGCAGTAGTTTTCATTTTCATTTATTGGGTTGACTACCCCCTTAAGATTTAAAATACAAAGAACGTAAGCGGAAATATTGCCTGATAAATCTTTTTCTGCTTGGTTTTTTCAAACAAGAATAAATATTACGTTAAAAAGTATTAGGGATTAACCTTTTCAAACAAAAAAATGTTTTTGAGTTCATACAAATATTATTATGTGAAATTATAGTAAAAGGAAAGGCGACAACATCCCGATTTTCTTGTCGTAGGGTCTAATTTTCCCCCTGCAATTGAAATAACATAGGTTGCACTTAACTTTTTCCTATAATATGAAAAATTGACTTATCAGTATACTCGTCTGAAAAACAATTTTTATTTATATGATAAAATAAATACCTATAGAAATAGATTCCCCCCACTAACACATAACTTTGGAAAGAAAATAATATCATTCCTAGGACAAATACTCAGAGCCGAAAAGTTCAGACTTTTGAACGACTGATCAACTATTTTTGGAATAAGGTGTCGAGACCTAGGTGGCTGAAGGATGAACAGCGTAATGTGGAGGAACTTGGAATTACTAAACAAGACCAGCTAACAAAATTAGCTAAGTACTACCAATTAGTCAAGACTAATATGGTGACATTCGAACCAAAAACCAGAAGAGTGTACAACAGGGTGTTTACCGATGAAGATCGGAAACAGAGGTCGGAACGTTTTAAGAAAATGTGGGCCAAACGAAAGGAAGCCACGCTTAGAAGAGCGCACTTTTCAAAGAAACCTAACACTGGAACAGACCTAAACTTGAACTAATGATCCTATTAGGTCTCAAAAGTAAAAAAAATGAAATAAAATAGATTCTTTAAAAACAGCAAAAAAGTTTCACAAAATTCTTACGGTACGTCCTTGTAAGTTTTAAATAGCATACCGGCTAGTAACAGGCTGCAGCTACTGAAAACAGTACTACAACACTAATAAAATGTGTGAATGTCTTTTAAAAATACATTTTAAAACAAAATTAATCGTTTTCATCCGATTAAGCTCATTGTTTACTAGTAATGGGTTAAGTACTTAAAAATATTAATATATATTTGGAATTAAAAAATATATTTTGTAAAAAAAACTAGTAAATCCTCTGATAATACTCGTAATTCTAGAATGAATTATATTTAACAGACGTGAATAATAGTAACAATAAAATAAAGTTTATCACTTCCGCTTCTGTGTACTTTCTCGGATTTCGTGAAACCACTAGACTGATCGTTAAAACCTTCATGAAACTAAAACGTTAGGTTTAAGAAATTTTCCTAAAGTAGTAAAACATTTCTAATCATTTTTCGGGGATCAATTTTAGACAATTATGGGTCAGTGTTTCAGTTTTATTTTTTCAGTATGGTGAGTTATTTTCATTATTGTATTTTATTTCTAACAATATTTTTGAATATATTATAGAGTATTATTTTATATTTTACTTGTTTTTTTTAAATATTTTTTATTAATGTCAAATGTAACATTTTTTAGTACATACAACTTTCAAAGGGTTTAGTTAAAAACAATAATTTTTGTCATCCAAATTGATATTTTAGTTTACTGAAAAATATTCGCTTCTAAAATTTTAACAAATCAAACGATGCGCTTATACTTGGCATTTCAACAAACATAAATAAAATTAAACTTATGAAATTAACAAGTTCTTTTTGTGAGGGCTTTCGATAGGCCTATTACTCTGTAATAACAATCCTTAGATAATATATTAGCCTATTACATAATTATGTTATTTTAAATAGGTATTGTTTAAATATTACTGTTTATTAAACTTCTAAAATAACCATACATTGCATACGAACTAATTTAAACATAATTTCTTAAAAATACAAAAGATATTCTTTCCATTTAACTGCTCTATTTCGTACATAATCCAATGTAGTACTAACAGAGACACGGTACAGCTATGAAAACATGAGTACTCCATATCAGTTTTTCATCTTTTTTGACGATAAAGTGCTAAAACAATTATTGCTGAAACTAATATTAGTATAGTACATAGAAAGTTCCAACAATGACCATGAATATAAGAGTACATTATTTTGTATAAAAATGTTTCTTGGTGTGATAATTTTCGTGCTTGTTATATTTCCAAGTGTCAGATCATATTGAAATCATAGAGTTTTATCAGAAAATTAAAAATATATTGAGTTAAAATTTTTTAAAAACTTCTTCCAGTTATCCGTTTTAGTGGTACTAATATCATGAAAATTCGGGATGATCCTAGTTCAAACAGCGTATAGGCCTACAAACTGCATCCAATAAATGATGCAACAAATAAAAAATTTCAAACGATGCCATATGAGGAGTTTTAAGATGTTATTTAAAACGATAAATTTCCAAAAATACCCATAAGTTGGGATTTAAAATCTTTGTACTAAGTAGTGTGAGTGGGTAAATTATTATACTTACCCGTACCTATAAATTTATACAAGCAGTGAAAATAAAAATCGTTATCAAATGAATCAGATAATCAGTTCTTTTGAGTATATTTTGATAATTGTATATTTTGTGGTATTGTGTTAATCTCTTCCTTTGGTTGTTCACTTGAAAAATAAAGGGACCTGATCTCCTTGAACTGTTAAGAGAAACACGATTTCAAGTTTCCTGCAGATAAAAAAATGACAGCTTTTAAGTCCTTCTGAATTTTTTTCTATTTTAGAAATTATTGATGACCGTATCAACAGTAGGCCCTTAATATAAAAATATAATAAATCTATGAATTTAATATCATATTTTACAGATAAATTTTCATTTAAATAGAAAAAATGTTATGATAGGAAAAATCTGGTTCAAATACCCTGTCCAAAAATATAAGGAATTAATAATTATGTGCTGATTTTCTAAATTGGTCGGTAAAAAATAAAACAAAAAACCCGTACTTACGCATATTTTACCTCTTAGTATATTATGTTAGCGCAAATCTAAAAATGACGACCATCCCATCTGGGTTAATAGTTTTTGATTTAGTTGAAAGATATATATATATATATATATATATATATATATATATATATATATATATATATATATATATATTATTTTATTAAAAATAATTTTCTCTGTTTGTACGTAATAAATTACATAATGAACAGCCAAAAGAAAATTATGTACAACTATCACCACAGAGTATCAATCTCAAGATATCTGTTGTCTCACTCTGAGATATCTTCAGGATGAAAGGTAAAAGACCCCGTTTTATATTACGAACTCTGTCTGACCATTATATGTTATATTTATGGTTTTTATGTTTTGAGTGATGTTTGTGAAGATGATTATGTTTTGCATAATTTTTGTTTGGCTGTACTTTATGCCATTTATTATATATAAATACATAATGTATAGTTAATAAATAAATACATAGTTAATACAATGAAAGTACCTCTGCGTACATAGCTTACATCTGTTCAGAATTATAATGTAATGTATGAATGTTAACCTCTGTAGGCATGCGGTCAGAATAGTCCACCTAAATTGTTTTAAAATCACTTTGAAAGCTTAAAACGTTTCTCGACACCAAACAAAAATCGATCACTGAAGCCGCCATTCCACCAATAAACGTAAATGTACCCTATCGCCGTTTATTGTTCCGTTTAATAATACAGTTAAATCAAAACTCTCACGCATTTCGAAAACCATCCACCCTTTATTATTTATCGTTTTGACTTTTAACCGTCTCTTAGGATGTACGAGTAATACACAAATTTTAGAGCTCATTGATTCTTCCGGTAAAATTTGAAGGATCACTTATTCTGCTGTTAAAATCTCATATCAGAACATTTTTGTTACTGGGCTAATTAATTTATTAAAATTCCCCGAAACTTTCTTTATGAATTCGAATAAACAACCCCCCCCCCCACTTGCTCTGTCTGTTGTACAAGTAAGTTCTAATAGCCGGGATTATGCACATTATAACCTGAAAACATATTTAACTCATTAAAAATTTTCCAAAACTCCAAAAAAATCAGATTTTATGTATAAAACAAAGCCAAGGGCCTGTAACTTACCACTCAGAGCCGATAAAATATAATTAACAAATCTGATTCCTGACTATTCCAAATTATTGGCGTCTTGATTGTGGGAGACGTTGGTAATCTGTTCATAATTTATTTCCGTTTCCTTTCTATCCGTGTCAGTTTTCCAACCATTGGCTAAATCTATTAGGGTCTACATAAAACGTATTCTTTAGCTTCAAAATGTCGCAGATTTCCAGTGCTCTCAGAGTTAACTCATCATGGACCATAAATACTCGGTCTTTTTAATGTACCACCGTTCTACCAGTTAATTTTCCTTTGTCCGACCCTTCAAAAATTTCATTGCTTAATGACGATATCATTGCTCCTATTTTATGTGCCTTTACGCGAAATCTGTATGGCCAACAAAACTAGTGCCCTTACGTTTATTAGTGCTAAAATGTGATTGTCCTTTAAGAAAATATTTGTTTACTTTAACCCAAGTATTATCAAAAATATAATACAAACAGGAAAATCTATTTCTCTTCCTTTCCTTTAAAACTTAATTTTAAAATAATTTTTCCCTGTAATGAATCTTTAAATAAAAATACTATAATTGTTTTATTCAATGTAAAAGAAATGGTGCAGTTTCGAGACGTTAATGATTTACTAACAACGTTGCTTACTGTGTGGCAAAGAATTGATTGCCCTTTGCGGAGAGAAGCAGAATCGGCCCGCTACTAGCCTTCTCGATAACACTTCATTATGTACTAAGTCCAGTGTACTAGTTAGTAGTAGTACTTAATGAAATGTTATTGAGAAGGCTAGTAGCGGGCCGACTCTGCTCCTCTCCGCAAAGGGAAATCAAATCTTTGCCACACAGTAGTTGCAGCACTTCTGTTGATAGTAACCAGGAAACTTTTTGAGGCGTCAAAAAAGGGGTATGATGGGCTAACGAAAGTGTTTTTCAATTGCCCAAAATAAACCTAGTTTAAAGTATTGTGTTCTTCTTAAACCATATTAACATAAATAAATTAAGTTACTGTAGTTACTACAGTTTACGCCGCCTTAGTTTCTGACATGCAAACTGAAACAGGTTTTCTTCCGAAGTGGAAAAAACTTTTATATAAACAACGAAAATTTGGTAATATGCAGCGACACAGGAAAAAGAGGCATTACATAGGAACTTGGTCGAAATTTGGGAAACCGAAGAACTTCCGAAACACTGGGCAACCGCAGTCATAACACTTTTGCATAAAAAAGGCGACAAGACAGATCCAAACAACTACAGAAGGATCTCTTTATTGGACTGTACCTACAAAATCTTTTCTAGAATTATCTACAACAGAATAAAAGATCAACTTGATCAGGAGCTTGGTAACTATTAAGGTGGCTTTCGAGAAGTTGTCCAGATCAAGTTATAACTTTAAAACTAATCATGGAAATTTACAACAAACGTGAAAAAAACTTGTTATTTCTTTTATTGATTTTAAGAAAGCCTACGACAGCTTTCACAGACCCTCCATGCTAAAAATCTTACGCAATCTGGGACTACATCCTAAACTAATTAAGATGATCGAACTAATTTTAACAAACACAGTTTCTAAAACCCGATTTAGAAACATACTTTCTAATCCTTTTCTAATCAAAACTGGTCTAAGGCAGGGTGACGGACTTTCTCCCTTACTTTTCAATTGTACTTTAGAACATATTATGAGAGAATGGTATAAATTCAATCTTAAAAACATCAAAATAGGCAGAGGTAAAACCGCGTTAAACTTAAATTGCCTTGGCTTCCCAGACGACTTAGCTTTTTTAGCTGATAAATTGGCCGAATTCAGAACGCAAGATACAACCTTAGAACAAATAGAAAATAAAATGGTCTCAAAATTTCTTATGAAAATCGAAATTATGATCACCGAGCCACTCTGCATTGGTGGAGCAAATGTAAAAGGTAACGTGGTCGATATTGTCGAAGATTTTAAATATCTTGGTGAGACAATAACTTACAACGAAAATGAGAAAGCGACCTAGAAAATTAGAACCAACAATATGGCGAGGGCCTAGCTACTTACCAAGAACACATACAAGAAAGACCTATCTATTCAACCTAAACTGCAACACTATAAAACGGTAGTTCAACCCGAAACCACTTATTGCTGCGAAACTATTTCTAATTTGAAAACTAAAACGAGAGTTAGAGAAATTCTTGGGATGGAAAGAAGAATCCTTAGAACTTGCATAAATAAAAAAAAAACGGAAACTCAATGATATCTGGATCTTAATGTCTCATTCTTAACTCCTTCATGAAATTGAGCCTATTACTGATAACGTACGGAAAAAAAGAATTTCTTTTTTCGGACATTTACTTAGAATACCGGACAATCAAGAAACTAAACAACTCATTTCTGTAATTAACTCGTTGAAAAATCCTCCAAGGTGGTTGGCCGAAATAAAGCAATATTATGCAAGAACTTAACATGGCAGAACAAGATCTTTTAGAAAAATCTGAACAACTTAAGTTGCTTATAGATAAAGACACAAGATTCGTCAAAAAACTCGAGCTCCGTTGTCAGTGATTTTTACAGATAAAATCAGACAGATCAGATCCCAAAATATGAAGATTTATTGGGAAAAACGTAAGAATACTAAAACAAAACCAGAAGAATTTTTAAATTTGATTTAAGTGGTCCAATGAGGCCGTAAAAGCAAAAAAAGTAAACAGAGTTGCACAAAAAAGAAACAGAAATAGTAAATATAAATTAAAATGTTGGAAATTTAGGTATTTGAATGTGTTTCAGTAGGATAAATTTTAAAATTTGGGTTTAGGGACTTACGTTTAAATACTTTAAACCGTAATTGTTCCCTGTAGAAGTCTATTATGGAAGCATTTATATTTTTGAATTCAGAAACACTAGAAAAAATGTTAATAATAATAATACATAAAAAATGACAGAATTAAGCGTCACTGTATTATTACGCCAGTAAACACAATTCTCTCTCCAAAATTCAGACTGAAGTGGTCGGAATTTATAAATCATACGTATAAACAGCGAGTTAGATATTGAAATCTGCCTGCCATATCCAAATATTCTTGACAATAAAAATATTTTTCTTTATTCAAAATCCTTGTAGCTGTTTTATAAACTACATAAGTCTTGTTTTTTCAACGCACCCCATACTTGTTCAAGGTACTCTATCAAATACTTTGTTGAGCTTTAGTAAGGTCAAGTGTATCGGATTTCTCTTATGAACTCTCACCTCAATGAGGTGTTGTTCTGGAAAGATGTTGTCAATACATGGTATACAACTTCAAAAACCCCTCTGTTCCTCTCCATCACTGAACTCTTCCTCACTTTTAATTTTAATGATGTTTTGTAGAGTTTTTCAGAACAGTTATTTTAAGGAAAAAATTAATTTAATAATATTAATTAATGGTACAGTAAGTGTTTTGCATGTGCTGGGTATAGTTACTATAACATTTGTTTTTGTTAATTTTGTGATTATTACTTCCTCTTGCTGTTATGAATATATAGGAAGGAAAGTATTGTTTGCGAGTCAATTTTTCTAAATCGAGGTTTTACCGGATCTACACGTTTTCAAACCCCCTGAACCCAAAAAACATGTTTTTAGTGATTTGTGTGTGTGTGTGTGTGTGTGTATGTATGTGTGCTGAAGTGTGAACAGAGTATCTCAAGAACGGAACTTCGTTAAAACTTGAAACTTAAATTAGATAGCCTACTACTACCGGACCCGACACGAAAATTTTCATCAAAATCGGTCAACCGGAGGAAAATCGGTTTATTCTTGTCATTTTTTCACTTTTTTGCGATTTACTCATAAACGGATTTTTTTAAAAAATCGCCTTATTTACTATTTTTTTTATGCTCCACAAGATAGGGTAGGCGCCATGTCTGCTGAAATTCTTGGAAAGGCTGTTTTCTCGTAAAAAAATTGTTTTTTAAAGATTGCGGCTTTAATGTGCATTTTAGCGCAATATATATATATATATATATATATGTATATATATATATATATATATATGTATATATATATATATATATATATATATATATGTATATATATCATATAAAAGTTTTAGAGAATTGAAAATCCTACAATTTTTATTTCAAACATTTTGTTGTATAACGCTTAGTATATAAGAAAATTTATAGGAAATTAAAATATCTACAACTTTTATTTAAAGCTTTTTTCTCTACAGGCCTAGTTTAGCGTGAAAGAGAGGTTTTCCGTATTTTTAAGCCATACTGAGGTCAATTTTCATTTAGCGTCTGTCACTCATGATTAATATTAGGTTATGTTTATTGAGGTTAGGTTTTTGTTTGTTTTTGATATTTTAATACTAATGTTAGGTTATATTGTTAATTATTTGCATTGACAAGAGAAGGTTGTGTGTGTGTGTGTGTGTGTGTGTGTGTGTGTGTGTGTGTGTGTGTGTGTGTTTCACATCAGATATTTTTTATTAAATAAAGATTACTTAACAATTGATTTTATTTCTTAATAATTTTATTATTTAGTAATTTATTTAGTTTAGTTTTATAAGGATAAAACTAGATAAATTAGATATTTAGGTCGTTGTGGGTGGTGGGTCAGGACACAATTTACAAAGCGAGAAGGGTGTTATTGGATATTGCAAAAGAATAAAATATCTTGGCACTTTTTTTAACGTCAGACGGTACACCAGACAATTATATTTTGAAAAATATTAGCAGAAGTTGGAGCACCACCAGAATATCCCATCGTGTTTTGTGGATTAATCACATAAATGTAGTATATTAAAAAGTAAGAAAATATAAAATTATATTTTCATATCGTGTGGCACCAAGAAGAGAATCGTTCATTCTTTTTTTGAGAGCGTCTCTATTTATGACTCAGAGGGTTGAACTCTCCAACCAATATTTAAAAACAGAATAATGAGTTTTTGGAGAAGAAGACTGTGACAGATCGAGTAAGGAATGAGGATATTTTAACGAAAGTAGCCAAAAAGTTTATTCATTGACAAAATTGAAGTACGACAATTCAGATACGGTCATCTACGATGATTGGAGGATGACAGTTGGCCACTGAATATTTAGCTAAGGGTTCCAGCTAGACGGAGGAAGAGACGATGACCCAGAAAGGAGTGGACGGATGGTGTTATGAGAGTTATGGAGAGGAGGGGTCTAAAGGATGAAGATGTGTATAATGTAATGTTTGACATTTTGGGTTGCACTAAATAGCCTAGTGCTGCACAACAGCAGCTGTAACAATAATTATTAGTTATCTTTTTAATTCAGCCAATATTCTTATAGAGACGTTGGCAGTTATAATGGCACAGAGAGTAAAAGCATATATTATAGGCTAATATTATGTTTGAATTTTACATGCAGGTATATCGGCCTCTATTACTGGTGAACTAAAAATACTTTTATTCTTTATTGTTATATTGTCTCGTATTTCCTTCATATCTCCACCTTTTAAAATTTCGGTATTAAGCTGACAACTTTGTCATTCGGCGTAGTTTCACGCCGATGGAAAATCTTATGAAAGAGGAAAAGACAAGTTTCAGTTAAAATTTCTCAATTCTGTTCCGATAAGTCGACAATCTTACGTTGTTAAATAAATTTCGTGTGACTGCAAGTGTACAAGATCGAGTTTATTTTAGTTATAAGGCTTGGTTTCGCTTGGATGACTATGTTAACAGTAAAACTGCTGAATATGGAACACTGAAAATCCTCACGTGTTTCACAAACGACCTTTATATGCACGTAAAATTGGTGTTCGATGTGTGAACTATCGACATCGTGTAGCCTAAGAGGGATTTTATTTTTTTGACAAATCTGTGAATGGTATGGTTTATCGCGACTTATTCCATCAGTTTATTGCAATTTTACATTTACACGAACGAGAATGTTAGTCCCAACAGGATTAAGTTAATACGTTTGTACTACACTCATGACAGCTAAAAAAGATTTATGTTCTTTTTAAAACATCCGTTAGTTATTTGTGCCTACATTAGACGCCTGCATTATTATTCAATGTAGGTTTGAGCAGGGCGTACTTTATTTCCAGGCGATGAAGTTGTAGAAGGGGTGATGACGTCAGAGGGCCCTCCAGCCGGCTGAATCAGTTTGTCATGCGTTCATCGTGTACGTGCTTGTTAATTACAGCAGCGAAGTGAATATTAGTGTAGTTGTGATTACTAAAGTGTTCGTGTTCATTATGTGAGAAGTGTTAATTTTATTATAGCAAAAAAATAGTAAGTGTAGTTTATGTATTATATTTATATTAGAATTATGGCGCTGAATTGCTTGGAAATTTGTTCCAGGATGTCAAAGTAATTACAAATTTGTCAAGAGTAATGCTGGTTTTGTGTCAGTTTTTACGTTTCCGAAAGAAGTAGATCTCTTAGATTGCAGAATTTAGTAATTACTGTTGTTTGTACAAAACATTTTGAGGAAAACTGTATTTTAACCCGTTATACGTATCAAAATATTTCCGGCTAAACAGTAACACTTCATTATAATCGATCGAATTTAATGTACGGCTTTTGCCCAACTACGTACATTTCCCAATGTCACTAGATATTTAAGTAGGACGTAACCAACTTTAAAAAGAAAAACAATTGAACAGCGTAATTTAGAAGCGCCATGTTAAAGAACGCAAAGAAGCGGAAGGAAATGCTGCAAAAAAATTTAGCAATGCTAAATGAAATTTTCTGTTATGATTTTACTTTTGGAATTTCAAAAAAATTTCTGAAGTATATAATAGTTTGACAGTAACCTATTTCATAGAATACATATTAAGACAGAGCAGTACAATATTATATTGTTAGATTGTGATGAGATGTTGATAAAATGTTTTGTAGAAGTCAATAATATTGTTTTACTTTTGAAATTCACTACAATAATACAAAAATATCAGTTAACAAAATTAATTTAATAATTTTGTCCTACTGCTTATCCTAAATTATGGTCAGATTTGTATAAAATTACGGGTCATTTTTCAAAAACATGTTTTTCTCTCAAAATGGAAAATTTAGTGGAATCTTTGAGAGTTCAAATGAAATATATTTAAAGGAAATTGGATGAATTAGGAGAAATTACTAAAAACTCAAGTTTTTTTTTGACTCAACAGTTTTCCCCAATTTTTCAAATAGTTAACGTTACAGTCCTAATACTGTAATTACATGGTTAGTAATTTACGAGGAATGGACAAAACATTTGAAACTATTAAAAATCGTCAAAAACTTCTTTGTGTGCTTGTGGTATAGAAAATTCGTCATATTTGTTAAAATTAATTAACACTCCTGGATTTGATTTAATCACTTCGGAAATTCTCCGTGAACTCCCACAACAAGCTTATTACCTACATCTTCTACATCTCCTACATCTTCTACGGACGACTTAATTTCCTATAATAAAGGAAAAGATGTCCCAGATAATAATTATTCTGAAACCAGATAAACCTCCCAATTCTTCTTCTTCCTACAGACCCATCAGTTTACTTCCAGTTCTCTCAAAATTATTTGAAAAACTTTTTCTTCGCCGCTAGTTGTAATTCGTTAACGATCAAAATTCTATACCTACTCATCAGTTCGGTTTCCGGTCACAGCATTCTACAGTTCACCAACTACACCGAGTCGTCGCATTAATAGCTTCAGGTCTAGAAAGAAAGGAATACACAAGAGCAGTTTTCTTAGACGTAAGTACGTCGTTTGACAAGGTTTGGCACGACGGACTACTCTTAAAACTGAAACATATTTTACCAGACACTCTCTACAATGTTCTCCGTTCATACCTAGAGGAAAGATTTCTCGTCGTTCGTCAAGGGGATGATTACTCCGAATATAGACAATCTTGGCTGGCGTTCCACAGGAGTCTATCCTCTCTCCGTTATTGTACTATATCTACACATCTGATCTGCCGGAGACTGACGTGACTACCATTGCTACATATGCTGATGACACTCTTCTTCTTTCATCTTCCTATAATCCACAGTGCTAATTTACAATATCATCAGGATATTATACAAGACTGGTTAGAGAAATGGAGAATACAAATTAATCCAACCAAATCTATTCATGTTTATTTTACTCTTCGAAAAGGAATATGCCTTAATGTCTTTCTTAATAACGTTTCCATACCTCAGAAGTGTGAAATTCGATACTTAGGGCTTATCTTGGACAAAAGACTTACGTGGCAGTCGCACATAAAAAAGAAAAGACTTCATGTAAACCCAAAATTACGACAACTGTACCGATTTCTTCACAGAACCTCTCCTTTGCCAATTTCTTAAAAATTACTGATGTACAAATAATTATTTAAACCAGTTTGGACTTACGGAGTCCAGTTATTTGGTTCAGCAAAATCCAGTAATCTTAATCATCTACTGACGTTCCAATCAAAATTTCTCCGTTTAATATCTAGAGCTCCGTACTACGTAAGTAACGACACTTTACACTCCGATTTAGGGATTCTTACAGTTGAAGAAGTAGCACAGTCCTATTATAAAAATTACTTTCGAAATTACTAATAAATTTGAATCCTCTAATTTACGAACTTTATCGCTTTCACCGTCCTGGGAATCCAGCCCGTCTCGTAAAAACAAGATGGAATAGAGATCTTATCTGAGTTCTAACTAAAATAATAATAATAATAATAATAATAATAATAATAATAATAATATAATTAAATTAATAACAATTAGATACTTACTTATACACCCAGAGAAATACCAATGGGTATCAATCTTTGTCTTTATGTTTCCTTTCATGTTACTTGGTTACGTTGGTTGGTATATACGTACAACACATTTTCTAGTAGTCATATAAATTTGTGTACTGTTGAAAATTTCAAATAAAAGATAAAAAAAATAAATATAATGCGTTGTGTGATGTTTTATTGTCTAGTTACAAAAAAGAAAAATAATGAGCTCTTGAAACTAAAAACGTAAATAAGGCAAGAAAGGTTCCTGAAGTAAATACCGTCGGTAGCTGCAAATACAGAAAATTAACAACACTGCAGTACACGGATAAAAAATTTAGATGACTTTTGTCGAATATTTGTTTTGTTAATATTTATCAAAATAATATAAAAGTATAGCATTTAATTATTTCTCCGTAATACATTGAAATATGTAAGAATAATAAAATATTATTGTCGTAATTTAAAATTATCGAGGGCTCGGCGGCGTTTTATCCTATAAAGGTACCGAGATGGATGGCCGCGTGACGTCACTGTAGCTTTGGTGGGAGCTATTTCATCGCCGAGAAATAAAGTACACCCTTGTTTGGGAGATTAACGTATAGAGGCTGCTTGTTTCCAGGCCTCGATCTCCGAAAGAACTTAGTGAACAAACGTAAAAATTTAATAATTTAGACAATCTATAAATGAAAAGCGCGTGGCTGTTACACTGCAAGTATTTTCTTTAGATTTTTAAGTTGTTATATTTTATACTTTATAACTAGGCTGAATCAATACCACTTCGTGATGTGAAAAATTTGGCTTTACTTGTTAAGGGCTTATTACTTATTGAAGAAAGAGAAGGAACTAATCTATTATTAGCAACTCAGATAATTCATCAAGCTAAATAAGTAAACACCATTCCATGCTATGTGTAATTATTGTTCAAATTTGTAGCAGTCAGTAATTATGCCAACTGTTTAGTAGATATTTTTCTTTCTCTTGCCTACATGAATATATAGGAAGGTATTGTTTTCATGTCGATTTTTCGAAATCGAGTTTTCACCGGATCTACATGTTTTCAGACCCCCTGAACCCAAAAACATGTTTTAGCGATTGGTCTGTGTGTGTGTGTGTGTGTGCGCGCGCGTGTAAACAGAATATCTCAAGAACGAAACATCGTACGAAGTTGAAACTGGAAACTTAAGTTAGATATCACTAGAGGACCCGACACGAACATTTTCATCAAAATCGGTCAACCGGAAGTAGTAGTTAATTCGTGTCATTTTTTCACTTTTTGCGATTTTCTCATAAACGGCTCCTACGATTTTTTTTTAAATCGCCTTATTTACTAAATTTTTTATGCTCTACAAGATAGAGTAGGCGCCATGTCTGCTGAAATTCTTGGGGAAGTAGTTTTCGCGTAAAGAAATTGTTTTTTTAAGATTCTGACTAATACGCATTTTATCGCAAAAATGTATATAAAGAAAGTTGTAGAGAATTTAAAATCCTACAACTTTTATTTCAAACATTCAAGTCGGAGTTCTGTCACTGGACTGTGCCTCCACTCAAGTTTATTTACCATGTTAATTTTTTCCAAATTTTGTGTTATCACATTCACTGATTGTTTCCAACAGTTGGTGAATTTCCTAAATAGAGAAAATAAAATTATGTTTTTAAAAACTTCAAATGTTTTTAAATTAAAAACTAAAAGTATGGTTTTAATTCTGCGTTGAGTAAAAAAAAAAAAAAAAAAAATGAGGCCTGTTCATTAGCATCTCTCGTACTAAAATTCTGTTTTTCCTTTTGTATTGGCTCGGCCTGATAAGGACTACATTAAATAATTTTTTCTCACGCATGATGATTCCCTTTTCCATTGTTTTTTTTCTTTTCCAAGACTTCTTAATTTTTTCACTAAACTGCTTCTTCCTTTCTTCTTGCCATTTGTTGTCTTCTTTTTCTCTTGGATCCTCCTCAAATTCGTTAACCTTTTTCTAAATTCAGTTCTGTCCTGTGCCCTATCCAACACACTTATATCGTTATCACTTTTATGAACTATCTTTACTGCTTCATTCTGTAGATATGTCCTCAAATTGATTTTTTTCTCTTCCTCGTAATCTCTTATCTTTCCTATTTTTCCATTCCAACATAATCTCTAAACAACATCTCTATATCTTTTTAACCTAAATTCTTTATTTTCAATTTTCTTCTAACGATATATTTCCTTTACTTTTAATACATTCATTTCTATTTTCTTCCTAAAAATATTTTTCTGATGGACAATACATTCTGTCCATGTAATAACAGCTTTATTATATTGCGTTATTAATCCTGTAAATTTGATGTTAAACATTTGATTTCTTGTTACATGTTTGCAGGTTTTGATTATTATTGCTTCAGATTCAAATTATATGTAATTCGCTCAACTAAAAATTTAGTAACGTTTGTACTTGTCTAAGTAAAAAGCAGTTTCTAAGTAAATACTATTAACTTTAATGATAAGAATTACCTGATCGGAAAATCTTATCGTATGAACTTGGTATTACATTTTAAATTTGTTTAAAAGGAAATGTCACATTAAACTTAATTTTGTGTTCAGTAAGTTTTGATCTTAATTCCACATAATATCATAAGTTTCAACCTTCTTGATTGATATTGCTAGCAAGTATTTTATAATAAGTTTTTCTTTAGGTTTAATATCTTGATCCTTTAACTTTGCTTATCCAGTTCCACCCGAGTGATATTAAATTGCCATTCTTCAAATTAATTTCTCATCTTTACAATAGATCAACTCTTTTATTTCTAGTAAAAGATCGCATCTTTTTATTTTTAAATTTGTTTTTAACATTTTCTTATTTAAATATTTTTTAACTGTTAAAAATTATTTACACCGATTCTTATAAAAACTTTTAGTAATCTAATAAAAAGTTTATAATATATCTTGAAGAAGAGAACACTCAGCAGCGTTGTTTCCGTTTGATCTCGAGGTTATTTCGAATTTAAAAGACGATTTTCGGGGCAGATGATGCCCAATTTTTGTTAAAATTGAAAAAGACGAAATTTTTTTGTTTTACTGTGTATAAGTTGTTACATGGAATGAAGATGAAGTTGAAATTGTTGAATAAAATAAATATGGAGAAAAAGATAAAGTCAAAAACTCATGATTAATTAATTTTATTAAAATTAATTTAGTTAAAGAATAAGAGTTATTTTTGTAGTTGTTTTAATATTGAAATTTATTTATTTATCTCAAATAATTTAGTCTCTTCAATTTCGAAAGAGCCGTTAAAACTTTTATTCATTTGTACCGGAAAAGAATAACTAATATTCTTGCCTTTTTATTTTTGAGTCTTTGAAAGTCTATAGCCTACTATCGTCGAGAAGAAGTGTTGCAAACTGGTTAGGATGAATGCCTAACTTGTTTAACTACTTCTTACTTCGACTTCTAATTTCTTCTTTCATGTAGGTGTACCTAAGTTTTGGCTAAGTACTTAATTAGGGTCGTACATGTAGTGCAGGTGCTTTATAGTACGGGTCATAATAGTAGAAGTGCATTGCACACTAGTCAATGATATTTCGATTTAAATCTTTGCAACACTTCCATACTCGATGTACTTGCCATGCCCCTGAGTTCGGTTTCATAATTCCAATTTAGTTTTGTCATCAACTTATAACGTGTAACTTTATTTTATAACGAAAATTGTGGCTGTCTCGCATCAAGTCAAAAGAGCTGCAATTTAAGTTTACCTTGTTTCCATTTGGTTCATAGACCGTCTGTCTTAATAGATGCTCAATTATCGCACGTCTTCAGAATGAGGAATGATATTGCGGAATGTTGCTGGTGTACTTGTTTCTCTTTTCAGCGTGAAGGTCACGTGTACCGATTTGTGTTCGTTTACATTTATCCTACACTTTTGGTACCAGTCTTTGATATAATATAGATGTAATTTCTTGGAAGCGTGATCTGAGGAGGATCAGATTCAATAATTGCAGTATCATCTGCAGAAATTGCAGTTATCTCTTTTTTACAGGAAGATCTGCTTTAAACAGCATGTACAGAAAAGGATGGAAAATGCTTCTTTAGGTACATCTGAACGAATTTGATGCGATGAATCATCACCAAATTTTACTTGAAAAAAGTGATCGGTTATATGATTTTATTACAGAAAACTAATAATGATCTACATTTAATCTAATGTGTAAAGAGCTAAAGGCCATGCCTTGTTAAACACCTGAGCTACGTCTAAGAATAAAACTAAGCAAAATTCCATGTATTCTAAAGTATTATTAAGTAGTTCGAATTCGGTTAACTATTCAATGAACCTGTTCTATCGTAGAATGTATGCCTCTGAACCTGAATTAATGCATCGTTACAGGAATACCGAGATAAGAAAAGAACTTAACATCTTATCTATAAAAGGCAGGGTATCTCAGAACAGAATGCAGTGGTTGGAGCATGTTAGCAGAATGAGGGAGGATAGGATAACTAAGTGAACACTAGGCTATAAACCAGAAGGAAAGAGAGAACGAGGACGCCCTAGAAAGAGATGGGAATTTTTAAAAGGTTCGGAAAAGGCAAAGATGCATAATCCTTGAAAGGCAAAAGAAGATGTTATAAAAGAAGAATTATCATATGTTGACAATTTTAAAATTTTGTTACTAGGTTGGAACTTAGTGTAAAAATAGTAATATAAAATAAAAAAGATAAATAAATGTTCGTAATTTACACTTGCCCACAAAAATCTACATTGTTAGTAGAATCCGTGGATACAACCAAAATAGATTATATTCAAAATTGTTCAATAGGTCGCCGTTACAGTACAAAATACAAATACTTGATAAAAATTTATTTAAAAAATAATACTTTTTTAAGTTTATTATACCATGTTAACCCACCAGGTCGGTCTAATGGTAAGTTTGTCGCCGAGAGTCAGCTGTTTAACAGCTGATTTTTGGAGACGAGGTGCCTGGTTCAAATCTTCGTAAAGGTTTTTTACGGTTTTGAATACTAGACAGTGGTTACTAGTATAGGCGTACTTTGATGGTTGGGGTCAAGTAACCATACTCTCTCAGGAATAGTCGGCCGCAGTCTGTACAAACCATACCTCATTTGCCCGTCATACACATCCTCATTTCATTGGGTCATGGGGTCACTTATTGTTGTTAAATTGAACAGATTGTAACTCTCATTACACACATTAGTAATTAAAGAGAAATTAAATTTATACCATGTTATGACATGTAAAATAATTCTCTTTAATTTACTGAACAATACTTGAAATCAAACATGAAAACATAAAATAATGACACCAAGGATAATCGTACATAATATTGTTTCAAGATTTTTCTAAATTCTATTCTTGGTAACTGTATATTATAGTTCCGAAAACCACCGAAATTTTTCGCCTCCGTCTTATAAAAATCTCGACTTGTTTTTGGCTTAAATTTGGAGAGGGACACCCAGTGTCCCTCTCCAATGCTCATCTTTGGCTGTCAACTTTTACCTATACAATTTTTTCGTATAGCAGGTGTCACATAACATTTTATAAAGTCTTTCTACCAACTATAGTCCGATTCACGAAAGAAAACACCTGTCTTTAAACAGCAATATCTTTTGAACCGTTGTATGTAAAAACAATTACGATACATCAAATTAAAGATTGTTTTATTGTTGGTTACAGGATGCACGTGAAAATTTTTGGAAATTAATTGTATATTAAATAAAACGAATTAGGTACGCGTAAAAAGTACCCTGTTTTTAACCACTTTTCCAGTATACCCAACTTACAAGAACAAAATTACAAGGTAATTTGTTCACGCGTGCTTTAAAATGTATAGGTCTGCAAATTATTACAAAATAAAGGTTTCTACATGTAATCCATATTTTTGTTTTATTTTTGGGCGACTGGTTTTAAAAAAAAAGGCGCCCGTTTTTTAAAAAAATTGTTATTTCGGCTGCCAGTAATGATACGGAAATAATTTTTGCACTGACGGTTGCATATTAACAACAGTACTGGAAACGTGACACGCACAAAACACATTAATAATGAAAAATTATGTCACTTTGTAGCCCTATACATTTTAAAGTACGCATGAACAAAGTAATAGTACCTTGAAGTTGGTTATACTGGAAAATGGATGAAAACGGGGTACTTTTTTCGCTTAATTCGTTTTATTAAATGCACTATTAATTTTCAAAAATGTTTACGTATATCCTGTAACCAACAATAAAACAAGCTTTAATTTGATGTATCGCAATTGTTTTTACATACAACGGTTCAAAAGACGTTGCTGTTTAAAGACAGGTATTTTCTTTCGTGAATCGGACTATCTAATAGATAGATATCTAATGGATATCTATGGATATCTAATAGATTGGCTCGTAATCAATTTTCAGAAATTAGCCACGTTTTTTAAAAAAATCTTTTTTGTTACTCTATGGAAAACAATTGTTTCACATTCTGTATTATTTCCATATTGATGGAGTTATTAAATCAGTTATTAAACAGTCTGTAATTGATAGATGTCAATATTTTTGTATTTTCGTTTTTCTAGTAAAGACCTAAAAGATTTTTTTGATGATTGTTTCGAATTAAGAGTTTAGAATCCATGTGTTTTTGGATTTATTATTTGTTGATGTAGCTGTTTCAATCTCGTCTCGATGTAGGCTAATCTGCTAAAACCCTTCTGGATTTAAATCCAGTTGAAAATCATGTAACAGATCACTCACCGGATCCTAATTTTTACAATTAGGATTATTTTTAGTAGCCTATTTTTTAAAGTTCTATTTTACTGGTTTTTTGTTTTCATACTCATTTGTTAAGTATGATCGTATTCTACAATTCATATAAATAGAATTCACAGCGTTTTAAAAACAAGAAGCAGTGTAAATAATCATCCGTTGAGATTGTAGTAATATTAGTTTGTAGACGCTTAAAAAATATACTGGAATTCAACTGCTCTTTGAAAAAAATGTAATATCTTTAAAAAAAATTTATCTGCTCTTTAATTTCAATTTTTGTATTTCTGACATCACAAGAAAAATAGGCTTCGTCTAAGTCAAACTAATAAATCATTGACGAAATTAGAATGGAATGCAATTTCACCTTTTAAAAACGTAAGTTAAATGAATTTCATAAAACGACAGTGAACTGTTTATGTAACTTCATTTCAAGAGAAATGGTCTATAATGCTGCGTTTACAAGAATTAAATTTTCTAGTTTAAATTGATTTTGTGTTGGTTGATTCGTTTGACGTGAATCGTTCTGTGGATTTGAGTTAATAAAATTTCAATAAACATTCTATATTTGATGCAGAAATATTAATACAAAAGTAGGGTTGCGCTTAATACAATTTTGTAGACCTAAATGAAAATTGAGCAATTATTCACGTTAGATCTATGAACACATTTAATATAATTGCAAACTGAACTACATTCATGAGAATGGCGTACTGTAAAGCAATAATTAATAATTACCGAATTGTTCTGCTATGATTTTTCTGTGTGAGGTATTTCCCTTTTATCTATTAAACAGCGCAAAAAGTTCTTTGTGATCAAAGCTGTTTGGTTTAGCTTGCAGCGAGCTCCGTAATGAAATTTGTTATTCTGAGTAAAGTAAAATAAATTCATACCCACTTGTTCGTTGCTTTGCTTCATATCGACTGAAATAAATTTACAGAATTTTGAAATTATTGCTTGCATATATTTATAATTAATTTATTATACTTTTATGATTCTCTTGTACCGAATTGTTTTTGGTACTTTATCATTTGATTATCAATTTAAAAAGTGTTTGCGTGCACATACAATAATAAGTTGAAATTTTGAATCTAGATTTAAAAAAATATAAGCCGTGAGGTATCAAAATTAACCACTTACCATGAAAACTAGAATAAGCTACTTAACTGCAGTCATTATTATAAACAAATAAATTCTTGAAAACGGCTATAATGATTTTTATTAAACTTCATTTCCCGCATTTATTTTATTGGCAGTAAGACACTACAAACACCTGATTGGATACTGTCCTTTAACGCTTCACATTATTTTTAAATTAATAAAAAGAAATCGTCCGCAGTAGTTTTCGTAAACATGATACAGTTTCACTACATTATGCCTCATTGCTATTTTGATGAAATAGCTATTTCATACAACGCGGACTAAGAATATTATAATTTACGAAGCAGAAGTAGTGATGACAGTGGATTATATAAAGTGTTTTCTAAGAATTCACGATTTTTTAACAGTACCCGTATCAAAATCAGTTATAATAAAAGCCATTTCTACAGAGATTTTTTTATGATGTATACCCTACGTACAACAGCACTCCGAAAAGTGTCTGAATATTGTTCCCACCCCTTTGCCATGTATTTATCTTATACATATCACAAACATATTCGCGCGGCGCGCTTATACACACAAATGCGGCGTCGGAGTCAACAACTACAAGTTAGTGATGGGAAATAAAGCTATTTTTTGATAACGTGTTAAGAAAACAACAGCCTGCTCGATAACAGGATTCTATAACCCGTTATTTAAATAACACTGTTATCGTCCAGCCTACAATACAATGTAGTAACAGGTAATAGCCCAACACATGCGGAAAAGAAGTGAATTAAATTATTCACTCACAGTTAGATTTTTTTACAAAGGCTTATTGGTAGAACTCGTGAATTTTGCTGAGAACCGCGGAACAGACATGCGTACTAACAGTCAAACATTCCGTTCCTCGTCTTTCCAATCACGTACAGTCACGTAGGCATACATAAATAACCCTGTGCTGCATCGTGCACAACATCAGTACTTACAAAACCCGTTAGTTTAGCACGAGCCTTACTGTATTGCATGTAGCGCTGTGACAGCAATGTCTGCTTCACAGCTCTCAGCAAAATGCAAAAGCTATACAGAAAATGGTAGTTAAAACAAACCGTCCGCGGAGCATCATGACTCACTGGACGGTTTGTTTTGAGTATTGAGTTGCTTTAATCCTGCCGACGCCTTTATGGATGCATAGCTGCTGACTTCTTGGCTCGTACAATATATAGTAACCATAATGCCTTGCTGTGTGTCCATGAAAGATTCAGCGCGACTGGCCACCCCTCAGTTTGCGAAAAATTGCGTCAAGTTTGCAGATTGTATTTGGTTACAGAAAATAATGCTGTTTGTCTTAAATGTGTGTCCATGAGAGATTCAGTGAGATTTGTGTTTGTATTAACAATAGTATTATAACGTACACTTAATCTTAAAAGTGGTGTTATTAGACGAAAAGGTTATTGATAACTTCATTTTAGTTTTAACAGTCTTATGCTGTTATAACAGTCAGACAAGCATCATTCGTACCATCATTCATACAATCGGTTTATTAATCGGCTTTGAATCACGGTGTTATAAAGTAACAGCTAACAGGGTGTTATTAAAATAACAGGGTGTTTTTAGTAACCTGTTATCACTATAACTGGCTCAACTCAGTAACCATGTTATTTATCCTGTTATGTTAAATAAGCCCCATCACTTCTACAGGTAACGTGGTGGGTTTGGTGAGGCAGAGAAGCGTTACAATTTTGCAGTCGTTGTAAACGTTTCCCTTGAGTTAGTTTCTATTACAGAAAAATATTACAACGGATCTTTCATAATGCGTGGCTAAAACTAGTTGAGGATTAATTTAAAAATTTTTCCAGGCATTACAGCGTGTGACACATGAAGTGTTTTCTAATATTTTCTCGTTGCATTTTTTTCACTTTTCTTGATCTTGTTTTTTGTACGCTACTTGGATCTTTCCTGATTCGTATTTACTTGGGTAAATCAGTTATTTGCGTTAGTAATCTTATGTAATATTGTGCACGTTAAATGATAATTAATTTACGCCCACTCTACTGCCTTAAGGTAACATGTTTTTATTAACGTAGCCTAAATAAAAAAATATTTCAACTGAATGGGCCTATTTCTTCATATACAAACGACATTTAAATAACAAGAAATCAATTAATTGGATAAAATATTAAGTTAAAAACATTCTATTGATGGGATTTTATTGGCTGTTATTGATAACTAGTGGTATGTGTGAGAGAGAGAGAGGAGAACGTGCTGTCAGCTTGTTTGAGGGCTAATGCTATTCAGATATCGGTTATGCTGCTGACGGTTGATGATGAGGCAGTTAGTGATTGTCATCTTACCCTAAATTTACTTCGCTTGATGTATCTACGTTGATGTTGATTAGGTTATTACTATAACCCTGTAACTTTAGTAATAAATTTATAGATACATTTAGCGCCTACGTGGCCCATTTGGTGGTACGCTATTAGCTGCTTAACTTAACACTTCAATCGTTGATAAAAATTAAATCAGTGATTAGATTTTATTTCACTTTAAGCGATCACCGATCACAATGGAATTAGAAACTGTATTTTTATTTTTATCGACCCAAGACAATCAACGAACAAAAGGTAGCTATAGGTTTTAAATCTTGTAAAAAGTTATTTTTTGAACACTTCCCCCTCAAATTAAAATTAACCGAACAAACTGACAAGAAATTTAATACTAACCGATTTAAATATACCAAACTCTTTCTATGTTCAGGAAATATTTTTTGAACCTAGCGCATTAGTAAATAGTTTCTCGGATTGATTTTGATTAGGACAATATTCAATTTTTAAAAAACGTTCAGAAATATTTTACCTGATAAAATGGTAGGCTACTGCACGTCAGTACGTTTATTTCGAAGATGAATAATGTCGTTTTAGTTATTCTCAAAGCACGTGGATTATTCAATATCTTCTTCGCTAACTACAACGAACAACCCGTATAACTTCAAAATTATCTGGACCTGAATTTTGCACATTTAGAAGTCATCAAAAACGTCCAATTTTTTGATTTTATCTGCTATTTGTTCTCGACCACGTTCTAAATAATAAAAAGTGTAAATTTCATATAGGTATGTAAAACAGCATACGGGGCCCGTAACCTACTGATGAAAGTTTTAAATCAAAGATTTTATTTTTATCGATGTGGAGTGATGGGATATCGGATTCAACAAACATAATTCAACTGCGTAATTTGATTTTAGTTGTTTTAAGTTGCATCAACATCTTGGTTATTAGCGGCTATTCTGGGTATGCAAAATTGGATTTTGACACGCTATAATTTCTGACCCTAGCCGGGAATCGAAACCGGGACCTTATACTTGGTTGGCGAGCGCGATAACGCCTTCACCATGGAAAGCGTAAATTTTAAATTCGAAGAAAAGTTATTTTTTCCACACGGATTGTTTTCTAGAATGTAAAAAACCTACAAATTATTCCTAAGTGTACTCGATTGTTTTCGTTTATGACTTAATTAAAACAGTGGGGCGTGAAACAAACAAAATAAAAATATAACTGAATGATTGAATCAAGTTCAATGATAATTCGGTGGTATAATACTCGTAACTAAATTGGTAACTAATACTGTGAGTATATTAATAAGAACGTAAGGTCACATTATTTATTTTGTTTCAGTAGAATTACATCAATTGTTTGTTAACAATGTTGTCACGTGCAATTACTGAGTTTTATTTTGCTAACCGCTCAAATAACGGAGGCTTGACTTCATTATTCATTTTTAAGAAAGTATTTTAAAACCTGAGATCCTGTATATTTACTTCTAAATAAGATGTGATAAGAAAGTCATATAAAATTCTGCAGCAAGGTGAGTGAAGGAAGATGAAGTTTAATGGCATGCTCATGCGGGTGGTACACGCGTTTATATTTCGCAAAGCAATAAATGAGAAGAGGGAGAAGGAGAAAATATGAGAGAGAAGAGGCGATCTCTCTTAAGTGATGGGAAGAGTGAAAAGGATGTTGCTCTGCAACCCTTAACATCGACCGACAGCAAATACAGTATAAATAATTCAGACACACTGAACGCTAGCCGTAGTTCCATTATAATTTACTAGTATCCGTACCTACCAAGAAAGCTGCATTCGTTTGAAGATCCGTTGTCATAATAACTCTGGCTTGAATCATTACGGTCAAGTCATGAAGAAACTATTCAAACAAACAGCTTCCCGTAGATGACTGTATGTTTATAATTCATTGCATAATTGCCATCTCATCTGCTAGATTCAAATTATCAGGATATCAGAAATGAACTAACTGCCTCAGGATATCGACAATATCCTACATCAACTGAGTTCTCGTAAAGTTAATATCAGAGTATAATAATTATTAATAATGACTTTTTCTCTCGTTTAGGGCCAATTTTAGACCACGTGAGGTGACTAGACGTTTCTCTTTTTGCAACCGACATTCTTAGCATTCGTTCATTGTAGGCTTTTCTTATTTCTTCTGTCCATCCGGTGTTCTGTTTTTGTTTATCATTGAAGCCCTTAAAGGCCGTAATTAATTGTCTAAAAGTGGTCCGGTTCATTAAGTTTTCCCAGGTTATTCCGGTTTTCTCAATATCCTTTCTAACTTCTCCTTCTTCTTATTCTAAGACACTAAACAAAAGTGTTTAAAAATTTGTTTTGTCTTCTCGAATTTGTTTTCTTTTAATTTGTTTTTGTCTTTGTTTGAATTCTTCTCGACCTCGTAACCTATATTGTCCGTCTACTATCTTCGGGCCCATTATCTTGCGGAGGATATTTCCCTGTTTCTCTTAGATCAGCCTTCCCGGTCATTCTAAAGCACTCACTTGCATACAGACACACAGGTTTTAATCCATCCGCACTCGACGCAAGGCGAAAGCGATGCAATTTCAGCAATGCGATATCCTGTACCTGTCCACTTCCTAGGTACATTAGTGGTACCCACCACCGGGGCTACATGAAAGCAATTTATCGCTGATCCACTTGACGTGTGCAGTTTGTGCAATCTGAGCAACATACAGCGTAGGTCGCTTCCACTTCGTGTCGAACATATCGCGTGTTGAGGCGTTTATTGATAAATTTGTGGGTGTTGTGTAAAAGAAAGTGCGTTTAATATAATTTTATGAACACCGAGTGTTCCCGAAAAGGGGTGACTGACAAAGTATGGTATCAGGTGGCCCCAGAAGTCAGTGTGGTAGGTTTGTAGTAGTATTTTATTATAATAATTTATATTTAATATTGGTTTTTAATTAATTTTATTTTCAATGCAATAATTTATTTTATAATGTAGTTTATTACATAATAAGTTACAAATAATGGAAATAATAATATTAATACAATTAATTTTTTTAGTAAGATTTTTATTATAGTAATGCAATAATATTTAATATGAGTGGTAATTTATATGTATATATAAAATACTGTTAAAATAGTAAGTAAAAGTAGGTATGCTTTGTAAACTCCTTGTTCGTATCTAAAACAATTAATTTAATTTATTTTTTTGGCTGCAACTAGTACTCTGCACTGTAATTGTTTAATTGTAGGAATGAACCCAATGCTTCCTGCAGTTTCTGCTTACTCGTGATCTTATGATCGGTGTAGGTGCTGTATCTCTTGGACACTTTGCTCACTGGAAATGATGTAACAGATATGTGGAATCTTAAAAACCTTATGGGAAAACTATTACATATACATAATGTAGATATCCTGTTCTTGAAAGGCACCAGTTGAGCTCCTAAAATTGTTCCGAGTAGGGATGCCTTGTTGCTGAGGTCATTGCTTTTGCGAAATTCCGGGGTGGGTAATATGAAATGAGTTTTTAAAAGTCAAAAGAAAGTATTAAGTGTATGGTGGGAGATAACCGCCGCACCTCATATGGACCGCTACTTAAGGAGCTTAAACTGCTTACACTTTTCTCGCCTTTTATTGAGGATAATGTTTGTTAGGAAAAATACTTTATGCAAAATTTCATGTTCACTATCATATACATGAAAAAGAAACGATTATTATGAGTCTAACTGCAACACTAAATTTTTCTCCGAAATATTCAGGGAGAAAATACATAAAAAAAAAATTAACACAATTTTTGAAATGTAAGCTACTGTAAATACTGTATATATACAGGGTGATTTTTAAGTATAGAAACAGCTTTATATTGCGTAACTGAGACGTATTTGGCTGAGCTTATGCGGATCTGCATATTTTTTAAAATCCAACTTTTTTTGGTTTTGAAATTTTTTCCGCCATCTTGGATCCGCCATATTGGATTCAACTTTATTTTTATAAATGGGGTGTTGGTCGTGTGATACGTCATTTCAATGTGAAATTTTAAGAAAAAAACAATGGCGGAAACCGTTTTTCAATAGATGCCTTCGAGTTTTACTTATATATAAGCATTCAAAGTTGCAATTTTGGGAAAATTGTGTTAGCAATAAAAAAGGTAGAACGCACTGCATAAACCATTTTATTGCATTTTTTAATCATAAAGTATCTAATAACTAAGTTTATAAGGTGGTAAGACATAATAATGAGAAAAAAAAATTATAATAAATATTTATTTTGTTCATGATACTGGCTGATATGAAGACTGGTAGCTGAATTGTCGTTAGTTAAACATTAACATAGCCATTTATTTGTTGTATTATTTATTTACAATTATTTTTTTCTCATTATTATCATGTCTTATAACCGTTTAAACTTAGTTATTAGATACGCTACTTTATGATTTAAAAATGCAATAAAATGGTTTATGCAGTGCGTTCTATATAACGCACATGCATTATAATGTATAATGCATAATGCAATGTTCTATATATGCATTCATAATAGTAGTTTTAATTACTTTTTATGTTTTTATTGAGTTCAATTAAATTTGGACTATATTAAGTTAAGTTAACCCAAGTCTCTGCTCCATCTCCTGCTGAGCCGACGATATGGATTGCCTGGTAAATGTGGAGAACTTAGTTCGCGAATCAATGGGTTGTTGTTAAGTAATTTTAATATTAAGCATTGATACAATTCATGTATGGTGTCATTAATAAATGGAATTTTCAGGCCCAAGTTAAGTGTGTGATTTGACGCAAAAAATGGAGCGTTAACTAGTGTACGAAGCAAGTTTGATTGAAACCGTTAAGTTTGGCAATGACTGATGGTTTTGTTGAACCATAAATCTGGTATCCGTACATCTACGTTGGCTTGAGTAAGGTCTTATATAACAGAAGTTTTAGTGGAATTTGCAATTTTGATCCACGAGATGGAAGAATATAAGTTAAATAGGTAAATATTTGTTATATTTCTAGTAAACGGTGTATAAAATATTCGTAATTGAATTGATTTAATTAAAAATTTTCTAGTCGTTTATAAATTTAAATGAATAAAATTTCAATTACCCATATCTTTTAAATTTTCTCTCAGATTTAGACCTATTATAGAAAATATAACAAAATACTGCACATTTTAATGTTAATTTCGTATTTAGTATAGACTAATCCTACTTATATATTTTTTTTCAACAGTTGGCTTTAATTCATTTTTCGGTCTGTAATATTTAAATCTACGGGCAGTACTTTTTTTATAAATAATTACTATACACAATCAATATTTTTTTTTTTGTTTAACGTCCGAGAAGTTACTATAAGTGAATGACATAATACAAAATAACATGAAGGAGAGGGCTTCCATTAAAGCCCTTCCGTAAAACGAAGCAACTAAAAATACATTTTTTGCAATTGAACAATTTTTTTCATTCTAAATTGTTGTTTTCGGTTGAATTTGGAGACCGACCTCGCTTTTTAGTTTTGTTGACGATCATAGACCATTTTAAATGATTATCAGATGGTCCGGGCGTTTGCTCTTCTATGGAGTCAAAATTATTAATATTATTATCACTACTAAGTCTTGATTTGCCTGATGTTAGGGATGTTTGATCTGTTTCCATTGTATTTTACAACGAACAATACACACAATGTAGAACAAAAACGTTAAAATTAACAAAAGAAAAAACGTAATAAACAACAATTAGAAAAAAAGAAGAAGAAAATAAATAAAATTTGTTTACCTACTGCTGCCTATTATAGGTTATAGTTTTTTTTAAACAAAGAATGTCATTATTTTCATTCATAAAAAAAACCAACAAATGTATAAATTAGAGGAAACTTTCACGTATATGTCAATAGCACAATAAATACAACAAAATCTAAATTAACACTGTTATATCAAAATGTTTAGACTCCAAATATACAAGCGTGTAGCCATGTCAAAACAGCTGATCCGGACAAGCATAATTTAAACTGATTAAACGCTTTTATTTAACTTACTCTTGGATCCATCAAATCTTGCAACTTAAAATTTTAATACTTCTACCGTATCATTTTATATTAAAATCACAAAGATTCACATGACTAGCAAGGATAATAAAATTTCATCGATGCTGCTAGTACAATAGCATAAGAGGTAGTGGCCGTCGGCTGGACATAAAAGAAAAAAAATTAACCAACGGAAACAGAGGTAAGATAAGGAGCAAAATAACATAGATAACGGTGAACCAAATTCCATTAAAATTTTACTATAGAAAAGAACAATTTAATTTGAAAACAGACAAAATGAAACGATAATAGATGACTGTCCAAATCAAATCTAACATAGGGTGTTACAAGTTGAAGGCCGTACTTCCAGACAGGGCTGAGCATAGCCTTGTACACTGCTATTTTGTTTCCCAAAGACAGGAATGACTTTCTGCCTAGCAACCAATACATTTAATTAAATTTTACATCTAATTCTTTGCGTTCCATCGTATGTGTTTCTTCCATTTTAATCTCTTGTCCAGGTGTTAACCTAAATAATTCACATCTTTTGCTTGAGGCAATAATTCATCCAATCGAACTGGAGGGCAAACTTTTTGGTTCATGCTGAATGTGACATGACTAGACTTTGTTGTATTCACCTTAATCCGCCACTTCTAAAGCCACAACAATATATCGTTTAATTGGTTCTGGAGTTTTTCCGAAGCTGTGTGTGAGTCTTCACGACAAGTCAAAATCGCTGTATCATCCGCAAAAGTAGCTGCAATTGCACCATCGAATTCGAGGATATCTGCAGTAAACAAAGAGTGTAGTACTGGTCCAAGAACTGAACCCTGAGGCACTCCAGATTCAATGTTGTAAAAAAATGAAAGTTCTTCTTGAAATTTAACTTGAAAAACCCGATGTTCTAAGTATGATTTTAGTAGTAAATAAAAGGATTGTGGTAAATACATTTTTCATTTATATAACAGACCAATACGAGCAATATTAAACATACATTCTTGATTTCAAAAAAAATTATAATATTTAATAGGCTAACTGACAATGGCTGATTACGTGAAATTACTGATCATTTTAAACAGTTAGGCCTACATATTTTTGCCTACAATATTTGTGTGCATGAAACTATAAAATAACATTTCTTTCACTACTGGTATAAAAAATTACTAAAATCGTGTGAAACTTATAAATTAATGATATCTAATTAAAAATATTGTGAATGAGTCATTTTCGTTTAACAAGAAATGTCAAAAGCTGTACTTTTACATATGACTCGAGAATGTACGAAAAAATTCAAATAATTTTTTTACAGGTTATATAGAGATGCTTACAGTAAACTAATCTCCTAACTTCAAAAAATAATTTTTTCGTATACCGTTGTGAGCTTTTCATTTTAAACTTGTAAGAATTTTATTTTTCCCCAAGAGTATCAAGTCAATTGGGATCTATTCCGTTATTTCACATCATCAAAATATCGCGTGAATGCGCCTTTACTGTTCAACCCAGCAATCGCCAGCGCGTGCTCTATACGTTCGACCAGAAATCGCCTGTTTCTTTTATTTCGGTTGTTTTCATTTTTGTTTAACTGTAGCTGTATGTTATTATTTAAATGTAACTGTAAATTAAGAGAATGATGGTTCGGTAATCCAACTTCGTATTAGCGAGAAATGTGTCGCTTCTTAGAGTATTACTAATTCTGCAGATTGCTTTATTACACACTCAACGATCCTGATCAGTGGTGTTCAGTGTCATATCGTGTCCATTTATACAAATGCGCAGATTATGCAATATTCCTTTCTCTTGAAGGAAACGTTTAGCTCTTTCCTTAGTAGAAATAGGAGCCAATTCCAAAAGATTCATTATGTATTGAACAGAACACGTGCAAAGCAAAAAACGAACTAATGTGTATTAATAAATATGCAAACAATCTACAATTAATTATAGTCATCGTAATAATAGTAAATATGCATTTACACGAGACGACTTTAAGGTTACAGATGATGTGATGTGAAGTAACGGAATAGGTCCGTCAAGGCTACAGATGTTTTGTAATGTGAAATAACGGAATAGGTCCGTCAATTTTATAATGGCTAGACGGAAGGTTAAAATGGACCATTCATTTTAAAAACAAACGGGTAAAGCTGAACAACAGACTCGAACTGCTACCGTCTGAAGTTTCGATCACATATTCCAGCAAGATAAAAAAAATACTTCCTTACAAATTACTGGTCTTTCTAATAAACATTTCTGAGGATCGCAACTGTCTATACAACTGATGTATCCTAGTGTCAAACGTAAAATGATATCATGACCTGCAAATTCCTCTTGTGAGGGTCATAGCCAAGACATAGTACATGACTGTTTGACAAGTTTTAAAGACTCCCAAATGAACTTGTTCAGAATTGGTGAGTAAATCAGTTTACAAAATGACGACTTTGAAAATCGTCAATAGAGATCTTTTACTCTAGCAATTTTAATACATCCTTCTTCACTTCTTCAAATCTCATTAAAACCAAATTGTAGTTCTAGCTATTTTAAATGATGAAAAGCTTGAGTCTGGGGATTGCAAAATGGAGGCTTCATCCCAAAACACGTCAAGAAGATTAAAGTTTTTGTTGTGATAGGTACCGTGGTCGATTTACAACTATAAACAGAAAAGTTTGTTTAGTCCTTTTTTTTAGTTATTAAGAATGAGGTTTACCAAAAAGGTAAAGTTTATCTGCTGTTTAATAACGTAATTTATTAACCAACGGTAAGGCTACACAGACTCCATAAATTAATATCACTTATCGATGAAAAAAAAAACATTAAATGCTAATTAGTAAAAACAGTGTATTAGAGTGTTCCTTACTAATTCATTGTACAGAAATTAAATATTCGTCACCGCTTTAATCGATACAGTTGTTAAAGATTACAGTAAAGTTTAAAGTAGTTTTGTGTACCACAATCAGTTAGGCCTATATTATATCCTTTCGTATGAATTGAAATGCGATTCATTTGATAGGAAAAGTAAATAAGAGTAAGTGGAAACGGATTCGATCATGCTTTACTGTAATTTATAAAAGGTAGGAAACTTTAACCACTTGTTTCTAAAACATGTGAGTGGTATTTCCATTAAGAGAAAATCGATTCTCCCAAATTGCAAATTGAAGTCATTTGACGTAGGTTCCGGTAAAACCATCTGATTCTATCGGCTGATTTTGAAATGTAAACTTTATCACAAACTCGTTACCTTATATAAATCAAAATATTGACAAACCGGCTAAACATACAGAGAACTGTTTAATCACACTCTAGCTCAGGCTAGATTTTATAGGTAAATTTGACAACACTATCGAACATTTAGTATATACTCCTTACATCTTGAGGTACGCAGCATCAGCCTTCACATACTATAATATTATGTTACGTAATGATTTTGCTGACTCTGACATT
The DNA here is from genome assembly GCA_035578175.1 of Catonia carolina. NCBI lineage: Eukaryota > Metazoa > Arthropoda > Insecta > Hemiptera > Achilidae > Catonia > Catonia carolina. Next base: position 109,604,052 of record JAQMRL010000001.1, read on the forward strand.
ATTATTAAATTATATTCAATTTCTCCCCTTTAATTTCATATTAACTGAGATTTTGTGATCATATGTCATAATGTAAACTATTCATTCGTATTAACTTTGTTTTCTCCCTTCCATTTCATAAACGATTAGATGACACGTAGTTGTAAAGATGAATAGACGCGGGATTGTTTGTTACTGAAGCGATCTGCTACAAGAGTTTACCAAAGTACTGGGTATTTACGATCGTACTCAGCACCTTGAAAGTGAGCAAGTGAACTGATGTAACTGAGCTTTCATTTTACTTGGTATGCCGTATTAATGTGAATGTTTACCGTTCAACTTCAAAGTTCAAGTGATAGAATTTAATTTACTTGGTTTGAAACAAATAAACGTCTATGTAATACAATTAATTTGTATTTTCTATTATAACTTTTAATATACTTTAGAATCTTTGATGTGTTAATAAAAAATTTCTAACTGTAAATTAACTGACTGTCTCGGTGGCTAATACATATGCGTTTGACTGCTTAACCAAAGATTCTGGTTCGATTTTTAAACTTTTGACATTTATTCATACCTTATCAGACGCAAACGTAGTCGTTAAAATGTTGATGTAGTTTTGGTTAAAAAAGTAAATAATCGACTACATTTTTTTCGATTGTGACTAAATTAGTTTTTATTTGTAATGTGTACGTTCTATATTCCGTTAGATTTAATTAGCCAAACTTTCTGTCGTAGGTTAGTGTTTAGTTGTTCTTGAAGGAGTTGTAATGCAATTTCCGGTGTTTCGTGTTTTTCTTTAACTGCTATGTTATTGGAATATGTGGAAAAGGTGGTTGTTATTTATATATATATTTTAAAATAATTGCAGAACTTTGAATAATTGGATGTTTTTAAAGCCATATTGTTTACTTAATTAGATTCATTAGACTTTTTGAATGTTTTTTAATTTTTTTTCTAGAAATTTTATATTTTTTAAAATATCTTTGTTATAACCCCTGATTAAGTTTTTTAATCTCTTTTATACTGAGTTACTAAATAAAAGAAGATAACAACTACCCTAAAACATAGCTTTTAGCCATAGTTGGGTAGGTCAATTTCCTCCAGCTCGTACATTGTAAGATGTAAATGCATTTTTAGTTTTTGAAAAGAATGTGTATGGAAATAATTGTAAACAATATGGAAATGAAGTTTCATTATTATTGTTATTTGAAGTAGGCGTATCAGAAGTGTACAGGCAGTCGAGTATTGGGGCTAAAACACTTTCTTGAGGAACTCCTGCTTAAACAGGAAACAACTGAGATTTTTAATTTTTAAATTTAACCGTAAAATGTCAATTTGTTATAAAAATCATACCTAAGTCAAATCATACCTAAATATTAAAGAAGTTATGAGGCAAGCTTTGTTTTACTTTAAAAAGGAGACCTAAGTTCTGTACTTTATCAAATGCATTTGTAGCAAACTGGAATACTGGATATCTTTAATTGAAGGAACAGGCGTATCAACACTAATCACATCAAGTAAAAATATGGTATAGCAAGTAATTGTACCAACCTAAATCATATGTCTGTGATATAATGATGTTTCAATGTTTCAATGCTTGTTTCCTTGTCTATGATAAAAAAAAATTATGTAGGCCTAGATATTTTTAATGACTATTTAAATATTTTATGTCTTTTAAACATGATGAACAGTAAATCCAAAGTGATAAAAATTAAATTATATAATATAGTGTAAATCAACTGTGTTTGAATTCAGCTTCATGTTCAAAAAGGTTAAATAAAATTTTTTTTTTTAACTTATTTATTTACAATCAGCCTTACAATGTGGCTTTAAGCAAATCATTTTACAAGAACTAAACTTACGTGAGTGAAGTAGACAGCCTTTGCTCTCACTTCAACAAAATAAAATTAGAAAATAAAGTTAATAAAAACTAAGAAATGTTGTAAAGTTACAAAATTAACAAAAACAATGTAAAAGAAGTAAACGAAAAAAAGAAGTAAACAATGCAAAAGAAGTTAACAATAAAAAAGTAAAATAAATAAAATTTTGAAATTTCACTTTAGATTAAAAAGTGTGATGAGGATGAGTGGTGAATTTAACTTGGTGTATGTATTAAAATCGTTGGTCTAAGTCGAGGATGTGATGTCTTTTGAGGCGCTTCGTTTCCTCACTGTTGTCCAGTAAATTTAATGCCAGGTGGTTCTGGTGATTGTTTAATCTTAGCTGGTACCGGAGGCTCAGCTCTCTTATCTCTTCTGTTACGGTACGGATACGAAGATGGTCATGTATTTCCGAGTTTCTTATAAACCACCCAGAGTTACTCGTCGATCTTAATACTTTATTTTGGAAGCGTTGTATCATTTCTAAATTGGATCTGCTGGATGTACCCCAAAGCTGAGCGCCATACTTCCAAACAGGCTTGAAAATTGTATTGTAGATCAAGACCTTATTTTCAACAGATAATTGTGATCTTCTTCCTAACAACCAGTTAAACCTCATGTACTTTAAATTAAGCTCGTTCCGTTTACATACTATGTGATGTCGCCAAGTTAATCTCCGATCAAGATGCAAGCCAAGGTACTTCACATGATCTTGTTGTGGGAGTACATCATTACCTAGGAGTACTGATGGGCATTCCTCTCTTCTCATAGTAAACGTAACTTGGTCGGATTTATTTGCGTTGGCTTTTAGTCTCCATTTGTTCAACCATAGTAGCACTTCGTCTAAGTATATTTGAGCTTTATTTGATGCTTCTGTAGCGTTATTGTCAGATGAAAGAATTGCTGTATCATCAGCGTACGTAGCGGTAAGTACTGATTGGTTTAGAGGCATGTCAGCGGTAAATATTACGTATAATATTGGAGCAAGTATAGATCCTTGAGGAACCCCGGAGTTTATTTCTCCAAATTTTGAGTATGCACCTCTGCATTTAATTTGAAATATCCTACCTTCCAGAAAAGATTTAAGAACAAAATAAAACGGATAAGGTAAAATTGTTTTTAATTTGTATAAAAGACCAATATGCCACACTTTGTCAAAGGCTCTTAATATGTCTAGAAAAAGAGCACAGCAGATATCTCCCCTTTCTAATGTGTCAGATATCATATTCACTACCCGATGTATTTGCTCCACAGTAGAGTGACCGCTTCTGAATCCAAATTGATGGTCTGGAACAACATTCTGTTGTATTAGAATCCCCTGAAGCTTCTTTAAAAACAATTTTTCAAAGACCTTGGAAAGAAGAGGCAGTAAGCTAATTGGCCTATATGAAGACATTTCATTTGGTGGTTTACCTGGTTTTGGAATCATTATTATTTGCGAGACTTTCCATTGAGAAGGAAAATGTGTCGTTCGCAAGATACTGTTGAATAGAATTTGAAGATAAGTTAATGCCCTGACAGGAAGATGTTTGATGACTTCAGACGTAATTAAGTCAAATCCCGGAGCCTTTTTTGATGGAAGGTGATTGATTACTTGTTGTATCTCGCCAACAGTAAAAGGTTCTATCGGTAAGTCCATAGGCACTGGTATTTCCATAAACTCGTGAATTTCTTTTTCGTCAATTCCGACAGAAGGATGAGGTTGAAATACATCACTTAGGTAGTCGCAAAACAAATCAGCTTTCTCTTCATCACTTCTAGCCCAGTTCCCATCATCACGTCGGAGTGGAGGAGTATGTTGAATTGGTCTTTTTATTTTAGAAGTGGCTTTCCATAACGAGTGATCTGTTGTTTCGTTGGGAGACAAATTTTCTAAAAAGGTTCGAAAAGAATTATTTTTTATAGTGAATAATAAATATTTTAGTTCTTTTGATGCTCGGTTGAATGCGGTTTTGTCTGCGGGGTGTCTGCTATTTTGCCATACACGCCGTAATCTTCTTTTTTCTCTTACTTTTTCCAAAATTTCACGTGGGTAATTCATATTATCGTATTCTGTGACTGTATCTTCCGGTGTACTACTCCAAGCTGCTTTTTGAATGATGTTTGTGAAGTGTTGAACTGCTTCATCTATGTCGTCCGATACTTTTAAAGGTATGTTGAGGTTAATGTTGTCATGAATAAAAGCTGAGAAGGAAGTCCAATTTGTGTATTTGTTATATAAAGTGGGAGGTTTTTGTCGTGGAATAATATGTGTACTGATTGTAATTATGATTGGAGAATGGTCTGATGTACTGTCTAGGCTGCTTTCCACATCTGTATAAAACCTACTGATACCTTTTGTGATACCAAAGTCCAATAAATCAGGGATTTTATTTCGGTCTGTTGGCCAGTATGTAGGTTGTCCGGTAGACAAGATATTATAATTATTTCCCAAATCTATGGCCACTTTCAGTTCCCGACCACGAGGTGTAATGAGGCGAGATCCCCAATACGTATGTTTAGCATTCCAATCGCCCGCTGAGATAAATCGATTTCCAAGGAGATGGAAATAATTCTGGAACACATTTCTCGTTATCCGATGCCTCGGCGGACAGTAAACAGATGAAATTACCAGAGGACCAAACCAATCGTGTAATTGTATCGATGTCGCTTGAAGATGATCTGATGTGCATGCTGGCAACTCGTGATGTTTTAATGAATTTTTAACAAGAATAGCACTGCCTCCATGAGCGTTACCATCCGGATGATTGGCGTTGTAGAGTGTATATCCATATAGTCTAAAAAAATCAGGGTTTGTAAGGTGAGATTCAGATATGAGAAGAATATCTATTTTGTTAACCTTCAGAAAAACTTCTACTTCCTGTCGCCTCCGAATAAGACCGTTGACATTCCACTCCGCAATTCGTAGGAATTTCATTTAAACAGTTTATTGACAACGGTTGTCAATAATCCCATCAGATTACTCATTTGACTAACCAATAATTCAATCTGTTCAGATACTTTATTGAGTTTTGTTACTATGTCAGAATCTTCCCTTTTGTTCTGCAGTACATCTGCGTATGACACAGATGGTGTAGTTTGACTGTTATCAATAATAACATTTTGTCTGGTTTGTTTTAATTTAGGAAAGTGTTCATTATTTGCATTGAATGATCTGATATTCTTAGGTTGTGAATCAGTCGTAGGGGTATTCTTGTTTCCACGTTTCCTGTTCATTATTTCCTGGTAAATGCGGCAACCTTTATAATTCGCAGGATGATTATCTAAACACAATGCACATGTTGCTGGTGTGTTTCGATCTGTCTTTGGGCAGTCAGTTGTATTATGGCTCTGCGCACACTTTACACAACGATAGGGACGCATGCAATTGTTTTTGGTGTGGCCGTATTGTTGGCAACGTTTACATTGAACTATGTGGTTACTTTTTCTAGGTGGTTCGATATTAACGCAACAATTCGAAATATACCTGATATTAAAAATGTCTTTGTTGTTTTCTTGCGGTTCAAGATTAACAAAAAATATAGGAATTGGTTCTTTAGTTACGCGGTGGCGAGCATTAACAATTTCACCTCTGACTTTGTGCCCATGTTTTTCAATTTCTTCTTTAATAATAGAAGTTGGAATAGAGTAATGTAAATTTTTTATTACTATTCGGTAAGCGCGTTCTTCTTTCCTACTAAATGTATGACCGATTAAATTCACTTCACGAATAACCGCTATTAATTTTTTGTAAACATCAACATTACTTGATATAACTTTTAATTGTTTATTACTAAATGATTTAATTAAATAGTCTGATTTAGAAACCGATTTATCAAGTAACTCTATCAATTTGTTAATATCTGTTATGCCGTATAGGATTATAGGTGGAGTTTTAATCTTTTTTTGTTGAGAAACGTTATTTTCTTCAACAGGCAAACAGCTGAATCTATTTTTTAATGAAATATTATTAACATTTGAATCTACTAATTTATCAGCTGATTTGCTTTTTAAAATTGGTACAGTTTGCCAATCAGGTGTATTCTGGAAATCATCTGCTTCTACGTACATGGAATCAATGCCTTCTTGATTATTCATCGTAGATTGGCGAGCTAGCTTACTCTGCTCATTGGAGGAAGATGATGAAGAAGAAGAAGGGCGTTTCAGCCCATTGTACATTGTTGTTTATAGTTAAATTTTTAGATTCAACCTAACCTCTAGCTTATAACAAAATATTCAAAAACAATTATTATTATTATCTAAAAAAAAAAACGAAATACTTATCAAAAAAAACTCTTGTAGACAGTTGCCCAATATAACAGGTATATTTTTACCATTAACTGACAGTTTATAAAGAAATTTTCTTCAAATAGAGTAGCACTATAAAAAACACAACTATACCGTAAACATGTATACAGCTGACTCGTTAAATAAAATAGTGCGGTTAAATTTCAACCAATGAGATTATAATTAATAAATATAAATGCGCGAGTGAAAGAACAATGGAACATTGACGGTTAATGGAGTTGTTGAATATATAAATTAACGAAACCATTTTTTTATTTGAGGATGGTCTCAGATCATCAAGAAGAGTACATGAACTAAGTACCTCCAACAAGACAAAAATACCGACGATCAGTGAACAGTATGGACAATCATTGTGGTTAAACCTTTTAATTTTAAAATAAACGATAAATAAACTTTAAGATCTGTTAAATTAATATTAGGCCCTACTTAAAAAAATCTGGTGTGATACACTCACACGACTTTCTCTAGCCAATGCAAATAATTAACAATAAACCTAACATTAGTAATAAAACATTAGAAATAAACGAAAAACTAACCTCAATAAACATAATCTAATTTTAATCATATATGAAAGATGCAAAATGAAAATCGACCTCAGTTTGGCTTAAAAATACGGAAAATCACTCTTTACACTAAACTAGGCTCTGCAGAGAAAAATGCTCTAAATAAAAGTTGTAGATATTTTAATTTCCTATAAAATTTATTATATACACTTTTGTCGTGAACTGCATACTAAGGCCGAAATCTTAAAAAAATCGATTTTTCACACGTTTTCGTGAGAAAAAAAAACAGAAAATCGCTAATTACCGCTAAACTAAGCATTATACGAAAAAAATGTTTTAAATAAAAGTTGTAAAATTTTAAATTTTCTACAACTTTTATTATATACATTTTTACGCTTAAATGCATATTAAAGCCGTAATCTTAAAAAAAAAACATTGTTTTACGTAAAAACAGCCTCACCGAGAATTTCAGCAAACATTGTGCCTACCCTATCGTGTAGAGCATAAAAAAATGAGTAAACCAGGCGATTTTTAAAAAAAATCGTAGGACCAGTTTTTCAGAAAATTGCAAAAAAGCGAAAAATTACACGAATAAACTACTACTTCCGGTTGACCGATTTTGATGAAAATGTTCGTGTCGGGTCCGGTAGTGTATGTAACTTAAGTTCTGAATTTCAAGTTTGTACAATGTTCCGTTCTTGAGATACTCTGTTCACACACACACGCGCGCGCACGCACGCACGCACACACACACACACACACGCACACACACAGACCAATCGCTAAAAACATGTTTTTTGGGTTCAGGGGATCTGAAAACGTGTAGATCCGGTGAAAACTCGATTTCGGAAAATCGACATGAAAACAATACTTTCCTTCCTATATATTCATATAGGCAAGCAAAAGTAAAAAGGAAAGGAATCAAATCATAAATCATTTAAAAAATATATTTAATGTATTACTAAGTAAACTCTCATTTTTGTATCTTATTCTAAATTCTATATGATTAAATTTTGTTTTTCTCAGCATAACCTTAAAATTATTATTTTTTCTTTAACTCCATTTCTGGCTAGCTTAATTTTAGGGCAGTTAATTATTTGAAACTGGGGCACATTACATATTGGCTCCCAACGTAGGGCACATTACACATTGCATTTAAAAAGAGAAGTTTAACGATATATTTTGTTTTGTAAGGCTTTGTGAACAATGGCAACGACTCAATGAATTTATTCGGTGGTACTTTGACCTACCCGATATCCAAATTGATAATTTGGAATTAGTTCAGTTTATTTTGCCCCAGTAAAGGAATGTTTTATTAAAATGAAATTTCGTAAACACTTAAGACAAAATTGCCTAAAATAAAAATGAGTTAATACCATTTGGTGGTTTTCCTGATCGTGAAATTTTCGTAATCTCTGCAGTTTTCGATTGATAATGGATGTGCTCAATCAACTCCGAATTTCATTAAATAACAAAAAAAAATCTGGTGTGAAACACTCTCACCACTTTCTCTTGCCAGTGAAAATAATGACCAATATAACCTAACATTAGTAATAAAACATTAGAAATAAACAAAAAACTAACCTCAAAAAACATAATCTTATTTTAATCATGAGTGAAAGACGCAAAATGAAAATCGACCTCAGTATGGCTTAAAAATACGGAAAATCACTCTTTCACGCTAAACTAGGCTCTGTAGAGAAAAATTCTTTAAATAAAAGTCGTAGATCTTTTAATTTCGTAACTTTTATCATATTGGCTACATTTTTGTAGTAAAATGCATACCAAGTCCGAAATCTTAAAAAAATGGATTTTTCACACGTTTTCGTGAGAAAAAAACAAAAAATTGCTAATTACCGCTAAACTAAGCGTTATACAAAAAAATGTTTGAAATTAAAGTTAAAGGATTTTAAATTCTCTACATTTTTTATTATATAACTTTTTGCGCTAAAATGCATATTAAAGCCGCAATCATAAAAAAACAACTTTTTTCGTAAAAACAGCCTTAACACGAATTTCAGCAAACATGGCACCTACCCTATCTTGTAGAGAATAAAAATAATTTAGTAAACCACGCGATTTAAAAAAAAAATCGTAGACCAGTTTTGAGAAAATTGTAAAAAAGTGAAAAATTACACGAATAAACTACTACTTCCGGTTGACCGATTTTGATGAAAATGTTCGTGTCGGGTTCGGTAGTGGTATGTAACTTAAGTTTCAAGTTTCAAGTTCGTACGATGTTCCATTCTTGAGATTTTCTGTTCACACACACACACACACACACACACACACAGAGACCAATAGCTAAAAACATGTTTTTTGGGTTCAGGGGATCTGAAAACGTGTAGATCCGGTAAAAACTCGATTTTGAAAAATCGACATGAAAACAATACTTTCCTTCCTATATATTCATATAGGCAAGAGGAAGTAAAAATTAATGTGTTATGCGGTACCTACGTAAACACTCATCCAGTAATCAGTTATAACCTGGTAACCTCTTTGGGCTGAGATTGGTATTATCATAGTTGGAGAAGTATCGTTGATTAGTCTAACAGAAGGAGGCATTTAACAAGATGACAAAAGGAATACATTTTCCTCATCCTAACAATTTGATTTTGAAGTAAAGGATGTGAAGGCATTTAACACATGGTAATCGAATAATCAGTATTCTCTTTATTACTCATTACCCAGTTTTATTAGATAGTCTAAATGGTGGGAAAACCACTTTTAGTTGTTTCAATCGGCGAAATGGCTTTCATTATGAATCTTTTTGTCCTTATTGTCATTTGGAGACAGTTTTCGAAGGTATTCATATGATGAATACATGATTCTGTAATTCTGTGACATCCTTTTCAACGTTTAGGCAATATTATTGAAATTTATTTTGTCGATAGTACTACAGGAAATCTGCCAAATTCATCGTCTCTGCTTTTTAGAAATCGAAATTCCTATATTAATTGGCAGATCAGGATCAACATTTTTTAATTTTTACTTTCTCTTGCCTATATGAATATATATAGGAAGAAAAGTAAGTATTGTTTTCATGTCGATTTTTCGAAATCAGGTTTTCACCGGATCTACACGTTTTCAGACCCCCTGAACCCAAAAAAACATGTTTTTAGCGATTGGTCTGTGTGTGTGAACAGAATATCTCAAGAACGGACCATCGTACGAACTTGAAACTTAAGTTACATACTACTACCGGACCCGACACGAACATTTTCATCAAAATCGGTTAACCGGAAGTAGTAGATTATTCGTGTAATTTTTCACTTTTTTGCGATTTTCTCAAAAACTGGCCCTACGAATTTTTTTTAAAATCGCCTGGTTTGCTAAATTTTATGCTTTACAAGATAGGGTGGGCGCCTTGTTTGCTGAAATTCTTGGTGAGGCTGTTTTAACGTAAAAAAATGTTTTTTAAGGTTACGGCTTTTATATGCATTTTAGCGCAAAAATTTATAAAATAAAAAATGTAGAGAATTTTAAATCCTACAACTTTTATTTCTAACATTTTTTTTTGTATAACGCTTAGTTTAGCGTTAATTAGCGATGTTCTGTTTTTTCTCACGAAAACGTGTGAAAAATCGATTTTTTTAAGATTTTGGCCTTAGTATGCATTTTACGACAAAAGTGTATAGAATAAAATTTATAGGAAATTAAAAGATCTACAACTTTTATGGAACGCGTTTTTCTCTGCAGAGCTTAGTTTAGCGTGAAAGAGTGATTTTCCGTATTTTTAAGTCTAACTGAGGTCGATTTATTTTTAATGTTAGGTTATATTGGTCATTATTTGCATTGACAAGAGAAAGTCGTGTGAGTGTTTCACACCAGATTTTTTTAGTTAGAGTTGCCGTTCTCGCAGCTTCCTGAATATTGTTAAAAAAATTACAGACAGCATTGTCCACGTTGGTTTTGTCTTTCAATTTAATGTCCCAGGTGATTTTGTCATTTTGTACAATTCTCGCCTTAAGGTTATTGACTATTTTACACATTAATTATTTATTCAATTATCACACGCTATGATCGAAATATTACCTTTCAGCACACTCGGCAACAGAATTTCCATTTCCAAACATTCAGTTCAAAAGATGAGTTTTTCAAAACTAATTATAATAAGTATTTAAATTAATGACCATTGGCAGATACAAAAGAAAAGCTGAAACACAATATTTAAATGACTTAAGGTGGATTTGGCGGTGTAATAATTTTGCAAACCTTAGCCGGAAATCTAATACAAGACCTGAGTTTTGTAGCATAGCACACTAACCACTTCATCACGGAGGCGGTCTTTTTTGAAATTATTGTTCAATGAAAGATTTTTAAGTAACATACTCAAGAAGTTTCCAGTTGTAACGTACACAACATGCAATTATTTTTCTAATCATTTCAGAGAAATTGTTGTATCTGGATACTTTCTTAAATGAATTCTAGTATGATTCTATAAAAGGAAGGCCCTCGCTGATAAACTGGTTCATCACCTTATCATAACGCTTGCCAAAATAAAATTAGCAGCCTCTTCCACCGTTCCAGTTTTATAACGCACCGTTATTAATGATAATGCGACTTGAAATAAAATATTAACATGTAAATATCACAAACAACTGCTTACGTCCTATTCCCACGACGCTAGTACTAGCTGCTAGTTGACTAGCAACTACCAGCTAGCACAATATTATAGCGTAATGCGAGTGAACAACTAGCACCTAGTTTAGTTAAAGCGCTAGTATCCACTGGCGGGCTAGCGACTTTGAACATGTTTGATTTTATTAGCGCTAGTAGGGGAGTAAAGGTCACGTGATTGACTAGCGCTAGTAAACTAGTTCGGTGTGAACGTTTGGAAACGTTACTACTTGCTAGTAAGCTTTACTTTATACAGCAATACACAACACAACTCAAGTATGTCTTTAGAGCACTGGGATTAATTAACTAAGCTCCGTGGGAACAGTCACCTACATGCTAATAGGCCTAGTAGCTGCTAGTAAACTAGCATCGTGGGAATAGGCTAAAAAGGATACTTTTCAGTGTTTTATTGAAATTTAGGAAAACTAAGTTAATATTAAAACTGTTAAGTAAAATGTGGTACAAATATCTCCTACGTGATGAAGGTAACGGCTAGAAAGAAAACTCGGAAGGAAACTTGGAAGGAAAACTTGGAAGGAAATTTCGGAAAACCTGTGAAACCAAGATTACACAATTTTTCAGTCACGGAAATATAAAATTTCAAAATGTTTTATGAATATTTTTTTAAATAACGTATACCTAAGAAGATCAAAGAATGAATTTGTGACTTCTCACTCCGATTTGGTGAAAAATTAGGAAACACAAGTTACATACCTTCTCAACGCGTGAAATCGGTTACGTAAAATTTTATATACATTTGTCTACTATATGAACTTATTACAATAACTAATGATCAGAAATGAGTTTATGGTAAGATATTCACAAAAGGTGGAAAATCGAATCATAAAACTACCTTGCTTATCCGAACCTATATCTAACTTTTACATGCTTTTTAGGTAGGGCCCTATATAAGATTTAAAAAACACTGAATAATCTTATAATTAAATAATAATTTTAGTAGAAATTTAAGCACAAAAATGAAATTAAAGTGTATAATTAAAGTGTTGAGAATAGGAAACGAACATAAGCAAGTTCTTAATATAAGGTGTGCTTACAACGTAAATTGCTTACTTGTTAATACATTTCTTGAAGTTAATCAGAAACTACAAGTAATTATACTTTCTCACTTCTCCTTGTCTGCATAAAATTACTAATTGTTTAGTATCGCTATGCTAAAAACCTGGATGAAGACCAAAATTTCGCCAGCGCCACATAAACATGACGTCTGTGCGGATCGTTGTTGTGCTGCTCTACGTACTGCAGTGCTTTTGCTGCTCCGGAATGTGAAATAGGCGTGTATCATATTTCACCAGTTTCTTCTAGACCTTCGCGAGAGGTCTGCATGATTACGGAAACTTCTTTGTTTCTAAACTAAAGATCTTCGTCGTCAGCTGTCAGCCACTCGTTTACGTCAATTTCGTCTGAATTTTCACAGCCAATACCATTTGCTCATTTTTCTCAGCAATGCTCATTTTTCTCAAAAAATCTGATTTGTTCGGATTAGCGGGCTTACTTTGTGCCAGGAAAACCTGGATTGTTCGCTTCGGACGTACCGGGAAGACAAAATGTGCTTTAGTAGGCCTACTCTCTTACATAAAAATATTTTAACGATCATTTGTAAAAGTACTTTTCATTGAAATAAATCAGGATGATTAATTCCTCTTGATAATTTCTATGATTTTCTTTTTATTTATTAAATGTCAGTGAGCCGTATGTGATCATAGCCTGTGTTGATTCGGTTTATCCTATATTTTAAAATTTTCAATAATGGGTCTGTTCAAACGCATAAATATTATTCAATTTTATTAAGCGCTATGTGGTTTTAGTGAATGTGACAGGAGAATGGAAGTATTTGTTAAAGGCCGTTGCTGTCGATGAGATTCGGTATGTCATTATATTATTTTGTTTTTTGACGTCATTATTTTGTTGTAAATTTTCATTTCACTTTAAAAATTATGAGTTAAAATTGCTTCACTAAGTTCGTTTCACTGCAAAGGGCATTTGTCCTGTGTGCATTATCGTTTTGTATTTATTAGCATAAATTATGGGTTTCATTTAAATTAGCATTATTATTGTGTTTATACAATAACAGCTGGAAATTAACGGTACAAATGTATACCATATTCTCACATTTTTTTACAGTTTACAAAATCTGACAATGACAGTGAATCATTTATTTTTATTGTTTTTAATTCCTAATGTGTGTACGTTGCGATACGTTCAATTTTAGAACAATAAGGAACCCCATGACCCAATGTGATGACGGTGACATGTATAAGGTGTCAATAAGTTGTAATCTTGTACAGACTCGGGCCGACTATTCCTGAAAGAGTATAGTTAATTAAATTCCAACCAACAAATTACACCTGCAACCACTGTCTAATATTCAAATCCGTATAAAAGTAACCTTTACCAGAATTCGGACCACCATTTATTCTTATGTTTTTTTCTATTTTTAGTAATTTCTTCTTCTAATAATAATAATAATAATAATAGTAACTTTATTGGCATCCTTTTTAATAACAAAACCCTCTCACTTGGAGGTACTGATTGGTACACAACATTAAAATAAAATTATAATTAATTTAACCAGAAAATACTGCAATGAACGACGATTATATTACATTAAAGACTATGCACGAAAAAAGTTATAAACACAATAATAATTTAAAATGTGGCTAAATACTCTTATTAAACTAATGTTAAATTTATTTTGCAGTTTTTTTATAGTAATAAATTAACGAAAGTAGACCTATAAATTGGAAAAAAACCAAGGAAAAATTCCTAACTTTCTTGTATCATTTTACATAATATTTAATTACATTTTCAATTAAATCAAATTTTCAATTTTATTTTTGTTCCTACTACATTAACCACAATACTAATTGCAAAAAAAGTAAACAAGATAAAAACTGTTTTATTCTTTCTTCAACTTTTACCTTCTTAAATCATTTTACATATTTAATTATAATTATAAACTTCTTCCGTATCCTCTCAACTTTTATTTCTTTAACAACCCTCCTTTATCTCTGTTGATTACTAGCTTTGCTGCGAGGAATCTCCTTCACCGTTCTCCTCTACCTCCGTTACCTTTTTACAATTTTTCCCCAGAGTAGTCGATGGTTACCGTTCCTTATATACGTAGATCCGGGTCAATCTGGTCTTTTCCGAAATATCTGTCTAAGCTGTTAGTTCTTAGGGTTTTTAATTCATCTTTCCTCTCTTCAGTTTTCGTTTTCAGTTTCCTCTCGGCCTCTATTGTTGCTTTTCTTTCGGAGACTTCCCTCACTCCTTGCCAATTGGCTTCACGATCCCTCGTATCCTCCCGTGAATACAGATTGTTATCTACATTTATTTTGTCCCGAATCATTTAAGCTTTCTTTCCCTTCTCTTTAAAGCCCACTAGAGGATATACCTACTTCCTTATTTCTTATTTGTTTTCCTAATTTCTAATGAAAAATCCTCCTTTATCTGGATGTTTTAAAATCTTTTTGTCTGACTGTAATTGGACTAAGCTTCGTTTTTTTTTTGTGTTCCATAAATTTTTAATATTCCCTGTACTGAATCCTATTTCTATAAATTTGAATAGTTCATTTATTTCTTCAAAAGTGATACAGAGATGTCTTGTTTAAGCCAAAAAGATGCTTGGTTAAATTTTCGTTTCCATTCTTTTTAAATTATTTCCTTCTCTACATGGTCATGGTTTATTTCAGAAACTTCCTCTTTAATACCTTGCAGTTCTTTTTTAAAATGACTATTAATATTTGTAACAATAGAGCTGGAACGATTTATAATCGATATTTTATTACTTTATTAAAAATAAAATTTTCATTTTGACATTCTAATGAAATGAGCTATTTTAATTATTAAAGATATTTTGAAAAAAATATGAAAATATAATAATACATAAAGGACTTTTAGTTAAACACTTTAAAAATATTTTACTGAATGTTATCATTGTTAAGAAAAATGTGATTAATAGAGAATAAGAAAAGAGATGGCTATTATTATGTCGTATTAGCTTGAGGAGCGTTGATTTTCTTGGCCATAGGCTGTAAACATTTAATTATTATCGAACAATGAATCTATAAGTAATAACTGAGTACATTTGGAAATCAACACATTTATTTATAATACAGATAATGTCATCTTTCATTAATTAAATAATAATTCATAAATTTTTTATAATATACTATTTCAGATTAAAATAATATAACGTATAGATCACCTGTGTGATAATGTCATATTGTCTATTTTATATTCCAAGGAATCGAATTTTCCCAAAATCCCCAAAATTACCTTTAATTTATTTTCTTTTGTCATCATCATTAAACATACTCTAAAGAAAAAGAAGATTTTTATTTATCGGTTATGGGTTTAATATTATGTTATCATTTTAAACAAATGGCATTTTTATAATTCCGCTATCATAATATGTATATGAACAAGGGTAGTCAGACACCTGTGGCTAGGTGTGTTGAGGGATTGAATGGTATATGTCGAAATAACGACATTGATATTTTTAAACTCGGCTTACGCTCCTTTAATATGGAAATAGTCTCACGTATTTTCATTAACAATTTTTAAGTTGTTTTTAAATTTATAAGAACCTAAAATCTTAAAGTCAGCGAGGAATAGCCCTTGTGACAAGTTGTCGGGTAAATCAAGCAGCCCGGCAGTGTTACAAAGTTATATTGGACTCCCGATGACAGAAGATTTCCGTTCTCATCCTCGTTTTGCGTTATTATTATTATTATTTTAAATTATTGTTTGTAATTTGTTACCTGTGGTGAAGATTGTTTTTATTGTTTGTGTTATAATACTTTTTGATACCATGTGAATTAGGAGCCACACTTATACTTAAATCTAGTTAATTTACGTGTTTTTTCTTTTGTGTATGTCTTGACTCCCCATAGTCCACGATAAGTGTGCAGCAAATGAAAGACTTCTGTATGTTCTGCTGCTTTTCTTTCACTAAGTAGGTCCGTCCCGCTTCCCTATTTGTATTTTGTTATTGCTTCTCGGAGGATAGGGATGGCTATAAGGGGTTATGTGGAGGCCATCAAAAAATTTTTTAAAAAATTATTAGTATCTCTCACTTCCTTTCGATCACGTAAATGCCTTAATGCAATAAAATTAAAATAAATAATACAGCATTATACTGCTAGTGCCCAAATTGTCCAGTTCTGCCTATTTATTTACAATTTACTTAATTCTTAAGAAACAGTGATTTCAAGATCAATATTGTCTGTACACATTTACCCTGATTTTACTATGACCATTGCAGTACATTTTTATATAATTAGACAGTATCTTTCGATATTTAAGAATCTGATTTGCACTTATTTTTTCACCTTCATACCAACTGTCCTTACTATTGTGTAGTTTTTGTTACAAAATCAAGTCTAGTGTATCTGCTTATCGAACGTTACGAAACGAGTTAAATGAAGGCATAGTATGTATAACCGGCATTACCATACTTAATGCATAAAACACACACTGTAAACTGACATTAATTTGCTTCTTAGAACTCATAATATTTTTGTTAAAGAGATTACCCTGGAGATTACAAGCAGGGTAATCCTTAACAAAAATATTCATTTTTAAAATGTGTTCTCAGTTTTTTATTGGGACCAATTTTCTGGTGAATTTAAACAATTGGGAGTTAATAAACATAACTGTTAAATCTGTTTCTGTTCAAAGAATAATATTGTATTACTCTAGTTTACACTAAATTGTAGAAAAATTATGTATTTATAACTCTGCTAAAGAATAAAACTAAGGGATGTTTTTAATGCAGATAAGTTCGACATGTTTCTTTTTATATTGATGCTAAATAAAAAACTGGTTTATGAAAATGGAAAATAAAAAGTGTCATTTCAGCAAAAAACGCATGACACATTATTTATAAACTGTGTACTAAACGATCAGTACGGTAGTTATGTAAAGATCACTTCTCATTGTATGAGCCTATTCTACTTATTTCCCAGTTAAGATGCTTTCCCGTTTAAAACGCTAACTAAAAAAATCGTATTAAGCGGTTTAACTGTATAAGTTTCGCGTTTTCTGTATA
The DNA here is from genome assembly GCA_035578175.1 of Catonia carolina. Classification (NCBI taxonomy): domain Eukaryota; kingdom Metazoa; phylum Arthropoda; class Insecta; order Hemiptera; family Achilidae; genus Catonia; species Catonia carolina. The sequence continues at coordinate 109,621,397 of JAQMRL010000001.1, forward strand.
ATTTTGTGTTTTATTTTATTGTGGATGAGCTAAAGAAAAGAACTTTGCTTGTAGTGATGAAGGTAGACAATTTATTATTAGTAACGGATACTTGTTTCCATGTTGAAATTTGCAGGCTGCATTGCGTAGGTTTCGGTAGGCAAATATAATGAAAATTAAAGACCTGTCAAGACTACGTATTAGACATAATCGATGAGTTTGCTTCTACGAGCGGTAACAAATCTGTTCATAAACTTGTATAGGTACTACGTATTTATGTATCATTACTTTCTCGTTATATTCTTTGACAACTCCTCCGCTATCTTACTTTTATATTGAGTTTATTTTGTGATAAAGAAGCGGTACACTACTGGATTAAGCAGTTTCTGTAACGACTACCTGTAATGCCCTTTTCATTAGCTGACTTGCCGAAGATTTTCTTGTTAATAAAAGAGAAGGTTTTAATTAAGACTTCACAAACTTAATTCAGAGCTTTTTGTACGCTCCTATCTCGTTTTAAAAGTGCAGTTTTTAAGGGATGGCCGCCTTTTTTTAAGGATTATTTCGACTACAATAAATTACTTGAATGCAGATTAAACATTAAAATTTCCACTCCGAAGAAACAGATTAAAGTACATGTATTCCTTTGTTTATCGAATTATTGTAGACTTAATTACTACGAATGTCACAATAAATTAAACACCACCAAATCGTTATAGTAGTGTAAACAAATTTAACAACACTTTACGATAAATATTTTTCTGTAAATGTGCTTAAGTGTATACAGTCGAACTTCTACAACTCGAACGTCTATAACGTCTATATCTCGAATTAAATTTCAATCCCCTTCAACCTTCCATGCATTTACTATGTAAAAAGTCATCTATAACTCGAATTCCGCCATTTCTGTAAATCGAACTATTTATTTCGCTTCTTTTGACAAAATCTGTACGTAGTTGTCAAAATAGCGGTTTTAATCTTTTGAGAAATGTAGGTACAGTGCTGCTTCTTTTATTAATTGTACGAGGAAATGTTCGACCATAATAGGGTACAGACCCTCAAAGTCATCTGGTTGCCTTAGTATAGGCCTTAACAGGCGTAAACCAAAACAATGAATTTCTTTGAATCGACGATTCTTTGGTCGATCACAGACCAATAGAACCATAGTCTGTCGGTACAATGTACAATATTCAGCATGTACTGCGTTTTTTTTAATGCTGTATACAATATGTAAAGTACTTAACACTGCAGCCAATAGCTAAGCTAAATGCAACATACAGTACTGTATATGATATTACGCATGTGCAGTAGGCCTACATATTCCACATCTTGTAGGGTACTGTATTATCCTATAGTCCAGCCTCTCTTAGTTTGCTCCTACTGTCAACAAATAATGACGTCACTAAGCATGCGCATTATATAAAAATGTGTACACGCTGATTAAAAAGTAACTACAAAATACTTTCAAAAGTATTTAAATAGAAAATACTTTTAAAAGTATTTTTCTAAATGAAATTGTTAGGCTTATATCATGTCATGACTAATGTTTTTAGTACTTTAAGTACCTATAATTTAAAAAATAGTTAACTCAATAGGAATACGACATCCGTAAAGTCGCAGACTCTAGCGTGCACTCTGTAGTAGGTGGCTTTTGTTTGTTGACAGTAAGAGCAAACTAAGAACGGCTGATCTGTATGTGGAATGTTCTGTTTTTGTTTATTTTTTAATAATTGCTTTGTTTTCATTTTTCCATAACTCGAAATTTCCGTAACTCGAATTGTTGTCCCCATCCTTTGAGTATTCGAGTTGTAGAAGTTCGACTGTATTAACAAACTGTACTTTTCATGACCAGCTTCTTGAAGGTGAACTGGAATGTAAACACGTCCAGAGTCAATTTAACAGTTGATCTGGTTAGTACTAAAACAATAAGCTGAGAAAACCCTAAACTGAATAATTAATTTTTTGATTTTTTTATGTTTTGTAAGGTGATTGTTAGAAAATACATATGCTATGTTATAAAACACATACGCTCTAAAAATATTTATTTACGAAAGTAAAGGCAATGCAGTTACCTGTAAAGCATTCGTTCTTGGCGATCTGCTTCTATGTAGATGCGATAGTACATAAGAATCATGATAACACCTGGAACCCAGAAGGAGACACTAGATGATATAACAGCGTACGGACGGTTCACTTGGAAACCACAGATGTCTGGATTTCGCCGCCGAAATTGCAGGTGATCCTCAGTCGTATACCATCCCATAAAGATCGGTAGAAACGAAACAAGAGCAGGAGAACACCAGACAGTTGCTAGCATGACAACAAGACGACTCTGTGTCATTATCAACGGATAATCAAGTGGTTGTACGATAGCGTAATAACGATCTACACTGATACAGCAAAGGTGTAATATAGAAACGGTAGAAAAATACACGTCTAAAGAATTCCATACGTCACACATAAAATACCCGAATAACCATCTACCGTTAGTAAGTTCTACACTAGCGTTAAAACACATAGCCCATATTGCAACTAACATGTCGGCTAGAGCCAAAGATACCACAAAATAGTTCGTTATGACTCTCAGTTTTCTGTGCCGCATGACACTAACAATTACTAACAGATTGCCGAATAGAGCAGCCATTATTATAAAAACCATCAAGAGAGATTTCAAAATAAATAGAATAATAAATAGCCACATATACTCGCTATCTTCAAATAATTCATTTTCAGAATACAAAAATGTTTCGTTCACGCCTGAGTAATTCTGGTAATATAAACTACCGTTTTGAATATTGCTCGACAATAAAGCATCAGAATCCATTTTGCTTATGTTTTCAACGGTGATAAAAATTAATTACAACTTTAGAAATGAATGTAAACTTATTAGTATGATTGTAAAATAAAAAATTATTATTTATTTTGGAAAAATATTTCGTAAAAATTGCGTCCCTACAACTTACCAACTTTGGTTTTAACCATTGATCCCGCCAAAGTTTTAAGCAAATATTTAATTTACTATTATCACAGTCATATAAATTATTAACAAATTAAATTAAATCATTTTTTATTTAGTGATACAGAAAATGATTACTTTTGTTCAGTGTATCTTTTATTTGTTTGATTGTAAAATATCCAAAAGTGAATATCTACATTTATTTTTAAACATATTCTATGATTACTTCACATTTTTATAATGATTTACATACCTAATTTGTAGTTACTTTCTTTCTAAACTATTACAAAACACTTATAAAATAAACATTGCTCACAATATCATCATAATTTTCATTAAGAAACAATTAAGTACACTGTTTTCCATTTTAATTCTGTTATACTTCTAGCCATTTTGTTATTTGCTACATTGTTATTATGTAATCTCTTGTATGCTATACAAAACATCAAGTACGGATTTCTGATGCACATCCTGACGGCGGACAATCGTTCAAATGGAAAGGCATGCTAAATATTCATAATTTTTTAGTGACAAACTGAGTTTATATTTGCTGTTTTGTTGACATTTCAAAAATAGATCATAAGGGAAGTTATATTGATATATTTAAAATTAATTGACTTTTTACGATATGGGTCTTATGAAATCAAATACGAATGAATGTAGAGGGAAAGTGCATTGCTATAAAAAATTCTCAAACGTAGGATTAAAGTTATGCAATATGATAATATCGCTTATTATTGTGGAAAAATGCTCGTCCGTAGCTCAAGCTCTGATTTATTTAAACTTTGAAGTGATAAATTTAGAATTGTTCAGTTAGGTATCGCAACGTTGAGATGATTTGAAGTCCTTGGAGTCTTTTAAACCTGAAATTAAAGAAAATAATTTATCAGTTAAGTATTAAAGTTCATTCATAAAATAATATTTTTAAAAACGTTCCTGCTGTAACACAAGGAGCAGCCACTGTGGATAAAGTAACAAAAGCACCAATAGTTGACTTAGTGAATGAGACTGTGGGGATTTTCATTTTAGTTTTTTAGGTAAATTATACCACCACAATAAGAATATTTTTTAAAACCCAAATGGAACAGACAAAGCTATTCCAATTTTCAAAGAGAGAAAACTTGTGTAATGTTTGTTCAATATTAAATATGTTAATACACAGCAGATCAGACCTAAAATAATACACCAATGAAACTGAAAACGATCTCTGGAAACCGACACAATTGTTAAAAATGTGTAGCAGTATTGCTGGACAATGGTCACTGTTTTTATTACGGCTTTTCTCGTGCGCTTGGTTTTGTAACAATAACGTGGAGTTGGGTTTGTTTTAATTTAATACTGATTTTAATAATACCTGCTGATACGTTTTGCGGTTAAATTCAAAATAACATCCCCTTATTTTTTTTATATAACATCTTTTGTTTTATATAAACTGTTTTTGTGAGCTGGTATAAAGGATGGCAACGATAAGAAATTGTGAAATTTTGTCTCCGTAATTGTTAATTATGTGTGAATATTATGCAAAAATTCCAAAATGCTGGTAAAAGAAAAACAAAAAAAGTACTCAATTGTAGAAAGATTATCAGTCTTTGAATTACTACTGGACTTTATACGAATTAATTGTCTCCAAGTTGCGCCCTTAGATTGAACGTTCACGAATGACACGAAAAGTAATCTGACAGCAACACACCCGCATAATGATGGAGGTGTAACAAGATTAGCAAAAAATTCTTATTACTTAACCCGTACCTAATGAATTTTATTGTAAGTTGTGTGTGTGAACTAAAATGTTATCGTCAAAACATTTATTTTCTTGTTTTTTATCTGTATGCTAAATTTTTCTTAAAACGAATTCGAAGGAGCTTCTCAATATGTATTAAGTATTATATGTATTTAATACAATAATAATAATAATAATAATACAATATGTATTTAAGTATTTTCGATACCTAAGTATCGTTACCTCACTAACACATTTTTGCAAAAGTTTCATTTTACTCTTCATTAACTTTCATTAACCTTTACACGGTTTATTTACTGATAATATTGTGACAGAATCGACCAGATGGTTCACGAAGGTTCCAGAATTTCATTCATGAAATAGTATAGAGTGTGAAATAATAGTAACAACAAGAGAGAATAATAAAGACAAAAAATAACAACACACAATATAGTTAGACAATAATAACCATAAAGGTATGTCTATTCATAAAAGTTGTAATAACTATCGTAAAAGGTCGGGTATCGTGTACAGCTATTATGAGGGGGGACCGGTTGTTTACGTTTTCTATTTACAAAAGACCTATTGTTGACCTGTTTACAACGGATTTTTCTAGCACTCATTAAAAAAAGAGTTATTTTTTGTACTTTATTTTTGCATGTTGTTCTATTCTCTTCTCGAACTATCTTTGTAAATAGGTATATAAAGAGACCCCGAGCGCGGTCCAGTCAGTAGTATCCGTTTGATCTTCGACGAGCGATTATCGGGTTGTTATACAGGTTAACTATTCCGAGCATTGTGTTGGTCGACGACTGGTATACTGCCTTTGTTGTGTGTGTATTGTGTAAAGTCTTTTTGTGAGTGTATTGTAAAGTTAATGTGCAGTTTTTGTGAATTCAATTTCTGTGTTTTGTATGTTTGTGTATTATAAAGGTGATTGTAAGTAGAGCTAAGTGAGTTATTAAGTTATTTATTGTTTATTATTAATAACTGTATTGATTTTAATATATTAACAAGTTATTTATTGTAATAAGTCATTTTAATTAGTTTATTATTTATTTTGTAATCTTTTAGTGTAATAAATATTTGAAATTGTAAACCTTAGTGTAATAATTATTTAATTACCTAGATCCCGAAACGGACCTTAGCAATAAGTGTCACAATATACTTATAATGCGACAAACAAATTTGGTTTTTTGGTTAATGGCCCTCTAATGTAAGCTTGTGTGCTGCAATTAATAAAATACAGATCTGTTGTTTAAATTTTAAACAACGATTAAGGTAAGGAAGCTTTATACTATCGTGCAGCTTTGAAAAATATTTGTAACCAAATTATAAAAGAACCGCGTGAAATACTAATTCGTTTTTAAACATTAAATAACCAGAAGTAGTACCTTTAAACGCAGGGTTTTGATGTAAATGTAGGTACAATTTTTTAAGCCCATATTTTGGAGATAACAAATGTTTATTTTATACGAACGTAAAAAGTAGAGAAAGGAAATTAAATTCTTAAAAATTTAATTAAAGTATACACGAATGGTGTTAAGTAAAACGCTTCTATAAAAAAATATTTTGTTATTTTACTACGCAGTGAAAATGCTGACTTGAGGTATTTCAATATACTTGCGTGAAAAACTTAATTATAAATGGCAGTTGATGGTGGGGGAAAAGCGAACGAGACATTCATTCATTCCATTATTGATCATTGGTGGTTTCGCCTCATCAATCATTAGCCATTCTCATTGACAAATTTCATTAAACCTATTTGATGAAAATAAAATTTCATTAAACTTTGTTTATACACGCATACTTTGCGGATCCATTTCAGCTAGCATTCATTAATAGAAGCATGAAAAAAACCAAATCAAAAATGTGTAAAAGCCACGTATAAAACCAACAAATTAAAACCACAACGATCACACACAGTGATGTTCCTTAATGGAAAGTCTAAAAATAATAATTATTGTCGGTAAATTAAGTAAATTCTATTATTTCGATTGTGAATAGTATTAACGCTTACCTATCTGGCATTTTGTTAAATATGTATTTTATAGATAAAAGAATAAGTTAAGTCGGCCAATGGACCAACTCCGTCAGTCAGCTGTTAGAAAGTCGCTTTAAATTGTTAAGTAACACTGTATAGGTAAGTGATTTGTATGGTGACTAGCCGGAAAGATTAAACGTAAAAAATAAAATATCAAATTCGTCTCTATTGACCTCAAAAGTGTAGCGATCATGTTTGGTGGCTAGTTGTGTGAAAAAATAGATGTGTAGGTCGTGCTGTTTCAAGCTGTTCTAATTCGGCTATAATGCATTGCAGTGCTACAGCTACTTTTTTCTTAAATGTAGGAAAAATCATTTAGTTACACTCGCAATTAACAAATTCATAAAAATAACCGTTCTGAAATTTAAAATAAATTTTTAAAAAACTTGAAGAAAATTTGTTCCATCAAAAGTAGGGCCTACTTCATTAATAAAACGGTTTTCGTTGCTAAACACGAGTAGGTTGATTTTATTAATTATCAATTCTAAATTTAATTCGGCAGTAGTCTTCATTCTTTTTCAAGAATAAGTTTGTTGCTAAAGTTTTAATGTCTCTTCTCGGTTTCCTGTTTTCCATGTACTTTAGTTAGTTTCGTTTTTTTCACAGTATTATTAAAGCTAACTATGATGAATAGTTAATTCTTTTAATGGAAACATACGTATTATTCAATCATGGAAATGCCCTCTTTTTAATGAGCCTACGCATAATTCATTGATGTCTCCTAAGCGAGTCCTTTTAAAATGTGGGTAATTTAAACTTAAAATAAATTCAACCTCTGCTCAGTTAGTACTAAAATAATGTTAATTTTTTAACTTCAGTCGCACCTAATACGCTAATTGTTAATTACCGGATATTGTGAAACGTGGAACGGTAAAAATTTTCGAAATCCTAGCTGGGAATTGAAATCACTTTGCCGCGGAGCCGTACCACTGCAAGCGTAACCTACTGTTCTATTATATTGGTAGTCTATATTACATAGGTAGCCCTTATTATACATATATAGGGCTATATAGATATATTACACAGGTATAGTGGTGTATCTGTAATATTTGTCTCCTAGTTTTACGTAATTTCAAAATTCTCTATAACAGTTTTAATTAACTGTTACAGAACTTTTACTTGTTTTACGTTATATTAGTATTAGGATCCTGTTACCGTTTGTTTACTTCTTAAGGGCCCCTTTACAACCCATATCTTAGTGTTTTTCATACTTCTGTGATCTTAGTGTTTAGCTAGTATGCAGTACTTATTTGACTGTGATATTTAACACGTTCTGTGATAAATGTGCTATGTTGCGATATTTTTAGGTTAATATAGAATTTTTAAAAACCGTAAATTTGTACTGTTCGTAAAGTATCGAGCACTTCGTGTTAAGGCTTTGTACACCCTAACTCGGGCATCAGGCGATGATAAATGCTCCGGTATTTCACTTAAAAAGAAAAATCTACAACAGTATTTTAGTTTCCGATGAGATTATAAAATGAATTTATACGTTTGTTAACTGATTTATAAATGCGTTTCTGAGCCTCAGTTATCGTATAACTGCAATATCAAGGTATTATTAATGTTTGTTTCGTATCAATATTCGATAAAATTTACTTAATTAGTTTACTTAAGGTAGAATAGCAACTAAACTAAGTTATAGTTAACATGGCTTCATAAATAACAGGATCTTTAATTTTATTTTTTATGTGTTGCAGATAAATAGTTTCTGCTTTTAAAAATTAAACAGCATGTATTATAATTGAGATTAGTTATATTATATATGTATAGGCCTACGTATTATAGCAGGTGACACAGAAAAACGGGAACTTTTGAGGTGCGTAGTGGCAGTAATGTACAGTCGGCTGCACCACGGAGGGGGACTATGAGCGAAGAACGCAATCTATAGAACGTAATTTTCAGAAATTTATAATTTGGATTGTTTTTCTTAAAAGGCAAGTTGTTGTGGTTCAATTAAAAATTAAGTTGTATTGGTCAATAAAAAATTTTGTAGTTGAATGTATTCTATTTTGTTTTGTTTTCCCAAAGTTCCCGCTTTTCTGTATCACCTAGTATTATGTAGTAATAGAATTAACGAATTAAGGTGAACATAGTTTATTACAGTATTTAATTATTGTTAAATTTTATAATAGATATTCAATGTAACGGCAGTGTACGCTTCCGATGGAGCTACGGAAGCGTTTGATAATTTACAATTTATTATTGAAGGGGTGTACTTTGCTAAAGGCTGCTATTTATCTAATTTGACTTTTTCTCAAGTGATATTAATGCTGTAAAAAAATACGGGCCTGAATTTCATGACTACAAAGAGAAATTTTTCCTGCCGCAGGCAGGTTTGTTAATACAATTTGTATTACGTTGTTTGTTATTAAATAGAGAAAAAACGAATTTTGTCTTCAAAACGTTCCCTTTATATTTTTAGTTAACTAAATGCTTCAGGCAATCATTCGTAAAGTGTTTCTTTGGCGCATTTTATCAATTTAATTTAATAATTTGTACTAATAATTTACAATATAAAATATTTAGGCCTATTGAATCTGATGAGTAATTGAAGGGGTCGGCAGAAGAAAGTGCTAACCCACAAAATTTCCTGCATGATTTTTCCTAAATATTCTGTGAAAATAAAATGTTCAGCAAGTTTTAAACGGGATGCTATACTTACGATCTTAGGAACCTAGATTAACAGAAAAAACAAATGTTTTACAAAAATTTTAAAACCGATTTGTAGATTTCAGTAAACTTTTAAAATGGCATTGCATAAAATTATGTTGATGTGGGTTAGCACTGTCTTCTCCCGACCCCTTCAATTGTGAGATGATCCTTAGGGATATACGTATAACAATTCTAAAGATATCAATATACTGATATCTGTACGGTTATCAGTAAATAGTTTATTTTTAATTATGAGCACTAGCTCTTTTGCCCGTGTTACGCGCGAGCTTATTGCTAGCCTCAGAGGGGTTGCAAAAATCAAACGGGTTGGTTAGACCATTGTAATTTCATTAAAGAAGTATTACGAGTACGGTAATAGAAAGGTTAATCGTAGAATAAATAAACTACAATATGTTATAAAAAGTTTAGTTGTCAGTAATCCAAAAGACGGTTTAGTGCACATTAGAAAGCGTGAAATTTACTAAATCAAAAACTCAAAGAAAAAAAACGGACGGAAATCAAATTTACGAAAAGAAAATGTTAGTAAAGGATCCAAAGGTCACGTAAAAACAAACACTAATTAGACAAACTAAATGGGTAAACAATCAAAAATTTAATTCTACTTTGCTCGATTAATTTTCGACGTATATTTTATAAAAGAGGTAGCCGAACCGATACAGTTAACCCCTAAATTTAATACAACGATTTGAAGTTTTTAGCCCACATTTATTTTACAGTAAGGACTCGAAACACGGGCTCTGCAGGGATATTTTCGTTTCCTGCCCCTAAATATCTATAAAAAACCCAAATCTCCGATGGTTTACCTAAGAGCTCAATTATCAGATTTTTCAAAACTGTAATATTTCATCCGAAACAAAAATAACTTCTTAAAACTGCATCAGTTAGTTTTCATGGAGGCCACTAGTCAATTAAGAACGCTGTCGGAGTGATAAATCTTCAAAGAAGGTCAATAAAAATTAATTAATTAATTTTCTATTTTTTACGTTAATTTAGAAAAAGTAACGATGGTTGATGGCAAATCTGCACCTAGAGATCTGCATTTTTAAAACATATTGACCGGAATAAGTCTAGTGGTAGCTGAGACTAAACTTGGCAAAATTCCTTGTGCTTTTAAATATATAGATCTATTTATTGTTAATTTCTAATAACTATTTTTGAATTCTTTTATCACATATCCTCTTCCCTACTTTACGTTCAATCCATTAAGACGACTTAGAAACTATTGGTGACTTCTTGTTAAGGTACGACTTGAAGGTTTCCTGCTACTGATTATCCCATCGCTTTGAGCTTAGATCAATGCAAAATGATGTAAATATATGCATTGCTAGTTGTGCTGTAGCACTTGTAATTTTCTGCTAAGTAACAATTCTTTTAAAATTTTACTTGAACATGATCTACAGAGTGATTTTTTAGTCCTGTTACCCAATTGTTAATGTCTGGTAATTTTTTTCTAAGAAAGGGAAATTTTGTTTTGTGACACGAAGTTGGTAACCCTACTCATCCGGCATAGATACGGCAGTGTGAATTGATTCTCCTTGAGGAGTGTAAAATTTTGTGCCGTTTCCGGTCCTGTTACGAACAGAATGTCTTCTATCCTGGAACAATCGCTTTTTTTAAATCTGGAGGTGAAGCTCTTGGACTAATCGTACGCGGTACGGATACAATTTCAATTTTTAGCAGCTTTCTTAACATTCAAATATGACAAATCAACTTGCGAGGAAAGTTTTCGTAAACTTTTCCGTGGAGAACTGAGCAATCTTGTTTTCATATTTTCTAAAACGTAATCTGTCAAGAGAGTTGGTTGACCACTACGTTTTCTATCACAAACACTACCTGTCTCTCGAAATCAGTTTGTTATCCTAGAAATTGACTTTTTTCTGGTGGAGAAACACCAACAAATTTAATTTGAAATGATTGTTTTACACTCGCGTACGATTTCGTAGCTAAATATTGTTCGAGGATGAAAACCCGTTGTTCTAGGGTAAAAGACATTCTGTTCGCAAAACGACCGGAAACGGCACAAAATTTTACACAGCTCAAGGAGAATCAACTCACACTGCCGTATCTATATCGGTTGAGAAGGACTATCAACTTCATGTCACAAAACAAATTTCACTCTCTTAGAAAAAAAATTACCAGATATTAACAATTGAGTAATGGGATTAAAAATCACTCTGTATCATCACATAATATGTTATGCTATATTATAGCATCACGATGTGAAAGAAAACTAATTGAGTTTAGGAAGGCCGACGGCATTTCGAACCGACCTGAAATAAAATTTTAGTACCTACTCTTGTACATCTGCGCTTGTTCTCATCTCGGTTCGTTCGTCTCCATAATATTTCTTCAATAAAAAAAATGGCAACATCTGCGGTTCAATTGTCAGGAGTTTTGCTATTGCATCAAACCATTTATGCACGTTAATGCTGATCGAGACGGTGAAGGTAACATGTGAAAATGAGTGATGGAAAGTGTTAAATTTGACCGGGGATCAAGCGCAGGACTTTCAGCTCAAATTCAGTTGCCCTTACCCCTACACCAACAGTCCGTCTTTGTGTACTTAGCAAAGGTTTTAGGTTTAATTCCTGGCTAAGGTCGGAAAATTGTTTCAAGTGGACAAGCAATTGACAACACTTTACGTAAATGGAAAAAAGGAGACTTCAAAAAAAATCTGGCAGCAGTATTCTATAGAATTGATTATGTATTTGTACAATAAGCTTACGTTAATTAAAACAGGATAATAATAATTTATACGTATAATTACAGTGTATCAAAGTTAAAGAGTTTTAGTGAATTAACTAATTAGGTAGATTATTTGATGAGGTGTAGAGGAAGCAGTTTGTTTATTAAAACAATTAATTTATTAATTGATTTCCAATAACTTTCTTTAGAATCAATATTTAAAGAACACCTAATGGTTTGGTGCATACTTGACTCCTAAGCAGAAGATCCCGGGCAAGATCCCTGTTTTTATTCACTTCCAAGAAAATTTTGTGATTTCATTGTTTGAAATCCCAGTAGGTACCTAAATTGTTTGATCCTTTTAGAAAACTTGTTAACAAAATACAAAACCTCAACAACATTTCGTGAATTTTCATGAAGATAAGACGCACAGAGTGTAATTTGTTTTCGCTTTATGGTTTTGCAAAGACTAACTCTTTAATCCAGACCAAATCAAAGCACAATAAATTGCATTGTAAAGAAAATGTTTTTGATGTCCTGATGTTTTGAAATGTCTGTCCAACCTCATAAAAGGACTAACTTTGGTACGAATTATTTTTATAATACCCGAAGTGGCTGTTAAATTTTTAATGTTTGTTAAAGCGAACATCTAAACACATGATTTTATTATTATTTTATCGGTGTACAATCGATTTACGTAGTACCAAAGGAAGTCGTTTCTTTCTTTGTCTTTCCAATACTTAGTAAGCACTCTTCTTTGAAACTGTAATTTATTTTTTATAAAGCATTTGAATGTTTTTTTACGTCATCCTCCCTTTTAAGCACTCTTTAAATTAATTTACATGTTTCTGAACCTATTTATAAAATACTAATATTAGAAGCTTATTAATTTTATTTTTGTTCTCAGATCATTAATAGATATATTGGAATGCAGAATGAGATCTATCTGTTAATTCATCTCCCCACAGAGCGCCATGTAAGAAAAGATCTGCGCGACAGTGAATTGTATTTAAAATCTGTTTTACTCAGTAATTGTATTTAAATTGTTTCTTAATAGCAGAACTTAATACATTTTACTCTGTTACTAAATAAGATTTTTGTCAAGACAATCACATAAATTCCTCACATATACGAATGGAAATTAAGTTCTTTGTTCACAAAATTATATAATATATTAGAATTTTCAGTTTAGTTTGTCTTAGTTTATGAACACGGGTTCTCTCATTGACTGACTGAATGAGTCACTTAGTCATTTATTCATCACCAAATTGACTGACTTCTCGATAATACGAACACAGATACGAAATTTGGTACGTTTTCCTTATATGATCAATAAGATACTTTAAAGCATTTCCATTTAAAACGCTTACGCTTAAACGATCAAAATAGTGATACGTCCCCGAATGAAATAAAAATATTATTCCATACCTTGCCAAAGAGCTACAGTACTGAAATGTTTTTTTTAGTCCCTATTGTGTGTACGTTGCAATCTGTTCAATTTAAGAACAATAAGCAACCCCATAAAATGAGTTGAGGATGATGTACATGAGGTGTAGTCTTGTTCAGGCTCAGGCCGACCATTCCTGTGAGAATATGGTTAATTTAACCCCAACCATCAAAGTACACCGGTAATCATTGTTTAGTATAAAATCCGAATAAAAGTATGTACCTTTACTAGGATTTGAAGCAAGAACCTTCGTCTTCAAAAATCAGCAGTTAAACAGCTGATCCGCGGCCACGTTTTACCACTAGACACACCCGGTAGCTTACTGAAATTAAGTATATTACGAGTAAGTAAGATGAGAAGTATTTTTGTGTCATCAGTCTCTCGACTGGTTTGATGCAGTTCTCCAAGCTGTTCTACCTTGCGCAAGTCATTTCATATCTACATACCTGTAACACCCTACGTCTTTTGTAATTTGCTTTATATTCTAACCTTTGCCTCCCCCTACAATTCACTCCCTCAATATTACCCTCCCTTATTAGTAGCCCAATACCTGGATTTCTTAAGATATGCCCCACTAGCCTATCCCTTCGTCTGGTAAGATGCTTCCATATACTTCTTTTTTCATCCATTCGCCTAAGAACCTCTAAATTACTTGTCCACCCACCTAATCTTTAACACCTTCTATAGCACCACATTTCAAAAGCTTCTATCCTCTTCCTTTCTACGTCCCTATCACCCACGTTTCACTCCCGTATAATGCTACACTCCAAACATATTGTTTTAAGAAAAGTTTCCTAATCTTTAAGTCAGTGCTTGTAGTCAGTAAGCTGTTTTTCATTTCAAAGACTGTTCTAGCTTGAGCAATTTTACTTTTGATATCACTTGTGCTTCTACCATCCTGTGTTATTTTACTCCCTAGATGCCAGAATTCCTAACTTCCTTTATGCTTTCGTTGCCTACTTTTAAATTTCATATCTCTTCTAAACCACTCTTGCTACTGCACAACACTTTCGTTTTGTTCTTATTAATTTTCATGAAGTAATCCTTTCTCATGATCTCATCCATTCCATTTAAGATGAGAAGTAACTGCTCTAAAACAGTTAATGTTATTATAAAATTTTCTCAAAGAGCTACAGCTCCAGGATTTTGCGTTCGGATTTGACGAGGAGATAATATAGGCTATTAGGAAAAGCACTTTTTATGGGGAGGTCTCCTAATATGGGAATATGCTGTTCGCACATGATAAGTGCTGCAACCTTGCGGTATGTGACGCAATACTTGTAAAAAGTAATGATAGCATCTTCCCTTGAACAAAGTAACGTCAGTTGATTATTTTACAGTGAAGTACGCGGTCGGTTGTGTTTTGCGAGTTTTAAAACTTTATTTTTCTCAGATATTGGTGTGGTTTTGAGTATCAAGGTAAGAAATTTTTATAAATTCAATTATATAGTTGTATTCTACATACTTTTTGCTTATTATTGTTGCTATAATCTTTGATTAATTCGTTTTTGTATCAAAATATAAATTTTTCGTATGTTGTCTATGTTGCCTATTATGGGGAGTTGATAAGTTGCCTAATGTGGGTATCCCCGTATTAGGAACCTGAAATGTGCCATTATTCTTAATAGGCTGATACCATTATTTCCTTTTTACTTTCTCTTGCCTATATGAATATATAGGAAGAAAAATATTGTTTTCATGTCGATTTTTCGAAATCGAGTTTCCACCGGATCTACACGTTTTCAGACCCCCTGGACCCAAAAAACATGTTTATAGCGATTGGTCTCTGTGTGTGTGTGTGTGTGTGCGCGCGCGCGCGTGTGAACAAAATATCTCAAGAATGAAACATCGTACGAACTTGAAACTTGAAACTTAAGTTAGATACTACTACCGGACCCGACACGAACATTTTTATCAAAATCGGTCAACCAGAAGTAGTAGTTTATTCGTGTAATTTTTCACTTTTTTGCAATTTTCTGAAAAACTGGTCCTACGATTTTTTTTTAAATCACCACGCTTACTTAATTTTATATGTTTTACAAGATAGGGTAGGGGTCATGTCTGCTGAAATTCTTGGAGAGGCTGTTTTTACGTAAAAACATTGTTTCTTTTAAGATTGCGGCTTTAATATGTATTTTAGAGCAAAAAATGTATTAATAAAAGTTGTAGACAATTTAAAATCCTACAACTTTTATTTCAAACATTTTTTTGTAAATGCTTAGTTTAGCGTTAATTAGCGATGTTCTGTTTTTTCTCACGAAAACGTGTGAAAAACCGATTTTTTAAAGATTTCAGCCCTTGTATGCATTTTACCACAAAAATGTATATAATTAAATTTATAGTAAATTAAAAGATCTACAACCTGTATTTAAAGCATTTTTTTCTACAGAGCCTAGTTTAGCGTGAAAGAGTGATTTTCCGTATTTTTACGCCAAACTGAGGTTGATTTTCATTTTGCGCCTTTCACTCATGATTAAAATATGGTTATATTTTTTAACGTTAGTTTTTTGTTTGTCTAATGTTTTATTACTAATGTTAGGTTACATTGTTCATTATTTATATCGGCAAGAGAAAGTCGTGTGAGTGTTTCACACCAGATTTTTATTTTCAGTCCAGGTGGCTCCTAGAAGAAGTGGGACCCTGATAATATGAAAAAAACAATCAATGCATTGAGAACAAAATAAATGGTTAGCTTTAAAGCCAGTAAAGTCTTCAATGTTCCCAAACTACATTAAAGCTTTATTAAAGCTAGAGACAAAAGTGAAGAAAACGTTAAGACAAATCTAGGGAAGAAACCGGAACTGTCACCACATATTGAAAAATATGTAGCTGACCACTGTATACTATTAGAGAAAAAATGCTTTATTTATGTATAAGATGTTATGATATTAGCTTATTAGCTAGCAAGAGTAAATAAAAACACATTCTCGAATACTAAACAAGCTGCTGGTAAGAAATGGTTGAAATTATTTATGTGTAGACATCCAGAGTTATCAATTCGCAGGCCAGAGGGCCTTTAAAAAGCCAGAGCTGCTGGTTTCCATCCAGAAGCTGTAGAAGCATTTTAAAACCTTTTTAAACCTGCAATGATGAAGATCAAAGACAATCCCAACAGGGTGTACAACAGCGACGAGACAGACATCACTGTCGTACAACATAAACGAACCAAGATAGTAGCATCAAAAGAAAAGCGGCAAGTAGCTTCTCTTCAGGAGCTTGAAAGAGAAAAAGTAATTAATGTTGTTACTTGCATAAATCCCGGGGGACATTTCATCCCTCCATTGATAATTATCCCTCGGAAGAACACGAAGAATACATTAATGAAGAGTGCACCATCGGAATTCATTGCAGCCTACCATATCATTGGATGGATCCAAATGGATATCTTTACGCAATGGTTTCAAGATTTTATGAAGTGCACGATACCAACCAAAGATGATTCTGTTCTCTTGGTATTGTAAGGACAATACTCGCACTCCAGAAAGTTAGATATGATCAACCTTGCTCGTGGTAACTACGTAGAAATTGTGACAATACCTCCACATACCAGTCAAAAACTGCTGCCACTGGATGTTTTTTATGATCCCTCTTAAATTAGCCTATTGTAAGAAAATCGAAAGCCATCTTCGCTCAGGACAGCCCCTTACTCATGACTTCATTGGAGAAGTGTTTGGTAGAGCATACTTGAGAGCACCTACTGCTGAGAATGCAGAGAGTGGTTTTCAGAAAACTGGACTTTACCCATGCAGGCGAAACATCTTCCAACCATCAGACGTTTCTCTACATGAATTACCTTCCGGGTCGCTGAGTGAGCCATCAACATCTAATCTCAGTCTTACACCTACTGTTGTGTCTGAACCATCATCGCCATCATCTGGTAACCATCTGAATATAGTTACGGCATTGGTTTTGAGCCCAATTATAGAGGTTAATTTGAAAATCGGAAAAATTCTCAGAAGACTTAAAAAATCACCGGATCTCCACACAAAGCTGTTCTTGAAGAAACTTTAAGAAAAAAGTTTGAGGTTAGGAAAAGGAAAAACGCCGAAAAGAGAAAAGAAGAAATGAAAAAGAAGAGAGAGGATAGTAGAATGAGAAAAGAAGAAAGAATTGCTGAAGGAAACCAAGGAAAACTGCAAGAAACTTAAAAAAAGGCAGCATTTAAATAGGAAGAGAAACGTATCGACACCGGCAGATGATTCTAACCTAGCAGTCCTCCTCGATGATAGTTCCGACGATAAACTCCCAGCAATGGGTGATATTTGTACTGAACATGCCTAGTGTCTCTACTGTTGAGGTTTGTTTTCTGAGGATCACAATGGTGAACTATGACTGATGTGTCATAAGTCCAAGAGGTGGGCTCGTGCTCTTTGTGCAGGAGTTGATTTTAATCGTGAGTTCTGCCCGAAACAATTAAATTTTTCATCTAAATAGTTTCATAATTTTGTGCTTTTTATACTAAGACTTTAAAATTCAGATTGAGACTGTTTTTTTTAACATTTTCATAATATCATTTTTATTACTGTTTTATATTTTTTTAACTCTCCCCGTATTAGGAGCCAGTTTGCTCTCATCGTTGTGAGTAATTTTTTTAAATCAAAATGTAATTTGAAATTTTACTATAGCGATTCAACTTGATTTTTGTGTCAAAATAATGTAATTTTTCAATAAAAATTTAGTTACATGATTTACGTCTTTATTTTAGTTTCCCATCAGTTTTCAAAAACAACCCCATAATAGGCACTTTTATTACCTAGTAATCTTTATTCTATAATACCTAGTAAGCTTATTCACAACATTTTTTTATTAGTCTCGTTTTATACCACCGTTTTTTCCATTTTCAGTTGCATTTAGTTTCATAGAACTCGTTGCTAATTACTGCAACGCTAATTGGAAACAAATGTGTACGAGTTTTTAATTAAATGCTGCACCCAACCTAGTGATGTTTGCAACTAATTTTAACACAACCCATCTGTGCTAGGGAAAAGCACGTGCGCAGTGCCATTGCATTACTATACTATTCATTACATCATTTTGAACTTGAAGGTCGATGAAGTCAGCTACACTATTGCCGGATTGCATTTTTATTTTTCATGTGGTACTTGTATTACAATTGCCTCACTCACATGAGCATAAGAGCGCATTAAAACTACGCTATGGAATTCTCTATAAAATAATAATAATGCGCTATAAAATACAATGAATTACTGATGTTCTGTTTTGATTTTAAGTTCATAATAGTTTATTTAGTTTGTTTATTTTATGGTTTATCTCATGATTGTTCCCTTCTACTATAAGCTTTGATTGTTTGTTGATCTATCACTTTATTCTTAACTTAAAAATTATAATACCTTACATCAGACTACATATTACTTTTTTCGCAAACTACGTCGAGAAATTGAAATATTTAACACTGATAAAACTGCTCTTTATAAAATTTGCTTGGATTCAAATCTTTTAAGATAACTTAACCCACGTTACAAAAAAATTAATTTTGTTAATGATTAACACAAAATTTTTGTGGTTTGGTTTCATTTCAATAATTCCTACTTATTTTTCTTTACCATCGCAGTATTATACTTCATAGTCAATAAACGTTGTTTTGTGATCGTTTAATATGCCTAATCGTAAAAAAAAATGAAAAACTTCTACTATCTGTAAGCATTTTTTGAAAGATTTATGAATCATATGTGCAGTGACGGGTAAAGGAAAGGACAGTGTAATCTCTCAATTTCGTGGAATATATTGCAGGCTTAAGATGGTTTCAAGCAAGCTTCGATTTTTTTTTAACCATTCCGCAAGCTGATTGGCTTATTTCTTAGTTTCAATTGCGTGTTTCGAAAGCCCTTAATCAAATAAATGAATAAATATTAAGTTTTACATTAAAACTGATAAACATTGAGAAACATTAAAATAGAAAACTTTGCAATAATTTAATAAATTTTACACGGTAGATGTTGGGTAAATATATTTACTAGTTTTAAATTTTAACTGATTTCATCGTGGAAACTACGTAATAATGAATAATAACTGATGAAAGAAATATCAGCTATATTTTTTTAGAACGCTTAATTACGTAATAAATTGTTAATTTAATTCACTAAAATACCTTTAATTGTGGTTCATATTAAACCTTTTATCAATCATGAAATACAGAAATGAATAATATACTTCACGTACTAAGTGTATTTTACGCTGCAAAGCATCATACGAGTAAACATATGGAATAAAGAGTAAATCTTAACTTACAAACGAGAAAGCGATAAAAAGGGGAACTAATGCAATTACGTTTTGCTTTGCTTCAGGTTACCACCTTCATTCTGTAACTTTTCCTAAGAATTTTTTAATGAACCTATTTGTCTATTTTACTTAATATAAATTTACATAACCTAAATTTGTCACTGCGTAGTTCTGATAAATACTTAAAATCAGAAAAAATCGTTACTAGTCAATTACGTCTCGACTATCTAATACTCCCACCCTACCACTTTCCAATAGTGTACAGGTATTTGTAGACTACTGATTTTCTGTTTATTTTAATACATTTTAGAGTATATTTGTATCTAGTACACGTCATCAGTCAGTATTCGATATTTTCTTATTTCAAAAAATGAGAAAGTTTGTCGTTGAACAGAAATCAAAATAAATTGTGCCGCCACCGTGGTCAATTGCAGCGTGCTATGCTGCAAAGCAGAGATCCCGGGTTTTACCCGGCGAGGGTCTGGAAAATTACTAAACATTCTAATCGACCGTTCCTGAATCGAAAGTAGTCTTTAATTACTTTAATTAAAGTAGAATACTTTTTTACGCGAATAGCCTATATATAAATTGGAATATTAATACTAAATCAATTTGTTTTTATGGTCATAAAAATACATTAAATAAATTTTAGGTACAGGTTTTAAAAATACGAGAATAAACATGTAATAATTGTATTAAAGCGGATAATTTTAGTTTTGAAAAAAATTACATAAAGTTTGTTATTTTAGCAGAACTCTACACACTTGGTTGAAATGAAATTTAAAATCAATACCGTACAGCAAAACTGTAAAACCGTTGTACAAAAGGTTCTTAGTAGCATTTGGACGCAAGTCAAAAGTTTAATTTTGTCATTTGAACTGAAGTTACACAAATTATTTTTTTAAATTGTAGTGGAAAAAGCGTTCGCTCTAATAAATTAAAGAATTACGACATTTTATTTCAAGGATTTTCCAAATCTTTCTTTCCTTCGTTAAAAAGGTTCGTTTTTATTTGTTAAACTTACTAAAAAAAACGCGTAAAATAATCTCCCCACTCTTCACCGACAATGCCAGTTTTTTTACACTGTAAGTGATAACGCGTGACAAGTCGCGACGGTAATCCTCCCTGACTTTAGATTAGTCTATCGGAGTCTTGCCACTTTACAAAATGTCAATAAGCTAAACTGTGGCGCTAATAACTGGCATGAAGTTCTCCGGGAAAACTTTATGAAAACGGTAGTAGTGAATGGTGAAATAAATGTATTTATGAAAGTTTCTTTACACAGATTTCTTCGTAATAATTTTTTCTACGGTGCATGTAATCCGATCTACTTTAAGGTTTTAAAAAATTCAATCAACTGAGAGGTTTTAAAATCACTTTTAAGTAAAGAATGAAGTAAATTATTAAATTTTATACTACGAATAATTAATGATAGGTCTAGCACGTCTCAAATGTTCTCGGAATTTAGTTACGCAATCTGAATTAACAAAACTACCTTTTAGCCGAAAAACATTCACAGATTATAAAATGCATATTTAATCGACTAAAGTATCACGATGCACATATAATAACTAGAATTTTTTAATTGGACACTTTGTCACTTTAATTCATAAAGTAATCATGAATTAATAATGTATTTAAATTTTTACAAATCTATAAAACCCACGGAAACTGTTAATATTTTTCAGTATTGTATACACTTCAGTATAGCGTTAAAATATTAATTTACTGCGGTGATAATTTTTGAAAGTGTAGGAACAGTGTGTTAATTTTTACCTACTCATCATAATACTAATTTTGTATTTTTTCATCTCAAAAATAATTACTGAAGCGAAGTGGCAAGGTTTCAACACAGTTAAGGGTCTCAATTTGTTTTTATCTTAGTAGAATTATTTTACACTGCATCTGGTAGTTGTGACGTAAAATACTTCTCTTATATAATTGAAATGTAAATTTTTGTAAAATATTTTCTGATTTTTTTATATTTTTAAACATAGGACATTTAATGGAGCTCTATTTGTTAAAAGGGTGCATTCAAGAGAGTAGTTCAAACCAACCCGTATGGAGGGGTTTCTTACAAAAGAGACTAGGTCTGAATGTATAGGATGCTATTAGTTAATTATTTTCCTTTTTTGTTTGTTTTTATTTAAAGTCACCTCAGCTGCTTTGGTTATTAGCGACTACTGTGGATTGCAGAACGGAATCGGTAAGCTTTAACTTGTAATAACTTCCAGGCCCTAGCCGAGAAATGAACCTGAGACCTTCCTCTGTAAAGTGTACAGCACAGTCTAGTGCTCTAATCGATGGGCTACAAACGTTTCATTCCCATAGTTATTTAATTTGAGTACTGAATTTTTAGAAGACGATGACAAGGTTTAATGTAAAAATGTTATTTGATATCGTTACAACAAGGTTCCTCTTTCCCAGGGTATTTTATGAATTGCGGGAATGTATTTACAATGAGTACTACTTTCACATTAGTCAAAGTAGGCGGACTTTTGGCACATAATAAAACGTACTGCAATTTCAGTTTCATATACTTTACTGATACTGCTTGATAATCTTACTGATACTGCTTGATAATCTTGTATTTTTTAGGTTTTATTAACTATCGACAAAATTAGACCTATTACAAAGGGAATGCTTTTTACAAAACCTTGTAACTTTTATTGACTTCAAAATGTGCAGGTAAAATGGTCATAATATATATGTAATATTACCGTCTGAGCCCGCATACTTGGCTCCAGAATACTGGAGGTCCCGGATTTAATTCCCGGTCAGGTCTGGCCGGAACCATCGCTCGTTTTTCTCTGTTACGGTTTACTGCCTGCATTAGCATTAATTTGCAAAGACTTCGGACGAAAAAGTCCATGGTGCCGTTACTTTATAGCACAATATTACGCTAAACTGTATTTTGGAAGGCTCCATACATTCAAATGTAATAAAAATTTGTCCTTTGTACTATAAAAATACAAAACTAATTTTTTTTTAATTTTAAAAACCGATACAGTTAAGTGGAGATAAAGATGGTTAGTTTAATTTTCTTTGAAGCAACGTAATTGGCTCAGGAGTTTAGAGTTCTAGTAAAACATAAATTCAGAACTACATTACAACTTGCTATACAGGTAAACAGAAATGTCTACCTGAACACTATTGTCCGTGAATGTGATTATATCATGTTTAACAATTTACATAACTATTCAGTGTGAATGTCCTAAAGACAAACATGACATGTGCTCAAACATGACATCATATACTAATATCTTACGATGTGAGATAATATGATTTGTGACATAACCATTTTTCATTTTAAAATGCTTAAACGACGTGATAGGTTAAGTGATTTTTAAATAATTAAAAAATGTAGTGTATAGATGTTAAGGCACTCGGAATATTAAAAAGTAGTTTCGTTTTTATTTCATTTTTCCTAGTAGAGCTTACCGAAAACATCGCACAAAACTGAATTAAAGAATGATCTTTTAAGCTAATCATGTTTGAGAGTCCAGGAATATTTTAGAAAATTCCAGAATATTTGGTTCCAAAAGAAAATTTAAGACTGGTGTTCAAGTGTAAGATAAAATTTATTTTATTACTGGACGGTTAGCTTCAACTAATGTTAACTGACAATGTTTTCAATTCGTATTACAAATAAACGTGACTAAGAAAAACTCTCGTAAGTTCTATTATTTCATAACACACTTATTTATTTAATTGCTATTGCTAATAAGAAAGAAAATATTAACTGAAAATAAAATAAATCAATTTTAGCTTACAATTGAATATATTCATTAACGAAATGCAGCTGAAGAAAAGAGATGCCTGGAATGTTGGCCCGCACTCAGCAAACGATAACCACAAGGTATTCAACCCCTAATATAAACAACTCAGCACGATAGCTGCTGCCGCACTAC
Organism: Catonia carolina; assembly: GCA_035578175.1. Lineage (NCBI taxonomy): Eukaryota > Metazoa > Arthropoda > Insecta > Hemiptera > Achilidae > Catonia > Catonia carolina. The sequence goes on from JAQMRL010000001.1 coordinate 109,645,055, forward strand.
AGGTTGGAAGTACCGTAACAACCCTACCCTGCGATCTGCAGGCTGTTCTCTAAAGTCTCACAAACAGTCATGACGCAACTGCTACACATCATAGAATGATATCAATCACCCTTCTAACACCTTACGACACACTTTACCCACTTAAATCATGCAGTTCACCGAAATAGAAATAGACTTTATGATTAAATAGCATTTCCTTTGAAACAAATTTTTTTCCTTCACTGACCTATCCCCTTGTAATTTAATAATACTACTACGCTTTAATAATGAGTATTAAAACATACTAATTTCCTCACAATACGTACGCCTATTTAAAAGTGTCATTATTTATCTCTTATTCCCACACACAATATCAATAATACTTCACTTAAGAAATCAGTGTACATACTATACTTCACAAAATACTCAACGGATTTTCTTATTTTTTTAACCTCTTTTGTAACAACAATTTAGTATCTTTATACTCAAACTTTTTTAGGAAAGTAAAATGGAAAAATACGTATTGCTTTTCTACCTGACTACGCTTTGCAAAGAATGGCAATTTTTCATTTTGTACCATGTACCGTAGAAACATTCATTAGAATTTAAATAACAAGTATAATACTATCAATCAGGTAAACAGGTTTGTGGAAAGGTAAGAGAAGGCCCTGTCGAGGTAAGCTATGCAAGGCGTCCGTCACAATCTGACAACGTAAAATGAGATTTTCCACCCCTCGCATGGTCTACAATTTAAAAAATTAATTCCAAAAGATTCAGTTGCTGATGAGTTAAATAAATAATTGATTTATGTTACCGAATCTACTGCGAATCCAACGTTTCCGGTCTCGAATTCAGAAAGTTACTGGTTGGTAAGATAAGAAGGGGTTGAAAAAAGGGCAGAAAATAAAAAAGAATGGTCCTGGGATTTAGAGATACATTATTGAATATCATTTTTAAATAAATAGATAAAAATTTCAAGTTTTCACCGTTCAACGCAGAATTAAACTGGCATTAATTTCACATATACACTATAGTGCGTTACAATCGATGCCATATTCTTTTAAAAATTGAGGTTCAAACTCAGGTTTTCTGTTGTTTTTGACGCGGACATTAATAAATTTTTGAACTGGGACCCCCAGTGGAGTTTTTTCTGGAATGACTGTCAGCTGGTCACCATACAAAGTCCCTTGTACCGCGGAGGACTTACATCTCGTGTTATAAATATATCGAGTATATCAGGCAGTTTTGTGACGGTAGATAGCTAATATGTCGGCATCCTGGATGTTAATACTTCAAATCGATTGTAAACAATTACATTAGCAGTTGCCTACTTCGCGGTGAATTTACTGTACATCCCCACTGAGCGTTCTTCGCATTATAATTATCTCCTAGTATAAATGTTACTCCTAACTCATCGAAGAAATTCTGAAACTCCTCCTCAGTTACTCGAAATCTAGGCAAACAAGAAACTGATGCTACATTTAATTTTAAGTGGTTTAGGTAAAAAGAAAGTACGGTTGCCTGAAGAAAATTTGCTGGAGATGTCGTATGCGGAGTTTAGTCCTATGTAGAATTTAGTATAGCGTTTCATATATATAAGGCTGACCTTGAAGCATGTACAATTTAGTACAGATGCTGATGACGTCACTATTATTACAACGTCACTATACTATACGTAGCTACTATATTAACTAGCCTTTACTATTTCCCGTGTCCACAGAATTTTCATTTAGTGTCTCCTCATTTACTAATGAGTAGAATTAGCTTATGTTTTTCGTTTTACATTGTTTACTCATGATTAAACAACATAGGTTATATTCTTCGACCACTTTATAAAATTCAAAAATCTGGTGTGAAACACTCACACAACTTTCTCTTGCTAATGCAAATAATTAACAATAAACCTAACATTATTAATAAAATATTAGAAATAAACAAAATCTAACCTCAAAAACATAACCTAATTTTAATCATGAGTGAAAGACGCAAAATGAAAATCAACCTGATTTTGGCTTAGAAATACGGAAAATCACTCTTTCTCTCTAAACTAGGCTCTGTAGAGAAAAATGCTTTAAATGAAAGTTGTAGATCTTTTAATTTTCTATAAATTTAATTCTATACACTTTTGTCGTAAAATGCATACTAAGGCCGAAATCTAAAAAAAATAGATTTTTCTAACGTTTTCGTGAGAAAAAAACAGAAAATTGCAAATTACCGCTAAACTAAGCGTTATACAAAAAAATGTTTGAAATAAAAGTTGTAGAATTTTAAATTCTCTACAACTTTTATTATATAACGTTTTGCGCTAAAATGCATATTAAAGCCGCAATCTTAAAAAGAAAATGTTTTTACGTAAAAACAGCCTCACGCAGAATTTCAGCAAACATGGCGCCTACCCTATCTTGTAGAGCATAAAAAATGTAGTAAACCAGGCGATTTTAAAAAAATCGTAGGACCAGTTTTTGAGAAAATCGCAAAAAAGTGAAAAATTATACGAATAAACTACTTCCGGTTGACCGATTTTGATGAAAATGTTCGTGTCGGGTCCGGTAGTGGTATGTAACTTAAGTTTTAAGTTTCAAGTTCGTACGATGTTCCGTTCTTGAGATATTCTGTTCACACACACACACACACACACACACACACAGACACACACACAGACCAATCGCTAAAAACATGTTTTTTGGGTTCAGGGGGTCTGAAAACGTATAGATCCGGTGAAAACTCGATTTCGAAAAATCGACATGAAAACAATACTTTCCTTCCTATATATTCATATAGGCAAGAGAAAGTAAAAATGTGTGTGTGTTTACCTATTTCTGTAATTTGACATGATGAATAATTTGCAGACAAATGTTATGCACTACCATCTATATGGTTCAATTGCTTACAGTATTTTTGTACATTTTTAAGTGATAATGAATGCAAAAAATTTTTGTAAAGAATTTCAATATCCACAATAAAACAAAAGAAAAAACAGAATGGATTACGATGTTGCTAACCACAATACTCGATTTTATGAACCAAAACCTACTTATGCAGGTAGAAAATACATCAGTAAATTTACCACAACCTTTAAAATTCTTTAAACATTTTACGCACAGGTGAATTGAGTAGTCTATTATTTGGAAAAAAAGTATTGGATAAAGCAGACCAATACGCTTGTTGAAGCAAGAAGTAGCAATAAATGGATTGGTAAGAAGTAATGAATTTGACACACCTCAGTTTTTCCGTGCATTGCATTAACAGAAAATGTCCTATGATACGTTAAATTCAGACACTGTTAACATTAGATTAGCTTCTATTACAATCAGAAACTACTTTCAAATAAAACTTACCTCAAATAAGTATCAACCTCTAGAGGCTTAATTAAGTAAAACGAGGAGTGAGGTGCTTTACCATTGCTTTTCTCACTGAGCGGAAAACTATGCTTACCAGAATATTAGGCCCTCCGTAAAGCATCTACTTTCCACCCTGCAAATGACACCTTCACTTCATTCACCACAGGGTCTGGCTGTAAAATGAAATTACTCTCAAAGGAGATAACTCTAGTGCCGTTTGTTTACATGTCTACCTTTTCTGTTGTTAAATATTTCAGTCATGTAATTGGGCGACCATGCGATAAGAAAAAAATATTTTTTGTAGCCCTGAAACTAGCAGATCGAGTGCAAATAATTTAATACTACACTTTCCTGTTATGGACATATAAAAATGTTTACGGAGAATAAAATATGTTAAAAGAATATTATTATAGCTGGTAAATAGTAATAATAATTCATAAGTTTGAAAACGAAGTTAATGTATCTAAAATTTTAACAAAAAACCGAATTTTTCCTTTAACGTCTACTTATTTTTGCAGTACGCTCAAAAATGACCGTATTTTGTAAACTAATTAACCTAAAAAAAATAAAACAAATTATCATTTCTTATTAACCAACCGTGTAACAATCCAGTTGGGATTTCTTTCTTGAATAGTTCCCTTTACAATATTCTCATTAAAGATTGTACGGTATGTGAATTTAAGAAAAATATAGGTAAGCATCAATTGCACTGTAGTACACATACCATATGGGTGTAATAATTAATTCTTCTTAATTTATTAAAGTAAATACGAGAGAACATTAAACTGTGTTGCAGTATTTTTATTTTAGTATATTACTTTACACACAGGAGCTATACGCATGCATTGCGCTTTTTAACTTGTGGAGTACTAAAATAAAAATAGCGAATTAAAATTACTATGAGGGAAGAGGCGCAGTGAATGTAATAAGGGAAGAGGCGCAGTGAATGTAATTTCCGTACAAGAAAACAGGCCCGGTGCCATGGTTTCCCGTAGTCTGTGTCCAGGAAACCATTGCATCTACCCTCCACGTGCGTGTACAAGGTCAGACGGTCTATGTTATAAGTCCTATACTAAACTCAGCATGGGTACTAAACATAAAATACTACAGAGGTTTACTGAAAAAGAAAATCATGTTTTAAAATTGCCTTAATGATAAGTGCCCCTTGGATCCGATCGGCCGGGTTATCGGTCCGGTAAACGCTGTATTTGGCAATGTAGAAATGAGACCGTGAAGTCAAGTGAGTCTCTAAAATTAAAGCGATATCTATTCTTTTCTTATGTACTAATTATTCCAACTCATTGAAATGTTGTGAAACAGCGTTAGCGTTCACAATAAGACAAGGAATTTAGATGTTATATTATTTTACATTATTTTTAGGCAGTAAGGCTTCTATAAGTTGTTACCAACTGTATCACACACTGTATTAAATTTGTAAACTATTAATTTTAATAGCTATTTATAATGAACATGTTTGCAAAGATTTCATGAAAATGATTACAAGAAAGGTCTGTAGGTATCCATTTTTGTTATCTTTTAAAATAAAACTTCTAAATTTAAATTAAATTTGATTTTAAACTATATTTTTTACCTGTGCTAGGTGAAATACAGGTGTTGAATTTCAGCAGTAAGTTTCAGGTGGGTTTTATCATTTAAAAAAATGCAATGAAATGTATAATATACATTAAAATGTCTTAAACACAAGTAATAAATAATAAAGTTGTTTATTTTAATAAAACATTAAATTAAAGTAAATAAGCTGTGTTACATAAAATGCTTAAATATAATATTAGCCTTAAAAGAATTATTAATTTCAGTACAAAAGTGAAGACATTTTAGAATACTAATCCTTAACAACTCATAACTAGAGACCGGATGTTAGGCAAAATGCCTTAAAAATAGGCATTATGCCTTTTTAATAGTTTTTGGGTGCTTTTGCCTATTTCAATATTAATTGCCTATTTCATCTTAAAAAGTATATAATGGACTACAGAAAAAGGAAAACGAGCGAGCGTGTGAGAATGTGTGTATGAAAATAATGTTGCGCTTCCTGAAATTATAGCAAAACTTGAAAAAAGGGGAGAGACTCTAGTCACTTCTATGAATTTAGTGGATGAAATGGTGAATCAGATTGAAGCTGTTCCTGGTGAAGTAGGAAGTGCGATTAGTGAGAAGTGCAACCGCGTGTTGTCTTCAAACCCAGGTTTTGCAAGAATGAAACAAATATGTAATATAATTAAAGGCGAAACTTCTATTGAATTAAACTTGAGTCCGTCTACAATTGCAAGCTTCAGATATGCACCAGTAACATCAGTTGATGTAGAACGGTCTTTCTCAATAATGAAAAATATTCTTTCAGAAAGAAGACAAAATTTAACGCCAGAGAACTTGAAGAAACACATTGTAGTTATGTGCAACCAGTAGAATGTAAGTTTCTAAATTTTTGATTGTATGATTATTTTATTATTCTTTCACAATTTCACAATATTGATTCTAGAATACATTAAATATTATGCCTTTTTTTATTTTAAAGTGCCTATTTTTGTGTTTTTTACTGCCTTTTTGCCTGCCTATTTTAAGTATTATAAATGCCTAAACATCCGGTCTTTACTCATAACCATAGGGAGCCAGGGAACTAAGTCACAAAATGGTCAAAATAAGATTATTCAATATTCTAAAATTGCAATAATTTCTCTTAAATATGATAAGTGGTCAGAACTGGAAAAATATTCAGCTCTAGATGGTCGATAAGGTCCAGATTTTGAGGTGTACTCCACTCATGGTAGCCATGGATAGTTAGGGCATCCGCTCTACTGAACTGTAACTGTAGGAGAGCTCTATGGTAATGGCTTATAACCAAAGTTCTAAAATCAAATGGAGTAATCTGTCCCACATTTTTTACTTTGAAGTAACTTTAGTATACACAAAGGAATATCTCTAAATAGAATTAAACCAGGTAGTAACCACTCTCACAGATCAGAATCCACAGTCACTTCATGAAATGCACCCAGGTCATCAGACTCTGAGGAGCCTGTACCAACATGAACAAAGGAATCTGAGCCTTCTGAAGTCCAATGAACAATGTGATAAGAATGAACACCATATGGACATAAGAGAAGAGAGAAATATACAGTGAAAGAATCCTGGGAGGATGAGCTCCAAAAAAAGCTTCCAGGAATGTCTGAAGTTACTATTCTGGTTTTAAATGGCCCTAAATGAAAATATAGAATATTATAGAATTTTGTTGCAAAACCAAATGAGTATTGACAAAAATTTTTGTTGTTCAAAATTGTAAGACCATTTAAAATTTATTAAGACCATTAACAATGTCTTCATTCTCCTGAAAGATGAAATTGTTTTGACTTGTATTCTTTTTTTCCCCTAGCACCCTAGGCTACAAACCATAACTGTTGATTACCAATTATGATCACTGATAAATTATGCTAAGATTCTTACAGTAGATATTACAATACTTTATGTAAGTTATTAAATAACATGACTAGTTACAAAAACGATGGTATATTTATGTATACTGTACAAACAAAATATAGTGTATTAAAAACAGATTTTTAAATATTATGAGTACATTATTTTTGTTGTTGTTTTAATTTTTTATAATTAAATATATTATAATAAGCACATAGTATGTAATAAATCAAAAGGAGACTAGTGTTCTAGAAGAACTATGTTTTAAATTACTTATATTTTATGTATTATTTGAATTCAATTTCTTAGACATTAACTCTGTCTACTTATTTTTGCAGATTTCTCAAAATTCTATATCAAATAGTGATGAAATACAATTTATTGTTGTACATGAATCAAGTCTCAAAAGATTCTATTTTACAATATTTCCACTTATAATCTAAACATTACTAATAGACAAGTATTATTTTATTATTTCTTGTTACAATATCAGTACAATATTATTTTAGCGACTAAAATAACAAAAATTTGAAACAATAATATTTTAAATGAACGATTCATTTGAGTTTTTTTTGTATTTGAGTTGCAGTTTCCTTGCAGTACTACTGAAAACAGGTTAAATTATCTATAGATCTTCCTTGTTGTTTTAAATTTGATAGTTTAATTGACTATTACATACGTAGCCTCGTTCTTGTGAAGTCAAATTGATATAAGTCTGAAAATTAAGAAAACATAAATTTATTATTCAGATAATACTTAGGCAGTTAAACCATTTTGATAATAATTTTTTTTTAGTAATTAACTGATTCTTTCAACAAGAAGCCCTGCAATTTGTCATGATAAAAAATTTTATTTCAGAATTTAATTTCAAATTTTCAGAAAAAAAAGTTTAGAACATATTTTTATTAAAAGTAGTGTACTAAAATAATATTTGGTAAGAATAAGCATATTTTTAGTTTTTTCCGAAAGCCCTTTAGAGAGAGCATGCCAAATCAATGTTTTTATTACCTACTTCTTCATGTATCATGTTGAAAATAAAATGGCTGAAGAGTTTAGGGATATTGTGGAGATGAACAATCTTGATATAAAAGTTAAAGGTTATACAAGAATTACTACTCACTCACAAACCATAATAGATAATATTTTAACAAATATGGAGAGTTGTCAGGTTAGGTTAAGGGGTTCAGAGCTCTCTGATCACGGCTACCAAGTATTAGAGATTCAGGATTTAGGTAGTCATGTCCCAAATCAAAAAATTATTAAAGAATTTAGGCAGGAAGACCAAGGGAATATTAATTGTTTGTTACATAGTTTATCCAAAGAGGATTGGAAGACGGTTTTCAATTCATCTGACATTAATCAAAAATATCATAATTTTATTGAGACATTAAAATTTCATTACAATAATAATTGTCCAATTAAAAAGAAAGATGTAAAAAATATTGTCAGTGAAACAGATGAGTGGGTCACAGGGGAAATTTTGCAAATGAGGTCTGAAGTTAGAGATGCATACTCAGATTTTCTTTCACATAGGACTACCTTTAATGAACAAAGGTACAAAACTATTAAAAAACATTATGCCAGAGAAGTCCAGAGAGCTAAATGTAAAAAAACTGCTGAAGTTCTTCATAATTCACCAAATCTAAACTCAGCAATATGGGAAATAATTAATAAGAATCGAGGTGTAGTTAGCAACAAAAGTTTTACTGACATACCTAATATTGTTAACAAAAACAATGAACTTATAGAGAATGGTATAGAAATTTGTAATTATTTTAACAAATATTACCAGGAAGTAGCTTTAAAACTTAAACAACAGATTAGGGAAACAGTGGGATGTTATGATCCAAAAGGTAACAAGGTAGTTAATCAATTCTTATTTAGCCTAGTTTCAAGGGAGGAATTAGAATCAGTTATTGATAGTTTGAAAAGTAAGAAAACATGTGGGTTAGATGGGATTTCTAGTATAATTGTTAAAGAATGTAAACATCTTTTAATTACTCCTCTCCTTCATTTGATTAAATTCTCACTTGAAGCAGGTGTATTTCCAAACAAACTGAAGGAGGCAAAAATATTGCCTATATTTAAGAATGGAGATAGCCAGTTAGTTGAAAATTATAGACCCATAAGTATTTTAAACACAATCAGTAAAATTTTTGAAAAGGTAGTATTTATTAGGTTAATCAGTTTCTTGACTGAAAACCTAATCATCTCAGAGGATCAGCATGGTTTCCAAAAAGGTAGATCAACTAAAACTGCAATTGTTTCACTTGTGGAGCAAGTAGTTGATATATTGGACGCCGGGGAGAAAGCATTGGCAGTGTTTCTGGATCTGAGTAAAGCTTTCGATTGTGTTGATCATGAAATTTTATTGAAAACACTAGAGTCATTAGGCGTTAGGGATGTAGAGTTGAAATGGTTTCAATCTTACCTTATTAATAGATTACAGTGTGTGGAGTTAACTAGGGTTGTTAGAGGGAAACTTACAAAAGTTGTATCTGGAAAGCTTGAAGTCAAAGCAGGCGTTCCACAGGGGTCAGTTTTAGGTCCAATTCTGTTTCTATTGTACATTAATAGGTTACCAGAAGTCATACCTAATGGCAGAGCTTTGTTGTTTGCTGATGATACTTCAGTAATCAGTAACAGTTCACTGGTAGATGCTCTTGAAGTAAATACACATGTTAACATAGAGTCCGTAGTGCAGTTCTTGAATCAAATGTTATTAACAGTTAATGGGAAAAAGTGTCAGTACTTGCAGTTCAAAAATAAACATAACGTTAAAGAAAGTAGAGAAGTGGATGTATTTATTCATAATAATAGTTTAGAGCATGTAGAAACAGTGAAGTTCCTGGGCGTATCTCTAGATAGATCTTTGTCTTGGGACTTCTATACCAATCAAGTTTGTAGTAAAATATCATCTGGGGTATTTGCACTAAAACAAATCGCCAGATTAAATGATAAAAAATTACTAATGGCAGCTTATTATGGCCTCATTCTGTCTCATATCCGGTATGGTATTTTAGTATGGGGTAATTCTAGCATGGGTAATATGTATAGGGTTTTTAAAATTCAAAAGAAAGCTATTAGGTGTATGGTGGGAGCTAACCAGCTAACCTCATGCAGGCCACTATTTAAGGTGCTTAAATTGCTTACAGTTCCCTGTCTCTACATTTTTGAGGTGATTATGTATGTTAGGCAAAATAATTTTATGCAGAATTTCAATGTTCACAATCATAACACGAGAAACAGGAATGATTATTATGTGGCTAATCACTCCACAAAATTGTTTGAACAAAAACCTACTTATGCAGGGAGAAAATTCATAAATAAATTACCCCAATCTTTAAAGTGTTGTGAGGATTTGAATTCCTTTAAAAAAAATTTAAAAAATTACTTGATCGGTGAAACTTTTTATAGCGTACAAGAATTTCTTTCTTGATAGTAGTGATACATAGTGTGTTTCTTATATGTATTTCAGGTGTTACATCTGACGACATGTCCTATACTCCTCCTGGAGTCTCCAGGGCGTAAAAAAAAAAAAAAAAAAAAAAAAAATGTTTTGCTAACATTTCCTCCTTTTCTCCTACAATCTCTTCATTCTTTTAGTTCTTTCCTTCTGAAATTGTTCAATATTGTGGGGTTTACATCTCTTCCTTTCGTTCTCTACCCTGAATCACACTCTGGCTTTTTTCCAAAAATTTTTCTATATTCTGTATGTTTCTTGTGTTGATTTTCCTATCATTTAGGTCATTCAATGTTATTGTGAACCTTGTTGGTTTGTACATTTCAATATCCTTAATAAGTGCATTGATGATGGTAATTATAAAATAATAAAGTGTTAAATTACATATTTTCTAAGGTTTTACAGTTCATCAGGCAATAATTGTTTATTAATTATTACCTATAATTTTGGATTTGTAACATTTTTATTGTGTAATAATGGCTAGTTTACAGTAAAGCGTCAATTATCAGTTATCCATTAATCTGTGGTGTAGATTATTCAAGGACTTTGCAGTATCATTCTTTGTAATATTTTTTTCTCTATTTGTGTACATTGCAATCTGTTAAATTCAGAACAATAAACATCCTCATGGCCCAATGAGATGAGATGATGTGTATAACAGTCCATCAAAGTACATCGGTAACTACCTTTATTAGGATTTGAACCAGAAACCTTCTGTCTCTGAAAATCAGCTGTTAAACAGCTGACTCGCAGCGACAACTTTATGACTAGACCAACTTGATGGGTTTTGTAATATTTTTAGCACGGGATTTTTATTATTTGTGAAGAAAATAAAATTTTTAAATTTATAAAATACTGTACCTGAGATCATTAAATAACTGTTATGAAGAGAACATCCAAGCATGCATGTGCCTACATACTAGTTATGGGCCTTATTTAACATTACAGGATTAATAATATGGTTACTGGATTGTGCCAGTTATCATGATAACAGGTTACTAAAAACACCCAGTTATCTTAATAACATCCTGTTCGCTGTTACTTTTAAAACTGTGATTAAAAGCCATTTAATAAACTGATGTACAAATGACATTTGTATGACGGTTAAAACAAAATGAAGTTATCAATAATGCTTTCGTCTAATAACACCACTTTTAAGTTTAACTACATTATAATACGGTTATTAATAGAGACCGGATGTTAGGCAAAATGCCTTAAAAATAGGCATTATGCCTTTTTAATAGTTTTTGGGTGCTTTTGCCTATTTCAATATTAATTGCCTATTTCATCTTAAAAAGTATATAATGGACTACAGAAAAAGGAAAACGAGCGAGCGTGTGAGAATGTGTGTATGAAAATAATGTTGCGCTTCCTGAAATTATAGCAAAACTTGAAAAAAGGGGAGAGACTCTAGTCACTTCTATGAATTTAGTGGATGAAATGGTGAATCAGATTGAAGCTGTTCCTGGTGAAGTAGGAAGTGCGATTAGTGAGAAGTGCAACCGCGTGTTGTCTTCAAACCCAGGTTTTGCAAGAATGAAACAAATATGTAATATAATTAAAGGCGAAACTTCTATTGAATTAAACTTGAGTCCGTCTACAATTGCAAGCTTCAGATATGCACCAGTAACATCAGTTGATGTAGAACGGTCTTTCTCAATAATGAAAAATATTCTTTCAGAAAGAAGACAAAATTTAACGCCAGAGAACTTGAAGAAACACATTGTAGTTATGTGCAACCAGTAGAATGTAAGTTTCTAAATTTTTGATTGTATGATTATTTTATTATTCTTTCACAATTTCACAATATTGATTCTAGAATACATTAAATATTATGCCTTTTTTTATTTTAAAGTGCCTATTTTTGTGTTTTTTACTGCCTTTTTGCCTGCCTATTTTAAGTATTATAAATGCCTAAACATCCGGTCTTTAGTTATTAATAAAAAATACAAGGGTGGCAAATCTCACTGAATCTCTCGCAGACACGAATTTAAGATAAACAGCACTATTTCCTGTAACCAAATACAACCACAGCAAACCAAACATATTTTTTGTGAGCACAAGGGTGGCAAGTCACACTGAATCTTTCACGAACACACAGTAAGGCACTATAACTATACATTGTACACCGAGCAGAGAACTCAGCAGCCATGCATCCATAAAGGCGTCGCCAGGATTAGTCAGTACTCAAAACGAACTGTCCAGCAAGTCATGTCGCCACCGGACGATTTGCTTTGAATACTATTTTGTACCAATAAACCTTTGTACAAAATATGTACCTTTTAGTGAATAATTTAGTTCATTTCTTTTCTGCATTTGTGTCGTTTCCTATTACCTATTGCTTTATTTTATTGCAGGCTGGATGATAACTGTGTAATGGAACGTCAAGGTGATGTTGATTTAGTTGATACCTTGCAGGTTCGTGGGAATATAAAGAAAACAACAAATCTGGTGTGAAACACTCACGCAACTTTATCTTGCCAATGTAAACAATTTAAAACATAACTTTTCATGAATAAACAGATTAAAATGTAAAAGTTAACCTAATTTTAATCATGAATGAATGATGCTAAATGAAAATCAACCTCTATCCGACAAAAATACAAATTCAACGTAAGCACTATGATTAAAGTATGCACTATGTTTAATTATATGGACTATGCTCTGTAGCAATAAAAATCTTAAAATAAATGTTACAGGTTTGTTAATTCTCTTACTTCTGTTTATACATTTTTGTAGTAAAATGCATTTGTAAAATCCCATTTTTCTCAGATTTTAATGAGCAAAGTATAGAAAATCACAAATTGACACTAAACTAAGCATTGTAGAAAACAAGTGCTTGAAAGGTGTAGGTTTTTTAAATTTTTTTACAACTTTTATTTTAAATCCCTTTCCCCTAAAATGCATTAAGGCTGTTATTTAAAAAAAACAACTTTTTACCAAAAGGTGCAGGCCACCAAGCATCTCAGGGATGTAGCACTTACCCCACCTTGCTGAACAAGAAATGAGGTGATTTTTAAAAACTTTTAGGCACCATTTTTTAGAAAATCACTAATAATTCACTTATGAATGAACTGGTAGGCCAACTTCTGGTTGATTGATATTGATCATAATGTTCATGTTTGGTTCCCTTGTGATACCTAAGTTAAGTTTCAAGTTCCATCGTACTCTTTTCGGTTCCTAAGATTCTTTGTTCACAAACACACACGCATGCATGTGCGGACCTTTAGTTAACCTTCAGTTTTGCAGTTAGTTAATACCGTTCCACTTTGCTATCAACCTGAACAAGTTTTAAATAAACAATTATTCAGTATTGGTTTGTAAAATTATTTCCCAAGTAGTAACAAAAGGAAATTACATAATATTGTTGTCATAAGTAGGCTAACAATTTAATATAAATAAAAGCAAGTACCTAATTAAAGAATGCTAAAATATCCATGACATCAGTGTGAGCATTTAACGATTTGCACTGATTATTATGACAGTATAAGAAACAACAATGTAATGGTGGTAATGCATTAGGGGGTATGAATAAAGTAAGTTTTTATCTTTTCTAGTTTATATAAAGCTGGACCAACTTTATCATTATCAAGTGCTCCCCATGTAATATATTTTATTACATTTTTTTTAGTTATGTGCTTCTACATCTTAGGTAAACAGTAGTAGTACATTAGTGGTCTGTGGGGTAGTTACAGTGGTTTTTAACATTAAAATTTTGAAACTTTAGTTGGAAATTGAAAGCAGCTTCAGAACTGACCTGACCTTGAGCTTTTGGTTTTAATATTTTACTGCTGTTCCATTGAGACAGCCTAGATTAATTCTGTAATTACTTAACACCAATTTATTAACCCTTTTAGTACCAACGTTCGGAAAACAGAATGTCGATATATTTTATGTAGTGATAACATCCGGTTTACCGGACGTCCATAAGTTATGCATTAAGTGCCAACCGGTCCAGATAACCGAACATTTCCAAAAAAAACTTTTAAACAAAAATTAATGGAATAATGTATTTTGAAACCGCCTCTGTGGTAAAGTGACTAATGCGCTAGCCTACAAAGCAAAAGGTCCTGGGTTCAATTCCCGGCTAGGGTCTGGAAATTTTAACACGTTAAAACCATTGTTAAGGTACCAAAACCCACAGTAGTTGCAAATGACCAAGCTGTTGATGCGACTTTAAATAAACTAGAAAAAAGTATTTTAAATATTTATAGTGTTAGAACGATTTCGTTTTTGTATGAACTCAAGAAAAATTAATTTTTAACAGGAAATTTTATTTTTCTGTAACGCTGAAATTTTGGTTGGCAATGGCAGGCTTATACCTGCAATTTTTCGAAATAAGGGCTGGCACTTTTTGGTACACCATTATTCAGTCAAATGGCACTTAAGACCAAACTTTTAAATATTGTTTTGGCACTGAAAGGTTTAATAAATTTAATTCTAAAGTTTATTCAAATTTCATTTCAAATCATTGTTTTAGATCAAAATTTTATCACACGAAGTAATCCCCTGGCGACAATCAATAGGTTGCTGTAAACCAGTCTGTCAATTAATCAGTAATTGGTTATAAATACCTTTTATAATACTTCAACAAAACCTTTTTGGTATAATTCATTTTAAGATTTATTTATTGTCTGAACTATGGGAAAATTTCTGTTGGAGTTATTTTAATAAATTGACTCATTTCCGTTGGAATATTGAATACAGTAGAACATGTTCTGTCATTGATGTTATCCTGTTCAATAGATATAGGTACTCCTAGTTCAATAAATTCTGTGGAATTCTGGAAGTAGACATAAAAGTATACTTTTTACATTAATTTATTATTATTGTTTTAATATTTTATTATAAATAATAGATAAGTCATTATAAATTCTTTATTTATTAATAATTTGTACTTTTCATTCCCATATAGGCCTAAACGTGTACAACGTTATCCAGAAGACGAAAATTTGCGGATGTTTTGTAAGCGATTCAGAAATGGAATTAATTATAATATTAAGAGCGCAAAGGACGAATATTATAAACGTAAATTGGATGAGAGCGCTGGTAATCCAAAGCAATTTTGGAATGTATTTGATGGTATACTAGATTATAGGAGCATAAGACCTTTACCTGTCGAGTTTTTTCAGACTGGGTCAGACGATAACACCGATTCTATAAACGATATTTGCAATAAATTCAACAAACATTTTTCTGAGGTCGGTAGTAAGTTGGCTAACAAGAGCCCAATAGTGGACATGCCACTAATAAATGAGGAAAATAACTGCCACAACAGAAGCTTTAAATTCAGTCCCGTATCAACAAAACCAATTATAAAATGCCTTCACGAACTAAGAGGGCGTTCCGCCCCTGGAGTCGATGACATAAACGCTAATCTAGTCAAAAACAATATTAACCTTACGCTAGCTCCTCTTCTACGCATAGTTAACCTCAGTTTATCACTCGGTACGTTTCCTGACGTATTCAAAAAAGCAAAAGTTTATCCGCTTTACAAATCGGGGACAAGGGAAATCTCGAAAATTATAGACCGATTTCTCTTCTGACAATATTTTCAAAAATTCTCGAAAAGTGTGTAAAATACAAAGTGATAAATTACCTGTCGTCAAGCAGTCTTCTTGTTCCTAATCAGTTTGGATTTAGAAACGATAAAAATATTAATGATGCTCTTTTTCAGATTTGTACCTACTGATATTTATAGCATGATTGAAAAAGATCGACGTGTGTGGATAACCTTGATTGATCTAGCCAAAGCGTTTGACTCTATAGATAGAGAAACTCTAGTTAAAAAACTGGAAATAATGGGCATTACGGGAAGGGCATTAAACTGGTTTCGTAATTACGTAACCGGAAACAAGTGGTTCCTTTCAATCGAAAGACACAGCAGCGACGATATAGCAGTTAATTTTGGCGTTATACAGGACAGCACACTCGGTCCTATATTATTTTTAATTTACATAAATAGTCTGGGAAAACTAACAATAGGGAACGGTAAACTTTTCCTTTACGCTGATTATACGCCGTTGTTTTGGAAGGATCTGACTGGGATGAAGATACGGGAGGGCCGCAGAAACATTAACGTTGCTCAAGAGGTGGTTCAACTCTAATTCCCTTACTGTGAACGATAATAAAACTTAAATATATAACAGTATCGTTACGACCATTTACGGACCCAAAAAACAAAATCCTACAATTTCTTCGTGTCAAAAGACTATTATACCTTGTAACTGTTATGTTCTAGAACATGTTAATTCATAAGTACCTCGGAATCTGGTTTGATGAAAGAATGAGATGGTCCGTCCATATTCATCACTTCAAACAAAAAATCCGAAAATTCCTTTATATTTTTTCCCGCTTAAATAGAATTTTGTCACAAAATGCCTAAGAAAGGTATATTGTGCCTTGGTACAATCTGTGCTGCAGTACGGAATCATCGCTTGGGGTGGAGCCTTCTGTTCGACTTAGGAACCACTCGTAACGGCTCAGAAAGCTGTGATCAAAAGTGCTTTAAATTGTGACAAACAATTCCCTTCTGATTTATTATACGGTAGATTTCGGGTACTTGACTTTCAGCAACTTTGCATAAGAAACTTATTACTGTACATAAGATCTAATAAACTTTCTGTACTACAGAAAGTAACTCATAATTTTATCATACTAGAGCTGTCCCCCGTATTGGATATCAAGCCCCTAGATTGCATAAAACTATTAACAGCACTGCAGCACATTATATAGCCTCAATCACATACCTTAATTTACCAGAGGCTATCCGAAATACTGATATAACTCCTCAAATATACAAAAGAAAAGTAACCAACTGGCTGATTAATTTAGGAAGAGGGCCGTCTGAGGATTTCATTAGTTTAATGTATTCAAACTAATTGTTCCTCCTCTTGTTTCAGCTAAAAAATATTTGTTAACATTGTCATCGAAATCTGCTTCATCCTTTGCCATTACATGACATTTTATTTTTATTTTTAATTTTTAATTTATATTTATACTATTATCTTTTTTTTGTTTATTTACGTTAAGAAATTTTGTTGTATGTTCTTTTTGTAAATTTTTGTTTCTTTTTTTTATGTAAATTTAGTGTAGATATAAAAAGCTATTATTATAATAGAATAAATTAAAATAAACCAACTCATACCCGCGCACAGGCTAGACCTATGCGGGTATTAGGAAATAAGATAGGAAAAGATTCATTGTACTTGTTTTTAACAATAATAAAAATAATAAATAATAACAACTTAAAGTAACTTTAAGTTGACTTAACTGTTAAGTTATTAGGAATAACTATAAAAGATCCAGGAGGCATATATGGTTTCCATTATAACTAATGTAGGCCTACCTTTCAATGAGATTTCTTTACAAAAAGTTAAACATTAGCTTAAATTTTTTATATGTAATGGAATTTCTGCACCAGTTACCCAAATGTTTCGTTACTACAGTAACAAGTGAAACTATTGCAGTTTTGGTTCTATTTACTTTTTTGGAAACCATGAAATAAATTTATAATTGTGTTACTAATAAATAATAATAACTAATAGTTATAATAAATTTACTAATTGTGTTTAAAGTACTTCTGGACTTATAATTTTCAACTAAATGGCTCTCTCCATTCTTAATAAAAGGTAATATTTTTCCCTCCTTCAGTTTCTTTGAAAATACACCTATTTCGAGTGAAAAGTTAATTAAACGGAAAAGAGGAGTAATTAAAAGAAGTAGGCCTATACATTTTTCACAATTATACTAAAGATCCTATCTAACCTTAAATTACTTACTATACATATTCTTACTTTTTAAACTATCAATAGGCCCTAACTGTTCCTTATTCCTCACATGAAATTAGCTAAACTGAAATTGATTTACTACTTCGTTATTTTTGTATTATATAACATGATACAACATCCCACTGTTTCCCTATTCTATTCAAGTTTTTAAGATTTTCCTGATAATACTGCACTTGTTCAAATAATTATTGATTTCTAAACCATTCTCAATAATTTCATTACAACTGTTAACAATTTTTTATTTATGTAAAGCTCCTGTTGCTCACTACACCCCGATTCTTATTTATTGGCTCCCACATTGCTGAATTTAAATTTTGATGATTTATGAAGGACTTCAGCAGTTTTTTGCATTAGTACTCTGAACTTCTTTGGCATGGGCCTAATGTTTTTTTAACTTTGTTCAGTAAAGGTATTTTTATATGAATTAAACTCTGAGTAGACGTCTCTGACTTCAGGCCTTATTTTCAAAATTTTCTCTGTTGACCTACTCATCTGTTACACTAACAGTGTTTTTACATCTACCTTTTTAATCAGACAACTATTTTAATAGTGGTTGTTTTACAGAGCGATGTTTGGAAAAATTTTAGTTAAGGAACCCTTGTTTGATGAATTGTTTTTTTACATGGCTTACCAAATCAATTGCAGAATTTTCGTTGTTGGTTGTGTAATCACTAGGTGTCGCAAATTCTACATGATTCCAATCTACTTCTAAATTTTCTTTATCATCGTCGGGTTCAGTCTGGTTTGATACAAGGCAGTTATTAAAACTTTCATCAAAATTTGAGCTGGAAAATAAAATTAACCTTCGTCGGTTACACAGAAATTAATGTTATTTATGCAAAGAACAATTTTAAGGCTATTTATTATTAAGAGCCTTCGCACATGGTGCGATGCGATTGGCACGATTTATACGATTAGGCCCACTGGGACAATACTTTAGCAACGGTTGGGATCCTCACATGGGGGAAATTGTTATTAATGAAATTTTTGTTTTCCACCAGTCAATCCAAGAGTGTTGGGCCGTATATTATTTCCTCTTCAAAAAGTTGGATGACGAAAAGTTCTAGTGATGAGGAGGCTATTACCACATTGCTATGTACTACTGGTACAGAAGATTAAAATAGCGAAAGCACTGGGTCCATCCCTATTTTGAAAAAAATCTGCCCTGCAGGCATTTTATAGCGACCATGGAACTGCGAGAAACAGATACGACATTCATAGCATTCTACAGAATGTGCAAAAATTCATATACAACACTACTGAAAATAATCGGTGTTACTACAGTCAGCGGCCTACCGTGTTATGTTTACTGAAGTTTGTATTTGTTGATGTGGTAGCACTATCCACTAGCACTTTTCACGCCTAACGATTTACATATGTTACATTAAGGTTATGTGTTAACTACAGTAAGATAATATGTAAACCAGTTGTAAAATGTCGTTAAAAGATTTTTATAGAAGTGTAATTGCTAATGAAGAAACAGTTGTAGCTTGTTTCGGCAGAACAACCTATTGTGCGGTTCCAAGCCCGTATATGATGCTCCGGGCTGAAGGGTACGGGTGAGGTATAGTATAATGAATGTGTGGACGCAAGCTGGGAGAACGATTGTTGTATTACTCTGATACAAAACATTCATTTTCAAACTTTCCGTATTAACATATTTGTTTGTTTATTACATTTACTTTTTTACATATTTTGATATAAATTGGTAAGTTAAATATTATGAATCCGACCAAGTTAATAACCCAGTAGGTAGCCTATTTGTTAAATTAATGCGCTAAATAATGCGTTAAATAATGCCCACTACTAACTCATTCATTTTCCTACTACTATAACAACGCACTGCATTCCTTCCAACTACACGGAGCTGGGACTCAAGCAATACTCGACTGTCGATACAACGTAAAATGCTCCCCCATGAGATCGATGTGGGAGTATCACGGAAGAAAAAAGAAGAAGACAGTCGAGGGGCATTTATACCAATTCTTCGTTGCCCTCGATTGTAAATTGTACAATATTATTATTCTTTTCTTGTAAACTATCATTTTATTTTAAAAGTATTCGAAAAGTGCTAGTGGACAGAAGTTTCTATAAACTTCACTAAACATAACGCGATAGGCCGCATACTATAGAAGCACCATAATTTTTCCAGCTACTTATAAGCAAAACACAAACATGAGAGAATGGTGCAGAAGAACGACTATTAATAATATGTGTGAAGTTTTGGGTTATTAATTTTTTATGTTTCTCATTTCAAACTCATAATTTAGTTTAAATCAGTCCCGTAATATTGTGAATAAGTAAATAAATTTCAACATTAATAATTTAACCTTAGAAAATAATGAAGCTAAATAAGATTAGAAAATAATGAAGATATTTTGTATCTTATTATTATTTTCTAATAAGCAGTTTGTAAACAAATCAACCAAATTGCACTTACAAACAGATCGTAAGGTTCATAAATCACTCGTCTGAATCGTGTCGCATGGGAATCGTGCAATTTGCGAGTCCACTCTACTTAACGTACTATGAAGTGAGAAGAATAGGAAATCGCATCACACCGAGTGCAGAGGCTCTTAGGCTACGGCCGCACTGCAAGAGGCAAGTGTTGATGAATAGGCAAGATTTTAGTGGCAAAATTCATTATGGCTGAACTGCGCGAGGGAGGTGGAACATTGCAACCAGCTCAGTCGAGTTCAGACACGAGCAACGATGTCATGTCTAAATTTCTGCGAGGAGTTACTCCTTGTGGAAATTTTAGATTTACAATTAGGTGTCAAATTGTATAAATGAGTGGGTACACGATACTAATACCTATAGGGACGTTTTTGGCGAATTTTATCACTTATACAAAGACGCTCGTTTGTACGATAATAAATTTGTGGAATATTTGAAAAAAGAGGAAAGAAATGGAAATATTCTTAAAGAGATGTTACTCAGTCACTTAAAATCACTAATCACAGTGCAGCAACTGGTAATTGACATATCCTATACTCCTCCTGGACTCTCCAGAACGCATTAACAAAAAAAACAAAAAAACAAAAAACATAGCCATAAGTATGACACCTACTGAACCGAAAAGTTCGTTAGCTAGGATGCACACCTGGTGAGTCACCCGGCTTCAAAAAAGGCTACGTGCTCCAAAGGGGCCACCACCATAACATTACACATGTTGGGTTTAGGTGGGCGAAGCATCTGGGCGCCATTACCATCTTGCCTCGACACTTGCCTCCTGCAGTGCAGCCGTACCTTTAGAGTTATAAAGAAATAAATGCTGAACTTGTTTAATATTACAAAATTTCAATAGATGGAATTTTTATGGAAGATTGACTCAAAACCTCGTAGGAAGTGGTACGAAACTAGAAAATATGAAGAATAGCAATAAATAATGAAGAATAAAATATAATAAGCAATAAAGTGTGAATACGAGCACGAACAGAATAAGCCTACCTCCCTCTCCAAAAGCAAGATTTGTAAGAAATTAATAAGGTATGGTAGGAATCCACGGACAGACAAAATGAAGATGTTTTACTAAATGATGAGAAACAAAAGGAAGAGAACTGAGATACCAGAAAGGAAGAAATTCTAGTTAGTGTTCTACAGGAAATAACGCATTGTGGAAAATTATTTTAAAAACTTCTGAATACGGAAAGCAACAAACTTAGAGGAAGAAATAACACAAAGGAGAAATCGATGGTCAAGAGTTAAAATGGATATTCTAATAAGTTTAAATAACTCAGTAGTTCTATCAGATTTTACAGGGTTTCTTAACACAATTTTTGGTGTTCAACTACCAGTTCTTTAGTTAGTGAGCTATAAACCTAAATTATATAAACCTAATTATAGTATAATTATTTATTTTACCTTTCTTTAACAACAGCACTAGACATATCACCTTCTGTGTTATTCGATGTATAACTAGTTTGGTGAATAGTTTTGTGTTTATTTAACTCAGAACGCAGTTCAAACGTCATTTCACAATCTTCACAACAAAATGTAGCTCTTAAGTCACCATGCACATGTTGCTAAAAAGAAGCAATTTTAACACACTTTTTATTTTGAATTAGTTGTTTTAAATAAGTATTATTTACATACCCCCATTGTTGTCTTTTTCTATAACATTAATATTTCATGAATATAATATTAATTTGGTATTAATAACAATAATTTCATCTGTGTGAATAAATTTACACAGTTCATTAATATATCTTAGGAATATTATTGTAGCAAAATGTTACTTAGTACAATGTACTAAGAAATGTACTATTATTCATATGTAATAGCCGTTGGTACTTGTTAATTTGCAGGTTTGAAAAGATTGTTAAATGCAATAAATTGACAAAGACTTTCAACAAATCTACAGACTTTAAACTGGTTTTTATTAGAGCAGTAAGCTTACACAACTGTATTGTGAATATGTGTAAATCTATTTGATTCTCATTAAAGCATCAGAAAATAATAAACAGTAGGTAATAAAGAAAACATTAATAGACTCCTGCTCAAAATGGTTCATATCACAGTTAGAATCTGAGAGGAACCTATTGTAGTTTATATTATTGTAAACATTTCTGAACTAAGCAGAGTTGCTAATAATTTTAACGATTGATGCAACCTTCACCAAAAAGAAAATAATGTAAGAGAATGTCTGCAAAATTTTAGCATTTCTACAATATTTTGTTATTTTAAATTTAAGATTTTATTTTTCTGTGTACACAATTTTTTATAACAGGTGTTTCAAAAAGGTATTGCAGCCACAACATTAAGAAGGTAGAATTAACGCATAGGTAAATTTCATGTCTTGTCAGTTGGAAACCCTGTATTCAAAGTTAACAGCTTGCACAAATTAAATATTTCAAATATTGTTTTTATGCACCAGTGTTACTCCAGTATTCATTTTCAATGTCCTCGTTTTCCAAAAATGAACGAACGTGTGTTTATTCTTGAGACTTATTTCACTTATAAATCTTATGAATGAGTAAAAGATGAGTTTCAGTTAACATTAACCAATTCTACTGTTCCGAATAAGTTGACAATCTTGTGGTTGTTAAAAAAATTTTGTAAGACTGGGAGAGTACAAGATCATAAAAGCACATGTCAACAATCAGTGATAACCGTTGAAGTCCTAGAGTATATAAAAGAACGTTTGACTCGCCCAGGAAGTTATCTTTACAGGCTAGTATTTCAGGCTGCTATACTAGCAAATACGTTTGCTTGCTACCGCACTGGTGTCGCACATGAACTTCAAGTAGTAGACCATAGAAAACATTGTCATTGTTATTGGTTTCATTTACTTGCTGATGAAAACTGTATTCACGTGTTTGATTTTATTTTAGTTATAAGGTGTGGTTTCACATGGATGGCTATGACAACAGTCAAAATGTCAAATATGGAGAACTAAAAATCCTCATGAGTTTCACAAACCAGTTTACATGCAAATAAAATTTATGTGTGGTGTGCAATTGCTCGACTTTGTGTAACCTAATAGGGTCTTTATTTTTTGACAAATCTCTTGATGGTTGTTTTATCACCATTTAATCTTTCAGTTTATTTCAATGTTAGATTTATACAAACTAGAATGTTGGTTCCAGGAGGATAATGCAACTTGCCCTAAAAGAATTTGCTATATTATCAAGAACTCAAAGAACTTCCTATATTGTCGATGACACTCTAAATGTGTTACTGGATTTTTTTTGGCCATCATTTGATATCGAAATAGTTGTGGCCTCCAAGATCCCCAGATCTTACATCAGCAGACTTTTTCTTGTAAGGTTATTTAAAAAGAGTCATTTTTAAAACCAATCCTCAAACACTTGACAAATTGAAGGCAAACATTAGCATGAGATATTTTCTAACATTGATAGCAAACATAAGTGACTACAAATGTTACAAACTATGTAGGCCTACAAACCTGCTTCAAATCACAGGGAATCAAGATCTATTATAAAGTTATTAATGGTAAGTTTCATTGTAAATTTAAATATGGTTGCATAAAATATTTAATTATTAATTTAATATTTTTGTACTATATTCATGTCATCTAAAAACAACATCCTTTTTGAAACACCTGTACAGGGTGTTTATAAATGAAATAGACACTTTTGATAGCTTCTTAAACATCAAAATGGTGTATTTGAATATAGTAAATGATATAGGTTTATAGGGAATTTTTTTGAAGTTTATGTTGGTACAACTGTTGCTTGCATTTTGTTGTTGGCTGCTGTTACAACGACCAGTCTAGAAAAATAGCCGCTACTCAAGTGGAGAAAGCTTATTGTGTTCTTGAATTAGCCAAAACAAACTCTGTTACGGTTGTGCAACGCCATTTCAGAACAAGATACAGTAAACCACCACCAACAAGTTATCAATCTATGACTGGTATAAACATTTTGAAAACAGTGGATGTCTATGTAAAAGGAAGAGTACTGGAAAACCTTCTGTTACAGAAGAACAAATTGACAGTGTTCGTGATGTTTATGTACAAAGTCCAGGAAAATCAACTAGATTAGCAAGTTTAGAATTGCAAATTCCTCAACAGACTGTGTGGAAAATTCTGCGGAAATGTTTGAAAATGACACCTTATAAATTGCAGTTAGTACAAAGTTTAAATACCAGTGATAAAGTCGTACATAAAAATTTTTGTCTGGAGATGCAACATTGCATTGAAAATGGCGACGCATTCTTTAATCACCTAATTTTCAGTGATGAATGTAATTTTCACGTTAGTGGAAAAGTTAATAGACATAATGTTAGAGTATGGGGCACAGAAAACCCAAAAATAACTTTACAGCATACACCCCATTCCCCTAAAGTAAACATGTTTTGCATATTATCTCGTGAAAAGGTTTACGGGCCGTTCTTCTTTCACGAAGAGTCAGTAACCGGAATAATTTATCTGGACATGTTAAACGAACAGTCAACTTCAGGAAGATAGTGATAACTTCATTTTTGTAAAAGATGGAGTTCCACCTCACTGGCACTTACAGGTCAGAAATTATCTTGATGAACATCTGCCTAGACGATGGATCGGCCGTGCAAGTGAGGAAAACATTGTGTTTACGCCGTGGCCACCTCGTAGTCCAGCCTTAAGGCCCTGGGACTTTTTCTTATGGGGTTTTGTAAAAGACAAAGTTTTGTACCACTGCTTCCTGTAGATGTCAATTGTATTGATATCTGTCGTGTTACAAAAGGTGCACACATTGAACATCTGTAAATATTTTCAATAAAAACTTAATGAATTCTTAACTTAACTTTCCAAAAATAAATTTTCTATAAGCTATCGAAACTGTCTATTTCATTTATAATCACTCTGTATTTGAAAATTTGTGCAGCTTGTCACAAATAAAAGTAAAAATTATAAGTAGTAGCTCCAGTTTTAAATACAAATTATTTCTAACTAATGTTTCATAAAATTGATTAGGATTTAATTAAGAAATCTCAAAAATGGCCCCAGCACTGCTCAGTTAGAATAACAATTTAACATAACATTTTAAAACTTTAACATAACATTTTAAAACTTTAACATAACATTTTAAAACTTTTACTTTATGCAAGAATATTATAAATTAATAGTAGACATTGTTACAAACAGTTAGTAGCTAATGAATAAATCTGGCCAGGTAAGTTATGGGGACTAGAAAGGAATATAGCCTGTAGTAATCTGCGTAATAGATCAAAGATTTAGGTTTGCATCAAACTGTTAAATATCAATAGATAAATCACTCATGAATTATTTAATATGAATTTAATTAATTAAAGGTGAATTTGGTACAAACCATCTAATTAGCTTAATTATGTCAGGTAGGTAATAAGTTGACAAAAATAGTACAAAATAAAGTATAGCAGAAATAAAATGAATTTCTGAATAAAAATTCATCACAGTTCATTTTGCTAGAATAGCTGACATTAATGACATTCATCAAACGACGATGTTTGAAGTGACTATTACAACACACTCGACCTTTCCTGGGCCATTTGTAATGTAAAGCGCTAGCAGCAGTAAAAGTAGGAAATGATGAAAACTGAATGCTCAATATAATTTTTAAATACTATGTTACATTTATGCCCGAGAGATAAAATATTAGAGCTGACTATTGATGTACAGACATGATGTAAATTATATTAATTATTTACTTAAAATATTACATTCTGTCAGGTATTTAATACAGACCTAATACAATATAATGATTTACCTTGTGGCACATAAGGTTGGACATTTGGTTGAAACCTTTACAGCATACTTCACATTTGTAAGGACGCTCATTAGTGTGAGTGAACACATGATTCCTCATATTACCTAGGATTTTATAATAATTAGTCATGATATTAAAACTTTAACAGTAACTTTTTAAATCAAACAAATGAATATTCAATCTCTTTTTAATTTTTTTATACAACAAATTTTGTTGTGAAGCTGTATAAAGGAACATGACTAATAAACCCTTTTATTATAAACCTAAAGCAAATACATCGAATACTGTCATTTCCTTAAGAGTGTGACAAAAAAGGAAAAAATTAACTAAAATTTTTGTATTATTAAATTTAAAATGGCTTCCTCCATAGCAAAGTGGTAGCATGCTAGCCTACAACATGGAAGTCCCAGGTTTGATTCCTGGCTAGGGTCTAGAAATTATTACTAGTCAAAACTCACAAAGTTAGATAAAGTTAAAGTTGGATAACTCACTGTAGTCACTAATAACCAAGCTGTTGATATGGTTTTAAATAATTTAAAAAATATTTAAAGTAAATTACATTGTAGAATTTATAACCACAATCTTTTGAGTATTAAAAAAAAGTTCAGCCAGAAACAGTAGTCCAGTTAGTTATTTTAATAGGAGTAGTATTAAATACACTTCTTTTTTTACATCTTAAGAAGTTACCCTGTTGTTATTTAGGTCATCAGCCGAAAGACTGGTTTGAACCTCTAGAGGCTTTACTAAGTAAATTGAGGAGTAAGGTGGTTTACAAATGGCTTCCTCAAAAGTACCCTAGGAAACTGAATTTTTATTTTCTAACTTGCTTATTGTATTAACATCGTGTGATAATAACGCCATATGATAATAACGTCGGTGCATGTACATCTTTTAAGGGTATTAAAATTATTTATTAGCTATTTCCTTTGTAGTTTATATTGTCACGACCTCTGGTTGCTTTTTTTTTTTTTTGGTTTAACGTCTGACTGTTCTGCAGTTACTGCTAATGCAGACCTCTGGTTGCGCTCTGTTTTTTTTTCAAATCTGCAATACTGGTAATAATAACTTAAAATGAATGACCTTATTGCATTATATACAACATTATTTTTACTCATTAATGCTAATGTAGTTGGTGAAGGGAGGTAGGTAAAATTGAATGATGAAAATTTGCCAGAACTGACTGGGAATCGAACCCAGGAACCCTGACGTAGAATTCAGTAGTACTGACCACTTCACCAACAGGCCAACCCTTATCTACAACGTAATTTGATTGTCAAACACACTTATAAAGACAAATCGTTTTACTAGTTTATAAAAAAGTTATTTGAAATAACAGTGTAGGATTTTACTTACTTGAAATCTTCATTTTGGCTATAATACAAAAAGATTACTTTACCCTACACAGCTAAAATAAGAATCTTAATGGATTTTTCAACAATCAGAAATAAGTTTTGTAGCTTTTTTATTTCATTTGTAGTTTCCAATTAATTACGTTATGTCCTGCTGAAAATCAGGCTGTTTTTAAGCTCTTTAGTTTATTCAGAATGTTCAAAAGCCAAGACTCACACCACTGTATTACTTATCAACACAAGCATACCTTTATATTTTGTATTATACTTGTTGTTGTATCTGATTTATTGAGAAAATAAAACAAAACCTATCTCATAAAAAATGTTGTACCTATATAAAACTGTTAACACTGGTCATCTATTGTCTATATACTATAGTGAAATAAGAGATTACTTTACCTTTTTGATGAAAACCTTTCCCACACACTGGGCACTTATGTGGCTTCAACTCAGAATGAGTTCTTCTGTGTGATATTAATGTTGAAATACGGTTATAAGCTTTTTTGCAGATTTCACAAACATGTGCACGAACATTGGTATGAATAGTTTTGTGCTGAGATAATGTACTCATCTAAAAATAAGAAATAAAACCAAAGGTGTGCTGTTTCAAGATTATATTATAGAAATTAGTTTACTAGTGAAAAAAGATAAAAAAATGAAAACTGTCTTTTAGCCAAACCGCAAAATTACAGTGGTAAATGAAAATCATTTGTAGTAAAATAAAGGAAAATGATAATCTTTACTTAAATAAAATTATTTCCTAAACAAATTACAGTATTGAGTAAAATACAATAAAGCAAAATTAGATTATATTCTTACAGTTTAGATTATATTTTTACAACTTAGAGAGTCAGTTTAACTGTTGTATATAGAACAGAAAATTTATTGTACAATAAAATTTGGTTATAATGAAATTCAAGGGATCGGAATTATTTGTTCGTTATAACTGAATGAGCCTATGTGCCACAATAATCTATGTAGTAGGCCTACTCATTATATTACGTGCCCAACCAATTACTGGAATAATGAATATTAATCTAAATAAAAGTATTTTATGCTACCTCTTTGACCGAACAGTTAGAAACGTTTAGTCCTCAGCTGTTCTAGGCATACCAAGGCAGAATCGATTCCCGATACGTCTGGGCTGAAGCAACCAGGTTAATATTGCAATATATTATTGATAACTCCCCAACGTACCAATGAAGAGAAAAAACACAAAGTAGTCGTTAATGACTGTAGATGTGGATGCAAGTTAAAAAAAATGTTGAAGTACCATAGTAGGCGTACTTACCAAACATCTGTGGTA
Organism: Catonia carolina; assembly: GCA_035578175.1. NCBI lineage: Eukaryota > Metazoa > Arthropoda > Insecta > Hemiptera > Achilidae > Catonia > Catonia carolina. Next base: position 109,673,898 of record JAQMRL010000001.1, read on the forward strand.
AGATCATTCACTTTACTCTTAATTTTCAGCCAATCACTTGTACTGGGATTATCTACAGTAATATTTTCACAGTATTTTATATGTATGACATTCACATGTTATATGTATCGGGAAACTGTTTGTTTCTCATTTCTCAGAGCAGATATTTGTCTATTATTATCATCTCAAGGAAGGTGATTCATTTGTTACAACTGGATTCTATTTTCGTTGTATCAGACTTTACAATGTGTAATTGTTGTTAATAACATATAAAACCAACCAAATTTTCTATTTTCATACTTATTACCAGATTTTCATTACCATTGACTTCTTTATAACCAAATTTTACTGTATATAATAGGTTAGAAATTAGTTCAGGCATAAACCAAAAACAACAGCAAAACATTAGACAATATTTTATGGAAGTACCAAAATATTAAGTGTAATATTTGAAATTTAGAGTAAAAATTAAAATTTAATAACAAAAGAAACAAGTTGAAAGCATCAAAAACTAACGCGAAATAATATCGATTGAGATAACAGATTTTACTAATTAAATTGTTTTTTAGTTAATTATAAGTTTTCTTCAGATGTTTAAATAAATAACCAATGCAACATGCACAAATATGTTTATGTTTATGTTTAAAACACACTAAAGGTTTATGTTTAAAACTATAGATTTAGTAAGTAGTACCTATAAATTTCTATAAGTAGGTACTATTTATGACTTGGTTGTGTATAAGTTAATTTAAGCATCGTATAAATATTCTCTAATAGTGTTAATATGATAAAAACCAGGTAATTACCTGTCTAAATGCTCTACCACAAACACTGCAAATATATTTCCGGATATCTGTATGAGTTGGAAGATGTCTCATTAATGTATAATGATGCTGGAACTCTTTGTTACCTGTTAAAAATTTGTTTTAATTAAAAATCTGGTGTGAACCACTCACACAACTTTTTCTTCCCAATGCAAATAATTAACAATATAATTTAACATTATTAATAAAACATTAGAAATGAACAAAAAATTAACCTCAATAAACATAACCTAATTTTAATCATGAGTGAAAGACGCAAAATGAAAATCAACCACAGTTTGGCTTAAAAATACGGAAAATCACTCTTTCAGACTAAACTTGACTCTGTAGAGAAAAATGCTTTAAATAAAAGTTCTAGATCTTTTAATTTGCTATAAATTTAATTATAAACACTTTTGTTGCAAAATGCATACTAAGGCTGAAATTGTATAAAAATCGATTTTTCACACGGTTTCGTGAGAAAAAAACGAAAATTGCTAATTACCGCTAAACTAAGCATTAAAAAAAAATGTTAAAAATAAAAGTTATAGGATTTTAAATTTTGTACAACTTTTATTATACACATTTATAGGGCCTATGCTAAAATTCATATTTTAACTCGCAATCTTAAAAATAAATAATTTTTTTAGTGAAAACAGCCTCTCCAAAAATTTCAGCAGACAAGGCACCTATCTTGTACGGCATAAAAAATTTAGGTTATGAGGCGATTTTTAAAAAAATCGTTGGACTGGACCCATTTTGGAGAAAATCGCAAAAAAGTGAAAAATGATATGAATAAACTACTACTTCCAATTGACCGATTTTGATGAAAATGTTCGTGTCGGTTCCTCTAGTGGTATCTAACTTAAGTTTCAAGTTTAAAATTCATACGATGTTCCGTTCTTGAGATATTCTGTTCACACACACACGCACGCACGCACGCACACACACACATACCAATCGCTAAAAACATGTTTTTTGGGTTCAGGGGGTCTGAAAACGTGTAGATCCAGTGAAAACTCAACTTTCAAAAAATCGACATGATATACTATTAATTCATATAGGCAAGAGAAAGAAAAAAAAAGATCATAAGCAGAACTTATTCCAATGCATATTTTCTTAACTTCAAAAACGAATTTTTTCAACTTCTCATGTAATAGGCCTATCCACTGGTTGTTAAATTATTGATCTCTTGATTACATAAAGAATTTTAATACTTTTTAATTGCTGAAGATTTTATTACAAACAAAAATTTTTTTTAAAAATCTTGTACCTGCTTTTTTTAACAGTAATGAAATACCAACTGTTGTGCACCAGTACCAACCAATCAATAATATTACAGTAGTTTTATTCAGGAGTTTTGGTTAACAAAGAATACAAGTTATAAGAACACTTTATAAAAATTAAAAAACGTATTTCAAGTACATATGTAGCAACAAATTACTTTCAGTTCCTGATTTTATTCTTGTACTAAATTATAAATATTACAATAATTTGTAATAAAATGATTTAACCCTAGTTAATAGACAAGTTGTGTTGAGTCAAAGGTATTACAATGTGTGTTATAGCATAAATAAAATCATGTCACGTAATTCTGAAGATAAAAATAATAATGGTTCTAGTTTCACTAGAACTAACTTCTTCGAATAAGCAGAAATTAATGGTATATTTATTAGAAATAAAATGACATACATATTCCACATTCCCAGGTTTTAGTAGCCTTTGTAGCACCTCTAACTTGTTTGATATTGATGTAGTTCGCACATCCATTTAAGTTATTACCCTGCGAACTTTCAATAGTACCTCGTACATGGATTTCATTGCCATTACGAATAGTTTCAATCTCAGTTATCTGTAAATAAATTCAAAATAAAATTCACGTCCAAAGAAATCAGTTATTATCAGACAAAATGGTCGTGAGCATCACTGCATCTTAGTTTCTTTAGTTATTAAATGATGCCCGTAGTCAGCAGTTTTCAAAGCTTGGGTACATGCCCCTTGAGGTACACAAAGAGGATCTGAACATACATGACAATGCGCTGTTAATTGCTTTAGATTTTTCATTTTATTTCTTTTCTGATGTCATGGATTATTTATGTTCATCTAGCAAATTAATCCCGAACATTAAAAAATATGGTAAGTAATCTCACCTCTCGTATTGAAAGACTTTTAATATATTAGAATGTAACTTGCTAAAATGTTAAATTTAGACTCAATTTGAAATAAAAATTATGTTTATTTTGTTTTAATTTGTGACTTTTATCAAAACACATGGCAAAGAAAATCAGGATAAGTGCATGATAGATGCACTTATTCAAGGGGTATATATAACACAAAAGTTTAAAAACTGCTGGGTGCTAACTACAACCAAAGTTATACATCTTTGTACAATATTTTGAATTAGTATAGAAACAAATTTTCACCTTAGAGGACAACTTTTGTAAAACAATAGGCCTAGTACAAGACAGTTTCAAGCAGCATCTAAGTCTTATTAAAAAGAATTACACAAAATGTACACACAAATTAAAGTTGCTGTTGTTTAGATCATCAGCCGAAAGGCTGGTTTGAACCTCGAGAGGCTTTACCAAGTAAAAAGAGGAGTGAGGTGGTTTAACAATGTCTTCCTCACAGAGTTGATAAGTATGCCTATCAGCATACCAGGGCCTCTGAAAAGCATCTACGTTACACCATGCAAATGACATCTTCACTTCATTCACCACAGGGTCTGGCTGTATTATGATGAAATTTATCACTCTCAGAGGAAATAACTCTGACTAGTGTCTTTTACACCTCTACGTCTTCTGTTGTTAAATGCTTTAGTCATATAATTGTCCGGCCATGTGATAAGAAACAACTATTTTTTGTAGGCCTGGAACAGGCAAATCGATTACCAATAACTTAACACTCCACCTGCCTGTTATGGGCATAAAAATAAGTTACCAGCAAAAAACTTAGGTATCTAAAATTGGTTTAAACTACAATTACTGCTACTTAGGTTGCAGTGTAATTAATCACATCAAAGTTATGTAATTTAAAATTTTATTTGGCATAAAATGTCTTAGTAATAGAAAAGTATTTATTGAGTGACTACTACAAACTACAGAAAGAGATATAGTTACTACTATCTTACAACAATAACAAGGAACGCCAGACAATTTTAAACTCATCAGTATAGAAATCAATAAATAGGAATCAGGGTATAGTCGCAACAAGAGCTTTACTGGTAAACCAAAAGTTATTAACAAAAATAAAGAAGTAATTGAGAATGTAAATATAGAATCTAGATGAATGTCAGTGGCTACTATACCAACAGTTTAAATGCTTGTGTTCCAAATTTACATTCTCCAATTTATTTTCTACATTTACTGAAATTATTTTATCAATCATCCTTAGTAGGATTTTAAACAGCCGTATTATTTAAAATTGAAATATATATTTCTAACCACCAGAATACAGTAACATAAAACACTTACCAATGTTTATAGGGCTTTCGAAAGCCCTATAAACATTGATGATTCCTTATCTACCATGGTAGGAGTAGGAAGTTTTAAATTTTGGCATAAAAAAAATTTAATTTACTGAAGATGTGTACAAGATACACAAAAGCGCTATAAACATTGGTAAGTGTTTTATGTTACCGTATTCTGGTGGTTAGAAATATATATTTCAATTTACTGAAATATTTTGTCAATGGTAACAAATATTTTGTTACCAGATTGGTAAGAGGTTAATAAGGTAACAAATTTACCTTGTCTGTGTGCATAGTTTTAATAGTTTCTTCCCCTAAAGATGACATATCATAATGAAGATCATGGACAAGCAAGCCATTTTCAGCGTAATCTATAAAAGATGTATTTTCATTCAAAATTCTGTTGAAGAAAGTTTCATTTTTTCCATCTTCTAGCAGCTGTTCACTGAAATTTAAAAAAAATGAAGCTGATTTATTTAAAGTAAAAGTTGTAACTTTTCATAATTAGTCAAGCTGATTTGTTTGATAACCTTTTAATTTAGTTACTTAATGTTTTTATAAGTTAAGGTTTTATTAAGTTTTTTATAAGATAAGGCAATGGCCGTATTACAAAACCTTGAAATAAACAGAAATATTTATTAATTAAACTGGGATGTTTTTAAAAAGAGTAATTTTTGTTATTTTATTGAAGCAGACCAGTGGGCAACAGAGGAAATTTGTGACATACAGTAAGATCTGAAGTCAGAGATATTTATTCATAGTTTAAATCAGAAAGACCTTTGCTTAACTAACAAAGGTATAAAAGTATTCATTATTAACACAAATTAATTAAAGAAACCATTACAAAAAAATATACAAAGCTAAACATTAAAAAAACTTTCCCCAAGTCCATGATAGTTCGGCAATTTTAAACTCAGCAGTTTAGAAAACAATAAATAAGAATGTCACTCTAAGTAAGAATGTCACAATCACTTGAAATAAAAAATCTGAAAATTCCTTTATATTTTTCCCAGCATAAATAGAATTTTGTCACAAAATGACCTAAGAAAGGTATATTGTGCCTTGATACAATCCTTGCTGCAGTACAGAATCACTTGGGGTGGGGCCTTCCGTTCGACATTGGAACCACTCATAACCGCTCAGAAAACTGTGATCAAAAGCGCTTTAAATTGTAACAGACGATTCCCTTCTGATTTATTATACGGTAGATTTCGGGTACTTGACATTCGGCAACTTTACATAAGAAACTTATTACTGTACATAACATCTAATAAACTTTCTGTACTACAGAAAATAACTGATAATTATCATACCAGAGCTGTAACCCGTATTGGATATCAAGCCCCTAGATTGCATAAAACCATTAACAGCACTGCAGCACATTATATAGCCTCAATCACACACCTTAATTTACCAGAGGCTATCCGAAATACTGATGTAACTCCTTAAATATACAAAAGAAAAGTAACCAACTGGCTGATTAATTTATGAAGAGGGCAGTCTGAGGATTTAATTAGGTTAATGTATTCAAACTAATTGCTCCTCCTCTTGTGTCAGCTAAAAATGTTTTGTTAACATTGTCATCGAAAGTCTACTTCATCCTTTGCCATTACATGACATTTTATTTTTATACTATTATCTTTTTTTGTATATTTACGTTAGGAAATTTTGTTGTATGTTTATTTTTGTAAATTTAGTGTAGATATAAAAAGCTATTATAATAATAGAATAAATAAAATAAACCAACTCATACTCGCGCACAGGCTAGACCTATGCGGGTATTAGGAAATAAGATAGGATAAGATTCATTGTACTTGTTTTTAGCAATAATAAATAAATAAATAAATGTACAGTTAACAACAAGAATTTTGCAAATAGACTATACCAAAAGTTGTTAACAATACAGAAGTAATTAAGAATGATTTAGAAATTAGTATCAGATTAGTACAGCCTTTAAACTATTGTAGCATGCAATTCAAACATTTTCAATAAACACCTCAAAATATCTTCATTTATGGGTGAAAAGCTTTGTTTATGTTTGGTAATATCAAAGTTTTCAATATGTACAACATTCTCCAAACTGATGTTTTCCAGCATATCAGTTGTTTCTGGTTCTCTCTTGTTTTCTGCAACAAAACACCAAGAAACTAAATACCTAATCCAATTACACATAGTTACTGATATAATTTAATAAAAAAAGTATTGACCGCCTCCTTAAAGTAATGGTTAGTGCATTGGCCTGGCACGTGGAAGTCCCAGGTTTAATTTCCAGCCAGGGTTAGAAATTTTCACATGTTAAATCCTACAGTAAATGTTACATAATCCTCCTTAGTCGCTAATAACCAAGCAGTTGATGCGACTTAAAATAAATTAATTAAAAAAAATAATCAGTTTTATTAATTGCAATACTATGAAAAAGATTGGTATAATTACAAGTCATACTTTTTGTTTTATGTCACGGTTTACACATTAATGGTAACATAAAAACTAAAGTGTGATAGATGAAAACCTCCAAACCTGACCGGAAATTAAACCAGAACACCTGGAATACAATACAGTTTCTCAGACCACTACACTAAAAAGTCAAAATTCAAGAGGGAGTGGTAAAAATTTGAATGTTTTCCTTATTTTTGTGTATCATGGAGAGAATCCACTTGCACATATTTAAATTGTAGCTCACTGGGAAGGTAGGCCTATACAAATAATGTGTTGTTTTGTTCACTCACTTTTTATGTAATAAACTCAAGTGATTGAAATGTAAATTCTTTAGCTGTTTTTTCTTTAATCCCTAAGGAACAATTTGTCCCAAATTTCAGTTCTCCTGGTAATTGGGAAGTTAAGAGAATCAGTGAATTAGATCAGTCAGTAATAGCTTTTGAATTTGTTTTACAAAATTCATGTAGATTTAATATTATTATTGGCTGTGTAAAGCTGAAATGGCATTAGTATTTGTTCAGCAGTCGTTTTATTACTGCACAGGCTCATGAAATTTACCAAGACTACACGTTTTTATAAAAAGAAATATGGAAATATAATGGAAATTTTCCTAAACCCAATCTATTTTCAGACAGGCCTACACAAATGCTGGCAGTAAATGTGTTTTTTTTTTCTAAATAAACTTCGTACATAATTTTCATTGAAGTTCTATTTTCAGAGAAAACATTCAAAACAAATGAATGAACATTGTCGTGCCGTTAACGATTCAAAACAAATAAAAGAATGTTGCCGTTAGTCAATTATTTTTTTGAAACAATTGACAGGCGCATTTTGCTAGATTACGAGCATAACAATTTTACCTGGAATTATAATAGTGTATTTATCCATTTAGACACAGGAATAAAATTCAAAATACGTAATATTTTAGTAAAAATAATGTTCAGGGGCAAGTTAATTAAGTTAATTAACCAGCTCAACAGCGTACAGTTGAATTATGCGATTACAGGAAGGAAGCAACAAACATACCAATCAATCAACAACAGTACTAAACGCAAGACGATTTAAATTTTGAAAAATTTAGTTATTAAAAACCTATTCAACGGGGAAATGGAATACTATAAATTTTAATTATTATTATAATACATGGATGTGACGTGTGCATTAAATTATAAATTGAACAAAATTAAATAAATTACATTGTATAACTTAATTTACATTTTCAGTATTAATTTTATTTTAAAAAATTATACATGTATTATTTATTCTTAGCCGTAATTTATTTCAAATAGTCTATAATATTACCTAACTGTCTTAAATTTCTGAATACGGTTGAGGTGTTGACTTGCCTAGTGGTAACTATCAACTTGACTTGTTTGCCGAATGGTAGCAGAACTTTAGGATGTAATAATACAATTTTTTATGTTTTGTAACGTAAAAACGTACATAACTGTGACTAAAGAAATTATACGAAATTTTGTGTGGAACGTGTTGCTTTTCATGTAACATTTATTTTGTGCTGTTATTAATAATAGTTTTAGGTTTGGATCCGCAGTGAAACCTTGTTCAATGAGTTTTTGTTTACGTACTGTGATCAATAACAAAATAACAAAGTGAGATTAAAACTGTAATGCTAGATTTTCACTTAATTTTCTCTAAATTTAAAACATGAAAGCTAGATAAGTTGTCTAGGCCAGGGTAATAATTTCATGTTCAGTATTACGACTGTCTTAATTTGTTATACATTCGTGAGCTGCGGCTTGCAGGCTTTCATATTATTTCTGTTACCACTAGAACTTCTCACAACCCGTAATAACACGGAATTGTATTTTTAAAATTTTTGCAATGTACGATTATCATATGATTATTATGATTGTGTGGTATGGTAATTAAAGATAACATATGCAGTGCAATTAACTGCAGTAAAACTGAAAATGAGAATCCCGATCTATTTCTTGTTCGATTCTTCCGAAGGAAAAAGAAAGGAGTACGAAGTGGGTGGTTAACACTGCACCAGACCAATTCTATGAAAATAACTGGTGTGAAACACTTTACTTTATCTTGCCAATGTAGGTAATGAACAATATAATACACGGAATGTAAAATAAATACTAATTTATTTTATACACCGTGATATAACCTGTTTGATCATGAGTAAACAAAGTAACTGAAAAACATAACCTAATTTTATTCACGAGTGGATGACGCAAAATGAAAATCAACTGCAGAATTTTAAAATACGGAAAATCAGGAATAGAGAAAAGTGCTTAATATAAAAGTTGTAGGATTTTTCATTTCCGATAACCTTTATTGTATACGCTTTTGTCTTAAAATGCAAACTAAGTGCGCAATCTTAAAAAATCTGGTGTGAAACACTCGCACAACTTTCTCTTGCCAATTACCTAACCTAACATTAGTAATAAAACAGAAACAAACAAGAAACATAACCTTATTTTAATTATGAGTGAAGTGAATAATGCAAATGAAAACTAACCTTAGTTTTGCTTAGTATTACGGAAAATCACTCTTTGACGCTAAACTTATCTCTGTAGAGAAAAATGCTTAAATGAAAGTTGTTGATCTTTAAATTTCTTATAAATTTGATTAAATACACTTTTCTCGTTAAATGCATACAGTAGCGTGCAAATTAATCTGTACACAGATGTTAAGTAATGAAAAGTTAATTTATTTTTGAAAAAATATGCTATGTAATTGAAGGTTACAGGGGAAAAGTCAGGTACGTAAAAAAAAATAGAATTTTATGTTATCATACTATTAAAAAGTAGTTTTCTTGCACTACAATCCAAGTTAATCATATTTGAGGAAAAATGGATAGGTCATGAATTAGAAGCAATTTAGTATTTGCTGTGCTGGGGAAAAAACAGTTAAGTCAGTATCGCACACTGTAAAAACCTGGCTAGTCAGTGCTAAATTTATTAGATATATAAATATTTTTACTTTCTCTTGCTCTATAAAATAGTATAGAAAAGTATTGTTTTCATGTCAATTTTCCAAAAATAATTGCTTTTAGGGATTGGTCTGTGTGTGTGCTAACAAAATAATTTATGACGTTGAAGGTTACTAAAACCGCAATCTTGAAAATCACATTTTTTTACAGATTTTGATGACAAAAAAACAAAATCACTAATTGCTGCTACAATAAGTGTTATACAAAAAATGTTTGAAATAGAGGTTGTAGGTTTTACAATTTAAAATGTTCTACAATTTTGATTATATACACTTCTGTCCTAAAATGCATATTAAGGTTGCAATCTTTAAAAAAAAAAACATTTTTTTCTATGAGAGCACGGCCTCCCCAAGAATTTCAGCAGACATGGCGCTTACCCTATCTTGTTTGAGCATAAAAATGTAGTAAATGAGGGTATTTTTCAAAAAATCAGCAGTTTTTAAGAAAATAGCAAAAAATTAAAAATTTTACGAATTAACTATTACTTCTAGTAGACGGATTTTAATGAAAATGTTTGTCGGGTCCCATAGTGGTACCTAACTTAAGTTCCAAGTTTTATTTTATATGATATTCTATTCACACACACAAACCAATCACTAAAAATTCATATCGTTTTGGGTTTAGGGGGTTGAAAATGTGTACATCCGATGAAAACTCAATTTTGAATAATCTACATGAAAACAATATTTTCTTCCCTATACACTCATACAGGGCTAGAGAATGTTAAAATTATAACTTTATAATGGAATATGAAAAAGAATTTTACTTCTGTGCGATTTACAGACAAAATGACAGCAAGCATATGCAATGCTATTGCGAAGCCTGCAACATTCCCATCCTTATTATATAACAAATGTAGGAGCAAGTCCTCAAACATCAAAAGAAGTAAAAATGATTGATTAATGACTTTGCAAAGAGATATTTACTGCATTGGAGGAGGGGCTTTGTGAAGATGGACTTTACCGATGCATAACCGAACAAGTAGACAAGAGTTGCAGCCACAGTAAATAGCCAGTGGTTGCAACAAGCTGAAATAAATTAATCTGTGTATTGACATAATTTATTCAAAGATACTCAAACAACCCACCCACACTCCAGCATTCCTCCAGCCCATGAAATGAAGATTTCACGTCATTTTTTTAAAGGTCTTGTCAGATTATTCGAATGACATAAATATTACAACTTCAGCAAAAATTAAGTGCACGACATCTCAAAAATTATGTCTTACCTGTAGGGTGGGTCATACACTTTGATACATAATTAAAGAACAAAAGGTACATTCAGTGGAATAAAAAAAATAACACAAATTGTGAGAATATAAGTATTTGAACTTTTATTAAAGTACTAAATATAATTTGAACCTTAAATACTCAAAATTAGTTGATTTCAAATATCAAGACTATTTTAAAAATTACCATATTAATTAATATTTTTAATTTGAAATTATCTCTATTTTGTTACAAATTCATTAAATTAACTAAAAATTTATAGACTTTCAAGGAACTTCTAAGTATAATGTACATAAAATTTCAATTCAATGTTTAACACTATTAACAAAATTATCACCTGGGTACGATCTAAAATAGATACATAATTAATCCACACTTCAGGTCAGTCTTACTGGCAGCGGGCTTTGAGCAAGACATTCTCTGTAGTCTCACCTTTCCAAGGTTCCGCCCAATGCAAAAAAAACTACAACCCTACCAGCTCCTTGTTGCCTATTCAGGCATAAAAACTCTTTTTTTTTTAATTAGTATATCACCATCAATTTTTTACAAAGTATTGATTAGATATTATGCAGCACTTAATATTAAAATGGTTAGTTACTATTTAACTCATATACATTTATTTCTAAAAAATGTATTTGATCAGAACTTGAACCCAGGTCTAAAAGTTCAATTCTGCTTTCTATAGCGCTTGCATATCAGGTGAGTACAAACACACAATAGACAACTGAACCTAATTGTGTGTTTGTAACCTACAATATAAGTTGTACATGCTAAAAATTATGCTAATTGCAAACTGTCAAAGAATGCGTGAAAACAAAATTACAAATCTCTAATTTTTATCCTCCTATAATTTCTTTTATTCTAGAAGGAGTTTAATAATAAAAAATATCGTGCAAAATTACATAAAAAATAAATAAACAATAACAAATTACTCCATACAATATTAGAAAGTCGATAAACTTACATGCTAAAGTAAATGCAAAAAACCTTATTATATTCAAAAAAATCTTTTATAACATCAAAAACCAATCAACAGAACATGGAATAAAATATGGTGTCAGTTTAAATAAATGAAATTCATGTAAATTTATAAAATGGCAAGAATATAATTTAGTTTCAAACCACTGAGTTTTCCTTTTGTTCTCTTTCATTCAGTACTTTCCCATTCTTGTGGTGGTCAAACCTTATGAGGTGTAAAACTGGTATGTACATAAATAGCTTAAGTAGATCTTACATGTAGCCTTTTAAGCACCAACTTGTTTTGGAAAACTAAGTGATTTTAAGCAAGTCATTATTAAGAGCTGTGTTATATACAAAGTAATCCAATTACGGACTAAAGAGGCTAGGCCATTATTACTCAGTGCCCTATGCCAATAATATTGTTATTCTGTTTGTAATAGTTTTTAAGACTATTTCACATATTTTTAACATTCAATATTCCACTGCCATTTTTCTATATCACTAGATTCATTTCATTTTTTTAAGAGGGAATGATTTTTTATATTATAATATAATATATTATAGTAAATATTTAGCACAATTCTAATGTAATTAGGGATGTAAAGATATTTCAGTCATAAGAATGTCTTTTGCGTGTGAATTGGCTGTGAGGAGGGAAGAGAAACTCTTGACAGTGGTGCCAACCTCAACAGTGAGACACTACATTTCTTTACCATGCAATTACTATACAAATTTCAATCAAAGCTGCATTCCTATATTTTGGTCATTTACTGTTTTTACCAGATGTCAACAAAACTTGATGAAGATCATTGTAGTTAGTTGTTCCCTCATGGCTTTTGTTAAGAGGCATGGAAAGACATTTTTGTTTAGCTTCAACTTCACAACATTTAATTACACTGTATATATTTTTTTCAGCACTGTGAATAGCCCAACCAAATTTTCGAGAAACTGACATTTCTTTTCACGGCGACAAACAGTTAACCTACAAAAGTTCAGTGATATACTGTATGTGCTCTGGGTATAGTGTATGTTGTCGAGTTGGCTGACCTCAGTTATGCATGCGCACTATGCTTTTCCCCCTTTAAACCAAAAGGAATAATGTTTGTTTAAATTTCACTGCCAATCCTCTCATAGTATTGGTTGGCCTACCAGTGTAATATAACAACTAAATGTAACTTCCACCAGCTAAATGGCTCAGCTGGCTTGAAGTCTTCCATATTTTAAATAGAGTACATAACAAGCTCTAGAATACAAGAATACTACTTGTAAATTTTAAAGAAAAATATTTTTGTACAGTTTTGTTAAAAATCTTGCAGTTTATATTATATTATTAATTTTGATAAGAGTTTATTGGTACTTTTAAAAGTGATAGTACAACCGAAAATACAAATTGACTGCAAAAATTACAAACATTTTAAATGCTTTAAAAGTGATTAGCATTCCTCAGATGTCATTCGTATTAATGACAAACAATAACTGATTTTGTATGCTGAAAAAATACAATTTTTGCCTGAATACACAATTCAGCTCTGCTTAAGTAAAATATAACTCAAGTTCTGGACCTGAATTAGTTTTACGAATAATGTGTTCGTAAAAGTTAATTTTGAAATACTAATGACACAAAAGTAATTCACGAAATTGTGTTTGCTGAACAATAATAACAAACATTAAATTTAAAAATCACTGTCAATTTGAATCACACACACAACAAAATAAAAATTATAATTTGATATATATCTCATATTTATATCACGGCTTCACATTTTTATTTACAAACATTTCACAAAAATTATACTACTCAATATTTTAATTATTAAAGTACATAAAGCAAATAATATATATTAAATCCCAAAACTGGTTCTGTATGGTCAAATGGTTGCAAACCATTAATGGTACAACACAACCAATATGAGTGATGTTTCTTGGAATCTGCATAGAATTAAGAAAAAAGGCAAGAACATTGGAATCTGATTAAAATTTGCATGAAAAGTAATGAGATGTTTTTTTCATGTCGCGGCACCTTGCTCTAGGTGGGTTCAATGTAGGGGGAAATCACTTTAAAACCCCCATAGCATCAGTTCCCTACGAGCTTCCATATGGTTCGTATTGCCAATTTAGTACCCCTATCTATAAGGCTATAGGTCTATAAGGCTTGAAGCTTAAAAAACAACTTTCTATTTAACAGTGCTAAGCAATTAAATTTGATGTGGGACTCAGTAAATCGACTATGAAGACATTGGCCAAAATCCAGCAAATATTTGGAGGAGTGAAAGCCGATCAAAAGCTGCTGTTCTAAAATGACACAAGTGCTTCAAAGACAATTGAGAGAGTGTGAAAGATGAACCCAGCGCAGGACACCGTCCACGAGCAGAAATGAGGGAAATGTTCAATAAGTGCGTAATGTGTTTCTCAGACCAGTATTTAAGCGTTTGAATGATCGCAGACCACATAGGAATTAATAAAATGACAAGGCACACCATCATTATCAATGATTTACACATGAGAAAAAAATTGGAAGCCGATTTCATAACACCAAGCCACACCTGCTTCATGTTCAATGACTAACTGGCTCAGAATTGCATCACAACCCTTCCCCAGTCCCCTTCAGTCCTGATATGGCCCCGGCGAACATTTTCGTGTTCCCCAAGTGAAGACAGCCTTGAAAAGCATTGTGTTACTTGAAGGATACTCCAGAAAAGGATTTCCAGGGTGCCTTCCAAACATGGAAAACTCATTGGCAGAAGTGTGTCAATGCCCAAGGGTGGTATTTTGAAGAGTTTAAATTGTTTGTAGCAATATCTTCAATAAATGTTTTTTCCCCAATTTTATCTATAAACAAACCCTGTACAGTCATAAAAAAGCAGCTAATTTTCAAATATAGTTTTTTATTCTTTGGTACTTGGAAAATTTATAAGAAGTGAAAAGCTTATGAAAACCTAAAACTGACTTATCACTAATAGTGCTACTTAACACAATAATGTTACATTTTATTACAAAACAAATATGATAAACAAACCATTCAGTCACGATTGACATCTTTCGTTGATTGGAATAGTTCCTAGATTACCAAACACTGCTGTTGTTGTAGTAATCCTATAGCAAAAATATCGTCTTTATTTACTACCTCTTATAGCTACTGTATAATTTGTTTTTACCTATGGTTTTATTTTTTAATTAACGTTTTGATGGAACCATCATCATCACAGTAATTTTTAACATTTACGAGGGCCATCCGGAAAGTAGTACCCGTTTCCGCCGCATGAGGCGCTGACGAGGCGAGCAGCCGCCGGTCAAGGTCAGATCGCTTCAGTGGCTTGTCTGCCTTCTCTGTTGTAAGTTCCGCGACGCTAGCATTGCCTGTCTTGTTTCTGTGACCGTTCATAATGTTTAAAAAAATTGAGAACGCCGCCAGTTGTGAAGTGAGGGCTGTAATAAAATTTCTCAATGCAAGAAACGTTCGACCTTGTGATATTCATCGCCAATTAAAGGAAGTGTATGGAGACGATGTGATGGATGAGTCATCTGTTCGGCGCTGGTGTCGTAATTTTAACTTGGGGAGGGGGAACACACACGACGATGAGCGTTCAGGGAGACCATCTGTCATTACAGATCAACTGCTGAGGTCAGTAGACGAATTCGTGAGGCACGATCGGCGCGTTACAATTGATGACATCTGTGAACATTTCCCTAATGTTTCTCGCACAATTCTTCATGAAATTGTCAAAGACCATCTGCATTATTCAAAAATTTGCGCAAGGTGGGTCCCTCGCATGCTTACAGATGAGCACAAAACCAAGCGTATGGCTGCTGCATTAACATTTTTGGAACGTTATTCTGATGAAGCAGACGCGTTCTTGAATCGCATAGTTACTGGTGATGAAACGTGGGTTTGTTATGCTTCACCTGAGAGTAAACGACAGTCAATGGAGTGGCATCATCCTCATTCACCAAAGAAACCAAAAAAATTCAAGACTGTTCTGTCCACCAGGAAACATATGGCAACCATTTTCTGGGATCGACGTGGTATACTGCTTATTGATTTTATGGCCCGTGGAGACACTATTAACGCTAATGCGTATTGTGAAACATTAAAGAAATTACGGCGGGCAATACAAAATCGACGGAGAGGTCTATTGTCTGATGGCGTCATTCTCCTCCATGACAATGCCAGGCCTCATGCAGCAGGGATAACACAACAACTTCTGCAGCAATTCAATTGGGAAATTTTCGACCATCCACCGTATAGCCCGGACTTGGCCCCTTCAGATTTTCATCTCTTTACAAAACTTAAAGAGTTTTTGGCGGGAAAAAGATTTGACAGCGATGAAGAACTTAAAGAAGGTGTGACTACGTATTTCGATCGGCTGGCGGCGGAGGAATATGATGCTGGAATACAAAAACTCGTCACACGTTATGACAAATGCTTAAATTTGCTTGGAGATTATGTGGAGAAGTAGTTTAAGGTATGCTCTTTTCAATAAAAATGTTTACATTTGTTAATATTTACTTCTGTGTCTTTATTTCACAAACGGGTACTACTTTCCGGATGGCCCTCGTAGTTTCAATTTTTTAAATTTATATATTCTGATTATGGTGGATCGACTGAAACATTTTATTAATAGATAAAATCATACGTAAAAACAAATAATGCAGCAGCTACAAAAGGTTAGTAAAAAAATTACAACATTTTTACAAAAGGATTAATTGTCGTCTACAGGATGAATTATAAAGATTTGTTGTATAGTAGTGATGTAAAACTATTTCCAATGTGCCTACACCATTATAGTTCCATATAATAGATTAATATATATTTTAAAATACAACTACAACTAAAAACTAAAATAAATAAAAAAAATCTTAGTGTTTATAAATTAATATAAAAAACGAATAATTAAAATAGAGTAAGAGTTTACCTAACCTTACACTAACATTTAAAAAAATACTTTGTAATTTAAACGAGTAATAATAAATAATTTAAACAACATACAGTAAAAATAAGAGTAGTTTGAAAGTCAGGCTTTCTATTTTTTTTAATAACACAAGTGCATGTATATGTTACTACAACAAAAATGTTATTATTGTACTTTTACAAATTTTTAACTGTTCATTTAATTTAAAAAATGTAAAATCAGTACACACTCTCTTAACCAGCTACCAATCCAGAATAATAATAATAATGGAACAGCACAAAAAATCCTTGGTAGTTATGACTTTAGAGACTTGTCATTATCAGATAAAATGAATTTGAGATTTAGTTTCCACTTAAGTTTTGTCATAGCTTGATTTGGATAGAAAGGTGATTATCTGTTGCTAGATATTGTTCTTAACAAGAGTTAGTTATTTTGAGTTCAGTTCAATTTTTTTTACAATATGAACCTATCCACATAATGGATTATTTGGCCACTAGTCCTGCCTTATAGAAGCTAGTTAAGAGAGTTTATATCGCAGTAAATTCCTTCATTTTGTTTTATAGAACTTTTCTAATTTTTTAGAAACTAACTCAAATTACCTTGCTTGTATCCTCTATGTTTCTCTCCTTATTAACTATATAACAGTCAGAACAGTAATAATCTCTTTTAAATTATGCAATTTTATAGTATTATTTATTTTCATTTCTTGCTTCAGAATAAATCAACTTGTGTATTGAAATCTGAATCGGTTACCAAATTATGGGTTCAACTAATATAGGTAAGAAAAACGTTATTACTAAGTTGCCTAATTTACAGGTGTTATTGTTGTTTTATTTTTATGTATTTATTTCAATACCAAAGAAACATTAGGCTGAAATAATTACATAAAAATTAATGGCGTAACTGTGATTACTCATATAAATGAAGTTCACAAGTATTTGCCTAAATTACTGATTTAGGGTATGTGCTGAAACAAAACAGAATTTTACGTATTGTACATATATATATATTGAAATATATATATTTTCTAACCACCAGAATACGGTAACATAAAACACTTACCAATGTTTATAGCGCTTTCGTGTATCTTGTACACATCTTCAGTAAATTAACATTTATTACAAGTCAAAATTTAAAACTTCCTGCTCCTACCATGGTAGATAAGGAATAGTCGATTCTTATATTTAAAACAGTCTTGCCAACTTAATCAGTTGATTGTCGTATTCAATTTGTGTGTTCATTAATTTCTCCCTGCTATTGTATTTATAAATATAATATTTTTCCAGAATTTCAATTTCGTTTTGTTTGTTATTTATTTCTAATATTTCTAGATTATTTTTTATATTCGAAATATTGTGTTTATTTTTTATCATGTGTTCAGTTACATTGGAGAATTTTCGATTTCCTTTTTTATAGTTAGAATAGTGTTCTGTAAACCGTTTTTTAAAAGATCTGGTGGTTTTACCGATATATATTTCATTACATTCATTACATTTAATTTTATAAATTCCACATGAATTAAATTGATTATTTTCTTTTTCTTTATCATTTACATTTGCTTTAATATTATGTTTTTGTAAAATAAATTTTATAGGAAACTGGGGTTTATATGCTATTTTGTATTTATTTTTATCGTATATATTGGTAATTTTATGTATTCTATGATTTATGTAATTATATGTAATGTATTTATTACCATTTTTGTTTATTTCTTCTTTATTGTTTAATGGTAATAGATGTGTTTTTTTCTGATTGATTTTATGTAAATATTTATTTATTAATCTGTTTATGAAAATATTATTGTAACCGTTATTTCTTGCTATTTCTTTAATATAATTTATTTCTTTATTAAATCTTTCTTTATTGTTATATGTGTATATATATGCTCTGTGTATCATGTTATTGTATGTGTTTATTTTATGTATCCATACCAGGCTAAAATGATATTTAAATTTTATAAGTTGAATATAAAACTTCTAAAATCGATTCTAAGTATAGATTTTAACAAAAAGTGTCTAAAATATAACATAGTTCCGAAATATGCAACAATAAAAACAAACAATAAAAATAAAATTGCAATAAAAACTATAAAGTTTGCACAAATATACAGAATTAAACATGAAATAAAATATGCTTATTATATAAACAATAAAATAAACACTGAAATTTATAATACACATTTATGGGTTTTAAAAGATATGGGTTTTAATTTTTATGAATGTATTATGGGTGAAATAAAAAATAAAATTAAGAATATCAGAGAACAGATATTAAATAGACATAGCAAAAAGTTTAATATTTTACTATCAAAAGATAAAGAAAATAAAGCCATTCATAATAAACAAATACAAACATGCAATAATAATTATAAAAATTTTACAGACATTAATTTTAATCAAATAGATAAGAAAGTCATAATCAACTCAAATAAGTTTATCCTTACTAATTCAAATGACAATAAGGAAAAAATGTGTAAAAATATAATAGTTGATACGGAATTAAATATTTATAAAGTAGATGATAAAGATAAAGAATACACACGTAATAATATTATACATAATACCATAAAATTAATTGAAAACAAAAATAAAAATGGTGTCAATAAATTTATAAATAAAAAAGATATTCTTAATATTCAAGAAAAATTAGAAATGAACAAGGCAATCTTATTACATTCCGATAAAACGAATACCCCTACAATCATGTACTTAAATGATTACAATAACAAAATAAATCAATTTATTAATAAAAATAATTTTGTCGAAATAAAAGACCCAACGCAAAAATATTTAAGAATAGTAAAAACTTTAATTAATGACAATAGGGACATGTTAAACTACAATAATAATATTAAATATCATACAAGATTATATCCATACATACCTAAAGCCCCAATATTTACAGGATTACCAAAATTACATAAAAAAGAAATACCAATTAGACCTTTAATAAATTTTAAAACTGCACCTAATTACTTACTAGCTAAAACAATAGATAAAATTTTACGGCAGAAAATTAAATTAAATTACAAATACAATATTAAAAATGGTTACAATTTAATAGAAAAAATAAAAACAATAAAAGTAAGTAAAGACACAAAGATGGTATCATTTGACATAACTAACATGTATACAAATATACCCATAAAAGAAACACTAAATATAATAAATAAAAAATTAAAAAGTAATGGGGAAAACAATAATATAATAAATAAAATATGTACAATAATAAGAAATATTTGTAACCAAAATTATTTTACATTTAATAATAAATTTTATAATCAAACAGAAGGACTAGCTATGGGTTCTCCATTATCTGCCATACTATCAGAAATTTATATACAAGAATTTGAAAACATAATTGTAAATAATATCACACACACACACAACATTTTACTTTGGGTAAGATATGTAGATGACATATTGGTAATTTATAATGAAAAAATAAAGGGTGAACATAATATTATAAATAAAAAATTGAATAATTACTATGAAAAACTTAAATTTACATGTGAAGTTGAAAAAGATAAAAACATAAATTTCCTGGATATAAAAATACAAATAATAAATAATATAATAGAAACTGACATATATAGGAAACCACATGTTACAAATAACACAATAAACAGATTTTCAAATCACCCATGGATACATAAAATAAACACATAAAATAACATGATACACAGAGCATATGTATACACATATAACAATAAAGAAAGATTTAATAAAGAAATAAATTATATTAAAGAAATAGCAAGAAATAACGGTTACAATAATATTTTCATAAACAGATTAATAAATAAATATTTACATAAAATCAATCAGAAAAAACACATCTATTACCATTAAACAATAAAGAAGAAATAAACAAAAATGGTAATAAATACATTACATATAATTACATAAATCATAGAATACATAAAATTACCAATATATACGATAAAAATAAATACAAAATAGCATATAAACCCCAGTTTCCTATAAAATTTATTTTACAAAAACATAATATTAAAGCAAATGTAAATGATAAAGAAAAAGAAAATAATCAATTTAATTCATGTGGAATTTATAAAATTAAATGTAATGAATGTAATGAAATATATATCGGTAAAACCACCAGATCTTTTAAAAAACGGTTTACAGAACACTATTCTAACTATAAAAAAGGAAATCGAAAATTCACCAATGTAACTGAACACATGATAAAAAATAAACACAATATTTCGAATATAAAAAATAATCTAGAAATATTAGAAATAAATAACAAACAAAACGAAATTGAAATTCTGGAAAAATATTATATTTATAAATACAATAGCAGGGAGAAATTAATGAACACACAAATTGAATACGACAATCAACTGATTAAGTTGGCAAGACTGTTTTAAATATAAGAATCGACTATTCCTTATCTACCATGGTAGGAGCAGGAAGTTTTAAATTTTGACTTGTAATAAATGTTAATTTACTGAAGATGTGTACAAGATACACGAAAGCGCTATAAACATTGGTAAGTGTTTTATGTTACCGTATTCTGGTGGTTAGAAAATATATATTTCAATTTTAAATAATACGGCTGTTTAAAAATCCTACATAGGATGTTTAATAAAATATATATATATATATGCACCACAAGTAGGGTGTTCTGATGCTGAAAATTGAAATCTATTTGGAGGAGTATTAGAAAGGGCAAATGTTGTAATTGTGGTTTCATGCTTATTTATGTACTGAAAGGGTGGGCCATTATGGGGCACTGGGAAGTTTCAGAAATGGAAGAAGGAATAATGACAGGAAAAGGTTACTGGATATTTGTCAGAGAAATGTAATGAAAATAGTTAACTGATTATTTTTAAGAAAAAGAGAGAGCCATATGGTAACTGGATAAAACTGGGATGGAAGGATTAAATGTATGATTGATTATTTTGTGGTGGATAGAGAATGGGAGAAAATACTTATTAAAGGTGTGAACTGAACTATCTGTTCACATCTTTTCTTTCAAAAAAGCAATAATTGAGTGTTACTATCCTTAAATTATGTATTAAAAAATTAGGCCACATTTTACTTCCCCGCATACTTATAATTACCAAGCACATTGCACAGGCAATGCTAGTATAACTCAACAATCTTATAATGTCAAATAAGCCCTCGTTCAAAACCTTACAGTTTTAAAAAAAACTCCATATTGATACCCCTGATACAAAATCAATACAGAATTATTGAACACAAAATAAACCCTTGGATGGAATTACTAATTACATTAATAATTGTAATTTTCTAATATTTTTATTTTATAATTAATTTTTTTTTCTATTACTTGTTTAATGACTAAAATAAATGACTATATTATTAAATAAGTAAATCGAATGACCGAATCTAATATCAATGTGAAGTTTAGCTGGCATGAGGTTTTTTAGAAGGTAGAAGTGCTTTAACAACTGGTTTGTACAACAACCATGGCATCCAAAGAATATGCCCAATAAAGTAAACACTCTTATGGACTTGCCACCACCTATCATACGACAGTAGAACAAATGGAGCCATACAGTACCCCATGAATATAATTGTATAAAATTTTAGAATTATAAATTTCAATTGTTTGATTCCAGGCTTTTGAAGAAACTGTAGGGCAGTGCCATTTTTTTCAAGTATTCCATAGAGCTGAAAGCAAATAAGATAAAAACATTAAAGAGATGACTTGCACATTGATATTAATATGACTAAATACTTTTAGAGTTGAGAATCCATTTTCATTGCTTGGTGACTTGGTAAAGTGACCTGTAATGAACACATCACTAGGTGGTTATCAACAATGTAAATAACATTGCAAAACACGGTAAAGCTTTGCTCTGCTGCTCATAATAGGAAAACTGATTTGGTGGTAGTGGGGGTGAACTGACTCATCTTATGTATTAGACCAAACAGTGAACAGGTGCCTGTTGCTTACTTTTTTGAAAACGTTTATCTCTTTTACTAAGCATAGTTTTCTTCTAATTGTGTAAATTTATGTTCCATCAGCTTTAATCATCTGTAAATGATAGTAGAAGAAGTAATGTTTACTTATGAGAAGGCGAGGAATGGCTACAGCGGGGAGCCGGTAGTACAACTACCGTGACATATGTGGTTACCATGACAAAGCATTCTTAAAACTTGCCTTCTCGTAAGTAACTAGCTCTACTTCTAGAGCAGTTTGTATTTATGCCATTAGTTTATTAATTGTTATAGCAGTAATTTGTAGTCGACACAGCAGGCAATATTATTGCAGTAGATGTAAAGTGTATTTAGGTTGTGCCAATAGTTAATTACTGTCTACATTATTTGTATTCGGTGGTTTACCAGAGTTATTCAGAGCACAAACTACAAATTGGAAAAGATTCGAGGCAAAATTACACACAACCAAAAATGAAACTTATAAGATGTAATTTGAAATACATACGAGGTGTGGCTATTAAATAACGAGACTGACGTTGTAAAAAATTTTATTTTAATTTTATACATAATCACTTATTGTCACCTTCAATATACACTCCTTCTCTATTCCTACAATGCTCCATGCGAATTTCCATTGTTGGAAACAGTGCTAGAAGTCATCTTCTGTCAGCTCCTTCAGGACACATGCTGCTTTCTCTTTTACAGCTTCCACAGACTCAAATCTTGTCCCTTTTAATGCAGATTTCACCTTAGGGAACAGGTAGAAGTCACATGGCGCAAGATCTGGTGAATAAGGTGGATGTTCTAACACTGAGATGCTGTACTTGGCTAGGAACCTCTTAACAGGTAACACGGAATGAGCTGGCACATTGTCTTGGTAGAGAACCCATGATTTGTACTTCCACATTTCGGGGCGTTTTCCTCTTACTCTTTGACATAGTTTAGAAAGTACCTCAAGGTAGTAATATTGATTAATTGTTTGCCCTTCAGGAATACAGTGAAAGTACACAATCCCATGGATATATAAAAAAAAACAATCATCACTGCTTTAAATTTTGATTTGCTCATTCAAGCTTTTTTGGCTCTTGGTGAAGTTCGGCTCTTCCAGTGCATAGATTGGTGCTTCGTTTCCGGATCATAAGTAAAAAACTTGGTTTCATTACACGTTATTATCTTCTACCTGTTCCCTAAGGTAAAATCTGCATTAAAAGGGACAAGATTTGAGTCTGTGGAAGCTGTAAAAGAGAAAGTGGCACATGTCCTGAAGGAGCTGACAGAAGATGACTTCCAGCACTGTTTCCAACTATGGAAAATTTGCATGGAGCATTGTAGGGATAGAAAAGGAGTGTATATTGAAGGTGACAATAAGTAATTATGTATAAAATATTTTACATCAATCTTGTTATTAAAGCTTGATGTAAAATCTATTATCTTTAATAGCCACACCTTGTATTTCTAACCACCAGAATACAATAACAGAAAACACTTACCAATGTTCATAGCGCTTTCGTGTATCTTGTACACATCTTCAGTAAATTAAAATTCTTTGAAAAATTTTTTCACATCAAAATTAAAAATTTCCTACTCCTACCATGGTAAGGAATAGTCCATTCTTATATCTCAGAGAGAGCGAGAGATAAAAGAATCTACCATGGTAGGAGTAGGAAGTTTTAAATTTTGATGTGAAAATTTTTTTTTAAAGAATTTTAATTTACTGAAGATGTGTACAAGATACACGAAAGCGCTATAAACATTGATAAGTGTTTTCTGTTACCGTATTCTGGTGGTTAGAAATATATATTTCAATTTTGAATAATACGGCTGTTTATAGTCCTACATAGGATGTTTGATAAGATGTAATTTAAATAAATTTATGAAAAAGGAAGTGAACAAGGGGTCGATTTTGTTAATGAAGATACAACAAAGAGTAGTTCTAGCTCCAGAAGTTTCCTTAAGTAACGTTCAGGGCATTTCAGAGCAAAAAAAAAACAAAAGCAAGAGTAGGTCAGGGTTTTCTACACCTCAAAAAGACGGTGTAAAATGAAACAAAAAAAATCTGACAGTTGTTAGAATTGTGTTTCTAACAGTAGTAGCATATCTGGTCCCTTCCAGCAGCCAATTGCAATCCCCACTCTGTGTTAATCCATTTCTCTACAAGCTTTGGCTTGTTCTGCATTTACCTGTTATTGATAGCAGAAAAAAATGATAAAACAAGATTTTTCTACTGTACAATGATAGTGCCTTACATTATAAAGAAACGTCGGTTATTGGAAACTATACAAAATAAACCAAATCACCAATAGCCATGCTAATCTGAAAACTGTACTCAAAATAACTACAATACTATGTTTCTGGTTGTTTTTTATTAATGAAAACCACCAAACTTACTGCCAACTTTAACAAACAATTTTAAACTGTTTAAAATTCTTGGTGAAAAGGCAGTAAACTTTGTTTTAATTAATACTACACAACGTCAAGCTATATCAGTTTTGAATATCTCATAAATAACCAGCATACATGATAAAAACAACTTAAATAAAAATAACTGCATTTGACATTGAAGGCGCAAAAATATTCTATTTAGAACAAAAAAAAATCATAGGGTACACCTAAAGAAATACTGTAACTTTACAGGCTATGTAAAAATGTTAACGGAATTTGAAATGTTTATTGGATTATTCCAAAAGATGAGTCAAAATATTATGCATAAACTGACAATGGAAATACTATAAATGTCATTACATTTGACTGAAAGTTGGAGTTATCTGGTAACTAAAACATCTGATTACAGACTTCTTCCAATATAATTATAATTAAACAATACAACACATAATATAAAACAGATTATGTGCCAATTTTATTTCATTACACATTCTTATAAAATTCTTTGTTTACCATAATATAACTATTATAAAGCATGTTGAACAATAAATGAGAACAATTCACTATTTTAGTTGGATTGTAGTGGTTTTCTATTGTTAAACAATTTTCATTTGAATAAATAAACCTACGAAAAAACCATAATTATTCTTTTTTTAAAAAAAATAGAGTATCATTAGAACCAACAAGTGGTAGCTGAACAAAAACAAAGGTTCGATATTTTTTTATGAACATGTACAACAGATGTAGCACAGAATATAAATACGGCATGCATAGCAAAACCAATAATTATTATTTCTATTACAATAATAACAAGCAATTTCAAAAAATTAAACTTTACTGATAATTTTACAATGTCGATTCATGTTATGCCCCAGAAAACATTCAATTTGAATGATCTACTATTTTGTTTGATTGTAATGAAAAATTATTTTAATTTTAAAAGTATATTTTAAACCCTAGCCTCTTAGAAGAATAACATAAAGAAACTCCAATAAAATACTTACATCTTTCTCCATTACTTGGCATATAAATTCCAAGAAAAATGTCACATAATAACCAGAATGTAGCCCATGCCAAACAGCCAGAAAGACAAGCACACCCAACTGAGACAACTGTTTGTTTCCTAAAAACTTCAATCGCTTATAGATGTATCTGAAATTCAAAAACGTCATTTTAATAGTATTTACTCTTGGCTGCCCGAACAAACTTGTTTCAACTGGATTAGTCGAATCAGGCGTGCGCTACTGCTGTTTTTATGTGGTTCTGTTTCATAACCTCATTACGTTTGCGATGCAGGAAAATACTGAACAACAGTATGCGATCAAATTCTGTGTGAAACTCAACAAGTCTGCCACAGGGACATTTGTTTCTTTATCTGAAGCTTATGGAGAAGCCACTCTATCGAGAACTATGGTTTTTAAGTGAAACAAAGCTTTCAAAGATGGCCGAGAAAATGTTGAAGACGAAGAAAGCACGCAAAAGCAGATCCAAGGTGAAAACAATGATTCTGGTTTTGTTGTCAGCCGTGGCATTGTGCACAAGGAATTTGTACTTCCAGGACAGACATTTAATCATGTCTTTTATAGATGTCTTCCAAAAACTTCAAAAATGGGTCCAGCAAGTCAAAATGGACATTGCAGACGATTGAGTACTACACAACAATAACGCCCCAGCTCACACTGCGTTTTCAATTCGAGAATTTTTGGCAAAGAAAATCATTCCCGTACTTCCACAACCTACCTACAGCCAATATCTAACTCCATGCAATTTCTACCTCTTCCTTAAGTTGAAATTGAAGTAGAAGGGTCATCATTTCAGGACGATGGAAAACATACAAAAACCCGTAACCGAAGAGCTACACACACTTAAGGAAAACGATTTCCAGTATTGCTATGAACAGTGGAAGAAACATTGGAACCGCTGCGTAACTTCCCAAGGGTCAGACTTCGAAGGAGATTACTCGTAATTTCAAGTAAGTACAATATATAATTAAATTTAAGGTCACTACACTTACTTTTGGGACAGACCTTGTAGATCAGTATCTATTGCAGTTGTTCAGCAGCTGTTGACTTGCTCAGCTGTGTGGAGCTGAGTGTATGTAGTGAGAGAGCAAGATGAAACTCAAGTAAAAAGCGGAGGAAATAAATGACCATCCATATGTACATTTATTTACATGCTGTAGCAATACCAGTCCGGTTTTTTTCAAACCAAACCTCATAAAGTGATTGCTTCCATAAACAAAATACTTATAATATTCTTATTCCAGGTTAAAATCATAGTTTAAATAAACAAGAAAATTTAAACAATACAGTAGAGTACCGATTTTCCGTGGATCGTTTAACCTGGGTTTGAATTAACCGTGCGATCACTAGAAATTTCACTAAAAATCATTGACAATTAGAGATGCTGTATACAACATATCTAATATCTGGTATAATGTTAATGCAGAGACAATAAAAAAATCGTTTAACAAAATGTGCATGTCCGATGAAACAACAGATGAAAAACAGGAAGTCAGCAATAATGGCGTCATTATTCATCATGATATGTTGCAGTCGTATATGTTGCAAGGGTGTGAAGAAGTAGACGAAGAAAATATTCGTGAGTGGTTAAATGTTGATGCGTGTGATTCGGGCTATGAGAAAATTAGTGACGACGATCTACTAGACAGTGTAACCAAGCCAATTCCTGGACGGAGCTCCTAACTACAGCAAGACGAAAGCAGTGATGACGATTCAGAACCGGCTCCTAAAATTGTTGCAAAGAAGCTTTAACCGGTGCCGAAACATTACTAACTTTCATGGAAAATCAGGATGAGACAGATTACGTGGACATTTTACATATTCGTGGTTATATAAGAAAAATAAAAGAAAAAATATTGCGGCATAAAATGAAACAAAGCAAAATAACAGATTTTTTTTGTTACGTAGTTTAAGGTAAGATTTATATAAATTTTTGTAGTAAATATGTTTATTTCAATACAAATTGTTTATTTATTTCTGATATCCGATAGTATTAACATGTATTAATCAGTAGAATAAAACATACGCGTAACTAGTGGTTTTGTTTATGATGTAGGTGGTCTCGACCGAATTGGGTTGTATAATCCGTGTTTTCCGGTTATCCGGTATAGTTATACCCCCAAATACCACGGATAATCGGTATTATACTGTATTAAATTAATTAATCAAGACAACAAAAAACAAATACTCACTGAGCAACCCAATGATTAGTATTAATATTGAAAGATTCAATGTAGTGATTAAACCATGTAGCACCTTCAAATACTTTTAAGTCAACATTTGATAAACCATCCCATTTTGGGGTACCGTTATCGTCTTTTCCATTATACGTAATTCCTGCAAAAATTAAGAATTAAAAAAAATTAATAATCTATTGTACAGATGTTTTACAAAACACTTTTCATTCTCAATAATGGTTCAAACATCATTTTGAAAAAAGTCAATTTCCATTAATTACCCAGTTTATTTAATTTTGTTCATAACTATTTAATTAACATCCAAAAACGCATTAATTAGTGTCGAATAATTTAAATTTAATTAATTTCTTTACAAAATTAGAATATTTCATCCTAATTATGTGGAAGATGTTTTTACCTATGATTTTTATCTTTAAACTAACATGTTTTGGTGGAAAATTGTCAATATAATAATGTTATTAAAAATCTTAAGGCAGTCCACGAGTGTAATTACTAGACACAACAAAATGTACAATTAATACATGAAAATAGATGTTTTAGTTACGTTTGGTGTGCAACTTCATGTAACTTTAGTTTTGTGTATGCAGTTATGTAATCAGTAGGAATATAGTATTGCAGGCGTCTAATAATATGCTTTAGTCTAAACAAAGAAGAGCTTGTGAAACCAAATATATCTTACAGACTGGCAAATGAAAAAAATACCCCACAGAATAATACAAAAAAAAAGCAAAAATATTATTCTGGTTATTATAGGTTATTTTTCTTAGACTAATTGTTTATCTATGGGGCTCTTATGCACCCGTCTAAATAAATCAGTTTCAATATGATTATGTCATTTAAAATAAATATACCAGCAATATTATTCTGGATAGATTTTAGTAATTAAAGTGTCACCGCCACCCCTTCTAATTAATCATTTACTGTGTTGCCGGCCTTCAATACTTCTTCTGGCCTTTGTTGGCGCGGTAGGCTCTTTAGCGGCGCACCGACAAACCTTTCGGCTCTGCACCGACAGAGGCCTTTGTCATTAAGGTCGAGCCAGTCGCCGCCCTCTACCACAGCACTCTCGGCAACTATATAAAAAGCGCTGCACTGAGCAGCGATTGAATTCCAATCAAGACTCTGAGGGATTCACTTCGAACCAGACAGCAGACAAGACGTCCACCACGGCACACGGCTGCTGAACTCCAGCAAAGACTAATCGACGACCCCGCAAGAGAGAAGATGATGCTTCCGCTCACCGACCCGTCACCGTAAGCCGTCGACCAGACAGTCATCGCCCGCTAACGCGAGCGATGCCAACAGCAGTCCCTCGACTGAGCCTTACACCCACCAGACCCGACGAAGCAGTTATCAATGCACTACTGCAAGGGAAGAAGATAACGTCTCCGCTGGACGACGACACGCCGTGTCGCCCAACTCCTCGACTGCCACGACGTCTACGATCGACGCTTCACATCAAGACGACCACCGCTTAAACGGCCCTTTTCAGGGCCACCAAACAAATAAGGTTTGCCACTTAATGTCGCCATTCAGTGACAACAGAATAAGTCAAAACTATTGCATTTCATGAATTGCATAAAACTTTTGACTTTCCTAATCTTTAAAAAAAAATTAGTGAAGAAACATATTTCTCATAAAATTTGTGTACATTAGCATTAGAGGATGGGTGGATCAAGTGGGGTTTGAACTGATTGATAAATGAAGAACAGGAAACCGACCTGGTAACCTTTTGAAGAACTTTCTGTCAGCTTGTGATTAATTTTGGAAACTGGCTGATTTCACCAAGCAATGTCTAATTGAAATAAAAACTTGTAACTTACAATCACTCAATGTATTCATCAGAATGAGATATACATTCCATGAGAAATGGAATAAGTAGATAATGAGACATGCAGAAGAACAACTTACACAATGTGGAAAACTGAAATGCTCTTCTATTCCGTGAGTGGGTTGAAATCAAATATAACAGAACTGACACCCAAATTATTATACAAGGAATAATAATAACTACACTTGATTTACAAAACTTAAGGGGGAGCCTGGTCAAAAATACTGATTTTTTTAAAAACTTTATCAATTTTTTTTATTACATTTATTTGTACTTTTAGACCTCCTCATTTTAATGGTGTAATTGACTTCTTTGTGAAATTACTGGAAATACTAAAAAAAATAATTACAGATCATCAACTGATGCTTTCGCCTTTATCTGCAAGGTCATTTTCAACTTTGTGTACACCGAAAATTAAAACAAATAGAAACATATTTCTTTCAACATTTGAAAGCTTGGGATTTGTATATTAGTTTATGTACTTACATTGGTTAGCATATATTAATGTATCGGTAAGCAGACAATAATAATAATAGTGGATATTATGTCGACCATGTGAATTTGTTTGCAAGTGTTGTTTATTTGCTGTATAATTTTCTAATAGTAAAAAATAGATTATTATTATTATTATTTAGTTTGACTAGTTTTTTATTATCTAGATAAGTAATTAACATTCTGTGAAACATTTGATCCGTGATTTAGTAGGTATTCTTTGTTACTTTTTTAGGTCATGTACTATTAATTAAAAGTTTTAGAGTAGTACTAGTGTCTTATAGTGAATAGTTTTGATATTTATACAGCAGAAATAGTAAAATGAATAAACAATGGTCAAGAAAAAAAACTAAAACGGATAGAAAAATCAGATCTAAATTGGCAATAAGAGATGATGGGCTGAGCAGAAAAAATAACATGTATTCTGAAAGTGAACTGAGGAAATTGCAGGGCCATCTGTTATTAATATGAAATCAGAAGGTAATGTATTTCCTACTATGAATATCACACAGTTGGAGTTTGATAGTGTATCGAGTTAAATAGACAATAACAGCAACCCTAATCAGCCGAAACACACATTATTTATTATAAAAAGAGTACAAAAAAATCTTAAAATATGTTAGTAGAATTTTTGGCATGTCTGTTTTCAAACATTAAATTTTTTTTACAAAATCACGGATCCAAGCTGTTCTATCTTGCGAAAGTAATTTCTTATCTACATACGTGTAAAATCCTACATATTTTATAATTTGCTTTAAATATTGTACTGTTTGCCTCTCTCTACAATTCACTCCCTCAATTGCTACATGTTTTGAAATTTTCATTGCAATAATTTCAAGGAAGAAATTAAAATTAAAACTGCAGGTATCTTCCTCTGACAAAATACCAGATTCTGGAGCATTTAAACCCAATTGACGAATGGCCAAAATTTTTGCCACAATTGGGAGAGGTGTGCATGAAAACGTATATGGACGCTATGAGCAAAAATACTTTCAGCAGTCACAAATTAAAAATACACAAGGCATCAAAAATGAGTGGTTTACAAGCTTAGCTGCAGCCTGCAATCGTGTTTGAGAGCATTATAAATCACTCGACCCATCTGTTACAGATGCCACTATACTTGACATTGGTGTTATATTTGAAAGGACTGGCACAAACATGGCTTTACATCCAATAATGGAATTGTATGTGTAATTGAAGCCAAAACTGGATTAGTAATAGATTTTTGTGTCACCACCAAATTTAGTAGAAACAGTGCTATCACTAAAACCCAGTCAGGTAACGACAGTACTGAATTACTGTCCTGGTGTGCAAAGCATGAAATGCATTGCAACAAAAATTATGATGGTTCCTCTCCAGGAATGGAAACTTATGCTGCAGAATTGTTATGGAATCGGTCTCTGATATACAAATAGCATATACAATTAACAAATTGTTGGTGATGGCGACTCAAATGAGTATTCGCACCTAAAAGAATTGAACATTTATGGGCCTAATATAGCTGAGAAAGAAGAATGTATAGTGTGTCAAAGCAGGTTGGCACTGCTTTATGAAAGCTTGTGTAGACATGTCGGACACAGAAAATTTCCCTGGGAGGTACAGCCACAGGTAGTTTAAAAGAATTGGCAATTTCTGAAACTAACAAGATTACACAATGCCATTGCTAAAAATTTTCCAAAAAATAATTAAAAAAAAATAACAAAATAAGAGATTGTTGCATCTATGAAGAATTACATTTTAGCCACTTTGCATAATGCTACATCAACTGAAGAGAAGCCACAGCATACAAAATGCCCAGTGGGTAAGGAGAACTGGCGCTTTTATAATAATGCATTGGGTGTTGGTGAAACAGCTGGTGAACATGAAAAGAATGTGGGCACTCCTAAAAATGTGTTAAGTTTTAAAACATGTAGCTGATATATATATTGAACTAGCAGCTAATGAATTATTAAAACGATGCGTGAGAGGAGTTACACAAAATGCCTATGAAAGTTTGCATTTTTATTATATGGAAACGGTGTGACAAATCAAGTTGAGCAATCGAAGAAAATGGTGGAAATGGCTGCAACATCTGCAATTGGAGAATTTAACTTTGGAAGCACATTCATTATATTTTTAATGAAAAGAAGCCACATCTCACCGGGAAGTAAATCCACACTTATTGTGAACATGACAGGACTTAACAAAAAAAAATACGCTTTTTAAAGAAAGATTGGATAAGTACCAAGCAAGAAAAAGAAAATTAAGGTAAAACATGCCCAGAAAGAGAGAAATTAAAATAAAAAGAAAGTATTTAATATGAAGCAGGGGATTTTAACACTAGATTTAAGTGAGTAGTAAAGCAATAGTTTTTCTTCATCTCACAATTTAATTTTTTTGTATTGTGAGAACACTATGAAATACATAACTTTTGTTGTACTTGTGGGTCTCTTTGTAAAATGTTTACAATTGTCTATTCTATTAGTACCAACATAAATAATTTGCTTTTATGAAAATTTATAGATTAAATTGGAAAAAATACAAATAATATACAAAACCAAAGACAATAAAGGCTTAACCTCATGGTTACCTACCAGGTTAGCAACCAATCTCCTTATATTACTCTTGATATAACTCATCCACAACACTTACATTATATGCATACACGAATAGAGAGTATTTATTTTTTACAATGAAATTGACCTTCCAAATACATTTAAAAATTAACAGAGCAGGTTGATGTGGCACACTGACAAGGAAATGAAACCAGGACCCCTGGTTTTAGAAGCCAGTTGTGCTGACCACTACACCAACTGACCAGCCAGAACTGAAGCTGACTCAGTATTCAAAATAAAGTAAGTTTTATACACTATGAATCTTCAAGATCAAGACAAAGAATCACACACAAGAACAGTAACGACTAGTTTGTCCCCAAAGCATGATTAGTAACTTTTTAATTTTAATACAGTTTTTTTATGTTTATTTAAAATTTATTTTGAAACTTTCTGTTGTATACCTACAGTACATTCAAATAACTACTATACCAATGTTCTGCTATAGTAAAATTATTTTTTTTTTTTTGTGGTGGCATCAACATCTTGGTCGTTAATGACTACTTTAGGTTTGACTAGTAATAATTACCAGACTTCTGGGAATTGAACCCAGGATTATCTGCTTCATAGGCTAGCACACTGACCTCTATGTCACAGAAGTGGCCAATATTTTTAAATAATTTAATTATTGTTTGTTACATAACTTTATTGAAATATACTTTTATCACTTTTTATTGAAATACTAATTTTTTATTTTACTAAAAACTTATATATAGGTAGTTAATTTTTTACTAGTAAATTTGGCTGAACATCTTATATAGGTACCACGTAATATGGTAATTATATTAATGTTCTTGACAAGCATACACATTCCAATGAAGTTGTAAATGCATACAAACACATTTTACTTCCGAGAGTCTACGCTCCAGAAATATATCATACAAGTGTTCAGTGTTTTCTAAGTGTAATTGATTTTTATGTATACTATATTTACATGAATTCTACAGTAAGTGAACATTCAGTTTCAAGTGTTATAATTAATTAAAAGAATATACACCTGATGCAATGCATACTCCTTCAACCATTAACCAACATGATATGTATTTGTACAATGCTAAATGTCCCCATATTCCTAA
Source organism: Catonia carolina (assembly GCA_035578175.1). Classification (NCBI taxonomy): domain Eukaryota; kingdom Metazoa; phylum Arthropoda; class Insecta; order Hemiptera; family Achilidae; genus Catonia; species Catonia carolina. The sequence continues at coordinate 109,708,168 of JAQMRL010000001.1, forward strand.
AACAATACAACGCTTCCAGAAAGACAGGTCCTGTAAAAAAGAATAACATACTCAGTTCATATACAACAAAATAGATGTTTTGTACAAAACAAATTGCTTGGTAGTATTACTTTTATTATCATCTGGATGCAACATTATTTAAAAGACAGGCTGATATACTACAACACAATGTAATTGTAAATACCAGTAAAAAACAGACACATACATAGGTCTCAACTGTTTATATAACCTAAATGGCACTGAAAATATTTTAGATTAAAAATACAATGTAGACTACATAAATATGTATGCAAGATAATACTAGTTATAACAACCTATCGTTTTAGTACTAATACAAGTTCCAAGTAATACATTCATAATTATATCACACAATACAATTTTGTACTCTGAGAAGAATGTTGATTCATGACAGCGTGAAAGAATAATTCACAGGTTTTAGCTTTTTATCATCAAGTAATAGATAACAGAGTCCTTTATTTACCACACTATGTATGTGAACTTTTAATAGAAAGTACATACACAATCATTGTTGTCTGCAAAATTAACTAACTTATTGCTTGTTATTTTGAGTGTCAATGAAACAAGACATAAAAAATTGTTTTACTTTTCAACTTCAGTGATTGAAACCAAAACTGATGAAAAGTTAAAATGGTCACGCAATTCTTTCCATAATATTAAATATGATACCAAGACGTTTAAATCAGTTATTTATGTACATTTAAAATTACAGTACGTAAAATGAATGCGTACAGATGCACAAAAACAGGATATTATATGACAGTTGTTTATTGTTTCTGGTTGTTACCCAAAAGCTGGTTTGATTTCAGATTTGGTGAATTGAGCAATAAGAACTAGGAATGTGTAGTGATGTTTCTCACAGACTTAACATTGTTCTTAAACCGTCACTTATATCCTTACTTATTTGTTCCTTTAAATACATATCACTGGATTTTCCTGTGTATTGCTTAGAATTATAACATTAAAAAAAAACTAAATACACAATAGACGACTCCCACCTGATTAAAAAAACGCAAAAGGTTCTTCGAATATCATGTATCCATCTTTCTCAAGATTATCATGACAATCTGACAAAAGTGTGCATGCACTGATGTTTTATTGCACCTTGTAGCAGTATGCAATACTTACTAATAAATGGACAACAAATGTTAAGTGTTTTAATAAACAATGATAATTATTTAATTTTGTAGAATAATTTTTGTTTAACAAATATATAGTATGAACATTAACCCTTTTAAGTGATGTGATATATATGTTTACCACACAATTTTCTCCAAAATTCTTTATTTTGTTTCTTTCATAATCTAAAACTACACCCACTGGACTAAACTAGACCAATAAACTGTATTTATCTTTATGCCTTAAAATCCAGATTTACTTGCTAAATACTATAATTTTCCGCTTAAAGGGTTAATTAATTAAATTATCAGACATTTATAATTTTATAAAATTATTAATAGTCAAGGTATGTTACGAGGTATTGTTGAATTATTCCATGTTGAGAAGGCTAACAAGGAAGATCTCTAATTTATGGGGCATAGTTCAGAATATTTATTTACAATTATTATTAAGGAGACAATTGGTTATATTATAACTATATAATTATTATTATTATTTACCAAACATTTAAATAAATTTCAAGACATCAAACCAAGAAGCTAAGCTTTGTTGTTTAATTTATTTGTGTATTTCTGTAAATTTCATTATTAGTTCATATTTACAGAAATAATACAAACTAAAGATTAGGGCCTTTTTAATCAGATGGATCATCTATTGAGTATTTGGTGGTTGTTTATATTATATAATATATTACTTTGTTTATAACAGGCAGGTGGAGTGTTAAATTATTTGCACTCAATCTGCACTTCCAGGCCTACAAAAAATAGTTATGTTTTCTATCACATGATCAGTTAATTATATTACTGAAGCATATAAGAAAAGAAGAGGTGGAAGTGTAAAAGACACTAATCACAGTTATCTCCTCTGAGAGAAATGAAATTCATTTTAAAGCCAGACCCTGTGGTGAATGAAGTGAAGGTGTCATTTGCAGAGTGGAAAGTAGATTCTTTTCAAAGGGCCTGGTATACTGCTAAGCATACTTTTCCACTCAGTGAGGAAGACAATGGTAAACCACCTTACTCCTTGTTTTACGTAGTAAAGCCTCTAGAGGTTGAAACCAGCCTATTGACTGATGACTTAAACAACAACACAATACATTACTAGATATATACAACTTAATAGGTGATGATAACAGAATTCCTATTTCGGACACTGTTGCTCTAAGTAATCCACAGATAAGCAACTGCCTCTACTGATTTATGCCAATTATTTACTGAATTGCATTAATGCTTGCAAATCATCCAAAACTGTAGCAATTAATTTACAGAAGAAATGGCACCAAAAATTTTAATTTCCTGCAATGTGAGTAAAGTATAATTTATCAAACTGTAAAAAAAATAAATGGTCAAATATGTTTTACCATCAGCTTACCTCATATGACTTGCTAAGTAGATAATCATCATTGAAGTACATATAGCCAACTTGATAAACTGCTAAATATGTAACTCCTAAAAGCGTTCTCTTCAATGCTGAGATCAAACAATCTGGTAAAACACCTTTAGCCTACACATAATAAAAAGAGACCAGAACGCATAAAGTACAGCTCATTTGTTTTTCTTTTTAGACTAACTAGAATACTATTACAGTAGAATCTACTGTAGTAGAACTGCTACAAAAACAATTAGAAAACCAGGAATCTTGATAGATTCCTGAGGTAAGATTTGATAATCTTAAACAAATTTAGTGCAACACAAATGTACTAGGGTAATACCAGAAGCAAAGTCTCTAACTGTTCAGAAATACAAAAGCGTTTATTTTAAATAAGGTTTGCATCATTTAAAAGTTAAACATTTATATGTTTTTCTCTGTAATTATTATTTTGGTTAGTGCATTTTTGTAGGCACTGAGGCAGTATTTGTATGCCCATGTCACTGAGAAAGCGTTGAACCTTATCTTTCGCTTTATTGTTATTGCTAAAGGACGTCCTAGCCAAATTTTTTTCAACTTAAGGAAAAGGTGGTAGGTCACTAGATACTAAGTCTGGACTATAGAGTGGGTGGGTAAACTCGAAATAGCAAGGAAGAGTCAACTTGCAGCCTTTGGCGATCTTCTATCAGCATTCAACCCATCCTGTGTACACCTTATAATATTGTAACATTTCCATTAAAAAACTATTACGATTCAGAAAACCTTAGGAACCAAAATGCAAAAATCATCTAGCATGATCTGCCAATCTTCATTTATGGTTTGCTCGACCATCATGACTGTCTCATTGGAAATCTTCAACTTATTTCTTCATTGTGAATGTCAGTACGACCAGCTGCAAACTCCCTACACCACTTGTGGACCTTTTTGACATCTGTGCACATTTCATCACCCACTTCCATCAACTGGAAATAAATTTCAATTATTGATTTAATGCAGTTTGCATTCAAAAACCAAATGACTGCATGAACTTAACAATTGGCTGTAGTGCATGGTGGAAGCTCCTTTACAAATGGCTGACAAGACTAAAGGTCTCATTGAGGTGTGCACAGGCTTGTTTCAGAGTAGATGAAACAAAGACAGAAGTGCAAACATTTTCCCTGCACCCCATCCATTTGTAGACCTTAACTTTTGGAATTACCCTACTATAAACTGGTATGGTTTTAGCTGGTGGCTCGTAAATTTGTATCAACAAAAAATAACACTTTTCCTTAATTCATTCACCATTCCAACCTCATATACTTTTTCCTAATTAATCCCAACATATGCTAGTACTGTACTTTAGCTTCAACATGTTCATTGGTCAAAAGCATAGTCAGAATACGAACAACCAATATACCAGATAATTAAAAACACACAATGCCACTCTTAACTGTTTTTTTTTTTAATTACAGAAGATTTATTTTGTTTTAATTTTAGTACAAATGTAATAATTGAATCACTTGAATGGACTAACCCAGTTCTCCCAGTTGTTGGTGATGTTATTTCTACACCACTGAATGTTATCCAAATACATAAATATAGTTCTGCTTTACCTTGAAAAATAAAGAGTCGCATATTATGGTGGTAGTAAAAGTCCTGATAGGTAAATTGGAGAGATAGGTTCAAGAATCTGTTGGTTAAATGACAAATTAAACATTAGCTTTAGCATAGTAGGTATTATCAAATAATTACAATAGAAAAGTCTTGAATAATAATATAATCTTTTGTGGCATTGTTTATTAATATACATCTAGTACACCCAACAAATAAAATTTACTAATTATTCCCAATAAAATCTAAAGTAGGCCTATACGTAATAAATAATGTAATTATTTTACTACAACAAGAACATACTACTTACAGGGCTGAAATTTCCATTGACAAAATCTTGATACCTCTTCATTGGAAACTGAGGACCAACTAAGAAACTGGCTGGAAAGAATGCATACGCAAGAATTTCAATAAAAGATGGTACTTGCTTTAATGCTACTTTTTTGTTTTCTGATGATAACGATTCCTGTTTGTAAAAAAAAAGAATAAATGTCACACTAAGTAAATCAATTTCTCATTATTCAAAGTACTGATAAGAAACTAAGGGCTGAAATTAGAACCATCGAGACAAAAGTAACATTACAAACAACCACCAAACTATTTTTAAAGGTATTTTCAGGGGCATATTTTGTTTTTAAATCTTTAATAGCCAAAAATACTGAATTATTTATAACAGTTAAATCAAAATTGTAATTATTTTTTAGGCTACAATGAAAAAAAACGTTTATTTTAGTCAAATAATTCTGAAATAAGAAAAATGAATTTATTACAAAGACAAACAAGTAATTTAGATGGATACCAAGAAAATTTAATTTTCAAGCATACTAAATAAAAAAGTAGTTAAAAAAATGGATTTAGTTAAACTCTTCCCTCGTTACATTATTCTCTAGTAGAGCAGACGCCACATAAGCTTGCTGGTGTAGCTGGGCGAACAGTTCGGATTCAGTCGGTAGATTTCATGTCTTAGTACCGCACTGCCTATTAAATCACAGGCGCTGAATGATGTAAATTATCATCTATTAGCAATGTTAAAAACATTCAATTGTAAACATTGTATATAACAATTAACGCCTACCACATACAACACATTACAACTAATGTTTTCAGGTCAGCTGATACAAGGATTGCCTTTTATATTTCGGGAATGGACAATACTGGAGCTGTAATCTGTTGGCCAATATCGTTATCTTAAAGTTCAACTTTTTTCGATAGATTGCACTCTGTTTCGCTCCATTGTTGTGTTGTTTAGTAGTGACTTGAAATTGTTATCTAGGTCAAAAAATGGAGTTAAGTCGTGAACAGTTTCGTCCAATTATTTTTTACAACTTTCGACATAAATTATCTCAACAACAGTGCACCAATGAACTTAATTCAACATTTGGCAATGAAGCACCATCAAAAACCACTGTATATCGGTGAAATACGGAATTCAATCGTAGCTGTGGTTTGCTCAGTGATGAATTTCGCAAAGGGCGTCCAAAATCGATTGTTGATCAAGAAAATGTTGATGCTGTGTGTGAACTGATTATGCAAGATTGTCACATAACATATCGTGAGATTACGGCATCCTTGGGCATTAATAGGACCAGCATACATTCAACATTGCATGAACATTTGGGTACCAGGAAGATTTGTTCGCGTTGGATTCCCCATAATTTGACAATCGCTCAAAAAAAGGCTCGTGTCGATTGGTCTACAGAAATGCTCACAAAATAAAATAGCGGTGCTTCAAAACACGTTTATGACATTGTCACGGGTGACGAATCATGGATATATGCCTATGAACCCAAAAAAAAAACAGCAGTCGACCGTATGGGTCTTTCAAGATGAGCCAAACCCCACAAAAGTTGTTCATGCACGAAGCACCTCCAAGCAAATGGTCGCTTGTTTTTTTGGAAAAAACCAGGCATGTGGCAACTGTACCACTAGTGGAACGTCGGACAGCCAATTCTGAACGGTACAAAACCATTTGTTTGCCAGAAGTTTTTGGACAAAACCAACCCCCAAAGACGAATCATTCTCTACCAGGACAATGCGAGCTCTCACATGTCGGCTGAAACAATGAACTTTTTGAGAAATAAAAAATCAAACTAATGGGCCATCCACCATACAGCCCTGATTTAGCACCCAACAACTTCTTCTTATTCCCGCTCATCAAAAATAAATTAAGAGGTCAATGTTTTTCGACGCTGGAAGAAGCAGTTGATGCATTCAAAAAGCACATTTTGGATCAATCGAAGTGGAACAAGTGCTTCAAAAATTGGTTCAAGCGCATGAAAAAATGTATTGATCATCATGGAAAATATTTTGAAAAACAATAGGCCTAAAGCCATTTACATTGATTAATTTGTTTTTTTTTTTGTTTTCTATTCCCGAAATATAAAAGGCAACCCTCGTTTATAACCTTGAGAGAGCGATTTGACTCTGAACACAGCTGGTACAGCACTGACCCCCACCACTCGCTGAGGCAACCGAGCACGCAATTACCAAAATAAACCATCTGCGCATTTCAGAAAACCGGCAAGCTTATTTGGCGTCCGCTCTAGAACAGTAGTACTGCTCTTTCACTCTTCACAGTGGTAAGTGCAACTGGCTTCTATGCCAGACGTCCTGGGTTTAATTTCTGATAAGATCGGGCAATTTTTACACTCACTCATTTTCATCTACCCCGTCAACACCTACATTGAGCATGAAAACAATAAAAAAAAAACAACTACATACCGTTACATAAAATCACAATCAACCATGTTACAATAGTGTTCCAATGTACAACACACCTTTCAAAATTCAAAAACGTTCTGTGCCAACTAATATGATATAATATGCAAACTTATTTATTTATTCTTCAAATTAATGATGCCTATATAAGCCTAGGTATACAAGGTGATTTACAGATGAAAAAATGCCAGACCCGACCGGGAAACAAACCTTATCACATTAACTAATTTTACATTATTTAGTAACTTCTTTTCCTATCTTTTGTTTTTACATTTGACTGTTTTGCACATCAAGGCTAATGTAGATGGTGAAGATAGAGAAAAATATCAGTCCTGACCACTACACCATGAGCTAGCTATTAATAACCATGCTGAACAGTTTACAGTGAGAATAACTACTTCAAAAATTTTCAAACCCTGAAGTAGTCAAAACATAGATGTCATTAAACTGAAGTACAAACTGCTTTCAATGTTTTATTTCCTTTACTACAGTCAACATACACGTACAGTACAATCTTGCTAATCCAAACCTTCCAGTAATTCGAACTATCCATAAAAAAAGTTTGTTCTTCTATAGGGATGATGATTTCCTAAAGTGCAATTATTTTTTGAATGTCTTAATACGGTGATCAGACACCGAAATCATAACGATGACTCTGCAGAATGATAATGATGACGACAACAATTATAAATCACTCATTTTAAACATGAATATTAAATTTTAGACAAAAATTCACTGATCCAAACAGTCACAGTTTGTATTAGTTCGAATCAGCAATCTTGTACTGCATTCCACACACAGCTTGATTACAATGTTGACAACAAAATCATGCCACTATTGTGATCTGAGATTGTAAAATATGAATACTACATTTTCTTTATGTACTTATTACTTCACTTTCATCTTTTAGACAATACACTTAAAAATTTATTGCAAAATTGCACCGATATCTATACATGCAGGCAACATTCACTAACAAAAAGAAATTTGAAAAAAATCACAGCAGATTTTTATTTTTTGAAAATGGTTATTACTACAGACACAAATTGTTTGCATGAAATATATTTTTCTCAAGAATAGAATAAATATTAGGTAAAAATTCTAATGTAAAGAACACATTATGGGAAATTTACAAACTCGACAAGAACAATAACTATTTCATAATTTTGTTGAATGCTCAATAAAATCCTTTAAAAATAAAAGAACCAATATTCTTTATAGTGTATACAAACAACACAATTACAACATGAAGTGAGTACAACTACAATATAGATAATATTCAGAGACATCTAACAAAAAAAACTATCTATTTCAGTTACCAAGTAAAATCACGTTGAGAAAATGATCTTAAACGAGTGTATCAGTAATTAACAGCATACACACATACAAATACATATATATATCTAGTTAAATGCACAACAAGAAACAACTAAGACAACCAACAGAAAATTAAACATATAGTTTAATCTTAGTAGTATAAGTATCTATTTAGCTAATACAAGTTCATAGACAAATAGACAAATTTGGACTGGAGTACAGATGTTATGAACTAATCACCACAGATTCACACAGAATACTTAATAAAATTGTAAAAAACAAAAGAGATAATCACACATCCTGTAATGTAACGCAACATACCAAAATTGAAAATTAAAAAGTAAAGAAGTAATTAAAGTACCAAACCTCACAAACAAAAAAGTTAGTACGAGATAATTACAGACAAAGATAACAAACAGAAAAGATAATAAATTTCTTTACATAGTTAAGTAACATTTATTACCAATTTTTGGCAACCATCATACAAATCAAATGCAAGGCCAGATAATCTCAATGTAAGAACACACTGAGGCATAGTCCATTTAATATCATATGTATCAGTTCCAGTCATGTAATAACCTAAAACAAAACACATTTACTATTACAGTGATTAGCTAGTTACAAAACAATAAAGTGAACAATCTGAGTCATTTACAAAATATCAGCAAAAGATGTTTATTCACAGTTTATTCACTCATACAAGACTCACTGGCATGCAAATAATATTCTGGAACTTCAAACAGTGCAACACTTAACATTTCTTTTTAAATGCAAAAAGCTGTATTTTCATCATCACTTTTAGAAAATTAAAATAATTAAAAATGAAATCATTAACACAGATAAATAATTTCACAATTCATATAAAAAACAAGAAAACCATAAAATTCACAGCCTAAAAATAAAAATATATGGATTACAGAAACACACCATACTCAGGAATAAAAAATTATAGCACCAGCATTACAAGCCTCACTTTTATGAAGACTTTTACAAAATACAACCTAATCATTAAATCTGAATGTTCAATTTTAGCAAAAGAGTTTACACATTTTAAGTGATTATTTCAGTTTTTACTTACTTTTTCTAACAGAATTAAATGTTTTTATTACAGAGAAAGTTAGAATACAGAATTTACATGTTTACTATTACAGAAGATTCTGAATAATAAGCTAGTATACGAGGACATTACACAATTTACATCCCTAATGGTAAGTCATAAGGTATAGTTTAAGGTCCAGTAAGGTAGCATAACCTGTAGCTCCTGTGACTAAAAAGCCTATTCTATTCAGACACCTACTTACACTATTCCCAGCCCAGATTTGCTTTCTAATCAAACACAGTCGGCCTTGAGACTTTATCAGATATGGTTTTGTTAGCAGCCATCTGAAGTAGTTGTCCACAGCTGGGGTTGTTCAACCTTTTTGTTTATTACAATAATAGAAATGCCAGCCTCTGTATAAATACAAAATACATAATCCTCGCATACAAGCACACAAGGTGTTTAAACATAGTCAAGACCAAGCTCAGCAAAACCGGATAAGACTGAGAATACAGAGGTCATCTCAGTCCTAAAGGGTCTATTACTGTAACTCATCCCTTGCTATGGGAACACATTAGACACTGGCTTAAAAAATGTTTGCGACTTTTGGAAGCAGTGTTAACGCTCAATAAATTGTATTTTTAAACAGTCAAAATCTTAACAAGTCTAGTTAATATTTCAAAATACTACATCGTAGATTCAGATATGAGATATTAAACAATGACAATATGAACAGATACATTCTTAAAGTAATTATTGCTTGCATCCAACAGGGCAATAAGAAAATTTTAGCAATTCTGATGAGTTATTGAATCAATCCCTTATAAAAATCACAAAACATAATGGTATAACTTGCAGGAAAACATAAACAGTAGCTGTGGGTATACTGTCTTGATTACTAATATCATCTGGCAAACTGCAAAACAACACTGGTCGGCGCATGTAATAGTCGCTGGAGAAAATAGCTTCCTCAACCATGTTGGACATTGGTCTGTAATGTCCTCATTACAAAACACATAAGCCTACAGTTTCAATTTAATATATGCAGATATGGTGGGGGAAGTGCCAAACATATTCCTGAAGATGAGTACTGCCGCATTTGCAGAACTGCATGTACAGAATCATTCAATGCAGAATTATTACTAACTTGTTTAATAAAATCAAAACATTAGTAGGTATAGTAGTTGTAGCAACAAAACAACAGTTTCAATAAATTGCCCTAATATTTCTCTCTTCTTTCTAAAAGTAATTAATAATGAACAACATTACTAACAGCTCACTGACAGCTCCAGGTCGCTGTTTATGTCCTTCCAGTAATCTAATACCATGTAAAGCCTAAACACCAACTACATTTGTGAGTTGAGTAAGACTAGGCAGACAATTTGTTTTTGGTTGATGACTTCTTGGGTTGGATGAAGGTATACAAGTACAAGATTATATGATGTGATCTAAAGATGAACAAATGCTGAACTAACCATGAATTGTACCCAGAACCCTTGGCACTGATCACTACACCAACAGGCTGGCCAACTTTCCTTTCCTTTTTATTTGTAACCTTTTTCATGTACCTTAATTTTTTAATGTAACTGCACTAACCAAACTTGTAATATACTAATTACATTTTATTCTGAACAAAACGATTGTTAAGTTAAAAAATAAGATCATACGCTTGGTTTATGTAGAGTTGATGCACAAATATTTGAATGTTCTCCGCGGCATTTTAATGGTGCACCACACAGAAAGGGTTATATAATGGATGAAGGGTTGTTGTAACAGAGTAACGATAATATGGCTATGAAGTAAAAGTTATAAACAAAATTTTAAATCCATTCATGGTTACTCTTGTATAAAATGAAACAATGTTCCAAAAATTCTCAAAGGCCTTAACAAACTGACAAGTTATCTGGACTAGCGATAAAAACAGTAAAGATTTTATACTGTTTGCTATTTGTGGTTGTAATTAAATCCAAATTTATCAATTGCATCAGACCTTTAGAATAGATTTATCTAGTACAGGTAAGGAAACATGCAATACATTGACATCAACTGTAGAAGCTGCAACAATAAATCTGCTGGAGATAGGAGATACCTTAACCCCCACTGAAGTGATTTGAGTCCGCTTCTCCATTATCAATAAATTTTCTATGATGACACCATCCAAAAGAAAGATCCAATCCTGATGTCAGCAGTAACAATGGATAAAACAAAGATCAAATGAACATGAACTACACAAATTGTAAAATGATGAAACTAACAAAATTTTCTGAAACAAGACTTTTGGAAACTGTTTTTAAATCTTGCTAAACTAACTTTGCAACATTCAACAGAAATTAACAAATGATAATATGAAGCCTTAATATTTTTAAACCTTAACAGGATACATTTCTCAAAAATGTGTTTCTGCCAGTTATCATCACACAATCATGAAATGAACTACTTTCATAAGAATGGTGTTAGAATATTACGTGTGTATCACACACATACAGTAGCGAGAAAAACAATAAACATTATTTGGCTCTACAATGTACATTAAAATCATATTGATTTTACTGGACCCATTTAATTCATCAGATAGTAAAATAATGACACTTTTTACATTTATTTGACTTACAATACAAAACACCTACTTGTTTTTTTAGTTTAGACATAGATTTGATAATATCTACATACTCTTTGGTTAGTGTTTGTTAAATACCTTAAACTTAACTTATCTATTTACCAAATTGAGGCTTATGTGAAATATAATCCATATTTCTACAAAAAAACAAGTCATTTATTTAAATGACTTATGTGTGATAATGAGAGTTAAATAGGAAATTAACAATTTTAGGCCCGTTTTCATTTTTTCTAAGTAGAAAAAAATCAACATGAAAACAATACTTTCCCACCCTATATTTCATATAGGGCAAGAGAAAATAAAAACAGTTATACATACAGGTTAAGAAAAAATTTCATAATTAAAAGTTATATAGTAACTCACAAGTTATGTTGTAATTAAAAATTTAACTCTTAATGCTATCAAAGATATACAAAACGCATAAAATTACCAGCAACTATTTTAACTTTCCAGTTTGTTTTTTGATTGAAATGCTGTTTATTTACAATAAAGCAGGAAATATTTTACACGCAAAAACCACTAACTAACAGTAATAACAGTTAATAATTTATTTACCAAATATATTAAATAGGGTGGTTTTGTTTACATCATTGGGATTACAAAAACTAAAAAAAGCATGGGGAACCTACACTACTTTTTCCCTATATTAAAAACGTGAAATTAGCAATTTCAAAATATCAGCCGTTTTCCCAATATTGTGAATAGCTTAATATTTTTCAGGTATTTATTTTCACTCGTATTTACCCCAAACCCAACTGTTAAGGAGCTATATCCACACACAAATGTGAATTTTCCACATGGCAGACAATTTCATATTTTTAAATAGCATCCCCTAATTTATATGGCTTTTTAATAAAAGACACCCATTTGACAAATTTTCATTCATTGGTATTTTCCCTTAAATCCAACTGTTTAGCAGCTACTACCACTCAAATGAGAATTTCAATATTCAGAAGTACATTAAGAGTTGCTAATTAATTTGTAAATTAAGGCTGCAGCTCCTAAACGGTTTGATTTGGGGAAAAATACTTTGAAACAAAATATGATGTCTTTTCTCAAAATTTGTCATAAAAATACAGATTTATATTTATGAAGATATACCAAAGCCCACATTGAAAAATAGCTAAATTAGAAAATACTAGCATATTTTTAATATTGAGGAAGGCGTAGGGAAAATTCCACATTTAAAGTTTCTTGTAGCTTTTATAGTTTTTTTGGCTCCCAATAGTGACCAATTTAAAAAACCACCCAGTATATTAAAATACAGCCATTTTCAAATTTCAGAAAACAGTATCAGATACAAAATTTATTCTTAATCGAAAAAAGTGTTATAAACAAAACAATGGTATTCTTTAAGTATAGCAGTCGAAAAACGAAAATACTTAGGCCTAGTGATAGAAAACAAAAGTCAGAGAACACAAAGTTTCAATGAAGTTTTTTATATTGTAATGTTTGTACACCGGAGTCCTAGAACACAATATGCAATCCAACAAGGGTGTCACTGAATTAGTGCACAACTATAGATATTGGCACACACTTTTAACATCAGATATCAAACCAGACAATAATATTTTGGAAAAAGTTGGCAGAGGTAGAACCATCACCAATATTTATTACATCCTGTTTTGAGAAGTAATCACTTATCTAAAGGACTAAGAAGAGAATGTTCTGTTTTTTAAAGCTCTTCCATTTTTTTTTTTTTGTTTTTTTTTTTTTATTGAGTGATGATGCCTACATAACCCTGGGACTTGTGAAGTGATTCACAGATGAAAAACTGCCAGACCTGACCGGGAATCACACCCGAGACCACTACACTACAGGCCAGCCATTATAGCTCAAGAGGTTTGGACTCTCCAACCAAGATTTAAAAGGTGATAACAGTTATGGAAATGAGTTTCTGATGTCAGTTAATTGTGCTAGATTGAGCAAGGAATGAAGAAATTTTAAAGAGAACAGAAACAGTATTTATTAATTGAGAAAATTGAAGAGAGATAACTCATCTGTTAAGAATAGAGGAGGGCAGGTTGCCACAAAAGATTGGCTTTTGATTGCACGTATATGGAGGACAACTCAAACCGGAATGGACAGATACTGTTATGAGAGCTATGGAGAGGAAGAGTCTACTGGGTGAAGATGTGTTCCATTAGAAATGAATGGTGTGTTCTGGGTTGCTGTAAATGACCTAGAGCTGAAGAACGACCTCAATAATATGTTATAATGAACTGCTTCTGCAGACACCATTCTTTTATCACCATAAGTTAATTAAGTTGCAAAGAAGCTCATGAAATGTTAAATCAGTGTATGGTGACAAATTGGTCATTCTGAAGTCTGTTTACAATTGGTATAAGTGATTTAAAAGCGGAAATGAATCGGTTGAAGATGAGCAACGGTTAGAACATCCTTCAATCTCAAAAACTGAGGAAAACATTCAATAAGAAGCAAAACTGGTTCGTTCAAACAGGCAATTGACTATTCCGAGAGCTTACTGAAGAACTAAACATCTTGTGCAGGTTCGTGCAAAGCATTTTAAACGATAGTCTGTGTATTAGATGAGTGAATGCAACAAATATCTAAACAAACTTTGATTCCTGCCATGTTATTTGTTATTAAATGTAAAATTCAAAAAGAACTTTGTGATAAATTACTAATTTTAAATATTCCACGAAAGATTTACCAAAATAAATAAATTACAATTGATTATGTATGAAGACATTTACCTGTTAACAAGTACGTCATTGTGAAACTTAATGTTATTATTGGCCCATGAATAGTTCCATGGAATACATGCAACACAGCATAAACAACCAACACAGTTGCTACAGTATGTAATATGTCTTGACCTGAAAAAATGAGAAAACACACACAAAATAATTTATGTTAAAATGTGCAACAGAATCACTATTACTCTATATACTCTGTGCTGTGTCTTCGAATGAAATTAACAATAATTTTGGTTTTTGGAATAACATTATCAGCAATTGATCTATTTTTGTAGGTTCAGAGTGAAATGCAGAGTACAAAGTTATTTTCATATTTCTGTTCCACAAACAATCACTCTGCAAATCAAAATTAAAGAGTTTACATTTTTATTAAAAAGTGAGAAAACCACTCTACAAACACATAAGTTAATCTGCGTCTTCGAAATGATGCGTATATTTTACGTGGTAGTTATTTCTGCGAAAAACATTTAATTAATTAATAACACATTTTCACTGTTTTTCTTTGACAAAAACGTTGTGTGAACTAATTTTTTCGGATGAATAGTGATGATGGAACAAATAAATACCATACAAATTTATTTTTTTAAGAATTAATTACAACAGTATGAGTGAATTAAGAAAATAAATTTAAAAAATGCATTTAGGCCTAAAGCACCTTTAAAGGATAAATTGAATAATATGTTCAAACATTTATAAGAGATTCAATTTTACATTAATGTTAATGGGCTTACATTTCATCTGCGATAAGTCACGCACTGTCTTTTCGACCAGGCCCAGCAGATTCTTGTTTGGTTATAAAACTAAGTCTACAGTACTTCAAGATTTTGAGAAAGGGTACTGCTATAGTGCATAGTCTACCTCATAGACTAAGGCTGTGGAATGTCTCTTTACACCATGGTCTATCTTACAGAATGTGGATAGTGCACAGACATCTGGTAGCACTTGTACAGGCCTGCTGATTGAATGCAGATAGACCCACAAGGGGCCTGTCAAATATATTTCAAAATTAATAAATTAGGTTCTAATGCAGTACTTATATAATATGTAAAAATAGACGTGTCGACCTTACCATGGAAAGCGTACTTCAGGCTGGTATTTCCAGCTAACGCTTGTTTTTTTCTATGAAACTGCCTCAGTGACACAAGATAGTTTGTTTTTATACCTTATGAATATTTCAATGCCCTTCATGGACATCTGCACTTAATTTCTGTTCCAGTGATAACAAAACAGATGTCTGCACTGCACACATACCATAAAGTAGATTGTATAGTAGCACCGATGACCTCAAGTTTCAATTGTTGAAACATGGCTTATAGCTTATAGCTTTACCCTAAGTTTGATAGTGGCTTTGTGACCTCACTGTAAAAGAATGTAAATGTTACCCCTCGTTTCTGTCACCTGTATGCTATCTACAATTTTCGCTTTTGTTGACCCAGTTTTCTTTGAATTGTGTAGCAGTTAGATATGCTTCTTCACTGTACTAACTTTTATTTATTATTTAGAATTTTTTGTTGTAAAAAACTTGTATAAAAAATATTTTACGTCACTTCGTTCACTGATAATTTATATGAGATAGGAAAATTAGACTAATTTTGAAAATTTTATAACTCTGTCAAATATTTACGGAAACCTAAATGAAAATTATTCATTTATTCAGTAAACTCTTTTAAACAAAGCATGTCTTATAAATTTTTTGCTAAACTGAAATTTAAGCCCATTATAGTAAAAAATATGAAGTAAAACAAATATTTTCAGTTGAAAATTTTGCTCGCCTAAACACAAAGAATTATGAAGCGATATTCTTGTAATTATATTCAAAAAGCGCGTACGTATTATATGAATAAACAGTAATTTTTTCAGAATTTTTCATCAGTAGTGACGTTAGATTAAACAGTTGTTTTGAGAGCGCGTTTTAATTTTTGCAATTCTTCTGCTTAACGAGAAACAGTCCATTTCTAAAAGGTTAATATATACTAGTCTATGAAGTCATTACACCCTGCCATATGGTGAAGAGGTTATCAGTTAGAATGAGCAAATATCTAATTAATTTCTTTTTACTGATCAATATTTGTTTATATTTGATCAATATTAATTAATTTGTATCATAAATTTTATAAAAAAGGTCTACTAAATATAACAGCGTAAATTAAATAGAATTGTGGAAAACTAAGGTTATGTCAGTTGACATTAAAAAACGGAAAGTGCTCATAAATATATTTACATTGATTTACGCATAAAATTAACCTGATCTGGATTTAGCACACATAAATATGTAAATTAACATTAAAATTGGTGAAGAGCGCTGATTCTATATAAACAGGTACCTTCACAAACAATAATCAATCTTTCAAGGCTGTAACACAGTGTTTTAAAAATCAATAAAAAATAGATGGGCTTACTCTAAAATCAGTTCTGTTGGTATAGTTGTTAACGTCAATGTACCCGGGTCATTTCATAATTTCGTTCCATTGTGCTGATTTATTAATTTGGTCCCACGCGCCATCTATTAGTTGTTAATCTACATATTCGATCTGCTTATCGACCGATCTCCCCACCCACGATACCTAATTCCGCTTCCTTCCTACTCACTTTGTACATTGGCTGCTGCTACGAACACATCGTTTTAGAGGCTCTCTTCGGTCACACATCTAGTAGGACGTGTTGACAATGGCTTTGTTCGTGTTCGTGCTAGTCTCGATTGTTTATGCTTATGTATTTAACTGCTGAACTTGTAATATTATACTGGTTATGTGTGTATAAAAGTGCTCTAATAGACAATGTGCTTTCTCAATGATTCTTCATCGCAACGAGCTCTCCGTGTTCAATTCTACAGGATTCGACCTGGCCAAATTCAATACCAAGTAAGTGGGCTCCTTTGTTTGTAGTATGAAGTCCAATTGTAAAAGTGAGTCTTCCCTTTCCTTATGTATTACTCTTTCCCATCCAGTGTATTTATAAAACAGCTAGTTTCACCCCATGCATTCATTTTGATCTTAAGACAGGACCCCAATAAATTGTCTTGGTTCTTTGTATATATTTTGGTTCAAAACGTGGGCTGGTTTTTGGAAACTTCTTAGTAAAAGGCTTAACTGCGGAACCTAACAATAGTTAATGTTATTAGAGATAAGTTTTTAAAGTTTATTCGTAAATTAAACTAAAACTTAATATTGGGCATTAGTCTAATTAACATTATACGCCAAAAACAGTCCTATTGTAAATGTACCCAATGAAAGAGTGATTGAATAAAAGGCTGCTCCTGTTGCTTCATTTTTTTATCCTTCTTCTTCTTTTTTCTTTTTTTTTTCATATTGTAATTTTTAAAAAGAGTTTACGACTTACCATAATTAAAATAATTGATGGACAGGCCTGCGGTAAGAAATAATATGTGCTGTAGTTGCGCATTTTTTCCATAAAGGTAAAACCTATGAAATAACACAACTGGAAAACCTGTAACACAAGTCAAAAGAAAGAAATTAAATCTACTCTTAATCAGTATTATACAGACTATTGCTTCATTACATTATTTTGTTTTTTTTTTTTTTTGTTAAGATTAAATGTTATTATACATGATAACTGTTATAAAATCGAATTACTACTAATATTTTTTACAAAACAACTTAACTTGGAGTAGATAATCTCATTATCATCATCCTACTATTCAATTCAAATTATATTTAAAAACATTTCATTAAAAACAAACCATATTACAGACTTCTTAAGTTTCCAATCAGTTTGATATAATTATGAATTAGTCAAAGTAATCTTGAAAACTACATGCGACACTAAATTTTTTCAATGGCTCTAAAAAAGTGACTGACCCACTTAACTAACCTCAAATTCCGATATAATTTTTGGGAAATTACCACAAAATAATTTTGATACTAAATGAAAATATAATGGAAATCGTGAATCTATTTATTGAAAACACTTAGAAAGTTGCTAACACTCTAAAACATAGGAAAACATTGTACATTTGCTACTACGCGATAACCTATAATAAATTAAAATTAATAATAATTATAATAATACATAGATTATCTCACAAAAACAAATACAAACCGACAAATATTGATATCAGCAATCGCAAAGCGGCTTCTGAAGCACCTAAATTAGTAGCTAGTTTTTTTAACGCACTTTCTTCGCTTTCTGTTATAACCTCCATTTTTCATTCAATGCCATTAAGATCACAGTCATGTGCGATTAAATAGCAAAATTTACCTATACTGAATTGTCAGCTGATTTTATTTCGTTCATTGATATCATTCTCTAACACATGGATAGCGCAAGCACACAATGACGTAATGTAAGGCGTTCGGTACTCTAACGGTTAGGACGGCTTTTGTGAAATTTTGTCCTGATTTTTGTATTCTCGCGATCTGTCTATACTGTACTGATGCATCTATTAGTTTTACTGGTGTACTCATTACCCTCTGTAACTAGAGAATAATAACGATAGCAACGGTGTACTTCGATAATTGGGTTTCAATTCACTACTATACTCTGCCAGTTAAACAAAAAATAAATAAAACAAAATATATACATATTATACTCTGCCAGGATGGTCGGCCTGAGTTTGATCAAAACTACACCTCATTTTCACGTCATACATAATTATCATCCTCATCTCGTGGGGTTGCTTACTGTTCTTAAATTGAACAGATTGCAACGTACATACATCAGGGATTTAAAAACAATATCAACTGAAGACTAAAAATGTTTTACGATGATCCAAAAATTTCTATACCCGGATTTCATGATTCCCTGAAGCCAATAAAGTGGCTTTCAGATTTTTTTTCCTTCCAGGAGACTCCAGGAGGAGTACAGAATATGTCAGTTATAACACCTGAAATACATTATAAGAATCGCACAATGTATCACTACTATCAAGAAAGAAATTCTTGTGCGCTATTAAAAGTTTCACCGACCAAGTAATTTTTCAGATTTTTGTTAAAGAATGCAAATTATCACAACATTTTAAAAATTGGGTTAATTTATTCATGAAGTTTCTCCCTGCTTAAGTAAGTTTTTGTTCAAACAATTTTGTGGGGAGATTAGCCACACGATAATCATTTCTGTTTCTCATGTTATTGATTGTGAACATTGAAATTCTGCATAAAATTATTTTGCCTAACCAACATATCACCTCAAAAATAAACAGAGAGGGAACTGTAAGCAATTTAAGCTCCTTAAATAGTGGCCTGCATGATTTCTTTTAGGCGAAAAACCAGAACGATTATCATCGCCCGTTATTTTACACAGGGTTTAAAGGACCCAAGTGTAGAACGTATACTTATTTTATACTTTTCTTATTATTAACTAAAAGTCTTACAAACTAGACATATCACAGAAAATTAAATAAATAAATAAAATTTACATAAAAAAGAAAATTTATAGTATATTAAATATTTATAGGATAAACATACAAACATAAACTTAAATCTAATATCACAGTTGGAATAAATAACATTTACAACTTATCAAATAATTAAAATCTTTTAAGCTAGTATCACAGCCAACACAATAAAATTTACATGAAAGGTAATATCACACATCTGTATGATAACAAAAGGCTGCAAAGGGGCCACGAAAATAAAAAACATACATAAATACAGAAATAAACTTAAAACTAGTATTACTATTACACTGTTATTACACTTTTGTGAGAGACTGTTATATAGGCCTACACTAATGGATCTAAGAAATCTTAAGGTCAAATTCAAAACATGGCTTTCGTCGCCGAGTAGCCCGTACCGTAGCTCGAAGGGTATTTTAAATCGTCGACACAGAGCTGCGTAGCAGACGCAATCTACCAAAACATGTTTGATTGTCAAAGGACAATCGCATCTGCCACACATTGGAACATCGCCAGACGTCATGAGATACCAATGCGTTAATCTGGTGTGCCTAATTCTAAGTCGCGCGATGACAAATTCTTCCCTTCTGTTCTCCCTCAGCGACGTAGGCCAGGGCTTAACGTCATGTTTTACCTCACGTAGCTTGTTGCCATGAGAATCAGTCCATTCTACCTGCCAGGAATCAATGATGACACGCTGCACCAGACCCACGAAATCTGACACAGTCAGATATTGCGTGAAGGCCGGTTGGCGTGCTGCCTCCTTAGCGGCCAGATCGGCAGCCTCATTTCCCGAGATTCCAGCATGACCCGGAACCCAGCAGAAAACAACGCGTACTCCTCTTATCAGCTGCTTCACGCCTGCATGAGGTTATAGTAGCTGGTTAGCTGGCATCATACACCTAATAGCTTCCTTTTTAATTTTAAAAACCCTATTCATAATACCCATGCTAGAATTACCTCATACTAAGGATACCATTACGGATATGAGACAGAATCAGGCCATGATAAGTTGCCACTAGTAATTTTTTATCGCTTAATCTGGCAATTTGTTTTAGTGCAAATACCCCAGATGATATTTTACAACAAACTTGATTGGTATAGAAGTCCCAAGACAAACATCTATCTAGACATACTCCTAGGAACTTCACTGTTTGAACATGCTCTAAACTATTATTATGAATAAATACATCCACTTCTCTACTTTCTTTAATGTTATGTTTGTTTTTGAACTGCAAGTACTGATACTTTTTCCCCATTAACTGTTAATAACATTAGATTCAAGAACTGTACAACGGACTCCATGTTAACATGTCTATTTACTTCAAGAGCATCTACCAGTAAATTGTTACTGATGTATCATCAGCAAACAACAAAGCTCTGCCATTAGGTATGACTTCTGGTAGCCTATTAATGTACAATAGAAACAGAATTGGACTTAAAACTGACCCTTGTGGAACCCCTGCTTTGACTTCAAGCTTTCAGATACAACCTTTGTAAGTTTACTCCTAACAATTCTAGTTAACTCTACTCTCTCTAATCTATTAATAAGGTAAGATTGAAACCATTTCAATTCTACATCCCTACTGCCTAATGACTCTAATGTTTTCAATAAAATTTCATGATCAACACAATCGAAAGCTTTAGTCAGATCTAAAAACACTGCCAATGCTTTCTCCTTGGCATCCAATATATCAACTACTTGCTCAACAAGTGAAAGATACTATGTATGTGCGCTTCCTCGTCATTAGTTTTATACGTCCGGCCGTTTTCTACATTAATGCTAATTTATGATATAAAGACAGTAACGTGCGATAGATGAAAATGACTAATGAAAGAATATCAGTCATGACCGAAAATCGAATACGGAATTCTGGAATCAAAGCCAGTTACGTTGACTACTGCACCAGCGGATGGTAATTCAACGTGTAATGATATTTTGACCTTAATTATTTTGGGACATAGGGTCAGCGAATGAAATTTGAAAAAATGCAAATTTTATCGTGGTTTTTGATTAATCAAAATCTATTTCTCCCTTCTCAAGACACTGACGATTTATTTAGTTTGAGTCTTCGTTCTCAGGAAGTTTTTGATTCACAAAATAAATAATATCTACAAGAAGTAGGTAGTCTTATAACTAAAATTAGTCGTAATACAATTTGTTTTCAATTACATTTTGTTATAAAAACCTTCTTTCTTGTATATAACGTACATTAACATTCTCTAGATATTTATTTTTAGGAAAAAATATTTATTTATTATATTCATATAGGGGTGCATTGTAGTAATTTTTAATGTAATGTGTTCATAATAGAACACATTGCAACCTTACGACCCACTGAGATGAGAATAATATGTAAATAAGGTTGTCTTGTACAGACTCAGGCCGACTATTCTTGAGATGTAAGGTTAATTGAGTCCAAACCATCAAAGTACCGGTTGTGAAGCAAATGAATAGAACTGTCTCTGTATAAAACTTCTTTCGTACAATAATGACATTTTATGAAAATATTTACTTGATTTATCCAGAAAAACGAAAATATGGATGGATGGTATTAGAAGTGTAGGGAAGCTCACGTTATTATATCTTATGATTACGTATGTTTAGGCTTTTTTTGCAAGTAGACGTTGACACATGACTGACTACTATTTTGTGGAGCTGTAGTTGATGGCAGCGTCGGCAAAGTGAAGTGAAGTAATCATTTTACGTGTTATGTTGCGATCTGGTGATGGTTATTTAGCGGGTGTTATGGCTGATGGCAGTTTATGGTCTCTAGTTACGAGAAAAGATTCATCATGAGTGTTTGTTTTAATACGATACACAAATAATGCTTACGTAGTATTTTCTTAAATGAATTGTAAGTTTATTGTTTTTAGTCGTATAATCACAAGGTTTAACCCAAAATCCAACCCCTCCATTTCACAGTGATTATGGTAAAATTATTGTTATCACATAATAATTTGTTTTACTTAGATATTTCTTCCATGAGATTCTATGTAATTGATGTATAATTTTATTCATGTATGGATTAATCAGAACCAGGAAAATGATTTCTAACCTTAAAGAACATAGATAGGTTATAATATTGTGTCAGCTCTTTTTAAGTTGAAATATTTACTTAAGAGATTAAGGATCAAAAAACTTACTTTGACTGCACGCAGCTGATAATAATAAACAAGTTTGTTGTTGAGTTTCGTCTTTGTAGGCCTATAATAATTCACTAACTTGTGTTCACAAAAACCAGGCAGTAACCTGGTTGGTTATTGAAGTTGAATTGTTAAAAATGATTTGATTTTTCTGGAAAACTCCAGACTTCCAATAGTTTTTTATATCTTTCAAAAGATAGCTGATGTTCGCTACAAAAGATAGCTGATGAAATTTTATTTAAAAGATAGCTGATGATAGCTTGGAAGTTTTGTTGTAAAGGGTTTTCTAGAATTGAGTGTCTGATTTAATGAATGCGTTTATTAAATCAGGAATGAATCTAAAACATATTTTGTAACTGGCTTCTATGCTGGGGTCCCGGGTTCGATTCCCGGTCAGGTCTGGCATTATTTCATCACTCATGATCAGATACCATCCTTCTCATCATCTGCGTTAGCAGTAATTTGCAAAACAGTTGGACGTAAAAAATAAATAAAATAAAATAAATTAATAGTTGAGTTAAATAAGAACAAAACAATGTTGTAGGTGAGCAGATTCTAGTAAACACAGGTGGCTACACATGTGTTATAATAAACATTTCTATACTCTCTCTTAAGTATACTAAGATGAAGAAGAGAGATGTAAAAGTTTACTGATTAAATAGATTCTTTGAGAGTAGGCCTACTGATGTTTCTTTTATTATTTATGTTTGAAGCTATTCAGTTTTATTTTATTGAATTAACATTGTAAACTGGGGCTTTGGCTCATTATCTAGTATCTTTATACTTTTTCCTCAATTTAAAATTGAAAGACTATTATTGTTTACAGTTTTTGTTACTTTTATAGAAGCAGTGGGTTGCAACAACATGGCTAGTTCATTGTAGTACCAATTTTTTTTCAAGTTGGGGCCAATATTACACCAACTTCAGGGCTACCTACATTGAGCTTTGATCCACTCTTAAAATACCATTCTAATCATATAATTTGCATAAAGTGCCAATGGAACCACGTATGTGAGGTAACTACAAAAAAGCGAAGTCACAGTGTATTTAAAAAATAGAATTTATTCACAAATAAAAACGAAAAGCACAAACAACTTAAATTAAGTAAAACACAGTTATTCTCTTATAATTAGCTATGAATTATGAGGGTGAGTCAAAAGCTATCTGGACTTTGCATAAAACAATTTATTTACATAATAAATACAGTTTGACTTGCTCATTGTTTTTCAATATCCTGTTGTAATGCACATGGTCCGGTGGTCCACAAACTTGTGTATTCCTACCAAAAAGAAGGCTTTTGGTTGGTCGCAAAGCCAATGATGCACTTCCTACACCTCTTGATCTGAGAAATATTGACGACCTTGCAAAGCATCTTTCAGCTGCCCAAACAAATGAAAGTCCAATGAAGCAAGATATGGAATGTAAGGTGGATGTTTCAGCTCCTCAAAACCCACTTTGTCGATGATTTCAAGGGTGAGTTGAGCCATGTGAGGGCAGGCATTGTCGTGCAACTTTCTGTGACAAAAAACCTCATCATTTGCTGCGAATTGCTGGTCTAAGTTTTGTTAGTCAACAATGCACTGTAGTAATATTCATTGCTGACAGTTTTCCCCGTGTCCATGTAATCTTCCAGTATAGGCCCATTTGCATTCCAAAACTCTGTTAGCATTTAACATTTCCAGCCAATGGCACAATCTTGAATTTTCTTCTTCGCCAGTGATTCTAGGTATTTCTACTCCATACTCTGTCATTTTGATTCTGGCTCATAGTGTTGAGCCCACGTTTCATCACAGCTTACTATTTTTTCCAAAAATGAGTTACAGTCTCTGTTGTAAAGGTCGAGTAAGCGTTGGCAGACCTCAAGACGTTTGAGTGTTTTTCAGTATTGTCTTGGCACCCATTGCTCACAAACTTTACGAAAACCAAGTTCGTCATGGATAATGTTATAGGCTTGACCATGACTGATGTTCAAAGTTGTCACTACATTATCAATAATAACTCGCCTATTTGTTAAAACCTTCAATCGAGCTTGCTTAATTTTGTCATCCGTCATGGATGTTGACGGACGCCCTGCTCCCTGTTCTTGTGTCACAGTTGTCCAGCCACATTTAAACTTCTCGATTCACTTGAAAACACTTTTCCGGGACAATGTTCTGTCCATGAACTGTGCTGAAAGTCTTCGATTCATTTCAGCCCCTTTTACTCCTTCTGACCAAAGAAATTGTATCACTACCCTTTGTTCGTCCTTGGTGCAAATTGCTAGCGGAGCGGACATGTTATGCTGATACTGCCAGCTCAACACTATTATGTTCAAGGTCGAGTGAGGCATAGATCACCATAGTAGTACCAACTGTAAGCATGCATTCATAAATGGCAATATGACAACTGAAAAATTGTTTTATTACATAAGTCTGGAAAATGTTTAACTCGCCCTCGTAAACATGCTTAATTTTAAATTTATATGAAATTTTTAATATCTTGTTTATAAAAATATCCTCTTTTATTTTAAAGTTTAGGAGGGTTTAGTTTCGTTTTCTATATCCTCCTAACGATTTTTTTAATAGTAAATAAAACATTTTTTATGTGTGATGTCAATGTTACCCATATTGGGCCAAAATAACCCCAGTTTATGCAGTGGTATTCAGACTAGTTTTAATTTTAGCTTAATATATGTGCCTTAATAAGGTTTTAACTTGAATTCAAAGATTACCAAAAGTAAAATATAGACTGTTGTTAACAAAAAAGAATTAATTTCAGGTTATGGCTGGGTTTAAAAATGAAGGCAGCTCATCAGCAAGTAAAATTTGCATACCTCAAACGTTCTCCGATTTTGAAATAAGTAGTGAAACAGCTGATACTGAATATCCTATTAATACAAAGCCCCTTGAAAACCAAGTTGCTGGACATTCCTTTAAAGATGGGAAGCGGACTGTAGGTATGTAAAGAGAGGTTTACACCTGTCTATACAATTATTTTACAGTCATACATTTTTGTTGTAGGTTTATTGCGTATCGTTTTGAGTGTTATTCAAGATTCAGGAAATCCTGCTACCTATTGTTTGGTTTTTCTTTTTAGACAAATCTACAATAAAAGAAAATAATGACTTTTATGGGCAATATTAATAAATTTGAACAATTTGAATTCATTGCTTTCTATGCATGCACACTAGCACAAAAATGTTTTGTAATTGCTGTGCAGCTGATGCGACAGCTCTGATTAAGCTGAAGCTTAATAGCTTTTAAGTTTACAGGAAACTTATATAAATGGTGGGATCTTTGGAATTGATGATGTGGATTAGCCTATTTCCTATTAGCTATTTTGTAAAGATTAAGGAAACTTTTATTCTGATACAGAATTTAAGACATTCAGTTCACTCAAATTAAAGATTGTAATTATATTTCCTTGATGTACCAAATGAATAAAACAATACAGGTGGTAACTGAAGAAATTCTTGGGATGGTTATGCTTTCCTTCCAAAAGTTACTTGCGAAATTGCAGAATACAGGAAGGTGAATTTTGGGGTAAAATTGTTGGAAATATCGGCCTAAATTAAAAAAAAAATTGTATTTAACTTTTTGTGTAAGGCGTATGTTATAAAGCTAGAATTTACAATTTTCTGTTAATTTTTGCAGTTTCAGAGGTGGTTAACTTGTCTTAGAATCATTCCATACAATTGACAAAATAAATTACAGCAGTTGTAGTAGGATATTTTAGGATATTTGCTTGGTTTAAATTTAATCTAGTATCGGATGTACAGATAGGCCCACATAACAACTGGGATGTGCAAAGTCATAGCTTTAGTATACTACCATGAACAAAAACATTTATCACAACTCGATATACCCTTCCAGACACCGCTCTTTGTCCTCCTCCTCGCTCTCTCTATTTATCTATTTCCAAGTATTGAAAAGAAGCAATATGCACACGACAGAACACATACATGTATGTGTGCGAATATGTTGCACTCATGTTTTCTTTTTGTTGTTGTTATACTTTTTTGATGGAATGAGTTAGTAACGGGGCTGAGACAATGTTTTCAGGAAGCATGAAACTGGAGTCATAGCATACCTCTACTCCTTCCTTTCCCCTAGTTTGTAATAGTTATTCAGCCCGGTTGATACGCTGGCATAGCTATATGTAAGGATTGATCAGAGTAAGAGCAGACGCCAAATAAGCTTGCCGGTTTTCTGAAGTACACAGGTTTATTTTGGTAATGGTGCGCTTGGTTGCCTCAGCGAGTGGTGAAGGTCAGTGCTGTACCAGCTGTGATCAGAGTCAAGATGCTCTTGCAACGTTATATATCTGCTAACCAGAAAACAGTAGTCTTTAATGTGTTGAATGTGGTAGGCGTTAATTGTTGTATACAATGTTTACAATTGAGTGTTTGTAACTTCGCCAATAGATGATAATTTAAATCATTCAGTGCCTATTACTTAATAGGCAGTTCGGTGCTAAGACACGAAATCTACCAACTGAATCTGAACTGTTCATGCAGCTACACCGGCAAGTTTATATGGCGCCCGTGCTACAGTATATTATCATTTGATTGTTAAAGATTCATGCCCAACACCACTAGGCTGAAGGCAATTCATGAATTGCATAAATATGTAGAAATTCTATTTATTATTTTTTATAAGTCCTGTAAGATTTATCAAGAAAGTTTTGTCTCAAACGTCCTTGTCTCATGAATTTTTTTACTTATAATCTGCATCAAATCATTATTATTAGCAATATATGACGGCTGCCCATTGTGTTTTTTGTAAATTGTATCCGATGCCTGTTGTTAAACATCTAATACATTTTCTGATCTTTCCGTTGATTAACTATATAGTTATTTCACTATAGTTGATAATTCTTGCATAGTTTCAGACATTTTGAATTCAAGTACTTCAAATTTAGAAAAACTATTTCGTATTCAGTGTAAATTATTTGTCTTAAACATTTAAATTTGTTTAACAAACCAGATCAAAACTATTTCTCTGTAGTGGAGTCTGTAATCAGCTGAAGTATGAAGAAACTCAGGGCATAGTGCTTTGAAACTCTCTGAGTGCTCTAGCAGTATCTTTATAAATGACACATTTTCCAAATATGCCTCATGTTCTATTTTATAATTTTTCAGGTATGTTAAAACATAGTGATGGGTACCTTCTCAAGCCAGTTAACCGGCCTGTCCAAGGGGAGAAAGAAATAAAGTTTTACGAAGAAATGCAAAAAGTTACTGATCCCATACGCTTAGAATTTAAAAAATTTATTCCTGATTATTATGGTACAACTGAACTGGAATTACAAGGGAAAAGTATGTGTATTAAAAAAGTTTAGTTGCTAACGATTTTTGATAGTGTTACAGATATTGCAAATAGATCTTTATTACCTGTTTTTGTGTTAAGAAAGATTTATTGTAAATAAGTTTTAAAATATGTATTCAAGTTATTTGATTATATCATAATTACTGCAGTAAATCAGTTGTAGATAAACGTTTTAAGTGAATTAGTGAGGGATGCAAGCCTGTTCTTGCATTGTCAATGTACGTGTTGTAAAAGTACAGAAAAATTACAAATTCTTTTGTAATGTAATCTAACTGAGTTTTGCATTTAATAAATAAAGTTACAAAAAGTTTTTAATTGCTTGGCCTTATCTTGTATTTTTATTGTTAAGGAGTTTCATTTTTCTTGTTTTATTTTCGAGATCTTTGTCTGTTATTCTAATTCCTGCATATCTTCTTTTATCAAACTTGGGAGAGTCGCTAATGTGCTTTATGTTTCAATTATTTGTCTTAAAATTCATGTTCTTAGTAAATGGCCATAGCATGACACTCTTTTTTCTCATCACATTGGTTATTGGGTCAATATCTTTATAAATGTGGTTAATAGTACAATATATCGTTTTCGGATGCTTTTTACCTATGCATGTTCTTAAAATTCTTCTTTCCATTTTTATGACCCTTCCTTTTAAATTATTCTATATTCTCTTTTATTATTTACAGAAATAAAATTTTTACTACTGAAAGACATAACAAATGGATTTGAAGAACCTTGTATCATGGATATAAAAGTTGGAAAACAGACTTGGGAACCGGGAGCATCAGTGGAAAAACAACAGTCTGAAGAGGTTAGTTATATTTATGTACTCTTCTGGTTTATAAATTGGCTGATTTTCATAAGGAACCACATTAGGGGAAGGTGGAATACTTGGGGCATAAAGAAGGTTTAGGACACCATAATTTTCAGTTTATGGTTGGTTGCATTTAGCTAGTTTTCCTTCAATTAACACAAAGTTCTTGCTTTTTTATACTGATATGGTTACAAGTATAATTTAATGAGTTTTCAGTTTTCTGTTCACTAAAGTTTGAATTACAGTAAAATTCTCTAGATTTTGGATATTAACTCTATTGAATCTTCGACTTCTGTTGCCAGTAAGAAGGTAAGTGTTTTTATTTTCACTCGATACTGCATTAAATGTAGATTACTTTTAGGTATCTAAAACATGCTTTTAGAGGTAGTGCACTTCTATAACAACTTTGAGATTCGTGTTGGGTCTGGCGAGTGAGCCTATGAATGAATAGAGTAGGGTATGTGCGCATACTGTACTCACAGTAGTCATATTACTATTAGAATTCTACCTAATAAGATGAGAACAGCTGTCCGTGTTTCATTTTGGTGTATTTTGTCACCCATAAATAACAAGTTTCATTTTAGTGAAAGATTTTAAGGAAAGTAATAATCTAATATTTACATTTATAGTTAAACTTTATTTCCTATATTTATCGTAAATCATACCAAGGGTAAAATATGTCTCCAATTTGTTCTAAGGTGCACGGAAAAATTGAGGGTGGTCTTATGCTCCCAGACTTATCATGTGACAACTATAAATTTGCTTTAACTCTTTGAGTCCTAAGTCCGAGTATACACCAACAAGAAGTTTGCATCACAGAACCGAAGCCCAAGTATAACTCGGGCTGCTTTATTTAATTACGTAGTAAAACACAACAGGTCTGTGTTGCTAGGTTATCTAGCAACGTTCTGTGATTCTTTTTGAATGGTTCAGTATTGCTAACAACGCTATCTGTTGAATTTTTTAGAAAATACGTAATAAAAACTTAACCTGTTTCATAGTGGTGACTTACAGGTTATGGAAGCGTGTTATTGTTTATAGTGTGCAGTGTAAGTTTTTCGTGACTTCGACTTACTAATGTTTTATTGCGGATAAACACAGGTCAACAAAATTAAGGAATTGAAAGTTGTTTGTAATCTGATAATTGATTTTAATGTTATTTTGTTCGCTGATTTCAAATATCGCCACCATTTTTTTCCATTTTGTAAAAATTTTTCACAACTCTGAAGAAAGGAAATAGTGATTGTCATTGTATGTATTTATATGTACAGACCTATTCATATTTCTCATGAAAAAAATTTTTTTATAAAACATATTGGTATTTAAAGAAAGGATTGTGGTATATTTTCTTACCTCTACAAAGAATTGTACTGCCTTTTTCTTTTCCTTACAACGTTTTTAAGGCCACATTTTCTGTTGTAGTTAGCTTGTGGATTGTCTCTATAGTTGCACCAACAGTAGTCTGTAATCATGTTCACATTCCACCTTCTTTGATATCAACGTTCCATTTCCTTTATATCTTGATGAAATCTTTCACCCTGTTTTTCACTTACAACACCAAGATTTTCAGGGATGTAATCAATATGAGAATTCAGAAAATGCTCCTTCAAGCTCATTGAACCACCCAAGTTTTGGAATTTGTTTAGCATGTTTTCCATTACGCACTTAAAATTTGGGTCCTTATTGTTCCCAAGAAATTTCTTTATGACTTCTTCAAATGATTTCCAAGCTTCTTGATTGCAATGTCTTCCATTTTGGTTTTAAAGGCTTCATCTTTCAAAAGTTTACGAATGTCTGGACTATTGAAAATGCCTTCTTTCATTTTTGGCCTCCGACAGTTGTGGAAACTTTTGGCTTAACAATCTACTTCGTTTGATAAAGCTTTTTCAAATTGTTTCATCAGTCAGAGTTTAATTGTGAAACTAATCATCATTAATAGCTCATTATCTACCACATCTGCTTGTGTAATGATCACACCCTGATTTTGGCTTGAAAATTAAAAAAAAATTGTTTTTCACTTTTCTCAAGTTTCCTATTTCAATGAACTGTAGCATAGGAGCCAAAAAGTGTTACCAATAGATATAACTAAAATACTTTGAAGGTCTATCAACATCGTGGAAATCCAACAGTATTCAAATTCTGCAAGTTCAGAGAAAGTACATTTCAAAAGTTTAAAATCAGTCAGTTTTGGGAAGCAGGCAATACTTTTTTTGTTTATTGTTCATATGTATCAAATTTAATAAATTTTGAAAATGTTTTGGTAAGTGGTACACGTAGATATCCGGATCCTGTTTCAGCTAGTGCTAGGTCTAG
This sequence comes from Catonia carolina, assembly GCA_035578175.1. Taxonomy (NCBI): domain Eukaryota; kingdom Metazoa; phylum Arthropoda; class Insecta; order Hemiptera; family Achilidae; genus Catonia; species Catonia carolina. Next base: position 109,739,598 of record JAQMRL010000001.1, read on the forward strand.
AGGGGTGTTAAAGAGGCCTCACCATCTTCCTTGATCCTCCCATTACTTCTCCTTCACAGCTTGTGTGTCACCTTCTCTCCACACTGTCCTTTATTCCCTCCTAACTTCCTTAGGGCGTTTGTGTGGCCTTCTTCTACCACCCTTCAGCTCTTCAGAAGAATGAAGAACATTCTTCTCGGAATTCTTTCATCACTCATTTTTTTGTCATTTCTCAACCTCTTTTCTCATACTCTCTATTGGCAAATTATACACTTATATACCTGGATCCCACTATTTACAAGACCTTTCTAACATCCACATTCTCACGCTTGCTTCTTTTTGTCTGTATTTTATTACTCAAATGAATTTCTACCTAGCTTAATGTCTAGGCCAATCCTTTTCTGTCATTTTCCAACATTCTGCACTGTACAGTACAACCGACTGGCAGTACATTTCGTACATGAAGATTTCAGCCATCTCTGGTACTTTTCTATGTTCCAAACCATATGTTTCACTACCTGATACAATTTTCCAAGTGTCATAGATACTTCATCTTGTATTCTTCTTTCTGCAGAAATCTCACTTCCCAAATATGCAAACTTTTAACCAATCTTGAAGAATTGTCCATTTAATTCAATATCTCCTTACATATTTCTTTTTCATCCAAAAACCAACACTGCTTCCTTTTCTATGCTTATCGCCAGTCCTTACTTTCATTTTGCTAGACCACTCGTCCAACTACATCCTATGCTGTTCTACCCCATATCGTCTTATCGCCTTATCTAATTATTATTTTTCTCACTTGCTGGTTCATCCCCTCCATAACTAAATTGTACAATGCTTGAGACTAAACGATTCCTTATTTTTATCCATTTCTTGTCAAAACCACTCAGTATTTCCTCATACTGTACTTACTTTCTGTATTCATACGATAAATTTGGAAATAAAATAGAAAATAAAAAAATTAGTTCACAATTAGTTGTGTATCTTTAATTATAAAACTGAATCATTGGAGTAAAACTGCAGAATTTATGCAGGAGATGTGGTTGTGTATAAAATTATCCATGATTTGTTTTAGGAAGTTAGGTTAATTTTCAAACTAATTATCATAGTTCTGTACTCTGTCTAAACGTTAATTTGTTTGTATAACGTGTTTGAATTTCTAATTTCAGAAAAAATATATTGAATGCAAAAAGAGTTTACAATTCTGTATTCCAGGATTCCAAGTATATGATATTAAAACAAAAGTCTACAAGAAATATGGGAAAGAGCATGGAAAGCTGTTAAATATTGATGGCGTGTATGATTGTAAGTTATTTTCAATTGAATTCAGTTTAGTAAAACAACCAATGACATAAATGTTAACTGTAATACGATTCAGTTCTGTAATATTGCAGAGTTTTTATTAAATAATCTATTGTAAAGCAACTGCAACTTTAATGCAATACAAATAATAATTAAAATGGGAATGTAATAAAAGTAAATGTAGTGCAATAAATGTGCCGTTTGTATCAATATTATTATCTACAAAAGAATATCGTGACAAGCAACTTAATATTGTCTGATCTAACAATATTAAACGAATAATTTGTTTCATCATCTAACAATAACCTTACCTACAATACTTATTAAGTTGGTCCCAACCCTGATCAATTGATAAACTAGTAAGTATCTTCTTCTTATCGTGCCAGTCCGTTCCGGACGTTGGCTATCATCCTGGCTATGACTACTCTATCTACTGCCGCACGGAAAAGTATACTTGTAATTAACTTAAGTAGTATACTCATAATTAACTAAATTTCTGTGCCTCAGAAATCATCAGAGTCAGGATCAGAATCATCAAAGTGCGTCGTGCAGCACACTCACTTTTCCATGTGGTGAAGTACGGTGCTAGAGGAGTTAGGTTGATCAGAATGTTTAATTGTTCAAGGTTGTGTGTAGTAAATGAGCTTCGTTGCACTGTGTGCCCCAAAGTACCTTGGATGAGGTTAGATGAAAAGTATTACCAGAAACCGTTTAAGTTACTTCCAATTGTCTGGACAAAAGCTTCCATTTATTTTTTCATTTCCCTGGTTACATTTCCCTATATTATGGAAGAAAACAAATTTTTCATTTTTTCCCCAGTTTTCCCAGTCTTGGATGGGGTTAGATAAAAATTATTAAAAGGGCTTTCTTTCGTGGCTGATTGTCAACAAAATGGCTTCTACTTATGTTTTGATTTATGGAGCCACCAGAAAGATGTATTTGTTTATAGTACAATTTGTATTTTTCTGTAATAAACTTTCAGTCAGGGTTCACTCATATTATCGATGTCACTATTTATTCGGTTTTCCCCCAAATTTTTAAAATAACTGTTGTAATCTTTAGGAAATTTTCAGGGACCGTAAAAAGAGTAATTTATTGTTTCTGATACATGACTTGACAAAAAGAATAATTTATTGAACAACACTTAACAGTTTCATCAGTGTGCTTTAAAAAAAGAGCCATCTATGAGGTGAGGCTATAAAATAACATGACTTATGCTACTACAGAAGAACTGTGCATGTGTCAAAGTCACAGGTGTGTAGCATGAAGCCTTCTTTTTTGATTCCCGCCCCTGCTGTGTCCGTAGACGTATTAGTCTGGCTATATGACCTTTGTTTGTAAAGATCTATTTTTTGTTTTGTCAAAAAATGATAAGTATTTTTACCCAACGACTGGTGGCCTATTTTATCATAACCGGCTGCAGAAAATTTGCCAAATGTAAGGTGTTATTAAGTTATTCATTTTACAATCATTTTATAATCTTGGTAGCACATATCATACATCAAAATGCTCAGAAAATCTCAAATATTTATGTACTATTACTAAAAATTAAATTCTTAGGGGTTCCTCTTTTTACTCCCCCACATCTACATTCACTAAATATCACACTACATTCACTACATATATGAATACGGTTATAATTAACCTCTCTTACACCCTAAAATTGCAACGAATAATAATTTTTTTACTAGAATTCCATTATAGCCACTTTGTAGAGATTTTTGTTCTGCAGAATATGATATAAATATTGTGTTGATGCACTGAAAACTTTTTTTTCTATAGTCAATAACACAAGAATACTACATAACTAAATATTTTCATATCGACGCATAAATTATATACAGTTCAAAAGCAAATAAATGAATCACTACACAAAATCTGATATTAGGGCTTTCATCAGTACCCCTTTCATCAAGCACACTATTTACTAAATCGCCTATTTCATTATTTACATTGAAATTCATAATGAAATAATAATAAATAAAACTTAACCTATAAAACACAAACACTCATGAGTTGAGTTACTACGGAATCAGTTTAGTTCCATAAATATCAACAAAACAACGAATTACACAATTACTAATAATAATAAAATCATAATTGATCATTATCGTACATAAATCTAAATGAATATATTTATAACTAATAAACAAACGAACACGAGTAAATGCGAACGACCTTTGCAGAGCAGATGACAACAAGTAACACCAACTGACTTCCATGAGAATTATACATAAATTTCATTGAATAACACATCAAACAACAATCACTTTTAAAAAACAAAAATATTTTTGTTTTATAAAGCTGAATTTTCTGATTAAAAATATTTATTACTTGCCGTGGTTATGCAATACAGTTTTTACGTCATAATTTCAAAACTAATGCATTGTTGATCGATACGATTAACCGATGCTGCCGGTACAAAAAACGATCCACGCGTCGAAAAATCGATGCCTGCCGGTTGTAGGGTTAAAAGAGCAACAAATTGTTGAGAAATTTCATATGAAACTTGGAATAACTCCTACTGGAACTTATTTTATAAAAAAATATGTATGCCAATGGATGTTTTTCATGTGAATGGGCTTTTGAGTGATTTGAGTGTTTCTTAAGATGGTCAAGAAGACGTTGAAGATGTCGCATGTCAAGGTCGCCTTTCCACGTCAGAAACAAATATAATATTGATTTGATCCAACCATCAGTTAACTATTTGTGCAGTTACTGAAACTGTTGGAATTGACAAAGAATGCATGAGGCAAATTTCACATAAGAATTTAAACATGCAAAAAGTGTGTGTGAAAGTGGTGCCAAAAGTTGTGCCTCACCGGGTCACTCTGTATGGTCTGATAAGCTTAGTTTAGACGATGCCAGTTGGGAGGCAAGTCACTTGCTCCAAGTTACTTGCTCACTGCGAACATTTACTTGTATGATTTTCGTTGGCCCGTCAAGTTGCCGTGCTACTTGTCAGGCAAGGCAAGTGAATTGGCCGGTGTTCTATTTTCGGGGCAGCTTGCCTTCCCCCACCACAACAAGCAAGTGACTTGCCTTTGTACGTGCTCCGTTTAAACACCCACTTGGTCAGTGTATTGCGTAATTTATTGCAAGTAGCTGGTGTTGTCAGTATTTCCTCGTGATATTTACTGTGTTTCTGTTGCATTTGGTTGTTTTAATTTTAATTTCGTTTTTGAGATGCCGCCTAAGTGGTGTGAAGAGATGACATGTAAATTTGTGGAACAGTACGTTGAGCATGAATGTCTGTGGAATATGCGTTGTAATTTGTACAAAAATAACCACCTACAATAGCCACCCACAATCAAGAAATTTGTAAAGTTGAAAAATCTTCAGCTTCTGGAGCCAGCTCAGAGGATGTGTACAAACCGCAAATGAAGTGGTTCTCGGCCATGTCGACCGTTATGAAGAAGGGGGTTTTGAATAGAAATTCAATCAGGGTATTTCTTCTACCTCCATTTTCGTACCCATGGCTTTTTCTTAGTAATCCTTTCTAGATAATCTTCAATTTTCTCCGAAAGATGAATAAATAACATCCTCGAAACATGTTATATAACTTTCTTACAATGTATTTTTTTCTCCATTGCACACACTACTTGGCGCTTCACTTGTAACTAAAACGACAACGTAGTATGAACACTACTTGGTTTGGTACTTGCCAGTCTCTACTTGGAGCAAGTGACTTGCCTCCCAACTGGCGTCGTCTAAACTAAGCTTTAAGATGTTTCTAGCCAAGTATAACATTCCAGTGTTAAATCATCCATCTTATTCGCTTGACCTGGCCCCATGCGACTTATCTGTGCCCCAAGGTCAAATCTGTATTAAAAAGAACAAGATATCAGACCATTAAAGCTGTGAAAGAAAAAGCAGCATGTACCATGAAAGAGCTTACTGAAGAAGAATTCCAGCATTGTTTTAAGCAATAGGAAATTCCCATGGAGCAGTGTGGGGATAGAGGAGGGGTTTGTATTGAAGGGGATAATAATTAAATATGTATTTTTTTTAAATAAAAAGTTTTACAGCATTAGTCTAATTAATTTATAGCCACACCTTGTATATCAATTCCTGAGAATCTCTTACTTCTTGAATTTAATTAAAAGTTGTCTTAACACTGTTTCAATTTTTTGTAGAATTTAAATCAAAATTTAATTTCAAAAGAGCACTGAAAACCATACTGGTTTTTGAAAGATTTCAACATTGCCAGAATTCTCGTTGGTTTACCTCAGCCACTCATTGTGTGACTTGAAAGGTACACAGTGAACCAGGACCTCTGTTGGAGGCTAAAAGTTTAAGGCTAGTTTAGTTGTTCCGAACCAGCTGTCTGTGAAAGCCTTGGGAGTGGTATCAGGGAGGGTCCGGCAGCACATGTAAAAACGTTGCCAAATAAATGGGGATTTTGAAAGCAATGTTCATTGAACAAGATGGGCTTAATACATCCAATTACTATAAAGTGTTGAATTATCATTTCTTTTTTGAGACATTTCTCTATTCCTTTTTTTGCAAGGGGATATTCCGTACTCCCATATCCATTGGAAGGTTCGCCTCCCACCAATTCAGGAGTGAGGGGTGGTCTGCAGAATGTAGGGATTGGGAACCACTGGGCTAGATTCAACATAACAAGGAAATGTAGAAGAAACTAATATGTAAAGTAGTGAGGGTAATTAAAAATTCTTTTCATACATCTCACAGCTTAAGAACACGGGCTGTTAGATGTTCAATAGTATAGAAAAAGTGATTTCCAAGCAAGCCAAACAATCAGAAATAAAATCTGCTCTGAGAAAACTAACTAGAAAATCTCTGATGCAGTAAAAAACCACTGGCAGGAGGGGAAATATCAAAATGTTGGTTTTAAGAATAGTGAGTATGTTTTCTAATTGTGTGGTCATGATATTTGGTCTACTCACAAAAGAAGAAGAAATTGTTATATTTTTTAAATTATCAGCCTATAATAGACTACATATTTTTTCTGTTTATTTTTTCTATGCATATTTATTTTTTAATCTTTTTTATCTAATTTTTGTGTTAAAATTTGTTTGTTTCCAGCTTTTAAAATATTTTTCAATGTTGAACATGGAGTTAGTGAACAGATAATGGTTCCAATATTATTACAGTTAAAAGCCATTTTGGATTGGTGGAAGAAACAAAACATTTTTCATATCTATTCTAGTTCTATTTTATTGGCCTATGATGCATCTTTTGTGCGAAAGAAGATTTATAAAAGAACCAATGACAAAAGTGTAAACTTTTCAGATCACTGCCTGCCACCTTTAGACAATAAATTAAGTTCAAAATGTTTGATAGCAGCAGTAGCGTCTTGGCTTCGGGTTAGTTTAATTGATTTAGCTCATGTTGTTCAAGCAGAGAATGGTACTCCTGATTATAATTATATTAATGGGCTTGAAAGCCTTATTAATGTTTTTGAAAATATACTTCGTGAAACGAGATGAAAAAACCCCTTTTGGAAGTAATGTGTGTGTTTTGGAAGTTAATGTACAATTTTATGTGATAAGTTATTCTTGCCAAATTAGTTTTCTGTTATGTATTTCATTACTAACAACAGGTACTAAACAGAGTGTATTTATATTTATTGCAGATTATATATTTTTATACATTGTTAATTAATATTATTTATAAATATCTATATTTTTGCACCAATTTGTATACTATTATGTAATAAAGATAATGTGATAATATACATTTTGTGAAACAATAAACAGTTTACTATAGATCGGTTTGTTTTTTCAATAGTTACATACCTACTGTATGTCGTAGCATAGGCATTAAGGTTGGAAATACAACACTGTTTTCACGTAATTTTGCTGATGTTCAGATGTTATTTACAAAAATGAGCATGGTGTGCTTTATATGGTTCAGAAGTTGCAAGAAGAATACTCACCAAAACTAAGTACTTTCACCAAAACTAAGTACAGTGGAACCTCTCTAATTCGTCTCGTTCGGGACCGAAGGAGTGACGAAATACAGAAAGTGACGAATTATGGAATTTGCTATGAACGGTTAATAAATAACATACTCGTACGTATATTAGTTCCATAAAAGTCGAATTACATAAATGAAACTTATATTAACGATAAACACAATAAGTAATTCTAAGTCCTATAACTACAGTAAATTTGTATTAGTCTACATATCTAGTTTTATACTACTTCAGAAATTCTGTATATGGTTGTACTTACATTTTCTAATTTGTAGAACGCAAAACACAGTACACGTTACCGAATATAAAATTACAATCGAAAAAGTATACATTTGCAAAATCGATGAAACAAATCTTTAACTATGTATCACTTAACACTACAAAAAAATCACATTAAAATTTAGAAAACGTTACTTAATTACACTAATATGTATGTGTGTATGTAAAATGCCAAATTTATTTCTTGAAAAAGTGGGTTATCTTCTTTTGTACCAACGAGTTCTTTTCTTTTTCCACAGCCAACTGGCGAATTTGTCGTATTACAATTAATTTTGATAACTCTGCTTCTTTCTGTCACTCATACCATTCGATGCACTTCGTCAGCATTCCTTCTATTTCTCGATACGTACCAATATTTTCAGGGCTTGAAACATATTCTTCGTTGCTATCTTCCTCAACAGGTGAATCTTTGTTTTGAACGTAGGCCACAATTTCTTTGTCACTTAAAATCTCATACCCAAGTTCGTTAGAATCTTGCTCTATCCATTCAACTAATTCCTCGTCGGTAATATTTTTAGTCACAGGTATACTCTGGCACACTTCTTTTAATTCTGATAAGACATTGTTTGTTTCATTGTAAGAACGGATGCTACTAGTTTCTTCTCGGTCAGCCCACAGATTTTTCCAACAAGACTTAAGTGTTGTTTTCGAAATGTTATGCCATGCTTGTGATATGTTATATATAGCATCTCTGATTGTACACTTTTTCCAAAATTCTTGAACCTGCGTTTCATTTTCGGAAAATATCAAACTCTGCAGAAATATTTTCCTATAATGCCGCTTTAAACTTTCAATAACGCCTTGATCCATTGGTTGAATCAAACAAGATGTATTTTCCGGAGGGAAAATTGCTTTAATGTTGCCATCAACTGTTTCAAGGTCTTCAACAGGGTGAGCTGGGGCATTATCTAATACCAGCAGTGCTTTTTTAGGCAAATTGTTTTTTTCCAGATGACACTTAACTTGAGGAACGAAACACTCTATAAACCACTGTTTAAAAAGGTCTTGGGTCATCCATGCACTGCTTTGTGATAGGTACTTTACTGGAAGCAAATTTATATTGACATTTTTAAACGCTCTTGGTTTTACGGATTTACCAATGACAACGTATCAACAGCGTTGATACGTGACTACGGCGCAAACACGTATCGCAGACACACAGATACACACACACACACACACACACACACACACAAAATGGTTGAACTGGGGAGGGCTGACGAATTATAGAAGTTGATGAATTAGAGAGTGACGAATTAGAGAGGTTTTACTGTATATGGTTGTAGGAGGTTGTTGACAATCAATAATAGATGGCAGTTCCATCGTAAAACTATGCCATGAGTTTACTTACCTAGGTATGGGATTGTATGCGAATGGTGGGAGTGTGGAGAAAATTGCAGCTAGACTTGCGAAAGAAAGAGGCACCGTAAAGTCATTGCATCCTATAATTTGGAGCTAGAATACAACCATGGAAGTCAAAAAGCGATTGTATAAAGCAATAATTGAAAGTATCACTACCTATAGAGCAGAGGTGTGGGAGATGTCAGATAGAAATGCCAAATGTGTGTAAGAAATGTTGAGGGGTCATGAGATTGGAGAGACTTAAAAATTAATTTGTCGAGGCAAGACCTCAAGTTGGTGTCAGCATTGTGGAGACGAGTTTGAAAGTTTGAACTGGGATGGGCACGTGAGGAGAATACTTGAAGGTAGATGCCCTCAGATGATATAGAGCTGGATGGTGGAGATGAGGCTTGGGAAAGGAAGATCAGGGTTGTCCTGGTGAGAGTATGTCGTCCGCCGATGAGGCTTGGAGATTTGATTGAGGATGACTGGCTGGGTAGGGTTGAATGGAGGTTAGGGTATGAGAAATGCCAAATGGTGTAGTCTAGTCATGGGAGAAATGAATCATTTTTATTGAAATACAATTTCCTAATAAACTTCTTTACTAGCTACACGCTACATGAATGTAAACAGTTTATTCAGAACTCCAAACATATGAAGTTATTCAAATGAATGCAGAGTCTTGTATTATGAACACATCGCTACTATTACCAACTTACAAGAAGTGTTTTGTGAGCCAACAGTGGGTGACGTCTGATATTGTACACGCGACTAATTAATAACATTGTGTTGTAAACACTGGCAATTGATTTCATGTACACCTTCTGACTCGATGACGAATGTTTTCGAGTTCAGAATATACTTCACATATGCTTATAAAGGCTCTCATCCCATGCATAAGACAGCAGAACACTATTCGTACATTGGTACTATATGCTTGTTCAGTCTTCTGTCTTCTTCCCATATGACTTGTTTTATCCCCCACTGTGTTTCTCTGTTCTTTGACACCCAAATCCCGTCATTCTCTCTCTCTCTCTCTCTCTCTCTCTCTCTCTCTCTCTATATATATATATATATATATATATATATATATATATAAATATATATTTATATAAATATAATTATTTTATCAAACATCCTATGTAGGATTTTAAACAGCCGTATTATTTAAAATTGAAATATATATTTCTAACCACTAGAATACGGTAACATAAAATACTTACGAGTAACCCAGCAAACTTCTAAGGTGGTTTCCTCTCATCAAAATAATGAAAAAAGTTTATATAAACATGGGTCCGGAACGCTTCATTAGCTCATTATGGCTAGCGAATGATTTTGACCTGGGTTCAGAACATACGCTTAAATAAAGTTATCCAAGAGGTCTAGGAACCCAATTTTATGAGTAGATTTGATGGTTCCTTATGTATTTTGACCCGAAAAATTTAATAAAATAAGTTCCAGAACCATATCTCCGGTTCTGGAACTTTTTTTATTAAATTTTTTGGGTCGAAATATATAAGAAACTATCAAATCGACTCATAAAATTGGGTTCCTAGACCTCTATGATGACTTTATTTAGGCGTAGGCTATGTTCTGAACCCAGGGCGAAATCTTTCGCTAGCCGTAACTTGCTAACAAAGCATTTCCGAACCCATGTTTATATAAATTTTTTTCATTATTCTGATGAGAGGAAACCACCTTAGAAGTTTGTTGGGTTACTCGTGAGGCATCTTGTATACAGGCTACTATTACCTAATTTGTAGGAAGTTAAAAAACAACTTTTATTTAAGCATTTTACTCTACAGACCCTAGTTTAGCGTCAAATAGTGATTTTCCGTATTATTAAATCAAACTGAGGTTAGTTTTCTTTTGCATCAATCACTCATGATTAAAATTAGGTTTTTTTGGGGTTAGTTTTTTATATTTAAAGTCGCATCAACAGCTTGATCATTAGCGACTACGGTGGCTTAAGAAACTCTTATGATGGGTTTTGGCAAGTACCTAATAGTTTCCAGAGCCTAGCCGGGAATCGAACCCGGCACCTCCGCTTAGTAGGTTAGCGCGCAATCCACTACGTCACAGAGGTGGCCATTTTCCGTTTTTTACGTTGTTTACGAATGTTAGGTTATTTTATTCATAAATAATGAACAATACTGATTTGAATTGCCAAGAGAAAGTCGTGTGAGTTTAACACCAGATTTTTTTTACAGATTTTCATAAAAAAAAAAAAAAACAGAAAATCATTATTTACCGCTAAACTAAGCGTTTTACAAGGAAATTTAAGGATTAAAGTCGTAGATTTTTATATTCTTTACAACTTTTCTACACAAAGTTCTTTACAACTTTTATTTTATACATTTTTGCGCTAAAATGCATATTAAAGCCGCAATCTTAAAAAAACACTTTTTTATGAGAGCACAGCCTCTCCATAAATTTCAGCAGACCGTACCTTGAAGAGCATAAATAATTTAGTAAATAAGCCGATTTTTAAAAAAATCATAGGAGCCGTTTTTGAGAAAATCACAAAAAAGTGAAAAATTGCACGAATAAACTACTACTTCCGGTTGACTGATTTTGATGAAAATGTTTGTGTTGGGTCCTCTAGTGGTACTGAACTTAATTTCGTAGTTTCAACTTCGTACAATATTCTTGAGATGTTTTGTTCAAACGCACACGCATACGCGCGTGCGCACGCACACAGACCAATCAGTAAAAATACTATTTTTGGGTCAAGCGATCTGATGAAAACTATAATTTAAAACTTGTTTCTGTAACTTGTATTTATATAATATAAAAATGAAAATTTTTTCAAAATGTACCGATTAAAAATTGATATTAACGCAATAATTCCCTTCCTATAAATATTAATTTATTGGAAGAGAAAGTAAAAATTACTGTTATAGGATAGAAACGTATTAGTAGTACTTGGAACGGTTACTAAAATCTGCTGAATCCTGAATCCTGGTTGAGAGGGCTGAGAAGCCCTATGATGGCGACATCGTGTTAAGGAACACCTGGTCGCTCGGGGAACAATTTTACCGAATAATTGCAACCTCATGAAATTTAGGGGGAATTTTATAGTTTAAAATTAGGAAATAGGATTCTGGCTCTTGCGGGATTGGGACTGGGACTTCAAAGGAGGTAATGTATTTTAAGAAGTTACTCGTGGATGAAAATTTATATTAAGGGACAAGTGGGTTTAAGAGCGGCTCTTTTCTTTTTTTTTGTTTTTCGGTGGCCTTTTTCAGTTATGTGGGAGTTTTATTGTCTTGAGGAGGGGAAGGCACGCACCGTACTTAACATGGACAAATGGTATAATTTTAGGTAGGGGTTAGTTTATGATTTTAGGGGAGACGGAAAGGGTAGAGTTTAGCATAATCACCGGCCTTTTATTTTCTAATTGTTTAATAATTTAAAAGGGCGGCTCTTTTCACCGTAGTGGAGTGATTATGCATAGGAACATGGGGACAACTACCAACTGGGGGGGCGTGAGTCATACAAGTAGATGAAGGGGCATGGGTATATAAGAGGAATACAGGAGGGAATAAAAATGTGGCAACTCTAAATTTTGATAAGTGGGTCATACTGGAATTTAGATAAAGTCGTGGAATGGTAATGGCATAAAGACTTCGGGTGGATGTGGGCGTCGGTACAAGTCCTGAATGATCTGGGGTCCGTCAGTTTTCCCGGCGTCGTGCAGCCGTTTCGAGGTATTGTAAATAAAGTCCTCCATAGAGGGGAAGAGAAGGTGTTCGTGTACGATGCGATTGGAGATAAGATAGTGAAACTTTGTGATGCACCGGAGGACTTTGTTCTGGTATGCTGAAGTACGTTTTTGTTGGTCTTGGAGAGAAAGGGCCACCATACCGGCGACCCGTACAAAAGGAAAGGACGTAGAATGGAGGAGTACATCAGAAGTTTCAGTTTTGAGGAGTATGCAGTAGAAATGAACAAAGGGACGAGTAAAGCGAACAGGGCCCTACCCTTGCTAAGCTTGTTGTCAATGTGCTGCCGAAGTGTCAGTCGTTTATCTAGGTCAACCCCTAGATATCTGACGCTGTTCTGCCATGGGAGGAGTTCCCCTTCCAATCGTAGAGGCGGAGGAACGTTGCGTTTTAATGTAAAATGGATTGCTTCGCATTTGGTGGGGTTAAGTGACAGTCTCCAGACACGACACCAGCTCGTGACGTCTAAAAGTTGAGTTTGAAGCGCGCGGCAATTGAGGCGCGCTGTGTTTTCGGTATGCCAACCAACCATTTCCTTGCATGCTGTTTTTTGGCAAAGCAGTAATTATTGCTTTGAAAACTACTGTACAAAAAATATTGTACAGTAATATTGTATTGTACAGTGACTATTGTACAAAAAAAACTCTCAATTTTAAACTTTGCATGGAAGTCACTAATTAACTACTTCGTCTGTTGCCCAGCGGATTTCCCCTGCAATTGATTACAATTTTTTTAATAGGTTATTTCAGATTATAACATACTAATTGAATATTTTATTCTCTACTTATAATGTTTATTATATAATTCAAGGAGATATTTAGTAACATAAAAATATTGTGCATTTTTGCATGTTGCTCTTGAGATTTTAAGATCTATTGAAAAATTTGCTTAAAATTGGATTATTATTTAATCAAAATATTTCAGCTAAACAAGGTAAAAGATAAGAAATGAAGGAATGAGGAATGGAAAAGAAGCAGTAATATGGATTATAAGAAAACGGTTGTTTTTTGTTTAGCTAGTTTGGGAAGGAAATCATTTTGATATTCCACGTAACATAAAAGAAAATGATTTTGGTGTTTGTTCCTTCCTGAAAACATCTAATCAACAAACATCCTTCCCTTTATAAATTTTTTATAGTGCTGTTTTTTCATTTTTTATGAATTCCAATAATTTCTTGTTTAGCAGAAAAATAGATATGTGCTTCTTATACTTAACTAGTAGTCTACTGTAATTAAATAGTTCATATATTTATTTTTCATACTGTCAATTTTAGAATATTTTTCTTTTGTGTGTCATTTAATTTACGGTCTTGTCTCATGTTGTTAAACAGTCGAATTGTTGCATAATATATTATTTCCACTAAACTTAGAAGACTGAAACCACTGCAAAGGCCCAAGAGTCCTCCACAGCCAGCTAGAAACAAGTATAAAACATTCTAATAAGATGGTTTTTAATTTAAAAAAATTCTTAGATTAAGTCCTGACTAAAAACTGTAATAGTAATTTTTATTGCAGTAAATCTGTTTTAATCTAATCTTGTTTCAACTTCACTGTTCATTCTTTTGCTTGTATGTTCACATAGACTAAGATAAAATCTTAAGGAGCTTAAAATTATTATTAATCTTAATAATCTGTAGCTTGTGCTTAATGTTAAAGATTAAGAATAAAACGTTATAGAAAAAAATACTTTCATTTACAAAAGCTATTATAGCAGCTTTTTTATTGAAAGAGCTTATTTTTTCAGCAGCATGGTTAATAGCGACTGCTGTGGTTTATGTAACTAGGACAGTAGGTTTTGACTTGTAAAAATTTCCAGGCCTTAGCCAGAAATCGGACCTGGGATCTCCATGTTGTAGGTTAGCACACTAACCACTATGCTACGGAGGCGGCCAAAAGAGCTTGTTATTTGACAAATGGTTTTTGTTTCAAAATTATTTAAAAAAGTTTTATTAGTTAGTAAATGTTCTTGAAATAAAAAACAAATTTTATTGGAACTTACTTTGAGACGAAAATATAATTAATTAAGGGCTAGAAAGTTATAAATTATCTGGTTGTCCATTTATCCTAAACCACTGAGGTTTAAGAAAGAATAACTTTCCAGTTCTACATCTTGTAGTTTAATCAAAAACAAAATAATATTTTGTAGTCCACTACAAAAAAATCTGACAAACACAATTAGAGGAATATGATGCTCTAATTAGATTTTTTATTTATTTGTGGGATTAGAAAATGAAAGTTTGCTGTTATTTTCATTCTATCATCTAAGTGAATAATTTTTATTAGGCTCAGGTAAAACATGAGTTTAGTTGAGATTACTTAAGTGATTTCTAGTTACTTTAGTGATTTCTTTTTATTCATTAATTATTTGTTTGTATTGTCGCTGAATCTGTACTAATATATCACTGTATTGGAAAATAGTAAATTTTTGAAATTTTATCATAATATTTATAAAACAATTTAAAAACTTACCCAGAAAGTCTGCATATCCGTAAAGTTCATTGCGATGACTTGTGATGAATTGGTTGTCCTTGTAGTATACACTGACCCTAGCCAAATGTACACTGTAAAGACAAATTTAAGTGATACACACTTCATAATGATTTGTTCCTTATATTCAATGCTTTTATCGCTGTCAGCAATTACATTTTAAATTGATTTTATAAACAGTGAATATGTAAAAGTTATTAGCGAAATGGGTAGATTGGAAAAAATATCTCGGCTAGCTTATTAATTAGGAAACTTTTTTTTTCTACTTAGGAAGTCCTCAGAAGTTATCTTAGAAATTATATTCCAGAATATGATATTATATTGGTATATTTGAAGTTGACTACAAAAATTTTATGATTGGAGCAAAAAAATTATATCATTTGTAATTAAAACTGTATTAAAGAAGTAGGCTACAATCGGTTTTAGAAAAGTTTGAACGATGAACTAGTGAAATCTTTAATGATTGATATCTGCGAGCTTTTGGTTTTGTTTTGTGTCCAATTGTTATGTACATTAAGGCTAAATGTAGGGAGTGAAGGGTGATAGATGAAAATGAGCGATAAAATTTCAGACTTGACCAAGAACCCGGGAATAGATGCCAGTTGTACTGATTATTACAACAACGGTCCGGCCTGTAAATGATTGCAAGGGTATAACCAATGAGAAGCAGGGAGGTAAGGGGCCTATTTATAAGATCAAAAACACAAAACGAAACATAGAAACAAGAGAATAAAGTGACTTTACAAGAATTGCACCAAATCAAGTCATCTTGTCTTGCTGCTGCCACCCCTCCTCGATCTAATTGACTGACCCAATACATGAATGGTTGCTTTGTTGATTGCCTGATTTCAGAAACTATAATTACCATTTAAAAACAAATTGTTCTCAAAAAATTAGAAGTTGTGCTGTAGTAATGTACAAATTAATGTTTTGTATTAGTCTCAAATATAGTATGTACTAGTCTCAACTATAATGCTTTTCACAGTTGATGAGCTCTGCTGTTCCACGCGTTTAGACCAATCAGAACGTCTGCCAGCGTTGTCAAATTGTACCTGACAAACATTCTGCACGCATGCATATAAGAGCTATACTACTTTACTCGTGTCTTGCATCTCGTACTGAACACATCGATTATAAAGCGTGTTAACATGTGATACTTTGTAATATAATCAGCTGATTACAGTATGTTCATAGGTTATAATTGTTATTGAAAGACCAAAAAAAAAAAAAATGGCTGACGAAATATTTAACAGAGCCACAAGAGAAAGTATTTGCATGGTTGCTGGCAAGTCATTGGCTAGCTATAAAGTGGGTAGGAGGCAATGCTTGCGTTCAGAGCTTATCAGTCTTGAAAAATAGTATAGTTCTTAGTAATTTCAGTTAACCCACCGGGTTTGTCTAGTGGTAAAATTGTCACTGCGAGTCAGCAGTTCAACAGCATTTCAGAGATGAAAATTCTTGGTTCAAATTCTAGTAAATAATATAGTTACAATTATAATATGGATTTATACACTTGATAGTGGTTATCGGTGTACTTCTATGGCTAGGATTCAATTAACTCAATTCAATTATACTCTGTCATGAATTGTCGGCCTGAGTCTGTACATGACTACTTCTCATTTACTTGTCATTTATACCATACTCCACTCATTGGGTCATAGGGTTGCTTATTCTTCCTAAATTGAAAAGGTTGCAACATACACACATAGGGATTAAAATAAATAATTTCAGTTACAAGAGAATATTAACTGCTTTGGTATTAAATATTTGTTAAAACATCATATTTTTGTTTAGTTAAGTCGTATCTTGGTTATAAGTGACCACTTTGGGGTATGATAAAATGGGTTTGACATATGTTAACTTTCAGACTCTAGCCAGGAATTGAACCCACGACCATCCGCTTGGTAGGCTAGTGCGCTAACCACAACATGGAGGTGGTCGCGGTTTTTAATATTTTAAAATTTATTGAAATACATTTATTTTCACATTTTTATTGCAATGGAATGGAGGAAGCATGTGGGTTTACGTACCTTGTACCATTAACCATTTTCCCCTAGAAGAAACTGGACTAATCTTAATGCGCTTTTTTTTTGTTATTTCGGTATTAATTACTGGCTGGTTCTTAGACATACTAGTCTGTCTGAGGGGCCTACTTCAGTAAAAGTTTTTATGACAATTGAAGCAAGTTTTTAATCAGAGGGCTAATTATATTTTAATCGTTGCATTTTGCTTAAACTGTGGATTAAAAAATTTAGTTATATTCACTGTTATAACCAGTGTAACCATGTACCAATGTAACCAGTTATGATACTGGCTATGCAGTTCACTGTAGATCTTTAATCTCAAAACCATTTTTGGCTGAGAAGTGTTGACTATATTTTCAAAAATTTTAAATTTTGTACAGTAATTTGCTACAGCAGTCAATTAAGAATAAATATCCTTAAACATAATTAAGTACAGCTATTCACGAAGTGAAAGTATACTTACCCTTGGAGTTCTGGATCAGACGTATTTGTTTTATGTGCAATGAAAAGTTTATCCCAGTCGTAATCTGCTTGTGATGTCTCAGCTTCATATTGTATTGACGTGCATGAAATTAAACAGTTACAGCTACCAGCAGCAGAATTTTTCTCACGATCAAGAGATGACTTTATTTCTTGGTATACCATTTTTTCTGTTGATAGAATTAGAGACGTCATCTTATTATTAGAGATGTTTATGATTAAAGAAGTTAGTGTTGTGCTCAACACCAAATATCCTGATAGCTGAGTTGGGGCTTTCATATTTTGTCATCTGACATTTTTTCACTCTACTACTCAGATGGTCATGAAGTTTTATTTCATGAACATGATTATGGCTGTTTTTGTGTTTTCAGTCTGAACTCAATTCTACGACCCTATTAGTTTCTTAAGGCTTATTCATAACTGGATACCCAGTTAATATTAATGCAAAATTATTAATACAAAACACCTAAATGCTTATTCAAATGCAGGTTACTACTTTGTAAACATTAAAATATTAATTTTAAAAAACTATGAATATTTCAAATCCATATTTCTCAAAACTATGAATCTGAACTTTATTCAGGACATCCTTTATGCAGTAAACACCGAACATATAATAAATTTTGTGCTGAAAATTTGTCATGAAGTTTTCAGCATTTGTTATATTTCATATCTGTTAACAATGGAGTCGTAATCTTAAAAATACTAACAAAATCATAACAGAACAATATTATAACATGTGGTTTTAATAAATATTTTTGCTTGTTTTGCATATAGGATCAAACAGTACTCCCATTTGTGGGACGCTAAAGAAAGACTGCACTGTAGGAGTTAATGGCAAGTAACTGATAATTACAAAAAAATAATTTAGATTAGACGTGTAAGAAACAGTTTTTACAAATAAATTTACTTTAAAAAAATTAAATAAATCATATGTGAACTAAGCGAGACTTTCAAGAAAGTAATGCTTAAAAAGTATAAATTATTCCCTTTAAAAACCCTTACATTTTGTTTCAAAGTGTTAGGCCGAATCTACTTGACATAAATCTAAAAAATGTAAATTAGGCTATATAAAATGATTAATTTAGGTAATGATGTGAAATTCATTCTTAGCGTTCTAAATCTCGTGTTTGAAGTGTTAGTAAAAGTACAATATGATTTGGAAATTTTATGACAAATTTAATTGTTTTACCAGAGTATTAATAAATTACCAAGAAAGGAAGTACAGAAAAATATAGTCAAAATCCTTTTACTTAAACAAGAAAACAGTATTGTTAACATTATGTGTGTGTGTGTGTGTGTGTGTGTGTGTGTGTGTGTGTGTGCGCGCGCGCGTGCGTTCGTGCGTGCGTGCACGCGCGTAGCACTATTTAAAATCTTATTCATTGTGTTTAGTACACTTTAAATATTTCGAAATGGCGCCGTCTTTTGTTTCCGCCGATTGTTCGAGAATGAATTTATTTATTTATTTTTTTTAAATTTATTTAACGTCGCATCAACATCAAGGTCATTAGCGACGACGTTGGGGTATAACTGAGTGTAATGAGGATGAAATGATTTTTTGTAACGTATGAAAATATGCCGTGCCTGAGTGGGATTCGAACCCAGGACCGCATGATGAGAGGCGAGCACGTTACCAACTGCGCCAATGCGGCCGGCATGAATTTATTTATTGCGCGCGGGACTAAGGGGTTCTTGTCCCGTCACGTGGGCGCCCTGTCGTCGGTCTTACCTCAGTTTTCATCTCCAATGTAAAAATGGAGATTTTTACACTTATAATTGAGTTTACTCTTTTCGCTCTCCACAACTGACCCTCCCCTCACCATCGCTAAATCAGCGACTGACCCCTTGAGGAAGCGGTAAACGGGTCGGCAACCTCTCCTATTCATAGGTAGCGATCTGCTAGGCGAGTATTGTAAAAACCTCTATTAAGAGGTTTTTAAACTTTTTATCTTTTTGTATCGTGAGTTTTTTTAAATTTTAAAGTTAATTTTTATTTATTTATTTTTTTTATTTATTTATTTTAAATTTATTTATTTAACGTCGCATCAACTACAACGGTCATTAGCGACGACGTTGGGGTGTAACTATTGTACAATGGAGGATGAAATGATTTTTTGTTACGTATGAAAATATGCCGTGCCTGAGTGGGATTCGCACCCAGGACCGCATGATGAGAGGTGAGCACGTTACCAACTGCGCCAATGCGGCCGGCAATTTTTATTTTATTTTTATAAATGTTATACATTACCAGAACATTTATTGTTTTACATTTACATGAAAAAAAAAACAGAAAATGACTAATTGCTGCTAAACTAAGCGTTGTACAAAAAAATGTGTAAACTAAGGTGTAGGTTGTAGGTTTTTAAATGTTCTACAACTTTGATTTTATACACTTTTGCCTTAGTATGCATATTAAGGCCGCAATCTTAAAAACACATTTCTTCAACGAAAGCATGGCCCCCAAGAATTTCGGCACACATTGGTCATACCCTATCTTGTAGAGCACAAAAATTTAGCAAAAAAACCTTTTTTTGAGACGATTTAAAAAGAAGGCATTGGAGCCGTTTTTGAGAAAATCGCTAAAAAGTGACGTCGCACGAATAACTACTACTTTCAGTTGACCGATTTTTATTAATCATAACTAAGAACAGTCTTGATCAAGTCACCTTTCAAACAAAAGAAACAAAATAGGTTCATCCGTTTGGGAGCTACGAAGCCGCAGGCAAATACACCGATAGGCTACACACGTTTAACTTATAACACCTCTATTTTTATGTCGGGCGTTAATAAGTATTTACTAAAACATTAGACATACTGGAAAACTTAATGTTTCAGGCTAAGAACATTTTATTTCTTTGTAATTATTTTATTCCCTTTTCTTGAACATAGGCTACTTACTCTTCTTCTGACAACTCAGAACTGTTTTTTTTTGTGATGATACCATGTGTAGTTGAATATTGACTGTCTTGATTTGGTTTCACTGTAAATAGTTACAGCTGGGAAAGGAATTTGCCAAACAGATGTTGTAGATTCCGCAAAAGTAACTATAACAGGAGAGTTGTGCCATTTAACATATACTCGGCTGATAAGGTAAACACTTCCTACAAAACTAAGAGCCGTTGCAAGAAACCACTAAATCCTGTAAAAGAAAATAATAAACTTTCATGTAACAAGTGAATATTTTTCCTACTTACCGTTTTTGTGGTAAAAATACTTTGTTAATAATTAAAGGTGTTTGTTTTTTAAAGTTACATCAAGAGCTAGGCGGTTAGGAACTATTATGGGTTAAAGACCTGCAGAACTAAACATTTTAACATTTTCACACCCTAGCCAGGAATTAAACCCAGGAATTTCCTTTCATAGTTTAACATGCTAATTTAATCCCTAATGTATGTGCGAGTATGTTTCGATTTGTTTAATGTAATTTATAATAAGCAACTCCATGACATAATGGGATAAGAATGATATAGCTGACGTGTAAATGAGGTGTAGTCTTGTATAGACTCAGGCTGACCATTCCTGAGAGAGTACGGTTAATTGAACCCCAACTAGCAATGTAACAATGGTAAGAACTGTCTATTATTCAAATCCATATAAAAGCAGAGGCCGCGCCACAAATTTCCAAGCTTGCCGTTATAATGCCGAGTCATCCGCCAGCCGTCAGTCTATTATCCTTTCAGTATAAAATATTTCATTTTGTGTTATTGAAAATATAATTAACGCTTATAAAAATCATAAACAACGACAAATCAACCAACAAAACCAATCATAACCAACAACGTATTAGGCCGGGTACAGACGGATGGCGCGTTACACCGGCGTTACCGTGAGGCGGTGAGTTACATATACCTTGGAAAATTTGAATTGGCACAAGGAGTTTCGGTGTTTAGCTACTCCACTCTTCACCCCTCGCCTTGCAACGACGGTACAGTCACAAAAATTAACAATCGCTCCTGTAACGTGCAACTCACGCACGGTCACTAAACTTTGTTTTCACTGTTGTTATTAATCTGTCAGACATAATGATGAGCCTAATTTGTTTTCATATATGACTTTCTGTTCATTATATTCAGACCAATTTGTTTAGTTAGTTGCGTGCGTCTGTAGTGTATAGTTTAGTGAGTTTCTGCAGTTTGGTTCTAAATATTTAATTTTTACTGGGACAAATTAAATACATATTTTAAAATAAAATATAATTTTTTGTATGTTTGTACATTGAAATAAGGTTGTAGGCATTTGCGTACATTAAAATTTGTAGACCTTGTTGGAAAAATAGGTTACGGATATACTTTATGCGGAACTGTGTGTACAACTAGAGCAAGAGTGGTGCCAGTTCGAATTGTCCACAGTACACATGAGTCAGATGGTGAAGGACAGGCTGATAGAACGGTAACGTGCCGGTGATGCGAAGTCGGCGAACGTTGGGTTTTTCAATGTTGTAAATACACTCCGTCGTTGGTGTGCACTACCGCTCAACGTTGGCTGCGCGGTAACGGCGCGCACCACACCATCCGTCTGTTATTACTCTTAAAATAATGACTTACATTGTTATTATTTATGAAAACAATCACTAATTATTTTTATTTACTTACATAAACGTATACATACAAGTCGTATACATACAACGTATACATACAAGTCGTATACATACAACGTATACAAGTCAGAACCCACCAAAATATGGGCCTGGAAGAAACTAGAAGTAACATGATAGAGGTTGCCGAAAGAATCGCTCCTAAAAGGTTCGCAAAAAAACACTGGTGGAATGACACATGTGCAAAGGCGCAAGACGAACAGAATAGAACTTTCCACATCTGGTCATCCACAAAGAGAGACACGGATTACGAAATATACAAACAACAGAGGAATAGATCAGCTAAAATAATCCGGAATGAGAAAAGGAAACAATTTAAAAGCCTCCTTAACTCTATAGAACAAGACTTTACGAAAAATAATACCGCAGATTACTACAGGAATGTTAAATTGTTGAAGAACGGCTACCAACCCCCTAGTCTGTGTCTCAGACGACCTGACGGCTCCCTTGCTATTAATAAGTCAGAAAACTGCGAGATAGTGGCGGAGTACTTTGAAAAACTACTAAATTGCCCCAAACCCGACATCCTCATTACCACAACAGAAAATACCCATGTCAATTCAGACAGCCCCCCTCCATCCAAGACAGAAATTAGAGACGCAATCAAAGAACTTAAAAATAACAAGGCTAAAGATCAGAACGGCCTCTTCGCGGAACTCTGGAAATTAGCCCCGGAACAGACGGTGGACAAACTGCATTTGATTTTCTCCGACATATGGAACACGGAAAATTTCCCTGAAAAAAGTTGGACAGAAGCCATAATACACCCTATTCACAAGAAAGGGGACAAATTGGACATAAATAATTATAGAGGAATCTCCATTTTGGACATTACCTACAAAATCTTCTCTAAAATTCTTCTTAAGAGATTGGAACCCCAAGTGGATCACGTAATCGGCGATTATCAGGCAGGCTTCAGAAAGGGAAGTTGCGGATCTGAGAAGATCCTAAGTCTTAAATTAATATGCAGAAGAGCAGCAGCCAGACAGAAAAAGTACTACATTAGTTTCGTCGATTTTGCCAAGGCTTACGACTCCAGAGACAGAGACGTCTTAGTGAAAATACTCCAAGAATTCGGAGTGGATAATAAAATCAGAAACTTACTAAAACTAACACTAACTGGAACCTTTTCTAGAGCAAGGTTTATGGGAGTACTCTCAGAACATTTTGAAGTCAAGACGAGAGTTAGGCAAGGAGATGGATTGTCTCCCATACTCTTTAACTGTGTCCTGCACAAAGTAATAACTGAGTGGAGGAAAAAATGCCAAGAATACAACACGAGGAATAAGATAAAGGGAACCGTCTATGGAGGGAAAAGTTTGGCCACTAGATTCGCGATCGATGTACTGGCTTTTGCAGATGACTTGGCTTTGGTTGCAGAAACCAGAGATCAAGCGATTTTTCAGATAGACACGCTTAAAAGGGTAGCGGGGGGAACGGGTCTGAATATCTCTTTTAAAAAGTCCGTTTTCATGTCTAATGATAAAGACAGCCCAAGGTCACTTAAAACTGATTTTGGCAGATTGAGCAGAGTTGACCATTTTAATTATCAGGGCGAAACCATCCAACAAAATGGATCGGATGCCCTGGCATTACGGAGAAGAATTGGAAAATTAGAGATGGCGTATGTACAGATGAAAGGATTTTACAACAAAAAGTGTATCTCCCGCAACACCAAGTTAAGACACTTAAACACGGTGGTCCTCCCACAGGTTTTGTACGCGGCTGAGACTCTGACATGTTACAGAAAGGGAGAACTTGCAAAGCTGGACAAGGTACACAGAAGATTTGCCCAGACAATATTGGGAACAGTCTATGACCCGGACACTAACGTACATAAAAAACGATCAAACGAAGTAATAATGAATTTTCTGGGGGAATCCTTGGCAGCAAAGTGTCGGAAAAGACGACAGCAATATGACGGACATCTAATGAGGTTTAGGGATATAGAAAATGAGACCTACAAGTTGATCAGAAGCCAGGAAGGACTTAAAACCAGAGACAGATGGTTGAAGGAAGTGGAGGAAGACCTCATAACGTTGGACATCTCGGGCAACGACATTATGAACAGAGACATTTTTAGGCACAAGATTAAGACTTTCGGGAATTTCCATTCTGCTGAGTCCAAGACTAGAATCTGGACAGAGAAGGAGAGACAGGTGGTGAGTAGGAGGATGAGGGAGTACCACGCAAGGAGGCGACAGCTCCCAAAACAGCTTAAGGGAAAATGAATTTAATTACATAACTAGTGCGCTCTTAAAAGGGCTATACAATTAAAAAAAAAAAAAAAAACGTATACATTAGGCCTACCTACTTTTTTCTAAGGTTTATTTATAGAAATTATTGTAATATTTCTTTATGTTGCTTAACAAAGTAAAAAATTAATTACATTTTGTAAAACGTTAGTAATCGCCCGAGCCTATATGGTTATACGAATAAAACATGAGGGAA
Source organism: Catonia carolina (assembly GCA_035578175.1). Classification (NCBI taxonomy): domain Eukaryota; kingdom Metazoa; phylum Arthropoda; class Insecta; order Hemiptera; family Achilidae; genus Catonia; species Catonia carolina. Next base: position 109,764,206 of record JAQMRL010000001.1, read on the forward strand.
TGTTTTCGCTTTATACAGTAGTATGCACCTTAATACCGGTCAGATGGTAAGCTGGAAATTCGAGGCGCGGCCTATAACCCTTCACTAGGATGTGAACCACGGAACCTTCATCTCTGAAAATCATCTGCTTAACAGCTGACTTTCGGCGACTTACCGCTAGACCAACCCAAAGTTTTAAACATACTTATTTGTAAATCATAATTAAGCCTGCCATTATGCCACAGAGGCAGTAACTATTCAAAGTTGCAAAATTTACATACCTACAGACAATTTTGATTTCCTGTTTTTAAAATTCCATTATTTTAAAAACGTTTGCCACCTGTACTAAGAAAATTTTCTAAGAAAGATATAAAAACTATTCAATAAAAATCAATCACAAAACTCATACTAGTGTACATATTGTTAGGCTATTATGAAATATTAATTTGATACTCATTAGTGCATGAGAAACACGTTTTAAAGAAAAGTTCTGTTAAATACCGCAAGTCATTTTTCACTTAGAAGAATATTTAAATATACCATTTGTTGGAAAATACCCTACTACATTAAAATCAACCTCTATTTTACAAAGTACAGTAGGCCCTACGTTATGTTTTTATTCTATGGAACAGTTTATAACACATTCATAATCTACTATGCTTGACCTGAGAATACTTTGTTGTTTACAATTATTAGTATTTCCAGAAAAAAATTCAGAAACTGTATTAAAACAGACCACGATCATTGATTCCAGAACGTGTGTTATTAATTCAGCAGTTTTTTTTTTGCTTAACTTTTAACGAGTCAATTTGATTTTATACTAATCGGAGGTTTTTCAGATGTTATAATAAAAACTTGCTTTCTACCAGTCTTAGTATAAAATTACAACTGTTAGTAAGAAATGTTTTTTAACCTTACCTTTGTATCCAAGGTCTGTCAGCAACTAAATACTTGATTCCATGTAAACTCGATCCTTCACAGTAATCTAGGAACGTATTCCACAATTGGGATCTCTTAGTTTTTGGCAAACGGCTCTCTTCACTGTAAAGAAATAAGCGTACATTTTCCTTCATAGTGTGGGATTTTATTATTTTGATCAATAACTAGTTTTGTACTTTTAATATTTGTTTGTTATTTTAAAAAAACTTGCTTTTGGTGCTTTGGATGTCCTATACACATTTTATTATCATTATAAAGAGGCCATGTAAACATTAGGCTTGAAGAATATGAGTGCAAACTTATGAATTCACGAGCTACCTGTAACTATTGTTAATTTTTTATTTTGAGTTTGTAAAGGAAAGTGTGTATTTCATTAGAAGTTTATATTGCCATCATATATCAGGCATATCGTATTTCAAATCTTTTATTAAATATAGGCTACGTATTTTATTGATTTCTTTAGGAAATATATAAACCTTAAAAAACCAGTTCATTGATGTACACTCATTAATATTGTCCTTTCGGCTGGAATTGTTGTGATCTGAACAATGTTTTAATACAAACTATTTATTGTCCTTTCCAGCTTATTATTATTATTATGATCTTATTAAAACATAGCAAAGTACTGTGACGATATCGAAAGGAATGTGCTCGAGAGGTTTCTAGAAGTTCATAAAGTGTTAAATAGTAAATAATAGAGTGACAAAGTATCAATAAAGTTAGTTATAAAATAATATTAAAAAAGCCGTGTTGGTAGGGTCTTTGTAGTACAATTACTTGTGAAAGAGTCGGTTGGTTACCTGTAACACCTTGTATTCAATTATGACTTGTTTACACTAGTTAAGATTTCTCCAGAACCATAAAAAGAATTTTTATATTTTATTATTGCATCGAATCTCTCTGTCTTTCTAGAAATCTCATTGATCCATCTGTATAAAGAGAGCCCCAAGTGCGGTCGGGGAGTTAGTATTCGTTTGATTTTTGACGAGTGTTTATTGCGTGTGCTATCGGTACGTTAGAAGAGGTCAACGTTCCGGGCATTGTACTGGTCAACTACTGTTATTCAGTTTTATTGCGTATGTGCATTGTGTATAATTTTTGTGTATGTGCATTCTGTATAATTGTTTGTACGTAGTACTAAGTAAATTATTTAAGTTATTTATTGTATTACTTCATTATTTATTTATTTATTTATTGTATTAGTTTATTATTTATTTTGTAAATCTTTTAGTTGTAATAAATACTTGTAATTTTAAACTTTAGTGTATTAATTATTTAATTACTTAGATCCCGAAACGGACCTTAGCGATAAGTGTCACAGTACTTAATAAGAACAGTTTTTTACTTAACTTCCCTAAGAAATCTGGGATTAACATTTTGTCACTGATAATAATTTATACTTATATTTTTTCTATTAAAAAAATTGAGGTGCTGTTTTCTGACAATAATGATAAGCCAGATGTTTAACTTTTGCGAGATGTAAGCAATCAATCACGTACGCTACGTTTTGGTTGTAACTTTTATTAAAACTTTTAACATACGCCCTGTGATAAATATTTTATATTAGGCCATATATATAATGCAAAATGTTGTGCAACGTATTTTAAATGAAGATTTTGTTAATCCCTTAATACATAGTTCTACCGGACGAATTTAAATCAGTTTTACATGGTTATTAAAAGAATACGAAAACCAAAAATTAAAGCTGTTAGAAACTATAACGAGACTTTTAGAAGTAAGTGTAACAAAGATAGTAAAAAATTAAACTACTCTATTTATTTAAATTGCTAAGCATTATTATCAAATACTTCTTCTGATGTTCTAATTGGTCGATTTTTACGTTTCTTGGGATCTTAGGATCCTTATTTGGTGATTAATCCGTATCACTGTTTAAATACGTATGATGACGGTTTATTAAATGTTTGAAAAATTAATTTTAAATATCTTAACGACCACCTTTATCTAGCGATTACCTCTGTTTACAACTGAAGAAACGATTTTATTTTGGTTGTGGTCTCACGTTTGTTAACCATAGCCTACTAAGCGGCCACCTCTCTTCACGAACGACCGCCATGCTGTTAGCTTAAGTTTTGTTGCAACCATAAAATATTTAAAGTTTGAAATTTATTGAAACAGAAAATTTCGTTCAAAGTTTTGGCCAAATCGTGTGTTTATCCATTGGTCCATCAAGTTTTTGAAAGCAAATATTTATTCTAGAATAATGAAATCATCCAGAATTCACGGTGTGAATTTATTCACATGGGTCATCTGGTAATATTATTTTTAACTGGGCGGTGAAGGAAATTTAAAATTTTCTGTTAGTAGCCTAATTATTAGCCTTTATGAATACTAACAGGTAAGAAAGTGAATATTAAAAATAAAATTATTCCGAAATGAAGAAAAACCGTCAAACTGCGGTAATCTCCAAACATTATTGATGCACTGACACGAATTTTCTTAAACTTGTGTAATTCAAAAAAAGGAATACACTTGACCCTCGGTGTTCGTGGACTTCTATGTTCGAGGTTTCGACCTTTCGAGATTTTGTATTTGTACACAAAAAATTCAATTTTCGAGATTAAAACTCGGTGTTCGTGATTCGTACTGGGACCTTGAACGAGAACACTGTCCCTCTCAGCCCCAACCTTCCCATATGCTTCCCCTGTTTAGTGCATTGACCTGGTGGCTTAGCGCACAATGATGTTATTTCTGAAAGCGATATTCTCGAATTGAACGTAGCACATAATGCTTCCTCAGAAGAATCCAAAGATGAAAAAAAAATTCAAAAAACCTTGGCTAGGGAAGATTTGAAACAATTATTTACGGCAATAGATACAATAAAAACAATATTAGACAAGAATCCAAAACAAGATAGTGCTTTAGTATGTTACAATTCAATAAGATCAGCTTGCCATCCTTACAGACTTAAACTTAAAGAACTTCAAACCAAAGCAGAACAAACAACGATTGTGAATTTGTTTAAGCCGAAGAGAAATGACATCATTACCACTCATCGAGGTATCAAGGTATCACCATCAACATCAAGGACACAATTTGCAGCCCAGAAAGAATAAAATGTACATAAAGAAACAACTTTTAATGTTTTATAAAATTCACAAATAATAACAAAATATAATAGGGCAATATTTTTCGATTACAAAGAACATTTTACATCAAGTTAGTTAATTAATATTTTGTATTTCTTTTTTTAATAAATTAAATTTTTCTATAACACACGGTTTTTTTATTTAAAATAAGCCAAAACGTCTTGTTTATCTTTAAAATATACGCACTAATCACTCACATGGAACCGATTAGAAATTTTACATTGAAAATAGATCTCGATGTTCATGATTTCGATTTTCAAGATGGTTTTCATGGGCCCAATTAATCTCGAACATTGAGGGTGCAGTGTAGTTGTTTTAGAAAGAATTTTTACGAACAGATCGATGAAATTATGATAACTCCGAGAAACATATATTTTCTCCATTCATCTACTTTGTATTAGGTAATCTACTGACGTTAAGGGGTGCATTATATCATTGTAAGCTTCAATATCTAGCATTACTAACAGCTCCACCTCGACCCTCGTCTTCCAGCGTTACTTCATATGAAGGCAAGGAAAAGTAATGTAAGATTACTCCACTCTATAAATAAACTATACAATGAATTGAAAATCAAAGCAGAACTGTAATGCATCAGTAAGTTAACGTCTTTATAGATAGTTTACATTGGCCTACTGTCATTTTAATGCTTAGGTGAGTGAGGTAATCGTCCAAGTAGCTCATCGGCAGTTAAGAATGGTAACATGCTAACACCATTTCCTAAAACGTTACAGGACAGCTAAAAAACTGGATTATTTAACAATAATAATAATAATAATAATAATAATAATATTATTTTTACTCAATAATTCTGATTGAGAGATGGCAGAAAAGATTGTCACAACAAGGGTTTTTGAATACTCATTGGAGTTAGTTGTTTTTTAGTAGGCCTGTTGTTTAGGTCAACAGCTGAAAGGCTGGTTTGAACCTCTGGAGGTTATACTAAGTAAAAACGAAGAGTGAGGTGGTTTACCTTGCCTTCCTCACCGAGTTGAAAGAATACGCTTATTAGCATGCCATGCCCTCCGAAAAGCATCCACTTCCACCCTTCAAATGACACCTTCACTTTAATCACCACAGGGACTGGCTGTATAGTGGAATTCATTACTCTCATAGGAGATAACTCTGACTAGTGTCTTTTACACCTCTACCATTTCTGTTCTTAAATAGTTCATTCATAATAGGCTGACTGTATGATAAGAAGGAGAACTATTTTTTGTAGCTCTGGAACCAACACATCGAGTGAAATTAATTTAACGCTCCACCTGCCTGTTATGGGCATTTAGTAGGCCTATAGGTATGTAAATCCTTTTTCCAACGATAACAAAATCGATTTTTGGTCTAAAAATTGGAGTTAGCAGGTTAACACTTAAAAAACTACACAAAAAATTCTAACCGGCAATCCTGTGCCCAACTTCATAGATCTTCAAGCTCATAAACACGAATTATTTGACTCACACTTTAGTAATCTTCGTGCTCCGCGCGGGGGCAGTTGGTTTTGAAATCATATTCCCTCCGTCTCGAACAATCTCCGTTTTCAATATATCTTCTTTTCTCTAAGATAATATCTTTTTTAAAGATGAAAGTTATCATTAAAACTTGATCATACCACTCTTGCTGCTGAATACCTGTTTGTACTGATTCCTTGGTGTAGAACTAAATTTCTTAAGAATAGTTACCACAAAAGAATGAATTACTGAACATAAAAACCCACCTGTTGTACATTGTCAAACTGGATGTAGACTAATAAAAAATGTTACTAAAATAAAGAAACTAATTACAGCTGATGTGTTGAACTTTTCTAAAATGTATGAGATGTTTCGTATTAAGAATCATTTGTATTGTACATTTGTATTGTCAGTTTATCGTCCTCCGTCAATGGAGAAATAAAATTAATAATTTTGGGAATTAATACATGGGAAAACACGCGAATTTAAGGTCAATAAATTTCATTACAACTGACCGCATTTTTTATCAGTTAACATCACGGTAACTACGCAAATAATGTACACCATTAATTCCTGCAGTGTACTGGTACTTTAAATTGTTTCTTTTCGCTAAACTGCGGCTTGGTGACCCCGGATGTTTGTTGCATTGCTGCACATGGGTGTTGTGAAATAAAAATTATGTTTTAATTTTTTGGGGCATTTGGGTTTTACTAATCAGTCAGTTGTTAGAAAGTTATTAATACTGGTTTTGGGCGAAAAAATGTATGTGGTGACCAGCTGACACTCCCACATATGAATAAATTCCTAGTTTGGAGGGGAGTTGAATCCATGTTCAAATTTATGTGCATTCTAAGGTTTATTCATTGAGTTGTGAGAGTAAGCTCTTCACTTAAACAACTGCTACAGATTATGACTAGCGCTGTTCACATGATCGACTGACTACCTGCATACCAGTTCGCAAGTAGGTTATTGTAGTAATATTCAAACCATAAAGTACCTTTGGTGCTACCTATAGATTGTTTAAACATACTCCCTTGTGAACCGGTACTTATAAATTATAGTAATTACTATCTCTGGTCGAATGAATTAAAAGCCAAAAATACAGCGGTTAAATTGGGGTAAAGTAAACTGGACGATGCCATCTACCTGAGGGACCGGAGGTTTAAGGAAATCTGCGTTTTATTCGTGTAGAAAGGGTCGCCTATTGTGTTTTATTACTGGTGAAAGGGTCGCCTGTTGTTATGATCCGATGGACTCGTCTAGTTGTCTAAAGGCACTTTTACAATTAACCTATTTTAAACCTATGCCATGCAAATGAATATGCAAAGATAATGCACTTTATTGTACATACATTTTATAAAACATAATTATAATGTATTTTAAATTAACAAATAAAACTTAAAAAGTAAAAATATAAATAGTGCAGTAGTGCAACAAGAGAAGATTTTATTTCTTGAGTTCTTCGTTTTCACTATTCATGCAGCCACTTTAGATAATATGGAAAATTATTAGTTTTTTTCACAATAACCTTCTCATTTAACAAAAACAGTCACAGATCTTTGCATGTTCATATGCATGGCATAGGTTTAAAACAGGTTAACTGTAAAAGTGCCTTTAGCCAACTAGACGAGTCCATCGGATCATAACAACAAGCGACCCTTTCACCAGTAACAAAACACAATAGGCGACCCTTTCTACACGAATAAAACGCAGATTTCCTTAAACCTCCGGTCCCTCAGGTAGATGGCCTCGTCCAGTTTACTTTACCCTTAGATGGTTTTTTTTTAATAAACTTCGATTCTCGTTAGCAAATAGAAAAAACAAAAAAAATCTTTGTTCATTTAAGTTTGACTACAAATACAACATGAAAAGAAGATATTAATAATTGATTGTATTAAAAGTAGGCTACCATAAAACGAGCCACATTTCTGAGAATTACTGGGTTGTTAAATGGAGCCATTTGAATGAAAAACCTTACCGGGAATCATGATTCGTTAACAAATCGATAAATTGAACTGTAATAAAAGCGTTATGATTTGTGTAGGCTATATCATTAATTGACGCTGTACTTTCTTAATTGAAAAAAAACTATCTTTTTTCATTTGATCACTCATGTTAAAATTTAATAATTTTATAATGTATGGAATAAATTATAACAAAAATTTCTGATTATATCCAGTAAAATGATTTTTTAATAATAAGAAGATATTCTTGCTTGAAGGGGCTGCGCTACACTGTAGCTGATATACACTTATGCAATAATTTTTAGTATTTGAATTGGACTATTACGCAAATACACAATTTCTTTCATTTATGACGAGAAAATCATTAATATTCATACATTTGATATAATATGTTAGTAGATGAGTTATGTTTCTGATGTTAATTTATAATGATTACTTTACATCTGATTGATTGGTCGTTTTTAATATTGTCACATCTAGAGTCTGTCTACGCTAAGAGTACTCCGATGTAGGCAACCAGCAATACAAGTGAGCATGCGTATTAATTAAAAATACGCGCAGCATGATCAAAAAAAAAAAATTCTATACAACACTATTTCGCTCTAAGCTTAATATAATAAAAACATGTTCCAATTCATTTGTTAGAAAATGTTTCATTAATCAACATTAATTTACTATTAATACGTAACTAAAACTTTTACTATTGTTACTCTTACATTGTTATTTTACGTTACATTATTTACTATTATCACATTATTATTTATGATTAGTAGGTTTTTTTTTGGTCATAAGTAATATAAGACTAATGCGCTTGAATTATAATAGGAGAGTAAACAACTCCAGTGATTCGTTGTTTATCATTTCAGATTGTTTATTTCATATCATTAAAATTAATGTCTGTGACTAGTTTAATACAACTGTTTGCACTTGCCCGTGTTTAACTCATTTTTAGTTTCATCAGTCATCTTTTGATATTGTATCGGTTCGTTTCGATTTTCTTTGTAGACTTAAGTTAAAAAGTTTTGTAAGCTATGTTTTGTTAACATCCGTGATACTGAATGTGTTGAGTTTTTGAAACATAAAAACCGTAAACATTAAAAAGTAGAAAAAAATTGTTTTGTTAAATGTAATGGTTAAAATAATTAATTATGGAGTCTCTTTATTAAACTACAATAATTACAAGTAATCTGAACGGCATAATTGAAAACGCTTAAGGGATAATGTTTATTTTAGCTGGATGTAGATATTTTTATGATGGAACTCAGTGGAAGATAATTAATTATCAGGCGAAGAAGTAGATACTCGCCATAGGTGTAAAACTTTCGTTTACAACCTAGAGTCTGTCTACGTTAAGAGTACTCCGTCGTAGGCGACCACCAACACAAGTGCGCATGCGTATTAATTAAAAATATGCACAGCATGATCAGAAACAAAATCTATACAGCACTGATTCGTTTTAAGTTTAATATAATAAAAATACGTTCAATTCATTTGTTAGAAAATGTTTCATAAATCGAACATTAGTTTACCATTAATAACTAAAATTTTACTATTGTTACTTCATTATTATTTTTCGTTACATTATTTACTATTTTTTTTTTTGTAATCCCTAATTTGTGTACGTTGCAATCTGTTCAATTCAGAACAATAAGCAACCCGATGACCCAATGAGATGAGGATGATGTGTATGACGTGTTAATGAGGTGTAGTCTTGTACAGACCCAGACCGACCATTCCTAAGAGAGTATGGTTAATTGAACCCCAATCATCAAAGTACACCGGTAACCACTGTCTAGTATTCAAATCCAAATAAAAGTAACTATCTTTACTAGAATTTGAACCAGGAACCTTCGTCTCCGAAATTCAGCTGTTAAACAGCTGATTTTGGCGACGACTTTACCTCTAGACCAACCCGGTGGGTTAATCTACTATTAATTTACTACTAATACATTATTATTTATGATTAGTAGGTTTTTATTATAGACTCAGTTTTATTTTATTTTTTGTCACAAGTAATATAAGACTAATGCGCTTAAATTATAACAGGAGAGTAAACAATTCCAGTGATTCGTTGTTTATCATTTCAGATTGTTCATTTCATATCATTAAAATAATTAATGTCTGTGACTAGTTTAATACAACTGTTTGCACGTGCCCGTGTTTAACTCATTTTTAGTTTCATCAGTTATCTTTTGGAATTGTATCGGTTCGTTTTAATTTTTTTCGTACACTGAAGTTGAAAAGTTTTGTAAGCTGTGTTTTGTTAACATGCGTGATAGTGAATGTGTTGAGTTTTCGAAACATAAAAGCGGTAAAGATTGAAAAGTAGAAAAAATTGTTTTGTTAAATGTAGTCTACTGTGTAAAATAATTAATTAAGGAGTCTTAATGGATAATGGAACTACAATAATTACAAGTATTTAGAACGGTATAATCGAAAACGCTTAAGGGATAATGTTTATTTTAGCTGGATGTAGATATTTTTATTATGGAACGTAGTGCAAGAAAATTGTCCGGCGGAGAGGTATATACGCGCCAACTAGTGTAAAACTTTCGTTTACACCCTATAGGCACTTGCCTCGCGTGGAGTACTCTTACAGTAGGCAGACTATAGGTCAATGTTAGGTTGCATTGTTCATAAATAATGAACAATACAGATTTGCATTGTCAAGAGAAAGTCGTGTGACTGTTTTACACCAAATTTGTTTTTACAGATTTTCATGAAAAAAAACAGAAAATAATTTAATTACCACTAAATTAAGCGTTATACAAATAAATGTTTAGATTAAAGTTGTAGCTTTTTAAATTCTCTCCAAATCTGATTACATACATTTTGCGCTAAAAAGCATAGTATATTAAAGCCGCAATCTTAAAAAAAAACATTTTTTTCTACGAGAGCACAGCCTCCCCATAACTTTCAGCAGACATGGCGCTTACCCTATCTTGTAGAGCATAAATAAATTTAGTAAATGAGGCGATTAAAAAAAAACCACATAGGAGTCGTTTTTGAGAAAATCGCAAAAAGTGAAAATTTGCACAAATGAACTACTACTTCCGGTTGACCGATTTTGATGAAAATTTTTGTGTTGGGTCCTCTAGTGGTACTGAACTTAAATTCCGAGTTTCAACTTCGTACAATATTTCGTTCTTGAGATATTTTGTCCGTACTCACACGCGCGCGCACGCACCCAAACCAATCACAAAAAATATGTTTTTTGGGTTCAATTGGTCTAAAATAGGTGTAGGCTATATCCGGTGAAAACTCAATTTTTAAAAATCGACATGAACACAATACTTTCCTTCCTATATATTAATTTTATTTAGGGCAAGAGAAAGTAAAAATTATTGTTATAGGATAGAAACGTATTAGTACTTGTAACTGTTACTAAAATCTGCTGTGTTTTGGGTACGCCAACCATCCATTTCCTTGCAGGCTATTTATTTTTAAAGCAGTAATTATTGCATGAACAACTGTAAATTAACAATAAATTAACTGTAGTAAAAATTATTACAGTTGGTGGCGCTGCTGCTAAAATTTTCCTGACTAACAGCATCAGTGAAATTATATGCTTTTTCGTGTACTATCAGAAGAGCTCCTATAATTTTTTCATTGTACCCGGAACTTTCACCACAATCCTGTTCAGAGGTCATATTGTACAAAAAAGCTTTCATTTTTAAACTTTTCATGGCAGTCACTAATTAACTACTTCCTCTTTTGCCCAGCAAGATTTCCCCTGCAATTGATTACAATTTTTTAAATAGGTTATATCAGATTATAACATAATTGAATATTTTATTCTCTACTTATTATGTTTATTATGTATAACTCAATGATATATTTAGTAACATAAATATTGTGCATATTTTCAAGTTGTAGATTTTAAGATATGTTGAAAAATTTCCTTAAAATTTGGTTATTATTTAATCAAAATATTTCAGCCAAACAAGGGAAAAGATAAGAAATGAAGGAATGATGAATGGAAAAGAAGTAATATGGATTATAAGAAAATGGCTTTTTTTTTCTGGTTAGGGAAGGAAATCATTTTGATATTTCATTGTAGCACAAATGTTTGTTCCTAACTGTAACATCTAACCAACAAATATCCTTCCCATATCACTTCTTTGTAGTGCTGTTTTTCCTTTTTTTAAAAAATTTCAATAATTTCTTGTTTGGCTGAAAAGTAGATATGTGCTTCTATTATTTAACTAGTACTGCAATTAAATAGCTCATATATATCTTGTAGTTTTTCATTCTGCCAATTTTAGCATCTTTTTCTTTGGTGTGTCATTTAATTTACGGTCTTGTCTCATGTTGTTAAACAGTCGAATTGTTGCATAATATATTACTTCTACTAAACTGAGAAGACTGAAACCACTACAAAGTCCCAAGAGTCCTCCACAGCCAGCTAGAAATAAATATAAAACATTCCAATAAGATGGTTTTCAATTTTAACAAATTCTTAGGTTAAGTCATGTCTAAAAACTGTAATATAAATTTTTATTGCAGTAAATCTGTTTTAATCTTGTTTCAACTTAACTGTTCATTCTTTTGCTTGTGTGTTCACATAGACTAAGATAAAATTTTAAGCAGCTTAAGATTATTAATCTTAATAATCTGCAGCTTGTGCTTAATGTTGACGATGAAGAATAAAACATCATAGAAAAAAGTACTTTCATTTACAAACTATATTATAGCTTTTTTTTTATTGAAAGAGCTTGTTTTTTCAGCAGTGTGGTTAATAGTGACTGCTGTGGGTTATGTAACTAAAACAGTAGGGTTTGACTTGTGAAAATTTCCAGACCTTAGCCAAAAATCGAACCTGGGATTTCCGTGCTGCAGGCTATCATGCTAACCACTACGCTACGGAGGCAGCCTAAAGAGCTTATTACTTAACAAATGGTTTTTGTTTCACAGTTATTTTAAAAAGTTTATTAGTAAAAGTTCTTGAGAGAAAAAAACAATTTTATTGGAACTTACTTTGAGTCGAAAATTTAATAAAGGGCTACAAAGTTGTAAATTATCTGGTTGTCCATTAATTCTATACCACTGAGGTTTTAGGAAGAACAATTTTCCAGTTCTACATCTTGTAGTTTAATCCAAAACAAAATAAATATTTTGTAGTCCACTACAAAAAAATCTGACAAACACAATTGGAGGAATATGATGTTCTAATTAGATTTTTTATTTATTTGTGGGATTAGAAAATGAAAGTTTGCTGTTATTTTCATTCAATCATCTAAGTGAGGGCATTCTTTTGTCTCTGAGTTGAGAAACTGGCTCCTTAAGCCGGAGGAACCACAGAATGCGGTCAACGGTATGAGGATGAGAAAGACTGAGTTGATGTAGGCATCTCATTAAAGATCCATAATGGATAAGGTCCTAGCAATCAATCACGGCTATACTTGCAGTTAAATTATCATTGTCCGGAGTAAGTCTCTTAATCAGGTCTCCGGGAGGGACAGTTACAAGGACAGAAATGAAGAGGATAAAACAAGGGACAGACATCAGACTGGGAACTTGGAATATTAAAACAATGAGTCAATTGGTTTGCTGGCATTTCTCCCACCACCTCCCCTCCAATTGGTCACCCAAAAGCATAGACCCGGATGACTGGCGACTGTTACATACCTAATTCGTCAAATAACTAAATAAAATATCGAGAATGAGGGTGAGCCTGGTTGCAAACAATGAGTCAAGCAGGTAAAATACATAATGCTATCCAAGAAATGACAAGAATGGAACTGGAAATTGTCAGGATTAGTGAAATGGGTTGGCCAGGAGGAGGCAGGATCACGATTGAGAACCACAAAGTTTTGTACTCGGTAACATCAACATGTCTCTATAAATAAGGGGTCGGAATGATTGTGACAGACAAAATGGCTTAATGTATCAGCAGTTTTGTTCCTGTGTAACAGTGTGTGATGTTGGTTCAGTTTTACGGTTCTCTGGTCGATATAAACATTATTCAGGTGTATGTGCCCAAAAAAGACCATTCAGGTGGAGAAGTGGAAGAGCTATACAGCAGTGTAAGTGATAGTGTAGCAACCCTTAAGTGGCAAGACATACTAATCATAATGGGAGATTTTAGCTCAAAGGTAGGAAAAGGAAGAACATCAGAGTTTGTGGGTCTTGTTGGGCTTGGAGAAAGGAATGATAGAGGAGATAACTTGGAATTATCCGCTGAAGGGCATCATCTAGGGATCATGAACACGGGATTTAAACTATCCAAGAAGATTACATACGTGGAAATCGTCTAAAGATAGATCTGGCAGATTAATACATAATCAAATAGGCCAAAATCTTGTGAATAAGAGATTCAGGAATGGGTGTACAGTGGTCAGAACATATCCGAGAGCAGACATTCAGTCTGATCATGTTCCTCTGATTGGTACTTTTAAATTTAGAATGAAGAGAATAGTGTCTAGGATGGAATGGAAGTGGGACATGAGAAACTGAAAGATCCAAGTATCAAAGAGCAAGTTAGGCGTTTTTTGAATGATGTGTGAATGACAGTATTGAACTCAACACAGAGGTGGAAATCGAGAACTTTAGGGAGGTTGTGGAGGGCATCTGACAAAAGCATTTGCAACCGGATTGAGGGAAAGCAAGGTCATGTACAATAAAGGAGATTCTGAGATTAATGGAGGAAAGAAGATGACAGAAGCAACATCCAATGATTCATAAGCGGTAGCAAGGTGGTATAGGGTGATTCAAAAAGAGCGCCGGTTTTGATATATCAAATTAAGAGATTTATTTTATTGAAAAACTGAAAATAAATACATCAACAAGTTCATCTTACCTTCCGATTTCATGTATGAAAAATGATGTCATGCGTGTGTCCTCCTCTACTGCGCTGGCACGCATCAACTCTGTCCATGAAATTGGATATTACTGCACGACAAGTTTCGACTTCCATTTGCCCGATAACCCGTCGAATTTCCTCCTTCAAGTCATTGATGTTTCGGGGTTTATTAGCATACACCAATTACTTCAGATGACCCCAAAGATGAAAGTCACAAGGCGTCAAGTCACACGACCTTGGTGGCCATTGATGGTCGGAATTACGAGAAATGATGCGATCCTGGAACCGTTCACGGAGCAACAACATTGTTTCTCGTGCAGCGTGACAGGTGGCACCATCCTGCTGAAACCACAACTCGTCAATGTCCATTCCATCCAAATGACGCCACAAAAACTCCCTAATCATCGTACGGTATCGGTCTCCATTTACTGTCACGGCTTGTCCTTCTTGATTTTCAAAAAAGTAAGGGCCGATGACACCACCCGACCAAAAGCGGCACCAAACTGTCACTCGCTGTGCATACATTTCCCTTTCATTAACCACGCGAGGGTTTTCTAAACCCCACATACGGCAGTTCTGTTTATTAACAAAACCGTTTAAGTGGAAGTGCGCCTCATCACTGAAAATGATTTTGTTTGCGAAGGTGTCATCATCCTGCCGTTTTCTCAATACCCAGACAACAAACTGTCGTCTCTTCTGGTGGTCTGCTACTTTCAAATGTTGCGTCAACTGAATTTTATTCGGGTGATATTGGAGATCGTACCGAAGAATTCTCCGTACAGAAGAACATCGTAAACCCAATTGTTGAGAACGGCGACGTATTGATTTTGCTGGGCTAACAGCCACACTGTCACGAACCAACGCAACGTTCTGCTCAGTTCGGCCAGAACGACGACGTCCATAACTTTTAAGGTCGACTGTTGAACCCGTCTCAAACAACTTTTTCATGAGCCTGCGAACTGTTGATTCATTCGATGCTTCATTACGTCCTAGAGTACCGCGAAGTCGCCTGACAGTAGCCGCATAACTCTCTCCACTCTGGTAAAATGTTTTGACGATTAACACTCGTTGTGCAATAGTAAACTTCTCCATGGTTAGACACAGACTGCGAGAGTACTACACTGCGAACAAGAGAAACTACAACTGAATCGTCAATCGGAATGTTCTCCGAAATAGAAATGAGGTCTAACAATGTTGCCAACCGATAAACAAAAATTTACCAGCCGTTTAAAAACCGGCGCTCTTTTTGAATCACCCGTTATATGAAGGAAAGTATGGGAGGCCAAGGAGTATGACAGGAGGGAACAATGTGAGTAAATAGAGTTATACTTTAGTAGATATGATGATTGTAATGTGCATCGAAAGGTCTGAGAAGCAACAGGGAGGTATTGGAGGAGAGTGTGTGGACGACTGGTGGATGAGCATGGTAAGATGGTCATTGACAGAGCCAAGAAAAGGGAAATTTGGAAACAATATTTGGAATGTTTGTTTTATGATATGAGAAATAAACCGGAACCTGAGAACAATGAGACCAGTGGCCTATATATATTACAGGAGAAAGTGGCAGCAGCTATCAAACAGCTTAAACAGGGAATGGTGGCAGGTTTAGACTGGATTCCTGCAGAAATCATTCAGCTGTTTGATGAAAATAGATTGAAATGGAACTGCAGTTTTTAATTCGATTTATAGTACAGGCATCATCCCAAAAGACTGGTTGAAATCAGAGTTAATAACATTACCAAAAAAGACAAGTGCTACAAAATGTGAAGACTATAGAACAATTAGTCTGATGAGCCATCTCCTAAAATTATTTTTTAAAATAATCCACAAAAAATATGTAAGATTTGTGAACAGGTTACACCAAATCAGTTTGGTTTTTTGAATGCAGTTGGAACTAGGAAGGCTCTTTTCAGTGTGCAGGTCTTATTCCAAAGGTGCAGAGATGTAAACTGCAATGTTTTTGCCTGCCTGATCAATTATCAAAAAGCATTTGACCGCGTTAAACATGAGAAAATGGTAGAGATACTAAATGGAACGGGAATACATGCAAAATATTTAAAAATAATAACCAATACTGGAATCAAACAGCTCCGCTGAGATATGAGGGAGAGCACATGGATGAAGTGAGGATCCTGAGAGGAGTGAGACAGCGGTACTTTTTTCTCCGATCCTGTTCAATTTATATTCAGAACATGTTTTCAGAGAAGCACTTGGTAACGTCGATGAAGGAATATCAATAATTGGCTTTAGATTTAACAATATATGATATGCTGATAACAGTATGGTATTTGCTGACACTATAAAGGGCCTGCAAAGACTAATGGAAAGAAGGTTCTGATGATAACAAGGTCCAAATAGAACAAGTTGCACAATGTCATTATCTGGGTACCTGTATTAATCAGAGGGGGGATAATTCACAAGAGGTAACATGTCGTATTGTCGAGGGCAGAAATGTCTTCAACACCATGAATTCTGTCTTTAAAAGCCACACTCTAACCCTTGACACTAAAATGAGACTCATGAAGTGTTATGTGTTCTCAGTCCTATAGTACGGAGTTGAGGCCTGGATTCTGGCAGAAGCAACACTTAACAAATTGAGAGTGTTCGAACTTTGGTTGTATAGGAGAATGTTGCAAATATCCTGGATGCAGAAAATTACTAATGCAGAAGTACTACGTTGAATGAATGAGGAAGCAGAATTGGTCAGCATAGTGAAGGCGCAAAAGCTGCAATATATCAGTCATATCTCGCAAGATGAGCACAGGTATGAATTGCTCCAATGTATTCTGCAAGGAAAAATCGACAGTAGAAAGGGTCCAGGATGCAGAAGAATTTCATTGTTGGCCAGCTTGGGGTATAGTTTAATAAAAGCTCAGAAGAACTCTTTCGGTTAGCTGCTAGTAGGGTAAGCATTGCTGTGATGGTTGCCAACCTTTGGAATGGAGAGGCTCCCTGAGAAGAAGAAGATCTAAGTGAATAATTTTTTTTTGGCCCAGCTAAAACCTGAGAAGTGTTGAGAATACTGTAGTGATTTCTTTATATTTATTAATTCTTTATTGCTTTGTCTAGTAAGCACTGTACCTGTTCTAAAATACCACTGTATTGTAAAATAGTAAAGTTTTAAAATTTTATCATGAAATATAAAACAATCTAAAAACTTACCCAGAAAGTCTGCATATCCGTAAAGTTCATTGCGATGACTTGTGATGAATTGGTTGTCCTTGTAGTATATGCTGACCCTAGCCAAATTTACACTGTAAAGACAAATTTATAAGATACACACTTTATAATGATTTGTTCCTTATATTCAATGCTTTTATCACTGTCAGAACTTATACCTATATAGTATTTTAAATTGATTACATAAACAGTGAATGTGTAAAAGTTGTTAGCGAAATGGGGTAGATTGGAAAAATTATTTCAGCCAGCTTATTACTAGGTAACTGTTTTCTGCCTACGAAGTCTTCAGAAGTTATTTAAGAATGATATTCCAGAATATAATAGATTGGTATATTTGAAGTTGACCACAAAAATGTTATGATTGGAGCAAAAAATTGGTTCATTAGTAATAAAAATAATATTAAAGAAGTAGTATGGTACAATCAATTTTAGAAAAGTTTGAACTATGAACTAGTCTTACCTTGAAATGATTTAAATCTGCAAGTTTTTTTGTTTTATGTCCAATTGTTATATGCATTAAGGCTAAATGTAGACAGTGAAGGGTGTTAAATGAAGATGGTGACAAAAAATGTCAGACTTGACCAGCTTAGAAGCCAGCTGTGCTGACTATTACAACAGTACGACCTGTACAGGATTGCAAGGGCATAACCAATGAGGAGCAGGGAGGTAAGCAACCTATTTAGAAGATCAAAAATACAAAATAAAACATAGAAACAAGAGAATAAAGTGACTTTTAAAGAATTGCACCAAATGGAGTGTGTGCAAGGTGATACATCTCGTCTTGCTGCTGCCACCCCTCCTTGATCTAATTGACTGACCCAATTCATTAATGGTTGCTTTGTTGATTGCCTGACTTCAGAAACTATAAATTACAATTGAAGACCTTGGTAAAAAAAGGGGATAGCTCCCATTTTATACAATTTTGAGGAATTGGGAAAGACGTTTTTTGAGTTGTCTTGTTTTTGCGTCAAAGTAAATATTGTAAAAGGACACCTCCTTCACTTTATTTCTTTTGGACTATTCCACGGATCTGTTCCATTCTTAAACTAAAAGAAAAATAATTTTTTATTCATATTTATAAATAATGGCAACCTAAAAATTGTAAAAAGTTGGAGCTCTCCTCTTCTTGCACCAATCTCTTCAATTTAAAAACAAATTGGTCTCAAAAATTAGAAGTTGTGCTGTTATAATGTACAAATAAATGCCTTCTATTAAAAATTATTTTTTGTGAATGGTCAGCTAGTCTCGACTAGTTCTAATTAATTTCAGTTTTTTTTTTATTTATACAATAATTTGTGTTCGGGTATATACCCATACAAATAGAGTTGCTACAAGACATTAAAATTTAAATTTAAATACATTAAAATTTCACAATTAATTAATTAATTAACATTTAACAATTAATTAATTTCAACATTAAGTTCATAAAAACAAAATTAAATCATATCAGTCCTGGCGCGACGGTATAGCAAATCAGTCTATCGTTTCCGCCGCAAAAGCCCTCATATTCAACATTGACACCACAAAATAACACACCTCGTCAATTTTTCTCAATGAAAATCTACTCAACAGGACTAGTTCTTATTAATTTCAGTTAACTCACCGGGTTGATCTAGTGATAAAGTTTTCTCTGTGAGTCAGCTGTTTAACAGCTATTTTCGAAAATGAAGATTCCTGGTTCAAATCCTAGTAAAGATAGTTACTTTTATACGGATTTAAACACTGGGCAGTGGTTATCGGTGTACTTTGATGGTTGGGATTCATTTAACTATACTCTCTCACGAATTGTCGGCCTGAGTCTGTACATGACTACTTCTCCTTTACTTCTCGTAAATATATATCATCGTCATCTCACTGGGCCATAGGGTTTCTTATTGTTCTTTAATTGAACGGGTTGCAACATACACACACAGTTTTAATCTAAACGATTGAGTGGAAACCGATCTGATTTCTAATTTTTAATTTTAATAACATTGCTCTGAAGAAGGTGGTACCATTGAAACGCGTCTGAGTTTTTTAAACTTAAAAGCAACTAAAGGTATGGTGATAAATTTCATTTATACTGTAATTTGCACGCATATGGATTAAAATAAATAAATAATTTCAGTTACAAGAGACTCTTAACTGGTTTAGTATTAAATATTTCATACAAATAATTCTTAAAACATCTTTTTTTATTTAATCAAGTCATATCTTGATTATTAGCGCCTACTTTAGGGTTTGATAAAATGGGTTTTGACATGATAATTTCTAGACTCTACCCAGGAATCGAACCCGTGACCGTCTGCTTGGTAGGCTAGTGCGCTAACCACAAAATGAAGGTGGCCATGGTTTTTAATATTGTAAAATTGACTGAAATTCTATTATTTTCATATTTTTATTACAATGGAATGGAGAAAGTACGAGTGGAGAAACCCTCGTATATGGGTTTAGGTTTAGAGGTTAGGTGTATGTACCTTGTACCTTTAACTATATTTTCCTCTAGAAGAAATTAGACCAATCTTGATGGGTTTTTTGTTATATGTAGGTATTGTTCACTGGTTGTCAGAGATACTAAGCTTTCAGAGCTTCAGTAGACGTTTTTATGACAACTGAAGCAATTTTTTAATCAGAGGGCAAATTTTATAATTATTGTTGCACTTTGCTTACACTGTGGATTAAAAAATTAGTTATAGTACTCACTTGTGCAAATGTAACCAGTTATTATGATAAACAAGCTATGTAGCTTTTTGTAGGTCCATCATCTCAAAACCATTTTTGGTTGAGAAATGTTGAATATATTTTCAAATATTTTTGAACAGTAATTTGCTACGGCAGTCAACTAAATATAAATGTCTCTAAACATAATTAAGTACAGCTATTCTCATTAAGTGAAAGTAAACTTACCCTTGGAGTTCTGGATCAGACATATTTGTTTTATAGGCAATGAAAAGTTTATCCCAGTTGTAATCTGCTTGGGAAGTCTCAGCTTCATATTGTATTGATGTGCATGAAATTAAACAGTTGCAGCTACCAGCAGCAGGATTCTTCTCACGATCAAGAGATGCCTTTATTTCTTGGTATACCATTTTTTCTGTTGATAGAATTTTTATGATTAGAGATGTTTATGATTTAAAAAGTTAGTGTTGTGCTTAACACCAAATATTCTGATAACTGAGTTGGGGCTTTCATATTTTGCCATCTAACATTTTTCCACTCCATTACTGAGATGGTCATGATGTTTTATCACTGAGAGACCCAGTCAACAATAAAATAACATCAACATACACAATTATTTAAGAATTCTGTAAAAAATAATGCAGTGCAAAACTGCAGATGTAAGGTTTGCAGGCTATAACATACGTGTCAAAAATATCAAGAATTCAAGGCACCATAATATTTTGAAATTTTATAATTCCTCAATTACCAACCAAATTACATTGTTTGAAAATTGTTATTGATCATTAAATTTATTTAAATTTTGTTTTAGTTTCTTTCATACTATAGCTGAGAATCAAACCTGTGGCCTTTGATATGGCAGTCAAATATGATAAGTAAAATTTACTAGCATAAAATGTGTGTTTAAACACAGGTGTAAGTAGATAAACCAGGAAATCTGCACACAATGAAAACGAAAAGATTAGATTCATTTCTAATTTATATTATTACTTTGGTGTAAAATTTTTAAATAAATTGCCTTCAACATCATTAAAAAAATACTATTCCATTATAAAAGGAATTAGCCTGTTTAAATATTATTAATGTCTACGAGTACAATGAATAAGATTATTAATTGAATTGTTTGTTCGAGAAACAACACAAGTCCAACGCAAATGATTTTACAGGAAATACAGAAACTATTTTTTTAATTTTATTGATAGGCCTACATATTGCTGAAAATTATTTTACATGAATTTGAAATACTTCTTTAAAAGTAATGTATTCATTTTTAAAAATTTTATCTTATTTTTAATGGATATTATAAGGTAAGGGAATTTTGCAGCATGGACTTGTGGTTTTTCTCAAGCAAATGCATGTTGGAGATAAATAGACCTAATGCTACTTGTTTTACTTAGGATACTCCAGTCTATTTATATTATAATATTAATCTACAGAATATTTGTTTAAGATTATATTGTGTTACCTATTAAAAACGTAATTAAATTTTTTATTCATTTTAATTTTACGAAAAGCTATTAACACTACATTTCTTCAGGGTTATCATCTTTTTCTGTTGATGACCATAAAAATATTTCTAATGTTTGTCAAACAAAAAAAGAATTCTCTGCAGGTTAAATCTACAACTGTAGCAGCTGGACTTGTGGTTTTCTCTATAGAATAATAAAAATACAATGAAATATTTAGTTTTTAACACTAACTCAATTTTGATAAAAATGGACATCTGTGGTTTCTCAAACATGTGATTCAATTATTAAGTGGGGCTACACATACACACTCACGCGCGCGCGCGCGCGCACACACACACACACACACACACACACACACACACACACACATGCACGCACACGCACTTATTATCTTAACAATATCTTAACAATACTTAACAATACCTTTTATCTTAACAATACTGTTCTCTTGTTCAAGTAAAGGGATTTTGTCTATATTTTTCTGTAGATCCTTTGCAGTATTTTCATAATACTCTGGTAAAGTAATTGAATATGTCATAAAACATCCATTTCAAGTTGTACTTTTACTAACAATTCAAACACGAGATTAAGAATGTTGAGAAAAAATTTCACAACGTACACAAAAAATTTTACCTAAACATGAGTATTAAATATTTTAAATATTTTTTTGTTTTATGAAAGTATATTCAGTCTAACACTTTGAAACATAATTTAAGGGTTTTTAAAGGAAATAATTTACACTTTTGGAGCATTACTTTTTTAAAATCTCTCTTAGTTGACATATATGATTGATTCATTTAATTTTTTTAAAGTAGATTTTTTTTGAAAAACAGTTTTTTTAGGTACTCATCTAAACTAAATTGATTTTTGTTTTTGTAATTCAGCAGTTACTTGCCATTAACTTTTCCTGTGCATTTTTTCATTTCCGTTCCACAAATAGGCGTACTGTTTGATCCTGTAGACATAACAACCAAAAATATATTAAAACCACATTGTGATTATTTTTTTAAATTTATAATTTTTTAACTAATTTATTTAAAGTAACATCAACTGCTTGGTCATTAGCGACTACGGTAGAGTATGTAATATTAACAGTGGGATTTGACACTTGAAAATTTCCAGACCTGGCCAGGAATCGATTATTACTTTCTTTTGCCAATATGAATATTTAGGACGGAAAGTATTGTTTTCATGTCGATTTTTTAAAATCGAGTTTTTACTGGATATACACGTTTTCAGACCCCCTGAACCCAAAAAACATGCTTTTAGTGATTTGTCTGTGTGTGTGTGAACAAAATATCTGAAGAAAGAAACATCGTACGAAGTTGAAACTTGAAACTTAAGTTAGATACTACTACCGGACCCAACACGAACATTCTCATCAAAATCAGTCGACCGGAAGTAATAGTTTATTCGTTCATTTTTCAGTTTTTTGTAACTTTCTCAAAAACTGCTTTTATGATTTTTTAAAAAATTGCCTCTACTACAATTTTTATGCTCTACAAGATAGGGTAGGTACAATGTCTGTTGAAATTCTTGGGAAGGCTGTTTTCTTGTAGAAAAAATGTTTATTTTTAAGATTGCAACTTTAATATACATTTTAGCCCAAAACTGTATTATAAAAGTTGTAGAGAATTTAAAATCCTACAACTTTTATTTCAAAATTTGTTTTGTATAACTCTTAGTTTAGCAGTAATTAAAAAATTTCTGTTTTTTTCTCACGAAAACAGTAAAGAAACAATTTTTTAAGATTTCAGCCTTAATATGCATTTTACGACAAAAGTGTATACAATCAAATTTATAGAAAATTAAAAGATCTAAAACTTTTATATTAGCATTTTTCTCTACAGAGTCTTGTTTAGCATGAAAGAGATTTTCCGTATTATTAAACCAAATTAAGGTTGGTTTTCAATTTACGTCATTCACTCATGATTAAAATAAGGTCATGTTTTTTTGAGGTTATTTTTTTGTTTATTTCCAATGTTAGGTTATATTGTTCATTATTTACATTGGCAAGAGAAAATCGTGTGAGTGTTTCACTCCAGATTTTTTTTATGTTATGATTTTGTTATTACTGATAAGATTATGACCCATTGTTAACAGATGTGAAATATAACAATTGCTGAAAACTTCATGACAAATTTTGAACAGAAAATTTATTGATTAATTTAGTGTTATTGAAAAGGCTTGTAGCGAGCCAATTGTGCTCCTCTCTGCGGGAGGCCATCAAGTTATAGACAGGCTGTACGCTGTTCAGTTAAAAGTCCGCAATTGGGATTCATAAAAAGCAACAGAATTTTGTACCATAGCAGACATGGTTGCATAGCAAAATTTGTCACATTTAATGTGACAGTTTCACCTTTCTGGTCTTATTTTGAATGTTATCTGTCTACATTTTTGATTCATAAGCATACTCTGCATCTTTATGATAGGAAGTAATTTTTACCTGTTTTTGCAACATCATCTGATAACAAAATGTCTGCTTTCTTTATTTATATGATCAAATGCAAAGCACACAAGTCTCTAGATGATACTTTAGTTAGGTAAAACATGCACTAAACCAACACATAATAAAAGAAAATGGTCACCTAATTAATTTATCTGTTCAATAACATAAATTTAAAAGCTGTTACTACCATTCAAAGAAAAGAAACCAGAAGTCAAATTACTGTTAATTGAAAATTAGTGAAATGAGCAAATAACATAAATTTTCTGATATAAAACCATAACTGCAGATTTTATGTAATGATGAATTCCTTATGTTGACAGGCTTATTAAAATTACAACATAAACATCAATTCCTTTATAAGGTGTTAATATTATTTAAATAATATAAAATAAACAGGAGGCATGTACAGAGAAAAATGACAACAGATGTGTGTAGGAGATTGTGACATATTATTTGTGACAACACTCATACATACCTCACTGTGACAACACTCATACTTATAACATTTCTTTCAGTTTATTGCTGCTAGTTAACAAGTATTAAGTTCTTGATCAGGACATATCCCTTTTACACTAACATTTCTATACTTTGTTTCACTTATACCCAAGTTCCACATGTGAATAACTCAGATCAGGAATGGAATTGAACTTAACTTGTTATTTTACAGCTCTCAATTTCCTTAAAATTCTTGTAATAATAACTCATTCAACACATTTGGGGCACCCTTTACACAGCAAACATAGGGTTGTTGTGGCAATTTGTTGTTGTACTTCTTAACTCCAAAAGACAGCCACCGTCATCAAAGAACTCTCATTGCATATGAAGGAAGGGGTTGGGGGGAAAGGATATCTGTTTTATAAAGTTTTGAGTAGAACCACTTTAAAGTTACATAATTACTTTTATTACAAACAAAATTTAACATACTGAAAGTACATCGTAACATTCACAGATATACTCATAAAGGACTACCAGATAGCACTACAATCTCAGTTTTGAAAATTTTGACATTCTTGTTTTCACCGACACCCTTCATATACGAGGTTGACATGCGTATCCTGAAAGTTATCTAGGAAAATAGTAGCCTAATTAAACAATTTATAATGTTTTGATTAATGGGTGGGAATTTTCCAAACAGTCCTCTAATCAAATCATAACATGTAAGTCTCAATAGCCTGTTTTAATTTTTGTGCAGCAATATAATTTCTGTTACTAGTCAAAATAGAGAAAGTAAAGCATTTCTAGAATTATTCAAACTTTAAGGTATTTATATAATTATGTACATTTGGTGAAATTCAAAACGTAGTGTAACATAATTTGGTTGTAAAACCTTAATTGAAATATAATCAATTTGTTATTTTGTGTTGTAAGGTACAACACTGGTTGTATCTCTGGTAATTGTTGAAAGAGTAGGATAGAGAATGCAGTATAAAGTAGGAATTATTATTATATTGATACTTACTGGGCATAAAATATGAAACGCATCCACATTGATTGAAAGTAAAATTTGTTAGGCATTCCAGCTCGCAGTTACGTTGTGTGTATACTTTAAAATAAGCTAATTTTCGTTCATGTGGAAAGAAACATTGCCGACGTTCAGGACTATAGTCAAGCAATGTTTGACTTGTTGTCATCATATCTGGTTTTACAGCCAACACAACTTCCTGGCTTAAAGGTGCTCTAAAATACCTTTCAGCTACTCGAGGTATTTCAGCTGGATTATGTAGCAACACCTGTAAGAACAGGAGTTTGTTCCAATGAAAATTACCTATGTTTGTTTTTTAACAATATGAATTTATACTAATACGTATGAGGGACATTCAATAATTAATGAGACAAATTGATCTAGAGAAAAACAATTTTTTTCAATGGTAATGAAACTTACAATATTTTTCAACATAGTCTCAAACAACATTTAGACACTTTTCCCATCATTCTTTGAGCTTTCTGTTTCCTGTAGCACAGAAGTTTTTACCACGCTGTTTAAACCATTTGTGTAACATTTTTCTGACCACTTTAATTTGGTTGTAAAACCTTAATTGAAATATAATCAATTTGTTATTTTGTGTTGTAAGGTACAACACTGGTTGTATCTCTGGTAATTGTTGAAAGAGTAGGCATCAAACTTCTTGCCGCATAAAGAGCCTTTGACATGCCGATATCTGGGCTGTAAGGAATGTGTAACAATGCCTCCTAACCCAACTTGTGGAGTGTTTCTCTCACTCTCTGAGCGTTGTGGGGGCGTGTGTTGTCATGCAAGAGATCACACGTTTTGAGAAAGTGCCTTTATGTTTTTACCTTATGGGTCTCACTTTCTAATGGAGCATGTTCGGATAGTACTCACTGTTCACGGTACATTGTTTTTCTAAGTAGCCCCAAAAATTGTAACTTGTGAGTCCCAGAAGACCAACAAAGTCACTTTTGAGGTTGATGCATAAGTTTTGAATTTGTGACATTTGTTCTGTCCGTGTTTGATTGTTTCACCAACTTATAAATGTTGCTGAGGTTTAAATATTTTTACCAATCTGTTTTAACATTTGTCAGGAAATTTATGCCAGTTTTTTAATTTCAGGTAGCAAAAATCTTATCAATAAACGTTGCCCTTCCAGTGTACATGTTTGAAGAGGAGCTAACATTTTGAAATGAACTAAATAAGTTATGTTAATTTTCATTATTATTGAACAGTTGATTAGGAGTTGTCCTATGGTTACCAACTTGAGTCTCAAAAAGTTCCATTAAATTGAATGAACCGTTTTTTCTCTACATTTATTTATCTCGGTAATTATTAAACAACCCTTGTAATATAAAGAAGTAATTATTGCTTATTTGTTTGTGCAAGATTACTTCAGAAACTACCCAATAGATTTAAAAAGTTATTTAGCTGTAGGAAGCATTTTTCGGTTGTATAGTTTTTAGTGAGGTGTACAAGATCATTCTGCCAAAATCAACAATAACAAAAACTGACGAAGACTAACAGACAAAATTTAACAGTTAACAGATACATTTTCTGCCCATAACAGACAGGTGGAGTGTCAAATTATTTACATGCAATCTTCGTTGCAGGGCTAAAATAAATAGTTCTGTTTCTTATCACATGATCAGCCAATTAAATGACTGAAT
Source organism: Catonia carolina (assembly GCA_035578175.1). Taxonomy (NCBI): domain Eukaryota; kingdom Metazoa; phylum Arthropoda; class Insecta; order Hemiptera; family Achilidae; genus Catonia; species Catonia carolina. The sequence continues at coordinate 109,791,315 of JAQMRL010000001.1, forward strand.
CATTTAAGAACAAAAGAGGTAGAGGTGTAAAAGACACTAATCAGAGTTATCTCCTCTGAAATTACTGAATTTTATTATACAGCCAGACCCTGTGGTGAATGAAGTGAAGGTGTCATTTGCAGAGTGGAATATATGTGCTTTTCAGAGGGCCTGGCATGTTGATAAGCATACTTTTCCATTCAGTGAGGAAGGCAATTGTAAACCACCTCACTCCTCGTTTTACTTAATAAAACCTCTGCAGGTTCAAACCAGCCTTTCGGCTGATGACCTAAACAACAACAGATATATTTTAAATTCAACATTTCTTCGATTATATCTATTATGTTTTACTTTAGATAAGATTGTAAAAAATAAGTTATTTTGAATAGGTACCTTAAATCCTTGAACAGCTCCTCGGCATATATAATCTAAATCTTTATTATATGCTCTCATTACGACAGTAAGAGATGATTTCTTGCCTGAACCTAATGCTCTACGAGGGTAAGTTTCTAACTTTGCATGATCTTTGTAACCTCTTTCTAGATTCCAGTTAGTTGCTGCAGGCAGGTCCTTTAAATACTTAGAATTCAATCTGAAAAAATAATAATTTGATAGGTTGCTAAATTTGTTTTTTTAAAAAGATAACTTGTTTGTTTCTGTTGAGGGTTTGTTATGGCCAAATTTTGTGTTTGGTAAACCTTTCTAAGGATAATTAGACAAGTACAGCAGCATACAGTGTGTTATAAAGAAATCATATAAATTGTTTAATATCAAAATTTATGTTTTTAATTTAATCTGTTTTTGCTTCGTTATAAAGATAACAGAGACTTAGTTTGTGAAAACACTATGAATGCGAAAAGAATAATTTCTGAGAAATTGAGCAATGAATATCAAAGTATAAATGTATAGGCTACAGTGCCTATTTTGTAAAAATGTGTGTTTTGTAAAAATGAAGCCTTTAGTGCTCTTCTTCACTCTTATTTTCTATGAAATGAAAAACAAGGAATGTATTTATAGATTATTAGTATTTTTTTTTTTAAATAAAGATTAGGTATACCTATCTTACGGAAAACAGTCAGACCAAAAGTGTTGTGTAACGTACAAGACAATCACGACAACAATTTCAAATATTTTCTAAATTTAGGTACTGGTACAATATACCATTCCATAACGTCACAAAAACACTATAGTATTGTTTGCTACACCGAACTTAAAACGCACTGTTGAAAAAATAAATACAGCCTAACATATTAGATCTCCATGGCAACTATACCTACTTCAATTAACTTACATAATGATGACTGAAATTGACATCAACTGAACGTAACTGAACTGAAAACCAACTGAAACTAACTATGTGATGACAAGAACTGAATCTTTAACAGTTAAGTTTGTCTATTTAAATAAGCGCAAGCTCTTCTCTACATCAGTCAGGACTGTGAGATTATCAGGGAATCCTTGTTACATCTCTCATACCTCAGTAAGACCGTTCACAATCCACGTGTCAAAGACCGTTAAAGCCTATTGGTCGGAGTAACAGTTTCATCTGAAACTAAAACTGGTGTTTTATTAAGATTTAACTTTTGTTTAAAGTAATTCACTAATTTTTTTTACCCATCTCCATCAAAAAAGTCATCATGGCTAAGAGTGTTTGATGTGAAGCAAATTCCTTCATCCGTCATAATAGGTGTAAATAATTCACTACAGTTGACCATTATGTCTTTCCAATTACAATACCAAGTCACTTCTTCAAATGGTGATCCTAACTGAAAAATAAAACATGAAAACATTTTGAAAAACACTTGATAATAATTTTTCTTCTTTTTTTAAATGGCCTCTACATCACCCATTGTAGCCATCTCTAGCCTCCGAGAAGCAATAAGAAAAAAAATCTAACAGAGAAGCGGGACGGACCTACTTAGTGGAAGAAAGGCAGAAAAAGATCGAAATCCTTAATTTGCTGCACATCTATCGTGGACTTGACTTACAAAACAGGTACTGTACACTCGGTCCTGTACTTTTTTAAGAAGGAAACCCGATCTTTCATACTCACGAAGTTCTGCTTAGTGATGCGACCCTTAAACATTTTAACTGCTCCCCAGAATTCCAGTGAATTTCTCACTCAACTTAAATTAACTTTAATTTTATCAAAATATTATTACTTTTTTAAAATTTTAAGGTGTCTTTGTAATGTTTCTTTTCATTTAAATAAGCATTTAAAAGTTCCCACGTGAATTTTTATTTCTTAGATTGCCTGATTTTTTTCGTAGCTCTCGTTTTAGCTTTTTACATTTTAAATTAAACCAAAGTTTATTCCTAAACTGAAAATCAAAAGAAACAGTCTTTGACTTAATCATACCCGTGCTAATAGCTCTCTCTCTTACCACCTGAACAAGAAAGCCATAGCCATGTTCTATACCCAAATCTACTAAATTTAAATCTAATTCAGTGGCCATCAAAAAATTTTTATATTCACGTTCCCCTTCACTCTTTCACAAAAATTTGTTCCTGCTTTCGGGCATTTCAAACATTTACATACCTAATTATCAGTTACCACCTTTGTTTTCACAAGTATCGGTAAATGACCAGAGCTTAAAATACTGCCAGCTACTTCCATATATAACTCAACTCCACTTCACTCTTTCACAAAAATTTGTTCCTGCTTTCGGGCATTTCTTTCAAACATTTACATACCTAATTA